>CM074186.1:39381312-40746312 GCA_037179385.1 Holothuria scabra
GTAACTGACGGGGCTATGTCGCCCTAGCCTGGATTCAGAATCGATTTAAGACTCGAGACCCCTTTCATTGAAAAAATATGAAACGTTGTCATTGTATGAAATTCTATACATTGTCAAATGTTGGACTTAAAATTGGCCCGAAATGGCAGAATGCTGGCCACTGAGTTCGAAATTGACTCGAAATCGGGATATAGCTGGACTCGGTTAAGCCGCGGTTCCACAACAATGAATTCGGATCGGATTCCGATCCGATTTTTCGGGTTTTTGTTGCAATCCTCTCAATCTCTAAGAAAAGACAAAAAATTTGCAATCATGTGTAAATAGATGAGTGGTACCTCAGGACTCAGTGGCGGAGCTGCCATATGGTCAGGGAAGCCGTCGCCCCCCCCCCCCCCCGACGGACCAAAATCTTCTGTCGGCGCCCTTTTTAGGTTTTTAGCACACTTCACTTTTGCACCATTATTGGCGAAAGACATAATTTAATAGCGTTGCTTTAAGGCCCAGATAACAAAATGCTCAAGCAGCATAGGAAAAAGTTCTTCTTTTAAAAAAAGAAATGTTAATTTACCGTAATTGTATAATGAGTCAGGGTATTAATGAAAGAGTGATGTATGATAAGTTATTCAGCTGTAAATACTTGTATATAATATTATTTTTATCCTTTAATTTGCTGTATTGTATGTATATATGTTGAGAATGAAAATAAAGTTCTTCCAACTGAAAAAAATGCTCAAGCAGCCAGCAGTAACTGTACTATCTGCACTTTATTCTGATCGAAAGGGTCATCTTCTGTAATATAGGGATAGGTTTTGCCGAAACATATCTTCATGCTTTATACGCACTAATGAATGTTGTCGCTGTGCTTACGTTAATTGCTTCCCAGCCAAGCGTGTTAATACCGGTAAGCTTACAAAATACACAGACTGACATTAAATCCACCCTCCCGGCCAATAAAAGATGTTACAAATGGCGCAACAATAATTGTAGCGCAAATAGCCCTCTTGTTGTCGGGGATAATTTTCAACATAGACAATAAAAGAGTTTATAAAGATACCAAATTAGCTTCCACAACATTTTTCAAAATCGTTTGAAGAGAACATTCAGGTTAAGATAAAATAAAACTGTTATCATAGTGGTAATGGTTTAAGAGAACGAGCAGTATCCATTTTGCTTTTCTTCAAGTGACCATTGTCATAATAAATGGTTATTTCTGACACTGCACGATAATCCCATGAAAACGCTTATTTCTATACTTCCGTGGTCTCAAAAGCCAGAAAATTACATCTAATAAGCCTAGGTTTAGACTACTTTTATTTATTATGAATTCGGTATCTAGAGAGCCAAGCAGACCTTTTGCCATGGCTATTTTTTACGTTGTAATTAATTAATGGCTATTTCATGCAGAGTGGTCACATGATCTAAATTACGTCAATTAATGCTTTTTCGTGTACATATTTTGATTTCCAGTTGCCAAAAACGTACACTTAATGGTCATTAGTTTGCATACCCCCCCCCCCCCCGTAAAATTGCTTGCTATTTAGCTCTAGCAGGTTTAATCTTTATCTTCACAAAGTAGCCCATTATTAAGCTACATTAAAATCTTAAATCGAGACCTGACAATAACGCAAGTATATAATGAACACCTTCATGCTAGAATGTGAAAGAGAGAGATAAAAACATAGGCGTCCGCAGGTAGGGTCAAGAGGGAAAATTGCCCTCCCCGGGAAAATAAAAAACCTGAAAAAACGAAGAAAACAAAGAAAAGGACGAAAAAAACTACCATCAACATTTCTTAACAGTACACTCAGTGTTTTCCCTATTTATATTCGGTTAATAGGCTTTAGAAATGCAATTTCCAATAACCTGAGAGAAATTTTGGCCCAAAATTTTCTTGCCCTCCGCGCCAACTCATAGCACCCCCTCCGAATTTTCTTCTGCGGAGGCTCATGGAGAGAAAATTTAAACATGTTTTAATAGAAAAACTTGCTGATGAGAAATGGCAAAGTAATCCTCTACCAGGTGCGGAAAATCAAATGGAAAGTCTGAAAAGCCGTGGCTTTGATCGTGCTGAGGCTCAGGGTATTTACTCCTTCGAAGCGCCCCTGGAGACAATTTTCGCCCCCTCTGACCGAAATCTCTAGCTCCGCCACTGTGACAGGACTATGTAAAATTAAATTTGTGCTAATTATTTCATGATGTTACATCGATAGATAGATTTTATCGGATTTCACTGTCCGATAAAAATGTATGTCCGTGTAATGTCATGACAAGTAAATGGGCATTTTATTTTCCTCGGCATTTTATTTTCATAAACATCAGATGAAAATCATATATTTACACTGGTAGACAAAGTTCTGGCTCTTTCCGACCAAAGATGGCCAGGTTTTTAACAAAAACCCGAAAAATCGGATCGAAATTCGACCCGAATTCGTTTTAGTGTGACCGCGGCTTTACAGCTTTTACAACTTGCTAAATTCATGACTGAACACAGCCTTGCTACAGTTTGATTCATAAACGTTAATGGAAACAGAGTTTAGGATGGTTTAGTAAATCATTGGCATCACAAACCATGAGATACGTACCTTTTACTTGAATATGACCTGTTTCATTTGGTACGTATAGGTGTCTGATGACCAAATTACAGGCAGGAAAGTCTACTCCTTCTTGTAGTACATTAGTGCTTACAAGAATGTTACGCTTCCCGTTGCGGAAATCATCTAAGACAGTATTCCGCTCCATTTTACCTGGGGAAATAGAACCATCGAAACAACTTTGGAAATCACTAAAAGCAATACAGAAAGAGGTATTTCAAAGCATGTTCTGTTGGCTTTTATAAGGATCTCATACGAAAGAAAGAAACTTTAAGGACCATGCCCTCCAAACCCTATGGCGATGATGCTTTTCCTAACTGAAGATATTTCGTCTTAAAGATTGGTTATTTTTACGAAAATACTTCCATTTCTCACCAAAGTAACGGAATGTTATGAAATGTGAGCCCATTGCTTCAGCTTCATTTCGTTTTACTTTGCAATTGAACGTCTTGTGTTTCCTTGAATATTAATACTGCTGGGTGTTTAAATATTTTTCCTGTAAATCTAGCATAACCCTACACCATATTTTTCCCCATATTTTGGGTAAAGCAAACGGTGTTAAATTATACACATGATGCAATGTGAAATTCATGTTACAGTACCGCGATTACATCACAGATTTCCCATGATGCACTACATGTGGAGAAAAAATTGCATTATTTTGAAAACTGGTACCTCCCAAATGCTCTATGCTATTGAGATGCAGTTTTCATCTGCTGAAAGAGAAACATTTTCCTGTTTATTTTGAAAAATGTTGTCTCCGGAATATGCCTTTGCAGTAACTGTGATCATATGGTCAATCACTGCAGCCTTCTCAGCAAGGATCGCCTAACTTAAAATTCCATAAGACTGCAACCTCTCCCTCAATCTCTCGTCAAGAAAATACCATATTTGAAACAAGCTTTTGAAAGAGGGTCCTAAAAACGTGCCTTTTAAAACGACCACAATTTGCAGCAAAGTGCTCAACCCTACATAAAAAGTTGTCATAAATGAACCAAAAGGGAGGAGGATCAATCAAAATTTTCATAAATTGACCCTTTTATCAAAATTAAACTCATTATAAATACAGTAGCGTACGCAGGATTTCTCGGGGGGGGGGGGGGGCATGACAGAAAATGTGTTAAAAATTGAATTGTGGTGGTTCATGGGGACAAAACTGAAACTTTTGTGTCTTTACATGCAATCTTATGACGTTTACGCTACCTTTCGAAGTAAAACGTGCCATAAAATTTGTATACTTTTAGGAGTCAAAATGGAAGAGCGTCGATGGGTATAGGCGAATGGGAGCAATTTAGTTTGCGGGTTTTTCTTGACGACTAAACGTTGTGCTGTCATTAAGATTATCTAAGCGGAGCGCCACCATTGGTTGGCGGGGAGTGTAGAGAAAATTTCGCAAAGTTAGACCCCTCAGATGGCCGGAATTAGCATTATCCAGACTTATACCAAGAATCTAACGAGTCTCTATCCTTTTTGTCGTTTACAATAAAATGCTCACTTTAAAATTAGTTCGCAAGCTGGAAAGGGATCAACGAGTTATAAAGAGCTACTTTGACCCCCCCCCCCCCCAAAAAAAAAAAAAAAAAAAAAAATTATTTTGCCCGAAAGACTTTCTAAGCGGAGTAGAGGAAATTTTGTAAAATGAGACCCTCAGATGGCCGAAAATTGCGTTTTTATGCTTGTTAAGAGAATCTAAACATGCAGTCTTTAAGTTTAGCTTTTGTTGCAATAAGAAAATATCAAGAACATGCTAAGTGATCAGAAAATTATCACGTAAAATGTACTACCACTATTATATTAAATGGTCTTGATTTCGGGGAAACTATAGGCCTACAACGGAATTAAAGATATGCTAATGCTTCTCTATTGTGACTCTTGGCTAAATTAAAGATCCGCTGAATTGATGAAATTGTGTGTGACTGCCCGAACTCCCATCTGTTAATGATTCTACCCCTAACACCTCTTGCATGATAAATGACAAACCGACCCTCTACTCCCTGTCCCCGTCTCGTAAGTCTGTGTCAGTCGTAGAGTCAGTCTAAGGAATGAGCTCTCTCTTTTGAAAATTCTTCAAAAGGTAGGTGTCCTTACAGGCAATTGGTGTCACCAGGGAGACACAGAGGCTACCTTTTCAAGTAGAATTTGGAATTTGACAAAATTTGCCTTTTTTTAGTAATTAAAAAAATGGCATCACTGAGGGGCCTTGCAGAGACTATTCTCCCCCTTTGAAAATTTGTGAGAAATTGGGTGTCCTAACATGCAATCTAGTGCCACATACGCTATCTTTTGAAGTAAAATCTGTGTTACTTAAGTATCGATACGTATTTTTAGGATCTTAAAAAAAAATGGCATCCGTGAGGGGGGGGCATGGCCCAATCCCCCCCCCCCCTTCGTACGCCACTTAATAAATATCTCATTATGTTACTCAAATAAGAGAACGTATAGGGTACTCATTGATTTATCACAGACGCCGGTAACTCTACCAGGCCTAAGTCCTGCAGCCTTGAGGTCTTCATCCTCTTCTATCCAAGCGGTTAGAGCTTTTGTATACTCTACTGTGGATGTCATCAGCAACGCTTTAGAATCTCGCTTCCTTTTAAATGTGGCAAGCAGTTGTTCTTTTATTTTCTCAAGAAGTGGGTTTTTCTCAGTCCTGCGTTTTGCTACCTCCAATTCTCCTTCAGAACCTGTTTCAGAAAGTTGGATCATGATTCATGGATAAAAGCTTTCTCATTTACAACAAACCTTATAAATTGACGTCACCAGCATCGTTTTTGAGGCAAATAGGAAATAAATGCTGCAAACACTGCGTACATTTCGAACGCTCGTATATCTTGGCCGTTACATTAAATCAACCATCGGCATTTGTTCATCTAAGTTGTAATACACGCTAGACTGAAATAATGGTTGTCTTTCCTCTATCTGGCATCAAACGCATATGCAAAAGAACTATGGCGATTTCTAAACGCCTTAGAGATAAAATTAGCATTTATACACGGATGTAATTATATTCCAATTAGATGCGCACTTATTTGTTGAAGTTCTTCTTCTGAAACAGAGGAGGGAGGTTGGAAATTCGAGTCCTGGGCGAGTCATACCGCGGACTTAAAAAATTGAGCCCACTGCCATTGTGCTTGGTGCTCAGCAAAAACAGTGCAGTAGGAAAAACAAGCCAGTAAGCCACAACTACAAAAAGGCCTTGGAGGGCTCGACTTAAACAAATTGGCTAAAACCTGTGCCGTAAACTCCATCTAACTTATAAACATAGCCTAGCACGAGAATGACATGTATTGTTGTATGGTGCTGTTCAGAACATTTCCAAATGTTGCTACATGGGGGATGAGGAGAGATGGAAACAACAATAGGTGGATAACGGACTCAGATGACAATTTTCACACAGAACAAGAAGAAGGAAACATCATTTTCTGGATGGAATGTTGCGTCTGAATGTTGACCATAGGCGTACCAGGGTGCCCCCCCCCCCTGCACACCCGTCTCGTACGCCTATGATGTTTACTATACTCAAACATGTGTTGGAAAAAGCTTTCTCAACAAGTACTTGCTTGACGCCTGAGGTTCTCAACTTGTATTGAAGATCTGATTGCCATTGAGAAAATGGTCGTAGTATTGAAAAAGATTCAGCGTTTACATTTTCGTGCCTGATACTCCAAAGCACGTTTTACTCTTAAGAGGAACGTATAAAAGAAACATATGCAAAAGAACATCCGATGCGTCCCATAGGAAATGCATTCTTTCTATCTTAGCATCGTCAAAAATATGGTACATTCCTAAAACAAGCTGAGCTTTAACCGTACGTGCCACGTTTAAGAAATGCATTCCTTCTACAGTAGCTTAGTAGCGACGAAATCTGACACCCGTACGCATAAAGTGCAAAAGAAAGAAATGACAATTTCGAAACAAAGTGACCCTAAAAGTAAAAAATAACTTGCTTCAAGTCAATAAGTTTGGAGCATAGCAATTTCAACGCATTGTTTGGAAATGTAAGTTTCATTGAAAGTATTTAGAATTTTTATAAAACAAAAAGAATTATACAGATGTATCTTGAATTGATCTTAGTGTTTTGCTATCGATTCCGTCGCTTGTTTCCATGAAACGCTGGTTCTACTTCTCTCTTAGTTAGTAAATAGGTGATCAGGAAATACTTGGAACAGACAGGTCATTGAAATGTAGTGAAAAAAGAAACCTTAAAGTAAAGTAGTGAGACTAACATTTTTACCTTTACACCAAATCATTCTCAGACAAATGACAATCAGACAAAAGACTGTTTATTGTATTTAGAGTGTTACCGTATCTTTCAAGCTATTACAGTACCAAGTAAATGATAATGGTGTATTGACCACGACTCACCACCACCATCACTACCACCACATACCACCACCACATACCACCATCACCACCACCACCACCACCATCATCATCATCATTGCTCACTATTAACATGCATGCGCTGCAATCATCATTAACATGCATGCGCTGCAATCACCATATTAAACAAATGGAAAAGAGCTGCTATTTCACATCACCTCACCTCGATATAAAGCAGTCAATTCTTGGATACAGTCTGCTTTTCTTATACTCATCTCGTCTACCTCCTCTTTCAAATATTTCAAGGCATCTTCTGTTCTTACATCTCGGTTTATTCGTAGTGTACGGTGATAAAACTGTAAAGCACAGATCGAAATATATTCAAAATTGTTCAAGGTTTCAAACTGCTCTCCGCGAAATAAGTACAACGAACTCGGCAGAACGATTTATTGAAAACTGCATAATTCGATCCTATGTCAATTTCATTAACAATGAATTTTCATTGGTGTAAGAGGGAACTAGAAGCTACTTTACTTCCTCACCTCTTAGAATTCCGAAAAAAGTATTTTGCCCCTCACAAGACAATTGACTTCAAAATGATGCTACATATTGCATTATATTTTGTCGAAAGAAACTTAAATAAAAAATCTCGAAGGAGACGGGACATCGTCCGCTAGTCCACTGCCAGGCAGGCGATCAGACCGCTGCAATTGACCACCCACAAACAACTTGGTTACCAGTACACTGGTATTTATTTCAACCTTTTCTTAAACATTAGATGTAATGTACATGATCCTTCAGTAAATAGACTGGGAGCAATTCAGAGGGAGAAGCAACTGCTTGTGGGAATGATTTACCCCTTGATTCCCATCACTGTTGGAGACAGAGCCAGCAGAACGGAAAAAAATATTGGGGGCTGATTGCCAGCACAACCATATAGGTGGAGAACTACTATCGGTTGGCGCATGCTTAAAAGTTGAAAAGCTTTGAGTTTACAAGTCCCTCCACAGGTGGCCGGACACGGCACTTCTTGAGTGTTCTAAGCTGCATACTGTGCACACTTCTTAAAGCCTCATTTTGTAAAGCATTAGGACTGAACAGAACTTTACCCCCCCCCCCCAAACATGCACACACTTTTTACCTTTTTTCATTCATTCAACCATTGATAAAATATTTCCTTTTCTTCTGAAGATAAAAATTAAACATCAATAAAACACTTCACCGACTGCATGGTCAAGTGGTTAGAGCATCAGACTTGCAGTTGGGGGAGGTCGGGAGTTCTGGGTCATACCGAAGACTTTAAAAATGAAACTTACTGCCATTGTGCTTGATGGCCAGCATAAACAATGGAAGAACAGGCGAGTAAGCCACAACTAGAAAAAAAAAAAAGCCGTGGCCGGCTCGACTTGAACCAGTGTTGAAAACTGGGCCGTAAAACTCAATCTAACCTAACGTACCTAACGCAAATATTGTAAGAGCTACCCTCTTGCAATTATTCAAACCAAGGATATGTAAGGGGCGCTCTTCAAACTCAAGATCAAACACAGTCCATTTCAACTTTAAACTGTCATGTTCAGTTAAACCAGTGAGTGAACCATTCAGTACATCTGGTCTTAACCATATTGTATCCCATGCACGACCCTCCCCCCCCCCCCCCCCTTAGTCAAATTGAACCAGTCCCGTATATTACCATGGCTCCTGACACGCAAACTGACAAAAATAGTTTGATGTATTTAATGTGACTACTCTGCCAAACACTCCCAGTAAGACTCAAGTGCCTCCCCTCTCATGTGGATCACTCTCTCATGCTCCCCACTCACGTGGGTTCAGTTTAAAGGCCCAGTTCTCTCACCCCAAACAGTACCAATTCTCCTGACCTTCTTACTGAAGCCCTTCCACAATTGTCTGAAATTCATCCTCATCCAGACCCAATCTCAGTTTATTGCTTCAGGGTGAGTATAGAAAACTTCAGTTTATGTAATCAAAACACTCTCAGCACCGTTCATGCTGTGTAATATAAGTTTTGGCACTCTGCATTGTTTGAATTAGCTGTCAATCAAAGAGCTGAGCCAATTGAGAATTGCGGTGCCCGGGTACCAAAATTGTAGTTTGGGATGAGAGGTTTGACCCTTTACTAGACCGCGAGTACAGATTTTATTTTTGCATTGCAATCACGCTAAGTCAATTTGGAAACGATACATTGACTGATTGACGGACACTGCACGCTTCCTGCATTCGCATAGAAGAACACGGGTGCATCAGTCCAAATTATACACAAATTAGCTGTCTGTGAGTTTGTTGTCCGTGAAAGTTGCTATCAAGGAGAACTATTTGATATAACAGCTCCTTGTTATAATATTATGTAATTGTCTTCGTTTGATTGCCCTCTGGCTAGGTAGTTAGTTAGATGGAGTTTTACGGCCAAGTTTCCAACCAATTAGTTCAAGTCGGGCCGGCCACGGCCTTTTTTCCAGTTGTGCTCACTGGCTTGTTTTCCCTACTCCATTGCTTATGTTGAGCACCAAGCACAATGGCAACAGGTTCCTTTTTTAAAGTCCTCGCTGTGACCCGGTCGGGGCTCGAACTCCAAACCTACCGACTGCAAGTCTGATGCTCTAGAATCACTTGACCATGCCGTCGGTGGATTGCCCTGTGATGTAACTGATATGCATAAGGTCTGTAAAACTCCCCTATCGGATTCCAGAAAAGTTTTGAGATTTGACTTACCTCTAACGTATCCAAACAAGCGAGGAGAATTTGATAATCATATCCGGAAATAATGTTCCTGTTCAGTATGCACTTCTCCCTGAGACTACAGACCCAGGAAGTATAACTGTGAGAACTTTTATTGTAAATCGGTGTTACCTTTACGTTTCCTATATACTTGTGACCTATAAAAAATAAAAACAAAAGGAACCAGTAGGTTAGAAAATATGTTCAATCAATAATTTAAAGAAGTAGAAGTTGCCATGGTAAGGTATCTGATCATTTCACGTGGTCAAGGCTCGTCAAGGATCCGCCATGCTGGAGACAATCATGCCAACTACACAGGTGGTTGCGCTGTTCTGAACGCACTGCACAGTCTGCACTGAGGTTCACTCTAAAAATGATTACTCAATTGCAACCTGGGCATAAAATTGTTTGCTCTGTAGGCCACCTGACCTGAATTGGGTAAAAAACTGCCCAAATTAGTTGGTTGAGCTTTTTACTCATTAGTTGGAAAAAGGAAATTACCCAACCATTTCACCCAACTAATTTTGACCAACAAATGGTTAAAATTTGTACTCAACACATTTGCCCAACAGCAGTGTACTGTTGGCTGCGTGTTTGGATTCCCATATAATTACATAGAATTAAATGATTTGGACACAAAGGAGATTTAACAAAGTACCCCAGAACTTACACGTTTACCCTCCAGGAGTGGTGTTGGTGGGAAGGGTAACCAGTGACAATGCACTTGGTAATAAAGAAGTGAAAAGTGTGGTTTGAATTAATAATCCCAATCGTGCACTTTGTATTTCTTGTCCGATTGACTACGTAGTGCTGAAAACTTTTTTCTATACGACCATTCCCCTTTAAATAATTTCGTCCAGATTTTTACTGTTTTCCTACCGCTATACATATACCTTCTTATTTACCAAATCAAACCTTATTCAACCATAAGATCTTAATTGATCACTTTTATTAAAATAATTTTCTGTAAAGCATAACTGATCCTTTACTAATCACTAATTGGTCAATTACATTTTACCCAAATGTTGGGTACTTTAAAACTTGCCCAACAAGTTTAACCAACACTTGAACTTTACCCAACTTTAATTTAACCAACAAATATGGGTAGATTGTTAACCTATTTAAGCTGGGCAATAATTTACGTATGTTGGGCACTTTGGATTTTGCCCAACGTTTTTTTACCCAACTGTTTTAGAGTGTATGCGTGGTGTGAACACATTCATCGAGCAATCGTGTCGAGTGTGGTCTTTTACACAGTTACTTCTACTCCAACATGACCGTCGGGTATATTATGACGTCATATGTAAAGCCTCTATTTAAATTGCAGTGATTGTCATGATGATAGCTATGTTCATTCTGCAATAACTATAACAGTAAAAGGACGCGTTTCCTAGGGTTAAATACCCAATTAGGGTTTAGTAACAGTCACTCAAATCCCGAGTCCTCTTTTGACAGTTTGGGGAAGGAATTTTCCCAAACTGAAGGATTTTCAGATTTTTGAAAAATCACGTTTAAGTTCTTTGAATATGTCGTACAGTACATACAGAAAAATATTACTGATAGGTAAGGTATTAATTACCAATGATGGCAAAAATTGTTAATTGTAATGTCCTTTCTTCGAAAAATTTTGTGAGCTATGGAGGATGTACGATGGGGCTGGTTAAGGACGAGGAAGTTTGAGGGTTACAAAAATTCTTGTCAATTTTCAATGATTGTTTTTATTTCACTTTTCTGTGTTTCGCTTAGAAAGCATGAAGAAAAATACAGGTCCCTTACAGTATCAGCGAAGTTCTGACGAGTTCGTCATCGCAAAGATGTGATGTAACCGGGGGGGGGGGGGGGGTATACCATGGAAAGTCCATAGGCAGGCTATAGTTTATCGAGGTTGCCAAATAGGATTTCTTCTTTCCAAATTTGGTAAATATGGCAACTTACAACTTTCGTTTGGTATTGAACACATCATCGACAGTAAATACAGATTCCAAAACATTATCTTAGAAAACTTCTTTGAATATATGATGAAATATCTTTGTAAACTTTACTCAAATTTGACAGTTGCTGTACAGCTGTAACATTTCTTAAACGACTTTTGGATCGTCGTGTTCCTGTTTGAAGATAAGACTGTATGGCAACGTTTTTAGGATTCTATGGTCTAACGAGTATTTGTAATCTTTAAAGTTCATAAAATTTATCTTACCTCGAAGAACATCTGCAATTTTACCTTCAATTCTTTCCATAATTTCTGCTACAGCGTTCGTGAAAGGATCGACTTGCCGCGGCTGAACGATGATTGGTCCAACTGAATAAAAGTTACGGAAGATGATATTCATTGAAAGCGATGGACAGCGAAAGATGGAATATGACTTGAATTTAGGTCCTCAATAATAAATGTGGGATCAAATATATTTCATCGTCTCATCATTCGTTGTTCCCTCTGTTGATATGTCACACTTTCTGGCAGAATTTTCCTCCAAATAATTATGAACAAATTGCATCTGATGTCTGATCCTCAGATATTTGAAATATCCAACTGGAAGGGTGTACCCCTTCAACCTTCAGATTCCTCCGCCATGCAGGAAAGCGGTTGGAAACAAATGCCAGCCCTCTTACCTCCCCCGTGGAAAACATCTTCTTGTATCTTTTTTTAAGACACAATCCTTTCATAACTTCTACGGACTTGCTTCCGTTGGCTTACTTTTCTTGGGCCTACTACTTGTGTTTTTGTTTACCTCTTTTGACAAGTGTGGGATTATCCCCAAATCATCAAAAGGTAGGGGACGTGTTTCCTTGTACCCTTCCTGCCCCCTTGACGCACATTATTTCTACCATTATCTGATTATACTTCAACCCCGTCTCTGTAAATTATATATTAAGGTCGTTGCGTTAGGGATCTCTTTATTTTGTCATGGATAGGGGAATTTGCGCATGCAACTTCAAAAATTAAAAAATTCTGAAGAGGAAATGTCCCTCACAGCTATGTTTGCCGAATCTGTAAAATCTCAAATCAAATGTCTTAAAACTTTGCTTAAAATTTGTGGTATCATGCTGACTGGAACAACTGTCGTTGTTAGTTGTAAAACTGCCAAATTCCGCGCACTACTGTAGGTGTAGATCACAAGCAACCAAAGTGATGGCGCAAAATGACGGACTTCCTATTCACAGAGCATATTGGTAGATTGTCGCCACCATATGTATGGGTATACAGGCGTAGCAAGATGGCTATCTGATATGATTTTGTGTGTGAAAGTTTGGACTTGCTCAAGATTTTTCAAGAAACTTGAAATATTTTCAAAATAATGCAAGGTAAGGTCAAAATCACTACTATTGCAGGAATATGACATCGTTGCTCATTCAAGTTAAACTTTTGTGTAAAATATTACAGAATCGTCGTCAAATCACACAAATTATAGCTTCACGGCGGCCATCTTGGTGCGTCTTTTTTGCCCCGCTAGGTGGCGACAACCAACGGATAAGACGTACGCGTTATATTCTCTGCCCATATATATAGGGAGTCCGTGAGCAAAATATATTATGACATTCGCAATTTTAAGGATTCCCATAATCGACCACAGCATGCACGCTCCGGTTAACTTGCAACAGCCAAGACAAATGAAGCAAAAAGTGTGATTTCCACTGACCTTATAATTCAAGAATCAACCGGTGGCTACAGTGAGGATTAAATGCAACTAATTTGGGTAAAGATAAAAACTACCGACCTGTTTTGCCTTCAGTGTAGACAAAAACAATGCATTTGGTAATTTTGGTTTGCTAGATCATTTCACTGCAGCTTAGGCTGGTGCTTTGCTAAAGAGAAGGGAAAGAATTTTCATCAGTGCGCGAAAATTGGCAGTGCGCGAAATCCAGTGCATTTACTATAGATAAGGTGCATTGACGACAACTGACGTCATCCTTGGGGGGAAAACAATGGAACACGTGGCCACACGCAAAAGAATTCGCCATGTGCGTGTAGTTGACAAATCAGCGCCTGTATTTGTCTGCGTTGGTTTGTTTTGCCCCAAAGGAGAGAGTACTTTTCGCCATGTGACATCACATGCACAAGGTCTACACAACAATTGATACCAGACTGTAGACGAATCCAATTATCGCTTGTGTTCACTGACTTTAGGCAGCCATTAGTGGGGTCCATTAGTCTTAAAGGGAAATACTGCATTTTAAAATGCTTGAAAATAGCATTAAAAGTAAATTGCTCTAGTCATTTTCAAATCATTAGGTCTCAGCAATAAAACCCAGTAATAGCTTCATCTCCTCAAAATATCATGCACAAGAAGAGTTATGGAAGTTGCCTCTTTTGAAATGTTGAAAGTTTGGGTAACCAAACTTGAGCAACAACCAACTGATTTCTACTGGAGCGAAACCTATTTCTTGAAAAGAAGGCTACCATACTGCCTTACTTGTAATTATTTATATCTTTGCCAATAAATAATGGTTTTAAAATAATGAGATTTCCTTGTAAACCAAACACAATGTTTCCCTTGAAATCGTCATCATTTATAGTCTTCATAAATTTTAAATCCTCATGTTCAGTCAAATTGAGGGAATCAAAATACAAGTCAGCGTACAATTATCCATTATACAGGTAGGTCTAAGCAAGGAAATTGAAAGACTAAAAGTAATGGACCTCAGTGATGTCCCACTAAAATTAGACCACCTCTGGACTGACCGGTTTCGTCTATAAGGTGCTGTCGTGCGTATTGGTAACACATCTTCTGCGCGCGCATGATCTGTACCATTCACAACGCCAAACAGAAACGCGCTGATGTCATGTGCATGACCTCTACATATAGACGAATCCTGGCAGGAAGTGATGGTCTGATGTTAGTCGGCCATAAGTGGGGGTGTTTCACCTTTTAATCTTTCAGTTTCCTTGCTTACCTGTACCATCATTAGCGGCTCGCCATAGGGGAACGGGTGGCACTCCCCCCCCCCCCCAAAAAAAAAAACTTTTCCAAAGCATGGTCTTCAATTTTCCAAAAATAACGTTATTCAATATGACATGAATAAAAAGTAGCCTTTTTCTTAATCTGGGCAAGCTATCCCAGCCTTCTATCTCATACAAATGTCATATATTATTTATAAAGTATAAACTAATGCGTATAATTGTCAAGGATATAGTTCGTAATTGTACCAAACTTTTAGCCCAGTAGGCCTACCGGCTGCACAAAAGCGTTGATAGCGCTACCATCACCAGTAGCAGTACTAAAATCAGTACTGTTATTGGTGCTGGTAGCGCTATCAACGGTTTTGTTCGGCCAGTTCAGGTTTACAGGCTCATTCGACCACTGGACATATGAATAAATGTGATTCGAAAAGTAATTATGTCAATTTATTTTCAGGTGAGTGTGCAGCTCCTTCAAACAAAAAAAGTCCAGAACCAAATTTATGTTTGATATTTTGAAGAGGAACATATTCTAGGCACATAGCTTACTGGTGACATTTTTACTCATTTCCCGGTTCTCCAGATACAAGAATTGAAGTTGACATATTTTCTGCAAAGAATGAACTTGCAGCAAGTAGGCGTGATGACATGCGTTCACATTAATGGACAATGTTTAGTTGTTTTTCTCTAAAATTTAACACCATATTTATACAACTTAACTTTGATATGTTGTCACCATAGGTGCATCCCGAGCAATAGAAGTTTAAAAACTTAATTTGCCTTAGGGGCAAGATAGTATCCCTATAAGGTCAAGCCGCAGGATCAAAATTAAATTAAAAAAAAAACTTTGACCATCAATATGAATACATGACATCGCACATGCTTGATTCAAGTTTACTTTTTGTAGAAAATGTGTCAATTTCAATTGCTATCATCTCGAAAATCGAACATGGGAAATGAATGAAAACTTTACCAGAATTCTTAGAATATGTTCGTCTTTAACATACCAAACAAAAATTTGGTTCTGGTCTATTCTTTTTAATGGAGATTCTTCTTTGCGACAAAAAATGTTAATATGTCACATCGTCCTGTAAAGGAGTACATTTTATGTGGTAATTTTCTGATCATTTTGAAATTTGATCATTTTTTTATTTAAATGAAGATTTTATTGCAAAGGAAAGCTCAAAATAACTGCTGCTTAAATTCTACTTACAATCCTGGCAAATGCAATTTCCGGCTATCTGAGAGGTCGCGATTTTTCAACATTTTCTGTACGCTCCGCGCCAACTGATTGGGGCGCTCCGCTTAGTCTTTCGGGCAGTCAGTTACCACTTCTCGTGCCCCCCCCCCCAAAAAAAAAAATTGCACCACGTCCCCTGATACTATGTGAGACGTCTTGGTCAAAAGTTGACTCGGAGTTTGCCCCCCCCCCCCCAAAAAAAAAAAAAAAAAAAATTCCTTTCATCCGCCCTTGTGTACCGTGGATGGTTGTATACTAAATTGTATCTTGATTCCCGTAATCTCACTGAATATGAGGGTTTGAAATTCATATAGACAATAAATGAAGACGATTTAAGGCTGATTGGCCCCACTAATGGCTACCTACAGTCACTAAACACAAGCACTGATTTGATTAGTATGTGGGATGCCCACACTCATGCCAATGCTATTGTAAACGTAGATTGGAATGTGCGAATCAAAACGAAGGGCTTCTTATTACTGCCTTAAGAATATTTACAATAGTTGCATTCATAGCGGCCACTTTTGGCAGTTTTTTCTTCTACTGACTTACTGTTCTTGGAAAGGATGAATAGCCTACTTAGACAGTTAGATTATTAATATTATTTAAACACCACGTTGACTGACAACAATCATGTTCCCTGTTTTAAACATTACAATTAAACTCACTATCCTTGGGAATGTTGAGATATTTTTGAAGATCTTCGTCAAAGGTGACAGGCTGAATTATTTTGGCGTCGAGACTGGCACATGTTTCGTATATATAGGTCAATGCTTGACTAAGAGTACTGCTTCGTCCGGTACCAAAAGATGCTGTCATGCCAACCACCTGTTGTACAGTGCGTTAACATATGTGTTAAACCAAAAATGAAACTAGAATGGTAGATACATTAAAAGATTTACCATTTTTATTTTTTCTCAGACGAAGATTTCAACCTGTAATTTTCGTTCTGCTTTGAAAAAATATCAAAATACTGCGTGATGCGTCATGATTACTGCATCTGATTGGAATGAAGTCATGGTGCCTGCTACATTTCCGCAGAGTCATAAATCCCTAGGCCAAAAACTGAAAGATTGACAAAGTACCTGTACGTATTAAATCCATCTTCTGTTTTTTTCTAATCACCAGTTCCGGACATTTGATCCTTGAGGAATGATAAATCCTAACTTTTCAAATACATGGGCTTACCCAAAAACTCTATTACATGTAAAATTAGGACAAACGAAACTTCTTGTTTGCCACATTGAAAGAGCTTATGAACAAAATCCGATTCACATTAGCTTCCTGTTAGAAGTAGCACTTAATTAAGGGCAGGAGCAGTCCTCCCAAATTGAAGTAGTATAGTAGACTGTCCAGTTTCATGATTGGCTGTTGGGAGTTATGTGACAATGTTTTTTCTCTTCAAATGTGCAATCTACTAGAAATTACTGCTTCGTTTACCTTGAATATGCAATAGTTAAATCATAAAATGTAATGAAAGATACTTTGAAGAGAAATAAGACGAAAATTGTGCTATTTAGCTTTTTCTTTAAAGTAAATTTGGGGGACTGCTCTTTACCTTTAATCAGGATTATTGAGTTGATACCAATAACTTATAAGTTATCATTTTAACTAATAAGTGTTATAAGGTCAATACTTCATGACAATGCTTATAATTAGCATATTTAGTCATGTTTCATATCCACTAGTTACGGAAAAAGTTAAAATTTTGAATTTTGTGGTGTCCTGACTTCTAACAGTTTTGTGCGTAATTTGAAAAAAGTGTCTGGTCACGAATTTTCGAAAAACAAATTTGGCCGTCTAATACTCACTTATAAATAAGGTATTTGTACGTGGGATATGGGATTGTCTAAGTTTGACTACTCGTCATTGGGTCATTGGTATGTGAAGGAAACTTCAAAGCTTTGAAAAATTTGTTGAATTTTATGAACCAACTCAACGAGCCGCTTTAAAACAAGTTAATCATGACAAAGACTAGCTACGGTAACTTCATTTTAACTTGTACAAGGTCTTCGATCTCTACCATGAACGTACTTCATACTCTAATATTCTAATCTAGTAGGCACGCGAACTTAATTTACACAGATGCACACATTTGCTTCGTGTTTGTTTCAATATGAGCCAGACTTGATCCATATATGGTCAATTTTCGGGCTCAAGGGTCAATCTCATGGGTCCATGTCAAAACTTGTGAAAGCGAAATCACAGTTTCTACAACATTACAATGGGCTACATATATTACAATAATCAACAGAGTTTTGGGGAGGAGGCTGTGACCTAAGGGGACTGCCAAGGTATCCCAGTCCCTCTCAGATATCTAAACGGATTATCTATGTAAGTAGACTATGTAAGTAAACGCACTATATCATGCATAAATTTTTTTTTTCCGCCAGAGCTGTGCATACTGGCGGGCATGCATCCCCTATTGTTTTGTCCATTCAACACATATATCTATACAAGAATAGGGTATCATCATTACCTGAAAATGTCAACCACCTATGAAATAAAATAACAGATAGAATAGTACCGTCTGTAATATCGAAATCCCCCCCCCCCCTCAGCACTGCACCTATCTGCGGCCTGGATGTTCCTATTGTTGAAGTTTTGTAATAGGCCTATAAAAATAACTCCATAGTAAAAAAAGGTTAAAACTTAAAAGCATAAACCTCGTACCTGAGGAACCCTTTTGTCAGCTCTTCTGCTTCCACGCCCATACTTCTGGTCTAAGTAATGTTTCATTAAAGTGTGGTAAGGGTGACCAGTCTGGATACAATGAAATAACACTAGATTACATTGTCATGAAAGGAAAGTATATTATATGGGAATTTCACTAACGGCATTTGACGAGCACACGTCTATTTTATCAACACGCGCAGTTGCGTAACCAGACCTGACTGTCCGGGGGCAATAGCATAGAGGTTTCCCGATTTTTAACTAGTTGAGATGTGTTAGTTTGTGGGTGTCTTAGGTTCTTATGGGAAGTGTTGAGGGGGGGGGGGGCAATTTTGGACCATGCAACTCACCCTACCCCATTGACCAAAGGGTACATTTTTATGTAAATTTTTTTGCTTTTTCTACGAGCAAGATCAACTTTTTTGAAGTAAATCTGATTTTATTTCTTAAGTGTGAACACTACTGTATAAGCATGGACATACTACCTTGGAAATTTGATTCCTTTTACACATTTGTAAATATGGAGCTTGTTTCGCAGAAAATAGATTAGATTCAAGGTTTCCTGTAAGGAAATTTGCATATTTGGGGAGTATCATAGAATCTGCGTTTCCTATCAGCATATATCATGAGATAGCATGTCGACTGAAGATCGTATTATCTAAGGAGTGAGGATTAAGGCTTCTCGGCGACATTAAAAGACTCGAAACTTTGTTGCCTTTTTAGACAAAAATGAAAGCCTATATTGAAGAAAATTTTACGTATACGGCACTGTAATGGTTGGGACAAATTATCCACTGACTGCTTTATGAGCGATCACTTATAGCTTTAAGGCTTGCAATTTAAGGCGCGAGAAGCGCGAAGAAAAATTTGCCTGTTTAAAACTTATAATTTCAAATATGGAACTTTTATTGAGAAGAATTCGGAATTTTATGGAGGAAAACTTGTTAAAACCGCACTGTGTTTGATTGGTGTCTCAAATGGCAAATTTTCGAATTTTTCACTTTTTCGAGCAAGCGCGCAATCGCCCATGCCTCTTGAAGCTACGCCACTGCTCTGCAGCTTTCAACGTTGATAAAAATTTTTACACTAATTCAATAACTAAAGAACCCATAGAAAGACTACACAACTGACAGGGCCGAAAGGTATCTGATGACAGGTGTGTATGAGAGCATTTGGGTACGCAAGGCCAATGGTTCTCCTGCCTAGAATGAGGTCCTGCTAGAAAGACTTCTTCAGTTGGCGCAGAGCCAACAGAAAATTTTGAAAAATCGCGTCCCCTCAGACAGCCGGAAATGGAATGTCTCGGGCTTGTAAATAGTAGCTATGTCTTCCGATTTTTCATGCAAAAGTGAACACCAATGTATAAGGGATGTATTGCGGCCAGCGAAGCGAGCCGAAATTTCTTCTTTTTTAAACAATAATCTGTTGATATGGAGCTTATATTGCAGAAATCTTGTCCTTTTGAAACAATAATTTGATGATATGGAGCTTATATTGCAGAAACCGTCGGATTCTGAGTTTCATGTGAGGAATTTTAAAGAGTTAAGGGGGATTACTGAAGAATCTGCACTTCCTCCAAATATTGGTGGCAAATCTGAGAATGATTGCTTATCTCAAGTCCTCCGAACTGTCCGGCAAAGCGCAAGAGAGGTAAGTCTTTCCTCCGATATAGTGGACCTCAGATATTATTTTGTTAACTTTATAGGCGACTATACACAATGACCAAAACAGTGTTCCATGAATGCAGATCTTGCTTTTGATGTTATAGTTAACCCACTTTCTTTCTTCTTTCATTTTTCTCTTTTTTTCCTTTCTCCTTTCTTTCCTTTCCCATTCTTTTCCGTTTTCCTTTTTTTCTTCTGCCTTCCTTTCCTTTCCTTCCACTCCTCTTTCTCTTTTTCCTTTTCTTCTCTTCCCTCTCTTTTCCTTTTTTTTTTCCTTTCTTTCCTCACCTTTCTTCCCTTCCCGTTTTTTCTTTCCTTCCTATTTTTTTCGTATCCGGGTGCGGGTGGCAGTTTGCCCCCCCCCCGCTGGTAACGCCACTGAACACGCGCATTAAGAGTACTTTCAACACGCACGGTATATGTCACAGTAGTTTCCGTGGGAATACCTTTTGCATTTGCTGTAAATACACTCACCGCGTGCGTGTTTTGCCCTTCGTTGCCGGGAAAACTCAATCGCGTGACGTCACATGAAATTGCCTTATACATAGCCCTATTTTAGTTCATAGGTACAGACGAATCCGATTAGCGTTTGTGTTTGACTGTAAGCGGCCATTAGTGACGTCCATCGGCTTAAAATCGTCTTTATTTATTGTTTACATGAATTTCAAACCCTAGTATTCAGTGAAACTGAAGGAATCAAGATTCAATTTATTGTACAACCATCCGTCCACGATACAGGTAACCAAGGACATTGAAATATTAAAGGTAATGGACCAGTTATGGTCGCCTGAAATCAGACCATCACTTGCTGTCCGAATTCATCTACAGAGGTTACACACCGACGTCACTGCGTTGCGCATCTTGCTATTTTCCATCTAGGCGTCTATTGCGCAATGTTGACTGTTAAATTGTTACTACTAAGGCGCTATTGTGCGCGAGTTGGTAACACACGCACTGCGCATGATCAGTTCCATCGGTATGCCAAATTCAAACTCGCTGACGTCATATGCACGATCTCTATATCATAGGCTATGGGCATTCAGAGCAGTGTCTCTTGGTATTTTGCAAAGTAAAATTTCTTATCCTTATTATTTGCCAATTATGAGTCTTTCTGTGCAGCTTAAACTCTTCCATCCATCCCAAGAAAGGGTCCAAGGGGAACGTAAGGGATATACATTAATATCATTTTCGGGAAAGAAAATGATTTTGTAACCAGAATTTTCACAACCGCGTCCCCAAATGGTATGATAAGAAGTAGAAGGCTCCGCTATGCCCCTTTCTCACATTCAACCTGACCCGACCCTACATCCTACCATAGATCCTCCCTTATTCCTGGGGGAATAAGGGGGGAGGGGATAAATAATTCTTTTAAGCAAGCGGAAGTTAAATACAAAATTGTTGAGTACCTACTACCTACCGCCCAACCCCCACAGTTCCAAAACCATATCCATATGAAAAAGTCCTCAGCTCCTTTCTTACCTGTGTCTTATGGCATTCGTCAAGGACCATCATAGAAATGTTCCCCATTTCTACTCTGTCTTTTGGATCAGATTCCCTTAGACCGTTAATCAATATCTGAGGTGTCATAACTGTGATACAAGCCTTAGACTGCTCCATTCTGGACAAGAGAGTAATGCCGGCATCTAGATCTTTTCCGGTCACTTTACAAATGTAACTTTTACGAAAACCAATTAATTCAATAAGTCTGTCCTTCTGCTGATCCGCAAGCGTCACCTGTATAAAATATACGATGGGTAAAATGGATTAGTATTGATCACTGTAATATAAAATTTTATAGGATCTGAATTGGGGATCAGTGATTGGAAACTGAGTTGTTTTCTCTTGGATTTTATTTTTGTATTGTTTCATTTATTTCTTAATGAAAGTCATACCACCTCTCTGATGTCACAGCTATAACAATAACTAAAACCTAATGGAAGGCTGTAGCTCCCTTCCTCCTACAGGGGCGGCACCAGGGTATTTTGATGGTGGAGCAAAGTATGAGTTGGGTGCTCCTTTTCCCCTTCTCTTCCTTCTCTTTTTACTTCTCCTTGCGAATACAGCGGGGTGGTCGCCCCCATCCCCCTTGACGTCGCCCCTCTTAGTTCCTTTATAAGATCCTTAAGTCCTTAGATCCTTTTATAAGAAAAGAATCCCTAACTCACTTCTTTGTGATCTTCGAGCTGAAAGAACATTGACAAGAACGTCGACCATGACGTGGTCACCGACTTACAGTTGGAACTATGAAGACTACATTCCCCATCTTTCCTTCCTCTTCAAGTTTCTTGAGATGTTGATCTATAATGTAAGCTGCAACATGGGTCTTGCCTGAACCAGTAGGAGACACAAGAACAGTGTTGTCACCTCTTAATGCTGGTTCTGCGAGGTCCTTTTGGTACTTGCGTAACGATCTTGCAAAGTCAAATTCTGCTCCTATAACAAAAGAAGAACTTAACGACATTTCCCATCCTGTATGGAATGATGTCAGTTTGGCGAGTTGGTCCATGAGAGCAGAGAACTGTAAGACAAACTTCGTGGTTCGACTTTACAGATTGCGGTACATGCCGCAAAGGGATAACACTGTTGTTGTGGGTTGTACCAGTGGCATAGATCGTTCTACAGAATTGTCAAGTTGAGCTTACAATTTTTATACTTGACAATTTCCGTAGTGAAAGATAAAAGAGCCAATCGTTGATAGGAAGGCTTATACGGGGATCTTACCTAGTGTGGCGGCCGGGTACGAAATGAGAAAAAGGAATCAATGGCAGAGTAAAGATTTCAGTCCTATTTCAACATGATTGGTGATTTTATTCAGTTCAACTTCAATCAGCGGCCGGCAAAAATCACCAAAACCATCAAAAATCAGGTATATACAAAGAGACTACACTTATCCTTTGGTGTCTGCTCTACGAGTGAGTAAAACTGTCAGCTCGAGTGTTGCAGATCTCGTGGAGATCGGAACACTTAGGGTCTTAATACAGTCCCCCTATTGGTCAAAAGTTGTGACGCAACATATTAAATAAATATGAATGAGAGTGATAATCTAAGTGACCAATGAGAAGGCTGTAGAGGGTGAAATTGGCCACACCTTCAAAATGTGAGATTCAGTGTACACGTGCATGGGCGTCGGTTATGGGGGAAAATCCCCCCTCCCCCCACTTTTTTGAGTGGAGGGGCCACTAACGTAAAAGTCCCCCCCAGTTTTTGTGACCTGAAACTTAAACGTTCGGTTCTACCAAAAAAAAATATACAGTAAGTTAAGAAAGATGTGCTCTACCGATTACGATCGATTTCGGTATCAATAATCACACGTTTACACTTTGCAAATCCCCAAAATTTTCGCGCGCTCCGCGCGCTTGCAGTATCAATCATGTTTTTTCACTTGCATATCAAACTAAGGCCTTTATATTATTTATCTTTCTCCAAGATGATGTCGATTGTTTGAGTTTGAGAAGAGTAATCGTCCCCTACTATGTTTTAAGGAAATTTGTAATCTTTGGTGAATGACCAGCCTAGCAGGCTTAACTTATTTTGAGGAAAATGTTTCAGTGCATAGTCTGCATGCATTTTTTCAGAAAAATAGATGATTTCAAATGCAAAACTACGACACGAGCATATCACACATTCCTGTAACGATTCGACCATTTCTTATTTAGACCATTGTTAGGAAAGTAAAATCACACTGAATTTTGCTAGATTAAAGACCTCAACTTGGAATTAGCAGTACACCTCCATCCTCTGTCTGCAGATAGTGTATGGTGTGTATGACGAGGTGTCGTTCTTAACTTCGAAAGGACATATTTTAATGTCTTTTCTTTCATCAATCTTTCAGCGGTAGGCTATGCAACGGTGTCTCAGTAACACCAGTGGGTACCATCCCCCCTCGATCCGTGATTTTCCTGCAGTAGATTGAAGTGTGCTTTGATGAGTTTATGGATTTTACCTTCTTTCATCAAAAATGGTTCCTTACTATTAGAGCTTTGTAAAAATCCTTCGCAAACTATCACAATTTTCGTTGTGATTCTATTTACTTATAGAGTATACCCGGTATTCAAATTCACATTGACCGTATAGTCCGTTGAAGTAATTACCCACACTTTAGAGACCATGTTTTAAAAAACTTTGGAGTTTCCTATACTCAAAATATTGAAACATTTAGCAACATTTTGCATCTGGGCCACCTTTCCTCAGACACTCAGTGGCGTAGCTACAGGATGCAGGCCTCTCTGAAGAAATGAAGAATTCGGAAATTTGCCATTTGCGAAACCAGCCTACAATGTGGTTTTGACAACACAAGAAATTCCGAAATTTCAAATTCTCTCCAATAAGAGCTCTATATTCGTAATTAGTTGTTTCAAAGAAGCAACATTTTCCGCGCGCTTCGACGCACGTCGAAAATTGCGATTCCAACTGTAAGCAGAGGTGCTCGCTCATACCTTCAATTTGGTAAACTTTTCCGAGCTCTGGAGGTGACAAATTCGGAAATTTGCTACATGTGACACCAGATCATCAAGTGACAGCCGTAACTACAGGGCTATTTTCATAAATTTTCTTTCATAAAATTAAAATTTTCTCCAATAAAAGCTCTTGACTCAAAACATTTCGTAGGAGAGGCTCTTTTCGTAGGCGTAAGATAGCATTATGTAGCTACAACGATCTTTGGTGGCCGCGCGATCTCAGATTTGCTAACAGGATGTACAAATTCTTCAGTTATCTCCCAACTTTTCAAATTTTCTTACAGAAAACCCAGAATTCAAACTTTTCTGCAATAAAAGTTCCATCATTCGAAAAAGGACAAAAGTTTCAGCGCGCTTCGCACACCGCAGATTACATCCCTAGTACAGCGGTGTTCACACTTGAAAAATAGTAATATTTGGATACTTGCCCACCCTCCCCCTTCCCCCGAGGAAAATATGCAGTTACGCCGCTATAGACACCTTACCAAAAGAGGAGAAAAAAATTCCACCAAATGTTCCCCCACTTTGAAAATCAAATCGACGCCCCTGTGCACGTGGAAGAAGGGTTATGAGGTTTGTCACGTTCACCGGCAACACGTGACGGGAACCAGGAAGGGCCCTGGGAATCTAGGACAAAAGGAAGGGAGAGTTACTCCTTTACAACAAAATGGGGTCTCTGTTAAAGGTCATGGAGAGTGTACCATACTTCATGACAATGGAAGTATTGAGGTAATTGCCCTGTGAAAAAAAGTACTAAGTGATATAGAAATTCTGAATTCGGATTCAGGGGAGAAATGCTTGGTTGTAGAATTACAAGAGAAGTCCTTGGAATTATCATTAACTCAAATAGTTTATGTATGCGGAAAGGGGTAAAATCTGTGCCTAACTTATATACAAGATTCCGGACAGAGATTTCAGACAGGCCCAGCAACTAAATTTGAATTTGCTTATTAGCAAGTCGTATCTTCACCATGTATTTAATTGCTTCACTAATGCAGTGTAACTCCTTGAAATACATATATGTCGCAACGAACTTGTGAAGGAGGTAGTATAGGATATCGTATTTTAAGTAAATCACTGATAGGGCCTATTTCAAATCTTAGTGAGAAATTGATGCTTCAATAACTTTCAACTACCTTTCATCTTTATTATAAAAACAACAACAACAAAGTGAAGAAAGAGAAGTGTATCACTTTTACTTTTTTAGATATCTCTTCCAGAAAGATGCTGCTAAGATAAGTAAATTATTTCGATTGTTGTTACTCACCGTCAGAGGTAAGATGGTTGTGCGATTCTGGCGAATCACTTGAAGTGGACTCACGCACATCTTCTTCTCCCTGTGGGCTTTCTGTATCGTCGACTTCTAACAGGGTATCAGGAACAGCTGCAATTTAGGAATACAACACACCAGCTAAGGTTCGATGAGGGTCAAAATTCCTTCTACGTCTTGGGTTCGACACGGATGTGGCAAAAAAAGATTTGCCAAATGATGCACATTACGAGTTGTTATCTGCACACGATGCATTACCAAACGCAGGATTTTTAAGTCGGGATTAACCTATGAGAGTGCATGGCAACAACAATCTTTTTCACTTAAACACAGGTGTCCTACCAATGCCACTCCCTATAACTGGCTGAAGTCCACACTTTATTGTTCAATACTGTTCAATTTAGCCTACCTGAGGCGAGGTCTTGCCCCCCCCCCCCCCCCCGCGTTCAATAAAATTATTGACTTACTTTACAAATTCTACATAGACTTAAGAATTGAATGAATGAGCGACAACACTTAAAGGCACAGTTCTCTCACCCCAAACAATACCAATTCTCCTAACCTTCTTACTTAAGCCCCTCCCACAATTGTCTGAAATTCATGCTCATCCAGATACAATCTCAGTTTATTGCTTCAAGGTGAGTAAAGAAAAACTCAGTTTTTATAATCAAAACACTCTCAGACTGTTCATGCTGTGTAATATAAGCTTTGGTACTCTGCATTGTTTGAATTAGCTGTCGATCAAAGAGCTGAGCCAATTGAGAATTTCCTTACCCCCGTACCAAAATTGTAGTTTGGGGTGAGAGGTTTGGCCCTTTAATGTTATCTTGTGTGTCGGGTCGCGATACAATGGTAAAATGAAGTTCTTCCCAGCCCGAGGAATTTTTTCACTGTCCATCAAATAACAGCTACTACTGAAGCTGTTCGGAATTTTCATAGCTATTTTTATAGTTGTTTAAAAGATGCACGATGCGATAAATAGCTGTGAAAGTAATCTTTCAAGAAAACGGCATATTAATTTCATTGTTGATAGTTTAAGTTAATTTTAAGTTTATAGATAAAAAATAGAACAAGGTCACCAATACGCACTATTGTCATTGTAAGGTGCCCTATCTCTGTCTGGAAAAGTTGAACTTTGTAGAGGCAGGTCATTTTCTCCCTGATAGTCGCTTCCTGTAAAACCTTCCTGGCGATCTGTCTCCATAGTGTCATCATTAAAAGCTGAGGGATAAAAAAGGTGCATACCACTCAGTCAAGTTAGGTGCCAACAAAGGTGGAGTAGGGGGGGGGGGCGTCGCGCCAACAAATAGTGGCACCCCGCTTAGATAGTCCATGCTGAAGCTCATCCCTTATATCCCATATTTTTTACATGCCATATTTTTTCCATTCCGCCACAAACTGATCTGCCCACCTTATATGGCATGGCGAATCCTGGATCCGCAACTGAGACCTTATTGGTTTTTCTCATTAAAAGTACGAATTCGTCAAAAAACCAAAAAAAAAAAAAACTGCCATACAATCACAATTTTTCTCCAGTTTTTGCTTCATATTTCCGAATGTTTGTAAAGAGAATTAAAAAAATAGGAAAAACATCCGATTTCGGTGGATACTTTGTACAATGTAAGGCCCAACGCAACTTCGATCACCCCGACATTCTACTTAATTTTGCTCTTGAAAGGAAGATCACTTAGTGACAGCCCGAATTGTTTCCGTCTCACCCTCCCCCCCCCCCACACACACACCAAAAAATAAAAAAAGAAAGAAAAAACGGGGCACTTTCATTAATTTTCCAAATCTCTAAGACTTAAATATAAACATTAATTTAA
This sequence comes from Holothuria scabra, assembly GCA_037179385.1. Classification (NCBI taxonomy): domain Eukaryota; kingdom Metazoa; phylum Echinodermata; class Holothuroidea; order Aspidochirotida; family Holothuriidae; genus Holothuria; species Holothuria scabra. The sequence continues at coordinate 39,408,987 of CM074186.1, forward strand.
TTATTCTTAAAAAAGTTAACGTTTTCGGACAGGTTTCCGATGTTCGACTGACAGATTTACAATGTAGCCTAAGCCTACAATCAAATGCAAACCAAACTAATATAACTTTTTATTTTGCTCAAATGAATAATAGATTCTTTAGTAAACACCCCGATTTTTAATGGTCCTCAAAAAAGCCAAATTCCTTTCAAACATATCAAATTTACTTCAAAATAAGCTCGGCAATTTCAAATAAATGTTACGCAGAAAGCCAAAATTTCGAAGCGGGACGCGCACACCTCAAAATTTGCCTGTCACATCCCACTGGCAACTCATCGCCTTTGTCGGAGCTTCGAAATGATGCCCCAGTCGAGCAAATCCTCTCGACAACCCTACATTCAACGGCTACAACAAGGGTCTTTGAGAAAAATACATCGATATTTAGAAATCCATCGAACATCCATTTGGCATATAGTTTTCATCTTTTGTCCATATGATGGGTTTTCAAAATTTTTCCAAGGCATTCCCATTTCAGGTAAAAGGATCACAGCGGCCGCGGAACGAGTTTTAAAGGGGAGGGCGGCTACACACCAAAGCGGCCTAACATGTTCAACAATATATCAGCAATGTAAGGCGGCCCAAAATGTCTACTGCAGAATAAGTGGTCACTGAATCAGAACGCTAGTCAACTGTATATCACCCCCAAAGAATCACAAAGTTATCTCCGATTTACTGTTTATAGTGTTACCTGGTAATGGCGAGTTGCACGGAAGACACTGATTACATTGACGTCATTAATTCGCACAATTAGGTTATGTATAGTTTGAGTCTGCGTCTGTATCACTGATACAGAATTAAGGAATGACACATTTTCAAATATTTTGGAACTTGTTCTCCACCCTACGTCAAGTGATGCAAGTGTTACGCGGCTCCAATTCAATGCTGCTAGGGATGCCATGCATATTCTGTATTAAGTGCTATTGATTGATATGAACAGTGAATGTGCGCACCCGATTTGCGTATATCCGCATGGTATACTTACGAAGGCAATTGATCTTTCCCAGTGGGACACCAATGGGAAGCTGGAGGGAATTCCCCCGGCCAGACTCAGTGTCCCCCGGATGCCCCCACTCCTGAATCAAGTATAGCTATCCTAAGACCAAGTATTCATGTCCTGAAAATGTATTATTCACACAGGAAAGGCCTCATCTACTACATAAGGCACTATGTTTAACCATTCCACTCAGCAATATCCGGCGGTTCGCCGGCGGCCACTTCCGGCTTTCCCCATCGGCCATGATTACATGGTTGGCCACTGAAGGAATGTCGGAGGGCCATCGGAGGTGGACTGGCTACGTCCAGGTCAGAAAATTGTATGCTGTGTAAAAATATTCAGCCAATTCAATTTCATTTCCCGTTAAAGGACCGCCGGCGAGCCACCTGACATTTCTCAGACGTTGCCGTTGCGGTGTCGACCAAATTTTGGAGATGAGACGTACTTTTTCACTCAGAGACATGCTAAAACCTGGATTAAGACCCATTCAGGGTTCGTCAGGTGGGTCCTTGGGCCTCACCCGGAAGACCTCGGTGTTCTCACTAGGTTTCGCGCAATAATTGGAAACAATTTAGCTTAAGAAAGGCTTATGCTACGTTAAGTTCACTCACGCATGCGTGTTAACCAATTATTTTCTTTGCGAAGAGTATGTTAGCTGATCAAAGCAGTAAAATGAATCACAAATTTTCGGTCTTCCAGGGTCTCTGAAAGACTTCAACCAAAACTTCCCCGCTTTATGACCCACCAGGACTTTACCCCCAAGATACACCCCTACCCCCCCCCCCCCCATACACACACACATCAGCCAAATATGTTTGTGTTCAGCCTCGCTCCAGACTGAGAATATTTTACTAAAACTGTTTACGCTACTTACCGCTTTTCTCAACGCATTGCCAAAATTTGGGAAACAGTCCTTCCTGGGGCAGAGCATCAAATTTTTCCAAGAGAAGATCAGAAGCCGCCTCGTTACCTTTGATCTCCCTTTCAAAGCTGATGTCGTCAATATCTGTAGAACAACAATGGCCAACATGATATAAGGAATGAGTGAAATATATCGTACCACTTCTGAGGTTATGCCAAAATGTGCCAAATATCAGTATGATAGGAGACGTAGACATAAGTTCAGTGATTCTTACCATTTCTTGAAAGTAGTCCAGCATCCTTTAACATCCTCAAGAGTGGCATCTCCAGAGGAGTATTTTGTATGCTGGGTCTGAATAGTTCCAATAATCGGTTTTTAGGCGGTTGCTTATCATGACTGGACGATGACCTGTCTTCACTGTAAATGGCAAAATTCTTGTTGGCCATTCTGCTGCAATGGCGTATGCCGCTTCAGTAAAGAGAGGAACGAATGTGTTATGTTTTGGAACTGAGCTTTATCATCTAATGAGACACCAGGTACTACACAAAACCGCAGTCCAACATTGCTGAAGCTATGAAAACTGTATTGGCCTGGCCAGATGCAATATTGATTATACAGGCAGTTAAATATAGCTCGCTGTGTAAGTGTAGTGATCTGACCTACACGGCTGTCTTTAATTCGCATTTATAAACATCTTTCCAAGCGCTGTGGGTCCAACGTACAACTTGAGTGAGATAGACTGTACTCCAATCTCGTTCATTAAACATGCCGTTCATCAATAGTGTCTATACTGTTAAAAAAAGGAACAATTACATCGAAAATTTCAACTTTAATAACGCTGTAGGCCTGAGTCTATACACAAACCCATCAGAACTCAATGAGGGACTTCCCGACCTCAGTTACCAAGGCGTATTTACTAGAGTCTGAGGGACTCAGGTCTACCAAACTTAGTTGCCCCCAATTCATTAAGAGTGAATATATTGATATTTTCAAAATTACTTGTTGTTGCCCCTCATTTAAGTGTCAGACATCCCCCAAAACAAAATTCTGGTCACACCATTTGTACTCTTTCGCCACATTCAACAATGGAAGATTATCGAAATTTTGCATAATATTAATGAAGAAAAATGGTCAAAGGAGTTTTCAGTCCCCTCTCTTTTCGAAATTTCTGGATCCGGGCCTGCTAACTAATAAACCTCCCAATAAACGGCAGGATTTAACTTAATTTCTGTATGGGGTGCTCGTGAATGGGTATAATACAAAATCCTCCACGCAGGTTAGGAAATACCCAAAACGGCAACCATTTCGCAACACATTTACACAGGGATCAATAAAGTGTATTCAGCACCATTCATGTCATCATACTTCTATGCGTGTTTGTGCATTGGGCTATATACCTACACACACATATCACGGTTTCATGGCAGGCTGGGATTATGAAATTTCTTATACATATGTCATATAAGATGTATTTACACGGTTTATGTTAAGAAATAAATTTGAGCTAAGTTACCAGTAGGATTTGCGGCCAGAACACCCGCCGTACGTATCTTGCAATCACTTTGCTCATTGCAGGACATCAAAGGCAGGCGAATGCGTATGAAGTCAAAGTGGTCGGGAACGGCATTTGAATCGAACTCTTTAAAACAAGGTTAATAATCATATAAGACATGCTTGCGTGTATATTTAATTTTTTCTCTTTAAAAAGGACACGTTTAACCGTCTTTTCAAAAGTGGTCTAGACTGTTAGATCATAGCATGCACCTGGACGATTGGGAGAGGTGTGGGTAGCTAGCCTATAGTGTGGTTACTTCGCTCCTAACTTATTGCAGGGAGTGTTGAGGTAATTGAAGGTTTGAGCTTGGCTGCTTATTGTGTGTCAGAATAACACATTAATTAGTTCGGCGTAATACGCCCGGGCCGCTGTTTATATTTTGTTTTTGTCATAACAAAGATAATGGGCATTAGCTAGCTGTCAAATAGATCGGTCTGTTTAACTTTGCGAAAGTGATGAATTTTTACCTCTGAACTTGTGTATATAGAATTCCCTGAACCGCTGCCCAAATAGCAAGGCTATGGGCTCCACATGAATATGAACAAGTATAGGCTCAGTCTGTATAGGTACGGACCAGGAAGGGGCTGAGCCGGGTAGACATTGAATTAAGGGAGGGAAGATAAGGGACTACTGGGTTACGCTAGGTTATAGGTTACATGCAGTTTTACGACCCAGTTTCTGATCAAGCGGTTTATGTCGAGCCTCCGGCAACTTGATTAGGGAGAAGTAAAAATTTTACTTAAAAACCATGCGGTTATGTGTGGGATAGAGCCAGCTGAGAAATTGTTACCGAGACGAAAATTGCCAAATTGGTTTGGTGTAGGAACCAGTTCTTACTGCCTGTAAGGTTCTTAAGAACAACGATGAGTTTGCACAGTTTTTTTTTCTTTTTTTGTCAAGTTGAATCAGAAAATGTGTCAGCTTCAATGGATAACATCTCGGGAACCGAACATTTGAAATGAATTTAATTTTCACTAGAATGCTAAGTAAGATGTTCCTGTTTGACAAATCAGACATAGAATTGGCTTTGGACTATTTTTAACCCTCCTTTGCCCGTCAACCTGACATGTTCAATATTGGGCGCTTATAAATCTTGGGTGATATGGGGTCCATGTGGGTTTGCTTTATATCAGAGCTACAGACCAGTTTTGAGCTGGACGTCCGAGGCGATGGGATGTATTTTTGTTTTATCTTTTCCTTGTTTTAAGGAGGCCTGAAACTAGATAAGCAGTGCTTTTTGTCAGGTCTCCTCCACTTCCATTATTGATCATGTAATTCATTACTTGCTGGTGTCTTATTGTAATTTCCTTGTTGTAACATGGAGTCGGCTAATATTAATAAAGTATTTTATTTAGCTCCATAATTATATCACACATGACCTGCACGAATATTATCTTACTGTTAACATATCAAATGGAAATAAAGAGTGTCAAATCACTCAAATATAATTGAAAAGGGCGAAACGGAAACACTTTAACCTAACCCCAATGGTTTATAAATGACCATGACTAGGCCCTGCATTCGGTGCCCATTCTTTGTGTTGTCATGACAATGGGAATCCCCGTTACTTAAATTATCTCGGGGAAGTCCCGCGCACCGTATTGTGCACGAATACATATTGCCCGCAAAAAATTCAAGGCGGGCAGGCGGTACGTCGGGGTTCAGCTACTACTAGCTAGCCTGAAGCATACTGTAGTATATATGCATGCAGTCTAAGCAAGGTATCGGTAGGAACCCAGCCTACACGTACATTTCGGAGAAGGACCTCAATTATTTGGATGTTATTTTTCTGCATGATCATTCATCATTGGTATACCAAGTCTGTGTATGATGCAGTAACGTTTGAGAAGCAGTAACTACTTGTAGTTGTACTAGCGGTGCAGTAGTCCCGGGCAACAATGACAAGCCATGATCAATGTCCCTCGAGTGTTAGCGGTCACGTCGACTCGGGCCAGCTATCTGATGTGCAGCTGAAAAAAATGGTGACTGAAGTATTTACATCGGTAATACTAGAATATACTAGTCTTGATGTGAAACTTCAATCGGCACTGCTGACGGTTGGAGTGCTAACTGAAAACGGTAAGAGCCCATCATAGTGAAATGAAAATAATGACCTAGCCTAGGCTATAGCCTTTAGTATAGGCTATAGCGCTATAGTTTAGGCTAGTCCATGAACAAGACTCTGTACAACGTCCTGGGGCCCATTCCACAAAGAGTTACGCACAATCTTAAGTTTGATTCCCCATACTAAGTCAACAGTAAATTAAACTTAAGATCGAGCGTAACTCTTTGTGGAACGGGCCCCAGGACTCTATGCAACGAACAGTTATAGGCTAAATTGGTAACTCTAGGCTTAACTGTTACTGTGTTACTCCTATTTTATGATACTTAATCTATGGATGTAATGAATCCAAACCACAGGCTGCCCAAGTTTTTAAGCTATAATCAGGGTGCCAAGCAGGCCAAGTCATCCCGAAACCAACTCGGCCCCAACCAACTCGTCCCCAAGCCAAGTCGTCCCCAAGCCAACTCGTCCCCAAACCAACTCGTCCCCAAGCCAAGTCGTCCCCAAACCAACTCGTCCCAATATGAAAAATGGTGTGATTTTTATGGCACGGGAAAGGGGAATATATTACCAACCAAACATATATTATCAAAACTGAAATATGCGACAAAACACAAAATTTATTTAGTAGCATCAAACATTAGGCCTATATTTGTAACACAAATTTGCAATAAAAATACAATTGTAGAAAGGGTATGTTCTTCACAAGATATATATTTGCAATTAAAATATATACCCAACAAAAATATATGTTTGCTCTAAAATATATATTTAGAAGAATATTTTTTCCAACACTTGAAATATATTCGTAAAGAAAAATTATGTTAACACCAAAATAAATTTGCAAGAAAATGTATCTTTCTTGAAAAAGTTATGCATGTTTGCCACAAAATTATATTTGCAACAAAAATATTCTTCCAACCAGAACTTTTTCAAGAAAAAGAAATAAGTTTGCAATGTAAATGTATCTGCAAGAAACATTATTTTTGCCAAAACATTTATTTGCAAGACTAGGTCAAATTATATTTGCCAAACTTAAAATATGTCCACATCAAAAATAATGAACAAACCAAAAAGAAAATACAAAGTCTGTCTTAGCTGGTTTCTTGAAATAAGGTAATTTTATTTCCCACTAATTTTTCACTAATTTCTCATATTGGGGCCGACTTGGCTTGGGGCCGACTTGGCTTGGGGACAACTTGGCTTGGGGTCGAGTTAGTTTGGGGACGAGTTGGCTTGGCGACGAGTTGACTTGGGGACGACTTGGCTTGGGGACGAGTTGGTTTGGGGACGACTTGGCCCGAAAGCTCAGGGTGGCTACATTTGTCCTGGTTTATCCTTTAGACACTCAATCTGACTTTCAAGCATGTTCTCCGTCTGAGAACATGTAAACATGTGTAAGAACAAACATATATATATAGCTACTCTGCTCATTAAATTCATGAAAAGTACAGTTAATAAAACCTGACCTGATAGTGTGCTGCCCATCAACTGTAAAATGCACCCTTTGACCTTCAGTTAAGTTTACCGTCTGAGCCAGTTCATCGCAATCCTCTCATTTTCGAATGGACATTGGAGTGCCCCTGCTGGTATAACTAATCAACCGGCTTTCTAATTTGCTAAGCTTTCTTGAGGATGCTTCTTTGTCTCTGGATTCAGGTTCCAGTGTTGATGTCATTTACCTTGACTTCCAAAAAGCCTTTGACAAAGTACCTCTACAGGCTCTAGGTAGACTCATGGTAAAATTGCATAGGTTAGGCATCAAAGGCAAGTGCGCTCAGTGGATCAATTCATGGCCCAATGGTAGGTCTCAGAGAGTTGTTGTCAATGGCAATTTTTCATCGTGGAAAGAAGTCTCAAGTGGTGTACCACAAGGTTCTGTTCTTGGCCCACTTCTTTTCTTAATTTTCATAAATGATATTGATAGCTCTATCACTTCCAGTGTAAGTTTGCTGATGATACTAAGCTCTATAGGAAGGTTGGGGATAAGGATGGAATATTCCTCCAGAAAGATCTGGATAGGTTATTTTCATGGTCTCAGACTTGGCAAATGTCTTTTAATTCTGATAAGTGCAAAGTCCTCCACTTTGGTTCTAAGAATCTCCACTATGATTATACTATGAACGGTACAAATTTGAACAAAGTGGCTTCTGAGAAAGACCTAGGTGTAGTTATTATGGGAGACTTAAAGCCATCTAGGCAGTGTGCAGCTACTGCTGCTAGGGCAAATAGGGTGCTTGGGTTGATCAGGAGGAATTTTAAGAGTTTTAGGCCCTTCTTTGAAAAGGACAAATTGCTTTTAGAGCAAGTTCAGAAGAGAGCTACTCAACTCATATCCGAGGTTAATAGAAATCTACCTTATCCCCAAAGGCTTAAGATGCTTGGGCTTACCACTCTGGAGCTGAGAAGGATTAGGGGGGACATGCTCCAGGTATACAAATTTCTATCTGAAGGGAATCCTTTGTTAGCTTGCAGTTATTTAAAGGTCCAAAGTAATCCTCGGGTTAGAGGCCATTGCAAAAAGCTTGAAAAGTCTTTTGCTAGACTTGAAATTAGGAAGTTCAGTTTCACTTATAGGGTTGTTAGTGAGTGGAATAGCCTGCCTGAGTGGGTTGTTAACTCCACATCAGTGCACCATTTTAAGGTAAATATTGACAAGTTTTACCGTGACTGTGGTAGAATCTAATCTTCCTGGGTGTTAGGTTTTGGTGGTTTGCTTTTGATTTTTTGAGGTTTTTTGGGATTACAGGGCATCTTATGGGACCTTTACAGCCCTCCTTTGCTCTTTAACCTGTTATGTTATGTTATGTTATGTTATGTTATGTTATGTTATGTTATGTTATGTTATGTTATGTTATGTTATGTTATGTTATGTTATGTTATGTTATGTTATGTTATGTTATGTTATGTTATGTTATGTTATGTTATGTTATGTTATGTTATGGGGCCTTTACAGCCCTCCTTTGCCCTTTAACCCGTTATGTTATGTTATGTTGTGTTGTGTTGTGTTGTGTTGTGTTGTGTTGTGTTGTGTTGTGTTGTGTTGTGTTGCGTTATGTTATGTTATGTTCTCATATAAGCTGAGCATGCAAGGTCAGAACAAGAATTGATGTGTTATTTTCATTTACCGTAGACTATACTATACAGACTGATAAGACTGGCATACCATAATAACATTTTTTCATTTGCATTTAAATAAGGAAACCACTAGCATGGCTAGCTGCAATCAGTGTGGTGACACATAACTTGTTTGAGAAAGGGCTCTGTTGAGACAGGCTTGGAATATGGTACCAAATTTACTGCTACCCTTTAATCCCCTCAGCATATTTGTCTCCAAGAACAGAAATATGGTACCCCTTCCGCCGTCAAGGTCGGTGAATGTTTGTTAAGAGCATCAAACATTTTAGTGCATTGCCGCACCCCTCCATCATCATGTAACAACATTGCATAGCCTTCGATGCATGTTTGTTTCAGAATATGACTCGCCTGTGTTGTTTTTAGGCAATATTTGGAGAACTTTGACACACTGTGTGACAGTGAGAACTCAGACAAATGATTCTTAACCCTGGGGTCAGGGGTGTGTCTGACAAATTCTTCTGCTTCATTTTTTCTAGTTGAATTTATATTAAATTAGTTTGGTATTTTGTATTGCATCTAAATTGTATTCCAGCAAAGCCCAGGTTATTGTTTGAGGATCATGATTCAAGTTTCTTGTCAAAAGAAGTGAAAGAATGTGTAAAAGGAATATTCCAAGCTTTTGCATATATCCTTGAGAGGACTTCGTTTTACTGTGTGCCTACATGTACCAGGCCTCTCTCACCAATACAAGCTCTAAAGTCATGTTAATTTTTCCAAGAGCAGCATCATCAGCTGTTATAGTCCCATGGGAACTCATACATTTTACCATTAAGTGATTGACCAATTGTTTCCCTGAAATCTGTTTGAGGTATATGAATCTTTTTAGAAGCCCTTGGATGAGTAGTTGTACCTCCCACTCCTCAGCCCAAGGTCATATTGTTACAGTGGCCTGTCCGCTATGGGTTCCCAAATCTTAGACCACAATAAAATAAAAGAGAGAAGGCTTGGTACATGTATTTCAAATATAATTTTAAATGAGAATCTGTGCTTTCAGGGAACAAAATGATGGAGAAGCAAGAACTCAGAAAGGGTCCAATGATATAAACAACTTAAACTTAAGTCCTTCTTGCAGAAAAGTAACAAAATCCAACAGAATAAAATCCAAACCATACACCACAACCGAGACCCTCACACCTTGGCAGCCAGGACAGCTCTAACTAAACAGTAAAAATCAAGAGCCCATCCTCAAACCAGACTAAAAGGTAAATTGCTGCCCATCTAGCCAGGTGTAAAAAAACAATACCTCCCCTACTTATAAGCTTCATGCAGAGCAGTGCAATGGAATGGCTTTGTTAATAGTCGAAGATGAAGAATTAAGTGTTAGTTGTGGGCCCAGGATGAAAAGGTGGAGATGGGTGAGATGGAGTGTTAGAAACAACATTTCACATGCCATGTTTGGACGACTGCAGTATATTTCAACTGGAACTTGTTCTTCTTGTTTCCTTGCCAGAAGTTGAAGAGATAAGTAATGAAAGAAAAAGGACTAGTAACAAATCAGCTCTTAAATGCCTCCTCTCCAGACTTGAGAATCATCCTCAGGAAGAGGTTTACTCTAAATTCTTTCAGTGCTTACAGAAAAGTGGTAAGCATAATCTCTTCATGCAATTTCCTATTCTAGAAGCTTAATTTTACTTTTTTTTTATGCTGTGTTTCAAGTTACTTATTACACAGGATCTAACCTTATGAGTTAGCTTTTATGTTTTCCTTTTGTAGCATTCAAAAACATTATTTTCTAAACAAAAGGTAACCATGTTTCTAAGTAGCTGAGCCAAGTTTTCTGTCAAGTACAGTACAGTACATGACACATTGACTCAGAGTTAATATGTCAGTCAAGTAGTACCAAGGTTCTTACAGTGTAAGTGCCATATATGCACATGACCAGGTTTGTCACCAAACCAGGTGGTGCCGGACAGTGATACCCAGCTTTGAAAATCTCTGCCCGGCACAAATTTCTTAATACCCTAACTGAATAAAATTCTTAGATTCCTTTAGAATTGAGTGATAATTCCTTGTTTTTTGTAAGTACTCTCAAATCTGCAATGATTTGTCAAAGGGGAGGGGGACGACACTTCCTACCCCTTAGACCACTCTCCCAGGACAGTGATTACAATTAACACGGCTCTCAAAATGGACTGGTGAGAACCCTGCACGCATGATATGTATATGTTGAGCTTTTGAAAACATTGAAATGCATATTCTCTCTTTTTTTGTCTTCCCCAGAAAATAAAAGCAACAGAGCTATTGCACATTACATATTGAGAGATGGTCCTTTCCCAGTTGTCAAGGAAAAGTTCTTCAATTTTTTTGTGAGGTTTGAAAAAGTCTTTAGTGATTTGGTTGCTATCATTCATCCTTCTGAAATACTGGATTACATGCATAATCATCTCAGTATAGATGATCAAGAAACTATCAGAGCTGAAGAAAGGTGTTTTGGGAAAACAAGAAGTGCACTTGTATTGTTGCTTATTTTGAGTCGAAGTGCATCAGATTGGCCAATAGATTTTGTAAAAGCATGCGAAGAAACCCATCTACGAGGAGCAGTTGATTTGAGGGAAGCACTGTCTAAAGATTCAGGTATGAATTAGTCTTATAACCATATCAGTAATTAGAACCTCAAAGTGAAAATCACTGAAAAGTGCAGACAAAGCAAAATTAAGTGTGTTTGGAATAGTTTAGTATTATGTATAACTTGTCTATACCCAGTGAACACTGAGAATGTGTGCAAAGCTTGCATGCATGAAACATTTCCTTTTCACTTTTTGAAATATCAGCCTCCTCCCTCCACTTAGTTACATCTGATCTTCTCAGAGAGGAAATGACACTACATAGACATCTGATACAATTTAAATTTGTACATCTGTGTAATTGATTAATAGTACTATATCTACTAAAATATACAAAAAGTTACATAACATTTGGATTTGCCAACCACACCAATCAAAGTATGTCTTAATTGATTTTTCATGTATTAAACAGTGACAACACTCTACACAATCTGAAGTACATTACTCAGCTTTGAAAGGCATATTCAACTGGTTGAAGTGTAGCTAACTGAAATGAGGTTGATTTCATTCTTAACTATATGCCAGTCTGGTCCTTATTACGGTATTGCTGTCACATTTCTTATGGTGAGACAAAATACTTATGCTGTCATGGTAAGGAATTGAAGGAGACAGAGATGCATGGTCACGTTTGCAAAAGCGATCTGCATACATAGTGTCATTGAGAGAGAGGGGGGGTTGCAGCATGAAAGATTTAAACCTTTATCAATATTCCCCCACTGTCAAGTCTTAAACAATTTGAGTAAAAGCTTTAATTTCTCTAAAGGATTACATATTAAAATTCAAATTCTGCCCAATCTTTTGAAATACTTGTGAAAGTACTGTGGCTTCATTGTGCCACTTTATGGTGCACTTTAGGGCACATCATGTCATGTATGTGAACAGTCTATTAAAGTTAAAACACTTTCCAGCTCTGCATGTGTGCTTTCAACATGATCTCAGGAATAAGACATGATTTTATTTGAAATGGATGAAATTATAGTTCTAAAAGCAAAAGAAATGTACACATGTATTAAGCAGTATTAATCATTTCCCTTGATTTCTCAGTTTCTTTAAGCCCATCATACCAGTCAATGGATACAGATGTAATGCATTTCTCTGAGGAGTTTATGGATGCTCAAGAATCAGGTGACATGGACATGTTGGATTCAGAAGATATAAAACCAACTACTGGAAGAAATGGTAAGGTTCCATCCTCCATACATTTGGAAGACAGCTGCCAGAACTTCCTGCTTACTGATGGGGGGATGCAGGGGATTACAGGGACTATTGTTTGAATTATGATTTTGGGACCAGATTATTTGTGCTTTGTAAACTTCAAAGGACATGTCTATCTCATGATTTAACAGAGATGAATAAATCCAAACTTTTAAAGAGATTAAAAATTAGTTTGCTCTTAGTGAAAGTAATCTACATATTAATTATACTTGACATTGGATGTTCAATTGGCATTAGTGAATTTGCTCCCTTTAAGGTAGGACAAGCATGCCTGCATCTGGGTTCATCCCCAGATGCCACATTTTTTATTTCTTGCTGAAGGTAGGAGAGGAATCTATTCAATGGTGATGTCATGTGCATGAGGGTGGGGGTGCGTGGGCAGAGCTGTAGCCACGGAAAACCAAGTTAGGGATGCAAATCCATCATGTCATGGACTGTCCAATCATAGAAAGTCAATCAATTGTAGTGGAGCATACATACAAATTCTAGCAAAGCAAACTTTCCTCTTGGCAGCAAATGTCACTTCAGGCAAGTTTGCATGTCATTTTTGGTTTCGATGAAAAGAGAAACCTATGCATTCATGATGGCGTGCGTGTGTATGTGTGTGTGTGTGTGTGTATGTGTGTGTGTGTGTATGTGTGTGTGTTTGTGACACTTTGCTTGTTTACACGATATCTTGAGAAGGGAAAATCTGACAATTCTCAAACTTGGTACACAGATACCCCATACTGAGAGGAAGAACCCTATTGATTTTGGTGGAGGTCAAAGGTCATCTGGGGTCACAGGGGGTCAAATCCCAAAATCCTTGTTTACACGATATCTCAAGATAGGAAACTTGGAAAATTTTCAAACTTGATGTGAGGATGTGTTATGTTGTAAGGAAGAACCCTATTGATTTTGGTGGAGGTCAAAGGTCATCTGGGGTCACAGGGGGACAAACCCCGAAATCTTTGTTTACACGATATCTCAAGATAAAAAACTTGGATTAATTTCAAACTTGATGTGTTGATGCTCTATGATGTAAGGAAGAACCCTATTGATTTTGGTGGAGGTCAAAGGTCATTTGGGGTCACATGGGGTCAAACCCCGAAATCCTTGTATATACAATATCTCATGGTGGGAAACTTGGATTAATTTCAAACTTGATACGTTGATGTGTTATGATGCAAGGAAGAACCCTATCAATTTTGGTGGAGGTCAAAAGTCATCTGGGGTCACAGGGGGTCAAACCCCAAAATCCTTGTTTACACGATATCTCAAGATACTAAACTCGGAATAATTTCAAACTTGATGTGTGGATGTGTTATGATGTAAGGAAGATCCCTATTGATTTTGGTGGAGGTCAAAGGTCATCTGGGGTCACAGGGGGTCAAACCCCAAAATCCTTGTTTACACGATATCTCAAGATACGAAACTTGGAATAATTTCAAACTTGACATGTTGATGTGTTATGATGCAAGGAAGAACCCTATAAATTTTGTTGGCGGTCAGAGGTTATTTGGGGTCACATGGGGTCAAACCTCGAAATCCTTGTTTATAAAATATCTCATGGTGGGAAACTTGGATTCATTTCAAACTTGATACATTGATGTGTTATGATGCAAGGAAGAACCCTATTAATTTCGTTGGCGGTCAGAGGTCATTTGGGGTCACATGGAGTTAAACCCCGAAATCCTTGTTTGCACAATATCTCATGGCAGGAAACCTGGATCCCTTTCAAACTTGATATGTTGATGCATTATGAGGTAAGGAAGAACCCTATCTATTTTGGTGGAGGTCAGAGGTCATTTGGGGTCACATGGGGTTAAACCCCGAAATCCTTGTTTGCACAATATCTCATGGCAGGAAACCTGGATCCCTTTCAAACTTGATATGTTGATGCATTATGAGGTAAGGAAGAACCCTATCTATTTTGGTGGAGGTCAGAGGTCATTTGGGGTCACATGGGGTGAAACCCCAAAATCCTTGTTTACACGATATCTCAAGATACGAAACTTGGAATAATTTTAAACCTGACATGTTGATGTGTTTTGATGCAAGGAAGAACCCTATTAATTTTGTTGGCGGTGAGAGGTCATTTGGGGTCACATGGGGTCAAACCCCGAAATCCTTGTTTACACGACATCTCAAGGTAGGAAACATGGATTGATTTCAAACATGATATGTTGATGTGTTATGAGGTGAGGAAGAACCCCATCTGTTTTGGTGAAGGTCAAAGGTCATTTGGGGTCACATTTTGTCAAACCCCGAAATCCTTGTTTACACGATATCTCAAGGTAGGAAATTTGGATTGATATCAAACTTGATATGTTGATGCATTATGATGTAAGGGAGAACCCTTTTGTTTTTGGTGGAGGTCAAAGGTCATCTGAGGTCACAAGGAGTCAAAGTCTGAAAATCTCCTTAATGTGATATCTCAAGTATGGAAAGTTGGATGAAGTTCATATTTGTTATGTGGATGTGTTATGGTTAGGAGATGGTCCCCATTTCTTTTAGTGGAGGTCAAAAGTCATCTGGAGTCACCGATGGTCAAAGTCTGAAAACCTTGTTAACGTGATATCATATGTTTAGGAAGCTTGGATACATTTCCTATTTGGGAAAGTGGATGCATTATGGTCAGGAGATGGTTCCTCTTGTTTTGGGCAGAGATGAAAGGTCATCTGGGGTCTCCAGGGGTAAAAGTTATACCCTTTTAAATGTTATTTTTCAAGATAGCTGCCTGTTTGTCTGCCTGTCTGTATGTTGGTCTGTCTATCTATCTATGTATGTCCTTTATGGAGGTCAAAGGTCATCTGAAATAACAAAATTATTTTTTGAACATACTAGTATAACATTTGAGCGAGAAGATTAACGGTGCATGATGGCATTATTTGAAATGAAAAATTTATGTACCATCGAAACCTCAATGCATTTTTGCATTCTGGTTTCAGTTTATTGTTGAAGCAGTATACTTTGTTAAAGAGAACAACATGAGAATTGATGGAAGAAATTTGTTGGTCAATTCTTATATGATTTATAGTAATAACGAGATTTGTGAGGGTCATAAGGCCTTTATTTGGCTGGAGTATGGGTCACAAACACCAGTGTGGGTTGTTTCTGTGAGTCCTTGCCAAACCTTGTAGCTACAACACTGTGTGTGAGATATGTGGGTGTGTGTGTGCATGCGTGTGTGGGTGTCTTTGTGCTTGTACTGTGACCCATTTTGCTTTCTAAACATAGTTTCTCAACTTTGTGTGACTAATCTCATGTTTGTCTGTAGATTTGTGAGTTGACCATATTGAGTAGGTTGTCCATCACTTTTGGTGGAGGTCAAAGGTCATTTGGGGTCACGGGAGGTCGGAAGGTTAAAACCCTGTAAGCACAGTGTCTCAAGTAGGGTACCAGTGAAGAATCTCATGTGTAATACCCAAATAAATGAATCCTGTGACATTTTTGGTGGAGGTCAAAGGTCAATTGGGGTCACCAGTGGTGAGAAGGTCAAAACCTTGTAAATGCAAAATATGAAGAATGATAACAGTACAGCTGGTCTCCTACTGTTTAGCTACTTAGCATGTGCATTGTCCTGCCACATTTATTAGATGAATGTAAATGGTAGAGTACCCAATCCTACTTGGCAACATTTTGAAAAGTTGTCTTTGTTTTTCTTGATTACCGTATTTACTCTATTAAATGCCCAGGGGGCATGAAATTTTTGTTAAGGGGGGTGTTTATTAGAGTCAAATTTATGTGACTTCTGATAAAGTGCTACATATGGCATATTTGTCCATTTGGTTGTCAGCTTCACAATCAGCTGTGAGCTCCTCCCCAATGATCGGTAACCAAACTTCCCTATAAATATGGTAGCCAGGAACAGCACTCTGAACTTTGCAAGTGTGATCAACTTTCGCCGATATCTTGATATGTAACGTTACACACAGAAGTGACTTTTTTACGTGCACAGTATACAGCCAGGCCTCACGGTACTATACTGACCGGGCAGCTATACACACGTACATACAGTAATTGCATAATAGTTACTGTGAGTAGCACCATTAGCAGTACATACGCGTTCATAGCATGTCACTGTTAAACAGTTTTCCCGTGTTGAATTTGGATTTTCATGTTAGGATGTTCGGATAGGCTAGCGAATATTTGTATACCTACGGTATGTACAGTACCACTTTCGAACCGCAAACGAAGCAGAATAGATTCGCAGTATGTGATAGTGTGATGGATATCAACAGAAATTAGTTGCAGAAACATGCCTTTTACTTCAGGATACAGTATGGGACTTTAGGAGATTTCGTGGCTTCAAGGCAGGACTATTTCATTTTCCTTTTACCATATTGTCTTTGGCATTAACAATTTCACTTTATGCAAAGTGACGAAAAAGTTGGGGGGGGGGCGTTTATTAGAGAGGGGGCATTTAATAGAGTAAATACGGTATTTTTGTGATCAAGAGCTGCATGATGATAGGAGCATACAACCTGGCAATGTAAAGTGCCATTCATTTGGCTCTGATTCAGTGAATGTAATGAAGTCTACAGTAAGCACTATAGACCAGACGGCTTTACACTTCAAAAGTTTTTCTCCCCCAATGCTTAATAGGATTATTTTAGAGATCCTCAAGGTATACAGTGATTCCTGAACCCTCACTCTACAATATTTAGAAGGATTTGTAGATTAATGATCTGTCAAATTGCACAAAGTCTGCATTAGGCAAAAATTCACTGAAGCAGCATTTTGTTACAGAACTTCTCACTACTTTTGATGATAGGCTCTTTTAATTTTTTCTTGTTAGACATATATGGCACTTAAGGCAAGATATAGTCTTGCATGTTGAAAGTAAAATGCTTGTAGCATTTTGATACATATAGGAGATATGTATATGAGGTTGAAATGCTGCAGAGCACTGTGGAAATGTGTAGGTCGAAAAGAGGTAGTAAAAAGTGCTGACAATTTTGCGGAAAACTCCATGACATTTCGGGTATAAACCCTTCATCAGGTGGCAAAAACCATACTAAACAACCAACAGTAACAGTTGGACACAGCAAACATCAAATCCAAAGCGATCACTGTAAAAACACAAAACTGGAAAAAAGTGACTGTCAGAAAACATGAGTGCAAAGGATGAAGCACAAATCAAAAAAAGAGAAAGAGCATCCTGCAGAGGTGCCAACTCTCCCTGATTCTCAGGGAGACTCCCTGAAAGTTCAAGGATTTTTGTCCATTCCAAGTAGCAAATATGGCAATCTCCCTGGTTCAAGCAAGCTTTTCCCCCATTGAGTTGCATGTAATTTTATAAAATCTCCCTGATTCCTGTGTGAAACCTCCCTGACTCCTGGATGTAAATGTTGGCATCTGCGGTCCTGGATGAAAAAGTGCAATTAAAAATTGAACAAGGTCGGATAAAAAAGAAAAAAGTAGACAAAAACTAGGCCCGGGAAAAAAAATATTCTTACACAGTGAAAAACCAGCACGAATGGGTATTAGTGTAAAAGGAGTAAAAACTGGCTCAAAAAAGGGGTGAATATTACAAAAGGTCAATTCTATTCTTTTCAGAGCAACTTTACATTTCTGTAGATAGCACGTAAAATAGGATGGATCGAAGGGTGATATGAAATAACCAAAGGAATATGTAGATTGGTAGCAGATTTGTTCTTTTTCTCCAAGGCTTCCTCTCTGCTGGTTCCTTGAATTCTGCGTAGGGCATTATAGAGAGGATTTTGGCAGGGTACTGGCGTTTTTCAAAAAAGCATAAAATTTCTTCAGAGGCAGTGGAGAAGTCAGAAACCTACGAACAAATTCACCTGACTTGCAAGAGCTGGGAATAAGGGATAGATTTATTGCAAGATTTGGGGTGTTTGAAAGGGTACAAAAGGTAGTTATGCGAGTCGGTTGGCAAAAAGTGTAGGGTAGAGGTAATTGTATGATTGTTAATAGACAGTTTAAGGTCGAGAAATACAACAGATGAGTCAGATATAACTAAAAAGAAATAACTAAAAAGAATCAGCCTGTACACAAGCAAACATATGGGCTTGTAAAATTGGAAGATGAAGCCACTTGATGTTTTATGACTCTTCGTCACTTCTCCACAGATGATAGGAAGTTTAAGAAATGATGTTTGTTCTTCTGATTGATGGTGAAGTAAAAAGAAATGCTTGTATCTTTATGAGAAAAAAGTTTTTATAGCTATTTTACTTCTTTCTATTCAGACACAGAGTCATTTGCTGGAAATTCTGGCAAGCAAGAGGAGTCAGAGAAAGAATCACAGGAAAGACATTCCTCCAGGTAAGGAAATGTGTTTTCTGCTTTGATGTTTGGCCCATTGTATTCTATTATAGATGCTTAAAGTGAGCATGACATGCATGACAAATTGGTCACGGTAAAAATATACATTTGATTTCCTTCCTTGCCCAATTACACAATTTGATGATTGACAGACAGTAATACTCCATGCAAAGACATTTAATCCAAGTCAAGAAACCCTAGCCACAGCATGCAGAGCTCGCAGAGGGGGTTTGATTACAATCCTGCCCAAAGTACCATGCAATTTTTTGTAACCTAAGTAGACTAGAAGCTCAGTGAAGTGATAATAATAGACCTCCAGCAGTGGGTTTGGAAACTTGATATACCTCACTTGAACAATAGGTTACTGAGGTTAGAAAATCAACTTTTTTACCACAATCGAAACAGCATGTGGCCAAAGCACTGTAAGTTTCTCAGTAAATATTTTTGGGGTACAACTTGACATAAAAGAAATGGTTTCCTTACTAAATTATGTCCATAAACACCAAAATACAACGTTCTGAATTCCCAATTACATGCCAGGCTCAGCCCATTTGAAATCCGAAAGCAAAAATCGTATGTGCATGAGCGCATCTCAAGATGTGATGTCATTGGAGGCACGATTAGCAACACTGTACCAGCGAGCTCACAATCATCAAATCATGTGCATGGTAATGTGTGTTAGCGAGTACATCATTGCAAACACCCATGCTATGATGTGAACAGCCAGTGACTACATATTGTGATTTATACATTGCACAGTGACTGCTTGGTATTTGCAATAGGACCTTCACCAAACAGCAGCTCACACATTAAAGACGTGCTTGTAGTGGGGACGGACTATTTGTTATACAGTATCCATGCATGTTCCGTTCATAGCTTTTCTGTAGAGTGCCTGGACTGTGTCTTTCTTGCACAAAAAAAGAACTGTTTTTACATTTGCACATATGCATGCAAACATATTGGCCAATGATTTGCTCCAAATCCCCAACATAGTTTGCAGCTTTCGCTCTGAATGTTGGACAAGTAATGTAATGTAATCCTTTTTTATGAAAATGCTAAGATAAGATGACTTTACTGAGTGTCACATTAGCTCCACATCTAGATGCGCGTTCTTGAATAGGGCGGGGTTTGTGATGCCAATTGCATCATGAAAGTCAGGTGACCTGTTCCAGCATTTTTCAAATTGGGTTTTGAACGTTTTTCTTCAAATATTGTTTTGCCAAATTGTACAGGTTTTCAATAGGGTGTGAGATGATATTTGTAAAATACTGTATCGAATCTTGCAATACAAAAATTTATTGTGGCTGTGTCATGCCCACTTTACATTTATAACATCCTTACCTACTACAAGCTGGTTTGTTGTGTTCCATTTTGTTGGATTTCAAAATTTCCCATTGGTTCTACCATGATGGGGAGTGTATGAACTATGAGGTATGTTTTTGTTTTTTTCTTGCAGCTGTGCATGGATGATCTATGTTGGTTAGTGATGACATGTGTTTTTCTTGTTTTGGGGAAGGGGGGGGGGGGTAGTTAGAAGACATACATGTGTGAAGGATGTGTTTGTGACACATAACTCCTCACTATGTCTCAAGATGGGATACCTTACAGACTGATGCATGACATCATGATGTTCCCTATATTTGAGAGGAAGAGCATTTAGTGTTTACAGTAGCAGTCAAAGGTGGTGGGGTTGGGTCACAAAAGGTCAAACTGCAAAATGGGGCCTTTGGGGTGAGACGTTAACTTCATAATAAATCCACATTTGCTGATCCAGAAAAAGTCTTCAAGGTAAATTGATCATTTTTCAGACTTCTTTTTGAGGACACTTCTCAGTTGAATATTAAATTTATTCAAGGAAGATTTTGCTGAAATGCTCACCCTGTACAGATAAAAGAAAAGTTTCCCAAGGTAGTGGTGTCAAGTTCGAGAATTATGTAGGCTTTTTACATTGAGTTGACTCTGTGGTAATTTTCTGCAGGTGAGTTGAGGTTTTCTCTTTTTTCTTGCAGTCGTGTACTTCATATCTGTAAGTTTTGTCATTTTGCATAAGATGTCAGTCAAAAAAGTAAGTGACTGATAAGTGTGTCCGTGTTGTACCAACATTTTTGTCCCAACATCCTAGTGCACTGACTGATTCAGCCTAGAGGGTACTAGAGTCACAGCCTCTTAAATTGGT
Organism: Holothuria scabra; assembly: GCA_037179385.1. Lineage (NCBI taxonomy): Eukaryota > Metazoa > Echinodermata > Holothuroidea > Aspidochirotida > Holothuriidae > Holothuria > Holothuria scabra. The sequence goes on from CM074186.1 coordinate 39,429,865, forward strand.
ATTTATAAGGATTATTTGCTATAGGTCACTGAGCAAGAAACTCGGGTATTTCAAGAAATTTAGAATTTTGTCCTCATCACAAAATCTCAGTGCTTTAGAATTTTTATAATAACTTGTTTGAAACAGATGCATTTCAAAATATCGCATCACGCTGGACAAAGTTGGGCAAATGTTGACCAAAGCTGACAGTGTAAGACTAGGAAGACTTCTAGAACTTTCAAAATCAGAGGTGGATGTTATTGAAAGGCATCAATCCCCAAGTCATGAAGCATTGAGGATTCTTGAAAAGACAGGAAAATTTTCAGAGAATGATGTAACTTGTTTGTATAATGCTCTTCAAGAGCTGGAATTACTTGAGGCTGCAGGAGTTGTTGAAAAATTCATGAATCCAGAAAGTGAAAGCCTTTCACATCCAGAAGGTAAGAAAATGTGTGTAACTTGATTGCTATTAAAATTTTACAAGGTTGTCATTATGTTCTCTGCCCAAGCCTGTTGGGAGTAATTGTTCCCCCATCATGTAGTGATGACATCATGTTACCCAAAAATGCTCACCATCAATCAATTACCACCTAAGACTTTTAACAGAATCCAATAGAGTATTCCCATTGTTTCCATATGGTAAAAAGTGGAGAACCCACAACTCAGTACCATAGTTTTTGAAGTTGAAAAGCTTGTTTCCAGTGAAATTACAAGCTGGAGTTCTGGTATATTCAAATGAAAGGGGTGGTTTGACCTCAAGCCCATTAGATAAAAGATGAATATAAAGGGCTTTTAAAGAAAGGTCACACTCAAAGGGGGGGAGGGGTAAAAATGTCAAGCATGTTGCTACTTGTTTTATCTGTTGTATGCTACATTTAGGGAACAATTTCCTTGGTAGATTACTGAAAGGAAGGTGTGTAGTAATCCATGCTGCCAGTATAAGCTACCATTAAAGGTCTTGAGTGCATTGATACTGTAACTTGTATTATATATTTCACACGTCAAATGGTGTTAATTGTGAGTGATTTAAGATTTATTTCATCCTTTTGAAAAGAAACGTGAAATAATTTTCATAAGAAGAAAGAAGAGAGCTCATAAAGTGGAGACTATTATACTCAAGGGACATGTGTTCTTCTTACTTGTACTTTTATATGAACTAATAGGGAAGCATAAAAAGAAGAATGCTGTAATTTTTAAAAGATAATGAAGAAGTGATATGAAGCATTCCAGTGCAGGAGTGTTCTCCATGGTAGCATTTTATCCAAGTGAAGATATAAGTTTAGTCATCTCATTGTAATGTATAGTTCCATGATAGCAAGCAGTTCTTAATCAGTGGACTCTTCAATGATGAAATACAACAGTGAACTTTTTGGATGCTGGAATGAAGTTCTTTGATAATCAGTTTTTTTTTTACCTTCTATAAACGTGTATAAATGCAGGTGAAGAGAACGGACCCACTGAATCCAAGTGCAAATCAGGAGATGACCAAATAGACATAGCTAGGCCAGGCAAAGAGTTTAAGGAAGGTATTATATTTTCTGAATCTTTTAGCTAATGTTAATAGTGTTTGAAGGGTTGAAATGTTTCTATCTCAAATTGGCGGGAAAAATTGTCAAGACACTAAACCTAACTAACTCTAGAGTTTACTGTCTCATATCATAGCTTTTGTATTTTTTATGGTTTTATGAGCAAACTATCATTTAACCCTTATAAAACAGATATCTTTTTTTCCCTTCAGAGGAATGATTAAATTGACAATGTACTTGTACTTCCTTTTATCAAATCTTAAAAGCAATCTTTGATCGATTTCTTCAGGTGAACAAAGCAAAAGTACACTCTCAGCTGATGACCAAAGTAACCTAGCAGCGTCAAGCAAACAATGTGAGTGTAAGATTATTCTTATACTAATACTTTATGTGAGGTGGAGGTAAAAATCTTTTACTCAATTGAGGGATATGCGAACTTTTCAACTGAGGAACACGCTGCATTTTACAAAGGACTGTCCTGGCCAAAAAAGTGAAGCTGCAAAGTCTACTCCATAGACCTATTTCCAAATAACAATTGCAATGAATTTAGGGATATGGTTTTGGGTGTACGTCAATTTTCAACACAGTAAAATGCCATTTACAAAAATGACAAACACCAAAACTCTAGGCTATCCCACAATCCTTTGTAATTGCTATTTGGAAACAAGTCAAGATCCTCAAGAAATACAAACTAACTAAAATAATCCCATGACAATTCTTCTGCATCTCATAAAGTCAGATGAGATTTTACTACTCAGTTTCTAACCAATTGGTTTAAGTCTGGCTGGCCACAAGATTCTTTCCAGATTGCTAACTGGCTTTTCCCTCCTCCATTGCCTATGTTGAGCACCAAACACAATGGCAGCCAGTTCCTTTTGTTAAAGTATTCAGCATGACCCTAGCCTGCCAGGACTTAAAAAACAGACCACCTGACTGTAAATCTGATGCTGTAACCACTTGACCATGCAGTGGGATCTCATAAAATCAAGATGAACTTATGATAAACAGCCAAAATGGTTGATACTTTTTTTTGCTTGTTTGTGGACGGTACAGGGAACCTGACAGGGCTATCCAGTTAGCCCAAAATTTGAGTCTATTCACCTTTATCCAGCTGCCAGGGCTTTTGGAGGCTATATATTTCTGCTCTTGGATTCTGCTGCTTACCAATACTTCTACTAAGCAAGCCTTTTTTTTCGGGGGGGGGGGGGGGGGGGGTGGGGATTTTTTTGTTGTTGTTGTTGTTGTTGTTGTTTTTTGATTGTGTAGAGTAGGTAGAGGTATGTTATATTTCAGCAAGGCTCGATTTTATCAAATGATTTTTTACTTTCAAAACTGCATCAGATACCACTGTTTTTATTAGACACCTGGACTGCACAATTCTCATACTCTTCAGAACAATCTCACACTTACAAAACATCATGTTGAAATTTCTTATACCTTTTTGGTGTGAGAGGTAGGGAGGGAATTCTGAGATGTATGTGAAATGTATGTATGTAATACCAACACAGTATCTTCAGCCTAGAAATAGTGTTTTAATTGTGGGAATTTTTAAGTGTCTGTTTTAATTTTTGGGCCTTCAGGTAAAGAGGATACTGATTCTAAATCAACATGTGATCAGTCTGAAGCAGCTGAAACTAGAGAGCAATGTAAGAATACTGTTTACAGATCAACTCTATGATGACAGGTTGAAAGTTAAATGTTGCCTTCCTCAGTCTCATTCCACAGGAGTAGGCCTGCTTTCTAGTGTAATAAAGTTCCACCTGTTAAGTTGAGCATACCTTAACAGGTGCCAAATTATTAAAGAGTGGAAACAGGTCCTACAAGATCTTTTCAGAGCAAGTTAGAAATTAAGCTGGAATTAATGAGGCAATTGTTTTTTAGATTTCAAGTGGCAACTGGAAAATGTGCATAGAAAATACTTCAAAGGAAAAGGGAAGCTATAGAGGTACTGTGAGGTTCATTATATATTACTGAAGGTTGTGCATCTGAAAGTGATACGTCTTGGAAAACTGATCCTTTACTTAATCTTGTCAAGAACTGTTATCAATCTCAGTTAGATGCCCATTCAAGCATTTGACAATAGCCCTGTATGTTGACACTTGATAGCATTTTATCTCAGATTAATCTGAAAGGGGATCTAACCCTTTAATGCAACATGAGTAATTTGAGATTAATTTGATCTTATTTTGGCCAGCATTTATTTGAACCCCTGACTGTTGGTCATTGAAGCAGCTAATCAGTGTAATGAACCAGTGGTTGGGTATTATAAATGGGAACCACAGTTGTTCCCCAAAAACTTGAATAGGCATGATGGATAACCTTAAAGGTAAAGAGCAGTCCCCCAACCTTATTTTGAAGAAAAAGCTAACTAAAAAAATTTGCACCATATTTTTCTTCAAAGTATCTTTCATTACATTTTATGACTTTACTATTGCATATTCAAGGTAAACCAAGCAGTTATTTCTGGTAAATTTCACATTTGAAGAGATAAAACATTTTCACATGAGTCCCAAGAGCCAATCATGGAACTGGACAGTCTACTACACTTTTTCAATTTGGGATGACTGCTCCTTCCCTTTAAAGGATAATATTTTGCCATATAATTGGGGGATATGTTGCTTATAAATATTTCTTTCAGTCTACAATTTAGCAGTGGGGGGGCATGCGTCATCCTTGAATATTAAAGTGCAAGGCTCTAAAAGCACCATCGGTGATGATGTCTATCATAGTGTGTGACAGGCTGATCATGTTGAGAAATAATGTTGCATGGCAGCTATTAATACCCTCAGAGATGATAGTTGGAAGCCTGTTACTCATGATAATTGAAAAACTGGTTGACTGTAATGATAGCTTTCTAAACATTAAGCAGTATTTTAGCTATTTTTTGGTTGTAGGGTTGCTTTAGTGTTAACAATTCTCTCATCATTGAACAAATAGTAATGAACAGCTCTTTGCATCCTTCTCAAGGAACCTTTTACACCTCAATTTTGATTCATTTTTGTAGGTGAAGAGAACACAAAACCCACATTAATACTTAGGGATGACCAAATAAAAGTTGCTGAGCCAGGCAAGCATGGGAAAAATTACATCATCTTAGCTGAGACAGGGTTTGGTAAAACACTAGTTGCTGCTGATATCATTAAACATCATTTGAAAGACAAAACAGAAACTTGTAAGAAGAAAGTAGCTTTCATTGTTGAAAAAGTGAGTTGCATTTTTTTTTTAATATAACTGTAGCCAAAGTGATGTTTTTCTTTTTTTTTCTTGATATAAGTTCAAGAGGATTGGCAGGTGTAAATCAATGTTTCATCAATATTGGTATAGATTGAAACACTAATAAAAATGCCCAGTTACACGTGCATGCATTTGTTGTTTTAAGTAGTACAGTGCAAGGCTAAGTGTCACAAATTTTGTGTATATCTCTTTACTTATTGGTATTTAGTTCTCTTACAACATGACGAATTGGTCACGGTAAAAATATACACTTGATTTCCTTCCTTGCCCAATTACACATTGTGATGATTGACAGGCAGTATACTCCATGCAAAGACAAGAAACCCTAGCCACAGTACGCAGAGTACACAGAGAGGGCTTTGATTACAATCCTGCCCAAAGTGCCCTCTAAATTTTTGCAACCTAAGTGGACTAGAAGCTGTGTAGTGATAGTAATAGACCTCCAGCAGTGGGTTTGGAAACTTGATATACCTCACTTGAACAGTAGATTGCTGAGGTTAGAAAATCAACTTTTTTACTGCAATCGAAACAGCATGATATTCCATTAATACAATAGTCATAGATCATGCCCATAAACTCTAAGAGTTAACATTGAAATTTGTGAAATTGTTCTTGACTAAAATGCTATCAACAGGAGTTTGTATGTGATACAGTGAGGGGGGGGCAATATCTTGCAAGCACACCATTTGCAAAGAGCTGTTTTATACAACGTCCTAGAATGTGTGCACATTTCCAGCACTGTGAATTCCTTTTGCATCAAACACAATGCTGAACATAATTATGTTTTCATTTATTCTTACAGAAAAGCTTAGCTGACCAACAGGAAAGTAAAATCAGTGAATATCTTGGCAAACAGAACAAAATTGTGGTAAGAAAGGTCACAGGTTATGATGCCACAGTTCATTTACCAACAGTACTGGCAACTTGTGATGTATTGGTGGCCACAGCAGGTGTCATTCACAATGAATTCAAACAAATAAGTGGAGGTTCCTTGGCTGTTTTTTCACTCGTGATATTTGATGAATGTCATCATTGTTTGGTGAGTAAAAGTTTTTATTTGTCAATGAACCATGTAAGAACCAGAAATATATCAATTGTGACACCATGAACAGGGGGGGAGGGGGGGCTTTTGCAGCCTCAGCCCTCCCTTTTGCACCACAACAACAAAAAATGTATGGAAAATAAGCATTGCAACTCCCAGACACCATTGTTTTCTCTTAAGTCAGCCCCCCCCTTTCTGGAATTTCAGGATCCGTGCCTGATGAAAGTGAGTAGATTAAAAGAGGGATATTTAAGAGAGTTGTATTAAAGTACTAGAGTCACAGATAAGCCAAGATAAGCCCAATCCCCCCCCCCCCCCCCCATCTCTGGAATTTTGTGCAAATTCCTTTGCATGGCTTCCTCAGTTCCTCTTAAAAAATGCTGTATAGCAGGCACCGTAAGAGGTGCACAGTGAACAGATACTGTGAATATTGAAATGAATATGCACATAGAATCAACATTGTTCTGGATGTAATTTGATGCAGTAAAGATTTTCATATAAATTCTTTAAGAGGGATTCCTCCTCATTATTGATGTATGGAGGGAAAGGGCATAGAGATAACAATCAACTTTTAACTTTTATCACCAAATACCTTTTAAAACTCAATAAGTGAAAAGGTATAATTTCTGCAATAAAGTGATGTTGAATTATTTTACTTTTGTACTTAATGTTTGTCAGCAAAATGTTATTGTCAAATCAGTTGATTTGATTATTTTGATGTAGCATTAAATCAAACAGATTGCAAACTTATTTGTTCTTTGCAAATTAAATTTCGTTTCACAGAAAAGTCATCCCTTTAATCAAGTGATGAGAATGTACCACAAAGAGAAAAGAGAATTGCTCAGTTTTGGTAAAACTCTGGAGAACCTTCCACAGGTAGGCAATATAAGAACGTTATTATATGTTAAAGTCAATTGAAAGTTCCCTAAACAAGTGATAAAGTAATTGTTTCTTTCTTTACTCCAGCTTGGTAAGCGTCTTTTAAATGTCCTGGAGGTACACCAGAGTAAATGTTCTGCTGAAATTGATCAAAGGCCCACATATATTGGGACTTAGGAAATGAATGTTTCCTTAAGGAGCCTTTTCATGGCATGAAAATAAGCAGCTGAAAGAATAGTAAAATTGCCATCTTTTTTTCCTTTAGATTATTGGTATGACAGCTACACTTGGTACAGGTCAAGCCAAGAGTGAGGACAAAGCAGTTGACCATGCCCTTCATGTTATGGCAAACCTTGACACAGAATTCATTCAAACTGTAGAAAGAAGCGAAGAATCTGTCTCGCAGAAAGTTGAATCTGGCAAAGATAGTGAGTATAAATTGAAGCGAGGAATGGACAGTGAGTTTAAATTGATGAGTGAAATGCTATTCGGAAGATGATAAGCCTAGGTGAAGACATTTATGGAAATGGGGCTTTGAAAAACTCTTAAGCTGGTGTATAGTTATGAAAATTTTGCCACTTATTGCATGGTCATTCCTTTTTACCTGATTTTTCTCACAAAGGGTGGGGGCAGGTTAAGGGTAGTCATGTCTAGTCAAATAAGGCAAGAAATCTTGATTTGATTCAACTGAAAAGTCATTTCAAAGGTTCAAGGTACGTTTAGGTTCAGTGAATTGGTTTATCTTGAGTAGCTACCATATATAATTTTACATGTATGTACAATTTGTTTTAAACAGTACAGGTTATCTAACTCACACTTTAGTTTCTGGGTTTTGATACTTAAGTTAAAACAGTGTAACCAGTATGATTCCTTGTAAATGTTAGCCAATAGGTGGCAAAAATATGATCTGTGTTGAAAGTTAATCAAAATCTGATGGAAAGTATGGTCTGTATCCTCTCTTTTTCAACTTTACTTTTTTTATTTTTCAGGCATGGTCAATTCTCAGCCCTAATTACATCTTATCACCTTTTGAACCAAATGATACACAACAAATACCCCTACACACTTGATACAGTCAGCTTCTGACTGATGGAAATTGGCAGTGCAAGTTATACCAAAATACATGAAAAAGTTATGTAACATTCAGGGTTAGTTAGAAGACTAGTCAAAAAATGAAATCATATATCATCTGGAGGGCATAGATGGATCATAATGTAGCAAAGTCAGATATCAGTTGCACCCTATGTGATCTCATGGGTTGTCTTTGTCTAATTTTCAAGAAGTCACAGCATGTTTGCATGGCAACAATCTGTCATACGACATTAAATGAAGGTTTCAACCTTCCAAGCTGTCTCTTCTGACTATAGATGAATCCAAGCAGCTTGTATAGGCAGCTGTTAATTGGGTCCATTGCAGAAATCAAGAGATATTTTAATATGTGCTGTCATGAATGATATATCAGTTGAGCGAAAAATTTGAAAGATTAAGGCTGATGGACTGCAGTTACACCCAACTAAATCAGACCATCACTTGACCATTCAGGTTTTTCTAGAAGTGTATCTTGGTGACAGAAAATAAAAGAAAGACAAAAAGCTTTGTGAAAGCCAATTGTGGGAATTAAGACATGACAGAATTCTTTTTTCTGATTTCAATCATAGTCACTCACATCTTTGTTGATAACAGAGAGGAAGACCCATTCAAGGACAAAGTGATATCTTTGATGTCAAAAGTTGAGGAGATATTACTCAAACTACCAGGTTAGTTTTTCTGTTTCTGTATACCGTGTGTGAAAAAACATTGGTTTTATGTAAGACACTGTCTTTTAAAGATGAATTTTGCAGTGATCGTGTCCTGCACTGATCAAGTCAGGCAAACAATTGCCTAATTATCAGTCATGTGACCAAGATAACTATCAAAAGGATGAAGTTAAGTTGTTGAATGGGAGACATGTCTTTGAAATCTCTGTTGATACTTGCATTTAATGCATGCATGCATGCTTACTTTATTGAACTTCCTCCTTAAACCAGTACCATATGACTGAGATACCTGTAGGTGTGAGCTGACCATCTCAAATACTGTGGTCTCACGTACCCTGCTTGAGTAACGTGGGAACTCGTGTTAAGGCAGGGTCAGTGTTTAAATTTTGATCCACCTCAAAACGCAGGGTTAAGCTTCTGTGAACACTGTGGTTGTTTTAATCAAGCAAGGTCACAGGTGTTATGGCACTGATGACAGGTATTTTCTAATATCTTACAATAATTGGTTTGTGAAATATTTGACCTTGATACTACGGTAACACTATGCAATCAACAAAACGCAGGGTACATGAGAACACGGACTGGAAAACACAGGGTTAACCTGCGGGTTTGCCTTATTGTAAACACCAGGTAACACCAAGTGTCGCAGGGTATGTGAGACCAAGCCTAAAAGGTCCATTGTGTTAATACGTTTACCAGTTTTGTGGTTTAATTTACCTCATTAGTCACCTAAGGTGTCTAATAGCAGATTTAAATGGGCTTAAGCTTTGTTTATCTAAGCAAACAACTTCATATAGAAACTAAGCAGTACCTTATTGGGAAGAATTTGTGGCATGGAGACAATCTGGTGTTTAAAATCTGAGTTGTTCACCTTATGACATAGAATTTGACATGATTTGATCTTATTCACTTATCTTACACTCAAACACAAATGTTCTAAGAGGTATGCACACATTGGATGTATATTTACACAGCCATGCCAAGACAAATGTGTAAAAAAATAAGTCTCAAACTGTGCCAGCTAGATCAAAGTGTAAGGGCTGGTATCATATTTTTGCATTTGTGCACAATTTGGGGAGTAATCAAGTATTCCGAAGGCCCGTATTCTAATTAAACAAATGGGTGATCATGATTTCCCTGCTCTTGTGCACAGGCATGCAGCCCTGCACATGTGTCATGCCATGACGTCTCTTCTTGAGAAAGAAACATAGACACCCCAGGACATCAAAGGCGGTGTGGGGTGTAACGTACTAATATCTGAGCTTGTCACATGATCTGTGCCCTAAAATGAGCTAAGCTTTCATTGTATTCACACAGCGTGAAAAAGCAATTAACACATACTTGATTGACCTGTTAGCTAACCTCAAATGTTACGTAACTTTTTGTGTATTTTAATATATCTGTTACTGTCAATCGATTAATCAGACATGAAATGTGACTATATCAAGTGTGGGTGTAGTGAGCTTCATTTCCTCCCTGAGCCGATAAGAGGTAATCAGGCAGAGAAGGACTAAGTAACAAAAAGTAAGAAGGATAGTTTCATCATGTTTACCAAGGCAACCATGACTATTTTCCCTGCAATGACTAATTTCCAACATAAAATGCATGATGTATTCTTTTTTTCATAGGTGCCAACCTCCTGAAGGATTCGGCGCCGTATGTCAAAGACTCACAGCAGTACGAGCAGTGGGTGATAACTAACAAAGAAAAACACATTCCTGAACTGGTCACTGATGAGACAGAATGTCGAAATCTTTTGGCATGCCTAGAATACTTACTTGTAAGTCCTTCAAATGAGTTCATGATAAATTTCTTACCCTAGTATAGATAGAGTTCCCATCAAAAGCGAGAGTTGGTGCGCTAATCAATTTCACCCAACTTTCTACTTAACTCACATAAGCATGCTCCAAGAAATAACAAGTTTGATAAGAGACAGCCAGTGGAGGATGTGAACAAAGGCATAGTACGTAATACTGGTCGGATGCGCCACTGTTTGTTAGGTAGGTAAAGCAGACAGTAGGGCAACTTCCTATCTGGTTTTTGTTGACCTTTGTGCACTGAAGCAAAATGGTGTGAATAGAACTTTTATAGGCATGCAGGGAAATTCAACATGTTTGAATTTCGAATTTTTCGGAAAAGAGTATGTACCAAGTGTTCTATAATTTTCCCATAGCAAAAATGTGGGTTGTATATTTTCCACCCTCTTTTTTTCTGAGGGTGTTTGTTAAGATTCTCCTGCAGGTGAGCACTGCATTTCAATAGCATATGGCATTCAAAAGGTAATAACTTTCAAAGTAATGGAATTTCCTAGAGATAGTGGTAATCAGTGATGTCATTGCACACAGTTTTTTGATATTGCACTCAATACTTTTGTAATATTGATACTTTTGTGGGGAACTTTTGTGTGCTATAAACTGTATGTCATGTAGGACTTTAATTATTAAACCAATCCAACCTTTTTAAACCAATCTTTAAAGTGAAATCTTTAATTAGGAAGGGGGTAATTGCAACATGATTTGGAAGACATGGTTAAGAATATTTTTGTCTTTCTTTTGAGATCCTGAAGTGCAAAGGCGCCAGAAGAGGGCTTTAACAGCTTAGCAAGGATCAATAATAAATCAATGATAACAGCTCTCAGGTGAGGAAGGAGCCACTATGCATCTGTACCTCCATGGTAGGGGGATGTCATCCCCCGGCCCCTATCTTCTTAGCACCCTGCTTGTCACAGAACTATAAATTTTGACTTTGTAGTTTTCATCAACATAAATTGCATCTCAGTGATTTCCTTTAAAAAGTAAAGTCACAGAAATATCATAAGACCAGTTTTCAGAGAATTCCCTTTCACTGCAACAATTCCCACCTGGGACAATTAAAAACTTTCTAATTAGGAAACCAACTGCACTGTCTATTGGTTAGAGCATTTGACTTGCAGTCGGGAGTTTGAGTCCTAGCCTGGTCATACTGAAGCCTTAAAAAAATGGAACTTACTGCTATTGTACGGTATTCAGCAGAAACGGTGGAGTAGGGAAACAAGCCAGTGAGCCACAACTGGTAAAAAAACTGAGGCTGGCTCAACTTGAACCAATTGGTTGGAATCTGGGCCGTAAAACTGCATGCAACTAACTTCTAGTAGAGTAGTTATCTAAGTGGTATTGCTGTCATGGGTGGGACTTTTACAGGATGGAAATTCAGTGTCTAGGAGTAGTTTTTGCATGGGAATTGTCCCCATAGTATGCATGGGGAAGGAGAAGTTTGTTAAGGTGGGATTTCTCTGCTGAGTTCTGTTTTAATTTTGATAAACAGAGCCACATACTTAAGCATAAATGCCCATGGTAAGCAAGGTAATTGCAAACATGTTCAGACCCATCATCACATGTACTCCAGAGGTGTGATGGCATTTGATAATTGTTCATGAGCCAAGGTCACTGTCTCTGGCCCTAAACTTAAGAGAATTTTGATACCACAGGTGGTACGCAACTTTGTTGATCCTTTTCCAAAAAGTAATCACAAGGGATTGTGGGATGTAGTTCTGGTACTGTGTGCATCATTTGTTGCAACAGTAAACTGCCTATGACAAAGACAGTTTGCATATACAAAACTCCTATCCCACAATCCTTTGTTATTGGTGTCTGGATAAGCGTCTATTAACAAATTCAATATCTGGTTTTCTTCATTTTCTCAAATCTCTGATGTATCTTCTACATACAAAGAATTTAATAGAAATGTTCTTTGTTAAGAAATGTAAAGTATGTTGTTCATATACATGATCAAATATGAGTGTAAACTGTACATATCATGCTATTTTATATAAAAGTTTGTCACATAGCTCCTTATAATGTGACTGTTTCATTCTGTGTAGATTTACCATAAAGCATTGTGTATCAACCGTGAGGTACGGAGTAAAGATGCCTACAATTTTATCAAGAAGTTTATTGACAAGCAGCTGTCCACTCAGACAGAAAATTTTACTGACCTGCAGTGGAATTTAATGAAGGAACATAGCAGTAAGTGGATATATTTAATTTTCATGGATCTCTTATAGTCCAGATTATCTTACCTCAGACAGCTCCAATTCTCCTAACTTACTTAAGCCCCTCCCACAACTGTCTTAAACTCATCTTATAGTCCAGATCATCTTACCCCAGACAGCTCCAATTCTTCTAACTTACTGAAGCCCCTGCCACAACTGTCTTAAACTCATCTTATAGTCCAGATCATCTTACCCCAGACAGCTCCAATTCTCCTAACTTACTTAAGCCCCTCCCACAACTGCCTTAAACTCATCTTATAGTCCAGATCATCTTACCTCAGACAGTTCCAATTCTCCTAACTTACTTAAGCCACTCCCACAACTGTCTTAAACTCATCTTATAGTCCAGATCATCTTACCCCAGACAGCTCCAATTCTCCTAACTTACTGAAGCCCCTCCCACAACTGTCTTAAACTCATCTTATAGTCCAGATCATCTTACCCCAGACAGCTCCAATTCTCCTAACTTACTTAAGCCCCTCCCACAACTGTCTTAAACTCATCTTATAGTCCAGATCATCTTACCCCAGACAGCTCCAATTCTCCTAACTTACTTAAGCCCCTCCCACAACTGTCTTAAACTCATCTTATAGTCCAGATCATCTTACCCCAGACAGTTCCAATTCTCCTAACTTACTGAAGCCCCTCCCACAACTGTCTTAAACTCATCTTATAGTCCAGATCATCTTACCCCAGACAGCTCCAATTCTCCTTACTTACTTAAGCCCCACCCACAACTGTCTTAAACTCATCTTATAGTCCAGATCATCTTACCCCAGACAGTTCCAATTCTCCTAACTTACTGAAGCCCCTCCCACAACTGTCTTAAACTCATCTTATAGTCCAGATTATCTTACCCCAGACAGCTCCAATTCTCCTAACTTACTGAAGCCCCTCCCACAACTGTCTTAAACTCATCTTATAGTCCAGATCATCTTACCCCAGACAGCTCCAATTCTCCTAACTTACTTAAGCCCCTCCCACAACTGTCTTAAACTCATCTTATAGTCCAGATCATCTTACCCCAGACAGTTCCAATTCTCCTAACTTACTTAAGCCACTCCCACAACTGTCTTAAACTCAACCTCATACAGACACAATCTCAGTTTATTGCTTTAGGATGAGTATACAAGACCAATGTGTAATCACAACACTCTCAGTACACTACAACAACATGTGTAACATGAGCTACATTTTTTTTTCAATTTTTGAACTTGCTGTCAATCAAAGACCTGTGCCAATTGAGAATTTCTGTAGACTATGACAAAAAGTGTAGTTTGAGGGTGAGAATTGTCTGCCTGTAATGCATAAAACAAGCAAGTCAGTGTTGTAATAATGTGGCCATTCATACATATACATAATTCATGTGACAATGTGTGTGTGAATAGCTGTGCTTAATATCATATGTCTTAGAATGCTACATCTCTTAAATCACTCATTACAACAACAATTCATGTAGATAAAGAATCCTTGTTTTGTCCTATTGGGGGTAGGACATACAGTATGGGGATGGGAACATAGAGAAAGGTATGCAAATTGTTGGCTTTTCGGGTCCTAATTAAAGTGCACAAATGGTGAATTCTGTCTGCTAACATCCTAATAATTCTTTAAAGATTACCCTCAGGGAAGGGAGTGGCTGGAGTGCTAAAGAGAAGAGAATGCCTTATACTCCTGTATTAAAATAAAAGAAAATGTTGGTAACTGATACCTGTGAGTTTACCGTCATGGCTATTAAAATTAGGTAAATGTTACTTAGTTTACTTTTCATAATAAAGTGAGCTTACTTGATTGACAAAACATCTCATTGCTATTTGCTGCTGTAATTGTGTTAATTCAGACACAGTGCTCGCCTTTAGCTACTAAATCTTGCCCAGAAATGGCTTTCAATGCTAAATTATCCGGAGAAATGAATTTTAACCCTGTTCCTCTCCTAATTCTCAGTAAGGACTCATTTGCTTAGAACCCTCTCTATATGACGGCACTTACCACTGTTTTTAAAAAGGAAGGGGATCCACTGTTGTGATGGTTGAAAATGACTGTCTTTTAGCAACATCCACTAAACATTCTTCAGGAAATCTCACAGGTGCATTCAAGTGTTTTATCACTGTCAATTTTGTGAAAAGGGCCAAAACTTAGGAATGAAATCAGCAACTTTTTCTCACCACAGAATTTACTTTGTTACTGTGCATATTTGTTTTCAACAGCATGCTAATGAGCTATTGATTGTTTCTGTCAGTGTAGAATGATTTCATAAGAAACTTGCCAAAAGAATGTACTGGAATTGACAAGATCACTGCAGATTTGAACATTTTTTGTAATGCCACTATTTTATGCACATATTAGTCAGTGCCGTCGGAAGGTATTTTCGATTGGGGGGGCTGACTCGTGCTGACTATCTAAGCGGAGCGCCACAACCGGTTGGCGCGGAGCGTAAAGAAAATTTTGAAAAATCGCAACCCCTCAGACAGCCGGAAATGACATTTCCCGGGCTTGTTAATACTATCTAAGCAGTCGTTATGTTGACCTTTCGTTGTAATAAAATGTTCACTTCAAAAAAAAAAAAACTATATATGGCAAAATTATTGGGGGGGGCTGCAGCCCCCCCCCCCGCTTCCGACGGCCCTGTTAGTTTAAAGTCAACCATGTGGTTACAATGCCCATTACGTAAATGTAGCCCCATCTGGAAACTCAAAACCTCATTGTGTGGATGTGTCAGCAGATTCTTTGACTAATAGTTTGTTTAAAATGTTTATTCTTAAAGGTTGTGCAGTGGGTACACAAACAAATAAACTCAATTGATAGTTAAAACTGAAATCTTTCCAATCAGGTGAATCGTATATTAGTGAAAATTTACCTGGACCTAGAACCCAAAGTATCAGGATTCTAATTCAGACTTTTTGTGACTGTGTATTTTGCTAAAATGTCTCTCACAAATAAAGTAGGAGTAATT
The DNA here is from genome assembly GCA_037179385.1 of Holothuria scabra. Lineage (NCBI taxonomy): Eukaryota > Metazoa > Echinodermata > Holothuroidea > Aspidochirotida > Holothuriidae > Holothuria > Holothuria scabra. The sequence goes on from CM074186.1 coordinate 39,445,262, forward strand.
TGGGTAGAAGTGATAGAGATAAATATTTTATCAATTGTTTGCATGCTGTTAGAGAGGCTTTAATTGTAATTTCATGATACTGAAGGACCCTTTAGCCAAATGCAGTGTGTACAACTCTTTCAACCTTTCCCTAGATTTGTTATCTCTACTTAATACCTTGGGCAAACAAGATCCCAATTACGCCTAATTATTATAGCCACAACTTTCATAACAAGTTGCTAGATCTACTTGTGGGCATTTATCACTTGAGTCTATTGCACACTCTGAGATTCTACATGAACCACTACACATCCTTTCAGAATAAATATCCCTTTTAAACAAAGTAAATAAACCAGTTCAGACAGCCACTGGATGCATATTGTTTCCAGAAGGTGCTGCATTTCAGTAATGGCATTGTAACAGCATGTACATTGTGGATTGGCAATGTTGGAGGACACTTGTGCCAAGTATGCATGGTTTCCCACAGAGGTAGGCTAAATGCACTGCACAGTGTGCTCTGTTACATGTGTGCTTTGAACACATTCATGGAACAAGCATGCTGAGTGTGGTCTTCTAAGTACATAGAACATGTAATCCAACATATTGCCAGAGAGTTATTATTACTTTATGTTATTTCTCTAGTGAAGCAGATATCTTGGAGAAAATTTGGTGGACAATCTTTCTCTGTTGCTGGTCCATGTCTCTGGAACGATATCCCAGCTCATATAAGGGATTCTCCATCTTTGCTGATTTTCCAAAGATTACTTAAAACTTATCTTTGTACTAGCTATTTCTACTAGTTTTGTTTACTGTTGAGCGCTTTGATGCCTTTGATTTAGCGCTATATAAGCACCAGTCTTTATTATTATTATCATATGAAAAGCCTCAATATTCTGGCAGTGCATGTGATACCAAACCAGAAACTTAATTCAAATTAAGGTATGCCGACATGGTTTGTAATCTTTGTCAATGTCTGAATTACTATACCAATTTCAATACATTTCTGTTTGTGTGAAATTACAGGAGAAACAAGGGAACTTCAAACATTTGGAATGAAAGAGAAATTTGAAAATCCTCTCTTAAAAGAACTGGAACATCTGTTTGTAAAAGAATACACTGAAAAACCTAATTCCTTAGGATTGCTCTTTACTGCTACCATTGAAGGCACAAGGTATCTCAAAAATTGGATTGAAGAAACTCCCAAACTTCACAAATTTCTAAAAACAGAATGTGTTACAAGAGAAACAAGTAAGTGTCTTAACAAAAATATTATCTGCTTCAAAATACATCTCAGAGAATGTTCACTACAACAGGAAGCAAATTGTTTCTATTTTAGAGTTAAGTGTTACAGTCATGCAGCATTTACTTCAAGTGCCCTGCCTTAAAACAAAGTCAGAAAACTTAACCACTTTTTATGATCAACACCAACCTGTTTTTGTCTATCTAAATGGTTCTTAATTTTCAAGTGGCTTGTACTTTGTGGAACTAAAAGTGATTTTCTACCTGAGGCTTATACTAGTCAGGTTGATGAATGCCAGATTAAAGTGAAATTTGTCAAAATGAAAGCTTTCCTTTGCTTGTGATTTCCTTACATAAGTTCCACTAAAGATGTTGTGAGGATGGTCTAATGTTTGTTACTACAGTTGGGGTATAGCTTGTCTGACAGTTGGGAGGAAATCTTTTAGCAGGGTTCTGAGCTAGATGTCATCATGTACACTTGTACAAAATTGCAAGAAATGTTTTACCTTCAGTAATTTCTATACTTCAGTTTAACACAGGAACAAGATACCTGTACTTATCAAAAGTATTTAGCCACGTATGTGTAGGGTGGAATACTTATGGGACTCAAAATGTTTCTTTTTTACATGTAATACATCTTTTTAAGAACAATGTTTTGAACCAAAGCACCTTTGTTGTTTATAAACAGAGCAATGTGTTTTATCAGTGGGTAAAATCTTGAGGACACCAATTTTAAGTCATCCCCAACTTGTGTAATCATCTAGCCTCAATATCATGGCCAGTGGCCATGCAGTAGGCCCAGGAACTTCCTCCAGAAACCAAAAAAGGAGGGACAGGTTTATCCCTACCAAACTACAAGTCCAAATTAAATGCTACCTTTGGCCAAACTTAAAAGTAGGCCGAGGGGAACAACAAAAATTTGCTTCAAGGCCCACTTAAGGTGCAATCTGAATGGTTTTACAATTGATTTATAAAAGTTCAAACATTGCTGCTAAGGTGTACTCTTCTTAAATAAGAAACAAAGATACTGACATTTTTTATTTTTATGGAAAATAAAAGGAAGGATTTTGCCACCCTTCTGTAAGGGGTGAAATGAGGGGGGGGGGGGAGACAGATCCCCCTTTTACTACCCTTGAATGAAATCCTGGACAGGCCTAAACAGTTACTCAACATTTAGGTATGCTATTTCTCATGCAAAACTATTGAGAATATAAAAGAACTCTTGGGACAATTTAAGTATCAGAGTAATCATTCAATTGAGAATTTTGTTTTATTTTCACACTCATTGTTCAAGTCAAATATCACAACCCTTAAAACAAAGGTACCACAATAAATTTTCCCCATAGGTAGGTCTAACGTTTGTTAGCCTAAGTGATCAATTCTCTTGCACTACAGGTTTTTAGATTGCTTAAGTAGTCCAGATTTACTTACAGAATTAATGGTTTAATTCCTCTACAAATAGCTGAAAGTCAAAATAAAGAAATCCGAAAGAAGTTTGATGACCACGTTTACAATCTTTTGATTGTAACCAGTGTAGCTGATGAAGGCTGGAACATTGCTGATTTAAACCTTGTTTTCTGCTTAAACTACATCACCAGTGATTACGCGGCTATTCAGCGACCTGGTAAGTAAATACAACTTTCACAGGCTTTTGAAGTTTACTTGAAAGTCACTTGGGTTCCGATTAAATTATGAGATAACAATGAAGTAAATTTGCTGATGAAAGGTTCGATTCCAGTTAAGACTGAGTGCATTGAAATATATGGGTACATCATGCCTCTGACTTTAAAAAGCTTGTGGTAAACTGCCTTTGAAAGTTTCTTTCTAATTTTATATTGATGTTTTCATTTTTTCAGGACGACTGAGAGCACAAGAGGGAAAATATTATGAGATTGGATATGGTAACTTGAAAAAGAATACTGAATGTTCTGAAATCTGGAAGAAAATGATGGCAGCTGCTGTGAAAAGTATAAAAGACATGAATCCAGAGACGAAGAAGAAGAAACTAATTCAGTTCCAGGCACATGATGAGAGGCTTTGTGAGGAAGTGGAAAGGAGACTGGAAATAAAAGCATCAAGCAAAAACCGAAGAGAGTATATGCTGCACTGCAAAAAGTGTCAGGTACAGGTCTGTTCCTCGTATGACATTAAGAAGTTTAACAAGAGCCAGCATTATATTGCCAGCCAAGAATTTTGTGACAATAAAATGTTATACAAGCCACATCACACACCATGTAAAATAGAGGGTAACATAGATAAAATTGGTAAGTTACACTGCAAGAAATGTGGCAACGATTGGGGAATTGTTAGTAGATATGAAGGAAAATTATTTCCTGTTATAAAAATTTCAAGCTTTACTTGTAGGGATTCGGAAGGGCCGGAAAATAGGAAAGCTCTAAGAAAGTGGGCAGAAGTTCCCTTTGAAATTGACAATGTTGATTACATTGAAGAAAACCTTTTTATTGACATTTCGTGATGAGATAACTGTTAGCATTGAGACTTACAGAGTTCAATGAAAATTAAGAAACCTATACATTTTAAAGAATACACTGTGCTACTGTAGTGTATAGGAAGGTTAAAATTTTGGCCAACATTCTTCATTGAGTGGAAATTTACTAATTATGTCATTCTTTTAATTATTGAAATTGATCTTATATATGGTGAATGAAATCCCATGAATTTATTATGATAGGAAAAAGGCATTAGCCATAGTTTATAAAAATACCTAGAGGAATGTACCAATGTACTGGTAGTTGTACTAAAGGTTTTTGAAAGGACACTTTCATCAAAACATTACTACTTTTTCTAAAGTCCTCCGACCCTCTGGCAAAGGCAAAACCATACTTTAAACTGCTTTCCGAAGAAGCTATTGCATCCACTGAAGGACCATATGTGACCAACCTCAAGGCCTTCAGACCATTTAAAATATTGGTCTGTCATTCATGGCTCTATTCTAGACTGAATGAAAAGAACAGATACTGCACATCATCTTAGCCAAAAGACAGACACTATGGTTCACAATCCTTTTTTTACAACTTGCATCAATGCAAAGAATGTTTCCTAGGAAAATCAAGTAATTGGATTGTCTTCTGTTATATTTTAAAAGTAACTTCAAATAATGGTCATGGTCATACCCACAAAATTGTATATCATTACAGTGACTTATTTTGACATAGTAAAAGATTGTTTTGGGATGGGGTGTAAGAACACTGTAGGGACAGGACACTTAAAAGGAGTATCATATCTCATCTGGGCTGAAACAACATGCAAACAGAGGGAGGCAATAATAATCTGCCAATGCTCACTCTGTGAAAGACTCACAACAATCAAAATGAAGGAACCTAGGAAACTAGTTTTAGAACTTACTAAGACTAAGTTCCCAAATTCAAAGCAGTTATTTGAATGCTGAAGTTTTTATGCTGCTAGAAAGCATTGAAAGATAGGTTCATTATTAAGACAGTAGATTGGTGTTAGTTTTTTTTTCACAGAAGATTGGTCACAAGATTCCATGTCATATTTATTTGAAACTAGATAATTCTTATTGGACAAAAGTCAAATTTCACTTCTTGTTATGTTAAATCATCATGACTTAAAATGTTGCCCTTCAGCCCTGCTGTTGCTGTAGTTATTTTGCACTGAACAAAAAGCCTCTTGCAATTGGACTTAGAAAACCACAAGTGCTGACCATAAATATTTATCTTTTGTCCTTTGTAATTTCGGGTTTGGAACTCATCCTGGCTGAGTCTTGCTTTATTGTGAGTTTTTTTGCTGAAAATTTTCTTCTCATGCATGTTCATGGTGTACAAACAATTAGAATATAGAAAATGTGTATACAACATAAGTGATGCATTTTCCAGCAAATTGTGAGAAAGTCTAAGAAATAATTAATTCACACAATTTGTGGAAAGGGTATCCAAGAGATTTTAAAAAAGTCCTGCTTTGAGTGACAGTGTTTGAAGTTGTTGGACATCAAAGAACAAATTTCCCTTTGTTGAAAAATAGTTACCAACTCGTCCATTTTCATGGGTTTAGGAACCCAGAATGGGTCAAAAGTCTGTGCACACAGTCTATTAACCACCCCAGACATTTCCAATTTTCCCAAACTATTTACCTTTTAGCCCCTCTGTCCACAATTGTCTTAAACTCATCCTTGACGTCTGAATTTTGAAGCATAAGAGTGGGTTTGACACCATCAGTCACCTTAAATCATTGTGGGGAGTGTGATTTTTTGCACACCAAAACAAAGACCATGAGCTCATATAAATTGATGAAATTTTCTGAGGAGTGTGGTTTGTAGCCCTCATGGAGTATTTAAAACTCAAGGCCTGTTTTTTCCAGATGAAATCCTAGTTCATAGCTTCAAGGAATACTTCAGTAAGCATGCAAGGCCCTAATATGTAATTACAAAAATCTCAGTGCATGATGTGTAATATGATCCACTTTACTTTTTTTTAATTTGATGCCAATTAAACAACTGTGCCAGTTGAGAATTAACCATTTTTGATGGACCCAAAGTTGAATTGTAGAGATGTTCATTAGTACATTATCAAAGATGTACACTTCAGGAAATTCCCTGATTTCAAGAAATTGGAAGACTTAAGCAAAATTTCTCACAAAATCCATTTTTCCAGACAAAAGTGTGTTGCTGTGGTTGAAAGAGTTTGTGGGGAGTTTTGTGGTTCTGGGAATCCCTTTCCATATATGTAAATTTTGCTGCATGACTGTAATTGAAAAACAGAAAAAGATAGCACCATTTTGCTCAAAGGTTCTCTCCTGATGTAAAGAGTTTTCTCGGATGCGAATTATCCGCAGGCTGACAATCGTGGAAGTTTCAATTAATGGACCTCTGCTTCCCTTACATCTCTGTGTCATAATGATGATGGTATTGAAGAGATAATTCTGTCGCAGGTTTGGTTGCTACAAGTCAGCTAATTGCAAAAGTTTAAATTGGTCCAAATATGTGGAAAATATATGGGATACATTACTGATTTTGCATTCTAATCCTATTTTGCATATTAAAAGAGTTTAAAAGGGAAGTTAAAATCAATAATTTTAAGAGGATTCTACCATGAGACAAAGCTTACTTTTAGCATAATTAGTCAAGTTTCACATCAAAAAGTTAAGCAAAAAGTTCATATTTTGAACAAAACAAGGGATACATTACTGATTTTGCATTCTAATCCTATTTTGCATATTAAAAGAGTTTAAAGGGGTAGTTGAAATCAATAATTTTAAGAGGATCCCTTACAAAAAAAATGTTCGAAATATGCCCATGTCGCCATGGGTGGTCTTGGTTAAGGCACGATTTTCAACCCTGTGACATGGGTCAGACCATGTCATTCTTTTGTCTTTTAGCCAAAAAAATCTGTCATCATAGGATTAACCCAAGACATAATCATGAAAACCCAAGACAGTGTCAACCCATGTCTGACATGGGTGGTTCTTGGATTAAACCATGCCTGGTGTATTGATGAATTCTTAACCCATGTCAGAACAATGGCATGAGAGAGAAAACACAAGAGTGTAGACCAAGTCAATGCAAGAAGAGTGACATGGGTTGTACCTAAGTCAAATGAGAGTTACTATTGTCTTTTTTAACTTAATAGACCATTTCAGGCATGGGATTAAATCTCAAACAATAGCTGACTTAGAAAATACAAGCCAAACCACTGGTATGAATACACATGTCACAGTGCATGTCAGACTTGGGTGATTCTTGGAAGAACATGGCATGCCAGTGACATGGGTGTTACTGACATGGCCTATTTCTTGGGCAAGTTTTGCCCAAGAATGCCCAAGAAATGCCTTGGGTGAACCCAAGGAATTCTGCCACTTTTTTGTAGGGATTCTACCATGAGACAAAGGTTACTTTTAGCAGAATTAGTCGAGTTTCACATCAAAAAGTTAAGCAAAAAGTTCATATTTTGAATTTGTTTGTCTGGTCACAAATTTTTCAGTATTATTCAAATGGAATCCTTAATTACACTAATTACTCACTCATGATACATTCATTTGTATGAAGTATGCAGATATCATTTAAGTTTGCACATTTGTCATTAGATATCTGAAGAAGATTTTACAGGTGAATTTCACCAAACAACACAGTGTACCACTTTAAGTAATAGTCTCTGTTATCAAATGTCATACATTTCAAAGTAGACACAACATGTTATCATGGAATAACATCTATGGAAAAAATTCTAGCAGATTCATGCAGTCTGTCAAGCTGCCAGCTATGGTAAATTTTGATCGACCTGTCAACTTTTCTGTATGTATTAGGCACCCCTGATTGTGACAACATTTCTTCCTGGTTAAGGTGAGGGCTTCTGATGATGATAGTAGAAAGAAAGGAAAAAGTATGGTTAACTTGCTATTTATGTAACAAAGAGAATAAATATTTATTTTTATGCAATTGATGAAAAGTTGTCCAAATGTTTATTAAGTTGCTTTTTTATATGGGTGAAGTTTGTTGTAGCAGTTGCTCAGCACCATGCTTACTACTTCTACATATCAACCTATGCTTTCATTTATAACATCCTGAAAGGCAAGCATAAAGAAATAAGCAATTTAAATTTATTGAAACATCAACTTCCATTTCTTGTACCTTAAGTCTGCTGATAAAAGCTTAGAATTTTCTAAATTCACATCCTCTCCTACATGGTTTGAAATGACTTAACTGTACAGATTTCTCATAACATAGAAGACATAAAAGGATGAAATGAATCCTCCCAAGGTTTTATGAACAATTTTCATTTCAAAAGAATCAAAAGAAAGTAGGCATGCAATGTTTTGCATAAGAAGGTTGTCACTATAACTATTGGGTAATTGGCTATTACAAAATACGAAATAAAGTTAAGGGTTTTATATCTAAGCAACTGAATGAGCTATGAAGATAAAAATTGGACAATTTTTTAATTATTTTCCAACCTTTGCAACATAAATCTTTAAAAGCTGTGACTTATGGATTTTTTAATATGTAGAGCAATATTGCTTGAGGCTTTACTATTCGTTACATTAGCAATTATAAGATAGCAGTTTGTGAATTGTTTTAAAGTGTACCTCAAGTCAAAAAATTCAAAAATGTATAGTTAAGAACATGAAAAATGAATTATACCAGTCCAGCTCCCATCTCCATAGGATATTCCTGAGCTGAGATATAAAAAGTTATAGTTTATTAATTAAAAACAAATTGGTCTATTGCGCAATAATTTGTGACTTTCTTGTTGTACAACTCACATAAACTGCTTTGTTTTTCTTAAAAATGTTTTTATGACCTTGAACACTTCCTGTTTGCTTGCATTATATGTTGCAGGGAGACGGGCTTAATTCATTACATCACCCCATGAGAGTAAAAATGCTATCACACCCTGGTACAAGGTGAAGTAACTTTCAGAAAAACAAAGAAATACAATGATTGTAATTTGAGTAGTACAACAATGACATCACAAACCATTGTGCAATACACTATTTTAACTTGAGTGAATAAACTTCAGCATTTTATATTTCAGCGCAGAAATGACCTACGAAGATAGGAGTTGGACTGTTAGAAATCAGTTTTCATGCTCTTTAATATGTAATTTTGAATTTTTTGACTTGAGGTATGCTTTAAGCACATCTGATTCACTGTTTTATTGACATTTGTATACAACTCTGATGATGCTTCCATTTTTTCAAGTTGTATTTTCGATCTTTCTAAAAGTAAAAATAGAGTTTTAACTTTTAGCTGTATAATAATGTGTCTTCAGTGCTTCGTTTATTTGACCTAAAGTTCAAATTACGTAGTATAACTTTTACAAGATTACTTTATATAATAAATGATAAAGATTTTTTTAAATCACAAGACTTGCAATAGAGAAAATCATGCCAAGAAAATAGAAACAGCTGATTCCTGCTTGCCAATAATTTATTGCACATTGCCGTTACATACATCTTTTACAAAAAATCATAAAATATAGCTACTAAGAATTTTATGTATATCTTGTACTCATTTTACAACATTTTGTTTTTCAAGTTGTTATTTATGTTTTTCTGTTCTTTTCTCACTGTGAATGTATCTGGAATTTGATATATTTGTATATGCTCTGGTGTCTTTTTGTTTGAAAATAAAATTCAAACTTGCAGAAAAGCTTTATCTTCTTTCTTACTCCTAACTTGTCACCTTTTTGACAGGGTTGTCCCAGTATGGAAAACCTAAAAAAGTCATGAAAATTTGAAAAAAAAAATCAAGGCTATGAAAAATTTGGAAATTTAGGAACAATGTGTTTAAGTCCTGGGAAAGTCACAGAAATTTTCACAAAGTGACATTTTTAAATTTTTATTCTCAATCATTTGTTTTATCAAAATGAATTTTCACATAGAATCAAAATTTATTGTTCTCACCTCAAATTTTATGTAATTTTATGCGAGTAGTCAAGAGAAAGGTCATAGAAATTTTTATTTGGTATGGGGAAAGTCATGGAAAAGTCAGGAAAATTAATTTCCCAAAAAGGGCAGGAACCTTGTTTGGACCTTGTCTGTTCCCTAATTGTATGTTCCCTCTCTTTCTGACTTCCAATCTACAACAATTTTAATTTTTCACATGCATTCTTCAAGGTGTACAGTCTCAAGTTTTGATATTCAAACATTTAAATATTGGGGACACCGATACTTTTTTTTTTTTTTTTTTTTTTTTTTTGGTATTAAAGGAGAAGGCAACCCTAGCTTTTTCTGCCTACAGACTACCATTTTATGGTATGCTCTTTCCAAAAGAAGCACAAAGAAGTTTTTGAAGTATTCATTTCAACCTTAAAAATTGATTTTTAAGAAGCTACTGGTCCGCACCATCGTTTTTTTGAAATTCACCAGTTCCCGGATGTACAATGACGAAAGCGAGCCACATATCATTTTTCAACAGAAAAGTTACCAACCCACATAAACTATCTATAATTGCACATATACTGCATAACACATCTTCTGAATTCCCCTTGAAAAAGTAGATAAAATTCCTAATGTTTGAATAAAATTATTTTCATCATACAATCATAAAGTAAAATGAAAAACAGTTTTTAACAAGAGCATGAAAAAATAGTTTGCGTAATTGGCAACACCATCGCACCGCAGTCTGTCACCATACACTTTGCCTGTAACCCTTACAGTTCGGGTAACCCTGATGAAAGGAAATAACTGTATGTAGAGAACTGCAAACACATTCTCATGGCAGGGTGACCTTGACTAATATACAGTAAACTGTTGTGCAGTGTCCAGTGTGAAAACACTGTGCACGGTATTTAACGTTACAACTTGCGAGCAGGATGTACTCGAACTCTTTGTCGTACACTCTCCTGCTAAACATGGAATATAGGATGGGAACGTTTGTATAGAAAGATTGAATCAAACGGTATGTTTGGTAGTCTGAGTATTCAGAGAATAAAGAAAGAAAACAGGACAAGGTAGCAGTCGGCGGGATCTCTTATGAAGGTTCTAGCATGCGGCTAGTATGCTTAGCACTTGTACCAGTTTTGACACTAATCGGAACCAGTATGATCTTGTCTGTTTTCAACGCAAATAGCGAGTGAGCTAACAGTATCTTGGGGAAGTGCTTTTGAGAAAGATACCAGAAAGTCCCTATGAGGATTTTTTAACCGCCGATATTTGTTTAGCTGAGGCAAAGAAGAGAAGACTGAGTGAACATAACGACAAGGTAGGCAGTTTGCAATTCTTACCGTAGCGAAATAGCAAGCACCAGCTTCATTAGGCCTAGTGAGGTCCTAACAATCTTTTGAGATTGCCAAAGCTGTCGCCAATGCTATCTAGTCCTCCTAGACATATTTTCATGGCTAGGGTGGGTATACACAGACTTTATTGCCCCTGGGAAGGCTCAGACCCTTTTTTATACATCCATTCAGTTTGTGGAATAGTGTGCATGCCATGTGCAATGAATGGGAAATCGTATAACTTACGATGTGGCTCGTTTACGTCATATTAAAGCGCCCTCTTTTTTGAAAACCAGAAAATGGCTACGAATGGGATTCATTAGGGAAGAAAAATAAGTGAAAAATTCGTAAAAATTTGGAACTATGCTGATTCGATTAGTTTTTTCAGAAAATGTGTTAGAATTGTGGTCTCTACTAGCTGATAGGTGTTAAATCCATTGGTTGCCTTCTCCTTTAACACATTTGGGTTTGTGAAAAAAGTAAAAGATATATCAAGAGCAGTATGCAGTTTTGATAGCATGTCATCTAACGACACAAATTTCTAAGTTTTGCACATTTTATTTTAAGTAGCCGTTCCTATATCACAGGTTGCAAGCCAGAAATAGGTTGCTGAGCCTCAGCCATCATTTTGAGATGAGTGAGGAATACTGATCCATTTATCTGGTGTGTGCTGGACTGAATGACGTTACCACTCTTCACGTCTGTCCTGTAGAGGAATACTTTACCTTTTTATCTAGTTGACACTATATAACACATTTGTGTTGTTGTTTTTTTTTTTTTTTTTAAATCCCATCAACCCTTAGCTGTTTAAAAATGTTGGATTTAAAAAGGAGAGACACAACATTGTAGGGTATGAGGTTCTCAGGCATGAGATACTTCCTCTTTTTAGAACACTTCCTTTTGGTTTTATCTTTCTTCTTTTTTGCACCAAAGACTGACAACAAGTTTATATAGATCTCGGACATTGAACTTGCACAAAACACTCTAGGAGTTCAATAAAATCAGAAGTCTGTACTGTAATGACATCAATTCCAGGTGCCCTTAAGTGGGACCCTGGGCCAGCCTCTTTGCTCAGTTTTTTTTTAGAAGTCAGAGGCTAATCTCCTCTTTTTTAGAAGCGTCAGGCTAATCCCTGCATTCTAACAAGTATTTCCTCATATAAAACTAATTCGCAAGTCTTGTCGGGACAAAAAATATAAGTACCAATATTGTTAGGGAGGTTTTAAAATCACTCATTTCAAATCATTTGCTAATTCCCATACATTCTTGGGCATTACACTACAATTATACCAGAGTTGGATCATCCTGTAATCTCTTTCGATTATTGCAATGCTCTTTAACCCTGAATCCATGGTTACCAACTATGTATGACTTATCCCCTCTTCATCTATCCTCATACAATATAGCTATACCCTTGCCTTGATTTTAATCTTCATATGAATTCTAACCTTTACCTTAGATCTACAACTGCCACATTTTTCATATCTGAGAACATTGTTTCCTCCACAGTTTGTTACAAAATATATTCCTCGAATAATTAAGTTTGATTCCTTTCCTCGCCTCTGGAACTTTTCTCAAGTTATCCCTCTCATAAAGCACTCATATATTATTTCCACACCAAATCTGCAGCATGGCTTGCCTCCCTTCTCACATCACTCTTTCATCACTAGGGCTCACTGCTTCTGTGAAGTACCAATCACAAGTTGAATGACTGTGTAACAGACTTGAGTGACTTGCTTTGCATCACCCCTTATCTTGCAAATTAGCAAACACAAGAGGTAGATTCAGTCCAACCAGAGGACCCACTGAACTCAGCCATGTTATAATATAATTACTCCTGTGAAGAAAATAAAAACATGGTGAAGATAAAACCACCTGTAGAATGTTCTGATATTGTAGTAGCCTACAAAAATAAAAGGCACATATTTGAGACCATCTAAGGCCCTAAAAGGGCAGCTGATTTGACACAATACTAGACCTACAGCATATTAATTGCAACTTCACATCCAGTGGCTGGGTAACAACATAATGTAGATCAAATTTGATTTTCATTTGACTATTTCCAACTGATGTGATTATGTTTAGGCAAAAGCCACGAACCGATGTAACATACGTTTTGTTACATCAATGTCATCACCTTTTATACCCACTCTGCCATGTCACAGGCCTGAGACTGTCTGTTTTTTCAAAAGCTTGTTCTATCTTTGGATAAACAACTCCTTGGTATGGGTATGAGCAATTCAGTGCAGCTTTAAGTGTCCCTTACAAAAGGTTTGATCTTACAACCCTTGTCAGAGATCACTCAGAATTATGATGGTGTTGTCACCATGTTTCAATGAGATTCACTCTCTTGTTATTTATAATATTCCAAATGACTTGCCATTAGTGTTACAAAAACTTAATATTAGTCACATAAGAATTTTTTAACCACTTAGATTAACATAATTTTCAAATTAATACACAACATCAGGGTTCCAGGTTCTAACAAATAAATACCTGTATGGTGAATATTATTGAAGTGAAAAGTAATCTGTACAAAGTATATTGATCCTATGATTCCTCCACTACTGTTCTGATGTAACCAGAGTTGTTGATAACACTTACAACTTGCAATGCTACTGACATCATGGAGAGATCATAACTATGTAGGTTACTATTTAAGAAGTGAAGTTATGGATTTGTGAATTCTAAAATGATTCTACACAATGAGTGCACTGATCATATCCCCCAAACATAGTAGGAAAAGCCCAATCAGACACCTGGCAGGAACAAAGAGTATTGTATGTACAGTATATTATGTGTGTATTCACCTGTAAAGCTGCTCAGGAAACACTTAACCCTTTCGCTATGGAAGGGTCCATCCTGCCATACTGCACTATATTATAATAAGTATGCACAGTACGTATGTACTAGTTGCGCGAAATATTTGTGCTCGCTATGCCCTGAGAGGATGAATATATGTTAAACGTCTCCCCTCAAGCCTACTTCATGTCCAACACACGATTGTCCACCATAGAATTATAATTAGCTATGCCAGAACGCTGCTGAGTGATATGGTTTCGTGGCGAAACCATGAGTAGCAAAGGGGTTAAGGAATGTCCAGTGACCAGCACAAAAATATGCTGTGACCAGCACAACAAATGTTAAGTCAATACATACCTCTATAAAGCTGAGCACAAATGGTACAGCATCTGTCAGGATTTACCTTTTTCTGTTAATGAACTTCAAATTTTTCAAATGAGCTAAGATCAGATTCTTCTCATGAACACAAATACAAATTTCAAGATGAATTAACTCACTTGCTATGTGCATTCACTGCTACTGTCTGTTTCATCAAATCAGCTGTGTGGCAAGGATGTAACTGAAAAAAAGGTCTTCCTAAAACAGGATGTTCCTGAAACAAAACAGAAAAGGAAAAGAATATATCTGAGTTTTTGATTATTAACAAAAACCTACACAAGTTTGTAAACCAGAATGCCAAAATGCATTGAGGTTTCAATGATACATAAATGTTCCATCAGGAAACATTATCTTTTCACTCAAATGTTATACAAGCATGTTGGACACAGAGACAATCTTTGACCTCCATCAACAAAAATAGGGACCAGCTTCTCACCATAATGTGTATCCACATACTACATGTGGAATCTATTTAAGTTTCCCACCTTAAGATGTGTTAACACCTAAAAAGGTTTTCATTCACATTTTGACCTCCAGTGACCCCACTTGACCTTTAAACTCCACCAAAACTATAGGTACCAGCTCCTGACCATAATGTATCTACACAGCCAAAATAAAATCTATCCAAGCTTCCTATCTTAAGATATCAAGTTTATGTGATTTTCAGACTTTGACCCCAAGTGACCACAGATGACCTTTGACCTCTGCCAAAATCACCAGGGACCATGTTCTGATTTTAACTCATCCACATACCCAATATGAAATCTATCCAGGTTTCCTACCCTGAGATATCATTTACAAGGTTTCCAGACCGCTAGTGACCCCAGATGACCTACCTTTGACATCCACTAAAAACAATAGGGTTGTTCTCAATATGGCACATCTATGTACCAAGTTTGAAAACTGTCAGACATTCCTATCTTGCGATATCATGCTAACAAGCAAAGCGTCACAAACACAGACACCCACACACACATATACACACATCATCAATGGTTCTTCTCATCATTGAAACCAAAATGAGAAGAAGAAAGCAGAAACTGGTAGATGCTGGCCTGGGGGGAGAGGGGTCAAAGGGGAGTGCCCCTTCCTTTGAAAAATTTTGGTTTTCATAGGGGTGTCAGATGCAAAATGATGCTCTCAGTTTAACTTTTGGGGTTTATGCTCGGGTAAAAAATTTCCCAATTTTCTGACAGGCACCGGATAAATTCTGAATTACGCTTGGCCTCCATTCCTCTCCTATGACCGCCTGTTTGGTCTAACAGTAAGAGCATCTGCCTCTCATGCAGAAGGCCCAGGTTGAATTCCCAGGTTGAGTCAAAAATGGAACCTACTGCCATTGTGTGTGATGCTCCGCATAAGCAATGGAGTAGGGAAAACAAGCCAGTGAGCCACAACTGGAAAAAAGGCCATGGCCAGATCAACTTGAACCAACAGTTTGAAACTGGGCTGTAAAACTAGATCTACCTAACTAACTAACCAACCCCTCCTACAAAAAAACACAAAATAAACAATCCTAGTTTCCTATCTTGAGATATCACATGAAAGAGATTTTCAGACTTTGACCCTTGGTGACCCCATATCAAGTGAACAAAGTTTTCAATTTGATCTCTGGTGGCCTCCAATGACCTTTGACCTCTACCAGTAATGATAGGGTTCTTCTTCTCTATATAGGTTACTTCTGTATATGGGCTACCAACAAACCAAGTTTGAGCTTCAAAGAAGTAATTTCCCTTCCTGAGATATGGAGAGCACAAAGTTTTCAGTGTTTAACCTCTGGTAACTCAAATGACCTTTACCTTCTACCAATAAAAATAGGGTTCTTCCTCTCTATATGGGCTACCCACACACCAACTTTGAGCTTTCAAAGAAGATTCCCTTCTTGAGATATTACGTACCCAAAGTTTTCAGTTTTTGACCTCCAGTGACCTCAAATGACCTTTGACCTCTACCAATAATAATAGGGCTCTTCTTCTCTATATGGGCTATACCCAAACACCAAGTTTGAGCTTTATAGACATTTCCCTTTTTGAGATATTGTGTGCACATGCTAAGTGTCACAAACATACCCACACTCATGCACAACCATAGGTTTCTCTTTCATCCAAACCAACAATGCATGCCAGAATAATTTACGATGTTCTGACTGATATAAATATTATATATGATCTACAGTTATGTGCCCAGCTAAATAGTTTCATCAGGTTGTTGAATTCAATGAAACAGAATATGAAAATATGTGTCCGAGTACTAGCTATATCCTGCCATATTGAATAAATATGTAAAAGCAAAAGAAATCTTTTAAAACAGTAGCAGATCTCAAAGAAGCTTGTCTTAAGTGATGAAATTTATATATACTTACTGTGCTTATATATGTTCTTTCACTGTAATAAAGTTACAGGTGACAAGTAGGATAAGAAATCATTGGAATGAAACTACGTTAGAAAAGTTGCAGAGGGTTTGGTAAGTTTGGTTAGATAGAGTTTTATGGCCCAGTTTCCAACCAACCAAGTTGCAGAAGGAAGAGTACAGTAGCAAAACAGTACATGTGGGCCCTGGATGGAAAAAAAAAGTTGAATCTTTCTGGGAAAATTTGACCATTTGAATGGATATCTATAAAACTTAAACATTTTTTTCAACCCTGCATGGGACCAATTGGAAAAATAGAGAATGATGTGTGCAGTGAAGACACTGCAATACATGCAGAGCTGTGATGAAGAATACTTATTGCGGGATGAAAGGGGTAATTGGGCCAGCCATACAAGTAAATTTGTGGAGAAACATAGGATACCTGCACCTGCTGAAATCAAGTCCTTTTCATTTTCTGAGTACCAATACAAAACGATATATTAGACAAAGCATTTCACAGCAACTTGGGAGGGTTCACAGAGATTTTGACAAGGAATTTTAGTTAAAACTAGAGCAGCTACTGTATGCTGCAGAATCTCAATACTTTTATGCATGATCAATGGCAATCACAATGCAGTGGAATGATGTGTTTGAGTTTTTCATGATACAACAGGTACAGGTTGGTTTTAAGCTATTGTGATGCACTGTTGTCATTCAAATATTTATGGCTGAGATTTATAATATCCTGATAGTGTACATTTTTATACTAAAAATTGAAAAGGTTATTGGTTAAAAAAAGAAATCAATGATATTTTAATACTAAAAAATAATCTTTGTAAGCACACTAACACTATAAAGCACAAGTCATTATCCAGCTAGATGGAGATCAGTCTTATAAGAAAAAAAAAACTTTCTAACCAGTTTCAACAAAACAAGGTTCCCTAACATCAACCTCCTATCTCTTATAATCTCACTGAAGCCTCTTGGTGAAGAGCACAACTTTTGAAGGTTGAGAGCTACTGGCATCCTGTTTGGAAACTCAATCAACTGTACATAAACTTCTCCATTACTTGAGGCATAAAGCTCAAAGAGAAAATTTTTCACAATCTCCTAACCTTTCAGGAAAACGTTACAGTCTGACATCACATCAATTAGCCAATCAATCAATGACATTTATATGGCCCCAAAATCTTACATCTACTATAAGACCCTAAACTAAAAACATTACTGCTGATAAGCCTCATGAAACAAGTGGGCCTTGAAAAGAGACTTGGTATTTTCATAACTGCTGTCTTTTATATGTTTAGGAAGTCTGTTTCATATTTTGGTGCATACACTGAAAAAGACTGGCCAGTACAAGAAACACAAAGGGTATGTGGATCAACCAAAGAATGCGAAAAGGAGCATGAAGCGGGAGATGTTGCTGTCGGATATTTACTTGAAGCAGCTGATTTCTGCAGGATTCAGGTTATGAAGAGCTTTGTATACAAACAAAAGGATGTAAAGTTGATACATTGTTTTACAGGAAACCAGTGAAGTTGGATGGGTTCAGAAGTTGTAGAATCAAACTTATGCTGGTTAGTTATCAGTCTCTAGCAGAAGTTTGCTGGATGTTTTGAAGTTGAGTTAGGAGGTGATTCCTATCAGGATACCATTCAAATAGTCAAGGAACAATTTAATCAAAGAATGTAGGGCAAGTTGTATGGTTTCGTTCAGTTCTCACCTCTCTTCTCAAATGGTGACCTAGCTCTCTCGATACTCTACACACATTGTAATACATGCATATGTTAAAAATAATCATATGGCCAATGTGAGACACAATAATGATCTAGCTTGTGCACCAGCATATTCAATAGAACTTAAACAAACCTCTGTGTAGGATGTGTGAAACAACATTAAGGAGCTAGCTTGTGAACACTTTATTCAATAGAATTAAAACAAATCTCTGTATAAGATGTTCATGGGCACTTTATTTTCAGGAAACATGTTATGAACTCATTGACATGATCTAATAGGAAATTTAAATCTCAAATTGAAAACATCATTGGGCAGAGAGCCAATAACGTGCTGAGTATTTACCATTCTAATGGCTCCAGTTAATAGGGTTAACATACCTATACGAGGCCTAACTGCATATCTAGGCCTATACCTTATTAGTTAGCGGGAGTTTTACAACCCAATTTTTTTTTTTACCATTTGGTTTTAGTGGAGCTGGCCACGTCCTTTTTCCCAGTAGTGGCTCACTGGTCTGTTTTCCCTACTTCAAAGGTTCATGGAATGGTGGAGGGCAACATCTTGTCTTTAGGACTCATACATAGCCTAGCCGAAAGCTAAGAATTTCAAGGATATTGATAACTTAACATTGAATTATTTCCCACTTACAAGAAGTCTTCAAAAGGCAGACACTCATCACCCCAAACTACATTTTGCTTGAAGATACACAGACTTGTTGACTGATGGTATTCTTGTACTGATGTCAAATTCAAAAGATGTAAGAGTAGCTCACTTTACACAGCATGAACAGAAAGTGGTCTGATTACATATCATTTTGCATTGCAATCATCAGGATATTATCTCACTCAAGTGATATAATAGGTTTGTGTGCACAGGGATGGGAGATAATTGGGAGAATGTGAGCTGTCCAAATGTCCCCTCTAAAGCACTACTCACCTGTTGAGTAATAGTACTCCACCCATCCAGTTGCATTCTCTCTTGGAATGGACGAGGCACAGAGGTCCAGATTTCTTCCAAACTCAATAACTTGCCATCTACAAAAATTGTAGAAACAAATTGTAGAAATGGTAAATGAAGAAAAAACTTACTAGCACTTAAAAAGGAATGTATTGCTATTAAACAAAGACTGCTACCTATGATGTGATTTTTGGGAAATACTTCATGTAAGACTACCTCAAACTGAGGTGAATAGACCAATAAAGAGAGATGAATAGACTGAATAGCCCAGTGTGAATAGGATTAGTTGGTGTCTTTTCTGCACTTCAGTGTGAGGTTGGCTAACATGTAGTATATACCTAATTTTTGTGATACACAAACATTTTGGATAAAATTGGGATATAAAGCAACTTAACATTAGTCTTCACTTATACAGTAGCACTTGTTTTAAGAAATGTGCGTTCAGGTTAATCCAGTTAGTTAGAGTTTTATGCCCAGCTTCCAATCTGGTTCAAGTTGAGCTGGCCATGTCCTTTTTTCCAGTTGTGGCTCACAGACTTGATCATCATGCACAATGGCAATAGGTTCCATTTTTAGAGTCTTTGGTATGACTCAACCTGAGAATAGAACCAGACCTTTTGCATGAGAGGCAGATGCTCTTACAGTTAGACCAAACATATCGTCTCCAGGTTAAACCAAGATGACAATTAAAAATGGAAGTAGAGTCACTTTCAGTGACACAACTTCTTACACTGTCAGTAGTTAACATGGGCAGATACTGGAGAAAGAAATGTTTTGTACTTTTGAGGAATCAATATAATTTATATCCGAATTGACAAAAATGTGAAGATACCCAGATTTGCATTTGTACACCTCAGCATCAATCCTACTGAAACTCATACATTGAGTTTCGTTAGATGTGACAAGACATGAAACATTCATTCATAGTATCTCAGTATTCAAGGGATACATGTTATTTTTATGTTAAATTTGATGAATTGAAAGAAGCTTGTAAGGAAAATTTTTAAAGAGGAGCATTAGCAACATGAAGGATTTCCAGTAGCAGTGTTTGCCACTCATTTCATTTTTCCATGTGCTCTGAAGGATAAAGGCCAATATAGATTGCTGTCTACATGGAGAGGAATGACCTTTGAAAAATGTTTGCTAAAAATTGACAGTAAATTATAGTTTTTTTTGATAAATATTAAGTACACTTCTAATTATCAATTTCAGTAAGTACTTGGTGTTCATGCTGAAGTTACTGCTGTTTGCTCTGTTTTAAGGTTTGGAATTGATCATTTCTGTCCAAATGGCTTAACACTTTGTCTAGGTGCTGAGCACCCTCGATTATTTTGGTTCAGGAGCAGTACCCTAACAAAACAGCTTGTGGAGAACACTGAATAGATGTTAAACACATCTCTGACTCATTTGTACCTATACTGTATGTAAAACCTGCACAGGGTCATAAATTCTTGGCTCTGAATGGATTGTGTGAAGGGATCTAAATAAAGAATGAGAGGAGTTCTCCTGCCCAATTACAAGGCAGAAAAGCCCTTTAAAGTTTTCAAATCATGATTTATCTATCCCCCAAACCACTAGCCCGCAGGGCAGATGAATTTTTTTGTCCAGCTCATCCCTACGAAAAAATCAACGTCCGCCGGCGTTGGACACCAAATCTGTTCAACTGCTTAGAAAACTTAGGGAAACTTCATTTACACAACTGTACGTGGATTGGTTGAAGCAAGGCTGTTAATGTTTATTTAACAGGCAAACACTTACACCATTGTACAACAGTACATATAGTCACTGTGGTTGATGTTATTCAACACTGGTATTGTGTGGTACCGTGCAAGCATATACACACACAGTACAGGGGTTAATTGAGAACAACCAATCCCACAGCTACGGGAAAGTTAGTTGGATACTTTTCAACAGAACATTACTATTTTAAATCCACTCTTTGCTGCAAGTTGTTATTGTTTGAAAGAGGCTGTCAATGATCAAGACTTCCATCTAAATTAAAAGGTTTTAACAGACGTAATAAGCCTATGTTTTTGTTTGGTCTAAATGTCTTTGTCTTTGCCAAGATTAAGTCATTGAGCACCGCCTAACTCAGGAATAGACCAATTGTGGTGAGTGCTCATGAATATTGAGACGATCAACTTTTGCACTCATTGAACGGAATTTCTGACCATCGCCAGCAGGCTCTGAGGGGCGGCAGCCGAAAGGGGGCTGCAGCCACAGAGGCACTACGCAGGCTACCAAACCACAATCCTAACAATAGTCCTTAAGATCAGTTACTTTCTCCCATCAGTGAGCAAGAAGATTGTTCACTTTAGCCTGCAAAACAATGATTTATTCCCAAATCTTTGTTTAACTTTTAGTGCATGACTTCCAGGTGCATTTAGTAGTGACTCCTGATCAAGTGTCCCTGTCAAAAGCATAGATTCTGCTGGTATGTGGTTAACAGGGTTTTAAAGGAACTGTCATCTTTATGTTCCTCAGACATACTTGATGCAAAATGGCCTCAGATGTACTATTTAGGTTAGGGTGATCTGAGTAAGGCAGTGTTATAATACTCATTGAAAATGAGAACAAGAGGTGACAGGTATTAGTACTACATATACAAGCCTTCTAGGTGTCAAAACCCACCCCCCCCCCCCCAGTGTTGGCACATCCCCACTGTCATCCTTAAAGAATACTGTACTCACTGGAGTGGAATGCATTGAAGTAAAGCACAGGAACTTGGTAGCTTTCAGAGTATACCACATGGTATTCCATTGCAATAGTATCATTCTGCCCTGCAACATTGGGTGTAACCTGCTGGCAGAGAAGAGATGTCTATGAATCCTTAAAGAATACTGTACTCACTGGAGTGGAATGCACTGAAGTAAAGCACAGGAACTTGGTAGCTTTCAGAGTATACCACATGGTATTCCATTGCAATAGTATCATTCTGCCCTGCAACATTGGGTGTAACCTGCTGGCAAAGAAGAGATGTCTATGAAAAATGGTACAATGGAGACGGGAAGCTAGAAACAAGTATTCAGTAATTTATATTATTTCTAGTTTACTTGTTCACAATCTGCAACTGACGCAACTAACATTTCATTCCAATATAAAATGATTAGGCTTTGCCCCTTCATTCTACATAGTTTTGCTACAAACCATAATTTAACTTTTACTAATGTATAAATGGTTTCGCTTTGAAACCCTAGCACTGCTGACTCCTGGAACAGCGCACCATAAATCTATGGCATTTAATCATGTTTTTGACATGGAATATGCTTTAAGAAGAGATATTTTTAAATATGTGCATCCCTTGGAGCATAGAAAATGCAAACATGGCAGCCTCCATACAAAAAGTTAGTATTTCACAGAATCTGTATATACGCAGTATGTATATGTGATATAATACTGTACGTACAGTGGAGTAGCTCAGCATGGTGGGATCATGATGGACCCTTTCCATAGCCAAATGGCTAAAACTATAGGAGAGTGTATGACCTACTTTATCTCTCAAAGTAAGGCATAAATGTCACCCCTTAACTAGAGCAGTGAAATGTATTAACGAAAAATGTCCAACACTTCTAACGGTTAAAGGGCAGGAGCAGTCATCCCAAATTGAAGAAGTGTAGTAGACTGTCCGATTTCATGACTGGCTGCTGGGAGTCATGTGACAATGTTTTTCCTCTTCAAATGTGAAATTTACCTGAAATAACTGCTTGGTTTAAATTGAATATGCAATTGTAAAGTCATAAAATGTAATGAAAGATACTTTGAAGAGAAATAAGATGAAAATTGTGTTATTTAGCTTCTTCTTCAAAATAAGTTTTGGGGACTGCTCTTTACCTTTAATGGTTATTAAATATATGGATTAAGGCAGCACCTCACATGGTAAAAGGAAGAGGTTAGGAGGAGACAGTTGTGTATGGGTAATCAAGATGGGTTTTTATAGTAAACAGAAGGTTTGTACAGTAACAGGTTCTGTTGGTAACCATGGGGGTTATGTTCAAAAGGGATTGATAAGCATCCCTGAGACAGGCAACAAAAGCTTTTTGATTGAATAGTAAAGTTACAAAGATCTCCAGTTGAACAGTACAAGGCTATGATAATGTCCTTTTTGTTCTGATTGACAGAATTTTCAAATTGCTCCCAATTGCCAGGATTCATGAACTGTATTTTTCACATAGGCTGATGGGTATCCTTCATTGTGAAAGCTGTACTGATCCTCCATAGGCCTGACCAAGTATTATGCCATACCATGAAAGGTAAATTAAAATATCAGTATCCTTCTCTGTGTTTCTTCACAAATGCATGGGCAATAGACTGTTGTACCAACATCCCACATTTTCAAGTTGTGCTACTACTTATGAAGCAACTGCAAAATACACAGGTCTATTGTTTTACAATAACTATGGCATCTGCTAAAATACCTTTTGTTACAGCACATGTCAGCGTGGCAGTAACATGCTCCAGCCTCCAAGACTGGGGAAGCATGCACCACATGAGGTAAGACAACCCTGTTTACAAGCATAGAAACTTCCAAGGTTCCACATGGTACTGCACTATCAGGCTTTTCTTTGAAGGTAGGGTGTCATGGTAGGTAGGGTGTCATGGTAGGTAGGGTGTCATGAGTCTGGTTCAAAACTATGCACTTCCCATTGGAAGCTCACAGTGCGAGTATTTGGGAGCCATGGAAGGTGCTCACTGTGCTCAGGTCAGAGTACCTCACAGGATCCTGAATTGGTGACAAGGCTGAGATTGGCAATTGAAGATGAAGCCCTTTGTCTAACAGCAGAGCGGAGAAGCTTTAGATTTACTAAGGTTTGAACTCAAAAGCTAACAAACCAATGTCTGGGGCCCTGCCACTGAGATACAGTTCAGTAATCCATGTTATATTAACAGTTACAACTGATTCTTTTTAGGACTTTTAAGAAACTGTGGTCAAGCCAACAAATTTTGTGTATATATAGACACAGCTGAAATGGAAAAAAAAATTCCCCACGAGTGGGGGAAACCCCATCCATGTGGCACATGATCTCTGTCCTCCTGTCCAGAAAATAAATATAGCAACCATAAATAAGCCATCAAAAACATGTAAAGGAAAAAGGGACTCACTTCATTGTCATCATAATCTAAATCATCCTCATTCAGCTCTAAGTCTGATGTTTCATCTCTATAAACCTCGTTTTGATGTTTGGGCTGTTCTGTTATCACTTGTTTGAATACTAGCCAAGGTGTTTCAGAGTGTGAACTATTCTGTGAATGATAGAAAACAAGATGCTAACTGTGACTTAAGAGGACTGCAAATACAACGACAAAGTAACAGTAATTAAATACATAATAAAATCAATATCATGTTATATTTAGGACAGATGATGGTATATCCATAAATCAATAGAAGAGTTAGTAAAACCCTATTATAAGAGGCAATTATATGCAAATATTATTTTGTGGAACAGTGTTTTTGTACACATCCTTTTTGCCACAGCAAAAAAGGTTATTTTCAATTGAAATAGAACTTGATACAGATACGTACCAAAGTTTAGAATTTCTGCTTAGAAAAAATTCTTTGAAGGTGTGGCTATAACAGGCAATGGCAAAGATCATTCAACTATAACCAATCATCTAAAACCCCAAGTCAAACTTCATATGATATGAAAAGGAAAAATTTGGTCATTCAGCTTCTTGAACAATGAAATTCAAATTTCACGCAGTACCAAGGGTATTACTGTCACAGAAAGGTATTCTGGTATTCTAACAATCTTGAACAATCCTCTTTTTAGCTTCATATTGCAGGTTAGGTTAGAAGGAGTTTATGGCCACTTTCCAACCAATTCGCCAGTTCCATAATTCATTTTGGTGGCTCTGCACATGCTCACATCATCCAAATCGTCAGGGTAAACAAACCAATCCCGCACCAACAACACATATTCCAAAATTTGAGTTTGCATGAAAATTTGGTGAAATCATTCTTTCTTAATCCATCTGTAACATAAGCAGGGATCTCAAGTACGGTTTTGTGCAGTGGATTGTGTCTAAATTGTCATTGTGGTATAAAAATTTCCATTTTAATCTGCTGTAAAGTAGCACTGGGAACACTTTTTTTGTTTGAGTTGGCTAGACAGTTCGATAATGTTGTATGCACATACTGACGAAAACAAGGGGACTCTGTACACTACGTGTTGAGCTCAGTTTGTGCCCCACAATTCCATGTGACAACACATTACCAAACTCATTTATTGCTTCAAGTGGAACTGGCCAGGATCTTTTTTTGAGTTGAGGCTCACTGGCTTTTTTCCCTACTCCATTGCTTATGCTGAGCACCCAGCAGAATACAGCACTGGCGCTCTTTCTGTCACGCTTTCAACTCACCAACGCTAGTTTGACGATGGTTGACCAACTGCAGTTGATCAACTACTTTTTTCATTGTTAATTTCAATAGGACCATGGTAACATGTCAATCATGTCTGCCAAGTCTGGCCCCTAATCCTCTACTAGTGGATTCATTCATTAGTGTGTCTAGCTTCCTTTGTGTCCAGCAGAGGAAGTCCTATTGTATCTTAAAAGGATTTTTAACTTAAAAGTCAAGTTTATTTGAGCAAGAAAGGAGTGTGGATAAGTGAAGACAGAACAATAACCTGTCTGCTGTACAATTGATAAAGTAGTAGCAAGTAGCTTATTCCTGTATATGCTGTACGTACGATACTGGGCAAGTCTGCTTGAGCGTACTGGCAGTGCCATACGTGAAAAAAAAATGGTATTAAGCTTCCTGACTGGAAAATTATGATCTTGCTGGGAGTTTCTTCAGTGTGAAAGAGGAAATAAATCAGCTATTAGAGAAATAGAACTATTTCAAAACATGAAGTAAATAACTCATAGATTTTCTAGTTGAAAATATGACAGGTCGCCCTTGCCGTTATTGTTTTTCAAGAGTCCGTACACAGTGTAATAAGACAAGCTGAGCGTCACTGGAAATGAACACAGTGAATTTACTCCAGTTTCGGTCAAGGGGCGCGTGTTAATAAATGAAAAAAATCTTTAATTTCATTTTTCCTTCTTCCAATAAAGCTAAACAGAAAGTCACCTACTTAGGCTTTGCATTTGGAAGCTGGGCTTACCTCGGCTTCCAGATCATTACTCCGATCTCGCCCCGTGTGAAAGCACGCTTTGAGAAAAGGTTAGTTGACTAAGAGTTTTGTCACTGTAGTATAACATAACATAACATAACATAACAGGTTGAAGGGCAAAGGAGGGCCAAGGCCCCATAAGATGCCCTGAAGTCCAAGCCCTAATCAAAAGTCAAACTGTAGGGTTCTACTATGAGTATGACAGGTAATCTCAAAGAATGCTAATCCTACTATTATGCAAACTCGGCAGGGCGTCGGTTAAAAGGAATATTATTGAAGTGTGAGAATACAGTCAGTAGAGCACATGCATACACTGCGTCGTGTTGTGTTTTGAATGTCTTCTTGTTGGACTCTACAATGGCGTAGTCGGCAGGATTGAAACTAACTGAGACTTTTCCTACAGTTTTTGTGGCTGTCCAGAGCTGCAGAGAAAGTAATAAGTGGCTGTCCAGAGCTACAAGAACTATTGGTGAGCTGTAATCTAAATGGAAAGGATTTGCTTAGTTATTATTGTTCTAGTTTTAGGTCTAGCTATGGATGGTGCAGAGCAGCCTGCAGCTGAGGCAGAGAGGTACCCTTACCTCAAATATATGCTGGCCGGGCATATAAAGACTTTGTGTGAGGAAAACAGTCTAGACATTAAAATTTTGGCTACGAAGGAAGAGAGAATTGCGGCCCTGCAACTGCTCCCTACTTTACAAGATCCTCAAGCCAATGCGGCACAAAGCAAACCGCTTCCAGTTAACAAGCTAAAGCATTTGCATCCACTTAATAACGACGATGATGTGGAGTGTTATTTGACTACGTTTGAACGACAGTGTAAACATCATGAAATCCCCGATTCCCGAACGACGTTCCTGCTAGAGCCTCTTTTGACGGGCAAGGCGCAAAAGGCATTCCATCTGCTGACAGAAGGACAAAAGGCTGACTATAAAGTTGCAAAGGAAGCCATTTTAGCCGCCTATAAACTCACACCTGAAACCTATCGTCAAAAATTCCGCACAGCAAGTAAGTTAACTTCTGAAACTTTTACTCAATATGCCAATCGTCTACATTTATACCTAAGGAGGTGGATGAATCCTTCAGATGATTTGTTGCGTGTCTCAGAATTCGTTTCAATTATGGACAAGCTCATCGCAGATCAACTAATTTCGTCTTTAAATGATGACAGTTTGAGGCTAAAGTTGCTAGAACTAAAATGGGACAAAATTGATGACTTAAGTAAGGCAGCAGATGATATTATGATAGCAAGGGCAGCATGTAGAAGGCACAATGAAACTGTGGTGAATCAAACAAATGCTGCGTCACATTCCAGCCAAGTTACTAATAATGCCCCACGTCAGAGGAGACCTACTTCACAATCTGACATGTCCACCATCAGGTGTTATACCTGTCAACAATTGGGACATTTGAGCTACAATTGCCCTAACAATGCAGATAATCATGAGACCGTCAACTTTGTTAGACTTTCTGATCCACTGCACCAAGAGGATTTTAAAAGAGTTAATTTGCACAATATGCTTTCAAAATCAGAAAGTGAATGTAAGCTAGATGGGGCATACTTTGAAGTTAATATAGATCAGGTGGCAACCCTGGCATATGCTGATAGTGGAGCTGGAGTTTCCATTGTTTCAAGTTCATTTGTTGGACAGAGAAAGCTTGAACCTCTTGATGAGCCGAAGTGTCTTTCTCTTCTCGATGGTACGCCTGTTATAATAGCTGGGAAATTTAGCGGCCAGCTGGAGGTAGCCGGGGAACAACAATATGTTCAATTCTTTGTATCAGACATACCATGTCCTGTTTTGTTTGGTCGTGATCTCATCAGCAAATTTGGTTTGGTATTTGATTTGTGTGGTAGTTCTTATTGGTCACAAAAAAGTCAGCCCATAGTGAAATTTCCATTAATATGGATTGACAAACGGGGATACAAATATTCTCTGCCTGCCGAGAGTTTTTCCTTTTCAAAGGAAGGAAACCAACCTAGTGAAGTAGTTATCCAAGAAGAAACTGAACAGTATGCATTAGGCAAACTGAATGGTTATGAGGAAGATATTAATGGTTTAATTAAAGAGTTCAATGAGGTGTTTGTTGACAAGCCAGGGTATTGTGACTGGCTACAAAATCGTATCGAGACAGGTGAGTCAGAACCTGTACGAAAGGGGGCTTATAGAATGTCTCCAAGTAAACGTGAGAGTTTGAAAATGCAGATTGCAGACATGTTGAATAATGAAATAATTGTTCCTTCGAATTCTGAATGGAGTAGCCCAGTGGTTATGGTACCAAAGTCGGATGGCACGTACCGATTAGCTATCGATTACAGAGGTATTAATGCCGTTACAAAACCGTCAAATTATCCAATTCCGACTATAGACTCCATTCTGTATTCAATGAACCACTCAAAGGTTTTTTTCAACTATTGACCTTAAGTCTGGGTTTTGGCAATCTGCTATACACCCTGAGGACCAGTGCAAAACGGCATTTGTGTGCGAGGAAGGGGTATTTGAATTTAAAAGACTACCCTTTGGCTTAAAAAACGCAAGTCAATTCTTCCAAAATTTGGTAGATGTAGTATTGAAACCAGTTGCTGAGAAGTCTGCCCGAAAGTGCTATTACACATACATAGATGATAGAGTTATTCATTCTCCAGATATTTCAACCCATTTTGACGATCTCAGATGTGTTTTAGGTAGCCTTCAGAAGGCGGGGTTGACCGTTAATCCAGCGAAATGCCATTTTTTGTATAGTGAAGTAAAATTCCTAGGTTACATTATTGGAGCAGAAGGTATTAAGTTAGATCCTGCGAAATGTGAGGCTATATCCAATTATCCACCACCAAATGACAGGAAATCTCTCGAGAGGTTCCTGGGCATGAGTGGTTGGTGTGCCAAATTTGTTCAAGGGTATGCAAAAATTGTGTCACCCCTAAACAAATTAAGACAAAAAAATGTTAAATGGGACTGGTCCGAATCGTGTGAGAGGGCCTTTCTCACTTTGAAGGAAGCAATAACTACGGCAGTTTCTCTAACAATCCCAGATTTTGACTCTCCATTCGAGATACATACTGATGCTTCCTCTTCAGGTTTAGGGGCTGTACTGATGCAGAGAAATGGAGATGGTGATGCAAAGGTCATTGCATTTGCTTCAAAATCCTTAAAAGGGGCAGAAAGGAACTACTCAGCCACAGAGTTGGAGTGTCTTGCAGTAATATGGGCTTTTGAGAAATGGCGACCATATATTGAAAGTTCTCACATCACTGTATTTACTGACCACCAAGCATTGGTTTGGATCTTAAGAAATAAAATATTGAAAGGGAAGCTCCTACGCTGGGCTTTAAGACTTCAGGAGTATGACTATGTAGTGCATTACCGTCCTGGTATCCAAAATGTGGTCCCTGATGCTCTATCTAGATCTACAAGTGTGTGTGTGGTTGATTATGACAATAATGTTTGCTTTCATCAAGCCTGTAGAGGGGACCCAGCAAAGGTAGTCGACTGGGTACAATGTGACTCATGTGACAAATGGTATCATTGCCACTGTTTGAATATGACGTTGGAGGATGCTAAGAAATTAGATGAATTTGTTTGTCCCCAGTGTGAACCCTTACCACATAATGTGCAAACCTCAGTTAACGGTGATCAGAACATTAAGGAATCATCAGTATTACCAGATTTGAATGCATTTATTATGTGTCAGAACAGAGACACGACCTTGTCAGGGATTATTCAAAAGATCCAAGAGTCCACCCCTACTGAAAACAAAATTCATCAGACCTTCCTTTTGGAAGGTGGAGTATTGAGGTATCAGTCTATCAAAACAAAAGGGACAAAGCTTGTTGTCCCAAATGAGTTAGTGCATAGGGTCATTTTTCACTTTCATAGTACTCCAACATGTCCCCATTTTGGCATTCGTAAGACTGTTAGTAGAATTATGGGTAACTATTGGTGGAAGGACCTTAGGAGGGATGTTGAAGCCTTCATTAAGAGATGTCGTTCATGTCAGTTAACCAAACCGGTGTATCAGAAACCCGGTGGGTTTATGCAGTCCACTGTAAGTACCTATCCATGGGAGATTCTGGCTATGGATCTCATCGGTCCATTTCCAGAGAGTCACAGTGGTAACGTGTATGTATTGGTCGTCACCGATCACTTTACAAGATTTTGTCTTTTGTATACCCTGAAGAGAGCTACTGGAAAAGTAATGGTATCCGTGCTAACCCAAATTTTCTGTACTTGGGGGGCCTGCAAGTGTCTTGTGTCTGATAATGGCCCACAAATGATATCAAAACATGTGGTCCAGTTATGTACATTTTGGGGTGTCAGGCGTATATTGACAACCCCATACCACCCGCAAACAAACTGGGTGGAAAGAGTTAACAGGAATTTAGTGTCAATGCTCTGTTGCTTTGTCCAAGGTGAGCACACGGAATGGGATAAATACATTCCGGAGTTCATGTTTGCCTTGAACTCATTTCGCCATGACTCGACAGCTTATAGTCTGGCGGAGTTGTTCTTGCATCGCAAACTACAGGGACCAGGGGAGCCCGTGGAAGAGCCCCGTGTGACACCTGACACCACAAGAATGTACGAAACGGCAAGGGAAACTATGGCTAAGATTAATGAAAGGAATAAAAGGGCATATGACCGGAAGAGGTTGAGTGTTAATATCAAGATGGGAGACAAAGTGTTATTAAAAAGTCATCCACTCTCGAATTTAAGAAGGAAATTTTCTGCCAAATTGGCACCCAAATGGCGTGGCCCGTATGACGTTATTTCGCAGGTGTTGCCTGTGAACTTTATTATTAAAGCCGGATTAGACAAAAGAGTAGCTCATCTTGAGCAGCTAAAAGTTATTGATGTGTAAAATAAATATTACTTGTTTCACTTATTTCGTTAATTAAATGAAACGAAGCGTATGAGGGTATAGCCTATAACCTTGGGGTGGGGTGGGTGGTAAGGAATCTTAAATTGGGGGGGGGGGTGATGTAGGGTTCTACTATGAGTATGACAGGTAATCTCAAAGAATGCTAATCCTACTATTATGCAAACTCGGCGGGGCGTTGGTTAAAAGGAATATTATTGAAGTGTGAGAATACAGTCAGTAGAGCACATGCATACACTGCGTCGTGTTGTGTTTTGAATGTCTTCTTGTTGGACTCTACAAAACTATCAAAGCTTGACAACAGCCCCAAACAATCAGATCCTACCACAGCCATGGAAAAACCTGTCAATGTTAACCTTAAAGCAGTGAACTGAGGGGGAGTTAACTACCCAATCTGGTAGACAATTCCACTCGTTGACAACTCTATGGGAGAAACTAAACTTCCTAATGTCAAGCCTTGCAAAAGGCTTTTCAAGCTTTTTACAATGCCCACGCACTGGAGAATTACTTTGAACCCTTAAATAACTACAAGTCAGAAGGGGATTCCTTTCACAAAGGAACTTGTAAACCTGGAGCATGTCTCCCCTAATCCTTCTCAGCTCCAAAGTGGAGCCCAAGATGTTTAAGCCTAGCATGATAAGGCAAATTTCTCACCTCAGGAATAAGGCGAGTGGGTCTCCTCTGAACCTGCTCTAAAAGAAACTTGTCCTTTTCATAGAAGGGACTCCAAGCCTGAGCTGCATAGTCAAGATGGGGTCTTACCAACTGCTTATACAAATTAAGTACAATATCTTTACTAAAATTGATGAAATTCCTCTTGATCAATCCAAGCACTCTATTAGCCTTTACAGCAGTGGCTGCACACTGCCTTGATGACTTCAAATCCCCAGTAATTACAACACCCAGATCTTTCTCAAAGGTGACATTACTTAAAACACAACCATTCATGTTATGATCATAGCTAAAACTTTTGGGACCAAAATGAAGAACCTTACACTTATCTGCATTAAAAGACATTTGCCAGGTCTGACCAAGAAAATAACCTATCCAGATCTTTCTGCAGCAGTAGGGCATCATCCAAAATGCTAATCTTCCTATAAAGCTTAGTATCATCTGCAAACTTACTTATAAATACGAGATTTGTGAGAACTATCAATATCATTGATGAAAATTAAGAAAAGAAGTGGGCCAAGGACAGAACCCTGCGGTACTCCACTTGTGACTTCTTTCCAAGAGGAGAAGTTACCATTGACAGCAACTCTCTGAGATCTACCATGAAGCCACGAATTTATCCAATCAGCACAATTGCCCTGAACCCCTAACCCCTATGCAGTTTAACCATTAGCCTACCTAATGGAACTTTATCAAAAGCCTTTGAAAAGTCAAGGTAAATAACATCAACACCATACCCAGAATCAAGAAATAAAGAGACATCTTCAAGAAAGCTCAGTAAGTTAGTAACACAAGATCTGCTTGGCAGGAAACCATGCTGTGACAGATTAAGTAACTCATTTTCTAAAAGATACTTACGTAAACTATTCTTAATTAAAGATTCCATAACTTTGCACACAACACTGGTTAAACTGACAGGCCTGTAATTGCAAGGATTACTTCAATCCCCCTTCTTAAGTAGGCGCCCCTTGCTTCGTGCATATCGTATTACCATAACCAGTTCAGGATGGAAATTATAAGGAATAGTTCGTTCATTTTACAAACGGGATATCGTAATATTTTCACTTCAAAAGTGTAGATACAATCATCAATACTGTAGAATTGTTTGCAGTCGATGTCACATGCCCTTTGATCATTTATTTCTTAGGCCAACATCGTGCTCTGTCTAGTTTTCATCCCCCAATCATGTCGGAACATTTGCATTATTTTACTGGACTGGGTTGTAGTTGCGAAAATGTACTGTAGCTACTATCCTGCTTTAACGAACCCGATGTAGAAAAACCATGACAAAACAATTGCACCCGATTAACGTTTCTTATGGTTCCTTTCTGATATAAATATCCCCCGCATAATTTTTTCAGTTCTTGTCCAAAACTTACGTCTTGTTTGGAAAGAATCTGCAACTGAAATGCACTTAAGTCAGATCCCCCAAAAATCCACATTCCCAGAGATTTGTGATGTCTTTTCTTGGTGACTTTAGCATGGGGCTTGCCTGGCTGCACTAGCCGGCTGTATAAGCTTGTGAAGTGCGATCATCGTAACACAAACTCAATGGGAAAATTTGTCTCGAGACTTGAGTATTTTCACACACTAAATCCCATAGGCGAAGGCGCGAGTTGTGATTGGCTGGCTAGAATCAATGCAATTGAACCAATCACGATGCACGTGCCAATTTAAATTTTGCAATGGATCGTATGGATATCATGTGACCGAGAAAAATATGACGCCTTGTTTGGCAGTAAAAACGGACACGCACGCAAGTCTACTGCATGCGTGGGCCAAGAAGTTTGCTGCCAGAGACCACGTGCATCGTTGTTTACGTTTGCAATGACGTGGTATGACAACATTGCTTATGTCCCACTGTAAATAACATTTTGGGAGGAATGCTGTGAATGGCTTCATTTATGCAATATAATAACCACCGAAATGCAAAAGATTCTAGGTGCTACATGTACAACACGTGCACGGATAATATGCTAGGCTTGGGGATTTGAAAAACAGCAAAACACTTCAACTCGATAGTCTGGACCATGTTTTTGTGTAGCACTGTTTGTACAGCAGCTTACGTGGTGCTTTCTGCAAGACTGCAAGGAATACATCTTGAATGCAATTCTAAATATAATTGCAGGTAATACTATGGGGTTTTAGTGGAAAACATCAAATGATCACTCCCATCGCGGGGGTTTTTAATTATTAATGCATCCTGTTTTGGCAGGAAGTTAAAGGATTGAGTAATTATGGGAATTTTTCACGAAAACAAGAGCAAGTTTCAGGTATATTTAGCCCCTTTTTCCAGTTTGCATGTAATCGGTGGTTCAGCTACTGAGCATAATTTTACCAATGCCGATTATTTACTGACAATGGAATAATCGGCCCTCAGCATGCCAATTACTTAACAGGTGATCGGTTGAACACTAGATTGAATGCGATTTTGCAGTGAGGAACTTTCTACTCCTAAAAGTTATTCATAGTTATATGGCTGTATGAAGCCTCCCTGTAGAATCAGTGCCGTAGCGTACTATGCACATTCCTGACTGCTTTATGTTTCTGTGCGGACAGCAGTCACTCATGAAACAATGTTCCGCACTCAACTTTACACAACAGTACACAGTACAACTATATACTATTTTCAATGAAGGACTGATAATCCCCTCGCTATCGATCGGGCAGCCTCCCTATTGAAATTTCCCAGTGCTTTGTGCCTCAATGCTGTACATGAAAAGAGAGTGCAACGTTGACTAACAATGGGCGGACTGATAATCCCCTCGCTATCGATCGGGCAGCCTCCCTATTGAAATTTCCCAGTGCTTTGTGCCTCAATGCTGTACGTGAAAAGAGAGTGCAACGTTGACTAACAATGGGCGGAACTTCAAAGGAAATATCAGGAAGGAGGAGGGGTCGTTGATTCGAGTTGATTCGAGTTGACTCGGAGTTGAGACAGAAAAGATTCTACTAGTTGATCAACTACCGTCAAGTTGAAAGTCAACTTGGGGTGTGACAGATACAGCCCCGGTACTGTAGCAGTAGGGTCCATTTTTAAAGTTTTTGGCCTGACCCAGCCAGGACTGGAACTCCTGCCTGCCAGACTGCAAGTCTGATGCTCTAACTACTTGACCATCAAACTTTCAGTCAAGTTTGTTAAATAAGTCCAGTTACAGGTATACAGTATACGGAATATTTCATAGTCTTTAATATTCAAAACAACATAGGCCTTAGAATACTGTAAATCAGTATTCATGCAGAAGCATGCATATTATACATAAGTTATTTAAGTCTTTTCCAATACATATATTGTAATATTATAGCCAGTGTAACAAAAACTAATGTTCCATAACAGTTAAACAATTCGAAGTGGGGTTGAAGAAGTCAATTAACATAACAAACTAAAGAGCACAGGAGGACTAAAAATCTCATAAAATGTCCAAAAGTTATTATGACCCAAATCAAGCTGAAAAAATCAAATCCTTTAGCTTCCAGCAAAAACTTATTGTTTTCCTCCAAAAGAGTGGACTTAACTAGATTTTATACAATCCACTCACTCTGGCTATTCCACTCAATAACAACCCTCTGAGAACTCTTCCAGATAAAAAATTTCCAGATAAATTAATCCAACTATTTAGAATAGCCTTTTGTGTATGGTATAGCAGAGAGAGTGGCTGTGGGCATGGTATAATGATCTTTATAACATTGTTATTCTAGTTAAAGGCATGCTACTAAAGGTGTTCTTTACTGTAAAGTGCTGTTGTGTAAGTAAGAGAAGTTAGTTTGTCTAAGCCTAATTTGAATAGTGATTTTGGTTGGCTTAAGTAAGCCTAATTAATACATTTATGATTGGTTGATGCGTCTGCAAGCTTGTCAGGGCCAGACAGGCTAGACATGTGATTAAACAGAGTTGCACTGGCCTCCAGAGTGTGCAGATGTCTTCTTTTATCTTTGTGTTGCTGTGTTTGCTTTCTTCTGATTCTGTTTCATCCCTCGGTCCCTACATATGTATGTGCACATGTGAAAATATATACCATGTCGTAGGTTTAAATATATGCATACATATGCGTACGGCTAATTAGGTATGTATGTGTTATTACTTGGCCTAGGCATACCTTTGTACATGAATATACGTATATACGTAGGTATATATGTCTTTATAGTTTGTAGTACTATTAGACAGTAGGCTACTTATATTATTTGAAAAAGCTCCGTTTTTTCTTGAAAAAAAAATAAAGTTCGGCGCCCTCTTTTAATTTAAGGGTATTAATCGCGTTTCCGTACCCGAAAGTAATAATAATGATGATTGGATTTATACAGGCAGGGATGATTTTTAAGCAATTGGAATTGGTTGTCCAAAGGACAACCCGCTGCAAGAATTTGGCTGTCCTCCCAAAAAGTAAGTTGTTCTCCACAAAAGACATGTGAAAACAAGAAAGTTGTGCTATGTGCATTTTGTGGTTTCAAGACAGTTCTTTTATTTTTATTACACTGGCTGCTATTTGCATTGCATTATATCTAGCGTGAAAGTCACTTCATTGAAAATACACATGAAAGGGGAAAACTATAACGGACAGAAACACGAAGACAAAAACCGACTGTATACACAGTGAGAACAACAACATACAATACACTTAAAATGGGCCTAGTCAATGCAGAGCCCCTGCAGCTTTCTGTTCAATACACCATTTTCAAGAATCTACACTGAGTGATAGTAATACCCGAACTAAGAGTTGAGGAATCCGCCAGAGGACAGAAGTCTGACCTTCCTGATGATTGCTACTCCCCTCCTCCACCCCACATTTTATTCATCACTTACTCAAGGATGGACAAAAGACATTTTTTCTCCTAATAACTTCCCAACGTTCGGTAGACACAATAATAATGTGATCTTTAGACACCCTATTCGTACATTAGGACATGCAGTTGTACGGTCAAAATATGGTGAATTAATACTAAATTTGAACGGTAGCCTACATATCACGATTTCTGAAACTCATTCCTTTTGAATCAAAATCTGACAATCGTAAGCATGAAGTGTCTATTGAACAAAATGCCTTTAGTAAAAGCTTGTTTGTTTCAGCTTAAATAGTGTCTGACTGATTATGCTATAATCGGTAATAAAGTACCCTTAAACCGATTATTTTATTAAACTATCAGCCCAATGCCGTTTATTAGAAAAAGGGAAGTCACTATGACATGTTTGTCTCTTAAGCCCCTTGCATCTTGAACATCGTATTACTGTAACCAGTTCAGGGTGGAAATATTGGGAATCATTACGAACGGAATATCTTTTTTGTATACGCGTAATATTTTCACTTCAAAAGTGGAGATACAAATCAACCGTTAATACAGTTGAATTGTTTGCAGTCGATGTCACATGCCCTTTGCTAATTTAGCTCTAAGGCCAACATCATGCTTTGTTTAGTTTTCATCCCCCAATCATGTCGGAACATTTGCTGTTACATTAATATACTGTAGCTACTCTCCCGCTTCATAAACCCTGTGTAGAGCAATCATGATAATCTAGCAGTTCTGGGCAGCAAAACAAATGCACTCAATTGACATATCTTATGGTTCCTTCCAGATATAAATATCCCCGTATATTGTTAGCAGTTCTTGTCCAAAACTTACATCTAGTTTAAAAAGAATGTGCAACTGAAATGCACGTAAGTCCGATCCCCGAAAAATCCACGTATGCAGAGATTTAAGATGCCGTTTCTAGGTGAATTTAGCACGGGGCTTGCTCTGCTAGCCGGCTATATAAGCATGACAAGTGCGATCGTCGTAACACAAACTCAACAGATAAACTTGTCTCGAGACCGAGTATTTTCACACACTAAATCACATAGGCGAAGGCGCGAGTTGTGATTAGCTAGCTACAATCAACGCAATTGAACCAATCACGATGCAAGGGCCAATTTAAATTTTGCAATGGATCCTTTGCATATGTCACCAAGCACATGCACAGAATGTATATAAAGCTTGGGGATTTGAAAAAAAAACGGCAAAACACTGAAGCTAGATAGTCTGTTCTATGTGTTTTGTGCAGAACCCTTTGTACAGCAACTTACGCGGCGCTTTCTACCAGACAGCAAGGAATACACCTTGAATACAATTCTAATTTAAGGTAATACTACCGGGTTATAGCGAAAAATATCAAACAGCAGGGGTAAACTTTATACGTTTAAGAGTATCAGTGCATCCCGTTTTGGCAGGAAGTTAAAGGATTGAGTTTTTACAGGAATTTTAACGACACTAAGAGCAACTTTCAAGTTGCAAATAATTGGTGGTATTGATCAGTTGAATGGAGATATTTTACCGCTGCCAATTATTTACGGATAACGGAATAATTGGCCCAATGCTGTTTACATAACAACAAAGACGGGCAAACAGTCCTTTCAAAGAACTTTTTGCCCAGCACGTTGAACATAATCCTGGAGAATGTGTATGAGCATGATCTGTACAGTTCAGCTGAAACAATGATCGTACACAAGGCTGCTTGTTTGGCGTTGTGCGTACTGTGGTCTCCAGGGTTGTTTTTGTCTGGTGTGCTTTTCATGAAGGTACAGATGTGTTTTGGTATGCGAGTTCATGAAATGTTAAGATGTTTTGGTTGCATTATTACTACTAAACTACTATTAAATAGGGAACAAAGGGCTTATAACACATGGCGTAAGACGCGAACTCCATCCTCTTTTGAAAACTTCAAAACCCAACGTAAAGCGACTCACAAAACAACAAGAGCCGCTTACAGAAATTATGTCAACACAGTTTGTACTGATTCACCTAAACGTTTCTGGTCCTTTATTAAAAACCTTAGATGTGATAGTGTTGGTATCCCTTCCCTGAAATCTGATGGGATATTGGTCTCGGACAACATGCAGAAGGCTAACATCTTAAATGAGCAGTTCCAAAAGGTTTTCACCCGTGAGAATGTCACCTTACCTCCAGTTGAAGCGAACACCATACCCACCATGTCTGATATTGAGATATCCTTAGATGGTGTTGTGAAGTTGCTCAAGGAGTTGAACCCAAACAAAGCTTCAGGTCCTGACGGTATACCGGCTCATGTTCTGAAATTGGCCGCTGAGGAGGTTGCTCCTGCCCTCTGCTCCATTTTTCAAAAATCACTGGACACTGGTCATTTACCTCCCTCTTGGTTATGTGCCAATGTTAGTCCTATCTTTAAAAAAGGTGACCGTTCCCTAGCCTCAAACTATAGGCCGGTCTCTCTTACCTCGATTTGTTGCAAGGTCCTGGAACACATTATACATTCTCATATTATGCATCACTTTGATAACCACTCAGTTATCACGAACAGGCAGCATGGCTTCAGACAACGCCATTCTTGTGAATCTCAATTGATCTTAACAACCAATGACCTAGTGCAGTCTCTAGATCTTAGATCCCAGACTGACATGATTATCAAGGATTTTTCTAAGGCTTTTGATACGGTTCCTCATAACCGTCTGCTTTGTAAATTACAAAACTATGGTATTAGAGGCAACATCCTTAACTGGATTGCTAATTTTCTTAAGTCCCGGAAGCAGAGAGTCGCAGTGAGTGGTGATTTTTCTGATTGGGTGGACGTTATCTCTGGTGTTCTCCAAGGTACAGTCTTGGGTCCCCTGTTGTTTTTAGTTTGTATTAATGACCTGCCCGATAATATCTCTTCTGAAGTAAGACTTTTTGCTGACGACTGTGTAATTTATAGACAGATAAAGAATAATCTTGACCAGGTTCAACTCCAAAATGATCTAAACACCCTCTCTGAGTGGCAAAATAAATGGCAAATGCACTTTAATACCAAGAAGTGCTTTTCTATGAGGATAACTCACTCAAGAAAACCCAAGTTTTTTAATTATACTCTAGATAACGATACCCTGGAGTCTGCCGATTGCCACACTTATCTGGGAGTTGACATCTCTAATACCCTTACCTGGAATAGACATATTAATCGTATCACTTCGTCAGCAAATAGGTCTTTGGCTTTTATTAAAAGAAATTTATACTCCTGCCCTAGGAGTGTCAAAGCTAATGCCTATCTCACACTTGTTAGGCCTTTATTGGAGTATTCATCTTCTGTTTGGGATCCCTACACCACTTCCCTATCCAATAAGGTTGAGCAAATTCAACGTAGGGCTGCTAGGTTTGTTTATAATGACTATTCCCCCATAGTAGTGTGACTGAAATGCTAAATGACCTAGGGTGGGATAGTCTCAAAAACAGGCGTACTGCCAACAGGCTAGCAATTCTTCACAAAGCCAGATTGGGCCTCCTAGCCTTGCCAATCAACAACCTACAACCGGTCCGGCGGCCCTCCAGGCATCACCATTCTAATAGCTTTACAAATATACCAACCAATAAGGACTGCTACAAATACAGTTTCTTTCCTCGGACCGTCAGAGACTGGAACCTACTCCCCCAGAACATTATAGATCTCGAGGACCCCAAGCAATTCAAGAGCGCAGCCTTGAGGATCCTCAGACGGGACGACTAACTACATACGCACACTCAACCCTGCACGTTTGACTCCACCAGGAGTGTTGTGCAGTATTTTTCCAGATCCAGATTCCAGATCCAGATCCAGTGTTTGTTGTACGCTTTGTGTCTCAATATACATTACCAAATGTAAAAATTAGTCATCCAAAGGACCACCTTAGGTGGTTACTTTGGTCGTCCTGCAGAAATTTTGGGCGTCTCAGACGACTGCTAAAATTCATCACTGTAAAGGGCCTTTCATGTATGTTCAACATCTAAAAGCGCTTCACAATCATTACCCCTGGTCATTGGTAACTCGTCAAACCCACACTATAAAAGTGCACATCCCAGAAGTGGCATATTTGCAATGAACACATGCATGTAACCCTAACCCAATATTACTATGCACACATAACCCTAACCCTTTTAACTATGCATACATAACCCTAACCTCATCGCTATGCATACGTAGGCCTAGGCCTAATGCCTAACCCAATAAATGTGGGTATAGAAACCCAATTCAGCTAGCCTAGGCAGTTTAGGGCTAGGCCAAGCCTAGGCCTAGGGCCTGATTCTAAATGTTCATTTGAAAATTATTTCAAATGTTTTAAGTTACGTGAGCGAAATTCCAACCATCCATGCTACATAACGCTAGGACGAGTCGACTTTGTGGGTTAACCATGACTTAGGATACGCCTAACGTTAGGCCTAGGCTAGTAGTAGTTGCACGAAATGAGCGAAAGCAGGAAACATAAATGGTAGGCTACGCTAGCCTAACCTGAGTTTGCCATCCAAGACGGTACTCATCAGAAAACACAGTGATCGATTCCACAAGCTTTTTGAACTCCCCTATGCTTATCGTTCCATTTTCCATGACAACCTGATAATTCATGGAAAAGGTAGCTTTTCTTCAAATATGATGACCTCGACCACCAGTCATTGACGTAGTGTCAGTCAGTGTCAGCCGGTCTGTCTAGTGTGTTCAGCAGTACTCATAGAGCTAGAGCAGGATATAGGAACTAGAGTACGGACTCCCAATGGCGCGTACGTAAATCGTCTGTGATTGCATGGAGACACGGTATCCCTGTTCACTCTGGGCATGACTTGGGCAAAAGTCACGTGGGGAGCGATCATGTGTGTACGAACTGTATGGCAGAAATCGATTCGGCAAATTCCTGCGACTTATTTGTCCTTGTAAAATGAGTATTTCATCCTAAAAAGTGGCATAAGCTGTTCGCTTTGACGCGTAAAGATATTTTCTAACTTTTCACGTCAACAGAAATGATCGACAAGGGGCTGAATTTGCTTTTCAGTGATAAAAAGAGTAACGTTCGAGGAACGCACTCATGCAGGCAAGGACAACTCGCCCTTGTAAGACAAAACGGCCTCACAGTTCCCAGCGCTTTTGTAAAGTCGGACAACTCGGTACCTACTAAAAGCATATAGCCCTTCATATACAGACAATTCGGCGTCTTAATGAAGCTGGCTACTCAGACAGCTCGGCACCTAATGAAACTCCGAACAGAGGAGACAACTCGTCCCAAAATGAAGTCGCAAATGTAGGCCTATCCTAACATTCCAACATTTTTCTCATGTTTGATTTTACATATTTCCTGTGGAGATTGAAAAATGGACATTAAAAAGGAAGGCATATTCTTCTACTACACTGAATACCTGGGTCACTGGGTGGGGAGGGGTTTTTATCATTTTTTTTTCTTTTTCATTCTCAAATTAAAAACTATGCCTAGTAAAGTAGTATAGACTGGGCAGCACAAGTGGCATGACGTGACTGATTTTATTTTATTTTAGTAGCTGGTCAGCTGTTAGTCATATGTTGTAAGTGGTTGACTGAAAAGATGAACCAGAATATTTTTGCCAATTGAATCAGTCAGCTTGATATACAGGGGGTAAAAAAGTTATTTAACGTTACTCCCTTCTACGGGTGACTAAAAGTTCGCATGAAAGTGACTCACTCAGCCTTGTGAATTAGGGGCAGCTAATAAAATACTGTAACTATAGATGCCAAACTGAAAAGAGAAGGCTAGAACAGACATTCTGTCTTTACTACAATTGTTTTATTTTTGTATCCTTTTTCAGTCCTTTTTCACATACAGATGTTTTACTGTAATTTACAGCTATAAGGAATAAGGATTTAGTAGGCCTACAGGTGCCTTTGAATTTCTTTCTAATCATTTGAAAAGGAGTGCAAAATTTGGGAAAGGGAAGACTGGCAATAGCCACAGTGCACCTTTGAATTTTTTTGAAATGCCACTCAACAATTTCCCACTGTACATTCCAAGGTGTAGGCTGCAATGTGGTACCATGATATGCAAACTACAGCCTATTAAAGCCTACTATATGTGCCTCTTGTATAAAATACTTCTCCGCTTGTCATAATGGCAACAGTGAGCTTGCAGAAACCAGTGTTGTAATCGAGTCACTAAATCTAGTGACTCAAGTCACCAGTTTTCAAACTTTTAAGTGGCTCTACTTGAGTCATTGACTCGAGTCACTGTACTATTCCAATGCGGAAATAACTCCTGAATAATTGACTTCTATCGAGTCACTATCATTTTGAGAGGAAGTGACATGAGTCGTGATTTGTTACAACGCTGGCAGAAACTAGAAGCCCTAGTTTACTGGCATGCATGAAGAGTAAAAAGCAAAACATGAATAGGCCTACATGTATACATTTGTCTGATGTACTTCTCCTTCAAACAATGTTAAATAGGTTCTGTTCTACCAACCATTTTAGTCCAATCACAGTCACATGTTACAGTACTTCTCTAATTTCTCTGGGCACTGATTGGAAGTCTTTAAAACTGTTGTCAAGTATAATAAAGAATGCAGTCTTTCACCAGCAGCTGACATTATTGCTTCCCATAATTTTGCTTTGGCTTGTTGAATGTCTCCCTCAACTGTCTAAACTCCAGTAATTGCAAGGTATGGTGATCCAGAATTAACATTTTCTTTCAAACTTTTCAAGGTATACATGATGATAATTAAAAGTCAGTTGACACTTTTTAGGTTAAAATGGACCTGGACTTAAAAGATGACACCCAAGCAGTTCCAGTTCTCTTAACCTTCTTCATTAAGCCCCTCGATCCCTCCTCTACCTAAAATTTATCCTCATCCAGACACAATCTCAGTCTGTTACTTCAGGGTGATCATACTTGATCCCAATGTGTAATCAAACATTCTCAGTACAGTGTGTATGAGTTCTGTACTCTGCACTTTTTGAACTTGCTTTCAGTCAAAGAGAAGAGCCAATTGGGAATTTCTGTGGATGTGGACTAACTACAAAAATTATAGTTTGGGGTGAGAGAATCAAGCTTTAAATGTCTTTGTTCACTTCATTATCTGCTTGTGTGGCAGATGCCTAATTCAGACATGACCACATCCAGCGTAAAGTACAGGA
The DNA here is from genome assembly GCA_037179385.1 of Holothuria scabra. Taxonomy (NCBI): domain Eukaryota; kingdom Metazoa; phylum Echinodermata; class Holothuroidea; order Aspidochirotida; family Holothuriidae; genus Holothuria; species Holothuria scabra. The sequence continues at coordinate 39,488,938 of CM074186.1, forward strand.
AACAGTTCATGGCCAGCAGCACTATGAATCTGACATCCCTTGGGTTTCTCCCTGCAAGTGCAAGAAAAAAAAAAAATAAAACCATCAGTTTCTGTTTGGGGTGAAGATTGTTACCATTTACCATGATGTAATTAAAACCAAAGCAACCCGTAGCATATAGTACATATGGTAGCCTACAACTCAAGACTGGCATCAGGTATTCAATGTTTTTTTTTTCTTCTTCTTCTTTTAAGTGTTGGTAAAAGTAAGTCAAACTGCATCATGGAATTAAGCACTAACATATTTCACCATTTCCCCAAATAATGCACCTTTCCAGTGCAACAGAATCAAGCTTGATTAGCCCCCCAGTAGGCAAATAGCCTAACGTTACACATGTACATAAATTTGAGGCTCCGCATCGGACCTTAGTCAGTTACAAATTTGGCTGCAAAAATTGTTTCAAACATACTTGGGGACTCTAGACACCCTACCCCCTGTTAAAAGTTATAAAGAAAGTGGCAAAGTATAGTTAAAATTAGTGCAACCCTCATCCTAGCAGACCAAAATTGCATGCCAGCTCTTTTTAACTAAGGCCCTACTGTTTTACAGCCTGCTGCTAAATAATAAAAACCCTGTAGGCCATTTTTGCCCCATCTGACCTAAATTCCTAGCCCCACCAGTGTAAAAAGACCTCTTGTTCATATAACATCTCATTGCATCGTGAAAAGGCTCCATGCACAAAGTTTACTGAAGGAGAGTGGAATATTTAGATTCAGAAACTATCCAGTAACGTTAGGCGTAATAACTAATATATACTGTATACTACGTATATAGGCCTATTGCATACTAACTGTGTTACAGGAACGTGTTCGCACTAGGTGAAGAAAAATGCGTCTTTTTAACTCAAACAAGAATAAAATACGAAACCATCACAAGAAACTTACAATTTATGAGAGATACTACATCCTCCTCTTTTTCTGATAGAAGTAGATGATTTTAGAAATCAAATTTTTGGACGTTAATGTGCATGTGATTTGTATGAATCTCTATGTAAGCGATCCGTCTGTTGCCCAGATAGAATATGGGTACTGAGTGCCCATACGATCACAGCTGTTTTGGGGAGTCCGCCCTCTAGTTCCTATTATCCTACTCTATGGCAGTACTACACAGTCAGCCAGTCTGCTGCGCGCGCTGTACGCATATGAATGCAGACGACGCAACAGTTTGAGGAAAGATGGCGCTGTTTGGCAACAGATTTGTACAGCCAAATACGTCAGCGTCTGCGCGTCCGTCACGGTGGTTCATAGGTTTCATCAGTTGGTATGGTTTGTCGAATTTCAGTACGCTCTTGGAATGAACCTTTTGACAAGCCGCTGTCATGTGGTAGTGACCATTAAACACTTTATACGTTATGAACTCAATGAGCCCTTTTTATTTTAATTAATTTGCAATTATTTAAGGTATGTGCACGCGAAGCGCCCCGAAAATAGCGTTTTCTTGCATTTCCAAGTCACCCATAGGTTCAACATTTGATCTTGATTTGACACCCCATAGATGACAACGGGGGAAACTTCCACCTTCCTCAATTACCCCGTCCCTCTTAGCTTAAACAACTGCCAATCCTCATCGTTGAGTGTTGTTATAGCCAGGCTGATGATGTTATTAGTATGCGCAATGATGTACTGGGTTAAGAGAGGAACTTACATTTTATATTACTCAGATGCATGATTTGACGCTTTTCCCGATAACTTGGGTCGTTTCCCGGCCTTCCATGGCTCCCCATCATATAATTGATATTGCCGCCCAGTACAGTCGAGTGTAAGTTTTCTACACATTTTGATAACCTTGTCTACTCTGCATGCAATATTCATGAGCTTCATTCTGGAAATGGACTAATGAACAAAAATGTCAGTGCAACATAACTAGAAACTCAGCGACCTATTACGTAACTCATGCTACCATTTAACATAACATAACATAACAGGTTGAAGGGCAAAGGAGGGCCAAGGCCCCATAAGATGCCCTGAAGTCCAAGCCCTAATCAAAAGTCAAACCACCAAAGCGTCATGACAACAGCCCCAAACAATCAGATTCTACCTTAAAGCAGTGAACTGACGGGGAGTTAACTACCCAATCTGGCAGACAATTCCACTCATTGACAATCCTATGGGATAAACTAAACTTCCTAAAGCCTTGCAAAAGCCTTTTTCAGCTTTTTACAAGGTCCACGCCCCCTAGCTCCATCTTTTACCTATTATGGTGGTGGTGGTGGTGGTGGTGGTGGTGGTGGTGGTGGTGGTGGTGGTGGTGGTGGTGGTGGTGGTGGTGGTGGTGGTGGTGGTGGTGGTGGTGGTGGTGGTGGTGGTGGTGGTGGTGGTGGTGGTGGTGGTGGTGGTGGTGGTGGTGGTGGTGGTGGTGGTGGTGGTGGTGGTGGTGGTGGTGGTGGTGGTGGTGGTGGTGGTGGTGGTGGTGGTGGTGGTGGTGGTGGTGGTGGTGGTGGTGGTGGTGGTGGTGGTGGTGGTGGTGGTGGTGGTGGTGGTGGTGGTGGTGGTGGTGGTGGTGGTGGTGGTGGTGGTGGTGGTGGTGGTGGTGGTGGTGGTGGTGGTGGTGGTGGTGGTGGTGGTGGTGGTGGTGGTGGTGGTGGTGGTGGTGGTGGTGGTGGTGGTGGTGGTGGTGGTGGTGGTGGTGGTGGTGGTGGTGGTGGTGGTGGTGGTGGTGGTGGTGGTGGTGGTGGTGGTGGTGGTGGTGGTGGTGGTGGTGGTGGTGGTGGTGGTGGTGGTGGTGGTGGTGGTGGTGGTGGTGGTGGTGGTGGTGGTGGTGGTGGTGGTGGTGGTGGTGGTGGTGGTGGTGGTGGTGGTGGTGGTGGTGGTGGTGGTGGTGGTGGTGGTGGTGGTGGTGGTGGTGGTGGTGGTGGTGGTGGTGGTGGTGGTGGTGGTGGTGGTGGTGGTGGTGGTGGTGGTGGTGGTGGTGGTGGTGGTGGTGGTGACCTTTGAACCCTTAAATAACTACAAGTCAGAAGGGGATTCCTTTCACAAAGAAACTTGTAAACCTGGAGCATGTCCCCCCCCCCCTCCCAGTTCCTCTCAGCTCCAAAGTGGTAAGCCCAAGATGTTTAAGCCTAGCATGATAAGGTAAATTTCTCACCTCAGGTATAAGGCGAGTGGCTCTCCTCTGAACTTGCTCTAAAAGAAACGTGTCCTTTTCATAGATGGGGCTCCAAGCCTGAGTTTCATAGTCAAGATGGGGTTTTACCAACTAAATACAAATTAAGTACAATATCCTTACTAAAATTGATGAAATTCCTCTTGATCAATCCAAGCACTCTATTAGCTCTATTAACTCTATTAACTCTGTCATAGACGATGCTGTCACAATAAACTCAATATACACAGCAACTGTGAGTACGCCCTCTACTGATAATACCTGTATTGTATAGCCCAGCTAATGTAGTACGGGCGAGCCGGGCTACATTTAGTATGACCGCTAAAAACTTCAATACCGTATGCCTTGCATACGCATATCGCCCTTTATCCAATAATAAGGAGACGATATTTTCCTGAAGAACAGTGATTGCAGGACTCTCTTACTCTCCCTTATACAAGAGGAAGTGAAATTCGATTTGGTGAACATTATTCGAGCAGACTCTGCAGTGTCTACGACTCACCAGGCTGTACAATAGCGGCGGCACTCAATTTTCCGAACCTTCTCGAATATTCCGCTGCAGTGCATTTCAGTGCCTAATCAGAGATGGGAAGGGTATAAGTGAGGAACAGCTGAGCGGGAGGTGATTAAATCTCATTATAAGGGCCAATTGGCTAATTAAGAGCTTCTGCACTCTCACTGGAACATTCTGCCATTGTGCTTGGTGCTTAGCAACATAATTAATCGAGCAGGGAAAACTGGCAAGCCAGTGGCTGAGCCACAACTGGAAACAGTGGCCGGCTCGACTTGAACCGATTGGTTGGAAACTGGGTCGGTAAAACTCCATCTAACTGCACCGTCTCAATTTTGGACGATTTGGACCATTCTTAAGTCCGAAATCAAGACACTCAACCACTCAAAGCAAGACAAAAACAATTAAATTCTTCACCGAATAAATAAAACCTATCAATGTTATCCTTAAAAAAGTGAACCAGCTAGAATAGTCCTTTCACACTGGATGTTCAACACAGTTTCCTGCAGGCATGAATCTCCGAAAGAGACTGAACTTCTAAATATGAAGTACGCAAAAAGATTTTTTAAACTGACTATCATGACCATGGAGGATGGAGTTAAAACAAAACCCCAGGCAGTAGCTTAAAAGAAAATAGATATTATTCCCACTAGAAATTTGAAAACCTGGATTATTTCACCCTGTACACCCAGATCAAGGGTTGTCATGGCATCCCAAGTTCGTCTTTAATGATAAAACCACAAATCTCGGGAATAGGTCAAGTGCTGTTGGCTCGGCAATAGACCTGATCCACACAAAATACTTTTTATGGATGCCAAGCCCGCACAACACACTAATAATAATGAGATTCGACCACTTGCTTGTGTAAATTCAAGACAATCTCATTACGGAAAAACAAAAATGCGCCTCTTCAAGTACACCCTGAGATCCATCTTACTTTTTAACAGCTCGAGTACTCAACAGCAATACTACACACTGCTTAATTAGGGGACTCTATATCGTCAAGCTACTTTTTTTTGTGCAATTACAAAACTCTCTCTAATCGAATTCACCAAATGGCCCAGTACGTTAAAGTTGTAACAAATCCCAATGCCTTATTTCTATCATCCTGTGCCTATGCAACTCCCCTGGCTGATGTGAACTGTTAAACAAGGAACTTCTTGATTGGCTGTTGTCATTGTGTGTATATTGTGATAAGTTGGTATGTTCATATTGATAGGCAAGTTCAAGAAGAAGTCACCTCAGCTCCTTGTCTTTGCTATCCATGACTGATCTCTGAAGGTCGACCCGACTTTAAGCAGTTTCTTTAAAAAAAAGTTCATCGCAGGGCATCATTAAGGATTTTATATGATCTTCTGTGAATGTGTAATTTGTTTCAAAGAATTTAAAGCTTGGGCAACTTTGTTACATGCACTTGCTGTGTTTAATGGGCACCCGCGTATAACCGTCGACAAGAAGTTTCCGAGTCTTCGAACCTTCCCTTGAAAAACTCAGTTCTGAAATTTTGATTGCATGTGAAGTGAGATAGTTGTAGTAATATTTAAATCTGCCATTGAGAAAGGGTTCACAATTTTGTTAATTTACTGCGCACGTTTTTTTATCCTATGCCTTGTCAATGAACATTTCAATGAGAAATCAATGAGGCAGAGTCGGATCTTGTGAAGAATCTGTAGATCTCCAAAGTGGATAGTGTAGAGGTTATCCACCATTCATTATTACTGCGCTGATTTTCACAACTGGAACTTTCTTTTTAATCTCGTGTTTGCTTTGATCTCCTTCATTAGCCCATGTGCGACGATCACGGGGGACGGGGGGACGGGGAACATCTCATTTAAAGAAAAATATTGCTTTTGTTTTACGAGGAAATTTCCTCCTTTTAAAACCAATATTTACTGGCAAAGAGTGATGAATAATTACAAATAAGGTAGTATGGTAGCCTTCTTTTCAAAAAAATAAATTTCCCTCAGATAGAAATTCAGTTGTTTGTTGCTCAAGAATAATTTGTTCACCCAAACTTTCACCGATTTCAAAAGATAAAACTTCAATAACTCTTCTTGTGCATAATATTTTGAGGAGATGAAGCTGTTGCTGGGGTTTATTGCCAAGACCGAATGATTGAAAATGACTAGAGCAGTGGTTCTCAAAGTGGACCCTACCGCCCCTGGAGAGCGTTGAAAAGTTTGAAGGGGGCACTGAGGAGTTTGCAAGCAATAGGGGGCGTTGGCATTGACTAGGGGGCCCTGGAGGTTCTCATACATCGGTGCAATAAAGGAGCCTAGGAGGTTGCAGAGTGGTTGACACAGACTGTCTTCTCCGAAAGGTTTAACAGCTACTGACAAATATTTACCCAATTAAAAACTTATCTGGGTCATTCTGGTGCTGGAAATTGAAAGTTGAAAGCTCAGAGTCAAAGACGTATATAAATATGATGGCATGTTGGGTGGGAGGGGGCGTTGGATCAGTCATGGATGCCTTATGGGGGCGGTAGTTTGAAAAAGTTTGAGAACCACTGGACTATAGCTCTTTGCTTTTAATACTAAGTTGGAACATTTTAAACGCAATATTTCCCTTGAAAAGGGGTATTAAGTTATTGAATCGAGTAAAATGAAAATCATTGAGCAGTTGCGTAGGTAGACTTTTCCGGAAAGAGGAGGGGGGCAAGCACCCAAATTTTCCGATTTTTTTTTAAGTGTCAAAGCCATTTCTTTGCGTAGCGCAAAGCGCGCCGAAATTTCTGTCATTATTCAGCAAATATTTGAAAATGTGGAGTTTGTATTGGAGAAAATTTTGGATTATGGGTTCCATATGTAAAGAAATGTGGAGAGTTTGGGATAACTGAAGAGTCTGTATTTCTTATTGGCAAATCTGAGATTTCACAGCTATACCAAAGATTGTTGTTGCTGCACAATGTTATCTAAGACCTACAGATTGAGGCTGCACGACGACATTTTAAAAGTCAAGGGCTAATTTTAGGGAAAATTTAGAATTTAATGATAGAAATTTTATGAAAATAGCACTGTAGCTGCCCATATCACTTAATGATCTGGTGATTTTGTCATTTAAAGAGTTTGGAAAAGTTTACTAAACTGATTTATGATGAAAACGACTGCAACAGTAACTGAAAATTTCTGCGCGGGAAGCGCACGGAACATTTTGCATATTTGAAACAAAATGGAGATTTTTGGGGAGAATTAGGTATTTCATGAAAAAAGAGTTGGAAAAACCACACTGTAGTTGACTGAAGTCACAAATGGCAAATTTCCGAATTTTTCCCTTTTAAGAGCAAGAAGGCAATCGCCCCCCCCCCCCACCTTGTAGCTACACCACTGTCATTGAGTGTCATTCTTTTCTTTATATTGTATATCTTCCATACCCTTAGTAATTTTTAGTTATTTCAAGGAGTGTCGGTTCATATCACATCATTTCATGTTTCTTGTCGACACTCCTCGGGCTCTTTGTAGTTGTATAATGAGTCAATTTATATTTTTGTGCACACTGTTTATAATCACGTCTCTTTTATTATTAGTAGTAAAGTTCTAAATATAAAGTACCGTAATTGTTTTTAATCTGCAGTCATTTTCTGAATTGAAGTATTCTAAGGCTTAATGATGGCCTAAATATTTAGTAATTGTTTATGGTTATCAGTCATTTTCAGAATGAAATAATTCTTTTTTTTATGAGACTCAGAGAAAGTCGATAAAACTGAACCGAAACAAATCGAAATAACGGCAATGATTTTCAAAGAACAAAATCACTTTAAAAACCGTATGGAGTTTAAACTGCGGTATAAGCAAACTCATCTGGAGATGCAGAAACGTAAGTTGTAGCAGAATTAAATCTTTTAGAAAAGAGGGATAGAGAAAAAATAAAACGTTACGGCCCGACGGGCAATTTTTACTGCAATTTCGAAAACATTTAAATATGTCTGCAATTTTGGAAACATTTAAATATGTATTCTTTCACTTCAGGAAAAAGTCACCTTATCAGAATATGCATGTAAGAAAGGAATACCCCCAGACATCAGGAAATGACATTTCCAGGACTCGTACATAAAAACAAAGCAGTCATTATTTTGAGCTTTCTTTCGCAATAAAATTTTCACTTCATAATATTGACCCAAAACGAAGAATAATTTGCAAGCATGCATGCATTGTTCTGTCAAGAAATATGCTCGACCAAAACACCACGCCACATCAGTTTGCGCGGAGCGTACAGAAAATTGTTAAAATATCTAACCCTTCACACAGCCTCAAATGCTATTTCCCAGACTTGTAACTAGAAATGAAGCGGTCGTTATTTTGAGCTTTCCCGTTAAATAAAAATTTCACTTCAATAGAAAAAACTCAACTTGCTAAGTGATCAGAAAATTACCAGATAAAAGGTAATGATACAATTAAATGTAATGTTCTTGGCTCTTTTGGGGGAAAAACTGTGCAACGGAATTGAAAACAAGCGAGTGCTTTGCCTCTATTAGGAATCTTCGTTGTATAACATTGCAAGGTCCACTAAATAGATGAGATTTTCTACGCGACTTTCCGAACTCCAAATTATAAATGATTTTTCTTCCAACGTATTTGAATTTTGAAAATATGTCACGTTGCAAGAATTTTCTGACAGACTTACTGGGAGACATTCTCACACTACTGTTTATCATTATGTGTGGCTGAAATGGCCTGTCCGATTTTCATTACCGTTGCTAATTCGACTGTGGCAGGCCAGGTAATGAAAATCGGACAGGCCGTTTCAGCCACACATAATGATAAACAGTAGTGTGAGAATGTTGGGCACTGCGTGCACTTGAGCAACCTCTCTTCCGTTTTTCTTAGGAAAATTCGGAATTGTGAGTTTTCTTGAAGAATATGGTCTTCTAGTGAGCAAAATCAAGAAGATCGTCTAGGTGACTGAAGTTTATCAGGCACATCTTTTATCGTGGACCTGTAGATGAAGGGGAAAGGCAGCCTTCCCCGACGTTGCATGACCTTGAGGATTGAATATGGGATGACAGAGCTACTGAGTAAAAAGTGATAAAAACAGATTCAGATATGCATTAAAATAGCGTTACAAAAGAAAAAATAGTTCATAAAGGGAAAAAAGCAGTTCATGATCAGCCATCCAGTAACTTCAGTCCTTTCCGTTCATTTTAGGCTTCCTTCCCCGACGGGGAGGAGATAGGACAAGGTAGACAGAATGAGGTTTAATGGAGCTAAGGAGAAGTGATTGAAAATCGATTCCGATATGTATTAAAATTGCATTTCAAAACAAAAAAATATGTTAAAGATCACCCATCCAGTAACGTCCTTGTGTAGGATTTTTACATTTTTTTTTATTTTTAGGCCTCCCCGACGAAACCGCCGACTTGTCCTGATCAAATTAGGATAAGGGTTACTTAGTGCTCCTAACATTCTGGCACCATCTTCACCCTGTTCAAGTTCAGCGCGGTCCTAAATCATTTTCTGCAGTCTTTTATTAACTGTAGCTCTGGTCATTTCAACCAACATGCCCACAAACATAAATACAAATTTGGTTGAAAGGCCATATATTGCAATTTACCTACAAGTTAAAACAGACTTTAATTTTCATATATTAGCGTAGGCCTATGTAATTGTCACAAAACAGTTTTAAGATCGTGCAAACATAGGCCAAACTTGTATCCCAGTGCCACTTGTTAATATTCTGCTTGACCCGGTCGGTTTATTTGCACTATGAAATTTTCGGTTACGCGTCTTTAAAGGGCCAATCCTATCATTGCTCTCCCCAAACTACAATTCTTTTAGGGGTAACAGAAAGTCTCGATTGGTTCAGCTCTTTGATTGAGAGTTAATTCAATGAATGCACAGTACCAAAGCTTATATTACACAGCATGAACTTACTGAGAGTGTTTTGATTATACACATGAATTACAGACAACTGTGAGAGGGGCATAAGTAGGAAGTTTAGAAGAATTGAAACTGTTTGGAGTGAGAGAACTTCAGATGAACTTTTCATATGTTAGAGGACCTACTCTAAGAATTTCGGTGAAATTTGCTCGAAAATCCGATGTGTGGTTCTTAAGATATAAACAGATAAAGATGTGACATTTTCAACAAAAGGTGAAATTATTGAAACAAGTACATGTGACATCATATCGTGAAATTAATAGGAAATTTTAGTTTTTGTTTTAAACTTCACTCCCAATTTTCTCATAAATAATCCCATAATATCAGAAAGTGACTGCTTAAGTAGCAGGGAGGCCCTAATCCAATTAATATCAAGATCAATGCAATATCTGCAAAAACAAAGGGATACAAAGCATTTCACGTTAATGTGAGGAAGTGATGTAACCTCTGCTTCCCTAAAATTCACCTTGGAACAAATCTAATGACTTCATTTACTTATACCTCGAGAAGTACATGCCCGATTTGAATGAAAGTTTTACCACACTTTGCAGGTTTTTTTCTTCTTTCTCAAATGAAAATAAAATGTTTGCTTGAACTGCCCTTCAATTATATCCGCGAGTCACCAAAAAAATAAAACAACAACAACGCACATGTCAAATCAACACCTCAACTCCTCAGTACACAGGTACAGTTTGAGCATTCACAAGAAGCCAGTGCCTATAACAGTGTAGGGACGGGAGTTTGGAAGATATGATAGGAAGTAAATTGAAAGTTGATCAACCTTAAACTGTTTTTTCCTCGAATTAGTATGACTGTATGAACAAACTTGAACCTCGTCTGGAATAAGTTCGGCACAGGGGCGTAGCTACTGGGGGCGGGGGCAGGGGGACAAGTTGCACCCTGGGAAATAATTTGGGGAAATTCGATGAAGTGATATATCCTTTTCCCACTTCTCAAAATTTTTGTTAGAATTAGAAATTGTGAAACATTTCTCATACATAATTCGTGTTTTCATGCAACAAATTAACCCAGATTTAGTCAGTGTCGCATGAACCGGCCCTACTCGAGTTCCACAGAAATGTCCTCGACGCGCATCACATTGAATGTTCTCTTGTGTAGGCCTACCCGTTATAGAGAGGCGTTAACATATTTCCATTCGTTGTATAGTTTCCCGAAAACAATAAAGACCATGTCATACAGGACTAATAGAGATTGTACTTTTTATGTGGTAATTTTCCGATCACTTAGCACCTTCCTGATTTTTTTCGTATTGCAAACAAAAGCTTAAAATAAAGACTGTGCATGTATATAATCTCTAAACAAGCATGAATATGTCATTTTTTGTCATCTGAGGGGTCTGATTTTTCGAAATTTTCTCTTCGCTCCGCGCCAACCAATGGTAGCGCTTCGCTCAGTCTTTTGGGCAAAATTACATTTGGAGGGTCAAAGTAACTCTTAACTCTCCGATCGCTTTGCAATTTGCGAAACGTATTTTGAAGTGAGCATTATTGCAAACGACAAAAGAAGATAGAGACTCGTTAGATTCTTCGTATAAGTCTGGAAAATGCTCCTTCCGGCCATCTGAGGGTTCTGATTTTTCGAAATTTTCTCTACGCCCCGCGCCGTGGTGACGCTCCGCTTAGTGACAGAAAAACGTTTTGTGGCCAAGAAAAACCGCAATTAAAATTCTCATTTTCGCCTTTACCAATCGACTCTTTTATTCTGACTCCTTAAAGTATGCAAATTTAATGAAAAGTTTAACTTCGTAAGGCATCGTAAGTGGCATCAGAATGCATGTAAAGACACAAAGGATTTAGTTTCATCCTCATGAGCCACCACAATTCATCTTTTAACACTGTTCCTGTCAAAGTCGAAATCTTGCACCATTTTGCATCTAGGCTCCTTGAAAACGCCATAAAATTATAAGGAGGAGGGGTATGTCACTCCCCTTACCACTCCCCTAGGCTGGCGATCACTCAACATACTGCATGCCCCACCCTTAGAGAAATCATGCGTACGCCACTGCGTTGTTACACACAATTGTTATATACAGGGGTGGCGCCAGCGGGGGGGGGGGGGAGGGGGGCTTGGGGACTTGGGGACATGGCCCCCTCGTCGGGAAACACTGCCCCCCCCCCTCGTCGGGGAAGGTCAGCGGTTTCGTCGGAGAGGCCTCAAAATAAAAATAAAATAAAAATAAAAACCCACAACTGGAACCCACATAACGACTGAAGTTACTGTATGGGCGATCTAGAACACATTTTTTGTTTCGTAATTCTATTTTAATACATATCGACATATACATAATCGATTTTAAATCTCTTCCTAACTCTGTTAAACCTCATTCTTTGTACCTTGTCCTTCCTCTTCCCCCGTCGGGGAAGGGCGGCTATTTTTCGGGGAGGCCTAAATATGAAAAACGTAAAGGACTGAAGTTACTGGATAGATGACCATGATTTTTTTCTTTTTGAAATATTTTTTTCTTTTGTAACGCTATTTTAATGCATATCTGAATCTTAGCTCTTCTATCCCTCATCCCATCTTCAATCAGTGCGCGTAAGGTCATTTTGGGACGGGCTACCCACCCCCTGTTCTTGAGAAAATCCAATTTCGCCGGGGGGCCTTCATCTTCAGACCCACGATAAAAGATGTGGGTCTGTAGTCACTCGGACGACCTTCTTAATTGATCTCGTTTACTAGAAGACCATATTCTTCAAGGAAACTCACAATTCCGAATTTTCCTTACAAAAACGGACCATGACGAGAGGTTGTTCATGTGCGTGCAGTACCCAACGGTCTGCCATCTGGCCTGCCCCGACAACCGAATTCTCACAAAGGTTATGAATATCGGTCATGTCTTCTTCAGCTACACAATAATGAGAAACAGTTATGAGAGAAAATCTCCCCATAAGTCTGACTGAGAATTTATTTGAAGGCACCTTGTAACGTGACATAATATGTTGGGAGTAACACTATTTACAGTCTGGAGTTTGGGCAGTCACGTTAAAAATTTCATCTAGTTAGCGGACCTTGCAATCGAATTCAACGAAGATTCTTAATATAGTCAAAAATATTATAGCATGTTTTCGATTCTGTGTCATAGTTTCCCCCCGAAAAGAGACAAGGCCATTACATTTAACTGTAGTAGTACCTTTTATCTGGTATTTTCTGATCATTAGCAAGTTGGGGATTTTTTCCTATTGGAAGTGAAACTTTCATTTTTAAAGGAAAGCTCAAAATAGCGAATGCTTCATTTCTAGTTACAAGTCTGGGAAATGTCAATCCGGCTATCTTAGGGGTTAGATTTTTTAACAATTTTCTGTACACTCCGCGCCAACTGATGGTGGCGCCCCGCATAGAAAGTGTTTTAGTCCAACAGATAACTGGACAGAACAATGCGTGTTTGTAAACTATTCTTCGTTTTGGGACAGTATTATGAAGTGAAAATAATTTTATTGTGAAAGAATTCTGAAAGAAAGGATTTCTTTAATTTTTGTTACCAGCCCAGAAAATGCTCCACGCGCCTCAGATTCTGCCAAGTCACGTTCCACCGGGACATAACATCTCTTTTTCGGGGCCTTGATATTCTGGGCCCCCTGTCGGGCAAATCCTGGCGCCACTTCTGGTGATATAGATTTGTTATTTCCAATTGCTCTATGTTAAAATACCGGTAATATTGCAAAATGACATGATAGTGTTGTAATACTTATAAATTTGCATATTTTATATGAAATACACACACATTGACCGGAAAAAGTTTTGGGGAAATTACATGCCTTTGTCCCTCTGGAAAATATCCTAGCTACGCCACTGGTTCGGCATTACATATTACAGTATTAAGTGTGTATTGTGACAACATCACGGTATAATCCCTGGCAGGTTAACACTATTTCTGGCAGTGCTTGTCAAGCAGTGATACAGAGGAATTTACACCCACGCGTTATCAAGGAGGGCACATGTACCACTACAAAAATGTACAAATGTATAGGCCAAACCATAAAGGATAACGCCGACCGGATCTTTGTATTAAAGGTCATACTTTACATTCATACTGTACCGTGACTTTCATAGTCGTATATGCTTACAGAGAGGGAGTTGTTGCATTGAGAAATGAAAATCTGCGCACATGAACAAAAGCGGGAACTCGTTTCCGACTTTCCGCACTTTTCAAGGACGAAACTCTTAGGCCTATCTGCATGTTGCGGAATTTATGGAACTTCTTCTTCAATGTAGGTCTCAGTACTGAAAAATAAATGCGCAAAATGTACTACAGGCGTTGTACTGCATACAAATTCTTTACCCAAAAACAGGAAGAATTTCAGTCGTCATACAACGCCCATCTGAAAATTTCGGCCAGCCACTATCTACCCAATGAGCTGCGAAGACATAAAATGGCCTAAGAAAATTCAGTAAGTCGACTGAACGCATTATCGACAGTGTGAAGCTCGCGGTCTTACCTGTGTAGCAGGCTGTTCGGCATATTCCTTGTTAAGTGATTTTCCTACTGAAAAGAAAAAGTCCGCTCCGCGGGGTAGTCGCGGTCACACACTATTCGGTCGTTCGAAAAGGATATCCCGTCATACGACTTTTCGCTCAAGCGTCCATAGTTTTGCGAGTAGATCAAATCAACACTTAGGAATCTACGTTTATATTATCTTTTTCAGATACCCAAAATGCATCATGGTCGCAAACCCAGTGACGTAGATACGGGGAGGCAGGGAGCGATTGCCTCCCTGGCTCTAAAAAGTGTAAATTTGCCGAATGAGACACCAGTCGACTACTGTGTTTCCCAACTTTTCCTTCATAAAATTCTTTCCAATAGGTCTTACGCCTTGACGACACATTGACGCCATCCTTGTAGGCGGAACAATGGAACACGTAGCTGCACGCATAAGAATTGGCCATGGACTTGTAGCAAACTATGCTGGTATCGGACTGGTTGACGAATCAGCTGTCTACATTTATCGCTGTTGGTTTGTTGAGACGTAGATACTGGGAGGCAGGGAGCGATTGCCTCCCTGGCTCTAAAAAGTGTAAATTTGCCGAATGAGACACCAGTCGACTACTGAGCTTCCCAACTTTTCCTTCATAAAATTCTGTCCACCCTTGAGGACACATTGACGCCATCCTTGTAGGCAAAACAATGGAACACGTAGCGCTTCACGCATAAGAATTGGCCATGGACTTGTAGCAAACTATGCTCGTATCGGACTGGTTGACGAATCAGCTGTCTACATTTATCGCTGTTGGTTGGTTTTGCCCCCAAAGGCGGGCGTACTTTTATCTCTGTGGCATCATATCCATGAAGTCTATAAAAGCTCTACATTTGTATTTATTTGTTTTTAAAAAACGCCCCAAATTGCGATCTCTTACACCGTAAGTTTTAGCCCATGAAAAATTTTCAGTGCCATTTCCTAAATTTTCTTCAAGACAGGTTATTTATTTTGAAATATTTGTATAAACAAGAGCCCAATGGGCACTGTGGTTCCTTGCTGGATATTATAAGAACTGTACAGCCAGTCTCCAAAATAGAGCTAAGCAAAAGCTCATACTCCATGTTTGTAACATCTTCACAAGGGGTATTTTGGTACTAATATTACATGAAATCAATGATTAAATTTTTGTGGCCTTACTTACATTCAACTTGTACAAAGCTTGGTGATCCTTCAAAAACATTTCCTCATTTCCATATGTATTTATGCTTGTAATCAAACTTGATATTATCACCAATAAACTCAATGTGGTCAGAGAGAGAAAAACACCCCTTGTACTTCTCTCATAAGTTATTTTTACCTGCTCTCAAATAAAACTTGCTACTACTTTAAAACAATCTACCATTTGTCCTGTTTGCTATCTCTACACAGAAAACAGGGTTTATTCAGCAGAAAGCAAGTGATTAATGGGGTGTGATAATAGAAGAAGGATTAGGTTACCCCACAGAGCACAGCAGTATTAAAGAGACATACTGTATAATCATCCATGCATTGCTTTCACTGGCAGAGAGACCAGTTTAATGCAGTGTGACCTGTGCTCATTGAAATCTACAGATTTCAGTTATTGCCCTCTTAAAACTTTGAATGATCGAAAATCTGTGTACAACCCGAAGGAATCATTACTAAACGGACATAAAGGCCAAATTTCTAAGGTGTTTGGGTGTGTAAGCATGCAAAACCAGGTGATGTAAAAACTCTACTGCACCTATCTTTACCTAGCTTACAAGATTTTCTAAATAACATTTCCAGTGGTTGACCTCCAGTGACCTTGATGACCTTTGACCTTAACCAAACACAGATTGATTTGAAATCTGTCCTTTCTACCTTAAAATACTATGTTAAAACGGTTTTCAGTGTTTGACCCCTGGTGACCCCAGATGACCCCTTGACCTTCACCAAACATATCAGATTTCATTCTTACACCATAACACATCCACACACCAAGTATGACATCTATCCAAGTTTCCTAACTTAAAATATCGTGTTGAGAGGGTTTTTAGTTTTTGACCTCTGGTGACCCCAAATGACCTTTGATCTCCACCAAAAACGATAGGGCACACCTTCAAACTATGGCACTTCTATATACCAAGTTTCAATTTAATCCAACTTTCCCTTGTTGAGTTACAGCGTACCCAAGCTAGCGTCACAGACACACACACACACCCATACACACACACACACCAACCTGACTACATAGGTTCCTTTTGCTAGCGCAAGGAACCAAAAAGCATCAACGTCTTGGAAACTTTTCAAATGTCGCCGGGAAGCCTGAATCCACACACCTTATAGATTGAACAATTTGTAACAACAAAGATCCTCAGCCGCTATGCAATCTCCCATATATGTTAAAAGGACACTAAGACATTTCGGGTCATTGCCTATTTCAGTCAAATATGAGGAAATTTGACTCCAAGCAAGTGACTATTTTAGTTACCACCCTGGAGTTTTGTGGTTTCTCTCTTTCTCTCTCTCTCACTTTTCCTTGACATTGCTATGTTAAAGGGAAGGGTAGCAGTCACCCCTAACACATCCATATTTAAGCATTTACATGTACACTAGCTAGCTCACATTTCTTCAAAATCTTGCAAAAACTATGCAGCAACCAAGCAAAGCAATAAATTTTACAACTGTATGTGAATTTTCTGAAGAATTTAAAAATTATTTTGAAAACAAAAAATACAACATGACAACAGAAGTCAGTTTCTATAAATATATTCAAAACTTATTACCACAGCTTCACATGTGAAGTAGGAATTTTTTTTTAATTTCATGCAATAAGCGCTGAAGGCATGCAATTACAAAGCAACCATCTCATCTTGTTCTATTTTATCAAATAAGAAAAACAACCGAATTGTCTCAAAATTTACAGAAAGTCAGCCTTCATAAATCAAACACATTCACTAGTACTCCTTCTATGAGCAATTTAATTGCTTTCCACATATCACAATATTAATGATTTTCCTTTTTCAAGAGTCTAGCTGCAGGGACTACAGTATGTTTAACAATTTCAAACCATTTCTTATGACTACAGATTTTGTTTCATAACATAGAATATGTTAAATAATTGTACATCCACCACAGTTACCACTGTTAATTCTTCCTAAATGTCCTGAATGATACAGCTGTCGCAGGTAATGTCACATTATATACATTTTAATTTCTGATTGGTTTTTAAATAGACTTAATCCTGGAAGAAACTCCCAATCTATTTGCCAACAAATCTGTAAACTTACAATACAGAAAGAACAAAGAGGAAATATACAAAGCAGCAAGATAGAGACCAACAGTTCTTTAGATCTCACAACATTGTCATCAAAAATTTTTTCTTTGCTACAGAAATTCTGACAAAACAATATTGTACTTAGCACCAGTGTTCCTTTTATCAGGCTGGATTTTAGTATGCCAATTTATTGAAACTAATTAAAAAAGACATTTGAATTAGCCACCAGAATTCAGAACCTACTACCTACACTGTACTGAATTCTTATGAGTACTTATTATGTATAATTAACTGATTACAATATACATTTCTTTTGAAAAAGGACTTTGAACAAATTGACTGGGGAAAAGTCTCTCGTTTTATTTAACAACAAAGATATCTGGGAAGGCAAATGTTTTCTCACTTTCATGGCCCATGAACTTAGATCATCTAATATTTGATCACGGTGGGTCACTTTTGCTTTCAAGTTTGTAGCAAATTACTATATTTTAAGTTAAACAAATTGTTTTGGTAACCAAAGTTTGTTTACAGTAATTTAACTACGAAAAAAAATCTGTAAACATGTTAATACTGGGAAGATGTAACAGTGTGCAGTAATGAAGACTGAACTGTATGTAGACTGTACTGAATTCACAAAAGCACACACACTCTTAATGATGACTTGCACATACAGTAACATGTGCCACATAGATTGTTTTAAGTAACAAATATGCAGTCTATGTTGAAAGGAATGTAGCATTAGTACGCACTCTGATGACGATATGTGACAATAATCTAGCAGCTGTGTCTACTTATAATAATAATTTACATCTGTGCAATGCATAGCTGAAGAATTTCAATGCCAGATTTATGGTACTGTAAGCTTGTAATATTTGGCGAAGTCTTAAGTCTTAAATGGACTTGCAACTTATTTTGTTTCTAGTTCAATAAAGTACCAAATTTGACCAGTAGATAAATCAAATACTCTTGGTGACATACGACATATAAGCACAACATATAGTATGTTAAATACAGTTATAACTTGACATTTGGTTCTTTCCAGTTTTACTTTAATCTTTTGTCAGAGAACAACACATGCTGCCATGAGATCGATGAGACAGGGCCTGCAGAACCTACATACTACAGTAGCAACTGTTTTGCAAATCTAGATACATTCCATGGTATGATGTACTGTACAATGGTCACCTCCCTGGGTCATTGATACTCAAACCATATCATTGGTCTCAAAGCACTGGTACAACATGGTATAAATCCCAGAATTTCCAGTTAATAGTTGCACATTGCCAAACTTGAACTGGAACGCAATGTCACCATCACTTTATCATACATATGGAACCAGTCATGGCAACCCTGTTGCAAAATGTGTTTCCATCTGACAAAAAGAAGACACTGATTTTGAACAACTCTCTCTTCCAATCAACCTTCTTCACAAAAGAACTACTGGATGGTTCCTTGCACTTCCATGAAGCAATTGATAAGTTCCATCAAAGGAGTCCACTTTGGTTCTGAAATCAAACTGAGTATAGTGTTCACTGACTTAAGCTTGATGTTTGTTTACAGCTTCATCTACCTTGGTAGAGTATCTCCAAGGATTTCTTTCTGGTTCTTGGTGAGGTGATCTGGGAAATTTATGTCAAAAGTGATGATCAAGTCACCCCTCTGAGATGGTTTCTTGGGGTAGGGGAGGCCTTCTTTTGGTATCCTCTTCTTATTGTTTGGTTTGATGACATCATTCGAAGGTACAGCTATTGTTCTACCATCTATAGTTGGGACATGTAAAACTGTTCCGCACAATGCCTGGAAAAATAATCAAATGAAAAGGTTATAAGCTGGGTGCCACGAGTCTGGCAATATGTTAGCAAATATGGCAAATATGCCACCTACCAAGAGTATGTCGCCATCCAAATGTAAAAGGGTGGAAATCTATCCAAAAGATTAACTACAATGACCAATCTCTGTTTGGAGTGAAATTTTCTTTCTTAGGGAGTAAATTACCACTCAAGGTATTGGATTTTCCCCTATTTCCACTGGGCAAAAGAGTGCAGTTGTCACTGTTGGCAATTATCAAAGAGTACATTTCCTTTGTCACATTTATAAAGAGTGGGAATGAATTAAAGACCAAATACAACCATTATACATCATGGCACTCCATCACTGCATCATCTCAATGAAATGGGTACTGTAGAATTCTTGGCCAATTCAAGTATCTGCATCTACACATGACATGTAGTCTTATAATTCAGCAAAGTTTTACAATTAGTGTTTAACTTAAAGATTTTTAAAGGTAGGTATAAAAAGGGCTGTAGAGGGTGCTCTACAAATTTCTCCCACTGAACACTGACCCATTCAAATACAGTAGTTGCATTACTGAAAACAAGAAGAAGTATAAAATTTTATACAATTCTGATGTATTTTTATCCACAGAAAAGGGGAATATCCTTCCACGGCCAAAATTTCCAGATGCCCATACTTTCCAAGAGGGAAACTCCCAGATTCCCAAATTCTTTTAACCGTTATACTCAGGGTAAGGTATTCTTATGGATTTCTGTGAGTGTTAACATGACAAAGATATTCACTTTAAAACAGGCCTCCACTTTCACTGACCTTTGCATCTTACAGTAAGTAATAGTGTGCATGTAGCAATATAATGTAACAGCCTCCTTTTATGATGGGACTAGATTTCTACTTGGTATAGATGAATCCGATTAGCAGTGGTTTTTAGTGACTGTGCACAGCCATTAGCCTTGAATCGTCTTTATATATCGTCTACATGAGTTTCAAACCCTCAAATTCAGTGAAGTTGAAGGAATTTAGATACAATGTAGTGTATAACAATCCATGATAGAGGTAAGCAAGGAAATCGAAAGATTTAAGGTGATGGACCCCAGTAATGGCCGAATAAATTCACACCATTACAATCTGTCCGGATTCGTCTATACATACAGTATACATAATTTAAAAACAATAAAACGTTGGCTTTAAGTCACTTGGAAAGTACTGTACATGCAAGAGCTGTATGATCTTTGGCAACAATGACATTCTTGACATTACATCGTACTGTACAAAGTTCAAAGGGAGGATGGTTATGTAAAGTCAAGCAATTGGTACATATGTTTCTAGATTGACAACTGTTGGGGCTTAAAGAAAATTGACATCTGGTTAAGTTGTTATTTTAACAAATTACAGTAGTTGTGGCAGGACCCACCTTACACAATTTTTGTTAATGGCACAGTATGAACAAAGATTTTAAGGTTTGCAATCAACAGCATGATTCTCGCAAGGAGACATGTATAAAAGAACCCTGACTCATCAAATGTTAAAAGTCCTAACCAACTGAAATGGCCTCCTTAGTTGAAATTGATTGCTTTTATTCACCAAACTGCTGCTCTGATCAGGTGCAACATGCAAATACTGAAGGTGCTATTGCACACTACACCTCACTAAGGTACTGTAACTAACAAAAAAGACATGTCAACCTGAATCTTGTTTTACCACAGACTTTGAATGCTCACAGTGCCCAATTAGGAAACTTGTACTGCAACAATCCATCAATTATCAATCAATGATCTTGGATTGTCGTTCAATTTCCTATGCTTATCTCATGATAAACCTGATTAATGAAGATAATCCAAAATTAACAACTGATAATCCAAAATTCTTGACTGATAATCAAATCAACCGATAAACTTGGTTTCTATTTTGAACATCTGGCTTGCCATACAGTGATGGTTCAGATTCTCTGTTCACAAATTGCAATGAAACTACTGTACAGTATTAAGTATATTCATTCATTTATGGTACAGTGTCTCTGAAAATGTTGTTCCTTGTTGGAAACTTCATTTGACTGTTGAGTGTGCATCATTATTACATGAACTATACCCAGTAGCTGGAGTAAAACATGAAGGTGTTTAAGAAAACATAACACCTCAATTCCCCCCCCCCCCCCCCCTATCAAGAAACAGAAGATGAAAGGTTGACTTGTGTGAGCACAGCTTTCACTATTCTGTAAGTTTACACAAAACTAAATTGCATATTTGCAGCTCAAATGTTAAACATGTACTGTAGTTGAAGTACAGAAATCTACTGCAATATCCTCTCTACAGAGATTTATATACATGTACGCAATTATGAATAACAAACAGCTGCTCACAAGTTTTCCCCTTGGGAACAAAATCCCCACCATCACATTACCACTAACATCTCCGGAGCTATTAATTTTTTTCAAAAAAGAAACATGCTTTCTTTATTAAGATTTCAACTACTTATTATCAATTGGCAATACTGTGCGACTGTAGGGACAGTATGCATGCAATGAACTTAATATTTTCAATTGCCAGTTTTGACTTACTTAACACTCAACCACCTTTCTCTGAGGTATATGGCCCCTAAGAGTCATCTCCACACAACAATTGCAGACTATATGATCATCTATCTGGGGACCCATGTTGACCCTGGCATTTTGGTGACATGTAACTGAAAACTGATCTGCAATGAACTGAGTCCATATAGCTTCATCTTTCCCCATTGCCAGGGAATGTCCAAATACGAAGACTGAGCAAGGCAGCCTGGAATTCCAGCTATCTCTAAACACACCGCTTACACTGTGTGGCATGGGCTCCAAGAAATTCCAGTGAATACAAACACTGACAAAATACTCTATGCAGTTAGTTTTACGAGCTCAGTGACTCGATAAAATTACCACCATCAGCATTGGCTGGTAAGGGTTTGTGAGTGATGAAAACATATGAACACCATTTTAAAGAGCTGTGAGCAAACTGTTTTAAATTCTCTAATTGACATGAAATTATTGTCTGCGACCTCCATTATCTACAAACCAAACTTTCACAATTGGGACAGCAGGCTTACAGTTTGTGCATCTTGTGAATAAAAAGAAACTAGTTCATTGTTTGGTTCATGTTAACCTCCAGACAGATAAGATAATATATGAAGTAACACTTTATTTTGCACCTTAAGGTACATTAGTGTGAAATCCACTCACAAGGAGTTAGTACCAGTGAGGAGACATGTACTGTATACTGTACAATGAAGTATGGGTGGGACAATTCAGCACAGTTCAATCATCATGATCAGTCCCTGTGTCCGTGTGTGTACGGTACCCCAGTATTTGTACTGCAGGATTCTTAGCACAGCATAACAGCAAATCAAGTTGAGTATGTAAAGCAGACCTTAATAGTTTAGTGCAGATGAATGCACAAATCCAACAGAGTGTACTACAGCAGTCTCACACTGAGCTGTACTTGTTAACAAACCAAAGGACTACTTACTGTACAATGTAGTCAGAAGTTTGCACAGTATCAAACTGAATTCAATGAACCCACAGTCTTACAGGCACAGTGCCTTACAAACAATGCTGCAACTAGAATTGAGTTCACAAGTACAGTCAGTACGTACATGTGTGTGTAAGTCTACAGTTCAGATGTACACACAGTTCAGGTCTTTGAAAAAAAAGGAGAATTCACAATGTAGCACACAAGAAATTGAGGTTCCATTACCCTTTTTTTCAGATTTTACAATGGATTGTAGGAGAGCATTGTAGTGTGCCACATTTTTGGGCACAGTAAAGTGACTCTGACAAAAAAGGCGACACGCTTAAAATCTGTCTCATAATTCTAAGTTGTAATTGCCATATTTGGAATTTCCAATGGACTCTTCACCCTTACATCTTTGAAGGTCCTACAGTACTACAGTGCTGTAACGTTGCTACACAAAATTCTTAGAGTGTACCTCACATCAAAAAATTAAAAAATGTGCGCCTATTAAACAGCATGTAAAATGAATCCTAACAGTTCAACTCTCATCTTTATCGGGCATTCTTGCCCCAAGATACAAAATGTTGAAATTTATTCACTTAAAACAAATTAGTCCATTGTGCAATCATTTGTGACTTTCTTGTGTACAACTCACATTTTCTGTATTGTTTCTCTTTAAAATTAAGAATATTTTTATGATCTTGAACACTTCCTGTTTGCTTGCATAGCATATTGCACACAGAGGGCTTAATTAATTACATCACCCCATAGGAGTGAGAGTATATCACACATTGGTAGGTTGCAGTAGCTTTCAGAAAAACGAAGAAATTCAAAGATGGTAATTTGAGTAGTAAAACAATGACATCACAAATTATTGTGCAATGCACTCTTTTAATTTCAGTTAATAATTTTCAACATTTGATATCTCTGCTCAGGAATGACCTCCAGTTATGATGGGAGTTGAAAGGTTAGAAATCAATCTTCATGCTTTTTAAAGGGGAAGTTTGAGCAAAAATTTAATTTTCATATGTAAAAGAGGAACAAAATCTACACATTGTGGTGAAAGTTCTATTAAAATCGGACATGTATTTCTTGAGATATCAGTAAATGAAGTCAGTAGATATGTGTTCAAAAGTGAGTTTGAGGGCAGCAGAACTAATATCACTTCCTCACATTGACAAGGAATGCTTTGTTTCCCTAAGTTGTTTTATCAGACAGTTGTGTTGACCTTGAAGTAAATAGGAGTATGACCTCTCTGTGGGGGATGCAAAGTTTATGAAATTCTCATGCCACTTATGCAATCAGATTTTCATAATATGGGATTGTTGAGGAGAAAATCCACAATAAGTTTAAAGAAAAACAAAAGACTGCTCATTAATGTCAATAATGTGGGGATGTGATGTCATATGTGCTTGCTTCAAGTTCACTTTTTGTTGAATATGTGAAAACTTTACTTGTTCATATCTTGAGAACCACACATCGAATTTCAAGGCAAATTTCACCAAAATGCTTGGAATAAGCACCCCTCTAACATACTGTACCAAATCCTGTTGTGATCTTAAACCCTTCTTTTAACATAGTTTTTAGTTTATTGACTTGAGGTACACTTTACACTGTATAGCAGTTGCAAAACAGTACCAGAATTAATTGGTCTCTCAGCTGACACAACAACAAAATGAAGGAAAGTACTGTACTGGCAAAGAATAATTAAGCATAATAAAACTGCACTGTAAATACTGCATCAGGCCTGGCACAGTGAGACTCAGAGAGAGTTCACCTTAAGAGTAATCAAACCATGGGATGAGTGTCATAAAACAAACAAAAGACAATTTACATTCTCTCTCCCCCCCAGAGAATTTTGGACAGGAACACAACAGTAATGTTCACTTTTAAACAACAAAGTGACACATCATCAAACGATCCAATTCATTTCCTGTAGTTCAGCTTTGTCCCTGTTTTAGAGGAAGTAAAAAATAATGCCTCAAGTTTAACAATTTAGGTGCCAGTATACAATCCAAGGATTTGAACTGAAGAGCTGCTTCTCAAGTGACTGTTTGGTATTTAGGTAGCCTATATCTACAACCAACATCATTTTTTTATGATATGTGAATAAGTAGGCATGGAAACTATAATTGCACTGATACACTGTAAATCTACTGTCTGCATTTATAAAAGTTGCAGTGACAAGGCTTGTCTCCATCAGGGGGAAATTTTGCTGTTGGAACTTTGAAGGCTACAGTACAAGTGGGTCTAATAAACAATCCTTACTTCACAAATTCACATGAAAGACAGATACCAAACTCCTAATTTTCAGACTTTCTGTGCAACCTTTAGTTTTGCACAAATGCAGGCTTGCTGAAGTAAACCACTAATAGACAACAGAAAGTTTCACAACCTCAGAGAATTAACATTCCTGGGATGGTACAGTAGTCATTGTGATTCACAAATATTTTATAATGTTGACATGTAGGCCTACAGTGAACCACAACTGGAAAAAATCCTGAGGCCCAACTAAAAGCAACTAGTTGGAAAGTGAGCCATAACTAATTACTGATATTTATTGTTTGCTATTCTCCTTTTGAGCAAAAGGGACCACACATTTGAATTTGCACAGAACTTCCATTCTACTCAAGAATCTGCTGCAACTACTGTATTTCGTGTTTACCTCAGTAGGAATATGGAGTAATTCCATGGTAGGACATAATGCCACCAACTAATGCACTTCAGTTTTCAGTATCACAGAAGTGATTCTGTGATGCACACAGTACAGTAAGTAGTCCTGACATCTTGCAGCTTTTTGGGTATATTCTCAGCATTAAACTGCGGCCATCTTCTACCCACAGTTGGCAGCCTACTGTATCTTTAAAATACTCTCCCTCCAATTCTTCTAAATAAAAAGGCTTTGACCTTGAATTTGAAATTAAAACAATAACTATTAAGTTGGAAAGAAATTTCCACACAAAGTGGACAGAGATTTTAAAGCTCTTCGGTCAACAATATGCTGTAATGCCTTCTCACAAATGGTTTTCTTCTGTCACTGAGAAGACCACTACTTTGCTAGGTGGCACAAAGATGTCCTTGACAGGCTTGCCCATTGTTCAAAATCCAAAAATTCTATTCAATCCCAAATTTATTATGTATTACTCATAAGACTACTTGCATTTTAACAATGTGCACACAATTTGAATAATGCAGTTCTACTAAAGTACCAGTACTGCAACCACTGGTTTGTTACATAATGCATACTGTACCACACAAGTTTCTGTGGGCTACATGCAATTTATGCCTTTGTTTGTAACAGAGTGACAACTTACAGTGACATTAATAGTAAGTTGAAACAGCAATGGAGTACATTGTACTACATACTGCACTAAAATGGCAAGCATTTCTTGCACATATCTCCTGATCATTTGCATTTGGAACTGTTCCTTTGATATTGTTACAAGTGCTGCATAATGCATGGTCATGGCCACAAAAAGTTGGTAAAAGTGAGGCATTAGCCTGGCAAAGCACGTAGGATGTTTGCAGTGGGACTTTGGAAATAGAATATTTTGATAAACAGTAGGGACAGAAAGAAAATAATTTGATTCCAAACTCAAGAAGTGCAACTTTTTTACCTTTTTGCCTTAGCTGTAGCAGACATCATACTGTAAGCCTATGTAGTCACTTGACTTTTCATCTTGAATCAGGTTAGAATACAATCATAAGGTCCAGTTAACAGCCAATTCCTACTTGAGCATCTATTCAGTATCTATAGAGCTACTGTATAAAGCTACTGTTAAAACACTGCTTCAGTCCTGTTGAACTATGAGATAATCCTGAGATACAGTACAATATGGTCCTGATTAAACCTTGAAAACCCATCTTGAAATAAATATGGATCACCTTTTTTGATGAGATAAGAAAACTTTGAATATTTACAAGCTTAAGTGACAATTATCTTCTTTGTACCATTGAACAGAGCAATGTCCATTAAAATTGATGTTAAAAAATGCAAACAATACCTAAATTACTGTATCTCACCTCAGACACAGTCTTCCTTGTAGCAGAACTTGTACTTTATGTGTACAGTAAGTTCAATGAAATAATTCATTTCATGATAAAATAGGTTTTAAAGCTGTAAATCAAATTTCTTTCCAGGAAGCCCTCTCTTATGAAAATTTGATTGTTCAACATTATCTGCTAAATTTTGGCAGATGATCAAAAAAAATTAAAAAAAATCACTAACTCAACGAACAGGAACCATACAGTCTTTTCAAAATACTGTACTTGGGAGTTTTATGATATATGGTTTAATGATCATTTCCCTCCGTTTTCCCTCTATTTTTTTTTTTTTTTATTAAAGAAGTTCCTACTGTACTGTTTGTACAAAACCAAGCTGGGAATCCCCTTTGACAGACAATACAACTTACTTTGTTG
Organism: Holothuria scabra; assembly: GCA_037179385.1. Lineage (NCBI taxonomy): Eukaryota > Metazoa > Echinodermata > Holothuroidea > Aspidochirotida > Holothuriidae > Holothuria > Holothuria scabra. The sequence goes on from CM074186.1 coordinate 39,515,868, forward strand.
CAAGACTGCAAACCACACTCAGCCAACTATGCTGTGTGGTCACTTTTGGGTGTTAGTCAAAACTGCCACATTTGTGATCACTTTAGGAGGTAGTACAGTATATTTCAAAAACAGTGCACTAGTATACATGTACTGTAGTCCTCTATGTAGATAGCCATATCCTGCATTCACTATGGCACTGTTGTGGTATTTATAAACTGTACTTACTGTAAACTTTTCTATAAAACTGAGCAAAGGCAGACCCTAAAACCATTTGGACCTTTTGATACATTATGTATTAGACCTTCACTTAAATATTTCCCTAAGTGTGAGCAATGCTCACACGAAATGAAGGAGTGTGGTAGGTGTGATGTCCACAGACTTATATATGTGTGCAACCACTTGCACTCCTTGAAGTGATTCACAGTAGGTCAAAGGGTGAGCTCTGGTGTGTGATCATACTTGCATCCACCTACTGTACAGTCATTTTACATCACTACTGAGATTAACAATATCCAAAGGGAAACACAGATTTGTACCTACTATCTAGGGTAATTAATTACACAGTGTGACATAATAAAGCTGAGATAAGTGAATGTGATGGTTTTATGCTACATTTTATGAGAAGATTGGCTGCTTTTGAGGTCAGTCTGGGGTACAGTAGAATTCTTTCATTAATTTGATCAAAAAATACTTCGACAACATTTTGAAAGAGGTGAATGAAGTAAAAGTTGAGAAACTATGAAAAATTGTGTGCAAAGCCCTCTGCCATGTACAGTAATCCATCCAAAATTGTGCGTTTTTTTTTTTCTTTAAATTATGAAAGAGCATGTTAATGGGCTATATCTTGCTAGTCCTACCACTTGTGACAGAAGTATACTGCTGCCATGAAAATCTCAGCAAGTTTTGTAAGTTCATTGATACTCTGAAGTTTTTGTGTTTGAACTCTCTGTTTTATCCACACTTTTAAGTCTGTCATATCCAACTGAACAAGCACATACTTAAGCTACACCAACTTAATAGACTATACATGTACATGTCATGTTAATGTATAGTCTATAACTAGGTTACAAGTCATTTTGCCCCTTTCAGTTTGCGCCGGTGGTTTCAAACCCTTTTCCAGTCCGCCCCCAAGTAGAAGTCGTTTCACCCCCAAATACTTAAGTCTTGCGTTGATAATGTACATCAAAACAATGTTTAATTTATCATAAGAGTATTACTATTGGTGATATTTTGAGATGGCAAAAACTAAAACAACTCTCTGGCATAGTTGCATAACCTGCAGTTTCAGCAATTTGTTTATTTCTGATGTTGCACAATTTTCCTTTTTGCATCATTTATTGGAATTAATTTGTAGTCCTAACACAAAAAATGAATTAAATATGATTCAAGCTCTACAAAATCAGTCACATGAACGATGTTGTCAACAAGATGAAAAATGTAACTCGCCCAAAAATGCAACCAAATCAATCAGTCACACACCAACCTATGAGTTGACACTAAATGAACAGCTTGTTTTAGTTAACCATCCAAAATCAAAGTTATTTCATCCTGAAAGTGAAGTAATTGAGATCAATTCATTGATATCGTTTTGTTAATAACAATCACGTTTAGGGAAGGAAACTTAAACAGATTTGGGGGCGAACTGGTTGTAGGCATTTTGGGGCAAAATTACATGTCTTTGGAGGCGAATTGGTCAACTTTAGGGGGCAAACTGGTATTTAGGGGACAAACTGGTTGGGGGAAAACTGGCAAGGGGGCAAAAGGACCAGCTACCTGTAACTACATGAACTTCACTACAGGGCACAAGTTTCCAAAGATTTTCAGCACAAAAAATCACAAATGTATACAAAGTAAGCTGTCTTTTCTTTTTAAATTTGTATACAAGTTAAGAGACCAATCATTCCCAACAAGGTGAAATTAATGTGATAAAGTAAATAAAGTACTTCAAATGACTTACCTCTCTTAAACTGATGGATGCTTTATATAGAAGGTTGCTTCCATCTCGCACAAAAAGTTGATGTGGCTTGTCTTTTAATGTGAAAACAATATCGGCTGGAATGTGGCCTGGGCTTTGATCACCTTCCTTGGGAAATGTTATTTTGGTGCCCTCTTTCCAACCTGGTTTCACATTTATTTCTAGAACTTTGTCTTCCATTCTTGTTGAGCGACCATCACTTGCCAGCACTCTTCTGGATATTTTCATTTTTTTTGTACATCCATGGAAAATGTCCTCCAAAGATACTTTGAGGTCATGATGTATTGGTGGATCAATCTTCTTTCTCATGACTCTAGAATTGTTAAATTGATGAAAACCACCCATATTATGAAACATGTCATCATCATCAACTTCCATGCTTTCAGCTCCGAACATGGATGAACGTGTGCTTGGTCCTCCCATATTGAAAAATACTTCGAAAGGATCAGATCCACCAAAAAAACTGGCAAAAGTCGTTCTGGGATCACCATGATAGGACCATGAGAACGACTCTCCTGGTCCACTTCCTCCACTTGGTACACCCCCCTTGAGTCCATCTTCTCCATACTTGTCATAAATTTCTTTCTTCTTCTTATCGCTTAGAACCTCATAGGCCTCTGAAACATCCTTGAATTTTTCTTCCGCTTCTTTTGTTTTGTTTTTATCTGGATGGTACTTGAGGGCCATCTTTCGATATGCTTTCTTTATGTCATCGTCCGAGGCATCACGGCTGATGCCTAGGACACTGTAGTAGTCTTTTCCCATCTTACTAGGCATCTGGATTTATTCTATGTGACAAATATCAATCTGAAAGAAAAGTGAAGTACTTTATCCTGTGAATTCCTTTCAAAAGCGAGTCGAAGGTATTACTATTTGGTCAGAGCACTTGCTTAGTTTATGCAGCTCAGTTGTGCAAGGCAACACTGTACATACAGTAGACTTAAGCAATACTAATATAGGCTATGCGGAGAAGAATACTATTACTGGCACTACAAACTAACGTTAGAATCTCACGTTCGTTATTACGACAATGTGGCTCTGCCTGCTGTACGAGTTTCGCAAAATACACGATTCGTACACGGTTTACCTTAGGAGTCGATGCTGTGTAGGCTGACGTTAGGCTAGTAAATATGGACAATGTTGTATAGTCTTACGTACCTTGTCGGGTGTAAATAAACAAGGGAAATATCAAAGAATCGTAGTCACTCGATGAACTTCAATGCGCGATCTAAATGCTTCTGTTCCTTCAATGAATTTCTGGAACTGTTTATATACCACCCCGTGGGGTGATTTTAGAAAATTTACGTCAACATCTTTTCACGGCTGGCGTACACGACTTCTCGATTTCTCCTGTACAGTCAACACGCCTTCTGGAAAGTTCGAGAAAATTACAAAACATAATACAGTAAACAACAATGACGTCAGGTTACTCTATTGCGTTGACCAATCAGCTGCAAAGCGATGGGTGGAGCTTAGAAAGAAAATTCCCGAATGAACAGGAACAGTTTGGCCATGAAAAGGATTGTACATCATTACTGCTACTCTCAAAGAGTATTCTCCATTTCTTCCCACGAAGGTAGAAGCAAGGTTGTATGAAAGTTTCGCACGTTTATATTTTTTCGTAAATGTGAACAACTCACCATTACCTTCAAATAACTTAACTATCCAAAAGCAAAGCAAAGTCGGCTAGTTAACTCGTCCGGCGTGCAACCGACTTCGTCGGCTGGGCAACCGATTTTAGTGGCAAGCCTATGCCAAGTGGGAGGAAAGCCGGAGTAAAATTCACGTACATCGAGCGGGACTTAAACCCATGCACAAGTGAAACACATTGGTAAACAGGAGCTGGAATAGACCACTCTGCCACTCGACGACCCATACTTAACTATCCTTCGTCCGCTTTATATTTATACTCCCAGCCTCGAATTACTCAGCGTGAGATTTCAAATCGGATCACCATTGCTTGTTGGTGGGGGAAGTGGGATTTCTAAAAAGCGATGCTTTAAAATAATGACATAATTCAACATGCAAAACTGTGTAACTTGGTGTGGGCAAACGTTATCAAGCTTACATTAAATTATCCGTCCTGCCATTCACCATCTCGTTGCCCATTTGTGCTAAGTAATCGTGCGCCATGGAACTTCTCTGACAGAACCACTGACTGCTGCTTGCGTGTAGTCACGGTCCAAGAACAAACATTTGATTAAAAGTTAAGGTTGATCAGTGGCGGCACCAGAATACTAAAATTGAACGAGGGCAAACTATGGCTAATAATGTTGGGGCGCTAAAATTTTCGGGAGCAGCATAAAACCAAGCCCAAAGCGCCCGTTCCTGGGGTTGGGTCCAGGTGGCGATCAAGTCCTGAAAGCTCTTGGTTTTAGCATACCTCTGGACGAAGGTTCAAGTCTCAAGAGGTGCATTATTATTTATTTTTCGGTTAACCGAACTCCTACTGACCTAACTTGGAGGACAAGTGTGTGTGTGTGTGGGGGGGGGGGGGGTCCACTATCTTGCCCCTCCGTAGCGCAGCCACTTAAGTTAATTTACATTATGCAATGTTATCAATTTTCTAACCAAAAGTGATAATGAATTCCCATAGTCCTTTTCAATTTTTGATAGTCTCGAGGGTATGTTTTTGTAGTTTATACCCCTTCGCCAAACAAGGGATGTATACGAGTCATGATCCAAGAGATTCCACCATAAGCGTCGTTTTGACGGCCGGGAACGGGGGACATGTCCCCTCCACTTTTTGGAGATGCACCCATTTATTTTAGTTTTTACGAAGTAAATTCTTGATGAACGGAAGTGACCAAGCCTCTTTTTACCCCACATTCGATTAAAAATTGACCTACTTGATTTCCACCAATGGAAATTGGCAACTGTGTGCAATATTTGTAAAAAAAAATACATTTGCATTATTTTTACTGTCCTTGAGAATTTTCGAATACTGTTTTCTTCACTAGGGTTAGACACTATCTACCCTGCATGCAGGGATGCACCCCAGTACACAGGGGGCAATTGATATAACAAATACAATGTCTTTGCTGATTATGTTTTCTTTTGTCTTTAATCACTTACCTTGAATGCCATACTGACACAGGTCAGTGCAAACAAGCGACGTATACACACATGACTCAACTGCATATTTTACACAATAACCGCATACACCGTAATTAGCTATATCTGAGACCAGGGCACCCTCGCATTTATCCCCTAAATATTTTATTGTCCTGCCATCATCTTGCCACAGAAAAGTAAGCGTAAAGCGTGCAATACACTGTGAAGTGATTTCAGACAAGATCGTTATCACTAAAGCAAACATATGTCAATACCCCTGTACACCATCATAACTGGATGGAGAAAATGGGAGGGGTCGGATATCTCGGACATTTTTGTTCATTGGATTTTCTTGAAGGTTACTTAGCACTGAAACCAGCTGCCAAACTCATCCGATATTTATAATAATTACAGTCTGTTTCAGCAGTGTATAACCACTGTAGTCCTACCAAACTTTCATTTAGTAATATCCAGAGAGTTGGATTGCTAAGAAACATTAATACATTAGTGACATCCCTAGAGAACCCAACCATTTCGATAAACCCATCCCCAAGAGGGCTAGCATGGGGCCTGCAGGAGCCTGTTTCACAAAACACTACGACGCGTCTTCGCACCCTGACATAAAGAACAATTTTGTGAAACCGAAGTTTGAAGAGGAATTAATTAAGACACACCTCACTGTAAGTCAAGTCTTTGGTGTGTTAAGTCTTATTCGCCTAGGCTGAGTTTAGTGAAACAGACCCCCGGTCAACTGTTACAGAGTACCATATGCATGAACAGTTTTTTTTTTTTTTCTAGTATGTTTCCGACCGACCTCTTGAGAATTGCATGCGCTAAGTACATTTATGAAGTACATCGTATGAATGGTTTACAAAATGGAAGCGATGTTGGCTTACAGGATCTGGATTCATGTCTATCACGTGTAAATATATCAGAATGAAAGGCAGTCATACTCGCGAGGTGGCTCCAACAATTAATTGTGATATAAACAATGAGTTCATAAATTGCTATGTACCACATCCCTGATACGAATGGCAGGTAGCATTGCAAATGGCATTTTTTTTATAAATAGGTTTGTACATTTCAGAAACTTGTCAGACTGAGTGTTGAAAGCTTATACTGGTCAAACATTAGTGATGGGAGGTGACGGGAGAAATTTCAGAGATATGCCGTATATGGCAAGGGAGAAACCAGCCTCGGTGGCCCATGTACATTCAAAAGAAGACGACACTTTGGTTGAGGCAGAATATGTTTCATGCTCTAAAGACTGTCTGAGCGAAACTCCACGGTTGGCGTGGATCGTACAGATAATTTTGAAATCCCGACCCTCAGAGAATCGGAAAAGACATTTCTCGGGCTTGTAAGTAGAATCAACTACATCGCCAAATAACCTAAAATTTTGTTTGCAAATAAAAATCACTCCAATAAACATGGAGACATTACAAAATGACCAGGGAATTAACAGATATCAATGTCAATTTTCGGCAAGACGGAAAAGACGTTTGAGGTGTTCTTATACGCCAGGATCTTAATGGTCTAATGAATACTGGTCGCATCTTGTCATATGTCTATAGTAAGATAGGAAACATAAGTGGAGCTCCACTATTGGGTGGGCAGGTTTAGAGGCCTAAATACCTGTCGTACAATGTCGTACGCATACATTTTCCTGTCGTACAATGTCGTACGCATACATTTTCGTCCGGGACCAAAACGGGGGATCAGGAACGAAAGAATATCTAAGAAAGCGCCGCTAACAGGCTAATCAGCGGTTGAAGGTTTACTATCTAAAATTACGCCACCATCAGTTGACGCGAAGAGCACCGGATATTGCTTGGCCGAAGATAGTTTACTGGTCACCGGAAATGACAGTTTCAAATCCATTTGAATTGACTAAGTTTCTTGTATTTACTTCCCTACATATATCCCCCACTTCACACACTCCACATATAAATGTGAAATAAATGCCAAAATATGGCAGCAACTTTAGTTTGGCCAAAACGTGATTGTCCCCTCTAAATGGAGTGATTTTTAACACAATTGTACTTGCAAGGGAAATGTTTCTCTTAAAATTTCCCATAACGATTTAAAATACAAAAGTTACCACTATTTCGCGTAAAGTAGTGGGCAAGACATTGATTTGAGCTTGATAACTGGACTAATTTGTTGTTGTTATTTTTTTTCTTTTTTTTCTATTCTTTTTTTTTTTTTGTAAGATGATCGAATGTTGTGCCAAGTTTTGTTAATTTTTCTTATTTATCAAAATAATTTCACCGTGACTATGATCATTTTTTTCTTTTCGGGCAATTCAATAAAAGATATCCTGTACGTTACAGATTTAATGAAAAATATGCAACTCTTCAACTCAAATGTGTTGGGTTAGCCTTGGGTGGGTGAAATGGTTGGGTAATTTCCTTTGCCGAACTAACGAGTAAAACACTTAACCAACTGAGTTGGGCACTTTTTTAACCAATTCCGGTCAGATGGTATACGGAACCAACGGTCAGGTAATTTTTGCCCAGGTTGGGAAACCATTTTTAGAATGTAGGGGGCGCGCCGCGTGCCTGCCTCGAATTTTGCCAATGGTCTCTGCGTCTGAGTTAAATTTCAAACGCTTATAAAAAAAAAAAAAACCAACAAGGCACAAAATGAAAACACTGACGAGTCCATAAACAGATAAAACGACTGCTAGAACTGACGTTCGCGCGATATAAAGGAATGAAACAACGCAGATCGACTGCACATAAGCATGGCATGAATATTTGTGTATTGTGTCTAAATAGAGGCTAATATTACCAGCAATCCATGCAAGTCATTAACACTACTGAGTATTTGACGAATAATATCTCACAGATGCTGCTAGTGTTTCCAATTAAAAGTCGAATTAAGGAGGTCACGAGGGCATTGTTCTCATTTCACATAGGCGTCTCGTTAAATAAGAAAAATAGTGTTTAGGTTAGGGTCGCGCGTTTGAAAGGTTTCTGCATCACCGTATACAGTTTACATCAACCGGTCGGGGAGGAAGGGTGTCCATGATCTGAATGGGCAATGGTCAGTGGATGGTCTGTACAAATTATGTGATATCTCTGAGAGAAAGTTAAAGATAAAGCAATATCTCTCCTTGCTGACGAGCCATGCAACCTGCTCACGCCGGCGCACACTGCTCACACCCATACTACGCCATGCCGCTGATGTGCGCACGACGATATCGCAGTTTTGTAATTATTCTTTGCTTTAACAGTCTTTATGGGTAGAAAAGGCGGAATTATTGGGTTACATATGACTGAACCCGCCAAGTTAGATATGGGACTTCCTCTCTAACCTCTCCTTCAAACCCTCCCTTTTAGTTCCTAAGACAGTACCAAGCCCATTTCAGCAGATTCTCGGGTTCAAGAATTTCGCCCCTTGAACAGTGGACATTTATACTTTGAACTTGATTTCCAAATCCAGCAGTGAAATGACGTATATTTGCGGTTAACCTTATGACCTGGGCATCCACCTTCAAAATATTCTTAAAGATTGATTTGTTTCCCACCTGTAATAGGACTAGAATCGAATTCAGTGGTTAAATTAGTTACAAAGTGAATCTCGAACAACGAAAATCGGTTCAGATTTAGTGAAGTTAGGAATCAAAATGAAACTAAAAATGCGGGAATAAAATTGAAACTTTCTAGACAAATCTGTCAAATTATAAATATTTGAGACATAAGACATATCAAATACGTACTTCATGGTTCAAAATTAACGTAAACGTGTTAATAATTACAAAAGGGAATTATTTCTTGATATTTTCAGCAGAGTGGGTACATATTGTTTGGGCTGCCAACACTTGATAAAAATCTAAAGGTCAGTTTGTTATTTGCGGTTTTCCATCTTTAAAAAATCGGCAAAGTCATTACGCTATCGGCCATTTCATGACGCCCTGTTTGATGCACGACTACAAGAAATTTACTCCATGAGTTGAGTAATTTGACCGTTTAACAACCCAATTCCTCATACCATACCGGATCCAAAATATGTAGTGGGCGTAACCGTGATTAAGATTTTTTTAGTATGATCTTTGAAACTACTTTTCATTGTTAAAATTAAGAATTTAGACTCCATTATGACTGGAAGAAAATATAAGGATGGTACTTGACGAGAAGTCTACTGCGTTAACGTACTTCGTTTTTTCAAGATGATGGCGTTGACGCCGTGGCGTCAGTGCATAAGGTCTACATTCTAAACAATTAAGTAAACCTTTCCTTTGGTAATAACATGTAGGAACGAGCTGATAACCTACAAAGCCGAGATTCCATCATCTGGTCATACAGTCATATGCATCTGCTTTCAATTTGCACTGGGTACCATCAAATCAAATTTAAAATCATTAAGATGCCAAATTAATCATGTCTTTATTTAGTTCTCGTCGTTCTCTCTCCATTAGTCATCACTTCGGCTGCCCAATAGATGTAAATTGATATTCAATCGTGACCTCGCGGCTACATTCCCGAATACCTCCGTTCAAGTAAGTCAAGGAGTCGCTGGACTAATTTCCCGAGACCAGTGGAAATGAATGAATACTATCTGACGATAGCAAGTTATTACGATAATATTTGTACCCAATGTTATACATGCTTGATTACCGGGTTCGCACATGTCTTTTAGCATTCATGGAGCAGTACTACTAGGGTCGTGATGATAAGGCGGTAACATCTCAAACGCTGGAGCTTATTAATGTGGTAGACAAAGTTCAATTCTTAGCTATAGCTGATATATTTTATGTCGACTTTTTGAATTTGGAAAGGTACAAGCTCAAGTCAAAATAAACTATTTCAGATATTTGAACAAATGTGTCGGTTTCCTTTGCTAAAATAAAGTTGTTCAAAAAATACAGTTTGAGGCAAATCACTCTCATACATTGGCGTATGAGGCGGGCGTGCTGGGGGCCAAATTCGGGCAAATACATTTGATCCATTCGGGCAAAACATGAAAAGGGGTGCAATCATATTCGGGCAAAATTCATTCCTGCCTTCCTTACAAAAGTTATCCCCGTACGCCTATGCTCTCAAACCAAAAAGGGGTCGGGACATTGCAATCAGTTTTGGTCGACTATTTTTTCACCGTTGCGGAGAATCTTTGTTGTTTATTTCGAAAACGTAAAAAGACGTTTTGCAATATTGTAACCTATAATATCAGCTACTTAGAGGGAATGTGTCTAGCTCGAGGCAACTACTATTATTAGCTTGGGGAACCGAGGGGTCCAAATTCCTGTTCATATGTATTATAGTAAGAATTATTCAATTTATGTTACATAATTAAGAAAGAAAGAAAGAAAGAAAGAAAGAAAGAAAGAAAGAAAGAAAGAAAGAAAGAAAGAAAGAAAGAAAGAAAGAAAGAAAGAAAGAAAGAAACAAACAAACAAACAAAGAAACAAAGAAAGAAACAAAGAAAGAAAGAAAGAAACAAACAAACAAAGAAACAAAGAAAGAAAGATTAAATGTCTGGGCCTCAGTCGCGAAGTTGCCTTCTTTACAATGTTTGGAGTCCTTGTAGGCCATAATATGTGGATATATGACCAATGCTCTTAACCCCTTATGGGCTAATTGAGTGTTCGTTCACAGTAGAACAAACAACAATAAATACTTAAAGGCCCAATTTTCTCATCCCAAACAGTGCCAATTCTCCTAACCTTCTTAATTAAGCCCCTCCCACAATTGTTTAAAATTCACCCTCATCCAGACACAATCTCGTTTTATTGCTTCAGGGTGAATATAGAAAGCTCAATGTGTATAACCAAAACACTATCAGAACAGTTCGTGCTGTGTAATAAAAGTTTTGGTACTCTGCATTGTTTGAATTAGCAGTCAATCAAAAAGCTGAGCCAATTGAGAGTTTCTGTTACCCTATACTAGAAGTGTAGTTTGGGGTGAGAGGATTGTCCCTTTAAAATTACAAATCATAAGGTACAGAACAAATCTAACAGTCAGGAAACAGGACCGAAAATGCTTCACAAGACAAGTTCCAACCAGGCAATTTAAGTTTAACGATTGAAAGTGAAATGAAAATATTAATACTTTATGGTTTAAAACAGTAGATGTTGTGATACAGGACGCCAAAAAGGCAATTTGTTACAGTTTTTGAGAAATAAATGCAAATGTTACTCAATTATCAAAGATATATTTACTTTACAACGCATTGTGCTGCAGTTAGGAGAACAACTGCCCTTATAAAAAGTTCCTACTTACAGCATGGACGGTTAAAGGTAGAGCGAGAGGGTTATACCAGGGAGCTGCCACTAGGAGTTTCCTGGTCCTGGTTATACTGCTTTCCGTTATTAAATGGGATCATTGAAAACAATGTAAACCGAGATGTGCAGGCAGGATTGGAGAATCTTGTTAGCCGTATATGATTAATCCCTCACTCAATACATGATATTTTCAGATGAAATGCGGCCGCTTATGACATCCTATAATATGTGCCTTATTGCATGGAATTTAATGAATGGAGTGCACAATTTTGGGGCACAGTTTCAACTCTCTTGCTTATAATGCGAACTGATAATGGTGTTCTTGGCTGGGGGCTGCGCCAGAGTTTTTTGATAAGGCACAAAGGATTAGTCGATTGCTTCTTCTCTTCTTATTTCCGTCTCTTCCTTCTCTTTTCACATTTCCTTGCGAATATAGGAGGCTCTGGTCGCCTCCTCTGTCCCACTCGGACGCCCACCTGCTCTTGAATGATAGATTTTCCATCGGCTCTGCAGAACTACATACGGTAGTCTTGGCCTTTATGTCATATCTGCAGACGGAGCAATTAATGGTAGTAAATTTTATTACTACGGGCTTACTAGTGACGCCATCATAACCTACCATAACCATAGCTAGGGAAGAGTTTTTAAGTGAGTACTCCGTTCCTTACAGAAAACAGGATAACAATTAATGCCGTGTGGGTGGGCTATCAGGAGATGTTCGAAACTCTAATACTCCATTTGTATTCAAATATTCGACTACTGCCGCATACTTTACCCCCCACTTCTTCGACCATGGCCTATACTGACGACATACTACCAGTGAAAGAAATTCCTCGGGTTCAATGAGGAAAATTGGACATGGGTTTTGTTCATGATCTACTAAGAGATGATGTATCATGACCCTGGATGGATTAATGTATCTGGCCCCTGGATGGTTTAATCACCCGTCATCACGGATAGTATACTGATTCGTTTAATGCGTTTCTTTCTAAGACCCAGATGAATATGACGACAAATGCAAACCAATTTACGTCACAAGTAAAGATGATAAGTTACTGTAGGTATGACTCTTTCGTAATTTCGTGGAAGGGTTAAACCTTCGTATTCCTACATAACTTGACCTATCTATTTTCAGAAGCTTTACTTTGACCGGGGAGCAGTCGTTTACTCATTACATTGGACAGACATCTTGATTAAGTTTCCATATTAAAATTTTATTTGCGATTTTTTAATTCGCTCCCCCTTAAAGGAAGGATGTTAAACAAGGGTTGAATCCAAAATAACTTCAAAAAGGAGAAACATGCCCTGTTATATTTTGAAAAAAAAAAGAAAGAAATTAGATTATCAAATAAGTGTTGTAATGTATTTTAGAAGGTAGTGATTTCACAGACTTTTAGGTCATTTTTAGAAATTTGTTTTATCCCCAAATATTTCTATCGAAACAAAATATGCAGTGTCCACCGCGGGAATTCCAAGGTGCTAGTTTGTAAGAGAATATTTTGCCCACAATGAAAAATGCTGGGCACGTAGCTATTCATCTGTTTATGGGATTAGGGTAGTCCACTTATTGCGCTGAACAATAAAGTTTTCTTTCGCAGAAGTTCTCCTAGGCCTTAATGTACCCCATGTAACCTTACCTGCCGTTACCTAAATGTAGCACTACAAACACAGTTGTTACGTTTCTTCCCAAAGTCTATCTTGAGCAGCAATTAAACCTTTACCGTACTTCCATGAACTTAAGCAACTTTGTGGGGTGAGATGATGTATTCATATGTAGGAAAGGGTCATGAGAGTTTTTCAAAGAATGCTTATGGTAGATATTCCTGGGAAACGAAGAACTCAGGGGATGAAACTCTCCATGCATTTTTTTTAAATACGTAGCTTTTCTGTTCTCACCGCTACTCTTGCACCAAAGCCGCCTGATCTCACCCTATCGATGTTTTCACCTTGTCACGGGAATGCTACGGGATCATAATTTCGGTGAAAGGCAATGCTACTAGATAAAATCGGTGCAAGGCAAATATCTTTCCAGCCTTCGAAAACGGCCACAGAAGGGATGATCATCATTTCGACCAAAGTTTAGAGAAGTCGGGAGGTCTGGAGTTCGACTCATGGTCAGGTAATACCGAAGACTTTTAAAATGGAACCTACTACCATTGTGTTTGTTACCGAGCATAATCAATGGAGAAGGCAAAAACCATTCAGGGAACCACAACTGAAAAAGATCGTGCCCGGGCCAACTGAAATTAATTCGTTAGAAACTGTGCCATAGACAGCATGTAACTAACTAGCTCGACCTAATGGCAATTTTATTTTATAAAATCCGAGATGTTGAAAGATTTTGATGCGTGGTGTTCCTGTGAACACTTATACTCGATAATAATGCCAGTTCCATGTGGATCTCTGACCCTGAAATGAACCAAACTTACTCGAAGATATTGTTTGTATAGTCCTGTGTCAAATCATTACTCGTATGCTGCAGACTATGTACGTGGTAATGGGACCCAATTAAGGAGATCCTTAAAGTGTAACTCAAGTCAAAAAGTTCAAATATTTAAGAGCATGAAATTTGAATTCTAACAGTCCAAGAAATAAAATGTTGAAGTTTACTCACTTAGAACAAATTGGTTCATTGCGTAATAATTTGTGACTTTCTTGTTGTACAACTCACATTACCTGCTTTGTTTCCCTTCAAAGTAAAAATTTCTGTATGACCTACCTTTTGTTTGCATAGCATATTGCACAGAGAGAGCTTAAGTAATTATATCAAATATCGCACTTTGGTACAAGGTGCAATAGCTTTCAGAAAAACAAAGGAATAAAACTCTTATAATTTGACTAGTACAATAACGACATCACAGATTATTGCGCAATATACCATTTATAGTTGAGTTTAAACACTTTAGCATTGTATATATCAGCTCAGGGATGGTCCTATGAAGATGGGTTGGACTGTTAGAATTCACATTCCATTCTGTTTAATATAATTTAATGATTTTTTTTACTCGAGGTACACTTTAAGTTGGGCTAAGAAAAGATATGTTGTGCTTCACGTTGCTATCCTCAAGTGTATTTATCGTCTTACACCACAGATAATACATTGATGTAATAGACCTCAAACAAGAGAGTTGCCACTCTTCTTAAATGAACTGTAATATAATCATGCTTACATTTCCCTTCGTTTCATCCAAACACGCATTCACGCACCGTGACAAACGCCTGCACTGACACAGACACACACGCAAACACACATGGACACCAATAAACGTAATGGCCATTGCCTAGAGTGTAAAACATTGTAGGCAAGAATGGTCAGGCGGCTGTAGCCCCCCCCCCCCTTCCTGACGGACCAAAGTCGTCTGTCGGGGCCCTTTTTAGGTTTTTAACGTACTTTGCTTTTGTACCATTATTGGCAAAAGACATAATTTAATAGCGTTGTTGCTACGGGTGGCTAAAAAAGCCACCCGTAACTGTGCTCTCTCCATTTTATTATGATGAAAATGGTCATCTTCTGTAATGTGGGGATAGATTTTGCAGAAATGTATCTTCATGCTTTATACGCACCAACGAGTGTTGTCTCTGTGCTAAGTTTATTGCTTCCACACCAAGTGTGATTATAAGCTTACAGAATACACAGACTGACATTAAATTCATCCTCCCGTCCAATAAAAGATGTTGCAAAGGGTGCAACAATAATTGTAGCGCAAATAGCACTCTTGTTGTAGGGGGTAGTTGTCAAAATCATTTGAAGAGAACATCATGGTTAAAATAAAATGAAAGTGTTATTATAGTGGTAATGGTTTAAGAGTTTTAATGAACGGCTTCAATTTTGCTTTTTTTCAAGTGACCAATCTCATGAAAAATGGCTATTTCTGACACTGCACGATAATCCCGTGCATGAAAATGCTTATTTCTGTTTTTTGTGGTCTCAAAAGCCATAACATTGCATCTAATAAGCCAAGGTTTATGTTACTTTTATGTATTATGAATTCGGTATCTAGGGAGCCAAGCAGACCTTTTGTCTTGGCTATTTCTTGCAATGTACTTAATGACTTTTTCAGAGTGGTTACATATAGTGATGTAAGTTACGTCAATTAATATTTCTTCTTGTACTTATCTTGGTTTCCAGATACCTAAAATGAACACCTAACGGTGATTAATTTCCACAACTTTCCCCCTGTAAGATTGCTTGCTATTAGGCTCTAATCTTTATTTACACAAAGTAGCCAATTATTTCATTAAAATCTTAAACCGAGACCTGACAATAACACAAGATATAATGACCCCTTCATACACGTACTAGAATGTGTGAGAGAGAGGGGCAGAAATATGGGCTTCTGCAGGGAGGGGCAAGGGGGAACTTGCCCTCCCCTGGAAAATAAAAAAAAACATGGAAAATGAAGAAAACACAAAGAAAAAGACGAAAAAATAGCATCAACACTTCTTAAGAGTTCACTCAGTGTTTTTCCTATTTATATGCGGTATATAGGCTTAAGAAATACCATTTCCAGTGATCTGAGAGGCATTTTGGGCCAAACTTTTCATGCGCTCCACGCCAACTCATGGTGGCGCGGAGCTCCCCCCCCCCCCCTAAACGAATTGCGTCGCCCTTCCCCACAATTTTCTTCTGCGGAGGCCCATGGATAGAAAATTTAAACATGTTTAAATAGAAAAACTTGCTGAGGAGAAATGGCAATTGAAATATTCTTCTACTACGTGCAGAAAATCAAATGGAAAGTCTGAAAAGCAGAGGCTTCGATCGTGCTGAGGCCGCAGGGTATTTACTCCTTCGAAGCGCCCCTGCAGACCATTTTGACTTCCTCTGACCGAAATCCCTAGCTCCGCCACTGATCAATATCACGTTTTCTCCTCGAGCACAAACAGTCCCGTGAGATTTTTCGGAGGAATCTGCAAAATTTCAGAAATTTCTCAGATGCAGGAAGCTCCTCATTTAAGTGACAGACCACCCGACCACTGTCCCACAATTGCCTTGTAAGTTTTTAACATTCGACTTCGACTTCAATGCCCGCAGTCCAGTGGACAGTCTCTCCACCCGGAAATTTAGGTCATTAGAAAATCAAGTTGTTCTACTGCCTGAATTCAATTCTTCTTCCTCCCAGCTGAGCACAATTAGAGGATTTGTTAAAAAAAGACGTGTGCTACAGATTTGTTAGTTAGTCTGTTAGTTAAAGGATGGTTTACAGCTCAGCTTCTAACAAAATTGGTTTAAGCCTGACCGGCCAAGAAGTGGTAGCTCACTGGCGTTTTGCCCTAACCCACTACTTTTCAGCTTATACTGAGCACCAAGCACGATGTCAGTAAGTTCTATTTTAAAGTCTTCCAATGTACCGGTCATGAGTCGAACTCCAGACCTACCGACTGCAAGTCAGATGCACTGATCAATTTTACCATACAGTCGGTCATGTTTTTCAAGACGGACAAGAGCAATTGCCATGATTTGCAGTAGATAATTACCTCGAATCATCCCAACTGACTTTCAGAAATGGACCCCTCCCTCGCACACCCGTAGGGATTTATGTAAGAAAAGACAAAGCAGTGGTCATCTATGACTAGGCCTATACATCATTCCAATAATCTCTCATGATCTACGGTAGATGACTCAACCACTCGATATATCTCTGGATGGTGTCTTGTAGAATACAGGCTCTTCAATGACTTCGACTCCACAATAAATACCCAACAGTGAACTTCTTAGAAAGATACTATTGTAATGTTAATCCGTCACCAACTTCTTCTGGAGAACGAAGTTGAAAGGAGAGACAACCATGCAGGCTTACTGATCGTAAAACGCCTACAAGAAAGATCACTCTCCAGTGACATCATTCCTGGAACTATATTAATTATATCGCCAGTATCAAGTGCTACACATTTGACAAGTTGCTCCGCGTTGCCCTATTTTCCATGAGGACTGAATATAGGATGAAGTAATGGGGAGGTCTTTATTGGTGAATACTTGTTTCGGTTTTAATCAAGTTGGTAAAGAGGAAGCCGAAATACATGAGACAGAAAGGCAGAGAGACTATAGGAGTATAGTTGGCGTCTAGTTAAATTTTGGTTTCTTCGGACAGTAACGACCGAATTACCACAAACACTTCATGAAAGCCATAGACATTGTAAACTGCCACATGGTGGGTAACTGTTGTCGGCTCAGCGGGCGCGCATTAGTCCTGCAACTGTATTGCCTTCACTAGTATTCCAACGTTAGAGTGTGTACTTCTCTTGCTATGACGGCTACGTAGGCCTAGGTACTGCCTGGCGGTCATCGATAGCAATGATAGCTTACGTACGTGAACAGCTTGTCTGTAATTGAGGTTAAAGTGGTACAACTTTGTCGGTAATTTCCCAAAAGCCAAAAACAAAGCTCATTTTAAGGTACAATGTGCCAATCACCAGGTGTATCCATTTGTTCTCCTTCGGACTTCGGACATAGGTGGATCCAGAGGGGAGATGGGGGGGGTATGCATACCCCCCCCCCCTCCACCGCGATGGTGAAAATTGTATAGATAGGCAAAATTGTAGCCTAGGCCTAACTACTTTTTAGAAATACAAATGATAGTTATTACATTATTTGATTACCGTATTTTTGTGTCATATTCTTCAATAAAATGAAAAATGTAAATTATAATTCTAAAATCCCTTTTTGTTTAGACATTGCGCATGCTAAATCTAGCGTTTTCCGCCAACGGCCGTTGGTAACGCTGTTTGTGACATCGCATGTGTTTCTATGTCAATACGCGGGGCTACGACTACTGTCGGATGATGGATCAATCGTTTATACGAAGACCTGCACGGGGATGTGGGAGAGTGTGTAGGCGACACGAGTTGAGATATGAATAAATAGATGAGAAGATCTAGTTCTGATTCAAGATGATTGGCGGTTTTATTCCGTTCGATTTACAGCAGGTAAATAAAAAAGAAATATTAAAATTTAACTGTATACAGATTGACTCAGGTGCTCGTCGTCTGAGGTCTGCTGCACCAGAGTGTGAGTGTGACCAAAACTTGCAAGCTCGGAGCTTTCATGCCTCGGGGAGATCGGAATACATGCAGTCCCCTGATTGGTTAAAAGTTGTGACGTACCAAATTAAATAAATATTAAGGGGTGTGCTGATCTAAGAAATGACCAACGAGGAGGCTGTAGAGGGCGAAATTGGCCACACCTTGAAAATATGGGATACAGCATACAAGTGGAACTTGGGCGAGGTAGTTTGTCACGTTAACCGGTGATACGTGACGGGAAACAGGAAAGGCCATGGGAATCTAGGACAAAAGGAAGGGAGACTTGCTCTTAAACAACAAGATGGCGTTCCTGTTAAAGGTCATGGAGGGTGCGCCATACTTCATGACACTACGTACAGTTTACACATGACATAGAATAAAACCGTGTAACGGTTATAGAGTAAACGCGGTTTTAAATTCACATTGACCGTGTAGTTCGTTAAAGTAATGATTACACACACTTTCAAGACCATGTTTTGAAAGCTTGGAAGTTTCATAGTGGCTCAAAATATTGAAACATTTAGCACCATGTTGCATCTCGGCCCCTTTTCTTAGACACACAGGCGGGGCAGGGGCTCTGAAAATGAAGAATTCGGAAATTTGCCAATTATGAGACAAGTCCACTGTGTGGTTTTGACGACTCCCCCATTTCCTGAATTCTAATTGGCATCAGAGACTAAACAGCCATACATATGGTGGCGCTTTGCTCAGTGTACATTTGATGTCCCATCCACATGCAGATCCCCCCACTGCAAATTCCTGGATCCGCCACTGCCTTCGGATAGACTTCCTTCCCGTACAGCAAAACTTTGAAGGGAGTACTTTTTTGATATGATGTGGAATAGGATGAGATGTTAATTATGTAACTGTTTTGTGAAAGTATATGAAATTAAGTACGGTACAAGTGGGAGAAATGGTTCAATTGAAGCAATTTTGGGGAACGAATGGGCTTTAGAAGCTGACGAAAGTATACCAAGCTTTTAGTAAGCTTTTGCGTTTGTGTTTCTGCCCGATCCGGTTTGAGTTTTGTTTTTGTTTGTATGTGCCGTTTCAATGCACTTAAAAAGCCCAAGCTTTTAGTAAAAACAAGGCTTGGATAGGGTGATTGAACTTGGAGCTGAAAAACCATGAACACCCAACTTGCCAGCTTTCATAAGAACGGTATACTGCTTGCACCTGGCGAAAAATTCGACAAGGTTTTAAAGGCCAGCTTACTTATCGGATTTCGTGTTTAAGTCAATGAAGGACCTAATTGGGTTATTCTATCTTAACTGTCCAACTTTTTCTTCATGATAATTTTGATCTCCTATAGCAATGGATCCGTTTCATCAGCCCCGACATCTATTCCGTAGATTATGAAACAATTTTTTTATCATTGACAGGGGTGAAACAAGTTTTTTACTTTCTCGGAACTTTCGAGAAGTAACTGTAACAAATTTCTTCCCCGAGTCTTTGTCTCCCCTCCGTAATGTTTATTTCTTTTTGCTTTGAACGAGTGTGACATCTAATGACGTCACCGAATTAGATTCAGATCATTTGATATTGTCTTTAGGGACTTACCCGGCAATACGGCTTTTGTTGTCAGTGACTTCTGAAATGAGACGAGCAACTGGAAAGGCGTAATTGATAAATTAAGCGCATTAATGACTAATGAACTGCTACCATTACGAGCTTTTACTTTCGAACAAAGGGTGTTATACATTAATGTCAAGTAATGACATTGGCAAGACAAATCATTAGTAATAAAAGTATGATGAAAGGGGCTTATATGATTTTTTCCTTAAGAGTTTTGTAGAGGTACGGTTAAGTTTTATTGCGGAATAAAAATTTCTTTTGTTTGTTAAATGTCGCGGTTTTAAATTTCCGTCTGGGTCACATTTGTCAGTATGGGTTGCATGTCATGATTTGAGAGGTACCGAACACCCCTTTTTCCAATTTGATCCTCTAACTAAATAGAGTCTTTATCTAAACTATGTGAACCAAGCCAATCCTTTCTGGAGTTGAGAAATATTAAGTTTTTTTTTAAAAAAAAAAAAACTTCACTACACTACCTATATAGAGTCCCGCCACTCGAGATCCCCCCTTATCCTTTTTTACCCCTAGCCCATACAGAATACTCGTTATTAGATGTTTATGTGTCTATTGTCATGATCTTATCACGTCGTCACCATCAGAGAATATAATGATCTTAATATGATATCCGCATATGAACACAGATAAATTCGAGCTTACCCGCACTTCTCATACGTCCTAATCGTATAAAAGTCTTCGAGTTCATACGAGTTGTAAAATTAAAGGATATTCTCGTGGCTTTTGATTAAGATCTCGCAAGAGGGACAAAAATATTCTAGACCATTTCCTTCATCCCTGTCGCAATACTCTTCTACTACCTCACGGTATATCACCATTGGTTATTTTTGCTAAAATACCTACACTTTTCAACAACGGCACTAAACGATATGAAGTGTGGGTGCATTGGGTCAGATTACTTTTGTTGTTTGAATGCACTGTTAAATTAATGTGCTCCGATGACATTACAGGTTTCCCATAATGCACTAAATCCCAAGAAACAATGCATTTAATTGCATTATAATGCAATATGCTATGCAGTCTGA
Source organism: Holothuria scabra (assembly GCA_037179385.1). Classification (NCBI taxonomy): domain Eukaryota; kingdom Metazoa; phylum Echinodermata; class Holothuroidea; order Aspidochirotida; family Holothuriidae; genus Holothuria; species Holothuria scabra. The sequence continues at coordinate 39,536,740 of CM074186.1, forward strand.
GTTCTTACCTCCTGAAGGAGAAAATTTTTTCTGCATATTTTGAAGGCAATGATATTGTCTTCTTAAAATAATGCGATTAAAAATCTAATGGTTGACCCATTTAGGTCACTTCCGCTTCGGAAATGTTGCACAGCCATAGAGTAGTGAAGTATATGACATTCGTCAAATGAGATATTCATAATTCCCAAAATGAGCCACTCTGCATTTTTTATTTCATGTCATACAAAGAGCTATGCGGCTTATTGAAAATTTTGGTGGTCTGAGGGTAAATTGTAGTTTATGGTGACGAATGACAGCCAATCATAGTCAGATAATGCATCACTAGACTGTGGAGGCTACATACTGTTTGTAACCGTCTTTAAGGTATACGCGTTGTCTCGCGTGAGCTAGTAACTAAACGCCTCCCTCCTAAATATGGTTTGAAAGTTTGAGCGCAGTAAGATGCAATTCGGTACAAAGGGGCAAATTGAAAATAAAATCACTACAAAATTTTTGCGTTTCAAGTTGAACCATTTATAAGGGCATTACATACTTGAACAAGGGGGCAGAATACATGTTGGTTTTACCACATTTTGACATGTAATGTCAAGTCCGGCGGCCATACACAGAACTTTGATATCTTTTGGAGAGTCTAACGGTTCCGAGCAAGCATCGGATTCAATTACTAACCTAAGAGACCTGTTACGTTAGCCGTGTTCCCATTTGATCCAGGGAGGTGGATCTTGATCTACCGAGGTGGATCAAACACTAATGGGAACGCAGATCAACAACACTCACTCAAGATCAAGATCCACCGATTTTGATCTACCGTTCGGGGTAGATCAGATCCACCGCGCTGGATCAAAGTTTGTAATGGGAACACATCGGTAGATCAAGTGACCCTGGATCTCCGGTTACACTCATGTATGTTTTTGTGATACATCGATACGAAATGCATGGCAGGCCGACTTGTAAACATTGGTGATCTTTTCGCGCTTGCGCAATGTGTTCATAAAACACGTTTGATCTACCGCGCTCACTCAAATGGGAACGCGGATCTCGATCAAGGTAACTGATGTTGATCCACCTCGGTAGATCAAGATCCACCTCCCTGGATCAAATGGGAACACGGCTGTTTTCTTCTTCTTCTTCTTTGTTTGTTTGCTTTTTATCATTATGAGGTTGCTAATCATCCTACCTCTTCAGATTGTAAAATAAGCATTAGTTTTACCGAGGTCATATCCAACGTTGATGCGTACTTCTCGTAACATTATACATGTACTGTGAACTCATGCAAGGTCACCCTTGTTTCAAGTCTTATCAGTAGTCAGTATCCATGTTTTTATTTTTTATTGTTATTCCGATTATTCCTCAAGTCACCGACCGCTGGCTAACCCATCTTTCTCGGACTAGTTGACAACATTGCCGCACAGGCCTACCGTGCGCCACTTAGCCGACGACGGTGGACATTCCTTGTTCATCAAGTGAACTTGAGTTCCACGCAGAGAGACAGGAATTTAGTAACCTTGTCATACAGGCGACAAAGGTTTAACTTAGTCACTTCAAGTTTAAATTGTATGTTGTCTGTCTGTTATCGAAACAGCTCAGTGCCAGTTGAACTTTCTCGGAGCGATGAAAGGGTAATGGGAATACGTGGAAATTATCTCGTATAGGAATGAAGACATGGAGTAATGCTGTGATTTATGAGTGACCATCAGACTGAAAATTCCAACCGGCATTCTCTGTTAGTAACGAAAATGTTCATCATGCTGACTATGAACTTCTGAACTATGTAAGTCATCAACCACAATTCGCCGGTTCTCTAATTGGTCAACGAATTACCTCCGCTGAATTCAATTTATATCATCAGATGCCGATTATATTGACAATATCATAGACAGATGAATCATATCATAAGCCATAGTCGGGAATAATAAAGTTTGACATTGTAACCCTGCTTGAATAGGGCGTGTTCCTCCCAATACTTGTTAGTATGACTTTATGGTGTATCAGGTAGACGGCGGGAATGTAGCTTTAGGACTGTCGATTCAAGAATGTATCCCATTTTAACAGAAAACCATTTCGCTTCAACCTTGAAGGTCGACTACTATTAGAAATTGAAGGGAATCACCCAATTGAAATTAATGAACGCCGGTATTCTATTTCATAAATGTATCTGGTTAATCATTGTTACACTCTAAAATCAAAAGAGTGAACTTAGTCACTCTTTGAACGAGTGAAAAGTGTAAATTCACTCCATAAGAGTGGTAATTCACTCTAAGAGGAGTGAAGTTCCCTCCAAAAAGAGTGAAGTTCGCTCCAAAAAGAGTGAAATTCACTAGAGGAAGAGGGAAAAATCACTCTTCCACGAGTGGCTGCAATGATCGCTCTTTTTTAAAGAGCGATCACTGTGGGCACTCCATCAAGAGGGTAACTTCACTCGTTTTAAGAGAATTCCTCTCTTTTTGGAGTGAACTTCACTCTTTTTGGAGGGAACTTCACTCCTCTTAGAGTGAATTATCACTCTAATGGAGTGAATTAACACTTTTCACTCGATCAAAGAGTGACTAAGTTCACTCGTTTGATTTTAGAGTGTACTTCATGAAAACAATTCGTCCCTGCACTTTGACTTTTCAATATGGTCGACCATATCTGACGAATACCACTAACTGTAATGCATCCCAATGCATAGTGTCGAAGGAAGAGGGGAAGACTTCCCCCTCCTCAAGTTTTGCTAATGCATGAATTCGGACAGGTTTGGCCGCAGCCAATCTGTGTTTTCAGAAATCTGGAATATTGTCGCTTAGGGAGGTAGACCTACACTAAAAACTCCTAAGGTTGCCCGGATTCTTTCCAAAAATTCCTTAAAAATCCTTTCTTGTTTGCAGCATTACATCCCTGAAAAATGAAAAAATATTACAAAACTATCGTTACACAGTTAGGCAGCTTACTTAAAGGGAAAATCCCACTCCATATTCCTGCCATCAGTTAGCCTGCGTAGCGCCTCTGTGGCTGCAGCCCTCTTTAGGCTGCCGCCCCTAGCGATGAACTGGACGAAAAAAATTCGTCCGCCCAGCGGGCTAGCCATCAGTGCGCGCAGAGTGAACAGAAAACTTAAAAAAATTACTACACCTCACAAAACCTGACTTTTTTTTTTTTTTTTTTTTTTTGAGGTTTCGTTTCCATTGAAATTTTCACTTCAATAAAAGTAAGCAAATTCCAAAGTGATCAGAAAATTATCAGGTAAAAAGCACGACTTTCATTTTCAGGACAAAAGTTTAAGCACTGTATACACCTATCTGCCAATGTAATCTAGCAACTTGCATCATCCCGGTGCTTTTATCCTGGCAAGTTCCGTCAAAATATTCTACAACTCGTGCAAAGTGGTACGCACTCCTGCAGAGGGAGGCTTAGATAAAAAAGAAATAGATTCTCTAATTTGTGGTCAATTTTTCTAGCATTTTTATTTTTCATGGAAATTTAATAATGCATTCCTTATTTTCCTTGGCGGTTTTACCTTGTAAAAATTACTATTTTGGTCCTGCAGGATTCAGCTACCCAGTTGTATAGCCAAACGTAGCCTAAGTCTTTGTAAAGCTAGAACGCCACTTTCAGGAACCTAAAAATATTTAAGTTGTTATGTGTGCTAGTAGTTTAAGGCCTAGAAATAAATTTGAATGAAGATAAGCTAAATAATTGACTCAAATTGAAGGTTTTCACATTCTTTGCTCGCGACCCTGCTTCAATATCATTCCTGAAACACCCTCTCATTCAAGTCAACAAATCCTTGGACCAATGGCTCATTCAGAACAATTGATAAGTAGGTCTTTACAGCCAACAGATTAAAAGCAGATGCAATCACACTCGAAACGACTGTTTTACTGAAATAATTGGATTCGATTGGCCCACTCCCTAAAGAAGGCATGACATGCAAATAAGCTGTGGGGGAAAAGTATAATTTTTTGACGCAAGATGAGAAGTTTCCCCAAGTTTCCAGCAATGGCCAGATATAAATTCTTGTTCAGATTTTGACTTACAACCGAGTTTATCATTTTTTCATCGAGCTTCGGAGGCAGGTTATTTAACTGACGACTGGCAACTCTGTGGCAGTGCAAAAAACCTTCCAGTCTTACTATTACCGTGGCAGACGACAAATACCATTGTGTGTCCTCTTATTAATCCCGTACAAGCATAATGGAAATGCCTAGAGGATACAAAAGATAGATTACTGAGTGGTCTTGACGGCGTAAACCTCATTTCAAAGCGTTCAAGCTCTATCCAAATAACAGTTCCCTGGTGAGACACAGGGCGGGTTTACGGGGACTAGAGGGATTTAAACCCCTCCCCAAAATGTTGCTAGTCCCCAAATTGGGCGAATGCGTCTCGACAACAGATGGTGACGCTCCGCTTGGATGGTAAAACGTGAACTAACCCCCTAAAATAATGTCCGAAGCACGGAAGCCGAGAACGGCGCGGTAGGGAGAAAACGCAAACAGATTTCTCCGTACCATATGTCCAACAAAAAAGAGGGCGTACTTCAAGAACTTCTTGTCACAGAACCGCGCCTGGTGAGACACACGTTGCAGAATAAATAAATGAATAAAAACCTATAACCCGTAATTACCCATAGATTTAATGTTAAAACTTTTTGACCAATTAATTTTACCAGTGCTTCTTTACGAATGTGAAGTGTGGGGTTTTGAGGATCTGAAGATAATTGAATCATATCACTTGAATTTTTGTAAGCAGATTCATAAACTTAAAAAGAGCACTCAAAGTTGCATGATTTACAATGAACTTTGCAGATGTAAGTTGATTTAGACAATTGAGAGTAGAATAATACCTTTTTGGGATAGGATTGTAAGTGGGGATAGTAACAAATTGTAAAATATCTTTTGTACAAGTTTTTGAGGGTTCTTCACGATAAGGATATCAACTCATCTCCTAGTATCTCAAAAATTAAAAATGTTTTTGAAAAGATAGGTATACCATTCATTTGGGGATAATAAGAGCATTCAAGCAGGAAGTGAAATGTGTACTGATTTCTTAGGCCAAACATGGTTAAAGAAAACTACTGATCATAGACTTAGTGATATTTATATGCAAGAATGGTGTACTGAAGTAAATAATAATTTCCAATGTAAAATTTATTGTATCTTTAAAGCAAGCATTACTTTTGAAAAATATTTAATTAATCTTCCATTGTGTAATAGGCTTAATTTTTTTCGTTGCCGTAACAGTAGCATTCACTGCCACTAGAAGGTATGGTCACGTTGTTTTTCATGAGCGATTTTGTACTGTTTGCAATAAAGAAAAACTAGGAGATTGTCTGTTCGACTGTCAGTTATTTTCCCAATTAAGAAAGAAAAATATTGCTCCTTATTATTATATCCTAATACTTTCAAGATGCAAAACTTATTTCAATCTAAAAACAAGAAGGCCTACCTAAAATTACTTCATTCTGTGGTAAAATCCTTATCGTTTTTAATTCTCAGGTGGACAGTGCTGACTATATTTAGTCTTTTTCTAATTAGTTGGTGCCCGTTTGTGTTATGACTGTGTAGAGTCATACTCTGGGCTTTCTTTCTTCCATAGAAATTGTGCTTATATGTTCATGCTATAATTGATATACTATAGTTTTTTGTTTTTTTGTTGTTGTTTTTTCTGTCTTTTTTATCATTTTTCCTCATTATTTTGTTGTAGTGTATAAAGTATGCATTTTGTTACAGTATTAATTTTATAAGTCTCTTGTACCCTGTCAGGGGAGATAGAGAGAAATATACTGAAACCGAAGCAAGCCTGTAACTGAATGAGATCGCTCTTTCGTAATAGTAATTTGGCATCAGTATGACGCCCTTATTGCATACGCCGGTATCCCTTCGACTTCGTGGATTTTATGACCAGGCTTAAAGGACCAACCCTCTCACCCCAAACTACAATTTTGGTAGGAGTATACCAAAATTCTCAATTGGCCCAGCTCTTTGATCGACAGCTAATTCAAACAATGAAAAGTGCCAAAGCTTGCATTACACAACATGAGCCTTTTTATACTCAGCCTGAAGTAATAAACTGAGACTGTGTCTGGATGAGGATGAATTTCAGATAATTGTGGGAGGGGCTTAAGTAAGAAGGTGAAGAGAATCAGTACTGTTTGTGGTGAGAGAATTGGGTCTCTTATCTGGGAAACATATGTCATGGATGCTTCCACGCATCGCCCACGTGTCCAAATAACTATTAATATAATGCGTGGGCACGGACTTGGACTCATTTGCCGTATTTATACTGGAAGTGGAACTGGGTAGGAATGTTCAGACTGTGACTTGACTGCAAAGTACCGTAGCTGGTTCAAGCCAGAAAAAGCAAAAACTTACAGATTGATCTCTGTTGAAAAGTTCCAATTGAAGAGGCGGCGCTAGAATTTCAAAATTGAGAGGGGCAAACTGAAGGTAAGCACTAAAGGAAATTTTTTTTTTTTTTTTTGGGGGGGGGGGGCAAAAGAACTTTTCGCGCGCAACGCGAACACGAGAACGAAGTTCAAGCTCCTGCGGTCAAGGGCAAAATCCCGGTGGGGATATCCAGGGGCGAAACCCCGTGAGCTTTGATGTTTTTAGCGCAAATTATTTTCAGTTAACCTTTATCCTTATATTGACCTAAATGAAGGGGGATATCTGGGAAATATGGAGTAAAGCGAAAGGAGAAAAAAAAAACCCTCTTGTGACCTGCGACGAAACTGCTTGAACCAGGTAGTTTGTATGAGGTGGTTTAAAGAGTCAATCAGAGTTCACAAATGATATTGAGAAACGTTAATTTTGTGTTGGTTACTGTTAAATGAACGGTAGACAGTGTTCACGGATCATTTCTTGTCAGTTTCAAGTAAAGGCAAAAAAGTGGTGGCCCATAATGCTCACACACGGTGCTGCGAATAACATGCCCTGAATTGTATGAACAACTTGAAGCATACATGGTATTCTTATCAGTACGTTTGATCGCATAGGACGACATTTAATTAACAGGTAAACGTACCACGAAATCAAAATTAGTAGTGAATAATGGAACGGTTGCTCCTATTGTTTCTACCAACACGTCTTCATCAACCGAAAAGCGATTTTTTCGCACATTCTCCTATTCTCAGAGAATGCCCGTTTTCTGTCATTCACTAGTCATATAACAAATCGATCCCAATTACCGAAACTTCAGACGGTATTTACCTTTAAGTAGCCATACTTTAATGAAAGTTATACAAACTTAAGTAAAAGTTACAAAAAATAAAAAAATTAGTCTTTGTCACCATCCTCATCCCAAATAAAAAGCTAAAGAGAGATCGGAATACCTACATAATTTTTCTAAAGTCCTCCCGACCCTCTGGAAAAGGGCCGTTCGGCGAAACGAAACTTTAACTGCTTCTCGAAGAAGCTATTACGTCCACTGAAGAACAATACGTGATTGCAACCTTTCGGCCCTCAGTTCCTTTACATCATAATTGGTCTATCATGCATGGCTCCATTCTAGACTGATGAAAAGAACAGATACTACACATGATCTTAGCCAAAAGGTCGAGAAGAAGCTGCCAACACTTTCATACATGAATAGAAAACCTTTAAACTTGACCAGTTGACTTAACATTCACATATTTGCAAAGGATCTGTATATATTATTTGAACAGACTGATAATAATACCACAAAGTAAAGCTATTAAGTTTTTCTGCATTTTCTTGTTGTGACAAGTAAAGAGATGGTTCATTTTCAGAATATTTGGGCAAATTCTATAGTGCTGTTTTAAGGCCCGCTTTCTCTCAGTTTTGAAGGGTGGATATTGAAAGAGATAATGAAATCCATCGCCAAGTGTAACAACTTGGATGTTGTGACCCCCAAAGCTGAACTTAGTTATTTTCCTTTTGAAAAATAAGAACTGTTGCTTTAATAACTTTAAGTTTTAATGCCAGCGCAAGAGTCTTTGACAGCATTTAGAGCAGGTTGTAGCTCTTCTTTCTTTTTGTGAGAGGGAGAAAAAATTGAAAACATAATCATTAATGTCTCGGGTATCATTATGCCTTTCATGGTATGATTTTGTCCGAGATCGGAGACAAATCACTGTGGTGGTAAAAGCTTTATGGGCATCAGCAATTTGATTTAACACAACAGGTTGAAGGGCAAAGGAGGGCCAAGGCCCCATAAGATGCCCTGAAGTCCAAGCCCTAATCAAAAGTCAAACCACCAAAGCTTGACAACAGCCCCAAATCAGATTCTACCACAGCCATGGAAAAACTTGTCAATGTTAACCTTAAAGCAGTGAACTGACTGGGAGTTAACTACCCAATCTGGAAGACTATTCCACTCGTTGACAACTCTATGGGAGAAACTAAACTTCCTTATGTCAAGCCTTGCAAAAGGCTTTTCCAGCTTTTTACAATGCCCACGCACCCGAGAATTACTTTGAACCCTTAAATAACTACAAGTCAGAATGGGATTCCTTTTACAAAGAAACTTGTAAACCTGGAGCATGTCTCCGCTAATTCTTCTCAGCTCCAAAGTAGTAAGCCAAAGATGTTTAAGCCTAGCATGATAAGGTAAATTTCTCACCTCAGGTATTAGGCGAGTGGCTCTCCTCTGAACTTGCTCTAAAAGAAACTTGTCCTTTTCATAGAAGGGGCTCCAAGCCTGAGCTGCATAGTCGAGATGGGGTCTTACCAACTGTTTATACAAATTAAGTACAATATCCTTACTAAAATTGATGAAATTCCCCTTGATCAATCCAAGCACTCTATTAGCCTTTGCAGCAGTGGCTGCACACTGCCTTGATGACTTCAAACCCCCAGTAATTACAACACCCAGATCTTTCTCAAAGGTGACATTACTTAAAACACTACCATTCATGTTGTAATCATAGCTAAAACTTTTGGGACCAAAATGTAGGACGTTACACTTATCTGCATTAAAAGACATTTGCCAGGTCTGGGACCAAGAAAATAACCTATCCAGATCTTTCTGCAGCAGTAAGGCATCATCCAAAATGCTAATCTTCCTGTAAAGCTTAGTATCATCTGCCAACTTACTTATACGAGATGTGAGAGAACTATCAATATCATTGATGAAAATTAAGAAAAGAAGTGGGCCAAGGTCAGAACCCTGTGGTACTCCACTTGTGACTTCATTTATAAGAGGAGAAGTTACCATTGACAGCAACTCCCTGAGATCTACCATGAAGCCACGAATTTATCCAATCAGCACAATTGCCCTGAACCCCTAACCTATGCAGTTTAACCATTAGCCTACCTAATGGAACTTTATCAAAAGCCTTTGAAAAGTGAAGGTAAATGACATCAACGCCATACCCAGAATCAAGAGATGAAGAGACATCTTCAAGAAAGCTCAGTAAGCTAGCAACACAAGATCTGCTTGGCAAGAAACCATGCTGCGAAAGATTAAGTAACTCATTATCTAAAAGATACTTAAGTAAACTATCCTTAATTAAAGATTCCATAACTTTGCACACAACACTGGTTCAACTAACAGGCCTGTAATTGCAAGGGTTACTTCGATCCCCCTTCTTAAAAACTGGAGTAACATTTGCTACCTGCCAGTCAGTACGAACAAAACTCGAATCCAGACACTTCTGAAAAATGATGGAAAGAGGAACTGACAAAATCTCAGAGCATTCACGTAAAAAGGCTGGGTGGACCCCATCTGGCCCAGGGGCCTTACTAGCTTTCAAACTCTTTTAACTTTTCACAAACTTGTTCCTCCAAGAAAATGACATAACTGATTGAAGAAGAGACATCAGAACCCCTACAAGTCCCCAACAAAGATGATTCCTCAGTAAAAACAGATACAAAATAGTCATTTAACAAGTTAGCCATATCCTGAAAGTCACTAACCAAAGTAATATCATCACCTTTGAGAGGCCCCACACCCTCCTTAAGCTTCTGCTTAGACCTCATATATGCATGAAAAGTTTTGGGGTTTATCTTAACCTCCTTGGCCAACTGCTTTTCAAACCTAGTTTTAGTCTCATTTACCAAATTTTTAATTAAGAGTTCCTGCTTCTTGTAAGCAGATAAGTTACCTGGGCTTTTACTGGCCCTATAGCGACGCCAACACTTACGTTTCTTCCTAGTTGCTCTAGGAACTTCTCTAGAAATCCAAATAGGCCTATTTGTAACCACAGCTTTCTTAAGTGGGATACACAACTTTGTTGTGTCAGAAACAACATCCCGTAAAACACTCCACGCCTCAGCAGGGCCCAAGTTAGACAAACGGGCTGCCCAATCTATGGTTAAAAAGCTCCTTAGCACGAGTAAAGTTAGCCTTGCTGAAATCTAGAATTGTTTTGTCACTGCTATTATGATTGCTGAAACAATGTAACTCAAAACAACCATTAGCTACATTTCTAACCAAGTTCTCATCAGTACTTAACACCAAATCAAGGCAATTATCCTCACGAGTGAGAAACAGAACATGCTGGGTAAAGAAACCATCAGTCACAACCTCTAGAAAATCCCTCCCATGTGACCCACTAGTACAGGAATGCCAATCAATATCAGGAAAGTTAAAATCCCAACCACAACAGCCCTTTTGAAAGAAATTTTCCTAAAAATTTGGAACAAACTCTGATTATTCTCAGCGCAAGAATTTGGTGAACGGTAAACAATACCGACAAGCGAGGGGGTGTCATACTCATTGCTAAAGCTAAGTTCACACCACAAGCAGTCAGAGAACCCACAGGAAAACTTGCTGGTGACTTCAACATAATTTATACTATCCTTGACAAACAGTAAAACCCCTACCACCGACAGTATCAATCCTATTTTTCCTGAAAAGTTTGGACCCGGGAACCTGAATTTCAGAGTTGCTTACCTCAATATGGAGCCATGATTCGGTAACTCCAACTATGTCTGGACTGTCAGTGGAAATCTGTGGAAATGTGGAAATGGAAATCTGGAAAAATTTTTTCAGAACCCTGTGCAGTGGGCTAATGTTTGATTTTATAGCCTGCTAAAAAGCATGGAAGTACTACCTCGGAGGTAGTACTTCCATGTATGAAGCTATATCTTCATTCCACGTTTGATGTACTGTGTAGAAACTCATGCCTTCTTTCACATCCATTAATGGTGACAGTATTGAATATTGAATAACACATAGGGTGATTCATTGGAGATATAGGTCCATTTCGAAATTTTGAAATTCTTCCACAAATTTAACTAATTTGACTAGCATTTCATATATTATGGAAATATCTTGGTATTTTTCTCTTTGGTTACAATCAATATATGGTTGTGGTGCAGCAATTATCGTGTAATCAAAACTGAGTTGTGAACGTTTCCCGAAAGGATAATTAAAGGCATATTCCGGAGGCAAATATCATTAATTCAAGATATTCAGGTAAAATTTCTTTTTTAGGAGGCAAATACTGCATCTCAAAGGCATATAGCGTTCGAAATATACAAATTTATCAAGTAATGCAATTGTTTTTTATTTGGTGCATCATGGGAAATCTGTGATGTCGTCGTGACACATTAATTTGACATTCAATTTCAATTAATTTATAATTTTGATGGCGCTGCCAGCAATATTAAGCAGTAGTGGTGGTTGTACTCTACGTATGGTAAAGGGTAATGCTTGAGCTAGAAGCAAAGGTATTTAAACATTCCAACAGTATAAAATTCAAGGACAAAAAGGACTTTAAACTTATAAAGAAAATCAAAAGGAATCAGAGACAATGTTGGCCCACATTACATAACTTTTTGTCGCTTTGTTGAAAAGCAGAGATAATTTCCTAACAAATATAACCAATTTTAAATGAGATATCCTGAGTTAGGAAAAGGAATGGCGACAGGGTTTGAAGGACACTTTGTGGATTTTTTTTTTAAACAAAATCCAGGTGAAAAATCACCAGAATTTAAGTAACTGCTAAGGAAATAGCTTATCCCAAAGTGCTAATGCATATGCCTTTCTTCTGTAAGCTTTTTATCGGCTGCTATACGTTCTAAGTCTCACTTGAAACTCGATAAAGACCTATTACGTAACTCAATGCCCAATAAAGTTTGGAGTTGAAAGGAGGTAAGATTATTTCTCTCGTCAAAAGTTGCTGTTTCTCAAAGTTAGAACTATGAAGTAAAAATTTATGTAGCATAAAATGTATACAACGAATCAAACAGAATAAAAAAGTTCGTTTTTTTCAAATCCAAACAATACTATTTTTTTGTAGGAACAGAGAACACAATTGCCCACATTAAAAACATTCTCGTCTGGCTGAGTCATAAAACCAATTTTCGATAAAACAGGGTACTGTCTTCAGACAGTGAACAATATGAAATCGAATAGTATTGTGCACCAACTTTAGGAAAGTCGATGAACGGTAGTATACGCCAATACTAAAATGCACCGACCCTACACGTTTTGCAAAAGTCTTCACGATCGTGAAAAGAAACTCTCATTGCCGCTTTGATTTAAACTAGCGCCCTCAAAATGATCTCTCGTTTCGAAGCAGCACTCGGTGAATAAATTTCGTCATCCACATACAGTCTAGACTTGGCCAAGTCTCTCATGAGTTTTCCGCGGGGAGTTGACAACTTTCTCTTCATAATCCCCCTACTGCAGAATAGTACAGAATATCATATTTTCCTTTTATCTAATACGCCCTCTATCGGTCTATTAATTCTATCGTTTCTCAACGTTGAGAAAGCGATACCTTTATAGACCGATAGAGGGCGTATTAGAAAAAATGCATATACGGTATGCTGTACTGTGCTGAAGCACTGGATTTGTGTAGAGTAAGTGTTGTCAGTTCCCCGGGGAACACTCACGAGAGACTTGGCCAAGTCTACATACAGTCAATATTCTTCACACCTAGTCACTTATATAGAATATTCCTCAAACTTAGTCATTTATATACAGCCCTTTCTTTAACCTTCGCGTGTATAGATTCACAAACTAGCTAGTTTATCGTTTAAGGTCCGATTCTGGTGAGAATAAAAGACCCCAATCAGCCAATTGCAAATAAGAATGCTCTCTGTGCGTTAAAAGACACTATTATCTTTACATCTTTAAAATTTAATGTCAATCACAGAACTTCATGAAGCAGTTTATAATTTTGTTTCCACACGAAAAAATTGCAGGTGGAGTGATGAATGCGGGTCTTTAAGAAATGTTCATCTGTACTCTTGATTAACACAAGTCTTAGATTAATTTATTGAGACTCCGAACAAGGAAGCATCTTGGGAAAAACTTAAGTGCAGGGTATGCATGGACAGAAATTACTGTCAAGTTTTGGATTTTCATTTAGTGTGGCTTAGTTTCATAGTGAGTAAATTGACAATGATCAATGATAGATGTTCGTTAATAAATTTACAAATATATATCTAAGTTCAATAAAGGGACATAATGCTAAAACTGATTATTTTCATCCGACAATCAGTGATAAGGTTCAGAAAATATAGGGATCAGATTTGTCCATCGATGAGGCTAAACGGGTTCAGGGGGTCATGATTCGTTTGAAAGTTTGGGGCATGATACGAAACATGGGTATATGACATCGTCGGTCATTGGACGTGGTCCCGGGGAGACCAAAGGCCGGGGAGCAAAGGGGACATGGGAACTATCTCCCCTTTGAGAATTTTTTATGTAAGGTATCTCAGATGGAAAGTTGCTGTTTATTTTTGTAGGAATTCTCATTTTGGAAAGTGCAAAAGGTCACCGCCCTTGAGAAAAAGAGTCCCTTATGGTTATGGTCATGTGCCGAAAGCACTAATCCAAGTTTTTTTTTTCTAATGTGCCCATCATTGCTGCACAGGACTCTTTATCCAGTGGGGGTGACTTTTTCCCGACCCCAGGTGCCCAACCAGAGTATAACCTTTGAGCCACTGAGGGACAAAAGTCTGTTCGATTCGGGTAGGTAATGGCCATTTGTGGGGTGTCATCCCCCTACCCGCCCCCGTCCAGTACAGCCCAGGTGGCCCTGCTGATCAAATCAGAGTCAGTGAGTGCTACAGGTACTAACTCACAGAATAAAGATAAAGGGCTTGTCCTTTCACCCCAACCTACAATTATCGTAGTACGGTAGTCTACAAATATTACCTATTGGTTAAGTTATTCGGTTGGCAGTTAGTCCAAACAATGAAGAGTATTAAAGCTTACATTACACAGCATGAACTATATTGTGAGTGTTTTGATTTATACACATTGCTCTTTTATATAGTCACCCTGAAGCAATGAACTGTCTGAGATTGCGATTGGAAGAGGATGAATTTTTAGACAATTATGGGAGGGGCATAAATAAGATGTTTAGGAGAATTGATGAGAGTTTTGGGCCTTTAAGCCCTTACAGATAGAGTGTGTGGACTTATTACATGAATACTTTTTTCCTGAATGATTAGCCTATTTTCAAAGCAATTGGCATTTTTGAAAAGTAAACTCAGTCTATGAGTTTATAAAGATAAGGTCAAAAGTTGAGGTTCAATGAAGTAAGCAATTTTTCTGTGAAGGGAGGGGGGTACATGCAGTATCTTGAGTGATTGCCAGTAAGGGGAGGGTCTAAGGGAGAGGGTTTCCCTTTCCCCTTTGAAAATTCTTTGCCTTTTGAAAGAGCTTAAATGCAAATGGTGCAAGATTTTCAATTTCACAATATAGTCCTGAAAGTTGAATTGTGTTGGTTAATGGGGCACCGTAAAACTGAAGATTTTGTGTCTTTACATGCAATCAGATGCCATGAACGCTACCGGCGCCTATTCAAAGTAAAATTTGTTTTTAAATTTGCATACTTTTAGGAGTCAAAATAAAAGAGCATCAGTGATGGGCTTAAGGGCACGGGAACATTTTTATTTTAAATACACGAAAAAAGTATTTCTACCATAAATACAATACTATCTAAGTTGAGTGCCACCATCAGTTGGTGTGGAAAGAAAAGGAAATTTTCAAACATCTCTACTCCTCAAATGGCCGAAAATTGTGTTATCATTCTTTTAAAAGAGTCTACACTTTTAGCTTTCCTTTGCAATAATCAAAAACCAGCAACATGCTAAGACATCAGAAATTTATCACAAAATGCACCATAACGTTGGATGAAATGGTATTTAATTTTCAAGGGGGAAACTACAACGGAATTAAAAATATGCTAACGTTTCCCTTTTGCAACTCTTGGCTAAATTCAAGATCCTCTGAATTGATGCAAATGTGTATGTTGTCCAAACTCCCGACTATAAATGGTTAATTTATTCCTAACACCTGTTGCATGATAAATGTAAAATTATTACTCATCGCACCTGTACATCCTCCACTCCCCTGTCCCTTTCTCGTACGTCTTTACTGCCTGCGGAATGAGCCCAAGGGATGCCCTTTGGATTTTTTTGTTAAAGTTGGTGTCCTTACATGTAATATGGTGCCACATATGATACCTTCTGTGAAAAAGGGGGTGGGGTGGCATGGCCCAATGCCTCTCCCTGGGTGGCGGGGTAAGATAAAATTTACTGATGTCCATCACAAAATAACAATGGACAAAAAGCACTCACTTAAAAGATGAATAAATACATTTAGTAAAGTTATCTATATGCATCTTACCGTTAAGATTTAAGTTTACGTTTATGTCTATGTATGATATATATTGTATGTATATAAGTCTCTTAACCTCCTCGGAGGTGTCACAGAGAATGAAAATAAACAAACAAACAAACAAGCAAACAAACAAACAAACAAACAAACAAACAAACAAACAATGTATTTAACACTTCATTTTTTTTTATTTTTAGACATTATTTATATTATTTAAATGGAAAATGAAACAACAAATTTTTGGCCGGTCTCTAAGCGAGACCAAGACAATTTCCCAGACCGCAAGGGTATGACACCGAGACCGAGACCAGGAAAAACCGGTCTCGATCACTACAACACTGATCTTAATATCACAATCTTTTTCCTATTTCTTTTCAAAGTATCTTTCATCATATTCAGGGGTCGCGGAGCGAATTTTGAAGTGGGGGCTTATCACCTAAGCCGTCCAATATGTTCAACAATACTAGCAATGTAAGGCGGCCCAAATGCCTACGGCAGAGGGGGGGGGGGGCTCTTTCCCCAGCCCCCGTCTCCGCGGTCCCTGGTATGTCAGGACTTATAGCCTGACAGAAGCAGTCAACCTATCACTTCGCAAATAACAGCTATATCTCACGCAATTTCTTGTTACTCTTCCAAGTATGAGACAACTTGTGATACCACAACTTATACTGCATGATGCAATGAGGTAAACCAAGCAGTACGGTAACAATTTACTGATGAGGAAAAATGTACTTGCGTGTGATTCTCAGCAAGAGCCATCATTTTTGCAACATGAAGTTGGTGCATTGTGAGACCATATCGACAACGTTCTGGTTTGGCGCATGATCTATAAAATGGGCATGATATAACCAATCCGCACTTTCACTCCACGCCCACCGGCGGACGTCAGTGAACCACCAGATCGTCCCCCCCCCCCCCCCGCCAAAGGACCGCTGTTTGTAAAAGGGCCGACCATATTTCGCTGGCGGGATAAGGGGCGAAGCCCCGAGAAAACTATTTTGTCCCCTAGAGTTCGAAGTTTGTCATTTGGATCACGCCCAACCCCCCAACCCGCCCCCTGTAATATTGTCTGGCTGCAGGCCTGCATGGCAATGAACCGCAGGGCCGGTTCAACGACCATCATGAACACGCCCGCTCAGATCGTTCTGTCCACAAGCATTTTTTAATGATAGACCAGGAAGGTAGTAAAACCAAACCTTCGTGGCCGCGCAGAAAGATATTCTATTCCCGTTCATAATCCCTCGGTTTCCCCCCTGCCCCTCGACGACCAATTCTACTGCACCCTGTTGCTACTCGGGCCAATCCGACAAACACAAACTGGTTCTTTTTATATGTTATGACTCATCCTCCTCAGTGAATTCCTCGAACTTCATTTTAATATGAACAATGGCCAAATTATCGATAAGGAATAACATTAGCCGCATCTCCCTACTCGCCGTGCTCTCATGTAACTTGTAACGCATTTCTTACCGTACGCAAAGTTTAGTTACTCTCACACTACAAAGCAGGCTACGGTGTTTATGAATTCTGATATTGATAACGATGCTAGTGAGCTAGTCAAATGTATTATGGTGGTAGCTAGAAACGTTGCAGGGCTGTGTGTGCTATCTACGTACGTGTGCTTGTTCACAAGCTCTTAAAACAACTGTTTCAACGTACAGATGGCCTAGCCTACAGGATTGGGATGCACAAAGTCGCTTCTCTGTATCTGGGTGCACATGTTGAAGAAAAGCTTCCGAAAAACTGTGGCAAAGAACAGGAAAATTAAAGTGAATTGCCCGTTATTTCGTCTAAAGTTCGAAATACAAGGTGCGTGATTTCATATCTTGTAGGCCTGTGAAACATAGGCCCTATTATAAGCCTAAGGCCCTTATGCGTTGTTTGATTTTGAGGCTTGACCATGAAAAGGTGTGCTGCGATTTTGTCCGGCATTGGCAACATGCACAGCCTTATTACTGTTTTATAGCCTAATTATAGTACTCCTAGTCGTAGGCCTAGGGGAGCTCTACTCCAGCTAGCCTAGTATTCTCAAGTTTATTAACAACTAACAAGTAATATAAGGCTAATCCTGACTTGAGTAGTTTATTCATTAGCCTTAGGCTAAGTTTATTTTACAAGCTAGGCCCTAGTTTTATAAAGGTCTTGCACTGCACAAAAGAAAAAAAAACGTCTCAAGGCTACTACTGATTACCACAAGGGTAACAAGTTGGGCAAGGACGCACATTGCCAGCAATCTATCACTTTTAACAACCTTACTTACATGTTACCCTGGAAATCATTACAAGACTTTCAATCACATGCTATACAGAGCAATAAGACCTAGCTAGGCCTGGGTCTTCCAGTCCATGCCATCATGGCGCCAACTTTAAACAGGTTTCAGTCAAACTTCAGCAAAGTGTGCTATAGTGATTTTAACTTCAACAACATGGCCTACAGGATTGGGATGCCTGACTAATGGAATGTACTGTGGTTCCAGGCCTGTAGCAAGACTATGCTGCTAAGGGGGACCAAAATGTTTCTGGGGTAGGTGAAACATTGTGCACATTTGACACCCCCTTGAATGGGGGATGTCAAATTTGAACAAATGTATAGGTCATTGGCAAATTTATTTCAGTTTCGTTTCTAGGGAGCAGAAACATTTTCTGGGGGGCCTTGGTCTCAGGCCTGCTTACAAAGCTCATGTGGTTGGCTTAAAATTACTTAAAGGGCAGGAGCAGTCATCCCAAATTGAAGAAGTGTAGTAGACTGTCCAGTTTCATGATTGGCTGTTGGGAGTCATGTGACAATGTTTTTTTTCTTCAAATGTGAAATTTACCAGAAAAAACTGCATGGTTTATCTTGAATATGCAATAGTAAAGTCATAAAATGTAATGAAATACTTTGAAGAGAAATAAGATGAAAATTATGTTATTGCTTTTTCTTCAAAATAAGTTTGGGGGGACTGCCCTTTACCTTTAAGTGTGTGTGTGAGCAGTTTTGCACTGTGCGTGAAAATTTTAGCCTGCCAACATTTTCTTTTCTCCTGGTTTGCCCTCTTTCTCCCCCTTTCCTCCCAATTTCAAAAGGTGCTGCGATGTCTGGCCAAGGGCTGAGAAGGCCTAGCAAGTTGTAGAGGTGCCTGATGCCAGGCCCATAGCCAGGATTGTTTTATTGGGGGGGAGGGTTGGTGTTATGGGGGCTCCTAGGCCCAATTCCATCACCTATACCTAACAGATCGAAGCTCCCTGTTTATTTCAATTCTAACAGCCCCTTGGTTTGCATTAGTTTTGCTGGCAATTCAGTCTTTGCAAAGCAGTTAGCAACTTCTAAGCAAGCAGCTCTATGCTATGTACAGCTGCTAAATGTTCTATATGACTCTTTCATGTATATTTACAGTAGGGTCAATGAGAGCATAGTACAGGGATTAACATTTTGCATTGCATGGGAATTGATATAAAAAGATGTAACCAGTCAGAGGAATCTTTTCTCCAAAGGTGGGAGAGGCATTTCCTCCTACGTTTAATATGCAGTAGAACATTAGATGTCTTAAGACTTAATAGACCTTTTGATAAGGTAAACCAGGCTTCGATAAATTCGTTTTTTATTACTTGTCCATCGGGCTAGGGATTCCCAAAGTCTACTTGTGCGCATGAATATGCTCTGAGTCCACTAGTACTAGCCATTGAATTCCTATGTGAAGAAGACTTCTGTGCTGCTTGCCTGGCGGGCTACAATACTGAGCAGTTCACTTGTCCGAGTCATTTTTTACTTGTCCCGGACTTTCAGGCGGGGGATTTGTCGAAGCCTGGGTAAACCTTTTTGGCTAAGAAAAAAAGGGAAAAAACAAACAAAAAAATGCCCCAAGCAATAATTTAAAAAACAAGGGGGATGGTGATTCATTTTGAAAGCTAGTTGTGATGGTCAATACCTTTGCAATCTGTGGTCAGTCTGAAGTTTTTGCAAAGGTGGGGAGAGTGGCTCCCTAGTTTTCCCTTTCAGAAAACCAAAAAAAGAGAATGAAAGCTACAAAGTTTACTCCAGAAGAGCAGAAATTCATTGCCAAACTCACTTCAACAGGGCAAAATTTCACTCTTGATGGAGTTCCTACAGGGACCACTCTTAACAAAAAGAGTGGGATTTGGTTAAAGGGTGAATTTTCACTTAATTGCACTATTCTTGCAATGAACACTCGGAGGAAATTCACTCTAGAAAGGGACTTAATTCACTCTTTTGTTTTTTAGAGGGCATTTATTTAAATTTTTGTAAATTTATTTAACTGTGATACCCTATACAAAAACCAGTGTCATATCTTGATCAAAGAATTGAATACATAAAGTATGCAATTTGAATTTAAAACATTATAATAGCTTGCCAAGTTGCCACTGTAGGTCTTTTTTACCCCTTTTGTCTTGTTTTAACCTATTGCCCTGTTTTTATGTTTAGATGTCTTTTATCTATGCCTATATCTCGTTCCTTACTTCTGTATAAACTCTACTTGTACAACAGTTTATAGCATGTTTATGTTGCACATAGTATGTTTGTTTCATGTTTATATGAGCATTCAGTTACCCTTGTGGGGGTTTGATAAAGTAGATCTAATCTTTTCATAAGTTTCTCAATGTTTCATGGTCTTTTTTGAAGGTAAACAAAGTAAAATAAAACAACCTTATCAATAGATAAATCTATTGGTGGACCATCATGTTATATTTAGTGTAAAGAAGCTTTCCAGACATTTTCATGCTAAAAGCATACATGCCTGATGATAGTAGCATTTCACCAAACTTGTGGTGATTACTAAGTTCCTTGTATTTCAAGTGCCATTTGATTAAAGGCCCAATTTTCTCATCCCAAACAGTACCAATTCTCCTAACCTTATTAATTAAGCCCCTCCCACAGTTGTCTAAAATTCACCCTCATCCAGACACAATCTCATTTTATTGCTTCATGGTGAATATAGAAAGCTCAGTGTGTATAATCAAAACATTATCAGAACAGTTTGTGTTGTGTAATATAAGTTTTGGTACTCTGCATTGTTTGAATTAGCAGTCAATCAAAAAACTGAGCGAATTGAGAGTTTCTGTTACCCTACTGTATACTAGAAGTGTAGTTGGGGTGAGAAGATTGTCCCTTTAAGGTTGGATGTCACTAATAATAGCTTCATGTATTTCCTTTGATTTGAAATTCTCAGGAACCCATCTCTGTTCTCATTAAAGCCACAACTTTGACAGTCTGGATACCACAGGATTGACTGCCCTTTGGTTTGATAATATCTACTTCAGTCTTATGTTTGTTTATCAGGACAATTATTTGTTGCCCTCAACAAAGAGGTAAAATATTTGAATAGATCCATCCTCTAGATGTAAGAAGCATTAGAAGTGTGAAAAAGAAAAGAGAAACCAGTAGGTGGCCACTATTACCCCTTGTAGTCCATCAGAAAGTCTCTAATAACTGTACACAATGCAATGCAAAAACCACAAAACTACTATTTTTTTACCTATCCCAACGTGATCATTCATGCATGAACAAGTTACAATTTGTCCATTATTATTGGAATGTGGATTTCTTTGAAGCCATTCTTTAGGGTTTACAGCTGTCCAAGGTAGTACTTCCATGGTGTAATGAACAGGGTGTGAAAGAAAAACAGACTGAAACAGTTCTACAGGTGCCAGAGTTAGAGACCCAGTTTTAAAGGGAAATAATGTGTTTAAAGTACTCCAGCATAGCATTAAAAGTAAGTAGCTCTGGTCATTTTCAAATAATTCAGTCTCAACAATAAACCACAGCAATAGCTTTATCTCCTTCAAATATTATGCACAAGAAGAGTTATGGAAGTTGCATCTTTTGAAATGTTAAAAGTTTGGGTGAACAAATTCTTGAGCAACAAACAACTGATATATTTAATGAAACTTACTGCTTGAAAAGAAGGCTACCATAATGTCTTATTTGTAATTACTTGTCTTTTTTTGCCAATAAATATTGGTTTTAAAAGGATGCAATTTCTTTGTAAAACAGACACAGAATTTTCCTTTAAAGGGAAAATGCAGTCACCTTGGTCAGAATTAATAATTTAGTACACCTTGTCAGTTTTTTGTGTAATCATGTTCACAGATTTGTTAATTGATTCATGTGATTTGTTAATCTATTCATGTGATTTGTTAATTTATTCATGTAGAATAATTCCTTACCTTCTCTACTGTTTTGTAAAAGTTAATAGTCTGAAAAAAAACTGTCTTGTTTGAAATGAAATCCTAAAGTTGATTTTGTACTCGCAGAGTTGATTGATTTAAATAAAGTCGATTAAAATGAAGGTTATAATCACAATTATTGTGAAAGGTAATGATTAAAGCCAATTGTTTTTTATGTTAATAGATTGATTTGACTTAAATATTGATTTTAAAAAAATCACCAAACCTGAGTACTTCTGTTGCAGGTTTCAGGAAACTTGTGATGCAAAGATGTTTTCAAATTTTTATAAGGTATGATCCCTCCTATGGGTAAGCTGAAGTAATTTTTTCTGAAAACAATTCGGGTCACTTTTTTCGGAAGTTGCCCCATTTTTAGCCCAGTAGGCATGCAATTATTTACCTAAATGAGTGTTTTTGCATTCTTTGATTAAGTAAAGCCATAAACTTCTTTTAAAACCATTTGCACCTTCATTTAATCTAAACTGACTCCAAATCACCATGGTGGCTAAACGTAATGATTATGAGATAGCAAATAAAGTCATGCCATAGTATTTTGTATGTTTGTTTTATTATTCTTAAGTACCATTGACCTTTCCGTTAGTCAGTAGAGGTAATGAAGGATTACATATTCAAATGTCATATTGTATGCTTTTATATATGCAAGATGAAACTGCAGCAAGTATTTTGCAAGTGTAAGGTGAGTTAACTGAGCTACACAATGTTTGGCAGCCCAATTCTATTCTAAAAGCCTTCTAAAAAAAGTTGCCTCTTAGACAACTTGAAACTGGATATAATTATTGGTATTTATTTGGAAATAAAAAAGAAGTTAAGAATAGATACATATGTTCCTTGTCTGTATTGTTTCTCCATCACTGGGGTGTACTAATTCACTATTTTGGCATTTTCTGTAAGAAATTTTACATTGGATCAATACACTCAGTATGAGAAAATTTGACTCATTGGAAATTGTCAGTTTTATGGAACTGTGCACAAAGAAAATGTGGGGAAAAATGGAACCTTTTTTTCACTTTTTCCCACGAACACCAGTGCATCACATTGGTTAGCTGTTGTGTCAAAATCTGGTCATAGTAGCTTAGCTTAAACACTGCTTTAGAGCTGCTTTAACATGTTGGAAATTATCGAAAGCTCATTGGATGCAGTAAGTCAAGGCACATAAAGAGGGCTGAAAGATTGTTTGGAATGTTGAACCTTAATGGATCAGGGATCTTAGTTGTACAAGAGGGAGTCATAAATAGGTTTCTTGATCTAAACTCCTTCCTACTTCATACATCTGACATTGTCATAAATAGGTTTCTTGATCTAGACTCCTTCCTACTTCATACATCTGACATTGTGCAAACAAATAGGATAGTAGGATGCATGATGTATTAGATAGTGAATTACTGGGAAGTAACACTCATTTGTACAGTTACTTAGCTAAGAATATTAATTGTTCTATGCATTTTGGTTGGAAGAAGGGGGGGGGGGTAGGGGTAGGGGATTCAGGGACATGTCCTTCACCCCTTTCATTGGATTGACTTTTCTTTCAAATTCTCTAATTAATTTTTAATGTCAGTGAGAGCCATCACCATGTTGAATATTGCAGCAAAATTCATTTAGTGTCAGACAATAAGACATATTTTGTAATGTTTTTGCAATTTTTTCACGATAAAACTTGTTGAGTATTTGCACTGTTTGCATGGGCGGAAGGGTTCCTTTCCCCCCGTAGGTCAGTGATGTCAGCATGTTTTGTCGTAAAGCACAGCATGGCAGTTTTAGTAGCTTATTACATAAGTCTTTGTAATTATGCTACAGTAGTAGGCCTTAATTGTTTATTTCACACAAAAGTAAATCAAATGTTGCCTACTGTGACTTCATAGTCTCTACAACAGAATGCCAGAATGTTTGATTGAGAGTAGCTAAATGAAGGAAGACCTGTGAAAATATCTGGGCCTATGTTGATATTCAGCTCATTGACAGAGTTGAAGTCATTGTAATTTGAACCCATTGTCATATTTTACCCAGTGCATTTGGAAAGTTGAAACTGTACTGCAGTTATAGAAATCACCCAATCCATATACGATAATGTGCAGAATAATGTTATCTCAAGACTAACTCTTACCTTACACACTGTGTCTTAATAACTGTCTCAACCCTTTCCCTAATGCAAATGTCATGTGGCATTAATGCCCTTCAGAGAACACATTATTGACTAATGCATGATGCAAACAGAAATTTTAGGATTTGGTTCAGCAGTTTATCTATCTTTGCCCTGTTTTGGGTTCCTCTAGGGTAGCTCTGGCCATCATGGCCACTGGACTGGAATACTCAAATAGGTTGTCACCTTTGGAGGTTGGGACGTATGGGAAATCATATAAAACACTACTTATATTTTAAAATTGTTTTGTTTTCCAATTCAACACTCTATTTCTCAGTATTACAGATTGCCACCATGCACAGATGCTACACTCCCATTTAACACCACCTCCCCCCTTCCCCCAGCCAAAGACACCACCCCGCGTCCAGCCAAAGAGTCATGATAAAACAGACTATTTTTACAGACACAATACATGGAGTATTGATTTTACATTGAGTAGTGCCCAATATTAATACAATCCTACACTGTACAGTTACTGTATTAGGTTTGCCATCTGCCACTATGTGAACTTATTGGTCAAGTTTAATAGTACTTTGCCCTTTGGGCAATTAAAAGTCTTTTGTCAAAGTTTAGGAAAGCTGGTAATGGTACAAAGGAGGGGAGTTATTATGGCTGCAACTTTGCTATTACTATGTTTTCATTGCAGATTTAGCAGGTTGTAATTATATCTCTTGTGAGGTTGATTTTCATAATGCGTGGTAACATGAGATGTCTATTAGGGTATGCTAGAGAAGTACCTACATTGAGTCAATGACAGCTCACTGCTTTGAGCACACAATGTTTTTCAAGAAATTGGTGTGGAATATTTGAAGCATTGAAGTATTATTTGTGGGACAATAGGGGAGCAAGTTTTCATTTGTAAGTTGGAGTTGAAGAATTTAAATACCTTAGAAAGAGATTCTTTGGCATTATTTTTATGTCTTTTCTAGGTCTAGTGTACAGTTCTCAAGATAAAGCTTGTCAGTCTCATTTCTCAAGTAACTCACTGTCTATGCAATAGTTATGCTGTAGAGTGTTGCACTGTGTTACTTACAACAGTGATTCTCAATCTGGGGTCTGCGAACCCCCAGGGGGTCTGTGAAGCTTGTTTGGGAGTCCGCGAAGGACAAAGGGGTTTGTGGGGGTCCGCAGAAAAAATAAGGGTCCTTAGAAAAACTAGGCGTCCGCAAAAGCGAA
This sequence comes from Holothuria scabra, assembly GCA_037179385.1. Lineage (NCBI taxonomy): Eukaryota > Metazoa > Echinodermata > Holothuroidea > Aspidochirotida > Holothuriidae > Holothuria > Holothuria scabra. The sequence goes on from CM074186.1 coordinate 39,561,760, forward strand.
AGAGCTTTGAAAATTAAAATTGTAGGTGTTATATAAAATTACAGAAAGCAGTCCAGATTCCCAAACTGATAAGGGCTCTTGGTAAAATAAATTGTCCTAGTCAGCAGCAGGTATTCCCCTTTGATCCAAAGCTAGCAATTTGTTCCAGTAGAGCAGTGCTACTACGGACCAATCTTATTCAAATTTTGAACCTCGCAGCTTAAAAACAAATTGCGGTAGTTTATCTTTTAACATTGACAGATCCAACCTGTAGAGTCTAACACTGCTCTAACCACACTACGACAATTATCAAGTTAGAAGAACAGGACAGAGAGATCCTGTTCAAGAAATAACTTAAATAGGAAATAGGACTGTTATTAAGACCTGTACATGCCGTACATTTTCTTTTCAGTTTCAACACCGATGTTTCCCCATTTCTCATTATCAATTTTTAGCTCACACATGTACACAGTACATGTGTGAGGTTATAAAATGGGCCAGATGGCGTCAACTTTTTAACAAAAGCCTACTCCCTTTCCATTTGTGGAGATGTGGTTCTGAAATTTTGGTATATGATTGTTTGTCAGTACAGCATTATAACCCACCTACTTTCATTTCAATGTAGGAGTGTTAAGCATAATTTTTTAGCTATTTATGTAGAGCAGAGTTCATTGTGCCTGCTTAACAGTTAGCTGTTTACTCATTGTGCTGACTGCAGTGTACTTGGTTGTGTGTTCAATTGCTGTCTTGCAAATGCCTTGCAAGCAGACTGTTGTTTGATGTCTGACTCACCTGTTGACACGGATCAGTGGTTTCTGCAATCACAGTGTCTTGGGATAAAAGCACTGTACTGTGAAGAGGGCTTCATGGACTGAGCACCTAGGGATACTTGACATACAAAATTGGGAACAATTCTGTGGTCAAGTGTAGCCTACAAGAAAGGAAATAGGCTTAATGTGGTGGGGACATCTGTTCTGTTTCTAGATCAATTAAGTTGGTCAAGGCAAGTAATTGTGATAACTCTTTGAGTTCAAGTGCAGTAGGAGAGCCATTTTAGGAGCGATGCATGTTTTTATTTTACCAGTGCAAATTCATGCAGTGTTTCTTATGGAGTTATAGGAGAAACTAAATGTACTTTGGAGTACTTTAAAATATGCTTGATACATTCTACATATTTAGAATTTTTTCCAACATGCTCCTAATTAAGTTTGTATAGCCCAACAGGTTTTCTTAATTTTACAAACTTTCGCAGTAGTATTTGTAGATCTGTCAATGAGGTTGTCTTCTTCCTGATGTAAAAGTTTGCACTTTTTGAAAGAGGGAGGGGGACTTTTTAGTATACCTTGTGATTTTGCAGTAGGGTTTTGAGTTCTTTGGTCTTTTTGTACAGGTCTGTTATTTACCATTGTTAAGGTAAGGAGGTTTTGTGGAAACAGATGAAGAAGTAATAAAAGTTGGTTCTTTGAGTTGCAATTTTTTACAGACAAGGGAGAATATGTGAGCTACAACAGCAGTGCTGTTCTAGTTTGTTTCGTTCTGTGGTTTTTTAAGTTCTATGTAAGACAAGGACACATAAAAATCCATCTGCTTGAATCATAGTTATTATACCTTTCCCCGGTTGGGAAACTCCTTACTTTCACTGTGTATGCACAGACGTACAAGCTGTATGTACGTTAATAGTTTTTGTAAGGTGTGTCCGTAAAAGCATGTTGAACTCCTCAAAAAAGTTCGTCACGTGACTCTGAAGATGCACACAATCAATCAGTAGCAATATGGCTCAGTTGAGTGATGTACTGTTTCTGCTGGAAGTGAAGTTAAAGTTGACCCAAGGTCTAAAAGAGAACTGCAGGAGGCCTCCTAATCAGTATGTTTTTAAGATTCTTGAATAAATGAAGAAATCATATATTCTGGGGTTTCATTTTCTCTTTATAAGCGCAAAATACTGGTTCTGAGGCCTGGAGTTTGGAGACCTTTGCAGAGGACATTCAGTAGGCCCTACAGGCTAATTATACCGCAGTCAGTGAGTGTGCAGGAAGGGTGAAGTAGATCTACCGCTTCATTTGCGCTAGGTGGGTTTCCTAAAATTTTGTACGACCATAGTTACTGATAATTATTTTCTAATACACTCGTCTGGTGAACTGTTACACTTGTTTGTTAAAATGGTGTAATCCAACTACTGTAGTCTAACGTTATGAGCAAAGTGCAACTGCTACTATGCTTCACAATTTTGCGGAATTGTTGAGTGTGCTTACCACGTTACTGTTGCTAGCCCAGTCTTTGATTGTCCTGCTATTTAGTTTGGGTACACTTATTCTCATTTTACGGCCACTTTAATGTAAGACAGAAATCTTAATCAAACCTTTTACAATAGTATACGCCCCAATTGAAGTCATTACAGTTTGACGATTGTTCACAAGAGACTCTTGAAGAAATCAGTTTACCTTGTCTGCATATATACATTACGTATGGAGAGTCCAACAACAAGGCTCTCATGTACTTTAAACATTATGTGACTGACAAAAACTGGAATCTCAACACTGTAAGCAGTCAGTTCACGGAGTTTCCCAACCAGGGAAAGGTATAATAACTGAGTTTGAATGTAATAACTTTATGATACCAAATTGTATGTGTGACCCATACCTTGGTGAGGAGATAAAATTTTCACCATGAGGCATGCAGTGGTATTGTCATTTTGCAACAATTTCTATTTTTAATTAAAGTTCAGTTTCATATAATTTCATGAAGATCTTCTGTTTCTCATTATGGGTAGTGGCAGGAGACAAGAGGGGATAAGTTGCCCCTGGCTTAATCAAGGGGGTGCCAAAAAATTGATTAAAAAAATGTTGGGCCTACCAATTACCAGAGCTAATGGAGAGTGCCAGCGTGGAGGGGCATGCCCCCCTCAGGGAGAAAATCCAGTTTCGTCATGGAGCCTTCATCCAAACGAAAAAATAAGATCGATAAACTTTAGGCTGCTTGCCCTTATGATCTTCTTCATTTAGCTTACAAGAAGATTTTCTTCGAAGCAACTCAAAATTCCCAATTTTCCCAATAAAAATCTAAAAATGTTTCAATACAAGCACCAGGTTTTCAAACATTCTGAAAATAAAGTGAAACAGTTTTTACCGAACGACAGAATACCCTCTTATTTTTCGGATAGCGAAGTTTGCTCATCTATCCTTTCAAGTGTGTCATGGCATTACTTTTCTAGGGCTATCATGGCATTTTGGTGCCAAACTAAATTGCAAACCTGTCTAGCATACTAACCTTTAAAAATGTGTCATTGCAAAGCTGGTCTGTTAAAAGCGCTACTGTATTAAATGGCAGGCCAGGCATGATATTGCATCTTTCTGTTTAGAAGTATGCATAATTAATTGTATCCTTTAGCCTAGGCATTATCTTGTTACTACAGTAAGTTACTATGGGAAGGATAAATTTAAGCTGTCAACAGTACTAAAGATCATTAACTCCTTAACACAAATGCCTTGGTTGCCTTTTTTTACTCTTTCTATCAGTTTTTATTGTGTACCTTTTAAGTAATTGATAAAAATTTTAATGTATGGAGAGGTTGTGAGGTAAACCCATCTCAAATCATGTCCAAAGTACCGCATCATAATTTTCTTGATTGCTATGCGTTCTGTTACCAGAAATCTGGAAAATTTGGGAACTGTTGGACAACTTCATTGCACAACCCCTTCTGTTCATGTACTATGAGAAGAATGTGACCACTCAGGCCATATCTTGGAGAGACCTATACGTTTTTGTCTCTCCATAATAACCAAACCAACTGGTGCTTCAGTTGGTATAGCATCTTTTGAATATGAAAATGTTGTAATCTCCTCCTTATGGAAGATCCCGCCCTAGGGACAACTTAAATGTTAATTAATTGAGACATGAAGTCTAGTTTTATGAATTGTCTGAATGAACAGAGTGACTCATGAGAGCACCGTCAACAGTAAAATTGAAAAGGTTTTCAACAACCTTTAAACAGCAATTTAATAATTTTACTTGGTGGAATAATAATGATAGAGCTTAAGTGAAGTTACTGTAGCTCCATGGTAAAAAGTACAAGCTATATAGTGTGCATTCAAAATTTCTGCCCTTGAAAATAGCCTCTGCATTTGGCAATACAGAGGTAGGTGCCAAGGCAAATTGACATTGACTTTGGCAAAATTTTTTCTGAGGCGGTAGATTGTGTGACATTCTGCAGGGATGTGCAAAACATGGGCAATGCATGGCTCGATATTAGGCATAGTCTAGGCCTAAGCTTCAAGCAATGATTTTAAGAGAAGTCATTTTAAAATGCAAACTTCCTCCTTGATTGAAATTTAAACAAATTTATGCAGTATTATTTCTTAACAAACAAAACTTAATTGCAGTTTTTGAAGTTTTAACGGAAAACCTTGATTGAACTACAATCGGTACTTATGGAACATGTAACTCTCCACCTGATCACTACTTGTGCATGAATGTGATGCGGTGGTAGAGAGTGACCTGAAGATTTAAGAACCAGCCGTTTTATCATTCAATGCATAATTAAGTGGGAAAATTCTTCCAAAGAGGCTGTCTTGGTTAAATTATCAGTTGAATTCTGGAGCTTCTGAAAAAGTAATGTTTACCTACAATACCACCAAGTGTGTACTCAAGTTTAATTAACATGCCATAGACATATAGCTGCATGACTTTTACTGCTGTTTGCATTGGACAGTAATATCTGATAATAATAATAATGCTAAGGTAAAGTGGATTTTTGCGGAAGTGAATACTTTTTACTTCAGCAAGTTGTTTGCTGTATCCAATATATTACAATTTCGGAGGGCTGCTTTGAAAATTGAGGACTGCATGTACTTCTTGAGTACTTATGGGAACTTATGCTTTAACCCTTTACCGTTGTTTGGGTCCTTTTGGACCCATGTGGAGAGCTCGGCTGTCACCCATCTTTACTGTTTCACGCGGAGCTCAAAACTGCGAGTAGCTACCCGAAAATTCGGCCACAACAACGAGAGAGACAATAGTTTAAGGTCACGGGGTCAATGGCCTACGGAAGCGGGGCGGGCTACGTCCCTTTTCCGCCCACTCCCGAGGCGCGCAAATATGCCCCGATCAGAGCACAACGGTAAAGGGTTAAATGAGTGATTTTGACCAATAAATATGTTCCATTTTAGAACCCATGGCTGACTTCTCTCTCCTACTAAAACTTTAAGTTCCTGTTGTGCTCTTTATGGAAGTGTTATTATTTCAGATTAAATCCCCCAGGGTGTCCAGATCACCACAAATCTATCCTCACAGCTGGACTTGCATGATTTAACCTCATCAGGTCAGCAGGGAATGCTCTATTTTAGGTCACTTCCTTCAATCATAGTGATACTGATATCTTGTCCTAGTTAAAACTCACAAAATTCCACATCAGTACCTTACTCCATTATTTGCCAGGAGTAACAATGGATGATGAGTATCAGCCTTCATTATAGAAGGGAGTTACCATTAAAAATTTCAAGATCTATGATATAATGAAGTGGTCTAGACCTTTATTTTATCTTTGTTGTAAGTTAAACCCATACTGTAGGGAATGGTTTGCCTTCATGCAGAGAGAAACATCAAGGAGTAATATTAGTACTTTAATTTAGTACACATATTTTAAAACCACGTCCAGAAAAGCAAAATTGTTTTCCTCTGTGGTCATCTGTATGGCTGAATCACTCTCCCATTAGACTCCCAAGAGAACCATATAGCACACACAAAAATTGTTTTTGCTCAAGATGACTGTAAAAATGTATTTTCTTCTGAGACCACTTACTGTAAGTTAATGATAGTTAAACTCTGTTTTGATCACTTTTAACAGTTTATGGTAATAAACTTTTTCAGTTGAGGAATTTTCCTTTCTTGCATTGTGAAATTTGGTCCCATGTAAATGGCTATTCAGGCAACTGATGGCAATGGTTGGGATTCTATATTACACTATTGTTTCATACAGTCTCAAAAGAGCTGTTCATTTCATGGAAACTTAAAAAGTGCCCTGATATCCTGCATCATCACATTGAAGGCAAGGATAAGAAGTGTTCTCTCGCAAACGTGATGAAAACTGATTGGAGGTTGGCCATGGATAGATTCTGTGATATCAGTACCAGGGATCAGTACATTTCGTAAAATGTAGCCTAGGCCTCCATGGAAGTTCTATACTCCCTCTGAGGTAGGATGGCACTTCCTCTTGTCTTTCAGGGGTCTACACATTAATTAAATTGGGTAATGATTTTGGGGTCTTGCATGGTAGTAAAAGTCTGATCATGCCCGATGGAAGTAACTAGTTAGTTAGATGGAGGTTTAAGACCCAGTTTCCAACCAGTTGGTTCAAATTGAGCTAGCCACCGCTTTTTTTTTTAATTGTGGCCTGCTCACTGGCTTCATTTTCCCAGTTTTCTCAATTGCTTATGCTGAAGTAACTAGGGGGTAGTGCACATGTCTATGATCTCCTCTCAAGTTCACACTTACCATAGCAGTGAATTTGATTATACAGTTTTGAGTCTGAGTCTGGAAGAATGAGAATGAAGGAGGTTCAAAGGGTGGGATGAAGCTATTGAGGAACAGCTGGCAACACTTAAATGTACAGTGGGTAAAAGCTGTTCAAGTACCAATGTATGCTTGAATTCTCTAAAGTGGGTGACACAGAGTTTGAAGGCAGTGGAATTCTCTTAAAATGGTGTTTATTGCAAAATTCCAAGAATATGGTTTACAAGTCTCATTCAAAAAGCCTTGCAAGTTTTTACCAAAGAATTCATAAACTGTAACTTGAAATTCATACAAGTCAATCCTCTTTGAAATTGCTTCTTGCTTAAACATACTTAACCAATACTGGGGCTTGCATGCATGGTCTCATCAATACCCAAGAGATATGATGATATTTGACAAATAGCAGCTTTCCTTGGTCCTAACCTGGGCACTTAGTATTACACCCTGCCTCTTTTTGTCTTTTTGTAAGTTTTGTACCTACAGTTTTAGGCTTGCATCTTTTAAATTTGAGGTTAAAGTTACACAACTTTTGCCCAATAAATATGCATTTTTGCTTTAATGAAGGGTAAGTAAGGCATGGGTGGAAAAAATTAAAAAGCCAGAATGCCCCTTCCTTCCCTGGAAATTTAGGCAATTTGAGGGAAATGTCTTTTTTCACATGAAAATTCAGAAGAATTTGTTGGAATTTTTTCTTCTCTCATACATATTTTCCAGCCCTAAAGTAGGGAAAGGTAAGCAAGTGGGTATGTGGTAATCCTCAAAATCCAACTGAGTTGGTCATTTCAAAGAGTGACAGCTGCATAGTAAGCTTGCTGTAGTATTTTGTAGTGGTACTGAAGCAAAAACATTAAAAGCTGTGGTGTTTTCCAGTCTTTTTGGATGTAGGAAAAAGTCCAATTAGGCCTACTGGTTAAAAAAAAAAAACAAAGGGATGCTGAAGTATACTTGTTTATATACTGGTATGTACCATTTGTGTGCCATTTATCTCAGTTAATGTCAGATGACTTGACCAGTGCACCCATTAATCTCCATGAGACTGTCAATTGTGTGTTTGCAGCAATGGCAATACCCTATCAGTAGGCTTCACAGTCACTTCAATGGGAGGAAGTCTTTTGACCCCTAACCACGAAGTTCATGATCCCTTATTACCAAGTTCATAAGTTTTGCCCTTATCTTTATCCCCTGGGTACCATTGACTGGTGATCTATATTTTTTGTCAAGCACCTAGAGCATCCACTTTTGTTCCTGATAAGGCACTATATAAGTTCAGTGTATTATTATTCTTATGAGAATAAGCTTGCAGTATGCTGATCCCTCTGATGTTTGAGTTAAGACTAAAATGGTTTCAAGGCTTTAAGTAGGGTTGGATGGTACTGTAAAAGTATTAGAACCTGTATTGTAAAACACACAGAACAGGTATTGAGGCAGTACCAGTTCTCAACTCTCTGGTAGGTAAGTTGGGTGGGACGGAACCCAAGCAACGCATGGTCCCTATGTTATCCTGCACATTCATGCATCTGGGTGTTTGATTGAGTTAATTACTGTGCAGGAACCTCTGCTCTTAATGTTTGTGTTAATATTTTTATCTTCCACACATCTTAACAGTTATTTTTGTCTGCAAATATAATGAGTACCGGTAATTTGTTCAAGTACTGGTATTTTCTCAAGGATCGTTTATAAGTAACATACCAAATATCTTCGGTATTTTCATTACCTGTACCTCTAGTATACCGGTATTGCCATCAGTACTGGTATACTGCCCAACCCTAGCTTTAAGTAATATGGTGAATTTCAAACAAAACAAAGGTTTTCTTCCAGATGCAGTATTTACATAAATGTCTGATATGATTGTAATATTTTACTGGAAAATTAGTTGTGCATGTAATAAAATTGCCCAGAGTGTAAGGTGAATTTTCAGGCTTATTAAAACATGTTTAATTCAGTTTGGTTCAATTCAAATTTGTTATTCATGTGTTTCACAAAATTAATGAGTTCAAACAAATATGCAGCCCAGAAATGTAATGAAGGACACCAGGAAACAGATAAGTAATTAGAGATCATAGCTATTGAACAACTTAAGTAAAAATGTAGAAAATAAAAGTTCTAACACAAAAGTAAACAAAAGACTCTAATTGTGCAAATATTCTTTGTGGCTCCTCTCTCATCTATGGACTAACTGACACTGAAGCAATTGTAAGACTGTGAAAAATGACGTAGCCTATTGCTTAAAGGCCCATTTCTCTCACCCCAAACAGTACCAATTCTCCTAACCTTCTTGCTGAAGCCCCTCCCACTATTGTCTGAAATTCATCCTCATCCAGACAAAATCTCAGTTTATTGCTTCAGGGTGAGTATAGAAATACTCAATTTACACTATCAAAACACTCTCAGTACCGTTCATGCTGTGTAATATAAGCTTTGGCACTCTGCATTGTTTGAATTAGCTGTCAATCAATGAGCTGAGCCAATTGAGAATTTCGGTACCCGGGTTCCAAAATTGTAGTTTGGGGTGAGAGGTTTGGCCCTTTAAGTTTTGCCTTCAATCTGTCTTCATTAGGTGTGCAATTGCTGTTTGAGCTCTTTGGACAGGGACATTGTATGAAGTCATACTAATCTAGCCATGTGACACCCAAAAGTAAAGCTGTTTTACTAAGAGATGATTACTCCCCCAGCTAAACAAGGTTGTTCATGAAATGTTCATGTCAAAGAACTTCCTGAGAATGTCTCCTGTTCTTCCCACAAAAGAATATTGAAGAGATAAGTTGCCTGGTTTCTTCTTTCTTATCTTTTAATCAGAAGAAAACTCCTAAAGACTGACTGATTGATTGGTACATGTGTTCATATGATTTATGGATATGTGCATTCCATACTGTTTACACACCATGGAACAGATGCACTTCATCCCAGTCAGGGTACTTTAAGCCTCCTAGCTTCAGTGTTATGTCATGCAGTTTTAGCCTGAGCCCCCTGAAAATACCATTTGAATCAAGTTTACTGTATCATTTTGCTGATTGGTATGGTCCATTAACTCCAATCACCTAGGTCATGGTGTAGGTTAAACGAACCTTACAGTGCATAACAATTAGATGCAGATGCAGTGTGTACAGTAAATATCAATATGCCTGTGTTGATACCCATGCTTGGTCAATACAAACAAAAGATCTTGGTATGATGGAAAACTGTACTTTTGGTAGGTTATAGAACTACTTATTATGTGGCTTTAGTTGCATTGATAAAAGGACAAATTTGTTATTCCTTTGTCAGGAGTTGACCTTACTTATTGTTGGTATTTACCATAGACCTGTTTTACTAGGCTGAGTTCAGCAAGAAAATGAAGTGCAAGGTACCTACATGACGCATTTTCTATGCTGTTTCAGTTGGGACAAAAGGCACATGTATGTGAGCAAACATGAAATTTTTCCAAAGCTTCATTTTGAAAAGGTTTTGAGTGCAGAAATATTTTCAACTTGAGGGCACAGGTTCTCATGATGTAAACTTTTACTCTTGTCATTTTATAACATGTAACATGAAGACTCAGTGTTCTGAATAAATATAGTTAAATTCCCCCAAAACTCTTTGAGTCCCTGGTTTGAAATCCTGCTTTGAGATTACAAGTGTAATAGCTAGGAGGTAAGTATAGGTGTGAAAGAGATAGCAATTTGCAAAACATCCTGGCATTTTCATGATAAACTCGGTTGAACAAAAGAAAAAGGTTGAGGCAGACTGAGCGATAGCATGGAAGGTCACTTTGATTATTAGGATTAAGAAAGAAATTCAAAAGATTTACTATATAACCTTTAGGTTTGATAATTTATTATTTAATGCAAAGCACCACAGCTATTAACAACACTTCACTATTATTTCAAAATTGTTTCAGATTCAATAACCAGTAGTGCGTTGTTCTTTAATTAGGCTACCACATTATTCTGCACAGCAGTGTAAATGTTATACATGCTTGATGAGGAAAATGAGATCAGAGTCTAAAGTTTGCATGTTTGAAATGCATTTGTGTGATCTACACCACCTCTCTTACCCCTAATCCATCATGTTTTAGTTCCCATACCTGAAACAGGCAACTGGAATTGATCCCCAGTGTAGCCAACTGCAGTAAGTAAGCTCTGTTTGGTGTCCATTTTAAGGATAATTTTGAGAGCATCTCATCATTTTAACTAATGAACAATGCAATTCCAGTTGTATAATATTGCCCATCTTTGTTATTATTTCTTGCATTCTGTACTAACCAGTGCTTGTAATTCAGGATCTTTGATTTCCTGTTCAACTGATGGTTTGTTGCTGCCCATAAAATTACTAGTCCAATCTGTCCATTTCACTTTTAATAGTTAATATATACCAGTAAATTTTGGTTGTCCTTGAGATTGCTCTGATGCAGGGATGAGTTTCATGCTTCCAGACTATGTTATCTGCTGTTACGACAAAATGATGGTAATTTGAAAAGGACATTCAACTCTGCGAATAAAAGCATATTACTGGCTACATGCCTATTGCAATTGTTGCTGTAGATCATGCAATTTGGTAATCATATCTGTCTTTTATTCTCAACTCGTTTTGCTTGCAGAAGGTGTGAAGGAAGTACTTATGATGGTTTGTCATGAAATAATTACTTTTCCTCTATGTAATATAATTTGTAGAGTAAATCATGTTCTTAAATGTTGTTGGCCATATGTGTGATACAGTATATGATATCAGTTGTACTGTCTCAGTTTTGGAATTTACAACCTCCCCATGAGCTAACCTTGCAATGCAAACCCACTGAAATAGCGTTTTTTTTTTCTCTCTCTGCTAGACTTTTCCCTCATTTTGAGTTCCAACCCCCCCCATGACATAATCCTGGCTACGCTATTGGCAGTGCAAGTTCTTGTCATCCCAAACACCTGTACATAGACCATTAGAACCAATTGTGTGTAACTGTTACTGTACAACCAAAAGGTGGCATTTGACTTTGATGCAGTGTTCGCGCTAAGCTGCGGGATTGCGGGATTCCCGCAACAGAATCAATAATCCCGCAAGAAAAATATTTGTCTGCAGGAAATTCCCGCATCGTTTTTCTTGCACAGGCGATAGGGTTATAATCAAAGCACAACTTATTTACTTGTCCGTTATACGAATAAAAACTCTGAAAATCGATGCGTCACCGTTTGTATAAACGTTTGTGTAAAACGGAGCTTTACACAGTACACCCTTACACCCATACTGCATGGACTGGGTATGCATGTACTAGCACTACCCAGTGTAGGGCTGTAGGCCTTGCATACGATCACGCAGCAGTGGCAGCTAGCTCTGTGCAGTGTGTGTACTGAAACTAATCGCGCTGTGTGCAAACATCGGTCGTGTTTTAGACTGTTGTGAAGTGTGAAATAGCCTCCAAGTCAAAGTTGGATTATTTTTCAAACCGCTACAGAGTAGCGATAATAACGTAAATAGTAATACTACTAGTAAGTTAGGCCTAATACTACTACTACAGTAGTAATACAGTACCAGTACTGGGCCTAATGTTAAGCCTAGGTCTGCTAACAAAAGTAGTAAAACTAAGAAGGAAAAAGCTGACAAGTTTCAGTTAAATTGGCTGAAAATTTGGCTGTGGTTATGGTACAAGAAAGGAGAAATATTCTGCGCCACATGCAAAGAAGCCAGGCCAACTGATAGGCTACATCTAACTTTGTTGCAATCTTGTTTAGTCATAGGCCTATCAGTTATTGGCAATGTTAAAAAATGTAGGCCTAGGCCTACTTCATTAATCTCTTTATTGGTAAATGCAGATTGCAGACTCGACTTAACTTCTCAGAACTTAAAGACTCCTCCCGCCCTAAAAATGAAAATCCCCCCCTAAATTTTTCAGAAGGGGAGAATTTCCCCCCCAAATTTCAAGTCCCAGCGCTAACACTGCTTTGATATGGGGAATGTTCATTCTATATGAACTTGCTTAGTATTGAAACTCTGGCTACCTTTTTTATTTCAACAAAAGGCCCACTGCATGTTTTCTTTCTTAGCTTAATTGTGTTTTGAGGAAATCAGAGATTCAGCATTTAATATTTTTGTACCTATTAACAGTTTCTGGTTAATCTTTGTAAATCAGAAAGCCCATGTACCTTAAAATATTTCCGCTAATGTGTAATGAGACACATCCTATTAGTGGCCAGCTGGCGGATGTGAATTCTTTTATGACCAACCGTCACATATATTTAATGACCTAGTTGTACGTAGTGTTTAACTGTGAGTGTAGTAATTGCTGTTCATCCATAATACCTGAAATAAAACTTGAGTCTAATCTATTTGGAATTAAATAGGAGATCTTACCAACAAAATGTATATAGGCCTGTACATATTTGATTGACTGAGGAACTACTAAACTTAATAAGCTGTGATCAAACTAGGAAAAATAATTTAAAATCAAATGATACATTGTAACCTGGTGATTTAATTATGCTAAGACCACCAAACATTAAGTTCATTTAAAGTTGTCAAAACTCAAAATCAAAAAGTACTCAACCAACTTTTAATAAATTGTTTGAGATAATATTCCTAGCAGAAAGTACCTTATCAAAGTTCACTGGAAGTTGATGCTGGACGTCTTGTGTGTGTTTCATATTTCTACCATTACAGGAAGCTGTGGTCAATATCTGGTGAGAAAAACAGTGGGTACCTAAAGTTCTTTTCAGTTCAAAACTGTTTTTTTCCTGAAATAAATTGACACTGCTGAAATTTTGAAGGAAGTGAAATCTCAGTATAACTGAATGCGATACCTTTTCAGTATTAAAATGGAATCTGTCATGAAGAACTCATGAGTCCTGCTGGCTATTAGTATTTGAATAAGTTGCAGGTTTTGGTATGTGTGGCAAAGTTCTGTGCTCATTAATTTGAGGATTTTAAGAAAAATTAATATTTTATGAACAAAATGACGCTAGTATTTCTGATCTTCCTGTTACAGGTCTGAACATGCATGCAAATTGCTGTATGTTGAGAGCAATGAAAAATTCAGAAAATAAAGCTGCAATTTCCATCTAAATCCATCAAAACTAAAGTTTTTACACTAGCAAAATTAGTCTAAACATGGGATAAATTTTGAAATTTTTAACATGGGAGAAAGAACCAAACAAATATGGCTAGCATTGTCTCTTAAACAGAATTTCATAAAGTGGACTATCAAAAGTGTAATAGAACTTTGTAGATTGTCATTGCAACTGTCAGATAGTGACTATGCAGCAGTATTGTACATGTGACTGGCTGGCCCGAGATGAGAAATAGGATTCACCAAATGAGTAGAATTGAAACATGTTACTCACTGACAGTATATTGTAGCAACATCACAGGAGCAGAACTTGTTATGGGATTCACTGAAAACATTTCCTACCAGAATGTTTGTAGATAATGAGAACACAGAACTTGACAGAAAACAATTTATCATTGAATGGTAAAATGAAACAAAAATCCTAACCAAGTTTTAAAAATTCATTTCTGCTGGCTAGTATCCTTATTCATGAATGTAAATCTACTTGAAGTAATGTGGTATTATATATTTTGTCAAGTACTGAATAATTTATGCAGAAAAACTGCTTGTATGCAGTATCCCTGGAAATATGGTATAGTTTTGTATGGATAATCTTGAAAGGTATTTGTGAATGAATGTGAGCAAAACTTACAAATGTAATTTAATTTAACTAATATTTTTATACTTTCCAGCAACTGCTTTTTCCCTTAACATGTCTTTACTCATCCATGACATTACCTTATTGTGTGTGTCTTTGTTACAGGTTGACCTCTCTAAAGACCTTTCCTTTTATCCCTTATCTTACTTAATTCCATCAATTTTTGTTCTTTTGTTGTGGACCATCTGAAGTATGTAGATTTATTCCCATTGTGTAAACTGTACAAAAAAGTCACAAATCTGTGGTGTCAACTCAGTAACTGATCTAGATCTTACCGCTGTACAAGCCTGATCAAGAAATTTGGTACTTCAGATATTCAGTCTATTAGCATAGCAGTTCAAGGTTGACCCTTTTTCATGCAGTTTTGGAAACTTGGGCCACCTCCTACCTAAAATACACCTTCCTGGTGTGTAATGTGGAAAGCTTTAAAAGGAGAGAGCAGTCCCTTGAAACTAATATTTTATATGAACTTACCTTAAAATGCAAATTGCCAAATCTTACCATATTTGCAAGGTAAATTTATGAGCTGTTTTTCGATGACTAAATTCAGTTTAATTGTCATATTATTTAAAAGTGCCATGTTTGAATCAGGTTACTTGCACTTTACTTAAAAGAAGGGTTTAAGGTCACATCAAGTTTGGATATGTTCAAGAAGTACCTATTCTAAGCATTTTGGTGAGATTTGCATTAAAACCTGATTTGTGGTTCTAAAGATATGAGCAAGAAAAGTTGTCACATTTTCAACAAAAAGTGAGCTTGAAGCAAGCATATATGACATCATGTCCCCAAATTAATGGACAGTCTTTTGTTTTTCTTTAAACTGTATAGCCTGTTTTCCTTTCAACAACAATCCTATATTTTCAAAATGTGATTGCATATGGCAGGGCATGAGAACTTCTCAAACTTTGCATCAGCCCACAGGGAGGTCTTATTCCTATTAACTTCAAGGTCAACACAAGTCTGAAAAAGAAAGGGAAACAAAGCATCCATTGTCTATGTGAGGAAGTGATATAATCTCTGCTGCCCTCCAGTTCACTTTGGAACACAAATCTGGTAACTAACTTCATTAAGTTATATGTTGAGAAATACATGTCCCATTAGAATGGAAATTTCACTACAGTATGAAGATTTGGTTCCTCTTTCACATTTAAAAATTGAATGTTTGCTTAAATTTTCCCTTCTAAATAATGAAGGTTTTGATCATATGAGTGCCTTCAGGTATGCAGGTCTGTCAACTTGCAGTCTATAATGATTAAGCATCTTTTTCTCTTGCAGTGGGGCCAATGTGGTGTAACAAATACCACTCATAATGCATCACACTTCCAAAATGTCATCTACAAAATGATCATAGTATGCAGTTGTTCCACTTCCATTACAAGGGTACAATACACAGCTCCCAAGTTCCAAGAGGCTAGATGCAGGTCCAACTGATCTGTCCGTTGCTGGATTGCGGGCCTGGGGGAGTGGTATGAGGGCAGGGGGTGTCCCCCTCCCCTTTTCGAAATTTTTTGAGTTTTAGAAGTGTCTACACGCAAAATGGTGGCACTTTTTGGCACAATTTCGTGAGGTTACTGCTTAAAAAGTTCAGTATGGTACTGATTTCTTTTTTTTTTTTTTTTGCGGTTAAATATTTTATTGAGAGATTGCCAAATAATATTTTACAGATACTCACAAAGGCATAATTAATAATACTTCTCCTAATTACAATATTCGATCGTTATTGTTGCCTTAAATTTTGTTGCGGTCACGGTACCAGCCTACAGTTTGCAAGTGTCAACTCGATATGTAACAGAATCGGTCGAACAGTGCTGCAAGTGATTTGCAATATATATTTTTGTACATATCGTACGAGTCACGTTTTAGGCATGAAAATCACATTACAATAGTTCTGGCTTGGTGGATTGGACACCTTTAATGACCATCTTCCAGTAAAACCTTTTGAGGCAGGTGGGCATTCCTGAGGTTTTTTGTTTACAACATTTATAAAAATACTACAAGATTCCAGTGCAATGGCTTAGGGTAATAAAAAGGTCACCTTGAAGGCCTGCAGTCAATTTTTATGAGGATGGAACAGGCGATCGCCTGGTCAGTCCTCTGATATCCCAAGCTTCACAGAACTGTAATGACAGCCAAGAACGTCAAGAACTGTCAAGACAGTCCAATTGGGCCTACGTTCGTTTGATGGGACAAGCCCCGCCTCTAACCCGCAAAGTGCGCATTCATTTTTGCCACTGAAGGGGGCGTTGCACGACATTATTCCACTATTATGCAGTGACAGGAATATATTCCATACCTGCTACGAAGGTTAGCCAATAGCAATATTGGGATAGCAAACAGTACCTAGGCCAATGCCTTGTATAGTAGCGCGTGCAGTTGAATGTGCTGTGAGGTACGATTTACTAAATTTGTAGTTATCAGTAAGCTATTGAAGCTATATTTGTGTGGTTTTCTAATACTACTTAGAACTGAGATTTGAAATGCAGGTTTTTCATTGGACTGGGCAGGTCTGCGGGTTTGGGTGTTCAAATGCGGGTCAAACCTGCCAAATGTGGGCCACTTGGGAGGTATGACAATATATTAACATTTGATTTCATACTCTCAGCAATACCTCCAGAATTTCCATTTTTTAGTATTTAAAAGGTTAAGAGCAGTCCAAAAAACTTTATTTTAAAGTGACAGCTTTATGTCACAATTTTTTATTTCTGTTCAAAGGATTTTTCATAATATTTTATGACTTCAGTATTGCATATATATGCAAGGTTAACCAAGCAGTTACTCTTAGTAAATTTGAGGAAAAAACAGTTGTCATATGACTCCAACAACCAATCATGAAATAGGACAGTCTATTACACTTCTTCAAATTGGAGTGACTGCTCTTGCTCTTCAAATGTAAAGAAAATGCCTCCTTATAAATTTCCAGGACTAAAAGGTATGTCAACTGACAATTCTGGGTATGCAGTAATAAGGCCTTGGAAGATCAATTCCCTGCAGTCTGGGGATATTTTGTTTTGCCTATCTGGTAGGATGCTCAGTGTGAACCACTATATTTAAATGCTCTGTGTCTGTAGTCTCTCAGTGAATTTCAACTCTTACAGTCTTACTAGTTGTTACTGAAAGTTGACAACCCTGAGAATGGTATTAAAACTCTCTGTTTCACAATATTCAAGCTACAGTACCTACCCTTTCACGTATCTTTTTTAATAAAACAATGAATTTAACTGTCCTGACTTAAACATTACATCCATAATGTTACAGTATGAGTGCATTGCTTGCTGTAGCTCCTCTTCCACATATTATTGATACAATTTTAAAATGCTTCGTGCCCTTGGATATCATCATCTGGTGCTTCTGTATTTTAAATAAAAGGAGGCAGTGTTAATTTTCACAAATATTTAAGGATAAATTAAATTTTAAATTCACTGGAATCATAGACTGGTCTGTGCTTGAAGCTGGTACAGTTGAAAAACTTTACACCTTTCTGCTATTTGATTGTTAGTAAAAAATTCTGCAAAAATCTATGGTTGGTTCAAGCTTCAAAGTGCAATTTGTGTACATTAAATGTGAATCTAGTGCAATATGATGGAAACTCTCCCACTAACCTCACCATGCATGGGTCCTGCCTTGAGAATCCACGTTGTGGAATACTGTAATTTTTAAAGGCCTAATCCTAACCTACTTACGAAAGCCTTTCCCACAACTGTCTAAAAGTAAAACTCATCTTCATCCAGTCACAATCTGACTTTATTACTTTTAGGTAGATGGCATCCAACACCCAAATGAGGAACCAAAACACTCTTAGTACAGTGTGTGCTGTGTAAGTTGAGCTTTGGTGCTCAGCACTGTTTTTTTTTTTTTGTATTAGCTATAGTCAAAGATATGTGCCAATTGAGAATTTCTGTGGACTATTTAAAAAGATAGGATTGTGATGAGAAGATAAGCCCTTTAATTCAAGCTTTATTGCATCAGTAGTCAATTTGTGTAAGTGATAAGGGTACTTCATCACATTTGAATCTAATCTTTTGTTTACATAAGATAAGGAATGGATCACTTTGATGAGAAATCTCACAATCCATCCCAGTTTTGTTGTTTCTTGTTCATGCAGTATACAAAGCAGTGTTTATTTATCATCAGGCCTGGAAAAAATATTTATTTTTCAGGAAGAAAATAAAATTTTCCAAAATTCTCCACATATTTCCATGTACAGAAGAGGCAAGTTTTGATCCATTTGCCAAAATTTCCTGGGTAGGAGCCTCCTGGCTTCCCAACTTTTCCAACTGTGATAACTATGAGTAACTAACTTCATGATCAAATGTAATATGTAAGGGAAACATGTACGTGCTGTTTTTGTGGCTCTTATACTTCTGCAAAATATATGGGCTGAGAGTCAATGTAAGCAACGTCACTGAAGGCCATAGCTATCGGGCACCTACTGATGGCAGTTGTGCAATCACTTCAGAGATGCCCTAAAAATGTAACCTACTGCCATTGTGCATGATGCTCCACATTAGCAATGGAGAAGGGAAAACAAACCAGTTAGCCACAACTGGAAAAAGGCCAGTGCTGGCTCCACTTGAACCAATAGGTCTGAAACTTGGCCCTAAAACTTTGTCTAACTTACTAGTAGGGCTGTGCATTTTTCGGTTAATTAACTATCCGTTTAACCGATTTAATTAACCGGCGGTTAACCGTTTAACCGAAAATGACGTAATGTTCAAACAACAACAGAAAGTCAACATTTCCAAAGAGCGCCATCACTTTTGTACAGGAAAGTACAAGTCTAAAAATGGCGCCGTATGTCATGTTCGCCCATGTAAGTATGTGGCAAAAATGTTGGTATGTCATGTTCGCCCATGTAAGTATGTGGCAAAAATGTTGGTATTTTGCGCTGAGTTTATATCATCTTGTCACAGTAAAAACCAATCCCGCATTTAATGAAGCTTTCTTCAGACAATGTGCACTTTTTTAAATTCCACCAACAGTTGTATTCCCGCCTAACCCTATGTTATATTGTCAGTTATTTCATGAAACACTCCCACACCACTGTTTTGATGCAGCGTGCTTGCGATGCAGTGTTCAATACATGTACAGTGCTGACGTGTTTGTCATAGTAGCGATCTGTACAATTGCACTGTAAATGGCCCACCAGCCGCTAACAGCACAACCAAGCCCTTTTATCCTGCATAAATTAAGGAATTCCCAGCATTCCTGCCGTAAAGTTATTTACAGTAGGACTTATGGAATGTTATCATATGACGTCGTTACGAACAAAAACAATTACGCACATGGTCCCATGCATGCAGTAGACTTGCGGGCGTATCCATTTTTACCACTAAAGAAGGGACCATGTTTTGCTCGATGACATCATATGCACACGATCTATTGCAAAATTTGAATTGCCTCTGCACTGTGATTGGTTCAAATACGTTGATTCTGAGACAGCCAATCACAACTCGCGCCATCGCCTATGGGATTTAGTGTGTGAAAATGCCAGACTTCCGAACGAATTTCCCCATTGAGTTTGCGTTATGACGATCGCACTTCGGAGGCTTACATAGCTGGCATGTGCAGCCGGTCAAGCCCCGTGCTAAATTCACTAAGAAAAGGCAGTACAAATCTCTGCGTACTTGGATTTTCCAGGGGTCCGACTTAAGTGTATTTCATTTGCTTATTATTTTGAAACAAGACGGTAAGGTTTGGACAAGAAGTGGCAAAAATACGGGGATATTAAGAAGGAACCATAAGATAACGTTAATCGAGTCCATTTTTTGCTGTCCAAGACCGCTAAAAATGAGATCGTTA
This sequence comes from Holothuria scabra, assembly GCA_037179385.1. Lineage (NCBI taxonomy): Eukaryota > Metazoa > Echinodermata > Holothuroidea > Aspidochirotida > Holothuriidae > Holothuria > Holothuria scabra. Next base: position 39,581,709 of record CM074186.1, read on the forward strand.
TTTTTACGTGCATCATAGGGTTGACTTCTACAGTACAGTACATTATCGCAACTACAACCCAGTTGGTTCAATGAACTGCGTATGCTTATTCATAAAAGTCAACAAGGAATGTTCCATTTTGTATGATATTGGGCAAGCAACAAAATGGCGGGAATTATCTGGTGCTTACGATGGTATTTTTACGGGTTAAATTTTTTCCAAATACTCTAATCATGGTCTCACGGAGGTTTTATTGCCATAGAAATACAGGGCTTGGTCATTTTTGTTACAGCTCCCTGCTTGTCTTATGGCTTTCTTTTCGCTTGGTAATCTCTCAGACATGCCGCTAATTTCTAAAGTTATGCTTGGGTGTTGCTATTGAAGGGATTAGGAGACGAGCACATGAAGTTCTGCCAACGAAAGTAACAATGGGTGCGCCACTTGTCACTCATCATAATGTACTTAATTTGGGGAGCTGCCGTGGAATTAATCCGTTCAATCGAACGGCCAATTTTAAAACTCTTTTTACAGTTATTGTTTGAGCGATAATTTGTGAGAAACTGACACTGCTTGTTGCGGGATGTTTGTGTAACAGTTTACTAACAAAGCCATGCCGCAGCCACTGAGTTATTGGCAATACAAAAACGGTTAATCTATAAAGAGGAATCACGCACGAGTAACTGACGAGTCGGTCGGTTAACCAGTTAATCGATTAACCGTCACAGCCCTACTTACTAGCTACAATCAAATTGTTCAATCTACTTGGTTCCTTGGCTTTGCCTTTTTTAAGCTTATTTTGAGCTTTGGTTCTATGAAATTACCTTTTTCAAGTAAGAACACAAAGGCTAAATTTGTACAAGACTTGACCAGTAATTGATGATTAACTGGATTGATCTGTACTACACTGTAATGTGCTGTACTGTCCCACAGCACTGAAATGGTAAATGGTGGCAATAATGAAATTAAAATTTGTTCTTTCTCTACCAACTACATTGATAGGGAAAAAAATGAGGAAATGAAATTGATGTCCAACATGGAAATGTCTAGACTTTGGCCAAATCCACACATCCCTTTAAAATAATTCCTTGACAGACTGACAGAGACAACTAAAACAACAAATTTTTGAAATTCTTGGTTAAACTTTGAGGTCAGAGTTGAGCTTGTCAACCAAATGACTCACAATATGTTTATTGGCTTTGAGTAGCATTGTCTGCAGATAACTGTTCACTGTAGGAAGCTTAGTACAAACTTGTGTGGGCAACAAGTTCAATTGGATTTAGAACTTTTGACTGTGAGGACAAAATGATTTGGGCAAATATTGATTGTAGGTGTGAAGTATAGTAACTGGAGGAGTACAGGCTTTGTATTTAATGTTGATCTCTTTAGGGGAGTTCTTATGGACAGTCAGTGAGTTGGATCAACAGTTCAAGCTTGAATGCCTTTTTGAACAGTTGGTGTGTGTGAATGGTGATGGAATATATTCTTTCGTCAAGATAGGTGAGTAGGCCTACTGGTTAGTGGAGTGAGCATACATGTATAGTTTTCCTAATCCTAGTATTACAGTGAGAGTGGCAGCTCCTTGGTCATATACTGCTACTGCCTGGGCAGTGTCTTTAAGTTTTATTGTATGTGTCATTCGTGAATTTTCTTATCATGATATCAATTATTAGTCTCTATTTGGGGTAATGATGTGGAGAAGGACATCTTTATATCTGTTCTGTGTTAAGCCTTTCAATTGGCATTTACCACTAGTCACTACCAGTGTCACAGCATCACTGTTGAGAGATTCTTTGGAGAGGATTTATATTGGATGGTGAGAGATACACATTTACTCTAAATGATTACTTTGTAAGGGAAAGAGTGAAAAGTTTAAACATTTTGTTGATCTGTTTTAAAGTTTTTGTACAAGGTAAGTTTAAATTTTTGTTGAACATTGTCCTTGATTTGTGGCATACTTAACTTGTGTAAGACTAAAGTTTAGATGAAACCTCCAGTTTGCAAAGTTTGTTTTCTGCACGCAGAAGATGAATTTTCCAGTTAAAGTATCACTCCAAAATAAGATAGTTGAATGCCTGAAACTAAAACAATTGCATATAGACTTAAAAAATTGCAAGCCTATTTACGCCTATTGCCTAATTTGCGTGCCTGCCGTTCAGAAGTGCAGAAGATCTTCTGTGGGACTTGCATTGCAAACTGGGTAAACCTTTCTATCTCTATGTCAGTCACTAATATTTGCCATAGTTATTACTTGAGTGATTGCAACATTTCAAAATTAGAGGAAATGGACAAGGATTAAATGAAAATGATTTTTCAATGTTAAAAGTCTTTGCCCTTACTTTAAAAAAAGACATTTTGAAATGATCAAAAGCAATTAAAAATGCAAAGTGTCATTTCTGTTGGTGTCTGCCAGCCTTTTTGGTTCATAATAGTATTTTACATTCTTAACCCTTTTTTTATTAGACTCAGAGGGAGAGGGAATTGGGTTGAGTAAGATTCTTGTAATTGAAGAATTCTAAAATCTAATTCTGAAAACTGATTTTTTTGTTTCAAATTGATGGATGTACTATCTCAGACTCAGATCCAGTACTTCCATGGTAATACCCAGTTTCAAGTTGAACAGTGAGGGACAAAGGTTGTGCCATCTCAGAGTGATACCATAACACCTTTGGAATAGTCCCCAGCAATGTACTCCTATTTATGACTATGTATCATTAGTTTGTAATTGACTTAAAGGCAGTCATTTGTCACCCTAAACTACAGTTTCAGTATACATATATCAAAACTCTCAATTGGTACAGCTCTTTGATTGGCATCACATTCAAACAATGCATCATAGCTAAATTACACAGCATGGGCACTGGGAATGTCTTGATTACACATTATGGACTTGCATGGCCACTGGGACAAGCCATGAAGCAATAAACTAGGGTTGTGTCTGGATAAAGATGAGTTTTAGATAAATGTGGGAGGGGCTAGAAGTAAGTAGGTTGGGAGAATTGGAACTGTTTGGGATGATGAAAATATGCCTTGAAGTACATAAATTACATGTGTGATCACATCTTAGGTAATTCAGGTTAATTTTGAAATCAGTGTCATTTTCAGGGATACGTGTTTATTGTTGACAATCTCAGGGACTGCACCAAAACATCATGGATACCTCCTGGTCAGGGGAGGGTGGGGAGCCCTGGAAGATCTTAAAGGATAGTAGAGGGGATGAGGAGGAAAAAGCAAAGGAGGTAAAGTGAGAGAGATAAAACAGATAAGATTGGGAAAAGGGAAGAAGGATCATGACACTCATTACTCACATTTGTATATAAACCTTTCAAGTGCAGAACTCTTTGTGGCTGATGAGTTATACATGTGACACTTGTGAAGTTGCGATTGGTAATACAGTATATATTATTCCTTTAGCAGCAAAATACATGAAATAACCATTGTAAACTTAAAGAAAAATATTGTGTTTAAACTTTAAAAATACTCCAACAGAGCATCAAAAGTAAAAAAGCTCTAGTCATTTTCAAACCATTTGGTCTCAGCAATAAACCCTAGGACCAACAGCTTCATCTCCTCAAAATATTATGCACAAGAAGAGTTCTGGAAGTTGAATCTTTTAAAATGTTGAAAGTTTGGGTGAACAAATTATTTTTGAACAACAAATAACTAAACTTTCATCTGAGGGAAACTTTTTCCTTAAAAAGAATGTTACCATACTGTCTTATCTGTAATTATTTATTACTCTTTGCCAATAACTATTGGTTTTAAAAGGATGAAATTTACTTGAAAAACAAACACAGTACTTCCCTTTGAAAAGAATCTATGCCATTGAATGATCCACTAGGATTCTATTTGCACTGTTGACCCCTTTGTAATGACTTAGCTGGGATTTAACAAAAAAAGTGTATTTTCCATTTTTGACAGCTTTTAAAATTGAGTTCTAATTTTTTTCCTCCTCTGTGGTCAAACTAAAGAATTTTGCTTTAGTCACGATCAGATGGATATTTACTATTTGATTTTTTGTGTTGATGACAACAGGAAATGAATTTCTGTCATCTTAACTTATTTTTTATATTGAAAAAAATGATACAAGAAGGCCAAGTGAAAGACTTTCTTATAAAGATCTATCTGAAATTTGATAAATTGTAAATTTGCATTAGTCACATGACTTGTGAAGGATGATTAAGAAGTACAGGATATCCTCTATTGCTGTACATGTGTAAATTTATACTGAAGAGTCTTATGTTGTGGGATCAATATAATATGACAAGAGCTGTGTAATCTGTGAATTATGCCTTCCTGTTTATGCAAAGCAGCAGTAAATATTTCTATGTGATTATGAAATATGTATGAAGACCATGGTTATTTTCTGAATCTATCTGTGACCTAGACCTTGATGTATATTGTAGCATGACACCTATGACCCTACATTATGTCACGGTTTTGTGGTTATGAGCTTTTGTTATATGTCATTTCCTTAATATACATGTTATTTCTCTTTGTCTGCTGTCAAAGTAGAGATCAAAAATATTCATAAAATCATAGGCTGCCAGGGTAGCATACTGTACAGAGGACATACTAAGGTGTTGAACTTGCAGTTTGAAGGTGGGTAGGAGATATTAGATATCCCTATGTCTAATATCCTACAAGTCTAAAAGACCACGGAAGTTAGGTTGTATCTTTGCTTAGATTTACAGGTACTTTATGTGAATTTTAGGGTGGACATGGTAGTAAGAAGTGGGTCTTCAGTTTGTTCTCACAAATTCTCTTTGAGGGTAGTGATATGACATCACCCCAATACCATTTAGAAACTAAAGATTTTTGACAAAAGAAAAAAAGAGCTGTCTATATAAGTAAATTCTAGCAATAACTTATTTTCCCCTTAAAATATTTTGCATTGCTGAGTAATGGATGTTGTTTTGTTCATTTGCAATTTTAAAACTTTGCTTGAACAAACTTTTCTTGAGCAACAAAGAGCTTAACTTGTAATTCGCCTTATTAAGTTATTACTTGAGTTTTCTATCATTCTGTATCAAGGCTGTATTGGTGTAATAAAGAAAAGAACAGATCTTTTTCTTAAAGTGCAATATTAACTCATAGAAATACCGAACGTATGTTAAAATTCAGTCACGCAAGTTTGCCTTACGATGTGTTGACCACATGTTTGGTCAGAGCAGCTGCTTTTCATGCAAATGATCTGGGACCTAGTCCCAGGTCTAGTCATACCAAAGACTTTTATGTAAAATCTAAAGTAGAGATGCGAAAACAATCTAGTGCTCACATGTGGAAATATTGGTTATGGAAGCAACTTGATAAAACCAAAAGTTTGTAGGTTTAGGCATCAGGACTGGGAAAAATGTGTATTTTCCAGGAAGGGAGTTAACTTTCCCACAATTCTCCAGTTCAGCATCCTAAATATGCCATCAGATGGCCAAATTTCCAAAGAAGGAGCTTCCCAGCTTCCCAACTTTTTCCACCCATATGAGGCATAAAATGTGGAGTGCGAAAAGGGCATGTTTATTTTGTTGTCTATGTTCATTTTGTTGCCAACACTCACGCTGTCTAATTTTAATCTGTTGTTCAACCTTTTGTTGTTGTCTAAGTTCCAGACATGAAATCATATTACAAAATGCATGAGTTTTGGCAGCATGACTTTAGACAACGTGGTTTTGGAAAACAGGATGATTTTAGACAACAACAAAATGCATGTCCCTTTAGTGTATGGGCACCAAAAGGGCATGCATATTTTGTTGCATAAACTCGCATTTTCTAAGCTTATTTTGTTGTCTAAAATCATGTTGCCCACATTAATGTTCTCGTCCAAACTCACGTTGTTGTTTGATTTCATGTAGTGAACTTAGACAACAATGTGATTTTGAACAACAACTTAAAATTAGACAAAGTGAATTTAGATAACAAAATGAATTTACACAACAAAACAGGCATGCCCTTTTAGTGTTCCATTAATGAAACACTTGCCTTCTTCAACTATAATGGTATGTCATTCTAAAAATCAAAATATAAAAAAGTGTGAGATTTGCATTAACACTCCTGACCTCCTATTCACATAAATGTCAATGAGTATTTTTTTGTGCCCGATGCTTTTTACCTTTATCAGTCATAGTACATACTAAGTGTATAGGGTGAGCTAGAGTTCAGCCTTCCGGCAACTGTGAACCTACACTCACAGTTGGGAGTCATACCTTGCAGCTCTGAGCAGTGGTTGGGGTTTCTTTTTTTTTTTTTTGATAAAAGGATTGTTGGGGTCAAAACACCCATACATGTGTCAAACTAAATGAACTGTAGAAGCGTCACTGGTAGACTGCCCAACTTTGCTTTCACAGGTACATAAACACTCGCATCATTATGTGTCACAAGACAACAACCTGTGCCGTTTCATTTTCAACATTGCAAAATACACTTAATATTTTCTTAACAAAATATTTGAAATTGATAGCAGTTTTATCAAACTTGTGAGACCCTTTTTTTTAAACTTTGTGGGGAATTTGAAGTACTTGTATATAAAACCTGCCAGGTTGATTTGTGGGTAGGTTTAGTAATGTTGTGTCATAAAATTACTCAGGCTTTTCTCTAAACATAATTGCAGTTTGAACTGGCATTATTCCATCAAACCAGCAGGTTTATTTTATGCCTTCACAGCTTTGTTGTGTTGGTGTTAACTGAGGTTTAAATTAATTCTCTTGCACAAATTTTTACCATGGTTAAAGGGAGATGATAGCAAACTGATCTTTTGCCTTCCCCTCCAGAGTTAATGCTGTACAGGTACAGTATTTATCAAAACATGCACAGTTGAGTATGAACAAGCACAGTTGTCTCAACAAGCTGTTTTGTCAGGATGCTGCACCTGGACAAATTGTTAAATGTGTGAGCACCAGATCCAAATCAACGAATGGAGAACACCGCAAGCAGTAATAAATTTGTTGATGATCAATTATATCAACATTGCAACAAGTCATTTATGAGTTCATAACCTCCAAAATTATCTTTGTGGAAAAAGCATTCAAAATATATGTAAGTTTTTAACACACACTGACTCAGGTTCACACAGGTCTATGTTTCTGTGTGCTGTGTTTCAAATGGTAAAATATAAACTGCAGTGGCACAGTGTTGTTGAATGTACCGACTTACTTGAACAGCTGCATGCTGTTGTGACATATTGTGACCCAGCTTGTGATCAGACTTGATTATATGTTATATGTACGTCGCACATTTTGTTGGTCCACATTTCACATTACTAACATGATTTGATGTTCTTGGTCCGATTACAATAAATAAATCTGGAAAATTACAAAGTATGAGCCCTGATCACTAGATGAACACCTCTTGTATGGATACATATTGTTGAACATTGCATTGTAGGATGACATGTGGAACTAGGTATTTAATTTAATTGAAATACTCTGTGCAATTCCTTAAAAATTAAAGTGTAACTCCTTTTTAGATTGCATTTAGTATTATTTACACACATTACACATAGGCCCACGTGAAGACAAAATGTCAGTTTCTTTTAGTATGACATGTAAGTTGTAGGCACCATTTTTATATTGTGCTCAGTGTAACTAAAAGCTATGAGTAGTTCCCCAAAACTGATTTTGAAGCGAAGCCAAATACCACAGCTTTCGTGTTATTACTCTGGGAAGTATCTTTCATTATAATTTATGACTACACTATTGCATATTCAAGGTAAACCAAAAGTTAAAATTCTATTTTTAAAAGGGATTTTCCATCCCAAAATGGACATTTCTTCATATGCTAAATCACATAAATTCTGTGTTTTGTGTAAATTTTGAAAATTTGAGTGGTAAATATTCATGGGGTATGGGACAAATTGAAATTTTGAGCTTTTATAACAAAAGAAATGGATTGTGCTTGTATTTCATGACAGGAAGGAAAGAAACATCGATTTTGGAAATCCATTTTGAACTCAGTACTAGTAAATTTCACATTTGAAGAGAAAAAATGTCATCACATGACTCTCAAAACCTAATCATGTAACAGGACAGTCTACTACACTACTTCAAATTGGGATGACTGCTCTTGCCCTTTAAGGATTTTATTTCCAGGTCTCCCCTGTGGCCTGGGGCTTGTAGAGTGAGCCAATGGTACTTTGTATTTCTTGCCTGTAATATAAGGGGATTAAAGAGAAGGATTTGCACCATGTTTGAACTCTATTTGAATTTTGAAACTGAGCTTGTACCACATTGAAAATGGAATTTGGCCTTTGAACTGAACTTGACCACATTGGGAATGGTTTTTGACCTTTACCCTTTATCTCGTTGACAACTTGATGTATTATAAAACATTTGTGTTGGTGTGGAGTTAAATCTTATCTAATGCAGGGACTGTGCTCTATTATTCAATGAGTACATGTTGAAGGGAAAACTAATTTCCTAATTAATTATTAATTGTAACCTATATCAAAGGTTCACAGTATTATTTAATTTTGGAGACTTAAGAAATTTCCCATGCCATTACAATGGGCCCCTTCCTTGATGTTCATTTGAGGCTGAATGTTTGGCCTTGAGTATAAATTGTTCTTATTTTTGTACTTCTTCCAGGGTAGGTCTTTTTAAATAGGAACCAGTGTCTACTCTCAATTTGCATTGAATTTGAACTTATGTGTAGTACAGGTAGGGTGTTTCATAAAGAGTTCTCATTTTAAGTGCCTTGCACTGGTATAGTGCTGTTGATATTGTTTAGCAAAGCATATCATCAGGAATTTGTGTGCCTGGTTTGTGATCTAATTATGATAATTTCTGTGATGTTCAAGTGTTGTCATATGTGCAGAAAAGTAACAATGCAGATGGCAATGTCACATTAGCTTTCCTTGGTTTAGAGGTAGGTGCAACTCTCTCCCCAAATGAAAATTTTGGTAGTAGTTAGACATTCTCCATTAACAAAGCTCTTTGGTTGATAGCAAGTTCAGAAAATGCAGGGTACTGTAGCTCATAAAAAACAGCATTTGCTGGGCTGTGAGTGTTTGAATTGCTTATTAGCATCTTTTATATTCACCCTGTAGCAATAAACTGATATTGCCTCTGAATGAAGATGAGTTTAGACAACTGTGGGAGGGGTTGAAGTAAGTAGGTTAGAATTGGAACTGTTTGGGGTGAGAGGATTTGTCTTAAATTAGACTTTAGAGTGGAGGGCTTTGATGGTTGCCTACCTGTGGGAAGGGGCCATTCCTATTTGTAGGGTGGTCAAAAGTCAAGAAACATATAATGTAGTAACTTTTAACCTTAAAGGGCAAGAGCAGTCACCCCAACTTGAAGTAGTGTAGTAGACTGTCCTTTTTCATGATTGGTTGATGGGAGTTGTATGACAACAGTTTTTCTCTTCAAATAAGAAATTTACCGGAAGTAATTGCTAGTTTTACCTTGAATATGTAATATTGAAGTTACAAAATATGATGAAAGATAGTTCAAAGAGAAATAATAGGAAAATTGTGATATTTAGCTGTTGTTTCAAAATTAGTTTGGGGGACTACTCTTGGCCTTTAAGTTACATGGTAGTAATTTCACCTATTACCTTGTCTATCAACAATTAAACTTTTCACCCTAAAAAGCAAAAAAGTATTAAATGCATTCCAGCAAATATTGTTACTCACGGACATGAAACCCTTTTTTCGTTTTGGATTAACTGTGTGAAAAGTGATGTGCTGTTTCCCTTCAACAAAATTTTCCAACTTGGCTAATTTGAATCCTGTAATATGTTATTGGTATGTTTAGGAAGTTAAAGGAATAAATTTAATTGCTCAAACTGAGGTAATGTTTGGCAAGATACATACTGTTTCTCAGGAAATATAGACTAGGCACCTTTCACTTTTAAGGTGTGGGCAAATTCATAGTGACATGCATAGAATTTGCTCAAGTGACACAGCTAAGCAGTTTAACAAGTAAAAAGATAAATTGGAAATTGGCACATTCAAAACAGAAGTGTATGAAAGTTCAAAACAGCATGACCAGTTCCACTGTTATGTTATTTTCCACAGTTAATGACTTAATAGATATTTTGCAGTTTTCACTATGTACATTTTATTAAACTTTGTCTATTCCTGACATATTGTACTTAAGGTGTAAGTGGTCACTATCATTGTAGTAATAGATTCATACTTTTTGTCTTGGAAGTTGCCTTTTTTAGTACAGGGGATCCCAAACTTCCCTCTTGGGGTCATGGGTGGAAAAATTTGAAAAGTTTGGAGGCTCCTTCATGGCAAATTTTGGCTACCAAAAGGAAATTTTCCTTTTTTGGATGTCAAGAAAATGCTTGGGTAAGTATGTAGTCTCTAGCAATAAGAAATTGCTGGATAAATGATTTAAATGGGGAAACATGGAGTGACTAAATTTCATATATTTTGAAACTACTTTAATAATGACCCTAAAGTAATTGAACTGCTTCGTGACTCCAATTGGGGTCACTGGTCTCAACCTCTGTCAGAATGACTTTGTACTCTACTTTCAGTCAGACTTTCCTTACTTCTACTGTGGGATTTCACTCTTTGTATCACATGCAGACTGAGAATAGTAGCCTTTATTTCCTACAAGGGCCCATGTTTCTGCTTTTCCAAGAATGTGTTTCATTTACATGTGACAACATTATCTTTTGACTTAAATGAATTGTGTATAGTTCGGAAAAACGTAAAGGTTCAAGGATTTGGTTTTTACCAATGTGTGCTAGATCTAATTAAATGCTATCAGTCTGAACTTTGTCCTACACTTCTCTTCCCTTTTTGCAAACTCCTTGGTAACAGGTCATTGACTTGCCTGAGTAGCTGGCACTACACTCACTTCCTGTCATTAAAGCAAGCCTTGATATGAACAATTTCGGTGTTGTTCTTGCAGCATAATCACAGATATCTCACAGTACATGTACGTTATGCCTCGGGTTAGTTTCGTTCACTCGCAGTCACTGCTCACATCAGGGTGTCCCACACATCTTCATGATTGCAAATTGTACTATATAGGCCTACACTAGCATATTCCCAGAGCATGGACATACAAAATTACTGGAAAATTGCTTTTGAATTGAGTCATGTGATCTTGTTTCATCTCAATGAAACCGTTATGCGACTGACAGTCTGGTGGAAGTGTTATCATGGAAATGAATTCGTTTCTTCTCCCTAGTGAATAATACCTGTGAGTAATACATGCAGATGAGTTTGGTGATCCACTAGAAGATGGGACTGAAATTATATGTTGGGAGTGATTTTGAATGGGATTTTGTTTTGGAAAATATGATGCAAACTTATGAGTCATTTCTTTAATTATAAGAAACATTGAAAAAACAATTCTGCATAGAATCATGCACTTCAGGGTCAGGAAGTATACAAAAAGGAGCACGGGAGTTGGTTTACATCCCATGACCTAGCTCTTATGCACTAAATTACTACTTGAATTTTAATCTTTTGCTGCTGTATATGGGCATTACTTGAAGGAATCACATTCATCATTGGTAGTCTCTGCATCATCTGTCATTGATGTGTTGTCCTTTCAAATGAAATCTGACTTGTAGATGCTTATTGTACCATAATTGCACAGTGATTTTCATATAAGTAATATGCAATCTCTTCTCACCCCCTCCCCCCCCCCCACCCTTAATTTAAAATAAGTGAAGAATAGCTCCCTTCTGTCACATGACAGTGTTTTTGTTACTGATTAGGGAGAAAATCTTTTGGGCCCTGCCATGGAGTAGTTGCAGTGTGATATGTCATAGTCAAGTTGATAAAACAAAATACTTCTACAGTAGGTTCCTGTGCTTTCTGAACAATTTGTGGTGGCTGGCTGTTTTCTTTTTACATGGAAAACTAATGACAGTTTTGACTCCTTGCATTAATCCTTTTATCTGCAAAGAGAGATTTCAAATTACTGATACTTTCTGATTTAGGTAGCAACATCTCATAAACATATTCCTATCATTGCCTCTGTAAGGGGAATAAGATGAACAGCTGCACTGTAGGTATGAGTCAGCCATCAGAATATAAAGCATCGGTTGTCAATTTTTGTTTTCAAACCCTTGACTTTCAAACAGATGTATGATTAATGTCCCTGGAGATGTTCTAACTGTTGTTTATATTCCTACTAGCAATCATGATTGCAGTAAGTGGGATTTTCCTTCAAATATGGAAACCTTGCAGATATTTAGGCTCAGCCTTGTGAAAAAACAGGGATTATGAAAATTGTGTACATGTGTACCATAATAAGAGTACTGGTTCTGTATCTGGACAAAAATAGTTGTGAATGATGAATGGTGAGAGAGATGGATGGATGCATCACATCTTTACACGCCTGTTGAAAGAACATCAAATAGTTTGAAATATTGAAGGTGGATTTGAAGTAGGCTTCTTGTTTCCTTTAAGCTTTTTGAAAGACATCTGTTCCATGTCCTCCCCCCCCCACCCCATGTGACATACGTACTACGGTATTACTTCATGCTCTAATCTACACATCCATTCTGCAGTTTTAAGAAAGTACTGTACTTGGGAGCATTCAAAGTATGGGGTCGATAAGTGTCTGTGGAGATTCAATCCCCAAATGTCAGTCCTCCATTTATCATAAAGCCACTGAATTCTGATCCCTTCCAAGTCTGTCTCTGTTTGATCAGCTATATTGTAGGCAGGTGTTAAACCTTATGAAATTAGGCATTTTTATGATGTGAACCATACAGAAAAGAAAAATAACCACCATGTGCCCCTAGGTCTGTTTTGATTGGTGCTTCCAAGGGTGATGGATGTGAAAAGGCTAACTGCACACCTCCAGCACTGTGTTGTTCTGGAATGGTCCTTTGTGAAAGATGGTAGTGTGGTTCTTGTACTTTAATAGGTTCACAACAAGACAAGACAGTAGAAAGTAAGGTAGTTACTATATTTTCATCCAAGGTTCAAATAATTTTTCAAATTTGGATTGAATTAGTGGGAAGGTGTACTGCCATTCCAAAGCTTATATAACTGAGAAAAATTTGTGTATTCAAATTTATAGGATTGCAATGCTGTCAATAGCTGTAAGCCTGCACAGGTATATTGTAACATATGAGAGGATTGTTATGTGTAGGCTGTAGCAGTACTGAAAGGCATACAAAGTATGCATGATACCCTAGCTACTTTTCAAGACTGAGCTGTTAATCATGTTTTCAATATTACTTGACCCAACTTCCTTCTTGAAATTGGCAAAATGGCTCAAGTGTTTAACAAACCCAAGAATATATCCATGTCTACATGATACTTTGTCACAGTCAGGGTGTGGAAAAGCTGTCTGTACCAGTTATTGGAAGACTCATGGGAGCTTTTTTAGTAACATTGTGGTACTTAAATTTTGTGATTTAATGTGGTTGCCTTAGCACCAAGTAGCAAAACAGGCTGACAGGTATATTAGGAAGGGAAGTTACTAATTGGAATTAATTTTTAGTTGGTGGACATAAAATTAGTGGTTGACAATCTTAGTCTGACCCAGTTGTAGTTTCCTTTAATATGTTTGTATGCATGCAGGTGAATGTCAAGGCCTAGTATTAATTACTTGTTGCATACTACATGGGCTACCACTGTGCAAAAAACTATGGAAATTGTAGCTACATGGGGACTAGAGTATTGGTAGAACAGTATAGAGAATAATATGTATCAACATTTCTCCTGCACATCAGTATCACAAACTTTGATCATGAAGCCAGTACCTTGTACAGGTACAGTAGCAAGTTGAACTCTTAGATCTGACATGCGATTGATAATTTCCAGGAACATTTTGTAGCTTTATGTTAAATAGCAAATAGTTCACAGACATGTCCTTTCTTAAGTTGTTTTGTGTGGATTTCTTTCTTAACTTGAAATAAGCCTTGCAAATAGTCTGTATATAGTTACTTGTTGGTAGAGGATCATATATACCGTAATCATAAGCTTAAAACTTGAGAGAATGGAAGGGAAGTGTAGATGTGGGCATGTGCTCAAAGGGAGCAAAAAAGAAAATTGGGCAAATTAGTACCAAGAAAAATTTCATTTGAGAATTTTGCCAAGAAAAGATCATTCAATCATTTTGGAAGAGAAAACTTATTTCAACATACCTATGCCTTTAATTTAAAGTTATAATTTAATATTTAGCTACTGTCAAAATTTTGTTTCAGTTCACCTCTGATATTAAGTGAACATGTGTGAAATTGCCTTCTTAACAGTCTATACATATGAAGGCCTCATTTAAAGTATTGCTTACCTTGAATCACCCCATCATCCCCATGCTGAGGATGGCATATTTGTCAGGACAAAGATTCTGGTACTCTTGTAATACACAAAACACTACCATGATACCTGTGTCATAGAAGGTCTGTAATTCCTTTTGAATACATTGAACAGAAAGTATTTTACAAGGCTGGTGATGGAAGAAGCCAGTAGCTGTTGAGCTTTACAATAACCATTGTTGAAGCTTGTCCATCAACAGAAACTGATGTATTGAAAAAGATTGAAAGAGAACATAACCCCATCATGAAGAATTGATGAAAACCTACAGGGACCCTTAAAATACCTCATCACCAACTTTATTCTGCTTCTTCAATGTCTGTTACTCAGTCAGCTGAAACGGAGTCTGACTACATCTTAGTGTACCCAGGTATAGGCTTTGTACCTTTGGTTTTATAGGTAATAGTACTGTGTTATTGGGTATTGTGTGAGAACTAGAGATACTGTAGTTACTAAACGCTTATCTTGTATTGAAACAACAGTGGAGTGGTGACTGGGGAACGGTGACAGTGTATCTGGTTGTTCCAAGTACTGCACTCAGTGAAAGTTCTGGAAAACTTATATATATGAACATTTCTCATGTTGGTGAAAATCTATCTGTTAAATCAAATTAAAACACAGTATGTGTGAAGTTGAGACTCAAAAGTGCAGTGTATTGTAGATAGATAATAAATAAGATCATCAGTTAGTCCATCTTTAAAACTCAGAAGAAGGAAGGTAGGTCATACATGTGTTGTTTTAACAGTTTGTCTGCTATTAAACACTGACTTTCAGCCCGCCAGTGGTAACTTGTGACTAAATAACGTATGCTCATAGATTGCTCAATCATGATTAATATTGTAGAATTTTTGTGAGGATTAGTTGTTGATTTTGCTGTGAAGACAGGATGCTATCATGTAAACACAGGATATTCTGAACTAGACTCACTTTCATCAGTACGAGCTGTCTTGAGGCAGCAGCAGTGTTATTAAGATTGGTATGGTAGCACTATTTACTATGTTTGAGCAATTCACATAGTTTCATTCAGTGTTTTTGTTATCTTCGTTTGGAAAGCTCATGGTAAGGATGACAACATCTGAATACTTGTTCTTTTGTATGCCTGTGGTATTGCAGGTAGTGTAGACTTTTTTGGTAATTTTTCACCTCCTCTTAAAAATAATTCTTTTCTTCTTACAACAGGAATTAAATCCAGTAGCCACTGTGAAACAAAATTCTTGAATCTTTATGAAGTAGATCGCACTAAGCTGACATACCAGAAAATTTGCTACATTCATTGACATAAATACAGGATTAAAAGGAGAAAACAGGAGAAAACAGGATTGCTGCAAACCTATAATAAGATCAGAAAGGATCAGAAATGGACTGGAATCTTTGGAGGTTAATAGTTTTAGCGTGCACCCTTGTGTGGAAAACTCAAGGTAAGATGGTCTCCAAGAATATGACCCCTTCTGTTTTGAATTATCAAACAAAGGGGAAGTCAAGATGGGATTCATGAAGGTTGGGGTAATTGTTGCAGGCCCTGAAAAATCCCCTGCCCTTGGGGGCAATTAAACTGTTATTTGAGTAAGTGCACTGCCAGTATTACAGTCCACCATGCAAGTTTACCAAGGATGTCATGAGTCCTCCACCAATGAGTTCAAAGGCTTATTAGATGGGGACAATGAGATATTTATGCAGCCAAGAAGATGTAGAGAAGGGCTAGCCCTGATAATTTGTGGAACCTTGTGTTGTGGATACTTTTAATTGATTGTGTATGGCTCCATAGGATTTGCATCAAGTAAAGATTTTCTTAAAGGGGTTTCTTCTTGTATCTTCCTAGATTTCCAACAGCCTAGATTATACATTACATACATACAAACTTTTACAAAGCGCAAATTCCATATGATCAATGCGCTAAGACACCAAGAAAAATAATACCAGCAATACGCAATCAACTAAATAAGTAAGTCTTAAGCTGTGTTTTGAACAGCGCAACAGATTTGGAATTCCGTATGTGAGTTTAACTACTGTAACCTATTTGAGCTATTAATTTGAAAAGGGTTCCTTCATCTTTTACATGCTATAAAATTGTAGAGTATGGTTATCTGCCATTTTATTTCAAAGCTGCCCATAGGAAGAAAGATTCATTAATTCACAAAAGGCCATGAAATCTGTCCATAAATTCTTGATTAAAAAGTATTTTTAAGTGCATTGCTCAGTCACAGCTGACTTCAGACAACAACCTGTTTAGGTTTGAAATTTAATTTTGCTTGAAACAAATGAAAACAAAATGGTATTTTCAAAAAGGGCGGCTAAATTATTTTCATGTTAACATATCCTTTTGAACATGTTCAACTTTAGGTAAATGCAGCAGTCAGTTCATCAGAATGTCCACAGCCTGTTAGGCACCTACTTACCTCCCCTATTACTCCTATTGAACAGTCCGTCTGCTGCCGAATGATCACTGGCGATGAAGTCCTGACTGGTGGCACTATGCCACTTTCTCTAGCTTCATATCCTAACTCGCCGTTGTTTCATCGTCAGTGGAATGCTAAACATCGGTTTCTTTAGAGCTCCCCTTTTTTCGTCCTTTTTCAGCAGTCAGAATGCATCAGAATGTCCACAATTTATGCAAATTGTCTATGAATAGACAAGTGTTATCAGGTGGCAGGTAGTCATGGCATTTGAGGCCTCAACTTTTAGATTTTGCAGGTGTGCTGCAAATTGCACTCCTCAAGAAATAAGTGAATGAAGTGGGTCTGCTGTTTTATCAAACTGTGACATGTTTTCCTTAGTTTCCAATAAATTTGCAAAACATCACATTTCTCACAGTGATTTCAGGCAAGTGATGGCACGCAATTGCACCTGCATGAATCAAAATTCAAGGCCTGACATTCTTACTTGGACTTTTAAAGGATAACTTTGGGTTGTTCATCAGAATTGTGAGATTGCAAATTGTTTAAGCCTTAGGTATGGTAATAATTAATCATTGTTGACAAATCTCTGAACAGGTGCCCTACCTGATACACCAACAAAACAGGAAGGCCTGGTTTACTACACTAGTGTTTGTGAGGGGATGGTAATGGACCTCAGGTGTATGCATGGGCTAGTTATTACAATAGAATCTGCCAACTTTGGCCGAACTGATGATCAGACCTGTCTGGGACATGGCCCTATTGACAATACGAACTGTGAGGAACCTTCATCATACAATATTGTCTCTCAGATGTAAGTATATCATGAATAGACCTTTTATATCTTTGCTAATAGTTTTAAAATTATACTAACCTGGTTTTGCAATTAATGTCCAATGTATACTGGGTGTTCTTCTTACTGTAATCAAAGTGGGATCAAGGGAGGACAGAAATGGATGGCAGATATTGAACAAAAAAATGTTGCATGAGGGATGTAAGTGACAAGTGTTAGTATAGTTGTGGTGTATAATTTTAAAATGTTTCAGTGGTTATTGCAATTTATTTTAAGCCCTTTTATACCCTGCATCACACAGATTAGTGCAGTTTTAAGTCTTACCATACTCTCAAACCTTATAGAGTGTTTTCACATGACATCATAATAGACCTTGTGCATTGACAACATACTGATGCCATCCTTTGGACAGAACAATAGAACATGTGGCCACATGCATTAGAATTCTCCCATCATGTGTAGCAGGCTGGGTGCGTATTGAACTGGTTGACAAATCAGCTGTCTGCAATTTGTCTGTGTTGGTTTGTTATGCCCCCAAAGGAGGGTGTACTTTCCGCTCAGTGACATCATATGCACAAGGTCCATGTGGATAGTCACATACATGGACAAAAAATTGACATCATGTTAGTAGTCACCTATTTCATAATGTACACCCCTACAGGTTTTGCATGGCAGTCAAGAAAGGGGCCTGACTTTTATGTCAGTGAAAGCACTCTATCAAATTCACATGCAAGGCTACAATGTTGTCATGATTCTAAAAATGTTTCCCAATCATTTCCATGAAACCTTTCAAAGCAGCAAAATCATTTGCACATTTTCAAGAGCAGTATCCCATGACTTATCATTTCCCATCACATTGCAAAATGTGCATTCTGTAAATTATGAACTGAGGTAAGGGTACCCATGTTTGTAAAGTAAGCATTCATGGACATATCTAGTAAGTGGTAAGATTTTGGTCATAGAACAGGCTTATGACTTCCTGTATTATTCTATATTGTACTTACTAGCTTGGAATTATCTTTGAATAACTTCCTTATAACATTGTGTTTACAGGAGCTAGTCAAATAATCCTTTTTAATGGGGTTAAGGACTTCTATACTTAGGGTATATTTCGTTAACCTACTTATTGAACAGTGTCTCCAAATAGACAGCATGTTGTACTTAGGGTTAGGTGGTGTACCAATATTGATGGGAGTACCTGTACTGGTGGTACAGTTTACAAAAATATCAAAGATATTAAGTGTGTTACTATTACTAGTTCTTCAAAAAATTAGAGGTATTCAAAAAAATTACCAATACTCATTTTAAAACAATTAAATTTTAACAAAAATAAATGTGTTAGGATGTGCAGATGAGTAATTTAATTTACAAAATCATCAATACCCTGGTGGAAACTGAAATGAAATTATCATACTCATACACCTATCTGCATGAATGTACAGGATTACACAGGTGCAGTGTGCAGTTAAGTCTCCTTCCTGCACGACTTTCCTACCTGTGAGTTGAGAACAGGTACTAACCACAATACCGGTTCTGTGTGCTTTGTGGTACCGGTACCTCTCAACCCTAGTTGTAGGCCTACTTAAAATATGACAGGCAAAATAAATTAAAGAATTCTGTATGCATGATTAACTTGAAATGTTGCTCTTAAATTTGCATTGTATGGCTTCCTGCTAATTTTACAAACTGGCAAGAAAATTGCAACAGATAAGGATGCTGAAATTTTCTTCTCTCATTTCTTTCCAAAACTCCCTGATGTGCCCACTGAGACACTGACAGAAAGATATTAGTTCCTTGAGGTGAGGTGGAAGGCTGGGGAGGGGGTTGACTAGTCATTATGTATGTATGTGTGCCTTTAAAAAGGAAAATCCAGAATTTATCAATATTTACCTCATTTGTACTACATTGGAATATATTCAACTATGAAAAATGCTGCTGCTGTTAAGATTTGGTGATTATCTTGCTCACCTTGACAGAATAATTGTGGGAAGTTTAATACAAGAGTAGTTTACAAATTGGGATAACATATCTTCAAATAATCGAGTCCCTTAGACATGGAATTCATGGTACCTAGCAATGTTCGACCGATCATCTGTTAAGTAATCAGCATCGGGCAGATTATTCCGTTATGGGTTTAAGTAACCAGCATCAGTAAAATTCTGCCATTCAACCGATCACTACCACCGGCTATTTGCAAACTGGAAAAAGGAGCTAAATATACTTGCAACTTGCTCTAAATCAGGCTTGGACAAATCCCCCGCCCGACAGTCCGGGACAAGTAAAAAGTGACTCGGACAAGGAAACTGCTCAATATTGTAGCCTGCCAGGCAAACAGCACAGAAGTCTTCTTCACATAGGAATTCAATGGCTAGTACTAGAAAATTAGGTATGGACTCAGTAGGAATCCCTAGCCTGATGGACAAGTAATAAAAAATAATAAATTAAGTCATTCCCAGCATTCCTTCGGTAATGTAATTTACAGTAGGACTTAAGCAATATTGTCATACGACGTCATTGCAAACAAAAACAACGATGCACGTGGTCTCATGCAGCAAACTTCTTGGCCCATGCATGCACTAGACTTACGTGCGTGTCCACAAAACAAGGCATCATGTTTTGCTCGGTGACATCATATGCATATGATCCATTGCAAAATTTAAATTGGCCCCTGCATCGTGATTGGTTCAATTGCACTCATTATAGCCAGCCAATCAAAACTCGCGCCTTTGCCTATGTGATTTAGTGTGTGAAAATACTAGGTCTGAAGACAAGTTTTCCCGTTGAGTTTGTGTTACAACGATCGTGTTTGTAATGCCGGCTAGCGAAGCTGGGCGATCCCCATGCTAAATTCACCTAGAAACGTTATCACAAATTACTGCGTACGTAGACTTTTCAGTGATCGGACGTAGGTGCATTTCAGTTGCAGATTCTTTTTAAAACTGCTGAAAATATACAGGGATATTTATATCGGAAAGGAACCATAAGATAGGTTATACGGGTGCCCAGAACTGCTAAGATTATCATTATTGCTTTACATGGGGCTCGTTAAAGCGGGAGAAGAACTACAGTACATTAACATTATCTCAACTACAACCCAGTACAGAAGAAGAAACAATGTTCTGACATGATGGGGGGATGAAAACTAGACAGAGCATGATGTTGGCCTTAGAGCGAAATTATCAAAGGGCATGTGACATCAACTGCAATGCAAACAATTGCACTGTATTAAGGGTTGATATGTATCTCTACTTTTGAAGTGAAAAAATTTTGCCTGAAAATAATTATATCCCGTTCGTGAAACGAAGGGAACTATTCCCAATATTTTCCATCCTGAACTGGTTATGGTATTAAGATATGCACCAAGCAAGGGACGTGTACTAAAGTGACAAACGTGTGACCTCACTCTTTCTAATAATCGGTAATCGGCATCGGGCTGATTGTTAAATTAAATAATTGGTAATCGGGTAATACAGATTATAGCATAATCGGTCAAACACAAGTACCTAGAGTTTTAATGGTGACATGTTGGAGGCCTGTTACAAAGTTGCTTGCATTATTGTGGTGTTGTGGCTACTTTGGGCTGGAAAAAATGTTTATTTCCAAGGAAGGGAGTGAAATTATTTCCCTGGAAGGGATTTAAATTTTACACAATTCCCCCCATGTTTCATGTGCAGAAATGGGAAATTTTCTTCCAATTGCCTCCAGATGGCAAAATTTCCCGGGAAGGAGCCTCCCAGCTTCCCAACTTTTTCCATCCATGTGGCTACCCATTCTGGTCTTTGTAAATTCTTGGAGAAGGGTTTTCAGAATTTGGTTGCTTTCCTTTTCAGTCATTGTGCACCATATCCCAAATGTCAAGAAATGGTGTTGAAAATGGGGAAGATGGATTCAGACTTGTAATCTTCATCTCACCCCCAACCCTTCCCCCTCCCAAGGTACACCTCTTATCTACTAGATGTAACTTGTTAATAGCAAGGTAAGAATTTGGCAGGACCCTTCAAGGGTTCCGTCTCTGCCCATTCCATTATGCTACAGGCATGCCAAAGTATTACAGAAAGTAAGTAAAAGGCCTAAACCAGGGAGTTTCATGGATTTATTATTACATTTTTGCCTTTAGGTGGGAACGCAACATGGCTGTTCTGATGGGGTTGGGTCTGGAAGGATTTCTTAATTAGTGCACAAGACCTTCCTTGCCACACAACACAGTGATCTTTAGGAATAGATTAATTAATAAAACCAGCTGTTACTAGGTTGAAATGGCAATTCATTTCAAAATATTTTAAGAAAAAAAGTTGTAATTTGAAAATATTTATAAATATGTGGAAGTATGTGTGGACTATCTGCATGCATACATGGCAACAGATGGGAGACAGCAGATAAGGTTAGGGGGTATTTAATTCCTAAAAATATGGAAGTTAACATGTGTTGAAGAAATAATACTGGTGATTTTGTTGTTTTGTAGAAAGTGATACACACTGATGCAGCAAAATAAAAGCCAACCTCTAATTGCTATAAATCTTGTAATTTCCTTGAATTTTTATGCTGATCCAACTAAATTAAATTCTGAGAATTCTTTTTCGCTGGATTTTAGGACAATAGTACCTTTATAAAAGAAAACAACATCATTTCTTTTCTCTCTTACTTGTTTATTTTTTTTTTGAGGGGAATGGGTTCTTGGAGGATTTTTTCCAGTGAAAAGGGTGAATCAGTTGTAATGCTGTAGTGAGTTTGGCCTGGAAAAGAGAATTTGATGAATAGCTTAATGCTGTACATTTGTATCAATCGATTGGTCCTTCTGTGAACAGCTTTTCACAGCTATAAATTTGCTTAGACCCAACGTCAGCTATAAACAGTTTTCATATGTACTGCGGTCAGACTACCAGTATAACAAATTCTTCACTGGTTGCATAATCCAACAAGAATGTTTATATACACTGCACATAACTATATAATGCCCAGCTTCGTTAAAAGACCACCAGTAAAAGTAATGGGAACGTCCTGATTTAGACAGAACCTGCCTTTAATTGCAAATGTAGTGATGCATTATTTTTGTTGAAGAATAGAGCTTTAATTTTAGGTAATATCTCATGTATTTTTTTTATGAAGAAGTTTTTATATAAAAAGTAGCTCATTAAATACCCTGCAGTTGCCACATTAAACAGAGCTAGCATTAAATTTTGTACATGGAGCTTTTTAGGTAAAGATATTAGCAGAAGTGGGTAGGTATCCTGAAACTGAAGCCTTTGTGACAGACTAGGAACAAGTTGTGAAGATGTTAGTCATTGGTACATGATTAGTAACATAACAAACAAGACTTCAGTGGATGAAGGTGAAACCAAATGCAACTGATGCAGGAAGAAGTTCATGGGTTGATAAAATTTGGGAAGTTGGGAGACTCCTTCCTGGGAAATTTGGGCATTGGGAAGGAAACTTTGGCAATTCAGTGAAAAGTTCCCTTTTCTGTACATGAAAATATAGGAAGAATTATGGGAAATTTTCCCCTTCCTCAGAAGGGATATTTGGCTAGTATCGGAGCAAAAGTTTGGGCTGGGGTGGGGAAGTATCAAAACAATCATGTAGGTATGCTATTTCCCCTCCCGTAAAATTTTTCCTTAGAGATAGGGCCAAGAGGTTGGGTGGGGCATAGAGTGGGTTGGAAGGTTCATATATGGGTGAAGTATGTGAAAATTCTCATTACCTTTAAAAACAGATCAAACTAGAGACAAACATGTTTGAAACTAGACTGCTTTCTTTTTGAGATTGTAGCATATGGTTGAGGAATCCTACATACAATCAATGCACATTTGTATGCGACCTTAAGTGTTTTTTTATCACAACTACAGTAGTTCTACTACAGGCAGTGCTACACTGGGCTTCTCTGCAATGGCACGTCCTTGTACCTCCCACCTGCAGACCCTCCCTTTGTGAGGACCTCTGTGCTGCTTTTCTTGCTCCTTTGATGTGGTACTCACTTTGCACATTTCTCAATGTTTAATTGTTGTGTCTACTAGCTTTGTACTCTTTTGACTTATTTAACCTTCTCAAACAGCTGTAATGATCGTCCCACCTGCACCATACCTGTCAATGTGGATGTTTTTAGCGACCCATGTCCTGGGGTCTCCAAATTCTTAGAGGTGCAACTGATATGTGTATCGCACAGTCACAGTAATCGTAAGTATGAAATAAATGACTTTGCGGTCCAGTATGCACGGTACTGACTGCAATCTCTTTCACTGACCGCATGTAAGAAAATGAGCAGCTGACAAGAATGGCACCCCCTAACCACTCCCCTGATCACGGGGGAGTTAACATGAAAGTTGCACCAAAGCATCATGAAACTAACCTTTAACATTAATCAAGTTTCTTTTTGCAGATCCAGAGGGTGAGGTAAGTTTAATTTATTTCTAACAAAAAGTATGTTGAATTAATACCTAACCACTACTTTATTTGATCCCAATAAGATACTTCAAGGTTATTGTTTTTCTTCAGTGGAATTTTCCTATTTGAGTAGATTTCTCTTTTTACATTCCTTTATACTTGTTCTTGTTTGTTTTTATTTTTTGTTATTGTTTGTTTCAGCTGTCAAAAAAAGAGAAAAAAAAATTAAAATCTATTACATAATGGTTGTCTGAACAAAAAGACATTCTGTTCTTTCTTGTATCCAAGTTACCAGTGATAGTTTCATGTAAAGACACCCCAGTCACTTCTCAAGTAGCACAATGTCATCACTGGTATGATGTGATTCTTGTTACCATAGCAACTGCTGGGTTTCTGCCTGGTTTCTTCATTATCTGTCTTTATTTCAGGTGGATGTCTTCTCTGACATAAGTGACATAAGTGATTCTCATTAAAAGAAAACCTCCTCTGATTCACATTGACCCAGAAAATGTGAAAGTCATTTTCCAGATGAAAAAATATAAACAATATTTGACAGCCACAACTTTGAAGAATACCACATCTTATTGGATTTAATTCTTTTCAGGGTCTTTCTCTGGAAATGAGAGATGTTTTAGCAAGAGGAAGGTTTTAGGTTTAAAAGAGTGGTTCTGAAAACCAGGGTATACATTTGAGTTCTAAAATAACCAGAGGACTGCCTTTAACAAGGGACTGCAAAATCAAGTCCCACTGAGATGGGGTAAAGATAGAAATTGACATGGCTTTCTGAAAGGTGTACTGTAGACCTACTTATAATTTACATTTCCATCTTGGTGGGTCTGATGAGGTAGTTTGTTAATTAGCTAGGATATAATGACACACCAATACAGACATGGTATACCATGTCAGCTAAAAAAAAAAAAAAGAATGCAAGGCATTCATACTCGCGAATGGAGGTGGTCTTTACCGGTTCAAGTGATATTAACAAAAAGTTGCTAAACATTTCAGAAAAATATATCAGTGTTGAAAATGTATACAGGTGAAACATTAGTGATGGGAGGTGAGGGAAAAAGAATTGTTTATGATACAAGCTCGAGTTTAAGAAAAGTATATGTGAGTGATAGTACGTTTATAATGATGTTAAAATTGACTGAATAAAACAAGTTGTGGGTGATATTATCTACTAGATCTAGGAAATCGACGTGTTTGGATTGCAGAAGAATTATTTTATTAATAATTTGCAGCCGTAGCTAAACTGTCAGAATTTCATGCATATTATTGGAAGTTCAAAATATCCAAATTTCCTCATGAATGACAATTTCAGTATTTTTTAACTTCCTTAGTGTTCCCAGTACTGTTCGATGACAGTGCTTATTACGGTTCGGCAGTTCAACCGGATCACTTGGCATGATCACCAACAAAGCAAGCATATGCTTCCAGATCAGAAGAGATGTAACTTAGCTATCGTCTTGGTTAATGAGGTTTAAGGGTAAAGAGAGATAACTACTCAGTCTTTTATTTTGCTACTCCTCATCAGAGATCTCTCTTCCCTTCCTACTATAATTATCAACAACAAAAAGAGTATAGAATTTCTCACCGGCCTCCTCTTTCTTTAGTTGGATAAGTGCGCAGCTTGTGGTCTTTTCCCTTACAGTACGGTTGCTCAAAGGAACCGTTTTAAATTTGTCTTACAAGATTGCTAAATCTAATTATATCATGCTGTCAAGTACAGCCACCAATGAAAAAAATGTAATATGAGAATATTTACAAAATGCAGAACAAAAAAACTTGGGTTGATGTTGATTAAGTTATTTAGATGCGGTTAAGCATACAGGTATATAAGTCCTGCGCATGGCACATTTGAATTTCAACTGACACACATCAAAATCTCGAAATGGCTTTTTCAAGCCACGGTAGCAATAGATATCATCAACCCTATCATATGTCGTTCGGCTGATCATGTGGTCACCGGCAAAGCAAGTGCCTATTCGTAAGGGCAATTCATGTTTCAGTTGAAATGTCTAGGTCAGAAGAACACTACGCAGTTAATATTGCGCAATTTTCGCATCCGGGAGACTACGTTATCTTATCCGTTCTCTATTCCTAACCCTCTGTGGCGGTCTTCAGTTCTGAACAAAATAAAACATAACTTAAGTTTGTCGCTCTTTTTACAGTTATAAATTGCTTCATTATGAAAAGAAATCCCCCGTTCAATGTTTTTCTTAAAACAACGCCTAAACTTTTAAGTCAACAGGTTGCTCAAATGTTTCAAACTGTAAGAAAAGGGTAACGACCATGTCATAAAGAACGGCAGTTGACAAAAACTATAGAATGGGCTTCTGAGGACCCTTTACAGTTGTTCCAAGAACCATGTGATTGAAATATCCCTCAAGTAATATGCCTCAACGTGTAATGAAATCAGAGACATCCTTAAATAAATAATCTGTTTTCATGGTTAACGCCTTTTAATTTACAAACACTTACAAAGTAACAAAACCAACAAGGTACAGATTGAAAACACTGTAACAAGTCCATAAAGCGACTGCTATACTTCGCATTCGCTCGTAAAAAGGAAAAAAAAATAGTGAAATGGTGGCAAGAACATAAACTGAAAAATGCAAAGATGAGGCTACACTCAGAGAAAATTCTTCTAAAATACCCAGACAGTAGCAAGTGCAAGAGTCAGATAAAAAAAAACCTGTTAAAGGTTATCTTCCTTTTGAACGCCAGCCATAGTTATAGAACGGTGACTGTAATGAAGTACCAATTTGAGTTAGATTAACTACTTAATTGGAGAAAACTTTCACTAGTAATGTAAAGATTCAGTCCACTGGACAGAGGGTTCTTCAGGACTACCATTTGATAAATGGCAGAAATGTTGATCTGTGCCAAATGGTCTGTCTACGAAAACTTTTTTAATTTGTATTACTAGTACAAATGTAACATCAGGATGCCTTTTTTCTTACTATATTTTAGGCATAAATATGCATTTTTCATCATCTGGAGACATAAAAATGGTTGAATTTTTCTAATGGAGAAGTGGATGTGTATTATCTCCTCTTAAACCCCCACGCCATATTACCAAAAACCCTCCCATGACAAAATTCTGGCTATGCACCTGGTGTAGTGAGTTGGAAACATATTGCTGGGTATTTTATTTAAAAACTGTGAAAAGTGTAGAATAAAGCCATGATTCCCTTCAAATAGTGTTGTGACAGTGTTATATCTAATCCACAAACAACTGCTCAATGTCACCATTTCTTTAACAAGAACAGTTTGGAGGAAACTTTCATCATTCAACTCTCAGATTGGACATATATTGATTCAATCAAAAAAGAGTAAAAATTTATGAAGATTTTCCATTTGAAACTACCACCTTCATTGCAGACTCCTAACCAAACATATGCTGTGCAGATTTTGAAAAATTGTAGGACCAAGGAACTGCTTTGACAGTTTCTTTACTTTCCACTTATCAGGGTTTAAAGTCAAAGGTCATCAAATTGACCTGTACTCCCCAGGGTATGAGATAATTTTCCTAGGTAGGTAGCAGTTTTGTTAAAAACCAAATGTTGGCCATGATGACTGTGTTAGGGTTATCAGCAGGGATCAGACAACATGTGGTGTTTGTCATGAAGCTAGCTAAACTTATATAGTATGTTGACTATGTTTCTGCTGTAGTGTGGTAACAGAAACCTGTAGGTTTTACCACAATTTAATTCCAAGCTGGGAACTAATATTCTGGAAACACTGAATCCCCCCCCCCATCAAAAAACGAAATAAACTAATGGAAATAACACTATTGTTATGAGGGTGTACAGGTGGGGAAGGATGGGGTGATGTATTAGAATTTTAACCAGAAAGAATTGAACAAATGGAAATGAACAATGTTGGTTTAAGTGGATATGGGGGGGGGGGGGGACCATAGGGGGAATTTAGCATAAAGAAAAACACGGTTATGGGAGAACAGCAGTATTCTGTCACCGTGATTGTACTGTGAAGGAATGTTAAAAATGATTTTGGACTTATCCTTGAACATTACATTAAAACTTTTGCAAACTCAGTCATAACATTGAATTTTTTACACTCTGCATGAACAGAGGTGTTTGTTGGCAACTTCCTGCTGCAACCACAAAAGTAAGACCCTGAGATAGTACTTCCATGCTCTGACCTTATGGAACAGTCTAGAATGACCCCTGTGATGAAGAACATAATTGAACCTTGAAGTATCTTCTCCTTATTCACAAATCAACTTACTTTTTTATTTCCTTTATCAAGTTCCTGCTTTTCCTTCCAGCAGCTTCTTACCTTCCATTGTCATCTCCAACAATAACCGACTGATCTGACTCACATATCTATGTACTTTCACTTATTAACCTTCAGCGTCAAACTCTCTAGGGAAGTGACCATTTTATTTCTCATTGCATGTACCCCTATAATAATGTCTCCATTTTCGTTGTAGGTGCAATGATAAGAACGAATGCTCCTTTCGTGCTTCAAGCTTCCTTTTCGGTGACCCCTGCCCTGGAACGTTTAAGTACCTTGAAGTTTTATATGAATGCTATGAAATGATAAAACAGCCAAGTAAGTATTTTGTCACTAACCAATTAATCTTTCAGAGTCAGAAAAGTTTTAACAAGGCTACAAGTACTCTTTCGATATAGTTAATTTATTTTTAATGTTGACCCAAAGTTGCTAAATATTTATGAGTGATGGACAAAGCGCAGAAATTTTTGATGAAGTGGTCTTTGAGTCCACAGCTTGTTAAAAGACTGGGTGACCTGCTGCAGGCAGGTAGCCACCCCAAAATTTCCAACAAAAAAGGTATGCATTGAAGGGTAAACATACATTACCCATAAAAAACCACCCCAAGAAAATGTTAATGACTATTCCTGTAGACTTGTGGAAAATTTTGCATAATTTCAAATCTGTGCTTCTCATAAAATGCAAAACTACTTCTATAGAAGAGTGCATTTAGCTGAACTGGTGTTTTGCTTACACTTAGACCCCTCCCCCATGACAGCAAAACTTCTGGAGTGATGTCCCCTTCCCTCCATCCCCACTCCTACCCATCTCCCCCCCCCCAGAAAAAATGTTTCTTTGGCAATGGGCCTGCTTTGGTGGGACCTGTTTCTGAATCTGTTAAAAAAACGAGATCAGCAAAATGTTCCTTGTGACCCAAAAGGAGGGAGTCAAGTGCCAAGGTCTATGTATTACACATATGATGAGAAAAGTGACCTGCACTCTGAAACACACGATATTTGATTTAACTGCTGGGAGAGGCAGTAGTGTCGCATACATAAATAGTAGAAGTGTAAAGACCAGATCCTCCACCCCAAACTATAATTTTTGTTGTAGTCCACAGAATTCTCAGTTAGCACAGTTCTTTGATTTTCAGCAAGTTAAAAAATGCAGGGTACTGAAGCTCATAGTGTGCAGCATGTAATGTACTAAGGATGTTTTGGTTACATGTATACACTAGCTCTAAAGCAATAAACCAAGATTGCGTCTGTTTGAGGATAAGTCTTAAACAGTTGAGAGAGGGGTTTGAAGTGTCTTCAAATCATAAATTCAAAAATATATATAACAGACCAAGAAAAATAAATTCAAACAGTCTAACTCCCATCTTCATAGGACATTCCTGAGCTGAGATATAAAATGTTGAAGTCTATTCACTTAACTTAAAAATGGTAGGTTGCGCAATATTTTGTGATGTCATTGTTGTACTACTAAAATTACAATCTTTGTATTTCTTTGTTTTTCTGAAAGTTACTGCATCTTGTACCAAGGTGTGATATCACTTTCACTCTTATGGGATGATATAATTAATTAAGCCCTCTCTGTGCAACATGTTATGCAAACAAACAGGAAGTGTTCAAGGTCATCAAAACATTTTTAGTTTCAAAGGACAAACAGAGCAGGTAAATATGTGAGTTGTACAACAAGAAAGTCACAAATTATTGCTCAATGGACAAATTTGTTTTAAGTGAATAAACTTCAACATTTTATATCTAAGCTCAGGAATGTGCTATGAAGATGGGAGTTGTACTGTCAGAGCTCACTTTTCTTGCTCTTTAATATATATTTTTGATTTTTTTCGTACTTGAGGTACACTTTAAGTAAGTAGGTGAGGAGAATCGGAACTGTTTTGGGTTGGGAGGATTTGGCCTTAATTAATACTACATTGAAGCAGAAATTTTTGGTAACAACTCCCCTGCTTTGAAGGTAGTATGTCCATGCAGAGTCATATAAAAGACTTCGTAAAATAGAACCTTCTACCATTTGTGATGTTCTGCGTAAGCAATGGAGTAGGAACAAGACGAACGTCTAGACGAGTTGCGGTGCCGACAAACCAAGTCGTCTTGTACTTTAAAGGTGATTTTATATTTTAGGGGGGCAAAAATACCATTCCAAAATACTTGTATTATGTTTTGCCCAATAGCAGCTAAGTTTGGTTCAACACCTGTAATCCAGGAACATTGTTCATTCACTTTAGAAATGTGGTTGAGGTGGAACGTGGAACACACCAAAGAAATACTCGATTGCCGGTATAATGAGGTTTGCTCATTTTGAACTCATAGTTGACAGTAAATCAGGAAAAGATGATACAGCAGTTGATTTAGAACTGTAGAAAGAGCAAAATGTCTCATCAGATAACATTTCAAACGTCCTTTACAAGCTGTTGCTTGTGCATTCAATATAAGGTATCCCTAATGTCCCGGCTCCTTAACTGCTTGTACAGCATGATGGTTTCTGATAAAAGATGGTAAAGCGCCAAAGGCTCAAGACAGACCATTCGACCAAACAGGCGTTAGTCAAAACTGTATTTTAAGTAGTGCGGTTAATAAGGAAAAACATGCTATTTGTTTAGCTGTTTAGTGAATACAGGTAGAGTACACTGTTATGACGTAATGTTGGAAACGATAATGAGTCTGTATGACAGTAACGTTGTAGTTACTTGGTTGAAGATGGATTTATGTTAATGAACAAAAGGAAAAAATTTCCAATGTTGAACATAAAGAATTTCTACAGATTAATGGTTTTTAAAAAGTTCTTTACGCCCCGCACCAAGTTTACTCTCAGCTTACACAAAACTATAAGACAACTACTCTTACATCACTAAAATTTATTTCTGCCGCCCCTCCCCCTTGCTCGTACATTAACGTAACATCTCAAGCCCAGTCACAGAGAATACGTTAGGATTTGCCCACAAAAAATCAAACGCAAAAATCGTGTCATAAATATTTCTTTTGCTTGTTTTATGGAAAATATTGAAGGTCTCAGTTTCACTGAAAAGATCCGACTAAAATTTCGATTTCCATAAAGATTAATATAAAAATTCTGGTTGTTTATGAAAAATTCAGGTTTTCTAATAAAATATTGTTGTAAGTAACATCATATAATAACAAGTTAATGAGAATCAAAAGAATTTGTCGATATCTCAGATTTACCATAATCTTTACTAATGATGAAATAAAATAAAAAAAATGTAAAACAGCAAAGTAAAAAATTCCTTTGTCAGCGTTACTTACACCTACATTCTCTCAACATAAATGTTAATATGATGATATTTCACTCTAGCCTTAGGCCTATTGTCACTGTTTCTCCAATTTATATTAATCCCGTACACATACGTCACTACTAACCCTTCGCCAGTAGCTTCTTAGGTCAGTAATGTATATCGACACTTGAACGACGTTGACCTCCACAAATCAGAGAACCGAATCAATCACTTACAAATCATAAAAGATAAATTGCAACATCTATACGTCCCTTCATGAAATCCGAATACCAAAATATCGATGTCCCTAGTTTATAATTATTAGCGGCGATTCGTCTGTCATCACATCATTAAACAGTCTCGCTTCTTCCTACACTCTATATCAAGAACTTCTTGTCGCCTTTCTGACGGTGACTTCTTACTACGGAAGAAAAATGTTGCCATTGCACGATATAAAAATTGTTTTAATAATTTCCATGCATTTCCTTTTCTAATAAAAAATAATTATATAGCAAGTTTATGTATGGCCACGACTCACAACTGATCAAATGATAACCTAAAATATGTAAAAGCAATAAGAAAGCCAGGTCTATGAATAAGACTGCACTGTCCAGTTAAAAACTCCGTAAAAGACAAATTTCATCATTCCAACCACCCATATGCAATAGCTCAACAAATCACTTTCAAAGAAAAAACGGACTTTATGCAAAATAAACGTTTCGCTGATAACACCACAGCCAGTGACATAACAAATAAGAGCATAACTAGCTTATAAATAAGTGCCTTGCTACTTTACCATTTACGAAATGAACCACCTGGCTAAAAATTTACAATTGCGAAATTTCTTGTACCTGTTCAAAACTTCGTTGTGTAAGCCAACAATCTAAACCCTCTACAAACGGTCCAAATTTAATTTTTACGTTCGTTTAACATAAATATAAAAAAAATGATAAGGCAATCATTTTAATTGTTTTACAGTGACGTAAATCCCAGAGAAGGCAAGGGATGTCTTTGCTTCCCCAAGTAAACAAAGAAAAGCCAAACTGTCATATGGCCCCCCAAAATTTTAAATAACCATTTCAAAATCAAGACATTTTTGACAAGAGATGAACTATCCATGGCCTTTAAAAAGCCCAAATCAGTTGGTTTTCAAGGGCTTCGCCCACAACAGAAGACCCAAAGGAGTCCCTGAACGATTGTGCAAAACCTTCATTCATGCAGACCTCTTCCCAATATCTCAAACAGATCACCGCCCAGTGTAATAAAAAATGGTTGCTCTCATCACATACAAATATAAAACGAGATATGAATGAACATGTTAAAACCCTACCGTGACTACTCTTTACATTAAACTATGTGTTCAGGTTGACACTTCTTCATCTTATGATGTTCTCTTCTCCCTAAATGTATAAATATCCCCAAGAACATTCCCTCTGAATTCGTTTTTTTAAGCATTCTTCTTTAGTGGAGCTTCTGAGCAATGGCAGCTCGTGGTGTAAATATGTGGAGGGGTACAAAATGAACTTACAATGACTTGTCCTAAATAAAGATGATTATCTTTTACCCCTGAAACCAATAATGCCAAACACCGAAAAAAAAACAATTACCACCCACAACAACGAAAAAATAAAATGTACATGTAGATCTTTCGGAACGTATAAATAATACATCACGATCGTCATGTTCCCTACTTTCCCCATCATCACACCTCTGACTCTTTTCATATCCACAAGAGCCTTTTTTGTTTGTTCCCAACTCTGACATCATCATTTTTCTCCCCTTCATAACTTTTATCTTGAAATTCACCCCCATACTTTCTTTTTCGTTGTTGCCAACCTTTCCTTTCTACAAAAAAAGTCTTTGAACGGCTCTTCTTGGGCATTGTTATATTCTCCACATAATTTTAAACTTTAAAATAAAAAATTTACCATGACCAGACACCTTGATATAACACAAATATTAATACTCGCTAACTCATACAAATAATATTTACCTACCAATAACAATGTTTCCCTCCAACAGAAACTAACTTTATGAAAAAAAACAGTGAACAAAACTCCTCTAAACTATCAAACTTTTTACTCCACAGCAACCCCGACCATGTCACTTGGAAAGAATAAATCTCTACAAAGAAATCCTCATATAAATACTCAAAATTCACTAAACACCTCGATAATTTAAAAAAAAAAACAACCAAAATGATGGCGCTGTGTTAAATTAAACAACATATTATTCCCCAGAGTACACACGGACCTGGTTTTTCCGCAAGATTGTTACTAAAAATAGAACACGTTGGCAAATTTTACATGAAAAAAACCCCTATTTTACACTCTCACGAAAGTCATATTTCCACCAAACTTAAAAAACACGAAAGAGAATTACCGTCCCTACAAATTGCACTAAACAGTATTTCGATACCACAAAGCATCTAGAAGGAGATAGAAATAAAGTGCCGGAAATTCAGATATTGACTTTGCGATAGTAACTGCATTAGTTGCGGTTGCCTACAAGGCAGGCACCGCAACTAAAAACTATGGGCTGCTTCTCAACTGGATGAAAGGGAAGTGGATATCTCTGCATTAGATTAGAAGGTTTTAAGTTAGTTCAGGTGTAAAACCCTATTAAGTAACTATATACTTGGAAATAATAAGAAACTGTGTGAGCAATGTGTTGCTCAAGGAATTTTAACAAAAGCTAGTTTCATATAGTGTGTATGGTGCTGTTGGCTTGTACTGATATGTCGCAGGTGAACAACCTGAGAAGGATCTTGCAACATTGTGAAACACTGAGGTTAACAAATCATGCTTTATTTGCATTAATGGAATGAAGAGTATTCAATTAAGAGAAATGTATGGTCAACAAGTCAATTTTGTTTATGCTTGTTTTTAATGTTTTCGATTGTGATTCAGAGACAGGGTTTATCATTTTTGAGACTCCAGAGGGTGCTTCCAGGAGAATCAGTGAATGAGTTTACATAATCTACCCATGTTTACTTTGACTATAATAAATTATTTGGTGAAAAGTTTATCTATTGGCACAAAGGTGAAATGAACAGGGATAAAGGTAAACATAAAATTGTGGGTCTTTCAGTTGTTTATGTTTTATATGAATCATTAGATAGGTAACATGTCATGAATGTGACCTACTGGTTTTTGAGTGGTGATTACCACTACTGTAGATTGTAAGGTTAGATTAGGCATAAGGTATATCAGGACCAGGGACTGTAAAAGTGGCAGCACTATGGTAATAGGTGGTGGTATTAGGGGAAAGATGGTAGAAAAGGAAAACTGGGTGGGGGCAGTTAGAGCTTGTAAGCTGTGTTATTCTTTATTTGGGGAACAAGTAGGGACTAGAAGGAGGTGGTGTTGAGGGACTTCTTTCAAGTATTTTGAAACAAGTAAAATATCGAATTTGTTACTAAAAGTGAATAACTGTGTTGGCTAACAGATATGTCTGGTCAATTTGCATGTCAATGGAGACACCATATCTGCACTGTTCGCATATTTTGCATTGGTTTTCAGTTTTCCATTATACCAGTTTGAGTGGATAGCCAGCTAGGAAGAGTTTTAAGAAAAAGATGTGTCCCTTTCACTGTGGAAACCATTTTTTTTGCAATTCGAGATAGGTGGCTAGATGGAAAAAGGTGCCATATTTTACTCTAATAAATTTTACTGCTTAATGTGTAACAGGAAATGAGGGATTCTTCGAAAAGATGCATCAAGGGGGTAACTTTGAAATAGACACCAGGTTTTGTAACATCAGCAGCACAAATAATACACACTGGCTTTTTATCATTGTTGCTTTTAGGCCGTAGATAATATTATTTTGTGTTTGAAAATTATGGGAAGTTGATTATAAAACATCAATGCAGTACCTGTTAACTTGTGCCTCAGGATCAAAAAGTCAAGATTTCACCAAGCACCATAAAATTAAGAAAGCACAATTTGGCTGACTCTTTTACCTTCCTTTTTGCCCCCATCCCACCTTGTCCACTTCCACCTGATATTACCCCCAGAAGTTTTCACAATCTTAAATATTCGTTGAGCCTTTTGTTTGAAGTGTCAATAGCGCGGGAGGGTACTAGGCAAAATGAATATTGGTTGATTGGCACAGTATGTCCATGAAGTGTGACTGTTTGTATATTATGCTGGGTGATGCACTGGAAAATTCCTGTGTAATTTGTCAGACTTCATCATGTTTTTGCCGCCTCTTTGTGAAAATAGTCTGCTAAGCAGGTGGGCATTCATGGCAAATGTTTTCACAACATGATCAATATGATGAGGAGTCATACATGGCTTGAAGCCAAACTGAGCTTTTAGATGAAATTTGGTAAAAACATTCTTTGGTATGGGAACGGAAGTAACAGAATGTAGGCAAGGGAATTCAGAAGGCTGGGTGTGCTGACTGGCTATAATAACATGACTTAAAAGGGAAATCATGATTTAAGAGGGAATCTGAAGTAAATTTGTCATGATAGTGGCTTTCTTTAAGAATGGCACAGACAATTTATACCATTTTCTAAGTTGGTATGTTTGAATCAGGTTTACAAACTTGAATTCACTACTTTCAATTGCATCTTTCTGCTGGTCAAATGCACAGACTTTCCAACTTTTGGGGAAATTTATGTGTGTGACTATCTAAGCGGAGTGCCACTCTGGGTGGGCGCGGAGTGTACAAGAAAATTTTTGGTTTTATGAATCCCCCAGATGGCCTTTGAGGTCAGAGTAAGAGCAAGTTCTGGTAAGTTGGTTGAGCAAACCATCCTGAATCCCGTGTTCTTCTTGAGCAAGCACAGGAATGCGTGTGATAAGTACTGCTCTGCATGTCAAACTACTTTGATTCAGACCCAACATTATAGTCTGGTCCTTACCATCCTCAAGATCCTGGCATCATGGGAAGGAAAATTTGGGAAGCAAGGATGCTCTTTCTGTCTGGAAATTAGGGCATGTACAAAAAAATTTCCCCTTTTTTTATAAATTAAATGTGGAAAGAATTGTAGGGAATTTTATTCTCTTCCAAGGAAGTGAAAATGTTTTCCAGCCCTGACTGACATTTTCACTGGACTTGTTGGAGGCCCTTATCAAGGCCATCCTTTAGGCATGGCATGGTGTTTTGTGTGGTGGTTCCTTTGGCAGAGTAAGGGTTGTCTGGATGCTAAATGTTGGCAAGTCTCAGGGTGCTCCATTTCAAACTAGAGGGCATTTAATTGTAATTTAAAAACCACAACAACATTGCACCATGTATCTAAGGAGTCATAATCAATTACATCCTTTTATGTTTAAGGTGGCTTCAGTGATAGGGTAGTACCAAAATTTCCACCCCTTAAAACTGTTTTAACCCATGGTATTTTAAAAGACTGGAGTGATATTTCCTTGAAATTTGACTACTAGTTACAGGTGTTTGTGTTACCATATATTACTGTATCACTGTTGAAACAGGGATAGGTAACAGTAATCCACCCAAACATAGGCTTACAAGGCGGGGATATGGGGGGGGGGGGAGGGGGGGAACTCGCCCTACAATTGGTCCATTTGGGCAGAACATGAGCAAAACATGGTAAATGGTGCCATTATTTGGGCAAAAATTGCTCTTGCCCCCTCAAAAAAATTACCCCCTGTACACCTCTATGCACCGAAATATATATCATGATCCATAGTCATAGTTGAAACTTTTGTTGTGTGGAAAGTATAATGTAAGCAACCATATCATGGAATTGCACAATTATTATGTCCATTAGGCTTGAGGCAATTTACAGGTTCCGATATTCTGACTGCACATAGCTCAGTGGTGTGAAACTGGCAGAAGGTCAAATGTGAATGATTTTACATGTAGAAAGCAGACTGACAACTGTTTCCCTTCAGGAAGTTTCCATTTTTAGGATGTTGTCTACTTGGCTGAATTATGTTGGTCAAGTAGTTGTGTACAGCCAAGGATATATTAATTCTTCTTAAAGTTTTCGCATTTTACACAAGATCTGGATCTTAAGACCTTTGCAGGTCAGATACATTGCTTGAGATCAAATTTGTAGTAAAAATGCAGATTGGATTTGATGGCCTGTTTTTGATTCTGGTCAGAAGGGGGATTATACCCTGTGCATTCAATCAAATTTTGTAGTGTTAAGGCCAGGTCACAACACTACAGCAATTTCGGATCAGATTTTGCTCAGATTTTTGTGAGTTTTAATTCATATCTCCTCCATCTTTGGTTGGAAAGAAACAAAAATTTGCCAACCTGTGTAGATATATGTATTGTAACTCAGAACTACAAAATTCTAAGTTATACCAATTATTCTGTGACTTTACATCCGCAGACAGCTTTTATCGGATAGGCACAGTCAGATAAAAGCTACGAAATAAACTGTTAATATTTCATTTCGGTGATCCTCTCATACCTATCATATATTTACAGAGGGTGGGAAATTTTTGGTCCTTTCCAACAATGGATGGAGGAGATTTTAACTAAAACTCACAAAAATTGGATTGTAATTTGATCCCATATCCCTGCAGTTTGACCTGGGCTTTAATGCTCTACAATTAAAGTTGACCAGAGAGTAAAGATACTCTAATTTTAGTGAGATTTATTAAGGGCTCACTTCCCCACAGGAGCATCCATTCATGCATGGAGGGTAGTCAGAGTATGAAACTTAAGCATGAATGCACCAGAAATAAAGTCATATATGTAATAGAAAAACTACAACTAAAACTGTAATTGTTTTGTTTGAAAATGGCTGCAGAATGATTCAAGATGTGTACTCAAAGGGTCACTTCCTGTTAATGAGCACGACTGTTTAATCTAATACTACATTCCTGCTATATTTTTCTTCTCTACATTATTTTGATATATTTCATTTAAAAAATGACATCATCACATTGACACGCAATGGGTACCCTCATTTCATGCATTAATACTAAAACACACTAAAATTTCAGTAGGTACATACAGTTTAAAATTACTCCAATTGTCGTAAACTTGAACATTACCATAGCAACTATTCAAGGAAAAAGGTCAATAGAACTTTGGCCCTGGGGAAAATACTATTTTATCTATTATTGATGACTAATAAAAGTCCAAACAAGTTAACACCTCCTCCCTCCCTACTCTTTCAAAATCCTATTTTTCTTATACATTCACCTTAAAGGGAAGGTGTGTCTGCCTCTTTTACCTAACTTTGACTTCTTGCTGAATTGATCAGATTTCCATCATTTTACTCATAATTACAGTATCTATGCCGGTGGTTCACAACATGAATAACAAATGAAAACTGAGAAGATATTTAATAGTTCTTTAAAAGAAATGTTTGTTTTGTCATGTGGAATGTATTAATTTAGAGTATGGGACCTGTATACCTTGTCCTTTAAAGGGAGAATGCAGTCATCCCAATTTGAATGAGTCTAGTAGTGTTACCTGTGTAATGAATGGCCCTTGAGAAACCTGTGACGGTATTTCAGTCACTGAATTGTAAAAAAAAGGTAAGGGGAATTTGTTCACCTTGAATATGTAGTAATTAAACCCCTAAATGCAATGTAAGTTTCTTTTACAAGAAGTGAAAAGAAATAAACTAGAATTGGCTACTGTTTCAAATCAAGTTTCAGGGAACAGCTCTTGCTCTTTAAAGTTTATAGGTGTCTGGAAGAAACTGGCTGCCGTCACCCATATCAAAAGAAAACATCGAAAGGCAAAGGAAACATAAAATATATGAGCAACATAGCTTTAGGGCACTTTTCTCTGCTAGATGTTAGGCTTTTAGGTCTTATTTCTTTCGCTTTTCCTAGTTAGGGGGAAGGTAGGGATACACAACTTGGCGGCATTACCGTGACCTGTTTTTGTAGGTGGTAGAAGGTTATTGTAATGAAGGTCACTGGAAAGTGAAAGCTAAACATGTAAAAGGGAAAGATCCAGATGTAATAGTTTTACAAATGCAATCATTTTATAAACCAGGAATGGTTGCTACCTTTAGGTGGATGGTGTCAACAGGATGCCCACCTCCTGGTATAGTCAAAGTAGGAGCCAAGAAGTTGTGTTTCACTTTACAGACTTCGACTGCAGCGGATGTTATAGGTCTAATTGTAGAGCATCTGACTCTAACCTGGGAGAGCCAGGGTTCAATTCCTAGACTAAGCATTATCAAAGATTTTAAAAATGGAACTTACTGGGATTTTGCATGTCTTGCATCCGAAATGGGGTTTTCTGAAGGGGTGCTATGCATGTCGGGAAGGGGGAGGGAGGCATCCAGTAAACTCATGGGTTTTAATCTTTGCAATAGTGCAGTGTGCTGGTATCCATCTGAATGAAAGGTTTACAGATAAGATCAAAAAAAAAAAAAAGATTTCCGTCTTTTTTAAATACACAAGGGTAGAGGACTGAAGACAGTCGCCCAATTTAAATTTAAATGTTCATCATCATCCATACTCATTTTGAGGAAAATTAAACAAGAATGCAAGTAGGCCTATGTAGTAGGTGCTAGAGCTACACACCCCATATTTCTTATCTTGTACTTATTGACACAAGTTATGTTATTTAACATAGTTTTTCTTGGTAGACTCCAAAGTTTTTTCTTGTGAAAAAATGAAGCAACACATTTTTGTTGTAGCACATAGTAAACTACAGTTTAATGCACTATGAGTTAGTTTCTCAGCTCTGAGTATTGGGTCAGCATTGGCCCTCTACTAAAATTGAATATTTTTAGTACCAGCTATCTTCAGCATTCATTCAACACAAGTAGGTAAGGGTTCTTAGAAAACACACATATAGTATAGTGTCTGCAAAATGTGAGTGAGTTACAGGTAGCATAAATGGTAGATGTTTTATAATTTGGAGCTAAAGTAGCATCAGAATATGATTGCTTCATCCTTGCAAACTCCTTGCTTTAATTATTGATCTTATTTTTTTCTGTGAAGGAAGCATGACTCAGTATTTAGCATTTAGATTTGCTGTTAGTAAAAAGCTTTTGCATGATATTATTAACCATTTTTAAAGATGGAAATATGTTAAAAGACATTGTTATTTTGTAAATGTTCTCTTTGATGTGACTCAATGTAATCCTTGAAATGCATCATTTTATCAGAATAATTGTATGTGAGGTTTGAAAGTCAAAGCAATGGCTGAAGTGTCATAAAAAAAGGCTCAACCCAGGGACTAATGTTGAGTTAGCATACTTTGAAAATAAATCATATTTCTTTTGACATGTCATTCAAATGGATAAGGAAGGAGCTTCTCTAGATCTATTTTAATATTCTGTTAAATATGTCAACAAAGTGAAGATAAACTTTCGATGTTTATGTTAATTCATATTTATATTGATAAGAGGTATACAATTGCATGAGGATGTTTCTATATTTATAGTGTCTGGTTTTAATGAGATGTTTGAATTGTTTTGTTTGAATGTGCTGATTTTGCTTCTTCCTGATATCTCACAGCAACATTGGCTACAACAACTCCATCAGAGAGGGTCACAACCATTTCATCGAGGACAACCGTGGGAAACTGGACTTCACCCAGACCAACAGAAGGACCATCATCTACTACACACATAACAACAAAAGCTAAACCTACAGGTATTGGTCATTGTGCTGTAGCCATTGGCATTTGAAATGGGAGTTTCTTTTAAAGCTTTGCAGGTCAAAGTCAAATTATGAGACCACTGTTGAAGACCCAAAATATGTACCCTTTCCTACCACCTTCAGATGAATGAACTGTAGCATACATTATGTTTGTAAACAGCAATGTAACTGTCTTTCAAAAGCTGTGAGACTGTATGTTTGGGCTGGTGGTAGTGCTCTGCCCTCTCACACTGAAAGCCATGGCTTGATTCCCAGGTCAAGTCATTCCAAAGACTCTAAGAATGGAACCTACTACAATTGTGCGTGATGCTTCCCATAAGCAATGGAGTAGGGGAAACAAGCCAGTGATCCACAACTGGAAAAAAGGCTGTGGCTGGCTCAATTTGAACCAATAGGTTGGAAACTGAGCCGTTAAACTCTAACAAATTCAAAAGATGTGTGTCTTAAATCTGGTACTGGCAATCGTGGATGAAATGCTGACAATGGTCTACCCAGATTGGTAGGCAGCCTTTTGATTTCTTTTAGTCATTCATTCTGGTGGTCCTTGTCATAGAAAGTGATAATCAGGCTGTGCAGTGATGTATGAAGTTGCCTATGTGTGGGGAACTTAATCCTCCCTAATTTACAAAGATTTTGAGTCTCCTATACTTCAGAAAGGGTTTTTGAAAAGTTCTAATGTTGAATGTTACCAATAACTGTCTTTCATTCTTTTGACTTCAGAGAAACCTCCCCCGCCAGAAGTTGGCAAATGTCCTGCTACTGTTGTGAGGGGGATCTCATGGCCTACCACCACAGCAGGGGTAACAGTGGCAAGGCCTTGTCCAGAGGGTTCCAAAGGTAAGTAAACCTGTAGTAGTATGAGCATTTAAGACTAGGACAGCTAGACCAATGGTATTGTCCATTGTTACATGCAAAGTCATAAGGTCTATTCTGGTTTTCCCACTGATACCAGAATTAGTCCTGAAAGGGTAGAAATGGTGGTATTGTATTTTTTGGCAGTGTTCCGTTGAAAAAGCAAAAGGATGGTCCATTGAAGACTGTTTAGATGCTAATTAGAGCTTATAAGAGCCATCAATGTTTGAACCAGATTGTTGCCTTTTCTTAGCAATGGAGTTGATTTCCCTTAACATAAGTGCAGATTCTTTTAAACAGAAAAATGCTCTCTTTAATCATAATTAGTTAGAATCGTGGGGGTCTAAACCACACTTTTTTAAGTAAAAGGTGACTGTGGAAGAAACATTGAAAGCTGGCAATTATGAATGACAAGCTAGCCTACATGTAGTTGTAGATTTGTGTATAATAGAAAGGTGTCTAGATTAAATTCCATTAATACCATAGTCTTCTAGACAGCTTATAGAAGTTCACTGAAGCATGTGGACCTATTGTGATGATGTCAGGAATCTGGGGGTGTCATTATCTTCGGAACAATGGTTGTTTATTTTGTGGTGCCTTAAGTGTGAAGAGGCAGAGGTTTTATTCAAAGGAAGGGAAAGCCATTTGCACTCTTCTGTGGGGCAAACAGGGTTGTTTCACATTATTTGAAGTGTTTCTGAATACAAACTTAGAAAGTGTGTGGGCATACATGTGACTTAGACTGTTGTGTTTACTTAGTGCAAGATTTTATTGTTGTTGGTGCTACCTGTCTCCACCATATTTGGAAGAACAACTGTAGCCTGAAGGTTTGGTTTCTTTGTATGTAAATTTTCAGTCATGGCAGAGGTGGATCATAGTAATTTATTGTGAATGAAGATATGAACAGCAAGATATCAAAGTTAATGCTATTTAGTGATGTCTGGTAAATAGCATGTATCTCTTAATGCTTCTAAGAACTATTTTAGAAAAGAGGATCTGTAAAAACATGTAGTCCTACCCATAAGAGTAATGGTTGCTGTTTGTGGGAATGGAGATCCCACATTTTACACAACAATAGCTACACAGTTCAGTACAACATCCCTCTTAGCCTGTCCGTTCCCACATATTCTTCATATCTGACTGTACATCCCTTAGGAGGTACAAAGGTCTAATATTAGCAAAACAATGAATAAGCTAACTGGTAGCTCTTCCTTGTTTGTTGAGCCCTTCCCTCTTAATAGTTAGGAAGGAATCTTTAGTCGAAAGGAAGTTCTGACTCGTACAGTAACATTATAGCTGCCACATATTCCACATAAGTGGAATTTCTATTAGGGATTAATTAATACATTGATTTGGGCTAATTACTGCCCAGATGTCCTATGTTTGATAGAAAAGGTGATGGTTGAATACTTCAATGCTTAACTTCAGATCAAAGGGTTTTTATCACGATGAAACTTTTGTTCTTACTTTTTGAAATTTAGTTCTTTTCTGCCTGATTACACCTTATAGCCTTATGGGAGGAAATGAGACACGCTACACATACAGTTGATATATTTAGGTTCCACATCTGATTTACAGATTGGCTGAACCAGATGTAGCAAAACACACAAAAAGTTATGTAACATTTGGGTTCAGCTTACAGGTCAGCCAAGTATGTGTTCATTGTTTTTCACACTATGTGAACACAATGAAAGCATAGGTCACTAAGGGCAAAGATCATGTAACAAATTCAGACATCAGTTACACCCCACTCTGCCTTTGATCTATTGGGGTGTCTATGGTGCATTCTCAGGAAGAAATGCCATGGCATGATAATGCTTGCAGTAAATTTGGTTATCTAGTCATTTTTAATATCATCTCAGATATGACCTTAAGAAGTACTTTTGATTGATGGAGGGGGGGGGGATTCTTTTGCAATTCAGGGAATTTTTATAGGTATCAGTGATTTTAAAGATCGTATAGGAGGTAAAATGTGCATTGCTGCATCATTTTATTATTTATGGCACTCAACTTTTAGGGTTTCATTTTTTTTCAAAACTACCTCCACGGTGGTATGTTTATGGTTATACCTCTCTGTTGACTGCTTTCTCCGTAGTGTATGAGGGTATTATGATTAGTGGGTGTAATATCTAGCTGTAAAGGGCAAATGTTTGATGGATAAATTTTTACCTTACAGTCACTTTATGAACAAATTTACTGGTGTCAGGGAATGCTTGTCAAATGGTTCTTGTGGCAAGATCTTTCTGTTACTCTTGACTAATACTTGCGGTATGCTCTTTCACATTGGTGCTTTAAGTTGGGAGCAACTTTTTGCCATAATTCTATTTTAATTGAAAATTTGTTATGAACTCTTATCGCCAATTTATTGATGTTATTGCGAGACTTTATGGCTTATAGATCAGTAAAAAATAGGCACAATAATAACATAAAAGGTAGCTAGATATTTAGGATGTGAGGAATATTTTTTGTGTGACCCATCCTAAGAATCTATTATAAATCCATTCTTACCCAGTAAGCAGTGTAGACTCTTTCTCAGACCAACACCCAAAGATGGTCACCCACAACTTTCTGCCACCAGTCATGTGGCCACCCATGTAGAATGGAAGCTCCCAATAGCCTTGTGTTTATTTGTGTAGGCTGACTCAGTGTGGAGGAGTAATATTAAAGCAGGTACTACTTAACTGTTTCCTCTGAATTCGTGATCATAAATTGGAAAAAAGTAAAAGAATGACCAAGGTAGGGAATCACCAAAT
The DNA here is from genome assembly GCA_037179385.1 of Holothuria scabra. Taxonomy (NCBI): domain Eukaryota; kingdom Metazoa; phylum Echinodermata; class Holothuroidea; order Aspidochirotida; family Holothuriidae; genus Holothuria; species Holothuria scabra. The sequence continues at coordinate 39,626,142 of CM074186.1, forward strand.
GATTTCCAGCAGAAGGTTTCAAGGAGGCCATTTCAAAATGATAATTCTACCATGCATAGAAAAGTGCAAATTTTCTTCCAGTGTCTGTTTTTATGTTTACAATAAATCTGTTATCACCTTATCACTAGTTGTTCATATAAAGAGAGGTTGGGATAGGTATGGTTGGTTGCATGTGAAGATTTTGTTTATACTTCAGGTTCCTGTGAAGTCATGAAACCCTTTTGGAAACAGTATTTCTCCCTCAGAGGAAAACAGTTATTTCCAATCAATACATCAGAGGGTAGGCTAAGTGTGAAGGAGAGGATATGAGAAAGAGAAGCAGTTTAAAGAAGATACTGTACAGTACAGTATACTGTAGGTGGAGTTGTATCAGTGACAGAGTATTGAAACCGCCTATCATATCTTGAGATGCCCTCATTAACTTAAAGATTTCCACATACTTCAGTTTGCCAGGGTGGAAGGAGGCAATATTCACCTCATTTCACTCACAACCATCTTCTTTTACACACTTCTGTAACTATGGCCGAGTTCAAAATTTCTAAATGATTTTTCCTTCCGTACTTTTGCAATTTCATATTTATGCAAACTTCCATATTTACTCAGGATTTCCATTTCCAATAATGAAGATTTCATAACATAAGTTTATCCACACCACTTTGAATTTTTTAAACACCATGCAAGGTCCCTTTTGTACAAAATTGGTTTTTTAAAAAAACAGAATGAAAATTTACAAAAAAAACGAAACTGTGCTTTGAGTCTTGAGGTTCCTCTCCTTTACCATGCAGTAAGCTTTGGTAAATCAAAACTGCAGATTGAGTTGGACCATTTTACAAGTAGCTATATACTACAATGAAGTAAAAAGTTTCAGAGTTCACTTCATGGGCTCTTACCACACAATGAGGAATACATTGTGAATGATGTGACTGAATAAAATTGAATGAACATAGCCACATTTGTTTTGTCAGTGGCAGTTACGTGATAATGACAAGCTTCTTTTTAGAACATGTGACTGTTAAATCATGGATTGGAAAATATAACTGAAACATGAATAAAGAATCACTTGTAATCTAAAAGGCAGAGAAGGTTTCTCTTATGTTGCTTTGATTGAATGTATCTTTTTCAATTTGAGTGGATTTAGATTAGATGGAGTTTTATGGCCCAGTTTCCAAACAATTGGTTCAAGTCCAGTTGGCCACGACCTTATTTTCAGTTGTGGCTTAGTGGTTTGTTTTCCCTACTACATTCCTAATGCTTAGCACCAAGCTCAGTGGCAATTTTGAGTGGAACGGTACTCATTTCACTCATAGAAGACACTGGTTTTGTTCAGGGAATACATCCATTCTTGAACCAGGGAGTTGCTGGAGAAAGAGAAGCAGCCTTTTATAGTCTATTTGAGACAATGTTCCTGTCCGATGGTAATCTTGCTTCTTTCTGCCAAATTCTTATCTCAATGCATCAATCAACAAGGATTTATAGTGATGCATTATTGACATTCTAATGAAGAGACACATTCTTTACTCCCTTCTAATTAACATATTGTTGCCAGCCCCCATTGTATAGTTGTGAAATTTATGTCATTTGATGTTATCTTAGACACAATGTTTCATTTCATTTGTAGACAGCAACAGCTTTCCTCCAAATATTTAAATCTGATGGAAATATTAAGACTTTAACAATGCTTCCCATCCAATGAGGAACAGGGAGAAATTGAAGCATATAGTTTAAACATTCGTTTCCAGCTGTTCTATAGAAATTCTTATTGTAAGCTTTGCCATTGGTAGAAACAAACCTCAAAATCAAAGGATGTTTGTATAGAAAATGCCTTTGTTAAGGGATTACATGGGAAAGAATGGAAGAGATATTCATTGAAAGGACCTAGTCACATCATGGGATTTAACAATAGAAACAAAGGGACCTGTCAATCAAATAGTGGCACCTCAACTGATTTTATGCGTTTCAACTGCATATTGTCTGAAAAAAATTGTTTGTTGTATCTCCTTCTTTAGCAACTCCCTTCTTGAACTACACAATTATGTGAATTGTAAATTACTATCAACTGTGTCCTCTCATTGACTTTGGTTCATTAAAATGCTTGCACCATTCCTGACCAAGATTGAACTCTGTTGGTGGATGGATGGTATTAATTTCCCCCTTGAGAGTATTCCTTAGAGAATGAAGAGGAAGAACAGTGGCAAACAGGACTCGCTCCACTTGTTGATGGAGGTAACAATGTCTGTCATCATTCCACTACAGAGAAAGACGCATGCACAACTAACTTAAATGTATATAGGAACTGTTGAGGAAATGTCTGGGGGGAAAGGAATTAAGTTAATAAACCTCTTGTATGGTGTCCAAAGTGACACTGTCAAGTTTCATATTGGTTTTGCTTCCAGACATTATTTGAAAAGAGCTTGTTCAGGCATTGAACTCTTCTGCTGTGTTGTAATTCAGAGAGCATGTCAATTATGGTTTGAAGTCAAGTTTATGGCAATGGAATCACCAAAGAAAATTGTATCCAAATATAATCACCTAATGTTTCTTTTATGGTGGTATCAGTTTGAGTATTTTATAAATTAATAGTGATGAGCTTCTGAATTTAGGAGGTTTGAATGCAGTTTTGAATGAAAGTGGTTAAAATAAAAACCATATTATATGATAATTTTGTATAGCTATCAATAATAAAGTGTCAAAGCATGTCTTGCATTCATGGTATTACTAAAGAATAGCATATTAAGTCAGCCCCAGTCTCTGTTTTGATGCCTGCATACCTGTACATACACATCAGGTCAGGGAGTTTTGCTGAGGTCATCAGGTTGGGTGGTTTTAATTGACATTTTACAGTAACAGCCCTAGAGAAGGACTATACTAAATATTTCATGAGTCATATTTTAAATGGAAATTTGAATGAAGAACTAGAAGTATGATAACCATGGCATTCTCAAGAGCAGGGCCCCCTCATTACAGAGAGGCCATGGTCCTCCCATTTCTAAATCTGTTACTCAGGTATGCATTGCACAATCACCACTCTTTATTATGAGTTGACAAACATGACAGAAGTGTAATAAAAACCGTGTGCACTGTTATATTTCTCTGACTGGCCAAGTGTCTATTTGCAAGTGGCTAATTGCCAGTGAGCAATTAGCTTTCATTTCCTATAAACTTGAAAATGTTAGTCATTTCACTTAACCATAAAGTTTTACGTTACCTTTGACTGTGGAATGTTACCTGCTGTGAAAGGGAAAAAACAAAGTTATTAGAAGTTTCTGAGTTTTCTCTGTCATGAAACTGTTAACTGGAGAATTCTGAGTTGTTGGTGTGTTGGTCAGTTTTATGACAGGTATTTGCTTCCAAAGGATATGATGAAAGGCTAGACTAATTAGAAGCAGAGCTGTCAAATAAGTATTCATCCAGGTTTGTAGGTCATTAGAGATTGTCAACTAAAATTTTGTTTCCTCCCCAGGAAGGGAGGCATGGTCAGTGTTAAGTGGTCTGAGGAAAATGGAAAGATTTAACAGTTGACATTTAGCAAAGAGAAACTGAAGCATTTGTTTGCCTTCAAAAAAACCTGAAAGCAGTTCAATAAGGGAATTTTTATGTATCTGCGGAAATGTAGAAGTTCAAATTGGTGATGATTTTTGTTGCACAACTTCATGCAGGCCTTGAAATTTTAAGTTGTGGGAGTGCGATCACTCACCATCACTCACCTCAAATGACTGTGAGGAATACAATTTTTTGCACACCTAAATAAAAAAAGAGAGGAGAGAACTACAGTAGATGAATCAGTTTGATAAAATAGTACACCTACCACACTTGTTATGTTTCCAGAGGAGTGTGATTTGTAGCACACCTGGAAAATCTAAATCTCAAGGCCTGGTTTTTTTTGTCTCAAAGAAATCTGGTAAGAAAGATGCTCAAATGCATTAATTTGCCGAGTGCAATATATTGAAAAACGAAATCTAATTGCAGCAGCACAAGGTTTTGACACCTTGTACTGTACTCACACATAATAGATCTTGTGCATTGAGGACACACTGACATTGTCCTTTGGATAGAACAATGGAACAGGTGGCCACACCCATAAGAATTTGCCCTCCACCTGAAGCAGGCTATGTGCATATTCGACTGATTGACAGGTCAATTGTTTGCATTTGTCTGTGTTGGTTTGTTTTACCCCCAATGAAGGGTTTACTTCTGTTCGGTGACATCACATGTGCAAGGTCTATATGACCTACTGGTGTAGGAATTAATAAATTCAATGAACACTCCTTTGCATACATGTTAGAGCATGTAGTTGCCATCCTCAACTCTGTAATCATGGGTCAGTTTTCTTCAGGAGGGAACCTTTCAGATTGAGGTACTGTGTCTCTTTCACCAAATTGCACAAGTAGTACTGGCTTAAATGCAGTCGATTCTCACCCCAATCTACCATTTTTGTTTTCCACAGAAATTTTCAGTTAATCCAGCTCTTTGAATGACAGCAAGTTCAAAAATTGCAGTTACTTTAGGTCATATTGCACAGCATGTACTGTACTGAGGGTGTTTTGACTTCACATTGTGGTCTTGTTTACTTACCTAGAAGATATAATCTGAGATTGTGTCTGTATGGGGATGAGTTTTTGAAAGTTTTGGAAGGGGCTAGTAAGTAAGTTGAGTTGGAAAATTGGAGCTGTTTGGGGTGAGAGGATTAGGCCAAAGTTAAATGTAACATTTATTCAAGGGGCATTTATACAATAGACACCAGTCCTCAGTAACCTTTGAAGCTACTCAGTGATTTATGAAGAAACAACTTGGTACTTTGAGTGTAAATAAATAAATTTGTTGTTCTTTTTTTGTTTCCAGGTATGACATACTGGACATGTGTTGGTGAGCCTGGATCTATTGTAGCATGGGGACCTGGACCAAGTCTGAAAAATTGTCAATCAGATTGGGTCAGCAATGTCACAGAACTGGTGAGTGTATTACTATAGTAGTCATTTCATTCTGAAATATTTCCTATGGGCTCATGATTTTTTAACAACTGTCAAATTATGGATTGTGTTGTGAGATTTCCAGCAAATTGTAAGGTTCTTGCTAGAAAGCAGTGTAGAAGTATTTTAGACTCCCTAAGCCAACTCTATGGAATTTTGCATCATCTCATACTATTAATACAGTAATTATCATTGTAAGCATGCTCTTGTCTATTTGAAATACCTTAGTTTACCCTCCTGGCCACAATCATGGATAGCAACATGACAAAGAAAGATTCTTTATGTTGTTAAATTGCCTCGTAAGATGCTGTTTTAGTCTAAAGTCACTTCAGGTGTTTTTTACTTGGCAATGGAGTGTATTTTGAGCTGTAATTTATGGAGAGGCCAGTATGATGTTTATGTATCAAAAGGCCTACTCTCCATCTAGGCTTTGGTTTGGAAGTAGGACTTTTCCTATCTGAAGGATCATACGACTTAAGTAGTGTACCTTGAATGGTCCTATTTAAAAATATGGCAAGTCTGGAATTTTGTGCATGTCTTGATCCAACTTTCTTCAGCCTTTTTTTTAGTCTTTCGTTAAAGACAGGAGGATCATATTAGCTTGTACACATCTTAAATTAGGAGGTGTGAATGACTCTCAATACATTTGTAGTTCTTTGTTTGAAATGCTCCAGACAGAGAGAGGGCTATAATTCATGTTCTGCTCTTATTTATTTCATTCTTTTGCTTACTTTATGCTGTCAGTTCATTGTTTAATTTATCTTCCTGCCTCTTCCTCCAGGCATCTAAAGGTGCGAACACAACAGTTGTCAGCATTGCCATCAAGGAAGAAATTGAAAAGACTGTTGTGATCTATGGCTCTGACATCCAAGCCGTAGCTACTTACATGTCCCAGTCAATAGTGACTCTTGAGAGAGATTTGGGAAACTTAGAGGAAGAAGCTAAATTTGAAGAGAGTTTGCAAGTATCACAAGTAAGTGATGGTTTGGGAAGAATAATTAGGATGGATGGATGAAGATAATATAAGAACGGGAAGGCTAGTCTTAGTCCGACTACTTATTGAAACGTAGAAGGAATGTAATGACTCATCTAAAGATCAAATTGGAAGTGTCACACCTTTTTGACTCTGTTTATCCCAAATATGTAATCAGAGCCTCAGTATCAGCTTGGTTGCAGCCAAGACACTAGTGAATAATGCATGTTGTCATCTTTCATATGACTACACCGGTAATATGGCAGTGTTTTAGCCAGGTCATGTTTATGTGATACATATTGCAAGACCGAAAGGGTTGTCACACAAAAAAATGTGAAGAGCAGTCTCTGATGAAGTGTTTTTTCAAAAGAATCTACCTTGATTGAACTTTGAAAGAATCAGTCATTGCAAGATGTACTCCTCTCCTGGTTTACAAGTTAGGGTCAAATATTATGCCATGGTAGATTTTACACCAGTAGCACCAGTCTACCAAACTGTTGGCTTGACAAGCCAGGTTTCTCTCCTGGAAAAGGTTCCTAACAATAAGTTCCCTTCCTTCCATTTTAAGGGGAAATGGTCCATTTTCTCAGTTGTTGAACCCATAAAAATCTAGAATGTTCTGATTTTATGATGCAAGGTATTCAAAATTGTAATACTGAAAATGATCAGAGCATCCCAAAGCAAGAACTGTGCAAAAGTAATGTCAATGTTTGTATACACTCAAGTGATTTCCACAAATTGTGATCAGTTAGAGAGGTTAGGTTAGGTTAGGTTAGATGAAGTTTTACGACCCAGTTTCCAACCAATTGGTTTTAGTCGAGCTGGCCACAGCCTTTTTTCCAGTTGTGGCTGACTGGCTTGTTTCCCCTACTTCATTCCTTATGCTAAGCACCAAGCACAGTGGCAGTAGGTTTCATTTATAAAGTTTTCGTTATGACCCGGCCAGGACTCAAACTCCCGACCTCCCGACCTCAAGTCTGATGCTCTAACTACTTGACCATGCAGTTAGAGTGGAGAGAAGGCTTTTCTACTCCTTGGATCATAGAACCCATTGAGATTGGTGCCTTTTTTGCTTGCTGTGCAGTGGATCATAGATTTGCTCAATGTTATGCTTTCTGAGATCACAATGTTAGCAAGTTTGTTAGTTAGGTTTTTGAATATTTAACTATGTTATAGTACACTTGATAGCCACTTTTACCAGTCCATCCTTTAAAGGTTCCAAACTTTGGTGGTCATGAGTCAAATTTTTGGTATCACTGTGGATTGTGGAAAAACATTGGCTGTTGGGTGATACAACCATTTAAATCTTTCTCATAGCAGGGTCTCTCTGTTTCATAGCAGGTTACTTTCATTTTACATTTTACAGAATTATCTGGAAATTACCAGTGTAATATTGGATGACAATAACAGCGAGTCTTGGAGTGACTTGAATGAGATTGACCGGACTGCATCAGCATCAAATATTCTTTCATCGCTGGAAGAGTCAGCATTCTTATTGGCTGAGACAATTGATCCAACCATTAATGAAGAGGAAGTTATTGTAACTAAGGAGGAGAGTAATGTTGGTAAGTAGCTCTTGAACAGGAGAATCAATTAATGAAAGATGTAAGAGTCGAGGAAGTTCCTTGATTTTAGGAAATGGATAGTTGTGAGCAAAATTCTCAGGAACTCCATATTGCTAGACAGAGAGGGTTATGGTAATGTCTGTGGTCAGAATGGAAAAGTTGGGGGAGATTTCAGGGTTATTTGGGATCTTTTTACATAAATGTTAGTTTACTACATCATCTTGCTTGAAAAACGAAAAAAGATCATTTTGCACCTAGGTCTCCTCCTGATGCAAGAACTTTTTCAAATGGGATCTGGCATAGGCCAACAATCCTGAATAACAAAGTTTTAGGAAATGGACCTCTACTTCATTTATATCTTTGAAATTAGCTGAGAACATTGCCAATGATGTTTGCATAGTAGTTGTGTAGATTTCAGAGATGTCAACTCTTGCCCACATTGCAAGTTGGTAAAAAGAACTTAACTGACTAAATTAATTATAAGGACTGTGCAGTGTTCTCAGGGACATCCTGTGACTTAATTTACCCAATATTTTGCCAAACAGAAAGAAGAGATAAAAACCTTTGTAGGGATCTTTTGAAATCTGTTTCAAAATTTCTTTTTCCAATTTTATATATATGTGAAGGACAGTGAGATGGGAGTTAAGAGCCTGCTGTTAAGCCTTAGTAATGGTTATAGTGGTGATGACATTTGATATGTTATAAATAGTTAACTACAGTCTGCAAATTGTACCACCTCAATGTGAAGGGGGTCTGCTGTGGGGTGAAGAGAGGGAAAGGTATTGTATTAATTTCATGCCATGTTTCTTGATATTGTATTTTGCCAAATCTAGTGCAAAACTGTCATGTTCCTGCCTCAAAACCATCTATTCTTATGTTTGGCCACTTGGAGATCAGTGGTATTGTTTGTTCACCACAATGTTTTTTCTTATACTTCTCAGTGATGTCCATCATGGTGCAAGATGTCAGTCATGGTAGCCCTGTCGATGCTGTGTTCCCTTCGAAACATTCTGTGGCAACATCTAAATGGGGAAGCATCAAAGATCAGATTGTAATACCAAGGGAAAACTTTGATATCACCGGTGGAAGTGGTTAGTTTTAAATTGATCTCATATTTATATCTGTTCTTGACATAAGTTAGTGAGTTAAATGGAACTTAATGGCACACCAACATGAATGTGTTAGCCAGACAGAAAAGTAAATTGTAAATATGGTTTTGAAAAATGGCTCCAGTTTTTTGGTTTCAAATACTATCCAGATAGGTTCAGGTCCTTTTCCTTAGTGGCCTCTCACATCAGAATACAATGACTTTAACAATCCCTCCCATAGATAGCTAATACAAAAAAAAAACTTTTAGAAAATGACTGAAATGTGACAGGTTGGGAATTAAAGAGTTAAAATGCCATCATTCTGGTCTGGTAATTAAGGGAGAAGGGGGGGGGGTTGCCAAAAATTTTTGTCATGATAATTTGCCCGTAGGTAGCAAATCTAATCTAGAAATTAAGAATTAGGTAAGTTTGTGTAAAACTGTCGGTTAACCAGTCAGTGACCATCCACACCAAATTCAAGTGGTATTTTCCGAATGTTTTAGATGAGAACTTCAAGCAATTTAAAGCATTTTGATTCTTTCCTCAAGATCAGTTACTTTTACTTGTTAAAGTATTACCTATTTTAATGAATAAACCTTGTTTGATCTAAAAAAGAAAATGGTATCTTCCATTGCAGGAAAGTCAAAGGTTGTCTTTTTAGCATACAACAACATTCATGATTATCTTGGATACTATCCTTCAAAGACAAAACCCACATCGAATGCATTTGTGAATTCAAGAGTCATGTCGGCATCGTTGAACAAAGCCCAGCAAAGAGCCAACTTGAAGGAACCTATTACCATCACCTTTGCTCATATTGAGGTAAGGGTGGTCTGTGTCATGTTCTAGAAGCATTTAATTTCAGTCAGAGTCTTGTGAGAAAGTTGACTGTATGCCATCTCTTTTTGTGATATTGTAATTGTCTGCAAGAATGCACTTGTTTAGTAGTTGTACTTGTTGTTCAATAAAGGCCTGGACTTGTTACAAATCTTAGTTGTAAATATTAGTGGAAGTACTGGAAAACCAAAAAGAATTTAGGAAAAATGGCTTCGTAACAACTTTAAGTTAAGGAAACAAAAATACCATATTTTGGTAACAACAATAAATATCAAGTCTGAAGTGAGAAGAAGTAATTGCCTAAATATTTTACTTTAGGTATGCTCATAAAAATCCTCATCCTGAGATTTCAGAGGCAGAAATGTACTTTGCCACTGGCTTGTATTGTTGGTGTAATGTCTTGTGGTTTGACGTTGTGTATGGTCAGGAGAGAGAGCAGAGACATTGGGTGACATTCACACTGGGATGGGTTATTTAAGAAAGTTCATATCGCTTATGATTATGATTATTGGCTCTTTTTTTCCACAGGAAAATGCAACTGACCCAACATGTTCGTTTTGGGACTTCAAAAATAGGTAACCTTTATTTCCCGTTATGATTTATAACTCTATGGAATAATTGGGAAATGAAAGAGGTCATGTGATACACCATTGTATTTTGGTAATGGACTTGATACCCTTCAATTCTTCCTATTCTTTTCAATACACCAAAGTACAACCAGGTTTTTACCACATAACAAAGAATCTTATGTTTGATCTTAGTACAACTTTTGATTTGCATAAGTGTGCCTTGAAAGTGACCAAAGATGCCCTTATTCCTATGATTTCTTTTTCCAGCCCTGCAATACCCTTTTGGTATTCATTGCATAGACAAGTCATTAAACACATATAGAATATCAGAGAAACTCTCTTTGCTTGCATCATGGGTATGAAATATATATTTTAGAGGAATGAGAAAATTTTCTGACGATGAGGCCAGTGTGAACAAACAAAAGTCTCATTGTTTAACATCTCCCTTCTGTATTATCTTCTCACAGCTCCTATGGTGACTGGTCTGGGGAAGGGTGTAAGGTGATTAAAAGTAATGACACACATACAGTGTGTTCCTGCAATCACCTGACTAACTTTGCAATTTTAATGGATGTTCAAGCAGTGGAGGTAAGTATAGTTTAGTTTCATCACTTTACAGCACTAAATGTGGGATGTATTTTTAGCTATAAACAAGGTTTTTACATGTCCTGGAAATCTTAAAGTTAGCAAAAAAGGAAATTTGAATTCTCAGGCATGGAAAGTTGGTGAAAGCAAGTAATTTTTCAAAAAAAGTGCTAGAAAAGTGAGGAAATTTTAAGGAAGTGGACTTATTGTTCTGATTTTGTCAATGTTCATATGCATTTTTATGGAAAGAATACATAATATGGGATCTGACTGTTTGTAAAGGTGCTGTAAATATCAATCATAATCCATGATAGTCATAAAAAGGTCATGAAATTTGGCATTTTGGATGTGTACACACCCCATAACACCACCAATATGTTTGTATCCATGAAAACTTAAGAACAAGGGAAACATACACACTACAACTGTATTAACCAGCCCTCAAAAAAATTTAAGAAGAGGAAAAGGTGTAATGTCATCACCATGCATTGCTGTTGGCCTTGACTTAAAAGATAATTGGTAGTAGTCCTAATGATTTGGAAGTAATGATTCTGTGAACTGTACATTTTACAACTTTGTATTGTTCATCAAAGCCCAGTTGTGTGTTCGTTAATTGTGGCAGTCTATTTAACTCTTTGATAAGATTGTAGGTTATTAGCACCCTCTATTGGTAGGGGCTACCCCAGTGCCAGACAGTTATTGCAGACGATAATAAATATAGGTAAATAGTAGGCAAGTGAGGTAGTTTTGGGTAGTTAGAGAATGATGTGTCCTATCATTGTTAAGTTGGAGTATGATGCAGTCTTAAGGTTGAAGCAATTGGACCAATCAGGTGTCTGCTATTTTGCAAAAAATGGACAAAGGATTCTCAAATGCTACCTTGGGAAAGCAAAGCAGGATAGCCTGTAGTATGGTGTTTACTGACATTTGTTAGTCTGAAAGTGCACTTAGTATGTAAATCACTTCACACACTTATACATTTTACTGACTACATCTGATATGCATCATTTCTGTAATTGCTTGTGAATTAAGTCTGGAGATTGATCTGTAAAGATACTGTACAACACTCCTGGTGGAATCAAAGATGCAGGGTTGAGTGTTGTACATGAAGAAAAAGTTGTCTCGTCAAAAACCTCAAGGCTGAAACCTTAGAATGCATGGGGTCCTCTAGAAAACAATATAATTTGTAATAAAGTGTAATATTTTGGGGGAGCAACTTCCAGTCTCTGATGGTGCAGGGAAAAAAAATTCATTACAGTTAAGTTGGGACATGCAGAGTTATAAAATGAAAGTGTCTAGAGCCAAGACTAAGAGCTAATGACCCTTCTAGTAAGCATGATTAAGTAGTCAAACTTTGTGTAAAATTTACAGAAGAACTAGTCAAACTGTAAAGATTTTGCACTCATGTAACATGTACTTTTAAAAATGGTTTTGTTTCATTAAATTACATTCTAAACTTGACTTCAATAGTAAGTTCCTGAACTTATTTATCCCACTTGAAATAAATTGGAATTGAAAGTTGATTTACTTCAGTGCAGATTTGTGGTTGATCACATGCATTTTAAAATCTCTTTATCTAGGGCAGATGTTGAAATAGTGAAACTTCCTTAGTCTTCACTTTTAATGAGGATATCAACCTCTTGTATTGAGGTCTTTCTTTTGCTCTTACTTTTGGTTTCGTTTCTGTTTTAACTTTTTTCTCTCTGTTGGAAAGTGTCTTTATTTGTTAATTATTCTTTGCTGTGGGTGCAGTTTCCATGGAAGTAGAACTTTTTGTTTTTGACAAAATATATGGACTTAGTTTTCACTTGCATCAGAACTGTGATTCTTACTGATAATCTTCTCTTAGTGCTTTCTTTTTGTTTGATGATTATGGTTGCATGGCTTTAATTTAATTACATCTTGATGTGTTCAGTTCTCAATGATAGGCTTTTACTCATTTATGAACATTTTAGATGAAGCTGAAGCAGCAGCAGATGTCAAGAGGTTTTGATGTAATGCTAGATCATTGGTTGCTTGAAAGTGATGCAGTTAAAAAGCTTGAAAATTTTCAGTCAGTCTTAAGTTGTACAGGTATTTCATGGTTGCAACATAGGCATTCATGTATGGTAATGACTCGCCAAGGACACATAACAAGATTTTATGAGATTAATTCCGAAAGCAGCTTGAAAGTGTAAAATAGCCTTAGTTGGAAAGTTGGAAAGTCCTGGATGAATTATAAGCAGTCTTTAATCATCATGTATGGGGTATAACTGCCAGCCCCCTTTCTTCAAGAGTGTGCAAGTTATTTTATCTGCAAACTTAAGAGTCGGGAGGTCTAGGGTTTGACTCTTAAGCAGGTCATATCAAAGACTTAAAAAATGAAACCAACTGCCATTGTGCTTGGTGCCCAGCATAAATCAAAGGGGTAGGGAAAAAAGCCAGTAAGGTTCAACTGGAAAAAAGGCTGTGACTGGCCCAGTTTAAACCAATGTGTCATAAACTGGGTCATAAATTTTAGAACCTAACCTAACCTGTATCTGCATACTTTGATAGTAAATGTAACATTTATATATTATTTGTAAAGTAGTTATATGGTCCCTCACCTTCATGCTGTCATGTTGAGTAACATGTTGATGATGCAGTGTTTACATAAACAAATCAAATCTGAGGGAATTCCCCCACCCATTCATATTTTGGGAGTACTTTCAATATAAATTGCTGGATTCCATAGTTTTCATTTCCAAAAGTTACATTTAACAACACAAACACAGCACTTGTCTCATAATCTCTCATAGTGTGTGACTCCATAGTGAACTCTCTGCTACCCTTTTTCACAAAGCCACTTGTATGCACCTTTACATTTCTGCACCTTAATTTATTCCCCAAGCTCATAAATGAGCCATGGCCAGAGTGCAGCCAGTATTTCCCGCCCCTCCCCCCAACTGGTCGATTTATAGCAGCTACAACTTAAGTCACTTGTAAGACCATTACTCATTTCTACTCACATGGATGGCAGGCACTTCAAGGCACTTCAAGATGAGTGACAGTTTCCTCTCATTTTCCAGTGTTCCTGGTTAAATATTTTTGGATCTTTTGAAAAATTTTAACTAGTTTGTGGATACCATTTCTGTTTAAGAAGAGAGTGAAAGTAAAAATAGAAGCTTGGAATTTCCTCTTGTGTGGATAGGTAACTATGGCAGTTGCATGTGCTGCAGTTGGTAGCTGTATAAAAGCAGTGATACCATTGGATGGATTTTCTACTCTCCCATTTTTGGAACCATTTGTATGGATGGTCACCTTTGTGCAAAGTTTATTTTATTCAGCTAGTCAGATACAACTAGTTTGCTCCAAGATGTGTGTGAAGTTGAGTAGAAATTAGTGGGCTGTATTTAATTTTTCTGGAGGGGGGGGGGGGAGAGAAGAAGTAGTAAGGGAAATTGCCCCCAGTCTGTGCTTTTTATTTGGGGCATTATTTATACAGCTTAAGGGATCATGCAATGCTACACCGTAATGGTAATACTGTTATGACTTTGGATGACTTAGTCAATGTAGTTTACTAAATTTGTTTTTATTTTACCAGCTTTCAGAAACTCATACCTTTGCTCTGTCGGTGATTACTTATTTTGGATTCATTATATCCTGTATCTGCCTCCTGCTGGCTTTCATCACTTTCTGTATGTTTAAGTAAGTATTGTCATTCTTTATTAAAGGTATCCTACTTAACCACTCATACACTGTACTGCCAACAGTACCAATTAACTCAACCTCTTATTTCTCTTCCCTTACCCCTCCCTTTAATTACAACCCTTCTCCTATTCCATGCTGTCATCACTGTCTTCTTCTCTCCAGCATCTCCGTAACCTTTCCTTTTAAGACATTTTCTTGCAGATGTAGAACTGCAAATTGTACATCTTAAAAGCAATGTACAGATCTTGCCACCATCCGAAAGATATGGTGATTTTGGAAAATGTGTGCTTGTAAGCTTTTTGAACTGTGTTTATGACAGTTTTAGTGAGGGGTTTTTACTTGAGATACTGTTACTAACATAGCTATGATTGGATTAGGTTTTTTTTTTTTTAAATAATGTGAAATCAGGAGAGAGTTCAGTTGAGGGGGAGATATTGTCATTCAATGCCAGCCAGTTAAACTCCCCCAATTACATCACTTCCTCAGTACTGGTCAAGTTCCCCAAATACATCACTTCTTCTCCTCCCCCCCCCCCCAAAAAAAAAAAAAAAATTTAATAGTAAAAAAACATTTTAAGCTTGTATTTGTCCAGACACACATCTATTTTACTGCTCAAGGTAATTTTTTGGTGAGTGTGCAAGACTTAAATCTGTAATCAGAATGCTCTGATTACAAAATGAGATCTACAGGACTATGCATCTATTGATTTTCTCATAGTAATGTTGGTCGAGAAGCAATCACAAATCATTAAATTTTGGTTGCCCTAGCAACAAATATGCCTTGGGGGATTAATGTTTGCCTTTAGAAGGTACATAGCGCCACCCGTTAAATAAAATATTGCACCTCTTATCAGGTTTTAAGCAGCTGATATAATGTGATCATAGTCCATTCTACTGAACTGCAGACAGTAAGGATGGTTTGGTATCTTATGCCCATATGCTGTGCACCTTAGGTAGACATCTTGAGATGGCAGTAAATAATTAATTGTGGAAAAGTAAAATTTTATTCTAAAATTAGAAAGGGGGAAAGAAGTGTAAACACGCATTGGAAGTAAATCATAAGTTTGGACGTATTTAATGTTATTTCAAGTTGCAAATTTGTGGTATGGAACCTGTGTAATCTTATACATGATAGATGGGTATACAAGAAAGAAAGGAAACAGAATAATTATTCTCTGGTAACAGGAATACAGAGTGAGAAAATCCTGCTAGAGCATAACTAAAGAAAAAAAATTTCCAAGATGGTATGAACTGGGGATTGTGAATGTGTGTTTGTGGGAACCGGGGGTGGAGGGGGGTAGTCATCAAATATGGTTGGCAACTGTAAAAACAAGCTACAACTTGACATATAAAATCTTCTCTTATTTCATGCCATATTGTGATCACAAAATTTGCATTTCTTAATTAAATGATTTTACAGAATCTGAAGCTCTGTTTGGCATAATTACTCTTTTTATGTTGACTGATGCATGAAAATAATCAGTTCATTTGATTTATACAAACATCACAACATTACTCATCTCTTTACAGGAACTTGCAAAATGATAGGACAACCATCCACAAGAACCTTTGTCTGACCCTTCTTATAGCTGAGATCATTTTCATGGCTGGTATCACTCAGGTTAAACAGATGGTAAGTAGAGTATGCTATTCATTTACAATACATCTCTCCATAACTATGGAAACTTATAGGGGACTGAGTGCGTGGTCTATTTGGTGAAGCATCTGACTCTCTCTCAGAAGGTCCAGGGTTCAAAGACTTCAAAATGGAGCCTACAGCCTACTGACATAGTGTTTTATTTGCAACATAAGCAACAGATAGGAATAGCAATCCAGTGCCCTTGAAGTTGAAAAAAGACAGTGAAGCACCACAAGATAAAACCAGAAGGTTGTAAAACCCTATCTAACCAAATCTTGATGGGAAAATTAACATTCAAAGACAATATATTTCAGTGTAAACTCTTCAGGCATAGTTTGGGATTAGAAAATATGATTAATGGCTCTCCTGCATACAGTGTCATAGGGCAGAAAGTGCACTCTGCAATGGAGTCAAGTACTTACAATGACAAATGCAGACAGTCAGGTATGCATTTAGTCTGATATTCAAGTAAGTTTACTACATGTGTGTGCGAAATCCATGTAATTAGTAGAGTGTGCTGCCATCATTATTTTCCTCCAAAATGATGTGTATGATTTCAATGTAAAAGGTCTATATCATAGGTGGTACACCTAATAGATATAAGAACACTGAAAGTTTATTTGAACAATATTATATAATCTATATTGCCCTTCCCCCTCCCCCCCCATTTACATATGTAATCCCTACAGTGTGTCCCTGGCAAGCTTCTTAATATCACTGTTAGTAAAGGCTTCTGAACAATATAATTGAACTTATGTCAGTTTAGAAAAGTAGTAACCTTTTGAAAAGTGTTTGATTACCAATTGTGTATATGGCAGTGTGTGGGAAGAGTGTTTCTTTTTTTTTTTTTTTTGGTGAGGTTTACAATTTAAAGAAGCTAACATTTAGGGAAAAGTTCAAGTGTAGTGGTAGAGGGTGTCAATAATATGGGTATTAGTTTAGCAAACATTTTCAAATCTGGACAATTTTTTAACCATGTGCAAAAAAGATTACATGAGAAACATTAGAAACAAGTGTTAGAATTATCTCAGGAACATGAAGACAAAAATTTTGGAATATGCATTAAAACTTTGTCCAATTATGATTTTATCAATTTGGCCCATTTCTGTTGCTTTGATTAACAGAATGAGAGGTAATGCTTTAGCTGTATCCCCTGAATCTTGATTTTTTTTCCTTTTTGTCTCTCAGCTCGTTTGTAGTATTATAGCCATGTTCCTGCATTACTTCTTTCTCTCTGCCTTTGCCTGGATGTGTCTGGAGGGTATCCAGCTCTATGTCATGTTGGTGGAGGTCTTTGAAGCAGAGAGCTCTCGTCGCAAGTACTATTATCCTTTCGGTTATGGTGAGTCATGTTCTAGGGTTGCCAGACTTCCAAATTTGGATTTCAGTACGATCATAAAACACAAAATATGAAGTCATTGGCATCATCTTTCCACTTGGTGCAGAGATTATGAATATGTGATGTATGACTGCCAACCAGGTTTATTCATTTCAGAAAAATTGTGTGACTTCAATAATATGCTTTGCCACAAGTTTCATGCAAAAATTGTGGCTACAACATGATTTGGAATCTTCCTACCAGAAATTGAATGTTAAAAGAAAAATTGTGGAAATGCTGTTCTGGTGTCAGTTTAACATTTCCCAAGCAAGAAACCCCCAAAACCAAATTTTTGTGTTTTTGAGTGCAAAATGAAGTGAAAACCCCTGATATGTATTTCAGTGATAAGAAGCAGCCTGTAGGAAAGTTGTTTCCTGACAATTTTATAAGAGGCACTAAAATAAAACATTCCAAACAGTGGAATGTCTATTGTAGCACTAATTGTAGGCTAGATGAAATTTCTGATTAGATGAACTATGGTAACTTATTGCAGATGCCAGGGTTTTATCTCGGGTGCAATGTTGTCAATTATTCCCTCCATTATTGGTTTAGGGATATTATTGTTTAGATTTCCTCTGCAGAACTGATGATACAAGTTATTGAGCTATCCATCATTGTCACTGCCATCTATACATGAACAATAGTTTGAGTTTGTCACACATTACCATTGTGATACTGCTGATAAATGTGATTATTGACATTACATTCAAACAGTCATGAGACAAAAATTAGTGACAACCAAACTTAATATGTTGCTCAACTCAACTCTGCCATGTTTACCTGTGTATAACTCTCAAGAATAGATTTGTACTTCAAATTTTTATTAATTCATGTACTTTTTCCAATACAAAGTTAATCACAGCTTTGAACACAATAGATGTTATGACAGACAGGGGTGTTTTCATGTTCAGTCATAGTTTTCTCTTTGAGAAATTAACTCCTTCAAGGGGCATATTAGGAAGGAATTAACTTAACAATTCAGGTCAAATTTGGTATCTTTTGGAAGGACTTTTCTCAAAGTTTTAACAGTGGTCCATACAAACCTTAGAGACATTGAAAAATGGTTAATTTTTTCAAATTAGCAGAGTTATCGAAAAAGTCTTGATTTCTTGTACTATCATCAGTCATAACTGAAAAGAACTAAGTATTTCTGCTTAAAAAGGTTTTGCTGAATTGTTTGTACATATTTGAACTTTGGTCTGGTATGAAGACTAAATTCTTTCTCCCAGGAAAGTAAATTTTAAATCTTGGCCAGGTTCAGTATGTTTTCCTTTTTTCTTTCCGATTTCCACATCATCCTTTGATTGGTTGGTAGATTTGTTTCAGGTTTATGGAGTCACACAACTCTCAAAGAAGTAAATAATTATGTTTGCAAACTTTAGTGGATAAAATCCGAACATAATGTTTTCTTTAGACTGTGAATAATTAAGTTTTCATCACCCTTGTTTTCATTAAACTGGTGGGTAATGTTTCAGTGGATTCCTTTACTATTATGTTTTTTTTTCTCTGAAAAAGGTTTACCAGCTATTGTTGTTGGAGTGTCTGCAGCTATCAACTTTGAAGGTTACGGAACAGACACGTAGTAAGTACAGTAGGCGCTTCCTTATTAACAGGTTTACATGCTAAGTATGCCAGTAAGATTTCAAACTTGTGGCTCAGAACAGAGTTAGCCATTCAAAACATAATCATCAACTTTCCTGTAGCCAATAAAATTATAATACCAAATACAACCTCATCCCCCTCCCCTTAAAAAAAATCAGGTTCAGTTCTGCAGTTAGGTGATTAAATCTAATAAATGTGTAAGCTTTACCTTAGTAACATTGCACATGGGAAAAGCAGTGAAACTTGATGTTTAACTGAAAACTATATTTTAGCAGTGTAAAGTTCTGCATCTCATAATAACATGATTAAGCCCACATATCTTGACTTTGAAGACCTCTTTGACTTGTAATGCAGGAGATTTCTACTTGCATTGAAATAAATTATTGCTTTTATCTGGTTTCATCACTTGTTTGGAGATTCATTACACATTGCTTGTCTTCTAGGAGTATTTTAGTCATTTTATCTCGGAGTTATCAGTAAAAACGTGTGTCATATGGTATTGTTTCCACAGTGTCTAATATACCAGGTGTATCTTTGTGCTTCCTTTACCTTCCTAATGTAATCAGCATATTCATATCTACTATTCAATAAGTTACAGAAACTATATTTATTGTTACAAATTAATGTTTGGAATCATGAAATGTCAAATAAGTCCCAGACCTCAGGAAGGAGCAACATTTATTTTGCTGCTAGAGGTTAGATATGGGGCTATCTTAGTTTGTTAGATGGAGTTTAATGAGCCAGTTTTCAGCCATTTGGTTTAAGTCAGGCCAA
The DNA here is from genome assembly GCA_037179385.1 of Holothuria scabra. NCBI lineage: Eukaryota > Metazoa > Echinodermata > Holothuroidea > Aspidochirotida > Holothuriidae > Holothuria > Holothuria scabra. Next base: position 39,645,787 of record CM074186.1, read on the forward strand.
CCACAGCTTTTTTCCAGTTGTGGCTTACTCTTTTGATTTCTCTTCTCCACTGCTTATGCTGAACATCAAACAAGACAGCAGTAGGTTCCTCTTTCAAATTCTTGGTATGACCAGATCAGGAGTTAAATTCTAGACCTCCCAACCTCAGTCTGTTGCTCTAACCTTTTGACCATGCATTTCAGCACATCCTGGGGCATGATCTATGATGTACAAAAACACATGATTTGTGATATATATATTTCAAACTTTAATGTATAATGGGTTGCTGTGAATGTCCAGAAAGCAGTCCAACCACAAAGAACGTAGTCTAAGCTTACAAATCTAAGATAAAAGAAAAGTTGTTTAAGATATTTTGGAGAAGTCATCTTTTAGCAGTGTGATAATGTTAGATATATGTAAGCATTGAACCACAGAAAGGAGGGATAATGGAGAATTGTTTTTCTTTTCTCTCAAACAATTCCTTCTATAGCTGCTGGTTATCAACTGATGACAATTTCATCTGGGCATTTGTGGCTCCTGTTTGCCTTATCATTTTTGTAAGTTTCATCAATATCTTACTTCATGTTCTTCAACCTTTGTGATGAATTTTTTTCTCTTTGATTGGGAGGCAGAAGAGGACTGGACATTGGAGGATCTTATCCATTGTAAAAAAGACATTCAGAATGTCATGAAATTAAAAAAAAAAGATTTGAGTGTAAAGTGCAAGTGAAAAATTGCTGAAAAGAAAACACAAACAAAAGATAGAAAAAAAGGGGCTCCAGATTAATATTTCTGAATAAAATCTTGAGATAGGTAGAAAAGAGATTAGTTAAATAGAAGTTTGGTAAACTGCGCATAGTTCCTGTTGTGGCATTTCTCAGGTATAACATCCTTATTTTTTGTACCTGCAACTTGAGATATAGAAATTAGTAGTTTTAAGATGATATCTGTTGATATATAACTGTTGTTAAACATCCAAGCAGAGGGATTTTTAATTTTGATGAGAAGCAAACCTCAACTCCAATTTTGATTGTAAAGAACATTGGCTAAATGTTCACAAACTTATTTGGAGCTATCTTTGATATTAATCCAGAAATATCTATGTTATTTCATTTGCATACCCTGAAACTTCCCCACAAAAATGTTACATTTTGTGCAATAGAATCAAAACATTTAACATTAATAGACGTACATGGCATATAATTCAGTTTAGTTCTTCTCTCTTGCAGCGATGTATTAGCAATTTCTAATATTGGATTGAAGTTAGTATAATGGGGTGACTCTTGACTGAGCAGGCCTGTTCAATGCACATCAGCATTGACATTACATACATGTTAAAATCTCAGAATGAAGAACTCTCAAGCCCAGCCTACACAACCATACATATGCGAAAATATCATCTTAAATTTGTATGACAATGACAATGGACAAATGTATGACTGTGTAGACTGATTCACCAACAGATTTGAACTACATCCAACATGGTGTGAAGGTTATGAAATATTTAATTGCATGTTTCATCTTTTCAAAAATGTTCAAATATGTGTATGATGATGTTCATGAACAAATGTTTGATGGTGTAGACAGGGCATTTTCCTATCAACTTTCCAGGTAGTAATTCTAGACAGTTAAAGATACATCAGAGATAAATACCAGGGCTTGTAGAATCATAGGCCAGTGAGTTAGGAATGAGGGGGAAGGACTGTAGTAGTTTTCAGTCAAGTTTCACATGTTTTTTGTTTTTTTAAACATCTATTTTTGGTTGTCAGAGCTAGACACCAAACCACTGATGGGTGATTTGGTTATATATGATAATTTATTTTTACAGGTCAATACAATATTCCTGACCATGGCAATGTATATAATGTGCAGACACAGCAAGTTGCAGACCAATCCCAAGGAAAAGAAAGTTGGCGAAAAAATCACGTAAGTCTATAACTTTATTGGTTAATCTATCTTCAAAATTAATTTTTGCAATGCATAGCCAACCCTCGACACCTATAAACATCCTGGAGTTTTGGTTGAGTAACAAATGTATGTTTCTTGTTAAAAAAAGATAAAAAAACAATATCTGTATCTTGTGTCTTTATGAAGTCCCTTCTTAACAGTGAAAAGAAGACATAATGAACACATTTGTTCATTTAGTTGTGGTATTCATCAGGGATTTGCAGTATGTGTGACTTTCCCTGGTAGTAGTCTTTTCCTTGCAAGATGACATCCAGAAACCTTAACTTCCTTACTTTGAAAGGGAAATTTGTTCGAATTTCTAGCCATGAAATATTGGAAGACTTTTTCTTTGTGGACTGAAGATGAGAAACTTTGGGTCACAACACAGTGACATCTTGTGAGGCATTGCAACATCTGTCATATCTGTTAAATGATGAAACTCAAACAAGGATCAAATGTTTGAGATGGAACCTATTTCATCTTTGTTAGTGTTTATTAATGTAATTAAGTGATTTGTTTTTATATACATTTGCAAATGTAAACTATGGATTAGTATTTCGTTGCTTAGGATGTACTGGATTATTTATTTAACATCCCCATCCACCTGATAGTCATAAAAATTGTGAAGTAAGCTGTGGCTTGTTTCAGCACCATCATATCAAATAACTTGTGGAATGTCTTTGGGAACCCTTCTATATTCAGCAGAGCCTTATCAAATTTTTGAGGTATCATCGAGAAGTTTTTCTGCCACTCATGATGTGGTTGTATGTAAGATGCCACCACACAAATATTAATGAGAAAGATATTTCCTTAAATGGTTTGTCTGATGATTGACATTTCACAATATTAAAACATCATAGTAAGGCATAAGGTAGTAGAAAACGCAGCTGATTAGTAAAGTCACAAGGCTCAAAATTAGAAGTTTTCAAAGTACCCCAGACAAGTACTTCTTGCTTGGGACAGCTAACATTTTACTCCTGGTTGTTCGTTGGACAAGTACCTGTACATACGTACACTTCATGGTAGGATGCTTCATATTAAAACATCTTGTTTGGAAGCAAAATTCCCTTCTGAAGTGCTCTTATATGTATACTATTCCCATGACTCTGAATTTGCACACATTTCAAAAAAAAAAAATATAGGAGGAGGAGGCCAATGTTACTTAATGGTGAGATAAACTTAAATTTGGGGGGACAACCAAAATTTTTTTTTAACCACTTGTCCCTGTGACACTTGATATTTTCAGTCTAATTTTTAGCACTGAAATTTTTGTATTGATGTTCCCATCTCCCATCCTTCTTTTGTTCTTTGTTTAAATTTGTGGGAATCTGTGAAAAGAGAAAGAAACATCTTTAGACCTTGCAGTAACAGTATTCCACACATTTGTAAGATTATTTCTGCTTGTTTAGATTTCTATCTATGGTTTTACAAATGTGATTGTTAAAAGTGTTAAAATAATTTTGCTTCCGTTGTTTTGCTTCATGCATTATCAGTGGGGAAGGACACCTACCAGCAGACCACCAATGTGATCATCAGCATGATTTAAGTCACTTTCATGTCGTCTTGTAAGAAAAATTATTTGTCAAAATTGGTAATTGCATGATTGTAATTCATCGTCTCACTCTTTGAAAAATTGTTGACCACAGCATTCCTCCAAGGGAAGGTAAACCATGACAAATCATTCCTTCATTCAAAAAAGGAATGGGGTGGATATTTAGGGAAGGGATTGCATGCTATCTTTTTCTGTCTTGGGTGGAATGAAGGTGTTTTGTTCCCCAAACTAATAGCTCTTTTTTTCATGTAGTAGATGTTCATTGTACACATCTTGTTCAATAGTGATTGATGTTATCCTTGAAATTTTTTAGATAATGTCAATTTTTTTCTCCTCAAAACTATCTTAGGTTATCTCCTTCCTTCAAATTCTGAACTGTCTTCCTATTACATAAAATTGTGTTTGTGTGTGTGTGTGTGCGTTTTTTCTTTTTTATTATTGTAATTGGTATGTTTTTCCATGTTTACCTGTTTGTCCATGTTAGGTCATAGTAAATAAACAACTGCTTTGATCGTGATCTTATTTTTCTATTACAAGTGCTTCAGCCATTGTTGTAGTTTTGGAAGGTAACCATCAAGGATGTTTAAATGGTTGTTGTTCAGTACCAGAAAAAACTAAAATCTGATATTCACAGAAGGATTCCAAAAGTACAATATGGTCACAAACAATAGACTTTCAAAGTAATCCAAGGGCTGAAAAGAAATGTGTTTCTCAGGGAGGGGATAAAATTACTGTCTGTGAAGGAGGGGAAATTTCCTACAATTTGCCCTTTAACCCTTTGTTGTCAGGCTCCAATCGGGGCATATTTGGGCGCCTCAGAGTTGGCGGAAAAGCGGACATAGCATGCCCCACATCAGCTTCCGTAGGCTATTGACCCCATGACCTTAAACTATTGTCTCTCTCATTGTTGTGGCCAAATTTTCGGGTAGTTATTCCCAGTTTCGAGCTTCACGTGAAATAGTAAAGATGAGTGACAGCCGTGCTCTCCATCTGAAGTCAGAGTGACCTGTAAGACCAGTAAAGGGTTAAACTATTTTCATGTGAAGGGAAGAGAATTTTGTCTGTAGCCCAATTGTCAATATTTTCCCACGGATGCCTAAATTTCCTGGGAAGGTGCCTACCACTTCCCACCCTATTCCACCCTTGAAGTAACCCATTAGTATACCAGAACCAGACTATTCATTAGGCACATTTGATGGACTGAAACTTCCCACAATCCAGTTTAAATTGATAAATCGCCTGGGTAAAGATTTTTTTTTCAAATTCTCATCAGCTGTAAATTTTCTTGTTGTCTTCATCATACTGAAATTTGAATCTTTCTCTTCCATCTATGAATAGTTGATATTTAAACCAACCTATAAAATTTATCAGATTAATTAATCCTTTGTTTTTTGTGCCCTTTTTAATGTTATTGTTTGTTTGATACAGACATAAGCCCTCTTCTCCTTTTGATCTTAGAGTTTTCAAGGAAAATGTTAGTTATTAGTTGATTAGATGGGTTTTAATGACACATCAACTCAAATGTGTTTTATAGTGTCACCTAAGAAAAAATGGTGTAATAATGGAGTAAAATTAACTCTTAAAGGGAAATACTGCATTTGTTTTACAAGGAATTTTTATCCTTTTTAAACCAATATTTATTGACACAGAGTGATAAAAGAATAAAAAGTTATGCAGTATGGTGGTCTTCTTTTCAAGAAATAAGTCTCTTTCAGATTGAAATTCTGTTATTTTTTGCTCGAGATCAATTTGTTCACCCAAACTTTCAACATTTCAAATGATGCAACTTCCATAGCGCTTCTTGTTCATAATATTCTGAGGAGATAAAGCTATTACTGGGGTGTGCAGTTTATAATGAATGGTTTGATGATGTCTTGAATTATTTTTTTTGAACTCTATGTTGGAACGTTTGAAACACAGTATTTCCTCTTAAAAATGGTGGTGGGATCAAATTCACTAAAATGTTCAGGCAGGTGCAGGAGTCATGTCAAAAATTTCTTATAAAGTTCACATTCCTTGAAAAAGCCCAGAATAAGTGAAGTGTTTGTCTTCTCAAAGATAGTTTGCAGGTCTGGCACAGCATAGTACTTCTGGCAAATATGGGAGTCGAGGTAAATGTAACCAAGGGTGTTTATACCATTTATCCTTAACTGCAACTTCATATTTAGGTCAACGTCGATCTGCTAAAGTGTTGATTCAGTGCAAATGTATGTGCCAATAAATTGATGGATATCAATTGTGTTATCACTGCAGTGTGAATCAGAGAGAGAGAGAGAGGTAATTCGTGTATGAAGGTAATTTATCAGATTTGGGATCACATGCAAACATTGATAGAGAGTCAGATTAAACACTTCCATTCAAACTGAAGTCCTTTGAAGGTGTGTCGTTAATGCAAATAAGAAATTCATTTGGACTTTGGAATTTATCAGATTCATCTGTCAGTCCAAATTGAACGGTGGAAACGGTTCCAAACTTGAAAGCAAAAATGAGATCTGGATGTAGATATGCAACTTTTCACAGTTTTGATGTCTGCTATGCTGCAATGGTGCAGGCTTTGAAATACCAGCTAAGTAGCAGTACATTTTACAAGCTTCCTCCCCTGTGCCTTTTTCTCTGCAAATGATTGGAATGAATTTGCCCCCCCCCCCCTTCTTCCCATTCCTTTACAAGTTTTGTTTTTTACGTTTCCTTAATTGTATTGCATTACAAGAGGAGGCCTCAAACCTAACGTTTTGAGACTGCCATGGGTTGCCTTAACTTTTTTTGGTCAGTCACTAGGAACACCTAATTGGAGAGTACTTTTATGACAAGGATTTGCTGAATTGACACAATTCATGAACAGAACCCCTGAAGTTAAGAGGATATTCTCACAACTTCTACATAACAACCCTTTTCCAAATAGCAAATAAAGGACTTGTGAGATAAAGCTTGTGTTTGTGATATTTAGCCACAGTAAAATGACATTGACAGAATTGACGCTTGCCAAAATCTATCCCACAATTCTCTTTTATTGTTATTTGTCAACCACTCTTTGGGAACAAGTACACACTCTTAGGACATGATAAATTTGAAGAACCACTGGTAAGACATATTTATGTGTGTGTGAGTGTAGCTTGTAGTGATGAATCAAGTTCTACACCTAGTTTTAATGGGTTATACTTTAACTAGACCTTTGAACTGTCAGTATTAAAGCAAACGTCTCTCTCAACAGATGGCTATGACTGACAAGGTATCTTTAGCTGATACCCTTCTATAGAGAAGGATAACTTGTGAAACCTAATTTTGCTGTAGTAGTAATGTTTATTATTCAAAAATGTATTTAGGATTGGAAGCAACCAATGCTGAGATTCAAAGAAATTTAATAACCATTTCAACAAAATTTGACAAATTTAGATTTCATTACTTATCAATCAGGATAGCTACTTTGAAATTCTACTTGTAATATGAATGTCAACTTCACCAATTCTTATCTGAACAGTTCAGTAGCTGTTTTATTTTTCTGTGAGTGAGACAGTGATGGGCTCTTGTCCTGTCAAGAGCTGTCAGCATTTGCAGTTTGCAGGTGGGGGATTTTTTGAAATCTAATTGCAGTAGTTTCAATGATAATATGGGGTTGTAAGAAAGTCTTTCCATCAGTACATATTGCCACATTGTAAATGGTCGGGTTAATAAATTTTTGTTGGATTGCCTGCCAACCTAATTTTAGTGTATTCTGTACATTCTGCATGCACTTCATTCCAGTGTATGTGATTATGCTTTAGTGATTTTATTTTTTTTTTCCATGGTGCTATGATGTAGAACTAGGAAAAATTTAAAGGTAAATACAGTCTGACCCCAATGAATGCGGAATGAATTAACTCTTGCATCATTCTTCCTTCAATCATGTGACAATGTTGTTTACTATTTGGTACATTCATGCAGAATAACTCCTTCTTTTATCATCAATACTCAATAATGATTTTGTACAAAAACAAAATGTCAAAGAATCCATGGGGTGAACTAGGAAGAGATTCTGTAAGCCTTACTAAATATTTGCAAATAAATGTAGGGCAAATTCATTTTCCCTTTAATAGGTTATTTTGATGGCTACTTAACTGGCGTAGTATCCACATACTGTATACTAGGTCACTGTCTCTTTGTTGCTCTATTACAAACTTTAAGGTTTATTACACAATTGAATTTCAGTCTTTGCCATTGGCTTTTCAACATTAGTAATGCAAGACAAAAGGTAGTAAATAACTTGTGGGCTGCAAGCACTCCCAGGTGGGTCATGACAGTCCACCATAAAATAAATTCAAAAATGAAGCAAAATAGAAAGAAATAGACAGAAAATGAAGTGATGTTATATTCCACAATGACTCTTGTCTAGACTATTTGTTTATACTGGCAGTAAAGCAAGCAATAATTACACGAATCTAGCAATTTGTATTATTTTTGCGTCACCGTAAGTAGTCAGTCATATCACTCTCACCAACTTTTGGAAGGTAGAACTTAGGTAGGCCCTCAAGTTAAAAAAGCTCAACAATAAGGTCAACAAGAGCTGTGTTGTAATGTCTTTCACAAGTTTCAGGTTATTACTGTTTTCTTCCTTCTACTTTTTCTAATACTCAAGTGAGGACCAGATGTACGTTCCTACTGATAAACTCATGTAAGCTATAATTGATGTGTATTATTGGAAAACACTTGTTTTGCTTTCTGATTTGACATTTATGTTGGTGGCAGTATTTCATGTCATTAAGTCTCACCATCAGCAGTGGTTTTTTATTAATTTTTGTACATCTTTATTTTGTTCCATTGCATGTTTAAATCTGGGGAAGATTGTCCCATTTTGCACTAAAAATTTGTTTCATCCAAAATGAGGAAAAATAAAAGAATTGTGCAAAAGACTTCACTCTACAAGGAAATTAATTACTGATATGCATGATTTATTGCATGTATAAAATGTATGATAAATTACTGTAAGCTGAAAGTGATCCATTTCATTGGGAAGACTGCCTTGTGTGTTTTTTTTTTTCTTTCTTTCTTTTTTGTGGTGGGAGGGTGGGGTGGGGATTTGTAGCATGTCCATTTCTGTTGCATACCAATATATGCAACAAAGATTTTATTTATTCCATTCCATTGCAAAATTGTTTTCTTGCCCACAAAGTTTTACTAAAGAAAAAACGTTGTAAATAAGGTGCTCTGATTTGGACAAGTTTCATATTGGCTTGTTTTCTTGAACATTCACTGTCCATATGGTACATTTATTTTGAACATAGCCTACCCATATAATTTCAACAAAAACAAAAAATTGTTTTCCTGATTTATCATATCATTGCATCAAAACTTCTGCCAAAATTATTATCAACCATTGTAATTTATAATTTTTTTGTTGCATGGTAAACCTAAGTTGTCATATCTTCGCATATAATTAATTCGTTATAATTTTTTTCAACCACCCCAAAGAAATGAAGAAAATTTTTTTTATGGAGGACATCCTTTTTGAATGGGAGGGGTGGGCACATTTGCATGTTTTTATTGATGTGTATAATACAAATGAATGATGTTAGTGTTATAGGGAAAGGGAAACCTTGCACTGTGGTGGTGGTCACTCCATGAGACCAATAGCATTGACCTTTGTGCATTGATGACACGCCAACATCTTCCTTGGGGACAAAACAATGGAACATGTGGCCACACGGGTATGAATTGTCTTGCACGTGTAGCAGACTTTCCACTTATTTGACTGGTGGACATATCAGCTGTCTGCATTTATCTGTGTTGGTTTGTTTCGTTCCCAAAGGAGAGCGTACAGTACTTTCCGCTTTGTGACATCATATGCTCTAGACACTAGACAGCAGTGGTTATTATTTAAAAACACTGAACATTATGTTATGGTTATTGCACGTCTTCGAAAATTTTGGTTTTATGTTCATAACATTGCCCCTGTACTATTGTTGTATTCAAGTCTAAAAATTCAGAAAGCACATCCATTTTGAAGGGATGACCCTTGCTTAATTAATATCTTTTCCCTCAAATAAGGGATATGGAGTTAGGGGGAGAGGGTAAGGCATCCACTATCAGAATACTGTTTTTCATGCAAATGTGTTTTTTTAAAGTTTTTGGGACATGCTTGCATCTCTATTCCTTCCATAATCATGGATGTGGAAAATACCCCCCTCCCCCCCCTCCAGTATTGGTGAACTTGAATTGAGGAATAGACATCATCATCAGACATATTGGTCACCACAAAAATTTTCTGTTTGCACAACCATTTATTACATTAAATTGTCATGGTTCTGTTCAAGCACATAACATCCTTTATTTTGGTTAATAACGATTTGAGTTCATAATCATTTTAATACTGCCAGATGGTTTTAGTTTTGTCATTATTGTTTGCTAAAGCCTAATTATGTTGGATTTTTTGTTGAAATATTGCATTAAGTGATATTTGAGAGTACAACTTTGATTATGTGGATCATAAATGCAATATATACAGTTGGAAAGCTTTTTGGTATGGAATGATATGGTTTTGCAAATTTACATGTTTGGAAAATTTTCATCATCTCATGATGCTGGTACTTCATTGGAAGATCATGAGGAACTTGAAACAGCTTTATGGAGAAAAAAGTTGTTTGTAATCTGAGTGGATATAACTGACAAAAAATTGATTTCTGAGGCCAACAAATGGTTCCTGTACATACTGTACATGACTGCATGTTGTTGTCTGTAATAATGGCATTTCCAAGACAGACAGTATTGTTACTGTAGAAACCCTTACTTACAGAAACAACAAGCTTTGAACAGCACCTTTTTTGTTTGATTCCCATCAAATAAGGTTAAAGTTCAACCTTTATCTACAGTGGGAACGAGTTGCCACTTGGATGAGTGCTTGAAGGTAAAGATAAAGGATAGGAAAGGCGAGCTAAAACTGGGTAGTTCCAGGTAGTTCTGCCATATTAGGCACTGTATTGCTGTTAAATTTCCTCAGATCAAAATATTAATGTTAACAGTTCAAAACACTTGAGCATTTTATTGTACAATCAACCTTTCTCAATAGGAAACCTTTAAGCACCCATTCATGGCAAACAGTAAATTTGACATTTTAGAAAAAAAGATTGTGTTTTAAAATTAAATTGTGTTTACTGTTGTAAATCTTACAGATTATGTTAATTTTGCACAGTTATTTTGAAAGTAGTAATTTGGGGAGATTTTAAATTTATTCATTTATTTATTGATTTCAACATCCTTTTCATCTTTGAAACCTTGTTTGTTTACTTTTTTCCTTCATTAAACTCAGTGTGGGCAACACACGTATGGAGTATCTTGCGTAAGTACTCATTGTATCAGATTATACATTGTGGTGGCGGAACATGTGGCTTGTATCTACAGTCTTTTATGCGCCTTGAATTGCTAACATTTTGGTGCCAAATGTGTATTGAAAATGTGGGCTTTAAGTAACCTTTTGCATAAAGACTTTTTTTTCATGTTTGGCTTTATAATGTGCATGAAAGAATGATGTATAAGTGCTTTTTAGGGTACCATGGTACATAGATTTATGTGAAGAATATTGTAAAACACAAATTTTATCAAAGTACTTGAATAGGTTTGTCAATGTACCAAGTAAAACACATTTCCTTTAGTCCCAGCTGTGGTATCATTTTAGAAGTCTGTGCACATTTTTTGGAGATGAGCTTCATTAACATATACTTGGCAGATATTCTCACAATGTATGTTCTCACAAATGTATTTAGTTACAGATTGTCATGTCATATCATTATGAGTTTAAAGAACAAACACAAAAAATTTTATGGAAGAATCATGATATGTCTCAGAAGTTTGCCTCACCAGAAAAATATGATTTTTGTGGTTCCTGATACATTTTCAGTGGTTCTTGTCCTATTTTTTTTTTTTTTGGGGGGGGGAGGGTGATAAATATGTAAGGTTTGGTATTAGTTGCTGCAGAGTATAATTTTATCTCGTTAATTACTAATTTAATATAACTTTTGCTGCTTATAAACTCAGTGCATAACCCCTTACGTGGACATTCCTAACTTAATAAACCACCTTGTGTGGTGGTTTAGCAGTTGTGGGAATTTGTGGATCTTTCTAAGGGCAAGCTATTTTTACTTCCTTGCTTGAGTTAAGTAAAGATGTGCTAACTTCATTTTTCAATTTTTTGCTTCAGCTTTTTTTATATTTTGCTGGGTTTAGATAAGTAAAATGTGTCATGGCAACAGGGAAAACATTGACATGTTTTAAGAGTTTTACTGTGTAAAGTTAGTCTATTAGCTTGGACATTGCATGTTTCACATGTAAACATTTGAGAGGCCTCAAGTCTTACATTGGTGATGACTGTCGCTGTTTTCTTACTTGTTCAAATTTCCAAATTGCTTGTGTTTTGCTGTTGTGTTGGTATGGAAGTGGGATGCATGATGGTATAGGTTTTTGTTGTAGCCCTTTTTTTTACCTTAAATTTTATTCTGAAAGTAACCGATACTGAGGATAAAACCCAGTGAATTAAAATTGTCTCCCTGTCCTTTTAAGAATGCTTGGAAAAAATGAAATTAACAGGTGCATCTGCCTCCATGTGTATTAGTATTTGGAATATGATCATAGGTGCAGGGCATATGTATGTTTTAATGTATTTTTTACCTGAGCAGTGTTATCAAATAATTGACTATGTTTAACAGTCATAGAGAAAGTTCACTCCCTTATAGTTTAGAAGATGAAGGTCAGAACATAGACCATATCAACAGTTTGAAGACAAGATACATTTATAGTAGCCAAAGTTTTTTTATGAATTCAAAATAGGCTGAATGATTGACATTCTTGTCTTCTTACCTTTGTTTCTCCTCCTTGTAATGGTTCCTGTGGGACTTATTAAAATATGCAGATAGAGGGTGCCCTTCTAGAAGGAGGGCTGGGGACATTTTTCTGCTGGATGGACCAGTTTAATGCCAACATTGAAAAGAAGATCAATGTACAAAAGTATTTATGGTATTTATCAGAGAAATATCTTTGTATTGGTTTTATCTTTCAAGGTAAGCTCTTAAATACCTGATCAAACTAGTAGCACTTGGTATGCAATAAAAAGATCTAACGATAAATTTGCCACCTTTTACATGGTATTTACAACAGACTCAATTACTCTTTTATATTATTCATGTATGCACGCAGAATACTTAATCTGGCATTGAAACTTAATGGAATGTTTGCATACTTTGTTTATAAGGTCTTTTTTGGTACAGTTTGGTGTGTCCCTTGCCCCCTTTAGAATTACAAAGAGGCCTAATCCAGGGAGAGCTTTTCCTAAATTCTTTTTCAAATCTGTAGTTGCTAGGGTGCTCCTTGGCTAATACAGTGATTCCATTGGTCCACATTTTACCCTTTCAAGTGATGGGATAAATATTGGAAAGTTTATTTGTCCTTTAACTTATCTTTTCTTTAAACTACATAGCTCACCAATTGTACACATTAACAATAGGGCAGCCCGGAAAAAGGAAGCAAGGGTTTTCTGGAGGAGAGGCCCCACACCTTAATATAAAATTGGTATTGGGTGGATGCATTTAAGCATACCTCCCCTCTTCAAATTATTCCCCCTCCCCCTCATAAAACTTACCTCTTATTATCCCTTTGGTATCTTTCTGACTCTTGGCATGATACTGGGTATTATACATATAGCCTTCTGTAGAATTGAAAAATATGAAAAACAAAGGTCAGAAATATCCCTTGGGAACACAAACATGTACATTCCTCAATTTGTAGGTTAAGTCTGGAAAGTATCTTGTGGAAATTATGGGATGCCTTGAGAAGGAAGAAAACCAAAAGCCCTAAAACATTTTTCAATGATTTTAGTAACATTCAGGAGGGTTGTGCTTTTACTGGGCTATACATGTGAAAATTACTTCCCAAGCAAGAATGTCCCAGGTCTCTGTTAAACTGTAGTCTTTAATTGTTGGCATAAGCATTAAAAGGTGTCAGTGAATTTATACAGCAACTTCACCTTTTAAAGTTTTATATATGGTCAGACTTTCTTCAGAATATGAGGCATCAAATGATCATCAATCCCCCACCCCCACCCTCCCTCTGCCACTCTTCATGGTCCACTCAAAAGTGGAAGTACTTTGTTGGCTTACTTGAGTGTTTATGATTGTCAACACAAATGATTCAAACCTTGTCATTCATTACAACAAATGTATAGTAGAAGAGACAGATGGGGAGTACTATATAGCATTGAACAATGATGGTTGAGTTATGGGAAGGTGGGTTGTGGGAGGGGGGGGGGCAGGTAAGGGATATGGTTTTGGTCTTTTTAAGTTGGTCTATGTAAAGTTTATGCTTACATACTAACATGAAATAATAACTGATTTACTTTATGACAAAATAATACTTTCATTACTTACTATTATAATTATGATATAGATTGCATATTGTTTGTCTTTTAGTTTCAATAACATCTCGGTGAACTCTAACAATTGCATTCGACCGAAAAGGTACAAATTGGCACTTATTCTAAAGTCAAATGTGATATTTCTATTTTTAACTATCATTACAACCAATTATTCATCAGATCAGTGGAAAGCTAATCAACTTCTTATTCATCATGTCTTTTTTTATCTTCAGTTGGAATAAATCTAGAAAAGGCGCATACAATTAATTATACATAAATTTTTTGAAGGCAGTCCAATTCTCACCCAAAACTATAACTTTTGTAATAGTCCACAGAAATTCTCAATTGGCACAACTCTTTGATTGACAGCAAGTTGAATAAATGCAGAGTAATGTAGCACATACAATACAACATGTTCTGCAATGAAAGTATTCTGATTACACATTAAAGTGCGATTGTGACTGGATGAGAATGAGTTGCAGACAGTTGTGGGAGGGGTTAATTGAGTAGGTTGGGAGAATTGGAACTGTTTGGGGTGAGAGAGTAGGTCTTTAATTTGACAAAGTAATAAGTAGAGGGCATGTAATTTGCAATTACCAATAGTTACAATTCAACATTACAGCTGCTGTTACATGAGGGGGATCAAATTAGAATTTGACAGTGCCTTTTAAAGTTAATGCCAAATGTGGAAGCAATGCTTTTCATTGTTTCAAATATGAAGACCACAAAATTTCCTCTCACCCATTCTGTATGATATCTTAAGCCTTCTGCGCCTTTTAAAAGTACCATTGTTGCTTTGTCCAATACTCTTGAACAGGCACAAGCCTTTCATCTTTTAGATTGAATAGTCTATCAGTGCTTTTCCAGAAAACCAGTTTCCAGTGCTGCTTTTTGGTCCAATCTTACTTTACTGCCAAGTTGAGAGATCAGTTTATAGCATACAATGTTTCCACTGGGGAGTTATTTTTTCCCATGCTGCATTTGTCTGTGTACTGTAATGTGATTCATATTGTAAAACAAAAATGACTTTCAGTGTTACAAATTTTGTAAGGTGCTCCATTATCAACATTTGTCTTTTCAGTTCTGTAACTTTGAACATACAGCTTCACTTCACATTTCAGATGTGGCACATGTATAGATGCCCCCGAAATAAATGCTGAAATAGCTAAATTCAATCCATTCAGCACACTGTTCAAATTTATTTAAAAAAAAACCTGCATTCTGAGCTTTTGCTTCACACACTCATTGATAATTTTAGCTTTGGTCAGCTGGTTCATGGCAATTAAATGCTTAAGAACCATGTGTCATTATTTATCTTATTTTTCCTGTTTTCACACGTTCTTCCCTTTTAATTGGAAATCATCCATTATAACAAATCTTTATTCAGAGGTTGAAAATAAGGCGGTTTCAATTTCATCTGCAGTCCTGTCCATAATACCTAGCAACCTGCTTGGGGCTTAAATCAGTCTTGACCACTAGTAAAGGGACAGCAATGAACAGAACTTATCAATCATATTCAAGAAATGAAGGTCTACTTCCTTCCTGACAGTGACCAGCAGGCAGTCACACCTCATGCCAAACTACAATTTTAGTATTAGTCGTAGTAGCAATTCTCAAGTGAGCACAGCTCTTCAAATTCCACATGCAAAGTAGATCACATTTACACATGATGTAAGGAGAATGTTTTGGTTACGGCCTTGTATGTGTGCTTTAAAACCCATTTAACCTAACCAGGGTATGTCCTCAAGCAATAAATGGATTTTGTCTGGACAAGGATAAGTTTTGACAGATATGGGAGGAACAAACTAAGTAGGTTGGGGGAACCATGTGGGATAATGAGCAACTGTGACTAAGGTTTTGCTTTAGACTAATGTGTACTTAATTGTATACTTTTATGTTAAGGTTACTGTTTATTCATTCATTCACTAACAGGTGACTTGTTTAACAATACTATGGACACCCTGCCGACAGGGATTTAATTCTCTATGGAAAACATAACATTGTTATGTGAAAAGTCACAGAGCCTGTTCAAAATTCTCAATTTGTTGTTAATGTTCAAATCATAGGATTCTCATTTAACCAAAAGAGCAAGTTACCCCTATCCTTAGTCTGGTGGTTTTATTTTAGGTGCATGTTGTAGTCAGCCCTCTTGAATAAATCTTGTCATTCAGCATTCATGAAGTAAGACTTGACTTCATCAAATGATTGCAGTTTCATGAAATGTGGAACACAGTCTCGACAATTCTGCCAAAGTAAAAATGCATAGTACTTCAGCAATTTTTCGGCCATATGTAGCTAATTTCCATGGCAGAGTTGGGTGGTTAGAATTTTGAGTATCCAGCAAATTTCTTACAAATTCATATTTTGCATCAAGTTTAAAACTTCATTGTATATATTTGTCAACAGATTTTTAGTAGCATTTTTCCTGCATCTTCTTTTTGCATTATTTTTCATCTGTGCCTTTACTCTGGATTGATTGTAAAAAGTCATGTTCTCTGCTGTTAACATGTCAAGTTTCAAAACTTGCATTGCATTTTTATACATAATTTGTAGGCCATTTGTCAATATCGCCTTCATTTGTCTGCTCAACAAACACACTCTCAATAACAGCTTTAAAATATTATCCAACGTTTCTTCTGTACATGACCATCTTATGAACTGAAAGTCACTGTTGTAACTAAAGTCAGATTAAGAGGTGACGTACATTTTATTACATGTTCCATGTTGCTGACGACATTTGATACCATTGTCATTGCTGTAATTATGTGGTAATGTTTTTAGGTTGCAGTTTGGTTAAACAAAACAGTATAGTACAAACAAAGGATATTAACGAAGTAATTATGTAACAAAGTAATTATGTATGGTAACACTGTTGCTTTTGTGATAACTGCCTAATCTTTACCCTTTGCTGATAAATTTGGCTTCTAATTTGTTTGTCTTTGTTAATTGCAAAGGACAAAGAAAATGCATTCATAACAGTGCAACAAAAGGTAATTGGGAATGTGCCTAATATTAATGGTGTTTTAATATGTGCTTTAATATTATGTTATATTACTGAGTTACAGTATAGTTTAGTATTTTTCAAGTTGCATTGTGGGACAGTTTGGGATGATCTAGTCAATACTAAATTTACTATATATGTGGCATAATCTGATAGCAACATTTTCCTAATATGATCAACATTTTCCTGTTATGTAAAACTAACAAATATTACAGTATGTGATTACTAAAAGTTGAACTTTTATAGCAAAGTCTCTGTTGTGTTTGAATATTTTCACAAGATTCAAAACTAAAAAACATCCTCACTTTCTTAAGAACCTTCCCCAATCCCAAGCTATACTGTATAGAAATGACAAAAAATTTTCCATTTTGCATGTAAAAACTTGTCAAAACATGATTATTCTCTCTGAATCCAGTTGATGTGTCTTTCCCTCTTTTCGTCCTTCATGTACATTTGAACTGTTTGAAAAAGAAGAAAGAAAAAAGTTCCATTGTTGAAAATGTATTTCCAGAATCCATGATTATTCATTTATTCAATTAGTATAATCCACAATCCATTTGTTTTGCTACAAAAAACATGAACAATTTAAAGATAAAAAAACAATTTTGCTGTTAATTTGATGATATTTCTTTCTACCCTTTGTAATGAATAACAAAGTTTTATCTTTTTGTCTTAACAGTTCCTGGATGAGAGGTGCCCTGGTACTACTCTGTCTACTTGGTATCACCTGGGTGTTTGGTCTGGCGTACGTCAATGCAAACATGGTGGTCTTTGCATATGTCTTCACCGTCTTCAATGCTCTTCAAGGGATGTTCATCTTCATCTTTCACTGCCTCATGAATGATAAGGTGAGAGGATGGAGGAGGGTCATTTTATTACTCTTTAAATTGCTGTACACTGTCAAATAATGACAAAAATTGTATCTTTTCACGATATTGCTATTTCCATTTATGAATTAGCTTACCAAGATATTTCCATTTAAATTAGGGTGACAGCAATTTTCCCCTGTATGTCTTTTGAATTGGATGAGTGTTGAAATACTCTCAATATGACACATGCAACTTGCCCCAACACCCAGTTGTTGGAAAGTGTTACTGGGTGACAATATCAGTCTTGTATGTAGAAAAGAAGAGTCATACCATTTTGTAACAAAGGAGCTTGTTCTTTTGGTTTGTAGGTCCGAAAAGAGTATCGGCGTTATGTCCGCAACAGCTCATGGCTTCCAGATTGCATTCGTGACAACTATGGAAATATCTTTTCTAGTAATTCCAACCAGCAGCAGTCTTTCCGATCATCATCATCTGGGGTAAGTGGTTATTTGCCATCGCTATTTTGTTTTCAAGGAGGGGCAGATGTGAATTGTAATGGAAGGAAAGGCATGTTTTAAGAGTGTGTGGTATATGCAGTTGTTGTTGACATTCATAAGGTTAAACAGAAAGTGATAGTAATGGGCTAGTTTCCAATTGTGATCAATGTTTCTTCTGCTAATATTATTTCTATCACTGTGTGTGCTTAACTAGCTCAGGGATTCCCCAAGGTTATTCATAAGTGTTTATTGGAGAAGTAAGTCTTTGGAAGGGATTCAGTTTAAATACTTTCATCTTTTAACAAAGACAGGAAGTTCAAAAGAGTAGGTCAGGCAGAGTTAGAGTCAATTCCTTTACCATAGTAGGTGTACTATCCCCCTTGTTTTGTAAAGGTAACATTCACACTAGCAGAAATGTTCTCATGAATAACACATATCTTCAATTTGTTTCCTCAGAGAGCCCGCACAGGTATGAGTCATGACAGCAAGCGTTTGAGTAATACAACAGGATCTTACAACTTTGATCAACGAAGATTATCATGTTCTTCTGGCTGTAGGTGTTCAGGTGAGTTTCCAATAAAAAAAATGGTGTTCAGAAGGTTATCTGTTATCAGAAGAATATTTCTATCCTTCTTTTGCTTTTAGGAACAGATAGATCTTTGTCCTTTGCTATTTTCACCATCCAAGCCAGATGTTTACTCTCTGTAAAAATGTTTGAACCATTTTAGACATGATTTATGTCAAACTGGTGAACTTTGTCAGTTTGATAGATGATTAGAGCCCATTCTATGCACATGGCTCTTTATGTGGAATCGATTTATATTGAGGTTGTCAAGATGTGATATTCCCTTATTCTGATGCATTTTTTTGCATTTTTTTGCAGTTCTCCTTGTTTCTTGGCAAGCAGGATTGGTGATAGAGTGCCATTTACAGAGTAACTGCTGATTAATAATCTTGTCAAAAGAACTAATGGAACTAATAATTCATGTTATTGGAAGCATTTGCTCTATATCATGTTATGCAGCTGCACAGGAATTTTACATGAGCAACTGATGTAGTTATGTCATAACTAAACTTAGTTTGAAAAGGTGAGAGTGAAATGCTCGACTGGAGCTCCCAGAATGTTTTTGTCATAGTGTTACAAGAGTCATCCCTCGAAATTTGCCCTGGTCATGTAGTTGTCGGCTAAACCGTTAGGTTATGGACCCTAGCGTGTGGGTACGGTGCTTTTGCTTGTAAACTCCATATATTTAGATGGATTTGTGTGACAAATATCATATGTGGTGTGTGGGTAAACCATATTGAGTACATGATCCCTATTATTTTTGGTGGAGGTCAAAGGTCCACTTAAGGTCACCAGAGGTCAAAGAGTAAAAACCTCAGAAATTTCTTGTGAACAAGATATCTTAAGAAGGATAAATGTGAGTAATCTCATGCTATGTATAGAAAAAGTACTTAGAGTAGATTTTTCTTAATTTTTTTGTGGAGGTTGAAGGTCATTTGGAATCACCAGATAGCAAAACCTTATAAACATGATATTTTACAGAAAATAAATGAAAGAAATTTTTGAAATGCATTTCACAAATGCAAGAGATCACTGAAAATCCACTGTTATGTTTCTCTTTCAGAAACACTGCTTCCCATGTGTGATATAAGCCAATAGTATATCATTGGTAAACCTGTTTCTACTTAAGTTTACAAATTTGTCATGGAGTTGACTCCTCCACCCTTCCCCTCTTCCCCCTTTCTGACAGCATGTTGCACCATGCAATTATTATGGGCAGCATCTATGTTCTGAGGTCTGTTTTTCATCAATCTGAGCCCCTTCAAAACAAAAAAAAAAACCATTCCATGTATGCCCCTTGGAATTAGCAGTGGTGATTTCCAAGTGTGTGACTATCAAACTTGAGGAAAGTGAAAAGCCATCTATACAAATGTATGAACAGCTTAGTGTAGAGCTGGGATCTCTTTGGCACAATCGACACTTAAAACATACTACAAATTTTGAGTAATTTCGTTATTGTGTAAAGACCATATTAACTTCTGTATATATGAAGTCAAATTAGAGTCAACACATTAATAAAAAACCTTTGTTACTATAATCATGTCACAATTTAAAAACAGTCTTGGTTCTGCAAGGAATCTCAAAGCATTTTGGTTTTGGTAGTTCTATATATAATCCTGGTGATTGCAGTTTTTGAGTGACCCTGAGACAGGTCAAAATCAAGTGAAATATATTTTCTAGTGTAATTTGAAATGTAAGTCCATAATTCCATTTTGACTACTGTGTTTGGGGTTTATGGGAAAACATCTGACTGTCAAAGACAACATCAGACAGAGTGAAGCTACTGTTTGAATAAATGTCAAACATAAAGCATTTGCTTGGGGTGTTGCAATATCCCTTATTGAAAGAAGGCTTCTCACATCCCCACGTCATCATGGCTCCTTCCTATATGTCTAATTCATGTCAGACTAATCTGAAATGTTATTCAGAGTCAGATCAAAGTTTTCTGTGTGTGCTATACTAATATGTATAACCTGTCCAAACAAATGATGCACCAGTGTGAAAAAACATCCAGGACTCTTTCTTAAAATGGAAAGACTGCATACCCCCTTCTCCACTCATCCTTCTAACTTCATTCTCTCTCCATCAGGATGTCATCTTGTGTATCTTCAACAAAGAAACTCCAATCAAGTGTAGGAAGGAAATTTCTTTCCTCGCAAGTCCGTCTTGCTTTAATGTAAATTTTCTAACATCTTCTGCTTCATCAATTTTCATCAATTTTTCCACCCATTGCCTGATTGTTTACCATTAACAGCTTGTAACTGCTGCAGATGTGTGCATTCCACCAGTCTCTTCTGGTATTAACCATATTTTGATTTTGAGTCATGAATGCCTAAACATGAACATTTCTTTACAATTTTGTAAATTTTAATAGCAATTTACAAGAATATTGAAATATTTCTCTCATAAAAAAGCTTTTTGCAGACATACTGTGCATTTGGAAGTTTGTGTCTTGGGTTGTCAAATATTTGTGACCTTTATGCCCTACAAGTCTCATTTGGCCTAATGTGATTCATTAAAGAATTTTGTGTCTAGTTCCCTCTAATTCTCACTTTCCTGTTTATAATAGAGCTGTTAGAGACTTCCCTAGCTTGAAGCTGCCATGATCTTCATTCCCTCTGAGAACTGACTAAAGGTTTACAGCAAAGTTTACTATACCATGGCAACCAATAATACATTTTAAACTAGTAGGAACGGTTTAATTGTTACTGTTCCTTACTTTTTTACCTTTTTTAAAATTTTACTTTTTTTTACATTGTAGATCTTTTTTTAGGCCACAAGTCTCTTCAATTACGAAAGGTTATTTGATTCATACTCTAAAGACAAATTCTTCAGCCTGACCAAAAAGCTGTTCAATAAACATGAAACATTAAGTCTTGGCATCTGTAGAAGTTTGCTTTCTTTGGAGAAAGTAACAAATGTCAACAACACTGTCCAATCAGAGAGCTGCCATGGAGTTCAATCCTCTTGGAAGAAACCCAAGAGACTCCTTCTGGAGAAAACTATCACCCCAACTTAAATAGTACCTTTGCTAATTCATGTATAGCTCTTAGTTGTCATGTCATGGTTTCTCTCCCTTTGTCTCAGTTGAAATAAAATCCAAAACTTAAATTCCATTTTCGAAAAGAAAGTGCAGGGTGCCAAGTTGGGGACTTGGGCAATTGTGAAAGACTCAAATAACTGACAATGTATTCAATTTAGGTTTGGGCAAATGTTATTATTGCCCTTTAAATTTAATATGGTCATTCATACTGTGAACAGAACAGTGCTAAAGTGCTTCTGTACACATTGTCTGTCTTATAAAGAAATGTAAATTGAAAAAGCATTTACCCAAACATTCTTTTTGAAGCTGTTGGCTCTCCTGGGAGATGACTGGTTTTTGTTGTGTGGAGGACATTTAGTTCTCTGTTTACATGATTAAATTAACTCTCTTGTCTGACTTGTGAATTCAAGATGAGATGAAATTTGTATAAATAGTTGAAACTTGGCTGGCATTGTTGAACCAAAGAATTAAAGCTCTTTTGAGACCTTGAAGCAGATCAGCTTCTTCTACCACCAAAGAAAATTTTGACTGCAGATTTTTCTACGATTTGAAGGTTTAAAACAGCTTGGGAAGAGTCATTAGTGTAGTAGGACAAAATGGAATGCTATTCATTGGTTAAAGGAGTTCAGGACAAAGAATTAGCATTAAAGTACACCTAATTTAAAGTCGGGTAGCTCTTACCCCAAACTACAATTTTTGTAGTAGTCTGCAGAAGTTCTTAATTGGCATAGCTTTTTTAATTGACAGCAAATTCCAAAAATTTCAGAGTACTTTAGCTCATATAACACAGCATGTTATGTATTCAGAGTGCTTTGATTACATGTTGGAGTCTTGTATACCATCACCCTGAAGCAATAAACGGAGATTTTGTTTTGATGAGGATGAGTTTGAGGCAGTTGTGGGAGGGGCAAAAATAAGTAGGTTTGGAGACTTGAAAGTTCCTTAGTCAAGAGGATGTGGTCTTTAGTTTAAAGTATACATTAGTGGAATAAAACATTTTCCTAATTTTGTGTCTATGAAGAAAGGAAATGTAAGGCTTGGAAATGAGAAACAAATAATTCTGGTATTAAACATGTTGGCATAATACTTTAGATACCAATGGAAATGCTTGTTGATGAAAGACTGTTTTCAGTTGGATTCCCTTCTACAGAGCAATATGAGCAAAGTCCCTACTGCTTTCAATAATTTTTGATCTGCCCCCACTTCTGACCTGTCTTTTTCTCTGTTGCACAACACACACACAGGGTATTCCTCTTTTCATTTGATTGAAATGTTGCTTCAGAATCTATCTACTTTGCCCATTCATTTGCACAAGAGTAAAAGTGCACACTCTTATAATCTGCACACCCCAACCTCTTTTACCTACATAGCCTTCTCCTTTAAGAATTAAAATTTTAAGACAGTGAGTGAATTGTGATTCATTATTCAGGAAAAATCTTTACTATGTATATAGTGCACCTTAAAGCATATATGGTTCACCACCATCCTTCCCCCAATATTAGTTTGTGCTTTGGTGCAAATTAAAGAAATGACCAAACCCTTTTGATGTTCGTAAGTAGGAGTAGCTTGCAACACGTGCATGCTGGTGCCAAAAAAAGGGATGTTTCCTTTGTATTTTGCTGTACTTCGTGGAAACTCATTCCAGTTTGATTTTATTTCGAAAACGCAAAGTTGATTTTACCTCACTAATCATAAGTATGGTATATTCATCATCCATCAGACTTGAGTAGTTTGATCTCATTTTGATAGCTATCATCATTTGTGTTAAAAGTAGTCCTTGATTTGAGGTGGCTGTTGGAGAAGGTGCACGTAAACCTATTTATCAGCTAGTATTATTTTATTTATGTTGTGTTGATTGTGTTACTGCATGGATTGATGTATGTACCAAAATTCAAAGCAAAAAAAGTTGAAAAAAGAAGAAAAAAAAAGCATTATTCTGCCTGCTTTATTTGCATGGGTAGAGAGGTTTATAGGCTAGCTACTTTTCAGTTGTGGGCATTTTATATTTTATGTTTGACATCGAAGAGCCAAACTTGACAGCAAGCATAAGATGCTCTGTTGGGAATTATTTTCATAGAAGTGCATTACACTTCATTACATTTCATAGAGTTGTATCAAGTTTTGTTAACATTGAAAGGAATGGCTGCAAAGCTCTATAGCAAGGAAAGAAATAAGTCTGGTAGCAGCTTGCAGTCTAAGAAATGTCTGGTAGCAGCTCAAAGTCTAAAGAGATGTCTGTTAGCAGCCACAGTCTAAGAGATGTCTGGTAGCAGCTCACAGTCTAAGAAATGTGGATTAATATTTTCTCATACTCTGCTTTTATTAAGGTGTATTTAAGTTTTTTGAAATTATAATTTTGATTTCTATGTAAATAAATACTCAGTTTCTTCTAAATTGGATAATTTGCGAGCAGTTGTTGGTGGTAGACATTTTGTCATCTCATCCTGTGCAACCTGTGGTTCTCGTGAGATGGAAGGAAGGGGTGGGTTAGGAGGGGTAGAAAGAGGGGGCCTGGGGTAGATGAAACAAAACTGAAAGCAAAAAGCCAAACTTAATAATGTTTAAACTATGTACCGGTACCAAAAATTTTAAATAGATCTATTTCCTCTCTCTTTACAAAATTTAGACTAGTACTCTTTAAGTATAATGCAAACATTTACACGTTCTTTCCAATGGGTTTGGTCTCGTTGACCCTGTTCTGGTGACTTTAAAGAAAAGGTGAAGTGGTGTTAATCTAAGCAAATATTTGTCAATAAAATGATTTGCAAAGTGAAATGCCACTATTTATACTGGTGTGCTTTTGTGAGGTGTTCAACTAGTAGTAGTGGCCTTAACAGTTAACGTCTGGGACCCTGTTAAGATTATAAACTGGTTCCTTGATTAAAAGAGTTGCTGCATATTAGGTACAATTTGGGGGCTTTTGAGAAAGAGAATCTCTGAATGGAACAAATAAGCTCCCTGGAATATACTTTATCTGGATTGTAATCCAGACTGGATTGTATTTGAGCAATTGTTTTGCTTGATTTTCTTACACATTTAAAAACATGCTGTGATGATGCTCAGATCTTGTGATCCATGCTAGTCAACATTGTCTCACATAATCCATGCACCTATTTAAAAACAGATTTCTTTAGAGTAGTTATGAATAGGTTATTTATTGTCATCTTTTGTTGTATTACATATGTATGATTCTTAACAGGATGTATACTGTGTAATATATTCATGATAGAGATTTGTCAATGTGGTGTTCCCATAAATTTTTTTTTTTTTTTACCTTTCAGGTGAATATCTTCCTATTCAGAGTCCCCCACCTGATTGTGATCCTATTGAATCTTTTGACTACGAAGAGGTCCCAGATTCTTATCAGCAAACCACTGTGGTTGCGGTGGAGGCTGACAATGTCAGTAGAGAGGGCAGTGGTGTACATGATGAGGGCATTGGTCTGGAACTTGAAGGACACCCACAATGGAGTGAGAAACCTTCTATTGTTGTGGATAATGCAAGTGGGGATCTGGCACGTTTCTCAAAGACGGATTTGATGTCCTCTTCTAAGGAAGGGTTGCAGAGAGAATATCAGCCCCTTATTCGGGAGTCCGGGATAGGAACTGACTCCCTGTCTAGTCCTGATGGTGATAATTTGCCGACCATATCGTTTCATGTACAAAGAAGTGAACCAGAGCTTGCAGACCTGTCAAACATCAAACCATTGTTGAATCTGAAAGGTGGCAATTCATCGTTGCACAGAGAATCTGGAATTGGTGGATCTCATAGTGAGAGTGGGAGAAGTAGCACGTCCAGTGAACAAATGTGTCCAGGGTCACCTGTTATCACACCAGATGAGCCTGTCAAAGCATATATTTACCCTAATCCTGCTTTTGCTCTTCCAAATCACACCAGCATGCCAGACTTAGCTCATGCAAAACATGGACGAAGAGCACAGTTTAATGAAGTTCCCAGTAATCCTGATTTCTCATCATTACCAAAGAAATCTTACTCTTCTGCTGGTGTTGGGGAGCCCCATGCCAAGAGAACATATAGTTATTCATCTGATAGAAGGGCTGATTATGGCTTGAATCCTGACGCAGAACTTTATGTGCCACAGACAATGTCTAGACTAGAGACACTTATCTGAGGCAACTGGGGCATTTGTTGAATACATGATGTTTCCTTTATCAACTGAAATATAGCTGAAGTGTGATGTGTCCTTGGTCCTCATCCTAAAAAAATATGGGCCTTCCATGGCCAGAGTTTGACAGGTGAGACAAGTCCTTGGTAGACACAATACTGACGTACGTCTCTCAAGTCGGAGTTATTTGTGTGTCTAAAGGGTGAGGTGAGTCATCAGCCATCACAATATGGATGTATTCCTTGCAAGTTGGAGCATTTGGGGGTATATTTGTATCCGACAGCTAATGATGGGCCCTGTGCAAAATAGTGAGGTACTCCCCTAAAGCTTGGAATCAGTGATTCTTATGAAGAAGTATACTGAACAAAGTAATTGAAGTTCATGAGCTTTTCTTTAACACTTGTCTATTAGATACTTATGATGCATGAAAAAACCATTGGTTGCTTTAGAAGAATCAGGTTATCAGTGCGAAATCATAAAGCATTATATCCATTGGAATTTGCTTTCAAAAATAAGGATTTTTTTGCATCTTTGGTTTAATATGTGTACAATGTATGTTTGTGAAATACTTTTTTGTTTTGTTAAAAAATTTAATAAGAAGTTTATCCTTCAGTAATTAGACTGGGACTATCTGCAAATCAATAAAAAAGTAGCTTTACTGCACCTTGGCCTGCTTCACATGTTAAGCTTTAGTTTTATCTTATTGAACGTTAGTATGAATGTATATGACCTATACAAATTACAAAAAAATTACCAAAAAGTACACTTCACAATAAATGGCTGGTCGTGAAGTCGATAGTTTTTATGAATAATGATTTGGTTTATAGATGATTTTCCCTGCAACTCACCAGGCTCATTAAAAGGTACTTAAATATTGTGGTTTTCACCACTGACAAACCAAGTTTTAATATTGAGTGTGGAATAAATGAGGGAAATTTGAACATTCACAGAAAACTATGTTACCATATCTGATGTGGTGGTCTGGTGGAATATTTGCTGTCCATGTAATGGTGGTCTGGTGGAATATTTGCTGACAATGTGTCTCTCGGCTATGTTTTAGGGGTTGATGTGGAAGATATGGTAAACTAAGATGGTATTTTTTACACCAGAGGTTTGTCCAGTAAGTTTCAAGGTTGGGGAGGGGGAGGCCTGGCAAGTTTTGATTAACTACAGTCTAAAGCAGCCAAGACCTATATAACACATTTTGAAGCATATTGTAACATCTGTAATGGCCAGTAGGTAGACAGCATCTGTTGTGCCCCAGGTACCATGTTCTTGTACTTCATTACACAAAGTCAGTGTGTTTAGATACTTTACACTATTAAAAAGCATACCTGACTAGCTCATCTATTCTCAAGAAGCTGGAATCTCACAATACAGACAGGAAATGCTTGTAGAATTTGTATTTAAGTACAAAGTGACCTTGCTACAACAAATATTATTCCAAGTGAGTACTTTTGAAAGAAAAGTGTATTAATCACGTACAAAAGTGTAGCAATGCAAGGGTGTCATTGAATGAAGGCATTAGCCTCAGTTCTAAAGACACAACATTTTAAAGAGGCTCATTGAGTTGATATTGATAACTTAATGAGAGTCTCAAAGGGTCACTGCCTCATAACAATGCTTGTAGTTAGCATAGCAAGTCAAGTTTCAAATCCAAAAGTCACAGAAAACGTTAAAAGTTTGAATTTTCTAGTGTCCTGACTTGTAAGGGTTTGTACATAATTTGAAAAAATGTCTGGTCGCAAATTTTTGAAAACCGGCTTCAACGGTTAAGTACTCACTCATAAAACAGTTATTTGTATGTTGGGTGTGGGGATTGTCTAAGATTGACCATTCATTTGTCATTGGTATGTGAAGAAAACTTAACAGGTTTGAAAAAATTTATTGATTTTCATGAACCAACTCAATGAGCAGCCTTAAAGTATTTGGGATGGAGGGTGTAAGGTCTCTTTTTGTTGGGGAAAGGGGGTGGTCCATTATTTTTTTTTTTTTTTTGACCATTTCATTTGTTCCTGTTCCTTTTGTGATTATTTTCAGTGTAATACCTGTGCTTTTCACTAGATTCTGTAATACCTTGGAATGAATACCCCTACAAATCCATCATTACAATGTTTATATAATAAATTTTTGTTTCTTTTTGCATGGAATGCTAATTCACTAAATTTCTATCTGTAAATAGGTTGTTTAGATATTTTGATAAAAATTTTGTATTCACCTTTTGCTGTCAACTTAACTGATACTAAGGTTATGAAGAAAGTAAACTCAAAATTGCTTTCTTGTCAAACAGGTTTGTCTCCTCAAAAGTTTGTTTTTTTGTTTTTGTTTTGTGGAGGCTTTTGGGAACTTCTCTTGAACCTGTTCCAAAGAGAGATATATAAAGACTCAATGAAAATATGTGAGGTGTTAAAAGAAGAGGTGCTGGGCATCTCATGAATGTTAATATGTCATTAATATTCATATTTCATAAGTAGTTTCAAAGTTAGAATTGGCGATATGGCTTTTGTTGGATGCTTTTTCACATTGTACAGGATTCATGATACACATAACACAGTATGCAACCTTTATTAGGAATTGTTGGGTGAGGAGTCTTGTGGATTGGTGGTACTGTTTTGAGTGTTAAGTCTTACTGGGGGGGGGGTGCTGTTGGGGATGGAAACAGGGAAACAGAGATAAAGCTGCTAAAAAACAGTGACTTGATATTCTGTGAGTTTTTGTTGAAAGACTGCGGTCCTATCAAAGGTTAGCAACGTGTTAAAGGAATAATGTCAAACTATGACTGAAGTGTGATCCCAGCCATATTCAGTATTGTACAGAAAAAATGAAGCTATGTTTCAGACATATTTTGCTCTAAAAAACTGAAGCCCTTTTGATGGTTGGCAACGTATCTTAAAGGCCAGATGTCAAACTATGACTGAAGTGTCGATCCAGCCATTTTCAGTATTGTACCAAATAATAAAGCTACTGTTCTAACAAATTCTTCTCATTGCTTAAAGTGTATATGTATTGGCTGTTTTTATACTGAGGACAAAGTCTTGCATAAAAACCAAAGCCTTGTTTTTTTAAGCAGTCAGATTTTAAGTCTAGTATGAAGAGAGAGTATGTATCTGTGACAAACTATTTGAATAGTAAATCATCCAATTACACAGCGAGCTGCACCCATCATTGTCTCTAACACCCCCCATATATAATTCTGTGGGCAAATTCTTTCAAAACTATCATGCTAATATCATAGCCACTTTTCCTACTGCTTGTAATATATTTCACATGACAAGAGGGGCTTGTCAAACATCTAATCTAATAGCAGATTTATGGAGGGTTCATTAAAGGCTCACATAAAACTTAGAAAAAGGAAATAAAGGATTTGCAGTACATACACTTGCAAGTTGTGGGAAGTTTGGTGGGTAATCAACTGTTGAAGCTGAAAAACATGACCCCTCCTCCAAGTTTGCTGGCATTAAGTGGGTATTAAAGTGTATCTCAAGGCGAAAAAAATTAGAAATTTAAAATTTATATTTAGCAGCATGGAAATTGAATTCTAACAGTTCAACTCCCATCTTCATAGGACATTCCTGAGCCAAGATATAAAATGTTGAAATTTATTCACTTAAAACAAAATAGTCCATCGCAGAATAATTTGTGACTTTCTTGTTGCACAACTCTCATGACTTGCTTTGTTTCCCTTTCAAATTAAAAATGTGTTTATGACCTTGAACACTTCGTGTTTGCTTGCATAGCATTTTGTTCAAAAAGAGATTAATTAATTATATCACCCAAAAAGAGTATGAGTGCTATCACACCTTGGTACAAGGTGCAGTAACTTTCAGAAAAAGATTGTTATTCGAGTAGTACAACAGTGACATCACAAATTACTGTACAATGTACCATTTAATTTGAGTGAATAAACTTCAACATTTTACATCTCAGCTCAACGATGTCGTGGCTTGAGGGAGTTGGCTTGAGGTACACTTTAAATTCACCACAAGCAGCTAGATACCCTGCAATCATACTTGCAGAGTTTTAACACTGACACCTTTCACTCTAGTTTGAAAATGTGTATAAGAGGTTTTAATTTGAATGTATAAAAGGTTTTAATTTAAAAAGATAGGGGGCAGGGAAACCTTGGTTAGTAGAATATATCTGTCTTTGTTGTTTGACAAAATAGTATTTAAAAGTATTTTGGTGCATTTGTATTCATCTTGGATTCAATTAAAAGATATTATTTGGCTAATTTAATATTGGCAATAAAATGTGATGAAAATAAGCAACATTGGCGATTCTTAAAAGGTGCCCTTCAAGTATTCAGTAGTTTAGAAGGATAAGGTAGTTACAGGGTATTTTCTGTTCTGCCATTACTTAAGTGAAAAAGTGAAGACTTGTTAATAACATATGTGTCCTATGTTGTTGACATTTACTTGTAGCAGATGTTGGTTTGCCACCCCAAATTTGTTTTGATTGGATGTAAATGTTTGACACTTTAAAAGTTTAAAGCAGTCTTACCCTTAACATGTTTGGCAACAACAGCCAGGTTCCACAGATTTCATATTTTGCTTCCAAGTGTATTTGGGAGTTCAGGTACTGGCTAGGTCATACCTTAGACTTTAAAATGGAACCTACTGCCCTTGTGCTTGGTGCTCAGCATATGCAATGGGGTAGTGAAAACAAGCCAGTAGCCACAACTGGATAAAAGGCCGTGGCTGGCTGGACTTGAACCATTTGGTTGGTAACTGAGCCATAAAACTCCATCTAATCCAACCCTAACCTAACCATTTCCTTGAGCTTCCATCTTCTTTTAAATGTTTGAATAGATATGTGCACGAAAGAAACTTTGGTGCAGAAAGTGTTTGAATTAGTTGCATTATAATAAATTTTTCTTCAGTTTGTTCAAATTTTATTTGACATACTAGAAGAGATAACATTTCCATTTTGCTATGCATGATATATTGATCACATATCCCACCAAAGAGAGAAATTCTTCCAGGGATTTGCTATTATGTAGCTATGAATATTCATTATGCAATTAAAACAGTGGAGAAGCAGTCATAATTTTCGGGGGATACTGTGTTTTTAAGCCCCAGAATTTATATTTGGTCTTTGTTGAAATATTACATTATAGTACAAAGCCTTTACAAGCACAATGCATGGATTTCGTTTTAATCAATAGAATACAGTATGTTGCATCCTTCAAATATGTGTGTGCAATTCATTATTGCTGTCTTGTTGTTGTGTCATTGCTATAGTATTGACTACATGGGCCAGGGGCTACTGCACCTGACCTCGTAACTGGAAGGTCTGGAGTGTCACTTCTGGCCTGGGTCATACTGAAGACTGAAAATGGAGCCTACTGTCATTGTGCTTGGTGCTCAGCATAAGCAAGGTGTACCCAACACGCCAAGGAGTACCCAACACGCCAGTGAGCCATTTGTGGAACAAAGGCAGTGGACGGCCTGACTTAAGCCAACTGGTTAGCAACTGAGCCATAAACCCCATCCGCCTAATATTACTACCATTGAGAAAAGGTCGACTGTTACTTTCTTTTGTTGAAGCCCCTCCATTTATTGGACAGTCACGTACAATCTTAAACCAGGAAGGTGTTACTAAGAACACCTCCCTGCTTAAACCCTCCATTTAACCGCAAGGCTGTTGTCCTACCCGCAGCATAATATTCACGTCTACATGGCATATTTAAGAGAAAGAGAAGGAAATTGGCCAAACTTATTTTGAAACAACTTTTCTTTTCTTTTTAAACTGTGTATCCAACTCATCCAAAATAGAAGTGTCCATTCAAAGAAAATCTGGGGTAAACATAGAGTTCTTTCTATCAAAGATGTAACAATTTGCATGTCTATATCGATCCGGATGTCAGATGAGGGTACTGCATACATTCGAGTTTTATTATATAGTAATGTATCAAGTAAAGACAGCGACTGGAATTTTCACGTCTTCATAATAAGCATAGAAACCACCTGGGTAGCTGACAAATCGTGTACCGTATCTTAGGAAAGTTATTATTCTTCAAAAATGTTTACAATATCTGGGTCCATATCGACCCGGAATCCCGGATGTCAGAAAAGCGGTTTGAATGCATGCATGTAATTTTTTTCAGATTGGTGTTGGGTGAAATATATCAAGTAAAAACAACGGCTAGAATTGTCACGTTTTCATAAGCAAGAAATCGATCGTCTCAACACTTGACAAATCGTTTGTGTTATGAATGGATTTGCTCGTTTGTGTGAGAAACTGATGTGAGAGCGTGAGGGTATGACGAAAAGCATTTTACTGAAGCCGAATGCTTAAAATTGAACTAACCATGCTATTCCTGGCTAAACGTACTTCCATATTGAACGAATGAAAACAGTTAACTTATTATATTTAAGGTTTCAAAACCATTGTCGGTCAAAATTTTATGAAACTCTTGACAAAATTTTGGAGACTTGTGCCAACCTGTCCCCAATGGGCACGATGCCCCTGGCAAACTTATATGAAGTTTGATGGGTCATGTAAATTTGTGTCCTTTCGGTGACATTATCTCTTAAATAAGGGAGCAAAACTCCTTTCGGATGTTGCCTCAAATACGAAGCTCGGCGCAAATTAGGCAGGGAGTCGAGAAGAGACTTTAATTAAGAAAAAGATATGTCTTTTTCAGCAGGATAGTGAGATAGTGACTGAAGGAGGATGAAGTGCTGTGACGGTGATACTGTATGTAAAAAGATCATATAGTATATGAAAACAGTGAATTGAGGCTAATATACATCAGCCTCAATTCCGAACTGATGTACCGTACACATTTGACTTACATCACATCGCTTATTAAGATTACAGCTTCAAATATCAGAATTAATCTGGGTTGTAGGTACATTTCTTCGCGACATTCTTCATGAATAGATGACATCAAAAAATTTTGTATTAAGTAGTCCCTTTTGCAGGAAATGTGTACTAAAATTAAATTGCTAATATCTCGAGAACCAGGCATGGATAATGATACTTTAACCCCTATTTCCCTTAAGGTTTAATTTTCAGTAAAAAAGTGTGGGACCTTTGATGACCCCTCTTCAAAAAGTGAGAACGCGTGACGCCCCGTCCAACCATGAATAAAGGTCCATGGATTTGTTGTGATTAGAGGAATGCTCCTGTTCTATTTGATGAGGATCAGAGCCTTTTGACGACGCGCCAAACACACATGTGTTCATATAGTAGCTACTTTATAACCATCCCGTAATGGTGAGGCGAAAAACAATATTACAAAGTGTAAAACGGAAGCTAAATTCCCAAAAATTTCTATAGAAAAAGGCGAAGACGAAATTTATGTCAAAATTTCTGGTAACCACGAATCGTCCAGAAGTTGAACGTCTCCTCCTCCCACCAGGAAAATAATTCAATTTCGTCGGGAGCTTTAATCTATATGATGACCGATTTAACCTCGATAGGCTTAAGTCTCCAGATATCTTAATTTTGCTCGCAAGGCAGTTTTTTTTCAATAAAATTCTCAGACTTTCCAATCCTAGGTGATATTTTCCATTTTCAATATCATGCCCCGATCTTCGAATACTTCAGTAAGTCAAAAAGGTAGCAATTTTGTTAAAAATCCTTACAATATGTACTACAGGTAACCTTAATTCCGTCTGCCCCGCGATCTGCTGAATTTACAGATACGAAGTTAGTCTGTTAACCCTTTACCGTTGTGCTCCGATCGGGGCATATTTGCGCGCCTCGGCAGTGGGCGGAAAAGCGGACGTAGCCCGCCCCGCATCGGCTTCCGTAGGCCATTGACCCCGTGACCTTAAGCTATTGTCTCTCTCGTTGTTGTGGCCGAATTTTCGGGTAGCTACTCGCAGTTTTGAGCTCCGCGTGAAACAGTAAAGATGAGTGACAGCCGAGCTCTCCGCATGGGTCCAAAAGGACCCAAACATCGGTAAAGGTTTAACGGTTAAGTAGAATGTTTGGGCTCTTCCTCAAACAACCAAGCTATCCAATTTATGTTGCAAAGAGACCCAAATGTTTCCAAGTTTCTGCAATTAAATTCCATTCTTTCTGTAATATAAAGTTACTTGAAACTCAAGTTAAAAGGGGCAAAAACAATTTCGTGACATTTTGGAATTTGTTCAGACATCTTTCATCAGTACGGTACACGTTAGATAATACAGTAATATATGTCAGTATATGTAACCCAAACGAACTTCATTCGCTACAACATCCCAGTTAATTTTTCTTTCGAAGGCAATTTCAATAAAGCTCATTTTTAAATATCCTCTACGGAAACCCCAACTTAAGTTTTCTTTCTTGTCTCCACTTAAAGCTTCTAGTTTTCACAATTTCATCATCTAAAAGGGGCAACAAATAATGAAGAAATTTTCCAATTTCGTCAGAAAATCTTCGTTTGTACGTAAAACGCGCAGACGAAATATCCTCATTTGCTCTGACAACCTACTTGTTGTTGCTCCTTTTACGGGGGACCATTTTCTTCATTGCACAACCTTTTTGTTAATTTACCTGACAAGACCCTTCTTTTCCTTGACTGTTTGACGAATTAGAACATTTTCTCCGTGGGCTCTATACATTCAAATATATATAAATAAAATTGGGGTGCTTTCATTGCGCCACGATTTGTATCTTTCCGTCCTTTCGTCAACTTGTTGTCTTTCTCGAATTCTCGAGTCTGCTAACCCGGCCTGTTCGGGGTGGGGAGGGAAGAGGGGTAACTGAATATCTGGAGTAAAGGATTCAAGTTTTGAAATTATTCCGGTTTGAAGGGTCAAACTGTTGAAATCCCGTTGAGTTACTTGTACTGAGACATGTGTATAACTGTGACCAAGGAAGAAAAAATCGTGTAAGAAAGGACAACAGAAATTTTTTCATTTGTGTTATTAAATTCTGCATGATTTTAAACATGTATTTTCCAAGCCGTAGATTCTTTATCAGTTTTCCCTAACCTGCTAACTGCTTTCTTTCTTTTGGTTTACTTGCTGGAAATCCCCGTGAATGTATAGGCGGGCAGGACTTAGTGGACAACTAACACTATGTTTGTTTCGTGTATAGGTATATGAAAATTGATCATGTCTTCCCTGGTAGTGTTGTGATAGGATTTCTTTATGTCGGCTTACCATTTAGTTCAATGTATATCAGTATTTATATGTTGAAAAATGATTGAATAAACTGATAAAGATAACCTTATCAGGTATGACCGATGCTTGCCCTTGTTAGAACAGGGTGGCGCCAGGATTTGCCCGACAGGGGGGCCAGAATTTCAAGGCCCCGACAAATGTGATGCTATGTCCCGGTGGGACGTGACTTGGTAGTATTTGAGGCCCGCGTAGTGCGCCCAAATTTGGGGCTTTCTTTTTAACAGATACTTAAAAATCTGGAGATTTTTTAAAGAAATTTGGCTTTTGTTAGTACCATGAAAAATTTTGGGTCTCTATTGGAGAATCTGTCCTTCATATGGCAAACATAAAAAACGTTATGTAGGCGACAGCTGAAATTCTTTTGAGGTTACGGGTTAAATCGAGACGAGACTACAAATTTGCCTGGAAAGTTTTTCCCTTTTTGAACGAAGATTTGAAAAGTAAGGGCTTATTAAATTGGAGAAATTTTGGAATTTAAAGAAAGAAAATTTTGTTTTTTGGTAAGGTTGTAATGAATATTTGACTTTTTTAAGTTACATGCAAAATTAGGCAGTATGCTTGGTGATTAACAGAGTTGGCTTTGGTTATTCATTGTATGGAGTATCCATCGGAAATGGCAAATTTTGCCACTTTTAACAATATGAAACTTATGTTGAGGAAAAATTGTAAAACGTATGACAGTTTGGGCGTTTTATGGACGAATCTTACCTTCTCATGAGAAATGGGGTGATCTGTAGTTTTGTTGGGGTTACTGAATATCATCATGCAGATTCAGGCCCTCAGACCATTATTTGAACGTTCTCCAGAGGAAAAAATTTGGTTTAGCATTTATTCGAAGTTTCATATTTTATGTTATTGTCATAGGCGTACGGGAGCGTTTCAGTTTGGGAGGGGGCAGAATTGTTTTTTTTTCTCGAAAAGTGTAATATCCGAAAGCCCATCTAAGTCGAGGGCACAGAAATTTTTGAAAAATTGAGAACCTCCCAGACAGCAGGAAATCGTATTTCCGTGTTGTCCGCATGACGCTAGAAGCGAATAGCAAGTTTTAGCCATCTCAAGCTGGCAACTAATAATCCAGAATTTATCAGAAAACTTTCTGTTCAGGTATCTTGAGATCAAAAAGTTCAATAAATAGCCTCCTCAAAGACTATTTGCTCAATAGAGCAACAAGGTTGGTTTGAACAGGGTTTACTGCCCCAATTACAGAGACAAGCTTCACCCGAGAAAACGCCTTTTTCTCGGGTAACATTGGCTAAAACGTCTTATTCAATTCTAGCAGCATGGCTTTCGAGCTTTCCTTCGCAATAAAATGTTCACTTTATAATACTGCACCCAAACGAAGATTAATTTACAAGCATGATTTGTTCTGTTAAGTAATCTGTTCGAACAAAATACTATCTATGCGGAGTGCCACCATCAAAAAAATATATCTAACCCATCAGATGCACGGAATGGCATTTCCCAGAATTGTAACTAGAAATGAAGCAGTCGTTATTTTGAGCTTTCCTTTGAAATGAAAGTTTCATTTCAATAGAAAAAAAAACACAAATTGCTAAGCGATCAGAAAAGTATCAGATAAAAGGTACTGCCGCAAGTAAATGTAATGGTCTTGTCTATTTTCGGGGGGAGGGGACTATGCAACGGAATAACTATTATTGCAAGGTTCACTAAATAAATGAATTTTTTACGTGACTGCCCGAATTTCAGACTACAAATGGTTTTAAGTTCCAACGTATTTGAAAATATGTCACCTTACAAGGTATCTTCAAATAAATTTCTCAGTTAGACTTATGGGGTGACATTATCACACTACTATTTATCAGTAAGTGTAACTGAAAACGGGCTGGTCGATTTTCATTACCGTTGCTAGAATTCAGCTGTCGGGGCAGGCCAGATGGCAGACCATCGGGCACTGCATCCCCATGATCAACCTCTCGTCTACTTTTGTCAAGAAAATTCGGAATTCTGATTTTCCTTGAAGAATATGGTCTTCTAGTGAACAAAATCAAGAAATTTCGGGTGACTAAAGTTTATCATACCCGTATCTTTCATCAGTTTACCGTGGGCATGAAGATGAAGGCTCCCCGACGAAATCGGGTTTTCTAGTAGGAATTTTCTAGTAAGAATTGATTAAAACAGATTCAGAGAGGCATTAAGATACCGTTACAAAAGAATAGTACAAAAAGAAATAACATAATCATCCATCCAGTAACTTTAAGTCCTTTAGTTTCATTTTTAGGCCTCCCGAAGGAAATTGCGGTCCTTCCCCGACGGGGGAGGAGATAGGACACGGGTACATGGAATGTGGTATAACGGAACAAAGAAGTAGTGATTGAAAATCGATTCCGATATGTATTTAAATATCATTTCGAAACAATAAAATATGTTCACCCATCCATTAACTTCAGTCCTGGTAGGTTTTTTTATTTTTTATTATTTTAGGCCTCCCCGACGAAACCGACGACCTTCCCCGACGGGGGCCAGTGTTTCCCAAGGGGGGGGGGGCAACGGCCTCCCGCTGGCGCCACCCCTGTGTCAGGACTAAATCGGCTTTCGTCTTACTGTATATCGGATGGCATTTCCCTGAGTGTCTCGACTCTTTTTTTTTCACTCGGCAGCTCGGGACCACTTTTTTCTCCAGAAGGAATCCCGCGTACGACGTTTTAATCTTTCATAGCGTTGATCTTAAGACGGTTATCAATGTGCGACAAATTAAGTTTGGTAACGTTGACGTGTAGGCCTTCTTCAACAAGTACGTCGACCTTTTCAAATCCGCTGACGTCTGTATTGGAAACAACTTATTTCTGCCATATGACAGTGGAATTAGCGCCACTGACTAGGGCTGTAAAAGAGGAGTGTTTTAGTTCATTGTCATTTACGGTGCTAAAAGGCTGGAAGTGAGTGTCTGGACACGTTGAACTACTGAGTGAGATTACAGTATATCAAGTCGAAGGATAGCCTTTGTTACCTGGTGTTTCTTAATAAATATTCGTCCTGTAGTCTGACTTGCAAAAATGCATCCGGTCATGCAGGCTATACGAGGCAGCTAAAATACCTTACATACATTTGCCATGGAAATCGTCTCCTCTTGGATCGTCGGACAAGATACTGTTATATGCAATCAATTAATAAATTGTATGTAACAAAAATATAAAAACCTAGGAAAGGAAGAAAATGTTAAAATCTTCGTTTTCACCGAATAAAATACCAAACACCAAACTGTAACATAATCAATCGGGAGCTCCATGCGTCAGTAAATGACGTCTTTGGTCTGACTCACCATTTATTAACATAATTTTACGGGTTTTTTTTTTCAACACAATAATTAAAAGTAACAATATCCTTTAAGAAATATTGGAATTTTGTCCTCATTTTGTGGAGAACAAAAAGCTAAAAGTTACTAGTTTTTCTTTACACAAATAAGAAATATTATACGAAACATGAAAACTGAATTTAAATGGTCTGTCTCCCATCTTCACAGGCAAAACTGAGATATTAAGTGTTGAATTTCATTCCCTCAATTAAAAAGTGTATATTGCGTCATCATTCGTGATATGAATGTTGTACTACTGAAGTTTAATTCTCCATATTTCTTTCCCAAACCTACCTCTACTTGTTTGATTGAGTTCCCTTGAGGTGACTTGACTAAAGTCAATTAATTAAAGTCACCTCTATCGATCTGTACAACATTGTTGTACAAGAAAACAGGGAGTGCTCAAAGTCATATAAATATTCTTTTTATCTCAAAGGAAAACAAAACATGTAACTGTGAGTTGTAAAACGTCATGTTACAAAATGTTGAGCAATGGACAATTTGTAATTAGGGCTATGAAGTTCAACATTTAATTTCTCAAAAGCCGATGTAACAAGCAGTACGACAATGAGAGTTTGATGAATAAGATTTAGTAGTAACGTCCTTGAAAATACATATTTTTAAATTTTTGACTCAAGGTACACACTTGTTCGACCCTTTCTACCTTTGGGTGAAGCTCTACATTAAAACCGTAACTTTCCCCAAACACGACAACTGCTATCCCTCCACCCCCTCCCCCACCCCACCCCAAAAAAGGTGTTTAGAAATTGAACGCCTTTCTAAAAGCTTTTCCCCCATTTAGTAGGCTACATATTTTAACACGCGCGTTTTTGTCCTAATCATTTCGCTTTTAATCACATTTAATTGCTTACTTATTTAGTGTTAAATTGCTAGACATGTTAAGAATTTAAACGTGAAAATAGAGTGGGGCAACACAAGTTTTTAATTGCTAAACACGTTTTGAGAGTGACTTCGGCATAATCCCTACAGCGAAATTCCTCGGCTGGGGGTCTTTCCTCAATTTCGTGACTTTGCATGAACGGTGCCACGATCTCACGCTTGCCACCCACACTAAAAATTTACCATCAATACAAAGGTACGTACGTGGACGATTGCCAGGGAGTTGTCAGGATTGGTATTAGAATTTCGTGACACTCGATTTAAGGAAAAACAATCCATGAACCAGATGGTAAAAACTTACTGTTAAAAAGAAAACATTGAATCGAGTCGTCTCTAACAACTCACTGAGTCGTTTATTGAATCACCAAATCCTACATAATACCACTTATAATGTATCACATTTATATCTCGAGATATGCATCTCATGCCTGACATCATGTTTCCAGACACGGTAAGGTTGAAGAGATTAGGTCAGGTTAGAGATTTCTGATTTTACATTATATACTGAGAGGATTCTGTGATGGAAGTGACAGCTGCATAAATATTCATGAGCAATATAACGACAACGTTTTTGTCCAACATTATCCAAGAAAGAGACTATAACCATAAACTGTCGAAAGTGCTGTGCATTTGTTATCGCATGCACATAACTGGTAACTTGGTGGTATTTGCACTGAACTATTAACGGCTACTAGACAGCAAAAAGTTTTCCATGTCCAACGTCTGGATGACGAATAGGTGCTCGCAAATTTCAGTATCTTAAAATAGTTTTGGATTGTTGTGACTAATACAAAGTTTAAAATGGCAATGACGTGATTAAAACTTGGCTTTAAATGTTTCCTTAGGCTAATACGGTATTCTTTCTTATACTCTCTATTTGTAAAAAGCCCATTCACTGGCCCTCGTGGTATGAAGGTAGTGTTTTTTCTTCTTTCGTAGAAAATGTTAGCTTCACATTAAACCTTGTTAGATTTTTAAATACCAGTAGTCGTTTCAAGATCGTTGACAGGTTGATTATGTGCACAATTCGTGATCATGATTGTCAGCCGTCGGCACTCATTACTATAATCCAAAAGTAACAACGATAATGTATGACTTCCTCAGTCATACTGTGTTCATATTGTTGAAAGTGTACCTCAAGTCGAGGACTCCAAACTATATATCAAACAGCATAAAATGAGTCTAACAGTTCAACTCCCATCTTCATAAGACAATAATTCTTGAGCCGAGATGTAAGGTGCAGAAATTTATTCAAACTCCTATAAAAAGGTTCGTTGTTTGTTCGTTATTTCATAAGTTTGAATTCCAAAGAATCTGGTTGACCTCAGAGTCCTTTCTGATATAGGTTTTGATTTCTTGTAAGTTGTAGCCATGCCGACTCTTAAATTTACCATAAGGAAGACAGAAAGAATGAAGACATTCATTTTTTCTTTTCCATATTACTCCAGTATATATTCTTTTTAAATTTTCGGTCTGACCTCGACCATCCTCAGAATACAACTGACAATGAAAAGCTAGTTAAAGTACACTGTGAACTGTAGAGGTACAGTATAAGGGAGCACAAGGGTGCTGCCAAAAAGAAAGAGGATCAGAAACGGATGAATGAACATTACACTGTTGAGCCTAGGGAGGACCATTCTATAGTCTTGTGCTTCTCTTGACAATCCTTCCAGTAGACCACTCCTCAGATCTATTCATCAAAGGATTAAGTTCAGCTATACATACCCCTTCAGCCACTTGTCTTCGCATAGGGTCCCCAGTGTGAGAATTAAGAATACAAACATCTAATTCAAAATCTTCACCATTGTGATAATTTGTTTTGTGGTTATAAAAGACAGCGTTTGTTTCATTCATGTTAGAAAAATGTTCATCATATCTTTCACCTAAGCTCCTAGAGGTTTCACCAACATACATGAAATTACCTTTACAATTAGTGCATCGAATACAATATACAACTTCTCTTTTCTTACAAATACCTTTCCTTATATTACATAATTTACAAACAGGGTCTAGACAAACAACACTAGGAAAAGGATTGGATTTACTTAATGTATCTACAAGTCTTGTACCAGCCCTCTCTACAACATTCACCTTCAGTTCCATTTCTTTCATATGAAATTTGTAAATTATGTAATATAAGGAAAGGTATTTTCTTTCTTTATTTTCTTTTATAACCACAAAACAAATTATCACAATGGTGAAGATTTTGAATTAGATGTTTGTATTCTTAATTCTCACACTGGGGACCCTATGCGAAGACAAGTGGCTGAAGGGGTATGTATAGCTGAACTTAATCCTTTGATGAATAGATCTGAGGAGTGGTCTACTGGAAGGATTGTCAAGAGAAGCACAAGACTATAGAATGGTCCTCCCTAGGCTCACCAGTGTAATGTTCATTCATCCGTTTCTGATCCTCTTTCTTTTTGGCAGCACCCTTGTGCTCCCTTATACTGTACCTCTACAGTTCACAGTGTACTTTAACTAGCTTTTCATTGTCAGTTGTATTCTGAGGATGGTCGAGGTCAGACCGAAAATTTAAAAAGAATATATACTGGAGTAATATGGAAAAGAAAAAATGAATGTCTTCATTCTTTCTGTCTTCCTTATGGTAAATTTAAGAGTCGGCATGGCTACAACTTACAAGAAATCAAAACCTATATTGTTCGTTATTCATAATCGGAAACAAGGTTTTGTTATTTAAATGGAATAAGCCTTCGCCGAGGTTTGAATACCGGTACTCATAATTGGAAAAATGATCGATATTTATAGGAAAATGGTTCTTTATTTATAATTAGAACAATGGTTCGATATCATAATAGGAAAACTGGTCCAAGATAACGGAAAAGACATTCTCCAGCTTTAACGGCTCCCTGCATCTCATGGCAGGGAAATATCCTTAAAATATGTCAGGGATGATAGGCCTATCTTCTCTACATGTTTACATGCTTTTTCTAGATTTTTTTTCTTGGTCTTCCAAAAAATGCCGGGAAAACTAGTGGAATTCTGGGGAAGGGATAATGAATAACGAACCTTGGTCTCAATTTTGAACAAAGAACCCCCTTCCCTAAACATGAACAGATGAATAGCGAAACTAGGCTGATCGAGCTAGCAGATATAACAGAAGCAGATTGACAGGCAAAACATCAATCAGTCAAGACTACTTCCGTGTTGTTTTAAACACTACAAAATGCAACCAATCATGACTATATGAGTGAGCCTAGAAGCCATTCAAACATGACAATTTTGAGAAAAATTTGGTCTAGATCCCGCGACATCAACCAGCGGGGGCTCTTGGTCACAAATAGAACGTGCGGATTGAGGGGACGTATCTGACCCCCTCCAAAAATTCTCAAGAAGTATTTATTTTGATTTCGTTTTCCCTTTCCTGGATGGATCATTTTGCCTTTTTCTTTGAACATCGGTTG
Source organism: Holothuria scabra (assembly GCA_037179385.1). Lineage (NCBI taxonomy): Eukaryota > Metazoa > Echinodermata > Holothuroidea > Aspidochirotida > Holothuriidae > Holothuria > Holothuria scabra. The sequence goes on from CM074186.1 coordinate 39,688,438, forward strand.
CATTATCTTGTAAAATTCGGTATGTCTTTAATTACATAAAAAATTCCGAGGCACGTCCAAATTCTTTCAAAAATTGGCTCGAAGAATCAAAAAGTCATCTAATCATAGTCACGATAAATTTCAGCGAAAGTTTGAAAGACAACGAAAATTCAGTAGGCAATCTGACAGCTTATGGGAAAACAATTATACTGGGCTCCACTTCATATGTTCATAGTTTTGCACTGTACTTAACCAGCAATGGTAGAATATCTTGCCGAAAGTTTTCAAAGACTGGTTTGGGATGCTATTATTCGAAGATTTCACAGCCTTTTACCCCACCGCTGCAAAATGAAAAGATGAATTGAAGTAACACCCGTCAACTGCTGAGCGTGTTCCCCAACCTGCCAACTTCTCTTTCGTAACATTCCAGTTTCTCTCCAATAATAGCGCCATATTTGTAATTATTTGTTTAAAGTTAATCTACCAAAATGGAAAGCTGTCATATCTAACACCAGATCATCAGGTATCATCGGTAATTTGCAGCACCGTTTCTTGAATTTGCACTATAAAATACCAAATTTCCTGCAATATAAGCTCGAAATATTCGTCAAAAGCAGCCCTTATATAACATTATGCAACAACAGCAATTTTTATTCGTCGTGCAAGCTCGAGTTTGTTTATTAACTGGTTAAGTATTTAATAATCCCAACTTTTCAAATTTCGTCACAGAAAAAAGAATAAAAAGTTTCTTGCATTACAAGCTCCACATTTTCAGATATTTGGTAGTGCCCAAAGTTTTTTTTTCTCTCCAAAAAATGTTAGGAGGTACATTTTAATTTTCGGATCATTTAGCAAATTTGCTAATGTTTCACTGAAGTTAACAGTTTTTGAAACGTAGCTTAAAACAACCATTCATTAAATTATAATAACAAGCCTGGAAAATGCAATTTCCGTCTGTCTGTAAGGTCACAATTTTCCAAAAAATTCTGTTCGCTTTGCGCCAGCCAATGGTGGTCCTCCGCTAAGATAAACTTTCGGCCAACATAACTATTTTGCTCCATCCTCAGTAAAATGACGTCCCGTTTCCAAGCTGACCCATGGTTCAGAGGCCGGATCCGTCTTTGATCAGATTCATAAACACTCCACACAAATGCTGATGATCGACCATCAGCGTCCCCGCAATTTAGAAATCCAAGATCTGCCTCTGAATAGAGATGTACCCCTCATCATTTCTTTGTTAAAGTTTCCCGCAATTTCTTGCCTCATCTAGTAAACTCTCTCCCCGTCGGGGTAAGCTAAATAATGAGTTTCACATTATAGGCCTATTTATTTTAGATTCACGTGCAATTCAATCATATAAGTCCCTCATCATTCTCCCTGGGCTTTTGGTGAATTCGCCCCTCCTGTCAGCCTGTGCCCCTGTGTACCATGCCTTCTATGTAACTGATCATTACATACAACTGACTTGCTAGTAAATATTTTGGACTAGGTATGATCACCCTGCTATTGCAATTCCTCTTCTTTATCAACAAGCGTAATAATAAATAGGAACTGACAATAGGTGGGTGTCCCCTCGTAATATTTTATGATGCGCTATAAAGAATTGATCACGTTTATCGCCATGAAAAGTTATCCGTGAAATTGCAGGTCTTATCTGTTTATTTCTGATTACTAGGAGGACTTTGGACATAATCTTGTTGTCCAAGTAACCATCTGTGGCATTGTTGGTTATAACCTGCCAATGGCTTATTTACATATCAGTTTATCTGGCTATTTCAACGCACTTGTCACTTTCAATCTACAGCAAGTAATTGCTTCATCATCATAAAGATGCTATTTAAAATTGAGTCCCAGTTCAATGGAAATGGGATGATGACCTTTTACACGTAAGTCTCTTGGGAGAGAAACCATACGGTGTAACACAGGAAATATTTACTTACCTGCTCACTGGAGGACTGAGGTTAAGTTGTGGCTAACTTCTCTAGCCTATCGTCGTAAGTGTATCTGGAAAAGTGAGTCTAAATAAACGATTTCGTTTCATAGCTAAACAATAGCTTTGGCATCAACAAATTCAAAACATAACCCTTTTCAGGAGGCTTTATGCCTGTCATCATTCATTCCGGTCGTGATTTGAGCATGTTTTGTATTTTATACAGATTATTAAATTGGTTGAGCTGTAATTAGCGTGCATCTGGTACGCATCTGGTACGCCCAAAGTTTCCTCTCCAGATAAATATCTATCCATCGCAAGACATATGTGAAGGGGTATTTCCACCAAAAAAAAAAAATCGATTAAAAAACCGTTTTTCAAAAATGAGTCCTCCTCTTGGCCATTTTGCGGATGGCATATACTCAGCATTTTGATGACAAATCATCGGGCATTTTTTTATTCGTATAGTGTTTTTTCGTATGCATCTAACACCAATCACGATTTGGGCGCCATGTATGTAAATGCATTCGTTTTTCAGAAATCATGTCAATCTTTTGTGTTTTCTCTCTGGAAATTAAGGTAATAAATGTGTTTTTGTATGTCATTTAATTTGCTATGAAACGAGGGAATCGAATAAACTGAACATTTCCTACCCGAATACCTATAGTTTGGCCTTACGCGAGTCCTAGCCCTCAGCCCCATACTCTAACCGGATTCGATGAAAGTTACTCCTGTATGCCCATAAATAATATAAACATACCAAAAAAATAATTTAATAAACATACGATTTAAGAGAAAGATCTGCTGAGGACAGATCCGTTAGAAATATTTGAATTTCTTTTTTGGATATACCTCCTCAAAGTTTGGACGTCTCGTGAGTACGGTATAACATTAGCTACTCAATAACAGTTTTATGTAGTGTTGGACATTGTTGGCATTTATCTTATCAATTCTAACCCTTGTAATCCGTTTCCTCGTTTAATGGTGTACAGATTTTTGAGGGACTGTGGTTACACCGATGGACCTCGCGGCATTTGCATCAGATAGCCTAATACACAATCAAAGGGTGAATGTATGCAAGAATGAACGTAGCACCCCTGAGGTAACATATTCATGAGAGTGCAGTGAGTGCATCAGGTGATAGAAGTAACCCCCGAGAGTGCTTGTACTGTTCTAACGAATAGGTCCAGAGTAAACCTTATTCATTCATTTCATACACAACAATATTTTGAGAAATCTAAGATGAGCGCGATTCATTACCGAGAGGTTATCATGGGTAAAGGCACTCTAACATGACAGTAATAGACCAGTATTCGTTGAGGATTATTACCAACTACAAATGGACGTAGCTTGACGAGTTGAACAGTTTTCTGTTTTCCTTGGAAGCCACCTTTCCCCCAAAACCCTTGGTCTGAAACTGAAATGTCTCTGAGGAACAGGGCTATTTTCACTTAGTAACCTATACCGCCAGCTCATCATCTTGGTGCGTAATTGATGACAGATGACTTCATAGGGTCCCTTTACCCTACCCTTCACACACAGACGTTCTTACTCCAGGGCCTTTGGCAAACTTAAAAAATCAAAATACTAGGAGAAAAAGATCATGAACAAAAAAAAGGTATTTTACTCCCAGTCCTCTTTATTATTAATCCATTATTTAATGACAAGTACTGACGACAAGGAAATAACCGTGACGAAAATAATATAGCAAGGTAGAACATATACTTTTGTAACCAGTAATTTGCATATATATACAAACCTTTCCTGTTAAGAAGCTTTAATGTTGAAACCATTTATAACTCACCTAGATGTTAAAAGTGCCCAATAAGTAAAAAGTCTGTCCTTGTAAAGAAGATACAAGAGAAACCAACTGAAAAGTTGTGCAGGGTATCTTGGAGGGGCTCATAGGGCTACAACATAAAGTCTTAACCTTTAAAAGCCAACACTAATTAAGCCAACTGCTCTGGCTTAGGCGGCTACAAAGCAAAATAAAACAACTTGAATACGTTTATTCTCTTTCACAAAAAGGCTTTCTATACATTTGTATGACGAGATGATGATGCTAAGTCGTAATTTTTTCCATTCTCGAAGCGTTCTGTGTAAATCAAAAGACCATTTTTACAAATGGTTAGTACAAAGTATCGAGGGATAAACTTTTGACATTAGTCGGTTTTCATCACAATTACATAACGTTGACAAAAAGAAGAGTGCTAAATCTCTGTACCAAAATCAGTCGGCATGTGGAAAAGATCTACTGATTGATTGATTTGTTAAGAGTTTAACGCCTGAACATATATCTTTCTGGTTTAATCTAGCTGGCGACCCTCACCGTCTTATCTTCAGTCGTGGGGTACTGCACTGCATTGACTTCTCTACTCCCCAACTCCATTGTATTAGTGAAGAATTACGCGCAACTGCTCTGGTTCTACCTTCCAAGAGATAGCCGAGGCTCTACCACAGGTCTGGTTTATTTTTTGAATCTACAGGTACTAAAAGTGCGTTCAATGAGTCACAAGCGTCGCTCTTTCTGTCGACGTGATGACGTGATTCCTGGTTGATTCTTTGCCCGGAAGTGGTCGTGGCTTCCCAATCATGACGTCACATGAAAGCATCATCTATAGATGTACAATATCAGGCTGATGTAGTTAAAGGAATAAAAGCAGCATGCTTCAAGACATGCGTCGTGCTGTTCTAACCAGTATGAATTGTGTCACCAACTTGCTGATTCACAAAATGTCCTACAGTCCTAACAATAACTGAATCTGCCACATATATGCAAATCTCCAATCTCCTTCTATTAGCATGCTTTTCTCACAGAACTACATAGAGAGTTGAGTGAGCATAGAGGTTTCAGTGGTTAAGAAACACTCACGACCGTTTAGACGAATCCGAGCAGCTAGTGGAGGCGGCATTTTAGTGGGGTCCTTCAGATTGAAATCGTCTTGATTTTATTGTCTACATGAAATTCTAACCCTCACATCCAGTGACTTTGAGTGAATCAAGGAGTATTTTACAGTACAATCATCCATGGTACAAGTAAGCTAAGAATTTGAAAAAATTATAGCTTATGGACCCCAGTTATGGCTCACTATAAATCATGCCCTCACTTGGCTCCCGGATTCGTGTGTACATGCCATGCCTGATATTAGAGAAGACGATGCTTTGAATTGACTGTGTGCGTTTATTTTTCAGCAACGTTAGATGATCACATCGCGATTCCCGATCCATGAAAATTTTTTCTTTCATTTTTCATCAGCCCTTCGTTTCTAACATTTGGTCCATTAAATTTTGCTTTTTGGATGCTTAACGATCGCTTCTCACCGATCGTTACCAAGTTCTAAACAGCTTTACAATGCAACAATCACAAAACCTCAACTGTCGTTTAACTATTATTACATTATGTACGTTAAGAACTACCGTACATTTTGCATTCAAGTGCTTCTATGTTAAAGGAAAATAAAATATTTCTTGAAATAGAAAAATATCCAATGGTGACAATGATATTTACGTTAATAAATATATCAATTTACAATCTGATTGCCTGTGGTAGTTCCGCTGAACCCCTGGAAGGAAATTTTCAACACACTAAAAATGATCAATCTCCTTCAGCGCCAGTAGTTACTCTGCAAACTCAGACGTTCAACTTTTAAACACCAAAGAACAACACATATAGATAACTGGCGTTTAAAGTATATTTTAAAAACTTCTGAACGTTTTTGAAAACTCTTATCCATTTCGGAAAGCTCAGACCCTTAGTTTGAACACTTTTTGCTACATTTTTGAACGACGGACGCTTATTTGAACACTTACTTTATCTGTACGGCAGAAGCGTCTGGTAGTTCAAATTTTTAACTCTAGTGCCAAAATTCTGAACACTACAGATCGAATCGTGACCGCTTTCGTGCAGAATTTGAAGGCTTTAGGAGTTCAAAAAGGAAGAAACTGCTCAGAATCTTGACACCGGCATTCAAATATATACTTTGAACACTAGGACGCGTTTTTTATCTGTTACATTTTGGTGTTCAAATATCGAACCGCTGAGTTTGCAACTAGGGTTGCGACCATTTGACGGTTGAATGGGACTATGGGAGGGATCTATTCTGACGTAAATCGACGCCTTCCTCCCTGCGATATATCTCGTTGTAAACAACTAACAAAACATACCTTATTCAGTTGTTGAAAGGCTGTTAATAGTAAAATTTAAATGTATATACAATAAATCCATCTGTATATAAGGTGCGATTATTCTATGTACACGTAGGCAGGCTGACAGTGAAAATATTTGCATTGGCGAAACATTCAAGCAATTTCGTTGCCAATAAAGAAAGACGGCGAGGGCGAGGACTACACGAAAATTCAGTTTTCATATTTGGAATTCTTTAAGAACGACACTACAATATTGCCTAAACATATATCGACCTTAAAGATGTGACTTCCCAATAAGACCATCTCTCTCCATTAACACTTTGCATGGCTATAAACATGGATCGACCTCCTACCATTATATTGTAAATGTTTTGCATACCATATTTAAATATTTAGAAAAAGCCATGAGTGGTCGTACCCACAATTTCTTTATGATGACTCCACGAGAATTACATAATTTCTTCGGATAACCATTAAGATTTTGTCAAAACAAAATACCTGATAATCGACTATCACATCACAACATCAGTTCACAAATTTAAACGAATTATGATACACTAAAATTTACCCTCGACGACTTTTTTCTACTAGAGTTAACTGTTGCTCTGTGTGAATTAGCATGTAATTGTGACGACCTTGTTGCTTACATTTTCTCTGATATGGAAAACGTAGAGGAAGTTATGTTGAATGTAAGTTCCCCGTTTTAATAAATGCCAAGCACGGACGTGACGACACCAAATGGTCACATGACAGAAGAAAGTGACGTACTACTTTATTACGTTCTCAAAAAAGTAAATTATAATGCAACATTTGTGCGGTGCTTTAAGTTCTACTGATTTGAAACACAATAATATATCTTAGTTTATATCCTTCCCATTTATATCCCTAGATAACTTAGAGTAGGATAATGTGTGGAATATTATTTACCTTCGGTAAAAGGTTAGAAAGCAGTTTGGCCTATAACAGAACCTATGTATCGATTGCCTACATATCAGTTGTGACCGTTAAATCAGCGGTTTCGTAATCATTGTCTTCCCTACGAGTGTATTTTTCGGGGCTACCGTCGAATGCTTTGTTCGTTTCCCCTTCGATATTTTCCTCTAATCCATCGAGCTCCCCATCTTGTTTCGCTAAATCTTTTTTCGATAATTTGTGGACAATTCCTGCTCCAACGGAATCCCCCTCTACATTCACCATGGTGCGGAAACGGTCACTGCAAAATAAAGAAAAGGGGTACATACAAAGGTTTCTGCGGAAAAAAAATCACTTGAACAATTATAGTGACAAAAAAATCCATGAAAGCAAAACATATAACACATAACTTTGTAGTGATGAAGAAGAAAAGGTTTTCCCCCATTGACCTAATTCCAAATAGCAATTACAAAGGATTGTGGGATAGAGTTTTGGTGTTTGTCATTTTTGTCAAGGGCATTTTACTGTGCCGAAAATTGACGTACACCCAAAACTATATCCCACAATTCATTGTAATTGCTATTTGGAAATAGGTCTATTTACATGCAAATGAATTCAGGAATATTACCAGTTTCCTTTCCTCAATTCAATAGAGTTTTTATACAATAACCTAGACTATTAGTTGTAGCTGATTTTTTTTCCTGACCCGTGAGACAAAAACTATCTGTCTGTCTGTCTGTCTGTCTGTCTGAAAATAGAGGCATTTGTTAGGTCCGTGTGGCGTGTATAAAAGTGTTCCTACGTAGAAGGATGAAAAATGCTCCCGTTAGTTTGAAAGCTCAAAAACTACATTTTATGGAAATTATAGAATTGATGCCCGCTGTTTAACAAGGTGTTTCTTGGTTGGTTGTTGCCATTGTATTGTATTGATTGTATGCTTTGTTCGGGTTAGGGATTAGGGTTATTGTTAGCCAGTACGGAAATTTCTTGTTAAACAGTGCGCATCGCCCCAGATTATAAGCCATGACGGAGAATTAAAGATCAGCTACGATGATAAAACCTACAGTCGTTGAAACCTCTACAGGTAGCCCTTTATAACAGACTTCTGAGTTGGATAACAGGGTGACAAGGCAAGGTTTATAATCCCCTAAAATACTCGTCTACATGGTCACGAGATTAGAAATAACTTAAACTCTTCACATTTCAAACACAGCCTTTGTGTAATGGAAGGTTCACTTCAAGTATGCCCCCTATCTCAGCTTCATCTTTTCAAGCAATTAATTATACAGCTTTAATCTTAATTGCGCAATATGTCAATTGACTATTAGTTCGAATAGTGTACTCGAAGGTTCAAGGTGCAGATTTGTATCTCGCGGACAAATTTCTTATTTGGCGGCAAAAAACACCTTACAAAACATACTTACAGAATAAAATCAACAGCCAAGATGAGGGCAATGTCGTCAGTTGGCAGACCCACTGCTGTTAGGACGATAACCAATGTAACCAAACCAGCTTGTGGAATACCGGCTGCTCCTATACTTGCGAATGTAGCCGTTATACTGTACGAAAGAAAGAAAACATTCTTGTTTTTAAATTCGTCTTTTCAAAATTAGCGGCTACTGAAAGTAATAATGAAGGAAAGGGGATAGTGAAAAGTGATATTTGTATAAGGTGTCATTGTTCTCTATGGATGTTGGAATTGAAGGCGGCCCTGACTAGTGCACAACATCAAACGTCTGGTTGGTTAAGGCTTTAACCTTCAGTGGAAAAATATAAAGTTCAATTGAACTTGGTATTTTTCCTCTGCAGGTTAAAGCCTTGACCAACCAGTCATATCCATATCAACTTAAATCAATGCACTGCCACTCTTAGTAGAAATCTCCTAAAACCGGCCACGATGGACTATTTCCTAAATATCAATTACAAAGACTTGTGGAAGAGTGATAATGGTGAACAAGAGTGATAATGGTGAACGTCGTTGTAGGCTACGGTAAAATAACATTGGCAAAAAGCGACGAGTACCAAGAATCTATCCCACAATCCTTTGTGACTCCCTTTGTTTGCGTAACGCAGAGGTAAATTAATGACGTGCTCTGTACGTAAGACGTAGATATCGGAAGGGTACGTATTGTACTGGTATGTACGTGTGTTTATGACCTGTGCAAGAAGTATTAGATGTATGCATTTGTGTAACTGAAAATTCTGATGACATGCGAGCTTACACCTGCCGGTGCATTAAGACGTCATGCGCTAAGGTCTGTAAAGATTTATCTTTACCAGTGGTTACAGTCTCAGTGCAGCTAAACAGACTATGAGTTCTCACACTAAAAATCCATTGTCCAATATGACTAATGTGCAGTGTAATCTAAGATGACTTAAGGTTATAAAACTTAAAGTTACATAACTTTGGTGACACTTTGAAAATGAATTAAACGTTTTAGTATTTTGTTTGTTTTTTACTTTGTGCGCATATGCAAGAACTGTCTCTCTGTCGTATACCCTGGCACGTGATGACAACGTCTACGAAAGTAACAGTGTAATAAAAACACTGCCTGTCAAATTAATTACACATTAATAGCATTGGTCTGGGGTTTATCAACACCTATTGAGTACTACTGTGCAAATGTTAAAAGTACAATAAACAAAGCATGGACATCAGTTACCGAGCAACCAGCCAAACGGTATGACATTTTAAAACAACTTCTATACAATCTTCACAAGAACATCTGAGACGTGAGGAAGATTGCCTTCTTTGAAAGCTTCACGTTGTTTTTAAATGCCTAGGCACATCTCCTGAACCTCCGTAGAGATGGAATGAGGCAGCTGGAATTTCACAGACCGAGCATAAAATAAAATTTTGTTTACTGATTTTAAAATAAAGATAAGTTAAAAAACATTCTTTAGTTCTGGCATTTTTTTCAATGATTCTCTTTCATGGTAACTTCCATGATTTTCCAAAGAACATTTTTATATAGTTATTTAAAAATCTACTTAATAAATCATCCTCTCTAAATAATAATTTTGAAGAACTTTATAGTCTAATGCAAATGGTCACAGTCATAATACCCACGAATACTTGAATTTAACTATCGTAGTCAAACATTTAGCCAACCAGTTTCTGGTTAAAATTAACTAAGTTGTCCTGTAAAATTTTAACCGAAAACGTTTCTGACTGGTCCCAATTTTCTTGTAACTTTCAACCATGATTTTTTTCGGGAAAAGGGGGCAAAATTGTTTCCCTTTTAAACCAATATTTGAAAATATGGAGTTTGTATCGTTTAAAATTTTGGATTTTTCATTATCCAGTAAGAAAATGTGAAAAAAACTCTGGAATTACCGTACTATATTATTTGTGTTCATTATTCTGTTTTTTACAAGTCTAAGATTGCACATCGACCAAACATCGTTGTTGTCTACCCTGGTCACGCTGGTGAAGAAAAGTCTAAGAGGAGGGGAGGGGTTATCAAAGGCCTACAAATTAAAACTCTCCGGCGACATTTCAAAAGTCAAAAGATTAAATTGAAAAAAAAAAGAATTTTAAGAGGAGCAATTCATAAAAATAGCACTGAAGCTGTCGATATCACTTGATGATCTGGTAAATTTGTCATTTCCAGAGTTCGGAAAAGTTTACCAAACAGATTAATGAGCGAGCACTGCATTAAGAACTGCAATTTGCGGCGTGCAAAGCGCGGGAAAATGTTGCATTTTACAGCAAATAATTACATCTATGGAGCTTTAGAGAGGGAATTCGGAATTTCACGAGGGAACACTTGGGAAAACCACGCTGTAGTTGACTTGTGTCACATATGCATGGCAAATTTTCAAGTTTTCACTCTTCAGAGCCAGCCCCGGGGAATCTCCCCTTCCCCCTGTAGCTACACGCCACTGCTACAAACCCTTAAACAGCTGAATGTTCCAATTTGGTACGAAGATAATTACCTGACAGTAATGACTTCAGCAAAGTTGAGGGTGATACCATTCATCTGGGCAATGAAGATAGCTGCCACTGCCTCATATAGGGCAGTACCGTCCATGTTGATTGTAGCGCCAACAGGAAGTACGAAACGAGTCACTCTCTTGTCAATTCCATTATTTTCCTCCAGGTTTCTGGTGGTAATGGGTAGGGTAGCAGAACTGTCGAAAAAATAAAATAACTCTCTGTTAACGATAACAGTTAACTATTTTCATGATAATATAAAAATAGTCACAAAAAAGGGGCAATAAACATTCCTAAAGATTGAAGATGAATGCATAATCATAATTTTCGCAAATAAACCGAGTGTAGAAGGAAGTTGACTTTTGAAGCGACATCTTTTAGAGCAAGGAGACAGTTAGAAATATATCATCAGAATGAAATAATGAAATCTCCATTTTTTCACATGGTCTTGAATATCACCAGACTCTACGTAAATGTGCTCAGTCAAATAGTTTTGAAAATTTTCAAAGCCTGGTAGAAGATAAAAAAGCCTAAAATTAGATCAATTGTTGAGACGTTCAAACCAAAAGTTATTGTATGCTAAATTATCGATGTGATGAATATTAGTAATGTGGGCTTCTATTATAACACTTATATTATTCAGTTATAAAACTTAATTATATAAATCATAATGATTAAGCATTTATATAGCGCATAAATGTTAAAAAAAAAAACATCTCAATGCGCTTTTCAGAGAAGAAAACAAAACGAAAAATTTACAAAGAAAATGCCAGTTTAAACGAGTGGCACTTAAGGCAGGTTTTAAAGGTGCTAAGAGTAGAAGAAAGCCTAATGTGATCAGCAATATGGTTCCAAAGATGGAGTGCAATAACTGAAATGATCCTTTGGCCGTAAGTACTGGTGTAGAGGAAGGAGCTTTCAAGTTACACAATGAACCTTTTTGTTATAGTTGGCATTTATCAACTTTTCTTAAGAAATATTTCTTTCCCGTTTAAATAGGTAGAAATCACAGCAGATTTAATGAAAACAAATCAAGAATTGATTAGGCAACTTCGTCTATAGAAGTGTAAGACAACTGTAGGACATATCGAGATCGACCAATTAAAGGTTTACTCTGACTTCTTGAAGGTGACCATCTGAAGTCGCCGCATAACACACCTCTTCAACACCGTCAGTCAGATATCCATGCCAGGAGGTCAAAGGTAACCTTTCAGTCAAACTCTTATTGGTTTTTTGTTGGTGGTGATCTGATTGCGATGGTTGGCGTTTTCTCTGACGTCTTCACACACTCTTCACCGTCTGACCTTCATATATGTCCGAACAAGGCTATACGTTGTTATACGTTGTGAAGTACTGTATACTGCAAGTATGATATACAAAACTTCAAGGGGGAAAGGGGCTACTTCAAATGGTTAACAGAAGACAAAACATGCCATTCGAAGTTTTTCACATAGCTACATGAAAACTTATTTTACTTATCAACTACAAAAAAAGCAAATGAAGCAAACACATTTAGCAGCCTCCATGTATAGAGCTACTCTTAAAGAATTCTGTTGCTTCAAAGAACAAATAATACCAAAATAAATGAAGGCAAAAGCACAGGAAGCGCTGTCAATTCGCTTCCAGAAGTAACACACCTTTTTCCTTGTCGGCTTTGTTTTCCTTATTTCCTTATACATAATTGTTCACTCTCTGAAGCAAAAACCCGGCTTTGTCGAAAATTGGTTTTTGATGACTCAGCCAGACGAGACCATTTATAACGTGGGCAATTGTGTGCACTGTTTCTAGAAAAATGGTATTTTTGCAATCGGGGAAAACACCGAACACTTTTTATTTTGTTTGATTCCTTTAATGTATATTATGATAACAGATTTTCACTTCATAATTTAAACTTTAGGAACAGAAACTTTTAACAAGAGAAATAGTTTTACCTCCTTTCAAATGTTTCAAACCTTCACTGGGCATTGAGTTACGTAATAGGTATCTATCGAGTTCCAAATAAGATTTAGATGGAAGCCGAGAGAAAGCTTAGAGAAGAAAGGCATATGCGTTAGCACTTTGGGGAAGGCATATGCGTTAGCACTTTGGGGAAGGCATCATTCACTCGGCAGTTATTTAACTAGACCTTCTGGTGGCTTTTCACCGGAGTTTCGTTAAAGAAAAATTGTATCTTCCGAACGCTATAAGCTATTGAGATGAAGTTTTTGCCTCCTAAGTAAGAGAACTTTTGTGCATATCTTGAATTTAATTAATTTTGTGTCAGGGAATATGCCTTTTATTATCCTTTCAGGAAACGTTTCACAATTCAGTTTTGATTTGTTCTGTTATTGCACTTGCAACATGTCTGTCATAAAGCTGTTTTGTTAGTGTAGCCTTGAACTAACGTAAGTTTATGCAAAAACCTTTATGTAAAAACTTTATGATTAACCTTTATAAAAGTTGACTGCCTTAACCCTCCATCTCCCTGCTTAATCAACGAATGTAAACTCTAACTACGCGTGAAAAATCACCTCAAAATTCGGCGACTAAAAAAATAAAAAGAAATAAAGTAAAAAGAAAAAAAAAAGGTAAAAAGAAGACGAAAACATAGAGATCCTTGATGGTATGAGGTGGCTATATTTCTTCAGAGGAAGCTGTTTGAAAGCGTTAATGTGTATCATAGCGACTGACATAATAAGAAGAGGTGATTAGTCTTCTTCCAATCAAAGCGAAATCTTCAAACTGATTTACCGGCCCCCAAATTAAGTCAAAAAACCAAAGTCAATATTACCTTACACAATTAAACTTGAGTGCATGTACATCATTATGCCGTTGTATCAACAGTTCTTGAACTTACTGAATGCAAACCGAGTTCAACTATGAAGACTCTAAGGAAAGCATGCCTGACACATTCTAAATATATATGAGGGTTAGGAAATTATAGCTTGGTAGAAAAACCATTTTATATCCTATAGTCCGAATTCGGGCTCATTGAAGGGAATTGTTCCACCTGTCAGCCTGTGGAGATGTAAGGGCAAGTCAGTGACAGGTTGTGTAGACAGGAAGTGATGGTGTTTTGTAGCCTATTACAAACACAACTCGTCGGCGATATTGAAACAGATGTTCTTGACAAGATTCGCCATGCATGTTCATGATGACGATCATTCACTTGTGCAGCACTATTTCAAGTTATTAATCGCCTGTTGAAGACGGTTTATTTTGCATCTAACTTACCATGGAAAATTCGTGCCATGCATGTATTTCGATAAGCAGCTAAGAACACTACGTACAAACTTTATTTGTTACAGAGATAGACTTATTGAAGACTTGTCAATTCCCAAAACCATAAACACCACAATTCAATGTGAACAGTGGCGTAGCCACGGGGAGGTTTTGGGGGTAAGAACCCCCGTGACCCAACCTTGAAATGCAAAAAACACGTGAAGTAGCGGGTTTTCTCTCTGTCCTTAGATTTATCACTCATGTCGTGCCCCCATGACCCAATCCTGTCTACACTACCAGGCAAAACATCCCAATGAATTTTTTACTACCTTCACTCTAAACCACTCAACTTTTCTTCTACAAACAAATCGGTTCTGTCTTTAAACGCTTCAAAAATGCCGAAGGTGAAAATTTCCAATATGAGACGATGAAACTGTTTTAAACTCTTTAGGCATACTATATTTACTAAAAATGCCAATTAAATCCCTACCACATAAATGAATCATTCACCAGGCCAATTTTAAAATACTTTTACACATTTCACTACACAACTGATAAATTGGTAGGCTAATCTAAAAGACATGATCTAAAACTTCTTCAAAAATAGAAAAACACAAGTGATGGTCCCAATTTAAACATTAAACAGTCAGGAAACGATGCAAGTCGTAAGGGCATACCTCCCATGGTTCGATACGGCCTGAAGCAGGCACAACCACTGGCCCGTGTTCTCCTATACGAATCGATGAAGGACTAATATAAGTTCGAGGCGCCATATTTATGGTCTGCTTAGTAGTTGTGGGCTGGAGGAATTGCCAGGCAACCGAAAAGGTTTACATTCACGTTTAAAATGACATTTAGCCATAAATGTATCACCCTGGGGACTTATTTTGAAGTTACTATTCAGTAAGAATAGAGATCAGACATATCCCTACAGTGTAACTTTGTTTTGACGTTTAAGGATCTGGAAGCCAACTAGGTCATCGAGGCATCTAAACTAATCTACCGCAATGATATTGGATAAACGTTAGAGCGATTCGTTTAAGGACACTGCGCATGCCTGCAAAGTAAATTTCTAGATGCTAACAAGGCAGGGGTGCAGTAATATCCGTTGTAATCCTGCTCTCGGGACCGTTAGTAACGTCTCCATCCGACGGACTTGCGTGTACTCCCAGTCTTTAGCCACTTTTTCAAAGGCTGGGAGGGATGCGGCTGCTCTGCACTACTGCTCTTATGCTGAACCTAGCAAAACGGACAACGTCCTGAATTGGACAACTTGCCTGAAACGGACATCAAATTCCCAAATTATAATCCACCAACTTGAACCCTCTCAGTAACACTGTGAACGTGTTACCAGCCTCCGGGAAATTTACAACTGGTTCTACCGCGATTTGATCCGGGGACCTCTACCGCCAAGCCACCTTTACATCACGTTTCTAATGTAAGACCATACATGTCTGAATGTCTATCATGTAGTAAAATCATAGTATTAACTCCCTATTGTAAAATGCGAAGATGGGATAGATATAAGTATAATTTTTCCCAGTCATTATTTCATTTTCCCACCAGTGTGCTAGTGTGGTGTTATCAGATTAACAGACTTATACCTTAACATTTAATTAGGTACAAACTTCGGACTTTATTTTGTGAAAAATAATTTATCATACAATCGTAACTAGTAAACGCTGTTGTAACTTTTATACGATGTTTGTATGCAAATTGAGAGTTCAATAATTGCACCGTACCATTAGAGTTGAGTGAATGCTCATAAATGATCACTCGATAAATAATAATACTATCATAATTCTATAGTCAGATAGTGTCCGGCCATTCCTTTGACTCCATATCATAGGCATCAATCTTTACTCAATGTGGGAGGGGACAAGGCACTTTCTTCAAAAAAATTATATTGTAAAACCCCAAGGTAGTATTTCCTCAAGATGGGGGCATGTCTTTCAACCCAACCCCAGATTAATCGCACATTCTCCATTATGGAACTAAAATAACTAACTTTTCATTGAATAAAAGACCTCATTTTAATACTGGGTTGGTTGTGATGGAACCCTGTGCTACCTCATTACATTATAAATTCATGTTACTCACCTTGATGATGTTCCCAGTGCAGTGAAAAGAGCTTGGGTGACTCCTCCAATGTAGGAGTACGGATTCCTCCTTACAAAAATGAAGTAAAGGAGAGGCAGGACAATTATACCATGGATAGCGAGGCCTCCAAGAACAGTTGCCATGTACAAGCCAAGGGACTCAAGCAATTCGGGCCAATTATCGATTCCAACCATGGCTCCAGTGATTAAGAAGAAAATACCAATAGGGGCGTACCTGGAAAAAGGGAAATAATATTGATAGTAAAACCAAGAAAATAAGAAAATCACACTTAAATTTGCTTGTCGTCAGTGCGTAGAGTTCCACAATCTATTATAATCGAAGTCAATGAGTTGAACGCGGATTGAAAGTGTTTTACATGTTGTAAGTCCGTTTTTTGCATTAACCACTTATTCAGTTAACAAAGGAATGGCCATTTGACACGAGATTACAGATTGGACTGGTAAGTAACTGTACATTGGACTGACCAGCGTTCAGCCTAGTGGTTGCTGTAGTCAAATGCAACGAAGTTGTTGAGTGCGGAGTGGGTGAACCGAAAGTCCCTTACCGACGACAACAAATACTTTAAGTTTTGCTCAAGAAAAGTTCTTTGTGAAAAATCCATGCTCATATCATATCCCTCGATGACATTTTATGTGACCCATGACCCTCTTTTTAAATTTCTTAATTTCCACGTACAAATGTTTCATCCTGAAAAGCCGAGGTAAAAAAAAATCAAGTTTGAAATGTTCTATATAACATGGTTCTTTTATCTTCCTGTTAGTTGGATGCTGAATGTACCATCGTGCAGAGAAGAATAGGCTAAACTTTGTGGCAGTTTCAGCTGGTGTTAATAACGACCAACTGATTTTAAAAATAAGATGCTGGGAATTTTCGCATTAACATCGAATAAAGATTCTAGTTTAAGAAAACTCCTTAGACGAAAAATTTGACCAATCATCCCCGACCTACAGTAGCATAGTTGGAAGTCATTGAAATACTTTAATATGGACGCACTAGGAAAAAATATGCAAACCGGTATTTATGCATGACATTACCCCTGACCGAAGAGAAACGGTATATTTAAAAGTCTGTGAGTTACCAGTCGCTACTAACAAAAGCTACCCCACAGAGTGACGCCCATGTTAGTGCTGTGGGTTTCTGTGTTTGTTTGTTTTTTTCTTTGTTCATTAATCTGATTGAAAATTATCTATATATCCGAACAGTGAAAACCCTATAAAGGAAGCTTTTTACATTTCATTGGTTAACTAGAAAGCCAAAAGGCTTAGTGATTCCTTTCCATATGATATATTGTAATAATGAACATGGATTCCCACATGACAAACATGAGATCCCTCTCAAATACTGAGGTATACTAGAAAGGTCAAAACCTTTTGAGATCATGTGACCCAAATTGACCTTTCACCCTCACTTAAAACAATAGGGAGCAACTACCTGAAAAGACCATCAACATGCTAAATATGAGCAATTTACAAACTGAGTATGAGATCCCTCCACACTTCAATAACCACATAAAAATGTCATGTCTACAAGGTTTTTCCCTTTTGTGAACCCAACCTTTGACGTCCACAAACAAGAGAAATCTGCCACGCAGTTATGATGCTGGTAAACTATGTTGTCTATTAACTTGATAAAGAGATATTTTTGAAACATGCTCCTTTAAATAAAATTTTTTGGGTACTGAGGATAGCTCTCTATATAATGATGTCTCTATGATCTAAAAAGTTGAATGCATTGAGGTTAGTGTTAGAACAAGCCCTAATCCTAACAGTCACTCGTAAATTGGAACATACCGTACACTCTAAAAAAGTTGGTTAAAAAAACTTACCAACACTTGTCACGTATGTCAAATACCTGAAATTGGTGAAAGTTTACCCAATAATTGTTGATTAAAGGGTTATCCAAGAGGTTTTTACCACTTAATTGGGTAACAACCCTGTGGGGGTAACCAAGTAAACATCAAATATTGGGAAAATTTTACCCAATTTCAGGTATTTGACATACGTGACCAGTGTTGGTGAATTTTTGAACTAACTTTTTAAGAGTGTAGAGACATCTTTACAGAAGGTGTTACCTTGGCTATTAGTGGTGGTCCTTTTGTATTTGTTTTTTGGTGTAATGCCCTTCCCAATGACTATGATGTCCTTGAAATTAACAAAAAATGGGAACCCTATTAACCCAGAAATAAACAAGATTTGTAATTTGCCTTAAATTGTCTGCTTGTAGGAACACCACATAACAGAGTACAAGTCAAGTGTCCTTTGTTTAATACACAGTACTGTAGATACTATTATGCTTGCTTTGATTACCTGAACTACAGTACTTTCTGAAAAACAAGTCTTACTGAGAGGGCTAAATAAGTGTGTAGAAAATGGTTAAATCCATTGAGTTGTATGATTCAATGAGAAAACCCCCCAGGACACTGTGGCAGTCAAATGTGATAAATTAGGTAAGATAACAGTGACCAACAATTTTCACAGACTCTGGTGGGTCAGTTACAATTTGATTCATTCAATTAGACAATCTTAGTTCAAGCATGCTCAAGGATATGTGATCCAAATGATCAGTTATTTAGTTCTTTTTATAAAACTAATTACCCGTGGTGTATTTAATTATCTAGTTCCCACTTACATGTCCTTATGAGGACAGTGGCACAAGGTTTGTCTGTAACTTTTAACAATCTTTGATTCTAAATTTAATGTTATCTCATTTTTTTCTTTAGGGTTCTAGAATAAAAAATGTTTTTTATGCTCTAAAAGAAATTTTGTGCATCAACAGAGCCTTTGATCTGTTCAAAGTTTACACTTATGAAGTTCCCCATTGAACAATTCCTCTGCTTTGTGGGCATGGAAGCTTTCTCCAATATGTTCAGACTATGTCCCCAAATAACCCTCATACAGCCTTTGTTTGACTCACATGTTCCAGATACTGCTATAAACTTTTACTTAAAGAGTAGGAAATATATTTCATGAAAATCTATAGGCCGAGATACTTATGGCAAAATTAGCATACCTATGACAAAGATAAATTAACTAACATGTCAGCCTGATGAACAGTTTTTCCTTTTTAATTTTTACAGATTTTGTTCTACCCACCATCACTTATGCGTATTAATACTGGCACTAAATGTTATAGGGCAAAACTTCATTTAACCAAAATCAACATAAAAATACTGTACCAAATGCACTTGTGAGATTGCTTCAGTACATATTTTGAAATTACGTAACTTGATCATTAACATAATGAAGTGGATTCCAAAAGCTTACCTATGCATCTTACATTACCCTTGCCATTCAAAACTCTTAACCCTATGCACTAATGAATATTAACCCTAACATTTATCCTTTTTGAGATGTAGTGTGTGCAAGGTTTAACATCTGATGACCCTAAATGACCTTTGACCTCCAGTAAAAACAATAAGGATCATCTACTCAATATGGACAATCCACATGCTAAGTATGAGATCCCTCACAGTTACCCTTTTTGAGATATACTGTTTACAAAGTTTTGATGTTTTGACCTCTGGTGACCCCAGATGACATTTGACCTGTACCAAAATTGATAGGGATCATCTACTTAACATGGACAATCCACATGCTATGTATAAGAGCCCGCACAGTTACCCTTCTTGAGATACAGTGTTTACAAGGTTTTGACCTTTTTACCTCTGGTGACCCCAAATGACCTTTGACCTCCACAAAAAACAATAGGGACCATCTACTCAATATGGGCAATCTGCATGGTAAGTATGAGACCACTCACATTTTCCTTCTGGAGATATCGTGTTTACAAGCAATTTCCAAGGTATTTACCATTTGACCTCTGGTGACCCAAAATAACCTTTGACCACCACCAAAAACAATAGGGACCTTTTACTCAATGTGGGCAATCTACATGCCAAGTTTGAGATCTCTCAGATATCGTGTTTACAAGCGGGCATCACACACACACATACACAAACACACACACACGACATCACTATCGCATAGATTCCTTGCCTGCCTTCGGCAAGGAATCAAAAAAGGCTTCAATATCTTGAAAAGAATTGAAAAGTATCTTACCACATAATGAGTCCAACGAGCTTCATTACTGCCTCATTGGTGGCTCTGAAGAATTGGAGAACCACCCTTCCGTCGTCACCAAGTCGCCCAACTACGATTCCGAATGCGATGGAGAAAACAACGAGTCCGAGGATGTTCATGTTATAGACATAGCCGCCTGTGTTGACGATTTCTACGGTGTCCGTCGCATTACTCATGTGCCACACGGCGTAATCTGAACTTTGGTGGAGAATGGAGGTTAAGTCGGCCAAAATGACGTTGAGATCAGTCAATAAAGCCTCCAGTTGCAGCATGCTATCAATTCCTCCGGTTTTAGGTACCGAGGTAAGCTGGGCGAGGTCCATGATTACAACGCTCATGTCATCCAAAAGTTGGTTGATGTCATTGAGTGCTTCGTACGACGATGCGGTGTCGTAGTCCATCATATACATGACATTAACTGTCAGAGACGCTAAGTTTTGGGATATTTGGGCCATTTTGAGGGTATTCTTAGCATCCATAGTATGCAATGCCCCTAACATGACGTTCATCATTTGCACGGTCATAGCATTCACCGCTGTTTCCAATTTGTTGGCATCTCCTGTCGTCGTCGAGTTTTCTGATAGTTTAATAAGCATCATCAGTTGACTATTGAGATGTCTAGCTATGGCTGCCTGTTCCATTGGTCTGAGGACGTACAGAACGTTGTCCAAAGACATCATTGTCGTTAACAAAGGATCGGCGACGTCAAGCAATAAAGTGTCATCATAACTTACAGTAGCAGTCAACTTAAGCATTTCGTCTTGTGACATGATAGTGAGGGATAATACATCGGTAGTGTAGTTTTGAACTTTCCATAATGCTTCATGCGTGAGACTTCCCGAGAGAGTTTTAACAAAAGAATCGAACATATTCACTTGGTTATTAAACTGCGCAACATGGTTGTCGAAGATATCTGTGTTGACAGCGCTGTCCATGGCAAGCAATTTACCCCTGAAGATGTCGAAGGAGGCGTTGTTGTCGTTCATCATGTCAAGGAAGGGTTTCAAGTCATCTTGTACAATAGCAGCGTCCATAATTCCACTTTTGAACTCTGTTGTTTTAGTTGAGAGAAGGGCCACTTTCCCTTGCAGCAATGCTAACGAATGCGCGACGGTCATTCCGGAAGCTAGCGTCAGGTTCATAATTTCATCGGAAGAAAGAACGTCCGATATGATATTTTTCACAGGTTCAGTTTTGTACTGAAAAAGAAATACATATCGGTTAATTATGACAAACACTCAACGAAAAGTAAGGTCCTACTGGGGAGGTCCCGGGCTTTGCGAAATACCAATGTAAGCGTGCAGCTCTGACCTGACGAAGTAAGTAGACTATTTCGTTTAAGTTGACATATACGGTATGGTCCACAAACCGGTTTGTCATGTATTTCTGTTATTACCATTTTTTTCTGGCAAAGTGCATTGCACCCTTTGAAATCATCAGGCCTGAATTTTGAAGCATCCATCATTGATGTACCATTAAAGAGGGGGTATATCAAGTTTCCTCTGCGCGATCGCATTTCTTTTTTTTTTCCTTTTATCAAAAAAAAAAGTCTGACAAGTTTAAATATGTATGCGTTATTACATGGGAAGGTCCGGGAAAACTGTGATTTAGAATTTAATGACAACGTTGATGCGTTACAACTTATTTAGATTTTCCTTGCAACCCCTCTCCCTGCATCCCACTTTGTAGAGTTGGTAATAATTTTTAACTCTTGACGATATCTCTGAAACTCGTCTTATATACAGTATTTATTACTGCATAGGCCAATTAGACATGTGTCAGAGTTATCACTTAACCTACGAACTATTCTTCTTCAATGGTCGACCTATGATATCACCATGTTACCCACTTTGCATTTTCAAATAGAGAAAATAACAAAAAGTCAACGTCACGGTTGTGCGATGTGCCAATGTGAATTCCACCGTTGTATGCTACTTGCTGGGTCAAAGCATTTCTTACAACAGTACAACTGAAGGTCACCTAACTTTGGTCCAATGTTGTCCAATTGCAAATTGCCAACCGAAACACTGTCACTCGTGACCAACCACATCAGTGTTGGCCCGAGGATACACATTATTATGCTCAGGTTTCATAATATATTTTTGTTCCTATTAGCACTGTATAACTGTATGAAAAAGTTGTACATTTTCCTTTCTGAAGTCACTGAGTGCTTCTTTGAAAATATTTTGGTTTTCAAGACTTTTGTCCCAAAGGCAAAATCATTTTTGGAAATTGATAGGTTGCCTTTTGCAATAGCAGAATACAATAATGAAATTGTCCGTAGTTGAAAAAAATCCATCTTGTTTCGTTTGTTCCATTTTATTTCACTTTTACCGAATACTTCAAGTTTTGAAAAACGTTAACGTTCGATGAGGAAAATATATTCATTTTTTTAGAAATGTAATTTCCCTTTCACTGAGCATCGAGTAACTTTTTAGGTATCTATCGCATTTCAAGAAAGAATTAGTACGTACTGAAGCCAAGCAAAAGCGTGGCTGAGAGGGCAGTATAAAGTAGCGGTTCATTGAAGAGTAGGGAAATATTCATTATGAATACTTTATATCACAGCTCACGCCCCCCCCCCCCAAAAAAAAGAATACGAACAGAGAAATCTTACAGCTACCTGCCCACATTTTAACTTCTGTTTCGCATATTTTATATTTTACATTTACTGATACTGATTGTTATTAATATTCAGATTCTTAAAAAATACCCAGAGACGTAGTCTAAAGCTCATTCTCCTGTTCCTTTTCAAAGTTTTGGGACGCGGACCCTTTTTTGTTTCATTTTCATTAGGAAGAAAGACACAGGGGGTTGAAAAAAGCTGTTTTCAGTTAGAGGATGAAGTTGTATTGGCATCTACCCGGGAAAGAGAAACCAACAGGAATTTGAAAGGCCCTAAGATCTGAAGATGCAGTTAAGTGCATCATATAGTGTAAACGTTGTGGGCTTTATTTTACAAAATAAAGAAATACCGTGGGGTTTCTGACACCACATTTTTGACATAGGGTTAACCCTTCATCCATATTCTCTCATTGTTGTAATTGAGAACAGGGTTAGATATTTCTCAAAAGTCATTACAAAATATAGGTACGACGTTACTTACTGTTCGGAAGCAGGCTTCGACAATGTTGGCTGGGAACATGTTCCTATGGGAAAGAGAGAAAATATCGGACCATTTATTGCAGAGATACTGTATAGATTTTGCATAAGATTATAAATTCTGCTAATTGTACTCAAAAGACATGAAATAACAAGAATGAAAAAATGATGTTAGAAATGGACCTTATTGATCCATCTCCCATTAACACATCTTATTTCGTTGCTGAAATATCAAAGTCTGAAAATAGATAAATTCCACTTCAATTTAATCAGTGCATTGAATAATTATACGTGATGTCTTCCTATCATGGAATTGCTTTGTTTCCTTTTGGAATTAAAATGCTTTATGGTGCTTAAAGGTTCCTATACTTGCATAGCCGAGACGTCTTGCAAAGTCATGTAACTCCATTGCAGAGTGGGAAAGGAGTCATATTTTTTTCACAATTGGCAGTGGATTTCGGAAAAAAAAACAAAGATTACAGTTTCGATTATTACATGATTTACGTCTCAATTAATTGGGCAATCTTTTATCATAAACAGAGCGGATGAGCTTGATCTAAACATTTTATTTCTATGCTCACAAATATCATGTGAAGATAGAAGTTGCCAGGGCCATAAGGATTTTTTATTCTGTAATCCTACCATTTATTTTTCGAACTTCATAAATTAATATAAACTTTATCTTCAATGTGAGTATGTCCTTTTCAATTGTCTTCCCAGATTGACAAATGGGGAATGGATGTGTTGGTTACTTTCTTCACAACGTATAATAACGGAAATAACGGTGTCGTAGGTGGGATGAAAACACCAATGATGATAGTTTGAACGTTTTGGCCTTAAAACGTCTATCACACCTTTTGTAAATGAAAAAAAAAACCTGAAAGAGAATAGTTCGCTCTACCTATCCCCTCTCAATACACAATACCAGATTAATAAGTATCGAAGGCACTAATTCAAATGCTGTTATGATATTTGAACAGTCGATCCACTCAAACATTTCCCATAATTTTTTTAACAACCACATTGATTGTCTCTCTTTCCTCTCAAGTCAAGACGGTATAAAGACTTTCAACGTTTTTGTAGCAGAACCCCGAAGAGGTTTGTTAAATTTGTGAAGTCAAGTTTGCAGGAATTGCATCTTTATTCAAAACTTGGACCACCCAAAAAATGTTAGTACGAGCATTTTTTGTAATTCGTGTCATTTTCTAAGTTACAAGATCGTAGTATTTCGTAAATGCGGGTATGGCAACTTAAGTATCCTTATGTATCGTTATCTTGATAGGGCTTTGTATAAGTCCGTAATGGTAAACGTATCTGAGGGACATCCTTAAACTGAAATAAAAAAAAACACCTTAACACTTAAGGGACGTCACGAGACTATTAAACCTTTGTCAAATATTGGCCATGGGAACCGTTAATTGCTAACAATCTTGCAAGAAATGACCTCCATGAAAAAGGTTTTGTGAACTTGCCTACCAGGAGAACGTTTCCTGCTCTTGCACTTCGTGGTGTAGAACATGAACAGATTTATCTACACCCGTTGCAGAGGTTAGTTTTGGGAACTTTTGGCAGGAGTCAGCGTAACAGACCATACATTGTGATCCCCTTGCTTAGTCTCCAGTTCTTTACTCAGTGTTGCTAAAAGGGTATAAAAACCACGGTCCGTTTTGCAAGTAGGTTTGTGGAACCTTCAAAGAAACACCAATTTCTACGGAAAGTACGGACATCAATGGGCGATAGTGTCATCAATGTGTAAGATATAAGTGACTTTGTTTTCTTTCAGTAAGATAAATAATATATGCCAAGAACAGTCACAGCACACAACTACAACCTTGAGATAAATGAACCGATGTGAGTACTTCCTCCTTTACAATACATGCTTAGATCACTTGTGTGACCCAAGCACATTTCTACCTTTCGCCAACATCGGTTGAATAATGGAAAGATTTTTACAAGTTCAATAAATTCACCCAGAGTCATTATGCTCGTTTGTGGAGAAGAGGTACAACATACGATCTAGCCGATTAAAAGGCAGCCATTCGTCACAAAACTACATTATTACCGGTCCGAATTCTCATTTGCTCTTTGATTAACATCAACAAATAAAAAGCAAAGAAGCTCATACTATACGTCATGCACTGAGAGTGTTTTGATTGCACTAGGTAGGTTATTTTTGTATACTCATCAGGAAATTTCCCAGAGCAATCAACCAGGATTGTGTGAAGGTGGAAGAAAGTGGATTGAGAAAATTAAAACTGCCTGGGCGATAAATTATTATCTTTAGGTTATCTGGTCATGGGCTCTCTACTTAACAAATCTCGGTTTTTAATGATGTTTCAACTTTGCATGATAGGTTTTTAACCTAGCTTCCCTTTGCCAATATACACCGTCTCTCGTTCGGAATAAAGCAGTAGCAACGTAGCCTCCGATTTAACAACTCAGTATGTCTCTGGAAACTTACTTTGAAATGGGCAAAATAATGTCACATTTTGGAGCATACTTACTTATGACGGTCTTTAAGAAAGGGCACATGTTTTTTCCGCCTCCTAGATAAAAATCTTGGTGGACAATCTGAATTGGGAAAATACTAGGCAAAAGCTCTCGAAAATAAAGGAAGACCCGATAAATGAAGCAGTCACGATAGTTTGCACCCTGTCGGATAATTTCTGCAGTTCATCCCTAATGTAGGCTAGCAGTGTGTCTTTTTAGGTACCAGGTCCAAGAGAAATGGCTGCTCTGATAGCACCGTAGTGTTCTTTTTAGGCAAATCTTCTTGATTTAATAGGCTTAGATACAATTTTCGGCACTCCAGTGAAATGATTATATGGAAATACGTCCTTGTGGTTTTAGTGAATTTATCCGATTTTTGGCTAGTTGTGAAAGTGATTTCATCTCTTTAATGATTTGTGACGGTCTTAATGCCACTCCGCTTTGAGTAATTTAGCTCACGTTAGTGTTTGGTATGCTTGGAAAATAGTGCTTACAGTAATGCAACATGACTGTAAACGCAGTTTGACCACTTTTATCAAATGGTGCCTTGTGTAGCGTAAACGAAAAAATATTATGTCAAATACACTTCTAAAACCACCTAAACATTCCTCTTTTTTGGTATTTTATGCTTTACAAATCAGTTACTTACACTTCCTTAAAATGCTAGGCTCAGAATTGTCATTATTTCCTCAAATATTTTAGAATATACAGAACATACGACTTGCTTCTCCAAGTTAAAAAAAATTAAAAAAATGTTAGCGTGAAAATCAGCGCATTCATGCTCCACCCCGAAACACAACAAACACAGTTACACTCCTTTTCATACAAGGGTTACAAGTTATCTTATATTCTCTACGTTCAGTCTGAGCAGAGGTAATGTTACAATCATCTGTCACACGCTACACATGCAAATTGGACTCGTTGATGCAGAGATTTGAGTATATTTAACAGTTGTGTAGTTACATCTTCCAACTAAATCACTTTTAGTTTAAGTCCTGCGTTCATCGTACTTGTTACACAACATTTACATTCTAATTATTTAACATTCCGCACACATTCGGAAAGACAAAGTTCAAATTGCCATTGTGCATTAAACAATTCCCTTAACTATAGTTACGTGATTTTGTAATAGTATCGTACTAAATTACAGCGTCAGCCGGAGCAAAAAAGAGAGTAGTGTGACCCTCTGAGAATCTTCTACTAGGAGTTTCTAGCAACTCACTGCTTCTACAAAGACATTTTGTCACAGATCACGTGAGATGCCTCAGAATGACTTTGAAGTCCATTCTTTACTTCAGTCGATTTCAACGAAGATTAAAGAAAACATGTATTCCAACTGAAAAGATGCAAACTGTTTCCGTCAAATGTGTATGGTCTAACGGTAGAGCATCCGTCTGTCACGCGGAAGGTCTCAGTTCGATTCCCAGGTCGAGTCATATATAAGAATGTAAACATGGAATCGATTGCCCTTATGCGTGATGCTACGCGTAAGCAATGGGGTAGGGAAAACCAGACAGTGAGTCACAACTGGAAAAGAGGCCGTAGCCGGCTCGAATTGAACCAATAGGTGCACAGGTGAAATTGGTCCGTAAAACTCCATCTTACTTACTTGAAGGGGCATGTGAAATGGTACCAAATATTCAAACTCCGCAAGCATATTGTCTGGGCAGATTTTACAACCTCATGGGGTTGTGTCAATTTAAATTTATGTTGCTACAAGTAGCTTGAATTACAATAAAGTAAACGATTTTCGTGTGATTGGTACTAATTATCATCATAATTGGTTTGCAGAAACCCTTTGATGTCATACAAAGGTTTGGGGCGACTTTGACCACAGTGTAAGTGATTGGACTTTCTCTTATTCCGTAATAGTTAAGTTTTTTGGGTCTACATGATAATAATGCAAAGTACAATGGGATGATTAGCAAACATATAAGGCCCCGTGTCGATATTTCACGATATGCATGCCCGAGGGCGTAGTTGTCCATTTTGGACGCTTAGCTCCTTAAGGGAGCAGAACTCCTCCGGGAGTAAATGTTTGGTTTTCGCCCCTTGGTTCTTCGCCAGAGAGTCGAGGGGACTTTGCCCCGAGTTTCAAACCGAAATTTTACTGTAGCAAGGGCAAAAAACACGAAAAAAGCCACATATACTGTAGCAAACGCTTCACCGGCATTTGATCATCTGATATTTGTAGTTTTTCAGGGCGGACAAAACATCTCTGCCAATTTCCTCCACAGTTTGGTGTGTCGGTGATGTAATAAATGCACATCAGTAAGAAATGATTGTCATAACTCAAAGTTAACAGCTTCGATTACAACGATTGCCCTTCTTTGCATCGTCCAAACTGTGGTGTGGGACTCTTTGGTTAAGTCGCGATCAGACAGTCAGTCAGTCAGTCTGTCAGTCATTCAGTCGATGTCTCGATCCGCCCCTGGTAAGTGTATAATAATCCGTGCAGCACATATGTAGTTTTGCACTACTGTTGCAGCAGGGTAGCATAATGAGGGTTAAAAGTCACATCAAGTTTCGATTTATTACTGGGCTTATTCCATGGAGATATTACGAGAACACCGTAATACATCCATGTTTTTTCGGTCAAAGCTGCGTTTGAAATCCGATTTATGGTTCTCAAGATATGATCAGATAAAGTTGCTATGTTTTAAACAAAAAGTGATCTTGAAGAAATTTTAGCACTGTATATGACATCGTATTCTCACGTCAATGGACATTTTTTGTTTTTCTTTAAATGTTACAGCCATTTTTTTTTATCAGCAATCACAATGTATCAGATGTGGTTGCATCAGTGGCATGAGAACTTAACAAATTTTGCATTCTCCATGGGTTGTCCCTCTCATCCCTCTCATCTTCAAGGTCAGCACAACAGACTGAAAATGCAAAGGGAGACAGAGTATTCCTTGTCAATGTGAGGAGGTGATATTACTCCTGCTGTTCTGAAGCCCTCAAAGATCACGTTAGAATAATACTGATACTGATACTGATACTGATACCGACAATACTGATATTATAAATACGAATTCTGGTTGTTTTTTTTTCTCATGAAATGTAGAGGATATCATCTCGGGAAAAGTAAGATTCAAAATTAAACTAAATTGTGACTTCTTAGTTTTAACACCGCTATATTTCTACGCACATTTTCATATTGCATTAAAAAAATGAAAGTAGAAACCCGAAGTTGCTCATTTTCAACTAAAACAAAAGGAAACAAATAATCACACACACAACCACACACACACGCACAAACACCCAAAGAAACAACCGCTGATGGTTAAATTGACCTTTTTAGCTTAAACAATTCAGGCATACACAATAGACTATTTACGTTGAATTATGCTACATAAATTATTGTCATTATAGATAACTACATAATATTCACACAAACAGGTATTCGATTATAATCAATTATAAAGTGATTTCAATAATTTATGTTCTCATTAGGGCGCGCTTATAACGAGTACTAGTATTTCAAGTTTGCAAACTCAAGACGGCATGTAGAAGATGCACAAACGCATGAGATTCATCACTCCCGCCTATAACTGAAGGCAACTTGCCGTATTGAAGCGTGCTTCGTTGGCGATTATTTTGCGGGAGATAAGGCATATGATACGTAGACGTGAGACAGGATGATTCGTTAATCTTGCAAAGGATCTCGAACTCAATTATAAAATATTAAATTTACAAGCCCACGTGATCAAGGGTATGATTCCCTTACACTGTTCACCAGGGTATATGTTGCCTACCGTGAACTGATGTCAGTTTTTACACGTATTTGGTAACCATGAAATTTGATGGTGCTTAGTACTGAGTTTATCGGTATAAGATTGTCGAGGGAACATGTTTATTGCTATCCAGAGGTTATAGTAGTAACGTTTTTGATGTCTTCATTTTGATAATAAGGCTTATAGCGATCTTACAATAACTCTAGATTTATCTTGTCCAAGTTCGGAATTACAAAATCCTCGATCTCACTGTAAAAAAATCAGAATCTAAGAGACAAAAGATATAGTTTGTAATGATAATCCGTCTTGAATTGCAGTTGAAATCTACTAAACTGGGCAAAATAGATGGCGCCTATCACTTAATTCCGATGCATAACATTGCCATATCGATTCATTATTTAACTTAGCAATTTAGGTCAAAAACGGCGTTGGTTACTTGAAAAGTCAGTTGTCTTTAGGGAACCTCGATACGTTTTCTAATGATCACTGATCATTACTTTCAAGTGTAAATCACCGACTCGAAGGTTAGTCTAAATTAATCTTGGGTTTTTGGATATTGAGGCATTTTACATCTGTAGTATTTTTTCTCACTCTGAGTCTGAATCGCCATTGTGCAAATTATCTTTCGTAGGCCAATGTTTCAAAACTAATGTACCGGTCTATGTTAAAGATGCCAATGTAGGCGTAATGAATTTTAACTCATATCATGATATTTACCATCTTGAGCTAAAGAGAAAAACATGCGTTGCAAGATCGCCTGTAGGCGGTTAATGTTATAAGTAGAAGAGTGGCATGTGCGAGTTTAACCGTTTGTCAGTGTTGTAATAGTCACATATATATACAAATGGCAACCTGTGACAGTATCAGAGGAATTGAAGGCACATGTGTGTCCTGTTTCTTCCCCAGACATTCCTTGACGGGTTACCCCTTCTTGGTCCATATCTTACCGTTTCAACTGCTGACCGCAGTTCGCCAAGGTCAGTTGCTGTGCTTCGGGGGCATAAGGAGGTATTTACCCCTTCATATTTTCCATGCCCCCACAGACGGTTAACCCCAAGTTTCCAACACCTTTTGCAATTAGATTTGGTACTCATCCAAAATTAATTTAATTATAATTTGTACCATGAAAGAAAAAAGTGGGAGCCCTGGAGTTGAGTCAACCGAAAAAATAAATAATACACTTCTAGGCTCCTGAGACTTAATATCTAACCCAGAGATATGCTGACACCTCAGAGATTCGGGGACTTCGCCCCTGGACCCTACCGGGGTTTCACCCACTTGGACTTCACCAAGGATCATAAGGGCCGCTCCTGGACTCCACCCGCAGGAGTTTGAACTTTACGATCAGTTTCGTGTGCGCAAAAAGGGTTTTCCCAACATCTTCCTTCGCCCGCAGTTCCACCCCAATCCCCAGTTTTGTCATTCTGGCTCCGTCACTGGGCACCGTGAAACCATATTCAGGGAAACCGGTAACGATACGGTATAATTGTGTTACTTACAGAATAAGATCCAGAAAAGCATACACCCCGCTGACTTCGTCTTCTGGTTCACCTTCGTAGGTGTCGCTCTTTCCTCTCGCTCCGGGTCTAATAGTCAACACCAGAAAGATGCCAATGAAGACCGCGATTATCGTAGTCGACATGTAGTAGATGACAGCGCGATAGCCGAGTTTGCCAGACATAGCCGAATCGAGGGAAGCGAGACTAGTAATGAGGCTGGCCACAATAAGGGGAATAATCATCATTTTCAACATGTTTAAGAAGAGAGTACCTGGGAATGAGAGATAGTTTATTTCATCCTGAGTGAATTCACGGTTCCTTCCGATCAGCCATCCCGACAGAAAACCAAACACGACCGACAAAATTAAAAGGATCAGCAGAATGTTTTCGGCTGTAGCAAACCTTTGCCATGATTTTTTACCTCCACTTTTATCACTGCCAGTTTCAAGGCTATCGGTATATCCGCTGCCACTGCTACTTGAAAAACCATCCTCCATGGCCGTAGGCAGTCCGTTTTTCTTTTCGTCTTCCATCTCTCAATTGATAGGTTATCGTTTTGTTATGATGAATCTTTGGTTTAGTTGCGTAATATTATTATTTGAAATACTGACTTTCCTTCAATCCAAAATGAAATGTTACTTGCTATGTTTTTTGTAAATCTTGTAGCAAAATTTATCTTTAAACCAATCCGCTAAAATATGCTCAGTTCAATTCGAGTTCTTCGAACAAGAAAACACACGACTGACAACCTGCTTTTGAAAATACTGTCTGCATACCTTTTGCAAGGAACGGAATATGTCTTTCGTCGTCTCTTCTGTGGCAAATAATAAGTCCCACCCACTGTAACTTTATGCACCAATCAGTTCGACAGTTCAAGCCTTTTGCACACAAACAAACATTTACGTTACCATAACTGATGCATGGTTTATCGTAGCAAGCATTGACATTCCGTGAGTACGGCCAGGTTGCATATGTAGGGCTAGATCAAAGTCCCTTTTCGTTGTAAAATCTTCACGAGGTCTATGACGTCATGCAAACATAAAAAAGGCAGTTTTACCATGGATGTACTGACACAGTACCAGTTTTTACGGTTTCATAGAAATGAAGTGTCCAAAACACAGTTTTGCTAAGACGAACCATGGAAGTACTACCTCGGAGGCGGTACCTCCGTAGAAGTGCTGTGTCTACATATGAGAGCTACGAGACATCTCACCCCACAGGGAGCAATGCCAGGTGTTCCGAATGTCCTTTCAGATGTCAAGTACATCCCTAATATTAACTTACGAAATGCTCATTGGAATTTTAAGGAATATGACCCTACTTTTATAGTATTTCGCACGATAGTTCTAAGAAGGTTACGAAAGGTTTATCTGCACTCTGCAAACGAAATTGTTGTGACTTTGTAATGCCATTGTCATCAATATGACGCCAACGGTTCGTTGTCGTCTCGTTGTTGTTATTGTTGTTGTTGTTGTTGATGTCAATATCGTTTTTGCTAGCGTTTTCAGAGTAATTACTGTTGTTGACTTTGTTGTTTTCATTGCTGTTGTTGCCGTCGTCATTGTTGTTGTCATCGTTGTTGCTGTTGTCATTTTCGATGTTGTCGTTGCCGTTGTTGTTATTATCATCGTTGTTGTTGTTGTTTATATAGCACACTTGCAGCCATAAGAGCAGTGTTAGGGTAAAGTTATCAGAACTTTGATTTTAGTTACTAATGAATTGATACATTTAGCGAGACGTTGTGCCTTACATATCCAAGTACCGATTGATTTTATCTCCAAATGAAGAATAAAAACATAAGACAAGGAATATTCTCGGAAAATAAGATAAGGTTTTGATAAGGTTTTGATAAGGTTTTGAGCACTAAGGCCAGATGAAAAGTATCTCTGGATGAAGCAATGACGTTTAGGGTTCTGAGTCATGGCTTCTCCTGTTACACCCTTGTCTTTCGTTAATAAGGGGATCCCCAATAAATGTGGTCCCACGAAGAGATCGCTAAAGCGAGGGTCATTCTACAGTGATTTGGATCGGATGTGACAGTCCGATTATAGAGTTTTAGTACAAAAACACTTTCCTATTTCCTGATCTCTGTTCGGAAAGAACCGAAAAGTTGTTAGGTTATAAAAAGATACGATTTTTTCAGGGGATTAAGAAAATAAAATGAAAACTTAATTATTTGGTGACGTCACATCGACAAACAGTTTTTAAGAACCTGGCGTCACGAAATAATCGGTGTAAATTTGATTTTAGTAGTCCTGTTATACAAATCATATACCTTTACCGTCCGAGATTTGTGAATTTGGTATCAGGTTCTTTTCGACTAGACATACAGAAGATTTCAACTAAAGCTCAAAAATTTCGGATCGTAATCTGATCCGATGTCGCTTCAGCGAGTATGACCAACGCTTATAATGTTTTAAACTCTATTAACAAATTAAGGACACTGTTCTAAAATATCACTAACCTTTACAATTGCTTGAAAGGGCATAAAACAAAGGAGGAAATAGCTGGTTTCCAGGCTTTTTGTTTGAATTAGGCTATCAGCGGTTGCGGTCATACAAGCGTTTGGTTCAAAGGTCATGTTATGAATGAAAACAAACTACTCAGTCAGATCACGTTGCTTTGTACGCACAGTATTTGTTTTCATCGGGTCGTTTGGTGTTAATCTGCTGTGACGTCACATTTACAGTGCCCCAATTCTGTCATAGTTAATATTAACACATTAATGAAACTGGATAACTTGAAACTCATTTGGGATTAAGAAAAATTTAAGAATCAAAGAATTATGTACCATCGATTAATAAGAACGTGCTATTCGTATATTTGAAATAAATTGACACTCCTTTTGTACCAGAAAAGAAAATTATGAACCGCACGATGCAAAGAGTTTGCTGTGGAAATTGTATGCGGTTTCTTTCTTTCACAGTATTTCCCACAATAAAGTACACCAAGGGACCATAGATCGGTTGACCCGGTGGAAACAGACGGCATTTATAATATGACAAGAGATTGGTTGTCTAAATATTTTAGCGTTCAACCACATTCACCACTTGTCATGTGTTCATGTATGAGTATGGATGCCATGAGTCATAAAAATGTCAATTGCCGTACTCTACTCCTATTGCAAATAGCCATATACATATTATTTAAAAAATCGAACACGATTTTTACGTGCATTTTTTCATCCAGGACGCTCTTTTTCTTTTTTTGATTTGTGTTTAATCCTTCGCACTCATGTTTTCTGACAGTCACTTTCGTCCGGTTCTGTTTTTACAGCGATCGCTTCGGATTTGATGTTTGTCGTGTCCAATTGTTACTGTTGGTTGTTCAGCTTGGTTTTTGCCACCTGATGAAGGGTTTGTACCCGAAACGTCGTGGAGTTTTCCGCAAACTTTTAAGCACTTTTTACTACCTCTTTTCGACCTACACATTTCAACAGTGCTCCGCAGCATTTCAACCTTATTACATATATATATATATATATATATATATATATATATTTATTTATATATATATATATATATATATATATATATATATATTTATTTATACGTAAATATAGTACCATACTTCTTATTGTCTATGTTTGTAAGTATGAATAGCGTGCTTTGCGTGAGAGATGTCAATTGACACACCGTGCTCCTATGGCGAACAGCAGAATACAGAGAGTTCCAGGATAGTTCGCGATTAAATTAACAAGTTTGAACAAGTGTCCATCTAAAAAGAAACCACTTGCTCTGCCACACATGAAACAATGAGTAAACTTTTAAAGGGGTAGTCAGATCTTGTTACAACATTTTTTCACATAATCCTGCTTCGATATTTTACATCGAGGTATAACTGGTCAAATTATAAATTCTCATCACGGTCACTCATTTTAAATGATCACCTTATGACCTTATGGAGGAAGCTGTCTTATCTTGCACGTAGACATGGGTTTTAACCGAAAACATTAAAATGTACCTCAAGTCTCTAATTTCCAAAATATTTTTTCCAAAGCATGGAAAATGAATTCAAACAGTCCAGCTGCCATCTTCACAGGATATACCTTATGTATCTGAGATATGAAATCTAAAAGATTATTCACTCCATTTAAAAATAGTAATTTTTGCAATATTTGTGATTTCATTCTTGTAAAGCCCTGTGTGACTCATTGGTGCTCCAAAAGCTTCTGGACCATTTGTGTCAAAATCTGTTACTTCGTTTTTACTGTTACAGGGGCATGAAAGCCCCTCTGTGTCTTCCAGTTACCTGGTACAACTCTTATAACTTGTTGTGTTTCTTTTTTAAATTAAATGTTTATGTCACCTCTGAAAATTTCTATGAAAGGTATGTGTCTTTCAGTTCCATGGTAATAAAAGGAGAATGTCACCAAATTACTGCACACTGAAATATTTGCATTTACGTGAATAACTGTCATCATTTAGTACTTCAGCGATAGAAAAAGCTATGCCGATGGGAATTCGATGAATAACATTTATTTCGCAACCTCTAAACCACACATTTGTAAATTTTTAGGTTTGATGTATTTAAGACATTTTAATTTCATAGTAACCTATAACTAACATTTAATTTCCACCCACTATTTGAATGACCCCGGCAAAGCCTCTGTATTTTGGAAAGCACTTGAATGACCTTGGCGCTCTGGCAAGCCCTCAGTTTGTAAGGAAAATCGAGGTGCTGAAATAAATGGTTAATTTTCTTTCAAAATCAGACTGCCCCTTTAAAATTTGTATGCACGTGGACGAGACAGTAAGGGAAAGTCAAAGGTCAACAGGTGATTGGGTAACTGCATTGGTAACCAGAATGCAAGGCATTCATACTCGCGAATGGAGACGGTCTGACGGTTCTAGTGATATTGAAAGATTTGCTAAATTTTTGCCACTCCCTGATACGAACAGGCAGTAGATGGTGAATTTGTTATGATGAAGAGGTTTGCGCATTTCAGAAAAGGATATCAGTTTTGAAAATTTATACAGGTGAAAGATTAGTTATGTGAAGAAAGGGAAACAGAATTGTTTATGCTACAAGCTCGACGTTTATAAAAGTACATATGAGTGATACGTATATATGATGTTAAAATTGACTAAACAAAACAGGTGTTGGATGATAT
Organism: Holothuria scabra; assembly: GCA_037179385.1. Lineage (NCBI taxonomy): Eukaryota > Metazoa > Echinodermata > Holothuroidea > Aspidochirotida > Holothuriidae > Holothuria > Holothuria scabra. The sequence goes on from CM074186.1 coordinate 39,724,684, forward strand.
TTTCTACTAGATCTAGAAAATAGAAGTGCTTCGATTGCAGAAGAATTGTTTTATTAATAATTTCCGACCGTAGCCAAAACTGTCAGAATTCACACATATTATTGACAGATCAAAACATCAAAATTTCCTCACGAATGACAATTTCATTTTTTAAACTTCCATAGTGTTCTCAGTATTGTTCGAGGGCAGTGCTTATTACGGTTCGGCAGTTCAACCGTATCACCTGTATGTATATGCATCGCATAATCACCAACATAGTAAGCACTTTCAGATCAGAAGAGATGTAATTTAACTATCATCTCGAGTGGCTAACGAATAAAGAGAGATAACTACGCAGTCTTTCATTTTGCTACTCCCTCGTCAGAGACCTCTCTTCCCATTCCTACCATAATTGTCAACAACATAAACGGTACCGGTATAAAATTTCTCACCTTCCTCTTCTTTCTTTGGTTGGATAGGTGCGCAGCTAGAAAGTCTTTTCCCTTACAGTACGGTTGCTCAAAGGAACCATTTTAAATTTGTCTTTCAAGATTGCTAAATTATTAGCACAGCCACCATAAAAAGAATCTAATTTGAGAGTATTTACAAAATATAAAACCAAAAAAACTTGGGTTGAGGTTAACTAAGTTATTTCGATGCGGCTAAGCAAATAAGGCCTTGCGCATGGCCCATATTTGACTTTCTACTGAAACACATCAAACTCTCGAAATGACCTTTTTTAAGCCGCGGTAGCACTTGATATCATCAACTGTATCACATGTCGTTCGGCTGATCATGTGGTCACCGGCAAAGCAAGCGCATATTGGTAAGGGCGATTCAAGTTTCAGTTGGAACGTTTAGGTCAGAAGAAAACTACGCAGTTACTATTGCGCAATTTTCGCATCCGGGAGACTACGTTATCTTATCCGTTCTCTATTCCTTACCCTCTGTGACCGTCTTCAGTTTTGAACAAAATAAGATATAACTTAAGTTTGTCGCTCTTGTTACAGTTATAAATTCCTTGATCATGAAAAGAAATCACCCGTTCAATGTTTTCTTTACAACAACGCCGAAACTTTCACGTCAACAGATTGCTCGGATGTTTCAAACTGTAAGAAAAGAAGGGTAGCGACCATGTCATAAAGAACGGCAGTTGACAAAAACTATAGAAAGGGCTTCTGAGAACATCATATAGTCGCTCCCTGGTCGTTCCAAGAACCATGTCATTGAAATATCCCTGAACTAATATGCCTCATCGTGTGATGAAACCTGAGACATCCTTAAATAAATTATCTGTTTTCATGGTCAACGCCTTTTAATTTACAAACACTAAAAAGTAACAAAACCAACAAGGCACAGAATAAAAACACTGTAACAAGTCTATAAAGCGGCTGCTATACTTCGCATTCGCTCGTAAAAAGTGATGTGTTGAAGTCTGTACTACTTATACCCGTTCACGATGAACCGGTACACCGTCATCTTTGATGCACGCAACAAAGTAATGCACTGTGCCGTTACCGGACTTGAAGAGTTAGGCCTACTGTAAGGATAGATATAGCTTCGATGGTCCCCTTGAGAAAGGGGGCGGTGTGATATACTAAGTCGCATTACAGCGATGAAAATATTTTATCTTCTAAGGGAGAAATTTTTCCAAGGGACTTCTTTCCCCTATACCCCAAACTCCACCTTATCCCCTTGCCCTTGGTTACGGACTTGAAGTTTTCGTTTCTTGGTGCGTGACGATTGGTTTTTTTTTCCGGTCACCACGGGGTAGTCTCTCTTCATTTATTTGGGAACGAAGATATATAACATAGACCTTACCAATGTCTTTCTTAGGCCTATGTCCCTTATTTTGGCTTTTAAGATTTTCAGAAAAAGGGTATTTCATACTTACGGTGAAATAAGTAGTAATAATGCATGTATGAATTGAACCACCCCGTGCGGAACATCACGTGACTTCAAAAGATTCATTAATTTATGGCATCGAGCTGCACAATTGGGAACAGAACGATTGTAATTTCCACATTGATCTGTTATCAGTGATATAACATATTGCCTCGAGTCATGACTTGACATATGTAGCTAAAATTAGTTGACGTCACGGTGTCATAAAAAGAGAGAAATTGGTTACATACCTTTGCAAAGAATTGAAGGCCTATTTATCTCACCCCACATAGTTCAAATTTTCCTAACATGCGTACTTGTGTCCCCTCCCACAACGGTCTTAATCTCACCCTTACCCAGACGCAATCTCAGTGTATTGCTTCAGGGCGAGTATACAGGGCTCTTATGTGTGTAATCAGAGCACTCTAAGCACATCCTATGCATGCCACGCGAATTCAAGGGGGGCTTTTCGGGCCTCAGCCCTGCCTTTCTTGCCACATCAATAATAAAACACACGGGAAATTAGCAGTGGAACTCCCTAACACCCCTGCTTTCTCTTAAGTCATCTTCCCCCTTTTTGGAATGTCTGGAACCACGCCTGCATGTGGTGTAACATGCATGGACAAAAGTATGCCTACTAGGCATTTTTTAAATTATGTTGTAATGCAGAGATGTACCAAGTGAGAGTTTCTGCAGACTCCTAAAATTGTATTTTGGGGCTCAGGTGAGAGTGCCTTTAACATGTCATTCTTTTCCAGATTAGTCCTAATACTTAAAGACAGTAATTTATGATCACCCGAGACATTTTCAGTTCTCTCAGCTTTTCTTAAGTCCTTCCGATTTTCTGTCAAAGCTCCTTTCGGCGAAACAAAACGTTTCCTCCCGAAAAGGAGTTCTGCTCCCCATGGTAAATATTCTCCATCTCTGATCGGAATGAACCCCAAATTTGCCACCCTGTGTAAATATATGATTTGCGTCGAAGGACTACGAACTGACGAAAATTAAATCTTAACTTATCATTTGTGACGCCGTATAAACAGACTTTTTATCCCACTACGCGTGTCCAACAAAGCTGTCTGTTGGTGTAACGTCAGTGTCAGATACTTTTAATTTTTATAGACTTATTTATTTACACCGATTTTGCAATAGTTTAATTGACCACGGCTTTACAAGGCCAGCTTTAATTGCTCTCTTTCTTTGTTTACCTGGAAAAAAGATATAGAGATGAAAATAAAAATAAGAAATACCCTGTACCACGGAACTATGAAAATTCAAATGTTCCACTGGTGGTTCCATAGATTAGGAACCCCCGGCGCGACTTACATAAATATTTTTGGGGGATGTCTCCTTAAGGGCTCCGTATCATGCGGCAATGATATGAAAACTGGAATTTCATTCACAATATGACTCCAGTCACCTTTCAAAAGGTTTTATGTACTATGTCTCGTCACGGCTATTACTTTTACTTTTCTGTCTGCTTCTTTCATTCACGTGTTGCGGTTCTTTGTGATGGTAACCGAGCCAGATTTTTACCCGTGGGTCTCATAATATTGACAGTTGCTAAGTCTGGGGTTATAAACGACCTTTTTTCAGTTGTGGCTCACTGGCTTGGTTTTCCTGCCTCATTTCTTGTGTGAGCACTTAGCACCATGGTACATTGTCACTTTGTTAGAGATGTTCAGATAGCCATTATATTAAACTGGCTTCCCGGCCTTAAAGGTAGTGTGACATGTCTGCAAAATGACCTCACTTCACTTGGTAGTTACAGAGTGAACTTTGCTATGGGAAAATCCGTTGGAATTTTTTCAATATCTTTTATGGTTCTCAATCTCAAGATATCGGCTACCTCCTCAAAGTTTGTGTTTCTAAAGCAACTTGTTGCATATGCAAATATGATAAAGTGTTGCACAGTGTTGACATTTCTTTTGTAAACCCTATGTTAATTTTCTCTTAATTACTCAGCATACAGTTCAATGGTTTGGTAATTGATACCGACAATTTTCAAGGACACAATTGAAACTTCCAAAATAAAACCAGGACAAACTGATGTTACAACTGTCCTTGAAATAGGGATTGTAAAAACAAAGGATGGCATAAGCCATGTATGGCATGTCCCTCTCATGACATAACAATATTTGCATATTTAACTCATATTTATTAATGATGTAGTTCAAATCAGGAGTTGCCCTGTACAATGGTCCATTTTTGACGGATTTTGATGGGAATTGAGGCTATTTTCTTGGTTTTTGATGCTTTTCACATGAAATACCCAATTTTGTCATTTTCATGTCACACTACCTTTAAACGGTTCAAGAAATTATTTTTGACGTGTTATTGTTGCTTATGGTTTTCTTCTCTATTTAATGAACTATTTTTCATTGCATACACAATTCCAATAGTTTCCTTTGGTGTCTATCCTTTAAATAGAGAAAGATTTATAAATTTATAGATTTAATCGCTTCTCGGTCTTTTGTCTAAGATCATGTTTAGTATCTGTTCTTCATCCAGTCTAGAATGGAGCCATACATGATGATGTAAATGGTCTGAGGGCCGTGTGGTGGATTAAGTGTTGTCCTTTAGTAGATGTTCATAGCTTCTTCTTCCGGAAGCAGTTTAAAGTTCGATTTCCGCCGAACGGCCCGTTGACAGAGGGTCGGGAGTATTTTAAATAAAGTACTATGCAGTAGGTTCCATTTTTAAAGTCTTTGGTATGAACCGGCAAAGACTACTCGAGAGTAGTCTGAAGTCAAATTTAACAATCTTGGTGCAGAAAAGTTTCCACAATCGAACATTACAAGCGCTGACAAGGGAATGGTCGGAAAAAAGACATACCAATTCTGTTAAATAAATATGCAAACCTAATAAAAATAATTATGAGAAAACTCGATTGTGAGTGGGCTTGCTATGAGCATGCAGTTGACAGCATTCATATTTAGATAAAGTCCGTACTTATTTGATATACCATCCATTATCTTTCACACTCTATACTCAATCGTGAGATTAAGATGGGTCAACCACGCTTTTTGAACTGTTTTGCTACTTATTACAAATGATCGGACCGAAATTTGAACAACATTGGGCCAGAAAGGAATCAGCTAAAAGATTTAGACAAATGATGACCCAAATGAGACTACAAGTGAACAAAATTCAGTGGGTTACATTTTGATCCAACATGTTCATTAAGCTATCTAGTGACCCCTGTGTTTATAGAGTATGTTCACTGAAGCTGTTAACAAGGTAAAAAAGGGCCCGGGATGCAGTTCCCTGATTGGCCACTTCATTTGCGTTTTATGAGTTTCCCGTCTGATAAGGCCAAAATAAGGAAACATGAAAGGGACATCCCCATAATCGATTTATAATTATTTTCCCCATTTTTACATTTTTCGATTGACTTCAATTGTGTTTCATGAATTTCCCGTCTTATAAACCTATATGGTGAAAACGGTACACGGGACATCCCCACAATGATTAGTTATCAGTTATTTTATTTTTAATATTTTTCCCATTTCTACATTTCCAAGGAAGCAGGAGGACTACCCCTGTTTCCCGAAGAAGACACTGATCGTTTTTTTGACGGGTTTTTGTGAAATAGTCCGTTGAGTGACCCAACATTGAACTCAGTTCCGTGTAGTACACTGAGAAAAAGATGCAAAACAAAGCGGTATCGATTCGAAGTATAGTAGGCTAAAGGTTACATCTCTCAGGAGACGACAGACGAACCCTTTTACCGTTTTCGGAAGGAAACGACATAGTGGCAATACATGTACATATAACCTGCATCAAGTTCTGGCTGTAATTCGCTCCCTAAACCCTATAACATTTATGCCATAAACCAAACATGCAGCACGAAATATAACCCTTATTCCGCGAAAAACCTTTGGATTCGATGAACACACGGATGCAAATAAATTTGACCGAAAGAACAGAAGGTAAATAGGTATAAGCACAAGTTTTATTTCTAAATACTGTGTGAATATAGATAAGGAATAAATTTGAACTTCGGACAGTAAAGTCGGTTGGCCTTATACCTTCATTTGGTAGCCTAAACCTAAGTCTATATTTTCATATTAAAGGAAGGAAGGCCGAACATAAACATATGTATATGGGTCTATTAACATATGTTTGATACAAGATTTTACATATGGTACACCGAAATAATCGCCTCTCTTAGGGTTCTTCCCTTTTCATGAACGGTAAATTGGGGAGGTTGGGAGTTCTAGTCCTGGCTGGGTCATATTGTCATGGAACCTACTGTCATTGTGCTTGGCGCTCAGCATAAGCAATGCAGTACGGAGCACAAACCAGTGATTTCCAACTGAAAAAAAGGCCGTTGAAAAAGGCCGTGGTCGGTTAAGCCCGTGGAGCGAATGAAGTCTTTTTGTTCAGCTCATCGTTACGAAAAACCAAATAGGCCTAAGCTTGAAAAACAATTGCAGTCACAGAGGCGCTACGCAGGTTATGGTCAGCTCAGCTTGAATCAATTGATGAAAAATGGGCCGTAAAGCAATTCGGCAGTTTACATCTTTGAGTCCACAGGCTAGTCACTTCCCCTGTAATATCATGTTAGGACGCGGGGAGGGTTTTGTCACTCAAAGGGTAAAACCCAAAAGCAAATGCGTGCTAAAACTGTCAACACAATCCCGCGACCTAAACAAAGACCCTGGTATTTTGAGCGACTTCACATTTGTAAACCACAGAAGGGAAGTCTCTCAAAATACCAAGGTCTTTGTTTAGGTAGCGGGTATGTTTTGTCAGTCGAAGGCTTAAATCCGAAAGCAAATGGATGATAAAACTGCCAATACATACCCAAGACCTAAACAAAGACCTTGGTATTTTAAGTGACTTCCCATCTGTGGTTTACAGGTAAGCCGTTATGTATAACATTCTCGATAGGATTTGTATTTGTTTTTTCGTTGTTTGGAATTTTTTTTCACTTCACATTGACGCTGATGACGAAGACAGGTGTCTATGAATCATACGTTTTTTTCAAATCTTGTATGTGCTCTAATATTGTCATATTTGTGGTATATATACATATATATATATATATATATACCACTAAATCATACCTTAAGCGGACATTCGTTAAAATGAGACCTTAGGAGGACACACATTAAAATCACATATTTGCATACACGAGTCATTGAAATTTATAATTAAAATACCATAAGAGTCTTGCATAATGGTCATAACCTATAGTAATTGTCCTTTAAGTAAATTGCCCATGTAGAACATTACATCAAATAAACAAAATATTACATGTTATATGTACTTGAATATTTAATACTTGCGTGTCCCTTACAGGACATTTTTAACAATATAACTGATATTCCAGTGGTGTACTATACGCAGTGCGTTTTGTGTACGGTCTTCACACAGTTACCCAATGCCAAGGGTCATACAACTATTTCATAGGTATCGAAATGTTTGAACTAGCATGAGCACAAGGGGACAAATTATGATGCAAACATTAGCTGGACTCCAAAATGTCTGCCTAAAGTATGATGTTCACCTAAGGTGCGGTTTTAGACGACTTTATGTCCACCTAAGGTAGGATTTAGGCAAATATATATATATATATATATATATATATATATATATATATATATATATATATATATATATATATATATATATATATAGTAGGTCGAAGTATGGTAAATCGAACGTTGAATGAATAGGTCGAAAGGAGTATATATATATATATATATATATATATATATATATATATATATATATATATATATATATATATATATATATATATATATATATATATATATATATATATACCTTACTGTGGAATAAGGGGAAATTTTGGGGCAAAATATCAACGTTAGGGGGAAATTACCGTTAGGGGGAAAATCTACGTTCCCCTTTACGTTTTCACACACTGTTTTTATGGGAATACGTTAGTGTATAGTAAAATACATATGGGGGTACGTAATATACCTAATTACTTCAATGTTGACCAAATAACGGACGCCTACCTGTTAACACGTACAACTTATGGACTATTGAATTTACGTACATATATATGTTTTTCCTTAAAGGTGAAATATACAGTTATGTATTTTATTGTTTTTCATTTCGCCTAAACGTATCAAGATATACAAATTTCCCCCTAATGTTCAATCTAGTGGTATATATATGTGTGTGTGTGTGTGTGTGTGTGTGTGTGTAGGTTAAAAAGGTCGAAATGCTGCGGAGCACTGTTGAAATGTGTAGGTCGAAAAGAGGTAGTAAAAAGTGCTTAAAAGTTTGCGGAAAGCTCCACGACGTTTCGGGTATAACCCCTTCATCAGGTGGCAAAAACCAAGCTGAACAACCAACAGTAACAATTGAACACGACAAACATCAAATCCGAAGCGATCGCTGTAAAAACAGAACCGGACGAAAGTGACTGTCAGAAAACATGAGTGCGAAGGATGAAACACAAATCAAAAAAAGAAGAAAAAGAGCGTCCTGGATGAAAAAGTGCCCGAACAAATCGAACATGGTCGGGAAAAAGTAGACAAAAACTAGGTCCGGAAAAAAAATAATAAGGCTTACACAATAAAAAACGAGCACGAACGTGTAAGTGTAAAAGGAGAGAAAACTGGCTCAAAAAGGGGGTGAATATTACAAAAGGTCAATTATAACGTTAAGGCTGTGTGGAGCGAGAGTATAGCCCCATGGTCAGTCGGTTTTCAGCACTAAGGCGGTCACGATCGGAGCCCCGAAGGAAAATTGCCTGCAAGTAAAAGAAATCGTAAATCGGATAAAGAGTGGCCAGATAAGTTAAAGTGAGCAGGTACAGGAAAACCCGTTTTGTTGTGTCTAATAGAATGTTTATGGTTATTAAATCTTAGTCGAAATCTATCACCTGTCTCTCCCACGCATGCAATTTCAGGGCATTTAACACAAAAAAGGTAATATACAACATTAGACGAGTTACAGTTGAAGGGACCGGGAGTAAGTTTGACCCCAGAGGAGGAAACAATGAAGTGGGTAGAGTTATCAATAAAAGTAAAAGTACAAAGTTGACACCTAGGTTTATTACAGGGTCGGTTGCCTCCTGAGGTAGCGCTGCGAAAAGGTTTGGTTCTGCTAATAATAGATCTTAAATTACGGGGTTGTTTACGCGCTATGGTAGGAGGTAGAGGAAAAATTTCCTTAATTTTAGGGTCACTTTGGAGGATGCTCCAGGATCGAATTTATTACTACAACACTTTCGACCTATATAAATATATATATATATATATATATATATATATATATATAAATATATATATATATATATATATATATATATATATATATATATATATATATATATATATATATATATATATATATATATACTAAATTTCGCCTAAGAATAAATAACCACAAACAGAGCATTAGAGACGGAACTCAATGCCTGCCAGTAGGTAAGCATTTTAGCGAAGCTAATCACTCGAGGGATTTTAAGTATTTTATTCTTAAAGGGGGTTTTTCCGACATCCGGGAGAGGAAAAATTTCCTTAATTTTAGAGTCACTTTGGAGGATGCTCCATGATCGAATTTATTACTACAACACTTTCGACCTATATAAATATATATATATATATATATATATATATATATATATATATATATATATATATATATATATATATATATAAATATATATATATATATATATATATATATATATACACAAAATAAGCAGAAAAAGAGCAATGCCTCTGCCACCAACCAAGAAAAACGAAAACGATGGTACATTCTGTAATCCCGTGCTTTATAGATGAACAAAAAGCAAATAGTAACAAAATACAGAATATGTACAAACTGAACGTTTCGAACCTCCTAGATTCCTTATCGACAGTATAATGGAAAGCTTAACAATGTTACGGAGAGGAAAGTACAAGCGACCTGATCAGTGGTCACGCTTGTTGGCCATGAATGAAAGGTCACGGTTAAGACCGTGGACGTGACTCTCACACCTGAAGATTAGCCTTAATTCTTGTTTTTTACGAATCTCAGTTGTAGAAAAGCCTCCCATCAATATCGCGAATTTTAAATCGTTCACACTGTGGAGGGGTTTGTTGAAGTGTTCTGCGACAGGGAAGCCGGTGCTTTTGTTACGAATGCTAGATTTGTGGTTGTTGAATCTTAGCCTAAATTTGGAGGAGGTCTCACCTATGTAAGAGATCGTCGGACACTTGTCACACAAAAGAAGGTAAATGACATTGGAGGAATTACAAGAGTACGGGCCCGGTGATAATTGAATTCCCTTGGGGTGGATGTGCACTGTACGCTCTGTGATCATATGGTTGCATACTTGGCAACGACTACTACCACAAGGGAAATTACCTCTGGGAGGGGGAGCCAGGGAAGGATTGAGCTTGGTGTGAACCAAGATTCTGCGTAAACTGGGCGGTTGCTTGTAAGCAGTAACTGGGGGTTCATTGAAAATATCTCTGATAGTGGGGTCTAGGCTGAGATTTCGCCACGAAGTCTTGATTCTTTTGAGTAGGGAGGAAAGTTTAGGGTTATAGGTAACTACAATGGGGATTCGTTTAGTTTCATTCCTGGCACGGTAACAAAGCAGATTGTTTCTATCTAACTGCTGGACCTTACTGAAGTAAGAGTCAATAAGTTTAAAAGGATACCCCTATGTAAAAGGTATCCAGCAAAATCGACCATGTGTCGTAGTTGGTCGGCTTCGGTAGAGCAGATACGTTTGATTCTTAGGAATTGACTGAAAATGATCGAATGTTTGATATGAGAAGGATGGAAACTGCCAAAATGTAGATAAGAATGACTGTCCGTGGGTTTTGTGAATAACGAAGTCTTAAGGCAACAGCCTGTGACATGCACAACCGTGTCCAGAAACGGTAATTGAGTTTGTGAATATTCCATAGTGAACTTAATGGAACTATGAAAAGAATTTACAAAATCCTTGAACTTAAGTAATTCCTGTAGGCCATGAGGCCAAATTAGAAAAATGTCATCGATGTAACGAACATAAAAAGAGGGTTTCTTGGGGAAAGCCTCGAGGAGGGGTTGCTCTAAAGAGGCCATGAAGAGGTTAGCGTAACTTGGGGCCATCTTAGTACCCATGGCGGTCCCATTGGTTTGGTGATAAAATTTATCAAGAAATTGAAAATAATTATTTTTGAGGATGAACTCTATTAGGGAAGCTAAGTCATTGGCTCTACTAGGGGGGTGGTACTTCAAAAGAAATTCCCGGCAGGCATTAATCCCTTCCTCATGAGGGATATTAGTATACAATGATGAAACATCAAGGGATACCAAGAATGAACCTGCTTGAATGTGGGAAATTTCTTGGAGACGCCTGAGGAAGTGGGTGGTATCTTGAATATAACTGGGTATAGATTTGAGTAGGGGTTGTAAAAAGCCGTCAACATATGCAGACAGATACTCGGTGGGGGTATTGATACCTGATACTATGGGTCTACCTGGTGGGGTTACACAGTACTTACGTGCTAGAAAAATTACATTCCTGTCATCAATGGGCTTTTCCGAATCCAATACAACTTTATCTAGTAAAGAATAAATTTTGTGCCATTTAGGTAACAAGTAAAAATACCCAGAACGAGGATTGGGCGGTATTAATTCTTGAATGTCCTCTTGAGTGTCCGTTTCAAGATTTTTGACAAAAGATCTAAGCTTTTTCATGACTACTGTAGTCTGATCTGAAGGCTGCAGAGAATAGAAATTGTTGTCAGCTAATTGTCTATGTGCTTCAGATATGTAGTCCTCACAATTTTGTATAACTATGGCACCTCCTTTGTCCGCCGGTTTGATGACAAGATCTTCCTTGGACCGTAGTTCTCGGAGAGCTTGTCGTTCTTGTCTAGTGAGGTTGTCGGTCTTAGTTAAAGGGGGGTGGTTTACCTCATTGAGAAAATCTCTGAGATGTTGTTCCACACTATCAGTAAAGCAGTCTATGTAGCGGTTCCGATTGGCACTAGGCGTCCATTCTCGTTTATGTAATTGCGGATGTCTGAGGGGTGGGGAGGTGTCTGGCAAGTCCTCCGTGTGGACCCATTCCGCAAGTTTCACTCTCCTGTTGAAGCGTGAGATAGAGTGACTGAGTTCTACGTCATCAATTTTGCTGGTAGGGCAAAAAGATAACCCCTTGTCCAATAGACTTCTCTGATGTTCAGAAAGGGGCTCATTACTAAGATTGATAACCTGGAGATGGCGTGAATTATCTGTGGTAGTACCGGTAGCTGAACGATGAGTACCAGATTTGAAAATATCACTAATGAATGGGTGCCCCTGTACTGCAAGGTTAGAGAGTAAAACGTTTGTCTCAAGTATATATATATAGGTCGAAAAGAGGTAGTAAAAAGTGCTTAAAAGTTTGCGGAAAACTCCACGACGTTTCGGGTATAAACCCTTCATCAGGTGGCAAAAACCAAACTGAACAACCAACAGTAACAATTGGACACGACAAACATCAAATCCGAAGCGATCGCTGTAAAAACAGAACCGGACGAAAGTGACTGTCAGAAAACATGAGTGCGAAGGATGAAACACAAATCAAAAAAAGAAAAAGAGCGTCCTGGATGAAAAAATGCACGTAAAAATCGAACAGGTTCTTAAAAAAGGGAAAACAGGAGACAAAAACTAGCTCCGGAAAAAAAAATTTTGTAAATAAGGCCTACACAGAAAAAAACGAGCACGAACGGGTAAGTGTAAAAGGAGTAAAAACTGGTACAAAAAGGGGGTGAATATTACAAAAGGTCAATTCTAACGTTAAGCCCGTGTGGAGCGAGAGTACCTAGCCTCATGATCAGTCGGTTTTCAGCACTAAGGCGGTCACGATCGGAGCCTCGGCACATTACAGCTGCCGTAACGGTTAAATGCTGTATTGAACAAGGTGAAGGGGGATTGAAATGTGCAGCCACCGGGTATCCATGGGGATTCTGTTTGATGGACCTAAGGTGCTCGGTGACTCGATCCGCGAGGCGGCGCTTGGTCTCTCCCACATACAACGAGTTACATCTCCCACAAGCTAAAATATACACTACATTTGAGGAAATGCAGGAGAATCTTTGTTTGACAATAAAGCTATTGCCGTTGGGGCCAGAAATGTTGACGAGGTCGTGTTTGCCGACAACTGGACATGTATTACACCTCGGACGGTTACATGGAAAGGTACCAGCCGTGTCGTCGAAAGAAGTTTGTGGGTGGGAAGCCCGAACTAAATGGTTGGCTAAATTTTTCTCAACTCTAAAGGCAGTGATGGGGGGTTCCGGGAAAACATCACGGGTTGAGGGGTCTTGTCGGAGCAACTTTACATTTTTGTGGATAGCGTGTAAAATAGGACGGATCGAAGGGTGATAAGAAATAACTAAAGGAATACGTAGATTGGTACCAGATTTGCTCTTTTTCTCCAAGGCTTCCTTTCTGCTGGTTCCTTGAATTCTGCGTAGGGCATTAGAGAGGATTTTGGCAGGGTACTGGCGTTTTTCAAAAAAGGGACAAAATTTCTTCAGAGGCAGTAGAGAAGTCAGAATCCTCCGAACAAATTCGTTTTTACAGCGATCGCTTCGGATTTGATGTTTGTCGTGTCCAATTGTTACTGTTGGTTGTTCAGTTTGGTTTTTGCCACCTGATGAAGGGTTTATACCCGAAACGTCGTGGAGTTTTCCGCAAACTTTTAAGCACTTTTTACTACCTCTTTTCGACCTACACATTTCAACAGTGCTCCGCAGCATTTCGACCTTATTATATATATATATATATATATATATATATATATATATATATATATATATATATATATATATATATATATATATATATATATATATATATATATATATATATATATATATATATATATATATATATATATATATATATATATATATATATATATATATATATATATATATATATATATATATATATATATATATATATATATATATATATATATATATATATATATATATATATATACTAAATTTCGCCTAAGAATAAATAACCACAAACAGAGCATTAGAGACGGAACTCAATGCCTGCCAGTAGGTAAGCATTTTAGCGAAGCTAATCACTCGAGGGATTTTAAGTGTTTTATTCTTAAAGGGGGTTTTTCCGACATCCGGGAGAGGAAAATCTTCGAACTTAAAATGATCCATTACTTGAAAACAGTCTCCCATGGCTTAAACAAAGATCGGGGTTTCCTATCATTTTACCCCCACATCATTTTGTAATCATCTCTAAGCGTGTCTTTATCACAGTTGCGTCACAATAGTGTAGCCATGCGTCATAATTTCTTTATTTTGATCCTTGCAAACGCGTCATTTTTTACTAACTCATGACGCGCGCATCAATGTATTAACTTTGAACAATAACTTAAAATCGTTAAGCGTTATCATTTACATTTTCATTTGTAATCGCTGTACGTTTTCCGTCTAATCCGCTGAGGAAGATCCCAGGTGGGATTGAAATATATTCGGATATCTATCAATCTTGTTGGTCATCAGTATTATTAATTTCTCAGTCTTGTCTATTTAACTATTGACCAATACACGGAAAACATTTTTATTATATATATATATATATATATATATATATATATATATATATATATATATTTATATATTGAAAATTGCAACAAAAGCCCCCCCCCCCCCCCCTCTGTATTAATATTCCGCATTGCTTTTACAAAAAATGAATAATAATTAATTAAAAAAATCGATTTGTTCAAAATTTTGGGATACATCATATGATTCAAAAGAATAAATGCTTTATTTCTATGAAGCAATTTTTCTCGTATTAAAGGTTACACCATAGGTACAACGGCCTTGTTTAATCAAGTGTGTCAACTCTGACTCAGTTAATTATGTTATCTGATTCGAAAAGTTCGCGTCCGTGACCAGCAAAGGACAAGTCCTCTTGACTTATGGAAGCTTTGCACAAAATTCTGTGACTGGAAAATGAAACTGTTTAACCCTTATGTAAAGGAATTGATGAAGCCAAGATTGCTTGCTTCCCAGATATCCCACTGTCTTCAGCAAAATTGTGTCTGAATCCACTGTATATTGTAATAAATTGTTCAGGAGTGGTACACTTTTCTAAACACTTTTTTTGTCATCACTAGGAAACACGTTTTCACTATAAACATGTGCCGGTGTTTAGCATTGTGATATGTTTCTGAAGTGGGGCCAAAATCGCATATAATTTCTAAATATGTTTGTTTTTAGTGCAGGCAGGTTTATCAATTCTTCTTACAAGTCAGCTTAACTTTAGCCTCCCGAGGGTATCCTTAACCATAGAGTAAAAACCAAATCTTTCTATTCAATACAATATATTATACAGAATTTTTATAAGGTTTAAAAGTTGATACAAAATGCGAGGCTTTGTACGGGGCGTTAGTGCATACAGAAGCCTTAATGGGGTAAATAAGACACTGCAAAATGGTAGATTCTGTCATTTAAACAGATTTAGTATACTCTAGATGTTTAAAGTGAAATTTCACTCGTTAGAAGAGTGGAGGTGATAGCGTTCATTCCAAAAGAGAGGAAATTGACTCCAAAAAGATTTAATTTCACTCCAATAGAGTTTTACTCTTGATGGAGTGCTTACATGCTGGCACCTCTCTAAATAAAAGAGTAATCCCTGCAGGCGGCATTCCAGTCACTATTCTTGGAGTGAACTGCACTCCCTTATGCCACTATTCTAAGAATAAAGTGTACAACACCCTAATGGAGTGAATTGACACTTTTTCTCTATTAGAGAGTAAATATTTTCACTCTCCTTGTTTTTAGAGTGTGGGCATGAAGTTTTTTTTTTTCTTTTTGAAGGAAAACTTTTTTGCTACGTATAAACTTTTTCATACAACCTTGGAACCTTCTCGAAAAAGGAGGTGGTGCAAAAAAGTAAAAAAATATTTAAACCAGTTGAACCGTTGTGGAGCATTAAAATCCCCTCCGCAGGGAACCCCGTCTGACAAATTATCAGTAGCTATCTAAATATAAACAATAATCAATCAAATCAAGAAAGGAATGAAACAGAAGGTTTTTAATTCAGGTGAAGATTGAGCAATCTAACCCCCAAAGGTTTTTCTTTTCTCTTTCTTTTCACTTAGTAATTGACTGTCGGTAATAAGGCTCAGACCAAAAGGTGGTTTTTCCTTACTGCCTTATCCTATTCACCTATGTGCGTGCAGTTGTGAATCATGACTTATTGAAATATTACGATGTAAACTGGAAAAGAACAGATAAAGAGAATAGGTACCACAATTTAAATAAAACGGAACTGGTTGGAACTTGCATATTGAGGAAAGATGCGGAAAGAAACACCACTGTATGTCTGCATTGATATGACAAACACGAGAAGGTAGAAGAAACGTTGAGCAACTCAAATCAACATGAACAGTGGAAAAGGAAAAAACGTATATGGAGAGCTTGTGATGAAGGTAAGAAACTCCAGATTAGGGATCGGCTGATTTACAGGGAGAGGTGGAGACATGCCAGTAGACACGACCTGAATGACGGAGTAAACCTGACTTTGTAGTACCACACGTGGCACACTCTAAAACAAAAAAGCGAACGTTGTCACTTTTTAATGGAGTGATAGTTGTGAATTCACTGTAATAGAGTGATATTTCACTCCAATAAGAGTGAAATTCCCCCCAAAGAGTGAAGTTTCACTCTTGATGGAGTGTCTACAAATAATTTTTGCAGGCACTCAAGGAAGTGTAAATTCTCACTCTTCTTGGAGTGAATTTCGCTCTTCTTGGAGTGAATCAACTCTCGAATGGATTGAGTTCACACTTTGCACTCTATTATTAGAGAGTGACTAATTTCACGCTTTTGATTTTAGATTGCACTGTCTTAAAGGTGAAGTGGATCAGGGCAATTACCCTTAATATAGTAATATACTAACTGGACATTGTTTGTGCGTAATGCATCATGGGCGTCATCTGAATTTCCCAAATTCGTCTTTTCTGATACGTCTCCTAATAAAAATAACTCGCTTTCCTCTGTGTAGAGTTGAAGTAAATAAAAATGTTGTGTATACAACTGTATATGAATATCAAAGTGACAGACGCATAGTGGTGTTAGGATAGGCTTTGACAAAGGCGTTAGGTGCATGTCCCCTATTTCGGAGTGCAAAAGCAAGAGTCATTTTGTTATGGTATTTCCCTCAAGACCTCTAAGAGTATGACGATATAGCAGACAGCGCCCCTCGTGAATCCTGCAGACATATCCTGCGGGTTAGGTCGATAAGTTGTGTACAGTACTTTTTGGGGACCTACATATACGCAGTTCACCTTTTTTTAATTAGAACCTTGAAATTGTATGGAAACCGTCCCGAATAAACGATTCAGGTGTAACGACTCAAATTTTGCCAATGGGAGATTGTACCCCATCCCGCAGGGAAGTTAACTTAATTAACTACGAACTGAAATAGGCCCTAATTTATTTAATATTTCATTTTACAACAGGCAAACAAAATTCATCTGCTTGAGAGGGGGTCATCCATTTGCAACATAAGACGTCCAGAAAACAGAAGTGTTCATGACGTTCCTTATCAGAAGTTAATCCAATAACTTTTATACACCGGTAAAGGCACCGTGCCTTTGAAGATTGAACCTATAACTGTTCTTTAATTAAAAAAAAAAAGTCCAATGATATTTTCTACTTCAATAAATTTTTGTCACTTTGTTACATGTTTTGTTGATTGCTGTTGACTATCGGCTCCACGCGTTACTTTTCTTTCGTCTTTTTTGAAATCTAAAATCAATACATAAATATCCATACCATGATCAATATTAGGCCTATATTATCCTTGGGAAAGGACACGGTCCCGAATGAAAAACCGTCTCTTAAAATGTTTGAAATTCATCAATTCATTTTCTTACTTAATTTTAACCAGAGCTTGGTTTTGTAAGGTTCAGTCGACCCTTAAAATTATCTTTCTAGTTCTTCCTTTGTTCAAGTTGGCTGGTAATTATGCCTCACATCGACATTTCAATATTATTACGGACATAATCAATATAACATTATTTTCAAATCCCTAGACGGACAAAAATGAAAGTGTGGTATCCTTCATTTGTTTCTTATTATTAGAAACCTATTTTTTCGGTTTCATTACCTACTGTATTTTGTCAAACAGTCGAAATCCAGGGGTGTGTATGTTGCAATCGTTCGATATTCATGTGTCCTTATGATGAATTAATCAGTAAATCAATGTCTCTTCGTCTAACCGATATGAAATGATGTCATAGTGCGTGCACAGTTCATAGTACATGAACGTATGTTATATTGCTTAAAATCGAGACATACATCGACTTTTGGCAAATAGTTTTACGGTCCTTGCTTGCATACAAAGGAACGGCAAACAAATATTGATTATTTGCAGTGGTATGCACCATTATATGAGTTTAAGAAGGTTATGGTGGGCAAGAGATGTTGTCATGTTATCGCATTTCTGTAACCTTTAATTTATTAGCTCTTAGAGCTCAGCGAACTTTGCCCTAATCTAGAACCGATTGTCAGAGATAAAACATTATACAGAGTTAAATATGTGCCCTTAGAGGCTAGCAAATGTTAGCCTTCTTGTAAACATAGGTCTACAACTGCGAAGTTAGTACAAGATCAGTATAAAAACAAACATTCATGTTTGAAACCTATATAATACAAAATTTAGCAATCAGTTATGACGGTGCCACATTTTCCCCATTTCTTCAAAATCACACAGATCAGTGTGATGAACGGTGTCTGTTTTATGTTTTAAAATTCTTGCTCACCCAAACTGCCAAACACAATACCAGCTCATCGCTTCAGGGTGAGTACCGGTAAATAAGACCCCAATATGTAATCAAAACACTCTTATTACACTAGTACATGCTGTGTAGTACGAGCTATAGTGCTCTGCATTTTTGAACTTGCTGTCAATCAAAGAGCTGTTGAAAATTTCTGTAGACTACTACAAAACATAGTAGTTTATGGTGAGAGTTGACTGACTGCCACGTCACTAATTTGTTGCTTAACTCTTGCTGTAGAGAATGAAGGCCGGGCATAAATCCGCGTTGAAGAAAGACCTTAGCTATGTTTTGTGTAAGTGTATATTTAGGCTCCTCGCAGGACACCAAAGTTTCAAACAGTCAAGCAGTTGTATCATCTTTCTGCCTCTAGTGACTTTAAACTGTATCAAACACTTGGAAACCAATGAAAAGTTTCACCAGAAAGGATTTGATTTAGTTTCTAATACACAAGATGACATTTTGTTTTTTGGTTCTTGAAGGGCAAAAACAGCCCCTAACTAGTTGAAATGTAGTAAAGTAGCACACTGCAATGTTTCTTGATTGGATCTTGAGATTTATGTGACAATCATTTTTTTCCTAAAATGTGACATTTCAGGGCGGATGGGGTCTAAGAGGCGGATGGGGGTCCAGGAAGTCCGGACCCCTCCTTGCTCTAAGTCACCAAAGCTTTGAAACGCCAATTTTACACACATGCGTCGCAAGGGCGATTATTCTCACAAGTCAGGTGTTTCTTTTTATACAACATAAAAGCCTTAATTTTATTAAATTCAAGTTTCGGTTTTGCATGGTCAAGTGGTCAGCGCATCCGACTTGCAGCCGAGACTTTTGGAGTACGACTCCTAGCCGGGTCGTACCGAACACCGAACACTGGATCGGGTCGTACCGAACACTGGAACCTACTGCAATTGTGATAAGTACTCAGCATAATCAATGGAGTGAGGGAAACAAACCCGTAAGCCACATCTGGAAATTGGAATAAAAACGTGGCGGGCTCGGCTCAAATAAATCGATTAGAAACCGCGCCGTAAAATAAAGCTAGTAACCGTGTATATACATAATACCAAACCTGAACATGTTTATAGCGCTATCATTGTACATTTTCACTGGTTACGTTTTTGCCTGTATGAACAAACTAGTTTCACCTTGGAGGCTTAAAGCGTGCCTCAAGTCTCGCATTATAAAAATACATATTTTAGAGGTTGCAAAATAAATGTTACTCATCCAACTCCCATTTTCTTAGCTAAGTTGAAGCATTGAATAAGATAATAAATGATGAAATTTATTCCCTCTAAACAAAAAAGCATAGGCTTTTGCGCAATAAATTGTGACTTGCTTGTTGTACAACTGACATTACCTGCTTTGTTTCCCTTTAAAATATGGTGAAATTTTAATTAATTACATCACCCCATAAGAGTGCTATCACATATCAGTACAAGGTGCAGTAACTTTCAAAAAACAAAGAAATACAAAGACTGTGATTTGAGTACAACAGGGGCATCACAAAATACCGCGCAGTGTACTATTTTAAATTGAGAGAATGAACTTCATCATTTTGCATCTCAGCTCAAAAATGTCCTATGAAGATTGGAGTTGGACTATTCATTCTTCATGCTCTGTGATATATACTTTTCTAAATTTTAGACGTTGGGTACACTTTAAGTTGACAAACAAGATTTACAGGGTACTGAGTCATGGAGTGGAGAGTGGTCTATCCCAGCTGCTATTCACCAATGTGATTTACATGACATGTGCATAGGTTCGAATTCCGCACGATTTAAGTGGGTTGTTCTCCTGGCACTCTGGCTTTCCTCCCACTTGGCATTTTATTTGCCAATTAAATCGGTTGTCAAGGCCACGAAGTCGGATGGGGGTCTCACCGAAGCATCCTCGGGTGAAACAGTCAACTAGCCTGCCGACGTTGCCCTGCAGGGCTGTTATGGCTCTAGCCCCAGGAAAAATTATGGGGGAAGAGTTAATACTAGTCCCCCAAAACTGAGGCAAGGAAAAACCTGTTTCATTTCAAGGCTAAGACGAAGGAAAAGAGGTAGATTGATACGAATTTAAGACAATTGTGCCCTCTTCTTTTAAAATCAGTTAAGAAAGGAGCACAATAATGTGAGGCCTAACAGATTTCTGGTGAGGACTCTGATGGTTTGACAATTGGTCACCATGTAACTCTTTAAACACCACACAAGTGGTCATTTGGTTTTTCCAGGCAAAATAGAAACCTACTTCCATTGTGCTTGGTGTTCAACATAAATAAATATGAAATAGAGCCCAGAAAACAAGCCAATGAGTCACAACTCGTCAAAAGACCTTACTGACCCGACTTAAATCAATTGGTTAGACACTGAGCTGTAAAACTCATCTTGGTAATTGACCAAATAGTGCAGGCATGGGACTTACAGCTCCTTGGTTCAAAAATGGCTATTTAGAATCAATGGGCCATTGCAACAGCTGTCGAAATTTAAAATGTTCATTGCACATTCACGGGTTCAGAAATTCACCTTATTATTAAGACAAAAACCAAAATCTTCTGCACCCAACACATGCAACACCCACCCCTTATGTGACAATACAGTCAATCATAAGCCATGCTTTATTTTCTTAAAAGGAAAGAGGATCCTTAAAGACTTTTTCACGAGATTCCTTTGCACACATCTTATGTTTTCTATAAAACGGTTCAGATATAGGTTTATTATACAAACTCAAAGGGTAATAGTATGCCCCTAAACTTATTTTGAAGCAACAGCAAAACCTCACCATTTTCTTTCTTTTTGCAAAAAAGTAAACCAAAAAGTTACTTATCCAATAACTTTCACATTTGAGGTGACAAAAAACTGTCACATGACTGTCCAGAGCCAATCATGAAACAGGACAGTATACTACACTACCTCACCCCTAACAAATACCTGACCAGCAGCCTACTTTAAATTGGGGCGACTCCATTGCACTTTTGACCAAAGAAATAATCTTAAGCGTATTGGTCTTCGCTGACAGCCTTCTGTTGCAGCTCTCTGATTTGAGAAAAATTGTTTGAATTACGATAAAACACAGAGGTTAGGTTTTCCCCCTTTTTCAACAAATCTAGTCTTAACACAAGGTTTATTCATTTATTAACAACAAAATAAACAAAAAAGACAATACAATACGAAAATATAAACAACAGACAGGTGGTTATTTCTAAACCAGGCAGCTGCATGTTAAAAACACATCCCTGTCTAACCTTTGGTCTTGTCTGAGTTGGCTGGAACTTAAGTAGTAAAATGATTTAATGTTTTATTTTACTTGGTTACTATTTACCTTACACCAGACTAGACCATGCAGGTAAAAAGAATACTTTGAATGATTTTCGTGTCTTCTTTTTACTTAGTTACTACTTACCCCAAACTGGATAAAGCTAAACGAGTACACATCCGTTGATAATCATCTTAGTTGGACTTAAGCATATTCTTCGCACTCTATAAGTGTTACATCCCCTGATTAAAGGGTTTTCCATCCTCTCGGTTTGCCCCATAGATCCATGAAACGAACGATTTACTAAGACATCATAAAAATGACTATAAATTTGTAAATTTGATGTAAGTATAATTATACACCTCATGCACCAAATATTATTTTGCAGTAATTTAAAATAAACTTGCCAAGTGACCGCATTAAAACGAAAACAAATATATTTAGGTAAAAGCCGTTGGAAAGCATGAAAAAATTTAAGAAAGTGCTTTTGTGAAATATTCTAAAGAACAATTTAGCGAGCAAAAACCACGTGAGACATAGATCAAGTAAGAGATGTTACAGATAGCACTGTAGTCAATTAACCTAAAATGTATAAATTTTATCAAATAGGCACGATTTATTTATTTTATTAAACAGCATGACAGTGCTGTATAGTCGAGCCCGGGGCTTCAATTCATGAGTCCGGCCTTTTTCAACTTTCAAGGACCGGACCCGGACTCGTGTCCCTGTGCTTTCTCAATGGGGAAAAATCAACCCCTCTGGCCGAGCCTTCAAATCGAGTTCGAGTCCGGACTCGACTACAGCCCGGCTACATGATATATTTTAATGAAAGAACTAAAAGCCGGCGAATCTAAAAAGGTCGGTTGTGTTTAGAAATAAGATCGGGCCTTTCCTTTTATCGTTTTAATGGTAGAAGTGTTCATAAAATAAAGCATTAGATTCAACAACGATTAACCCCCATTGAGTGTATGGGAAACAAATCTCTTTTCAAAGCAGAGTAGAACGATGGCGCAATGTCACTTTTTACATCTGTACATTCAATTCCAAACGCCTTTTCAACAAGGATATGTGTGACTAAATGGCGAGCTGAACCATTGTACAACTCCCTGGTACTAGACTTATGACTTGAAAACTTTTTTCTTTCTACATTTTTAAAATTACCGCATTACATGACTACGTAATACAAAATTAGGTGGAGGAATGTTTCGGTATAAGATGGGAACTGAAAGGTTGATTGTAAAAAGCCAAAGGTCTAAAGAAAGGTTTTACGGCCGGTAATCCACCATGCTACTGCTGTATAAAATAAAGGTTAACAATTATTATTGATTAAAAGACATTACAGGCCTACTGACAGTCGCTTAAGATATCTGTTATCGTGAATTGAAGAGGAGTCACACATTAGCGCACCACGTTATATTAGTTCAGGAATCTTGCTTCTTTCAATCATGTGGCATTATCAAACGTTTTGTCACGGATACACGCAATAACTCCTGATATAATTATTTGTACCTTAAAAATACTGTACTCGTCACCCAAATGTGAATAGCTTAACTTTTCAGACATCTGGCTGTTTGCCAAGCTCCCGTCTGCCCTGGCATTTCTCAGGCTCAACCAAGTCCAAGTACGTAGTCCCCGGCGAGGGCTATCTGATGACTTTCAAGTAAAAATGTACAAAACCGTTAGTGCTAAACGAAGTGTCAAAGTCATGATGACTTCATTGGCATTTCCATATCATACTGTCTCGAGGAACTGACACATACCATTTTGTACATGTCGAATTAAATTGGTACATGTCGATTTTCTGTGGTAGGATATCGTGGCGCTAGCGATAAGGACGAACGAGAAGGGGGTTTGACAAAATGTTCCCTCGAACGAAACCTTCTCACCACCTTGATTCATAGAGTCACTATTGAGTCAGACAGGTGTTGTAAGCTTCCTGAATCAAGGTAGGGCTCCTATAAGCCTGCGTATCGCCTCTGTGGCTGCAACCCCTTTAGACTGCCGCATTTTTTCGTAGCGATGAGCTGGACGAAAAAAAATCGTCCGCCCGCAGGCTCCTATTGGCAACGCCTTGCACTGGGTTAATTGAATCATGAATAAATAGTGATGTGAACGAAAAGTGTGGGTGAGCTCATGGCTGTGCTTATTCATGTGGAAAGGCAAAGACATTTTCAGCTTTTCTGTGGCAAATGTGGACCCCGTTGTTCTTGTTTTTCTCTAAAAGTAAGTACTGTCCGAAATGATCTTATCTGTACTTTTGTTGCGAATGTCCTCTAATTCGTTGTCATGGTAATCGTCAACAATGCCTTTGTCAAAGCCACCGTTATCATGTTCCATTATCTTAATTGTAGAGTCTAAAACTTTTTCATCCCTGACAGATTCCGTCTTCTTTAAATCCTTTAAAGAGAGGTAGTGAATGATACCTGCTCCAATAGAATCCCCTTCGACATTAACCATCGTGCGGAACCGGTCACTGTTGAAAAAATCATTGTATAATGTGAACATCGAATTAAAGTATAGAAGACATCTGATGACTTAAAATAAGCCTGTGGAGTGTGTTTACCGCAAAGCTGATGCCACTGTCTCTGCGTGTGTACACAGCCGAGTAGTGCAGGTATATTAGATTAACCCTTTACCGTTGTGCTCCGATAGGGACATATTTGCGCGCCTCGGGAGTGGGCGGAAAAGCAGACGTAGCACGCCCCGCATCAGCTTCCGTAGGCCATTGACCCCGTGACCTTAAACTGTTGTCTCTCTCGTTGTTGTGGCCGAATTTTCGGGTAACTACTCGCAGTTTCGAGCTCCGCGTGAAACAGTTAAGATGGGTGACAGCCGAGCTCTCCATATGGATCCAAAAGGACCCAAACAACGGTAAAGGGTTAATAATAGCAGTTCATGTATCAGAAACGTCAAAATAAAGAGTGTTAGGGAAGAAACATGGACAGATTGTGGTTAGACCTAATACTCTGACGTTAAGGTGACGTCATTTGGAGGTAAAAGATGAAACACTTGGATTCACGCTGTGGACTTCGCCCAGCGAGGCGAATGTAGAAGATACCACCATATTGTTTGACAAATTAGCTAAGTATACATTTTGGTGGAACTTTTAAAGATAAATATTTTCCTCCAAACGAGGTAAACATTCCAGTTTTCTCTGTACTTTTGAGGGTTCACGACCACTAGCAACCTTCCAAAGAACGCAGAATTGGAGAGATAATACAGTTCCTAAGATCTTAAATTGAAAGTGATTATTTTGGAGAAAGATACCTCAGCTCACAAAGATTTCAAGACAGGAAAATATAAGTATAATAATGCAGGACTGTTTTACCACAACTTGAGCAAAATATTCTTTGATGCTTGTAAGTTCCAAGTTACTTGTAAATTCTTTTCATTTAAAGTTATTAAATAGAAAATGCGACTATCACCATAAGGGGCACCTTTATATAAACAGTTGCTATGGGCGTGTAATTTTGAGCTTTGATACCGTACACCTCATATCCTAGTTAAACGATGGAAGTAGTACTTCCATGGTTAAACCAAAGTCCAAGTCAATTTAATTCTCTCTCTGCATAGAAGAGGGCGCTCTTCAAGTATGTACTCAAAGATATTATAAACGTATACCAAACTCCTATCCCTACACTGTTAGACGCGCTGACTCCTCATGGAGGCTCAATCGGAGGGGCGGAAGTATTGATTGGACATGCGCACAGTTCTATTCGGTGATCTGCGCGCACATCTATGCATGGGTAACAGAAAATTCCATTGTGACGAGATGTCAGCGTGCGTGCATTTTCAAAGCGAGTTCTGTACGTGCACAATGCATTTCTCCGTGTGAAGTCCGAAATAATTGACGCGTACTTCTGCGTACTTGGGAAAAGAACGCAGTAGTTAATTTTGTGTTGTAAGCGCGTAAGAATGTAAAACGTGCATAGATGTGCGCTTGTGAAGATACCATAGAAACTGAACAATCAATAAGCTAATGAACTTCAAACCAGGCGTTGTGCGTTTATGCTCAAATGTTCTTCTTAAGTAAAAAGCCCCGAAGAAGCCTAACACTGTTTCATGTAAGTGAAATTTATTGGAGAACTGTGTTTGCAAGAAGTGCTATATTTTAAAATCACACGTATTAATTCTACCGGCAGATATCAATTAACTGTTAGCTGTCAAAACGACTGATCAGTGATCAGCACTTCCGCCTCTCCGATTCGGCCTCCGTGAGGAGTCACCGCGCCATTTTTAGTTTGGTATCTATGTTTATAATATCTTTGTATGTACTTGAGAGCCGAATAAATTTGTGGTTCTGCTATACTATGTTGCAACGGAGAAGTCAAGAGGGAATTTAATTGAGGAGTTATGTTCCTGACAACGATTAACATTATTCCAGGTGGAGTGCTGAGAAAAGACATTCGACCTATATTTTGCAAAATTAGGAAACTTTAAAAACTCGACCGAACGATTTTCTCAATGTAGCAGTAGGATTCTGCGAAATGGACCGTTATTGTAATAATTGTATACACTGTTGATGAACCATGTTCTTCAGTTGAACCTATTATACGATAAAATCTCATGAATGTAGGAAAAAAGGAAGGCATACAAGTACAAGTTATTCTAAAGATTACAGCTCTTTTGAATCTGTAGCGTCAACCGCATTCATATATGTTTCTTTTCAATCGAGTTACAAAAATCTTTTTGGAAGATTCTGTAAGATAGGTTTCAGAGTATTAGTAACACTGTTTTCTAGATGAGTAGCCTACTTGTAATAACCTAATACGTGAAAGGTCTTATCTCAGTCTCATCAAATAGATTCCACTCGATTACTCCATATAGATTTTACCAAATCGATAGAAATGGGGACATGGTCAATTTGTGGCTTGTCAATTCCTTAAGGAAAGAATTGAAGCACGTCTAAAGGGACGTCCCTTTGGTTTTACTTTACTCTGAAAAGTATAGCTTTGCGAGAATACTGCTGTAATAATTTGAAATTTTTCGACAAGACTGTTGTACCAATTTGAAATTAAAATAAACGAAACATCCTTACACAATGAAATCGACAGCTAAGATGAGTCCCACATCTTCGGTTGGTAGTCCCACAGCAGTAAGTACGATGACTAGAGTCACTACACCTGCTTGGGGTATCCCGGCAGCACCTATACTGACGAAGGTGGCAGTTAAGCTGCAAATATAATCAAACATTAACATTGTAATAGATATTTTATTCATGTAATTCTTTGTGAAAGATGGGCCATTTTCGGACTTCTGCTTGTTCCTTCGTGAGAAGCACGAACCCGACGAAAACAGTTTAATAAGTATGCCCATGTAACGTCAGATATCGTTAAAAATACTTAAGTAAAGAAAGTGAGGCAGTTTGACAGTATAAGATATCAGTCACAACAGCTTTGTTAACTTCTTTTAAATTAGAAAATGATAACTCCCTTCTTAAGACATTACAAACAAGTAATATCTTTGCAATTATTTTGACCATAGGGGAAATTTCAGTACATTGGTTCCGGTATTATGGCAGCAGAGTTTTGCTTTTCTTTCTTTTAGTTCCCATTTCAGAGAGAGCGTTGGATCTAGGTAATGCTCAAAACGTTCAACTTTTTCTTCCTCAGGAAGTCCGCAAATAGAGGGCTTGTTTTAACTTGACAATTTTGCAGGGTGATTTAATTTAATAATAATAGCTGAGAAATTCTAAAGGTATAGAGGGCGCACCGAAAAGAGAGCAATAAATGGTGTGTAAACTGTGGCGTTAGGTTCTTGACCGAGACAGTGCGTTTTTTGTCATGCGGCTGTTTATGTAATTGATCTACAGCAGCATAACAGATTTGAAATTTGAGAGATCAACCTGCTACCTGAACACAAGTGCACAAGCTTAAAAAGTTCGCCAATGTTAAAATGTTGACTTTTCACGCACTGTACGTACGGTTCCATACAAGCACATGTGACTATAGTTACTTCATGTACTACGATTGTGTTCACTTAACAAACCTTGTTCCATCCAGGGAGGTGTAATCACATCTCCCTGATCCATCTAATCTACCTCGTCAGGTTACCAATCAAAATCGGTGAATCTTGATCATAACTGAGTGTTGCTGATCTGGGATCACACTGGATTATGATTTACAGTGCGCTCACTCAAATAGGAACATAAACCATTAATCCGATCACTTCTAAATTTTGATGTATATGATTTTTTCTTGTACTTCGAAGTTCTGTTTCTATTTTTATTGAATATTTTGCACGTTTTCATTCATCTCTACCTACTTAAAGGGGAAGTTCGGAAAAAATTTTGTTCTTAAAGGCCCAGTTCTCTCAACCCAAACAGTAATTCTCCTAACCTTCTTATTTGTGACTATAGTTACTTCATGTACTACGATTGTGTTCACTTAACAAACCTTGTTCCATCCAGGGAGGTGTAATCACATCTCCCTGATCCATCTAATCTACCTCGTCAGGTTACCAATCAAAATCGGTGAATCTTGATCATAACTGAGTGTTGCTGATCTGGGATCACACTGGATTATGATTTACAGTGCGCTCACTCAAATAGGAACATAAACCATTAATCCGATCACTTCTAAATTTTGATGTATATGATTTTTTCTTGTACTTCGAAGTTCTGTTTCTATTTTTATTGAATATTTTGCACGTTTTCATTCATCTCTACCTACTTAAAGGGGAAGTTCGGAAAGATCTATGATTGTCAACCAGCACCTTTTACATTCTTCTAACAGATGTCATCCTTGCAAACGTGCTGAATGTTTCATATACCATGTCTGCATGGCCCACTTTCAGAAAACAAAAGAGTGACATTCCTTCCCAAAGTAGTGATGGGCCCAGTGACTACTCCTACAATACAACATTTCGCCACAACTAGAACGACAATTGACTCAAAGAGTAGTGGTACATAATAACAAATGAATGAAGTTCACTCTTTTAACGAGTTATCACTAGCCACACTCTTTTCTGGAGTGAATCTCGCGGCTATTTTGTTCTTAAAGGCCCAGTTCTCTCAACCCAAACAGTAATTCTCCTAACCTTCTTATTTAAGTCCCTCCCACAATGGTCTGAAACTAATCCTCATCCAGATACAATATCAGTTTATTGCTTCAAGACGAGTATAGAAAAACTCAATGTATATAATCAAAACACTATCAGTACCATTCATGTTGTGTAGAATATAAGCTTTGGTACTCTGCATTATTTGAATTAGCTGTCAATCAAAGAGCTGAGCCAATTGAGAATTTTGGTACACCCGTACCAAACTTGTGGTTTGGGGTGAGGGTTTGGCCCTTTAAGGTATTCATTTTGAGGGTGTAGAATATGGTCTGAAGACACAAATGCGAAGATACCAGGGCAAACAGTTTGTTAGTTAGATGTCCTGCATTGTGACGACGAGTTTTGTTCTTCCGAGTAAATCTTGTATCCAATACAGTTCTTTTTTAAGCTCGCATACTTCACACTCTCATCCCTGTAGTAATTATTGTATTGCGCGTGCACCCTTCAATCTTGGCGTTACACGACAGGCAGGAATACCTACATTAGTGAACGTTGAAACTGGAAGATCCACACTGCTTCGTTTCCGTTTTTACTATCTATACTATCACTGTGCAGACAGCTAATGTTAAGCCTGTCCATGACTTTCCACCGTTTTCTTTGCACACATACTAAATTAGTCCCGACGAAGGACTCATTCATAATTAGAAACAGCTTAGAATGCAAAGTGAAATGTTACTGATTGATGGAATACCGACAGTCTTTATTTCAGAAAAAGTTTCAGTTGAATTGGCGCTTGCTTTCTCTTTGACACGATAAGAATACATAACTTGCAATTCGCAAACGAAGTAATTAGCGGATAAATATGTTGTAAAGTTTAGTGTGATGAGGGCATATGCGTCGTCAGCTACTACGCGAATCCGGACAGCAAGTGATAGTTTGATATCAGTCGGCAATAACTGGGGTCTATCACCTTTTAATTTTTCAATTTCTTTGCTCACGTGCACCATGGATGGCTGTACACTGAATTGTACTTTGATTCCTTCGATTTCACTGAATATCAGCACTTGATATTCAGGTAGACAATAAATGAAGACAATTTAAGGCCGACGGACCTCACTAATGGCCGCATGCAGTCACTGAACACAAGCGCTTATCGGATCCGTCTATACGTGCAATGGCTCAACGTAGACAGGTAGACTGCACTGTATACCGGTATTTACATTTGTATACACTGCAAGTACAGACCAGGGCCCGTTCCACAAAGAGTTACGCACAATTTTAAGTATGATTTACTGTTGACTTAAGTATGGGGAATCAAGCTTAAGATTGTGCGTAACTCTTTGTGGAATGGCCCCAGGACTTAACCATGGAACTTGAAGTACTACGTTGGAGGTAGTGCTTCCAAGGTACTCCCGTCCTTGAACCAATTGGTTGGAAACTGGACCGTAAAACTCCCCCTAACTAACTACCGTAACTAACTGATCAAAAGCAGCTGGCTGTAGGGCTGCACGTGCGAAATGTACTTCCGCTGGGTTAGTTAGATGAGAATTAACGACCTACCAACACCAATCAGTTATGTAGAGTCAGTCAACTCGATACGAAGTTCAAATTCCAAATTCATTTTCAAGTATGTTTCAACTTCAAATTTAGTTTCCCGGGCGCCTCTTTCGACAGGCGGGAAATACCGTAGACATATTGAACCTCCAGCCCACAGGGGCCGTACTGCCGTTGGGACAAAACAATAGCATGCAAAGCACACGCACCGCTAGAAATCAAACCACAGTGTAGTATATACTTGTCTTGTTTCAAGACTCTGGTTAATTTGCGTCCACCACACATTGGCCTTGAAGCCTCCAGAGCCGTATTAGGCCCACTTTGCACTGCGCCCTCCATTATGCTTAGCTTTTGAGAATTCCCTCTGGTTTCAAAAGATAAGAAAGTGGAGGGCGCAATGCGAAGTAGGCTTCAGAGCCCGATGTGTGGTGGACGCAAACTGACCAGAGTCTTGAAGCAAGACTTAGTATAAACTATACCGAATTAGACAAAATGAACGATATGACTGTGTGAAATGGAACTGGTACTGGGAGCTGGGTTAACCTCTTTCGAAGAACTGAATGAAGCAGTTTGGGGCGGAATCAGGCTGGGGTTTGGGTTAAACCCCCGTTGATTGTCGAGGAATTTTCATTTCCTATGATTTTTTGCTTATTTGTTTATTGTTTCGTTTTGAAGCATACCCCACCTTTCGTCAAAACTTGCATCCAGCCTCGCAGTGAATAAATACTCTAAAGAAAACAACGTTGTATATGCCATGGCAGATTGCAATTTGTTAAAGGTCCGATTCTACCACCCCAAACAGTACCAATTTTCCTAACCTTCTTACTTAAGCCCCTCCCGTTTGTCGGAAATTCATCCTCATCCCGGAGACACAGTCTCACTTTATTGCTTCAGGGTGGGTATAAAAACTTAAGTTCAATGTGTATAATCAAAACACTCTCAGTAGTACAGTTAATGTTGTGTAAAATTAGCTTTGGTACTCTACATTCGTGTTTGAATTAGCTGCCAATTAAGGAGCTAAGCCCATTGAGAATTGCTGTTAACCTCTACAAGAATTTCAGTCTGGGCAGTCTGGGGTGAGATGATCATTGGCCCTTAAGGCTGCAAATGAAAGTTACGTCCGTTTCATTTGACGGAGAACCTGAATAATAGAGCCGGGCGTCCCGGTCAATAGGCCCACCCAGGTTATACAGGCCTATCAAGAAAACGTTTCACACTCAAATTTACAGCTTGATCCAGCCTAGTAGGTTAGCGTTAGATAGATTACGACAGTTTTGCCCAGGCCATCCGTGTTGTTTATGAGAGTTTTCCGTTGACCGAGCTTTCATTTAGGCTAGGACCGGCACCAGTCGAAGATCCACATCCAAACATTTTTTAAGCCCCAGCCTCAAACCCGTCCACACACGGGTACTACAATTCTCCATATTTGCCGCAGGCAAATGCAGTTCTACTTATCTGTGTGTGTATCAGTGTCAGTGAGCAAGTAAACACCAGATTCACACAGTTTAGTTGGAATGCGCCCTCATATATAACTGAAAATGTCACTGACGTCTTGACCACTAACAACATATCACACGAATGTCTTATTATGTGTCAGGTAGAAAAAAAAAGCAAGGTTAATATACGACTGGTGTTCAAGTTTGATTTCAGGTACGGTCCAAATAGGTAAGTCATTCTTTTTCAATCATCCATGAATGAATTCTCTCGATTTAGAAACCTACCACAGTTTTTGCCCATGCACTCTACGACCAAAACAGAAATCTTCACCCTGAATGTAGTGAAAATTCACTTCCGACGCCCAAACTCACTGTACACACTCGTTTTTGAGTGAATATCGCTCTTTTGATTTTACAATCAGTATGTCCTCACCTAATGACAAGGACTTCTGCAAATGTCAATGGTATCCCGTTCATCTGTGCGACGTAAACAGCTGCCACGGCTTCGTACAGTCCCGTACCATCCATGTTGATGGTGGCGCCTAATGGGAGTACAAAGCGAGTTACTCGTGGATTTATACCATTATTTTCTTCGAGACATCTCGTCGTAATAGGAAGAGTTGCCGAACTGGAAACAAAAGGATAAAACTGTATCAATGATTAACTTTTTCATGGGAAATCACTGCAGGTGATACCCATAGGCCTATGGAGCAAACTCAGTCGGACGGCATATGGGATTTATGAACTTACTGAATGTAGCACATGCTGACATGGCTAAGGGTAAACCCATATGTGGAACTATATAGGTTCATCTCCTGCTCCCAATGGGTTAAGATTCCCTCATAAAAAATGTGGTGGGTTAAAATAAGCAAAATTCCTGTGTCTGTCCACACTGTGAAATTTATCAAATGATTTCAAATAAAATATAAAATGTTTTCCATACGGGGGTACTACATCTAATTTATTTTAACAGTTTGATGAGCTTAAATCACTCTACAGTTTTAAAGAGGAAGCTGTTGCCCATGTACGTCAGTCTAAAATTTCAGCACTCTATATCCAAAGCCCTTCATTTATGAAATCAAGAGCTTCCATGTTTCTTAAAACATGAACCTTGAAACACTCTCTTTTCCTTTAGAAAGGAGAATGGCCCAGGTAATGAATCCTCTTATTATGGGGCTACGGATGGATATCTAGCCCGTATAACTAGGGTTAATGGACATCTAGCAGTCCAGGTTAAAGTCTGAGGGATGGGGTTACGGTTTCTTATTTGCTCGTATTTCTGATATTTTTACATCGTCATCTTTAAAACTAAACCCACACTAGTCTATTCTATAAGTCCTGGAAATTGGCAGGGCATTCCTAGGTGGTGTATTGCTATAGGCAATCATAGAGTACGTGTTGAATTTGGACCATATAGTCACCCCCCCCCCCCCCATTCTCTCCCGGTAACAGGGAACGGCATTTTTTTCAACCAGGGTGATGAAAATATCATATCCCCGTTTAAACCAAACAAAGCTCATTTCAGTTTGTATTTTTCTCTCGTAATAAACCTGAGAGCAAAAAGTGATATCTTATACATATTGGTAGTAGATAGTCTTCTCTATATCCCACGTATGAAAGGTGTTGAAACAACGCAACTGGTTGCGTGACGTTTTTCACTGAAAGTTAGCAAAAACTTTGACGTCAAGGAATTGAAAAACACAAAGTTATGAGATACGTGATTTCAACTCTGATAATTTTGTTTTATTTCTAACGTTTAATCTTTCACAAACCCTGTCTAATGGTCACAACCAATTGACCATTAAAATAACGTACCGAAGAACCCGACCTTTTGAATGCACATAGTATATAATACCGGCTCTGTAGGCAGACAGACAGACAGACAGACAGGCAGACAGACAGACAGACAGGCGGACACATATAGGTACAAAACATTCACACCTAACCACACTAAATAACACATTCGTGTGAATGTGTCGGTAAGTCCCATCTAACTAACTAACCTAACCATAAGAAGATGAGTTAAGGAATAGCCTCCTTGAATGCAACAAAAATTTTAGAGCAAACCAATGATACTATTAGATAAAATTAAGAATGATCTTCTTTTATATTTCATTCAGTGTTTATTACATTGGAAAACTACCGCCTCAAGAAATGCTGACACGAAGAATGGTATGCTTACCTTGAAGAAGTGCCAAGTGCAGTGAAGAGAGCTTGTGTTACGCCAACTAAATATTTGAATGGATTCCGACGGGTTGCAATTAGAAACAACAAAGGCAAAACAATGACACCGTGAATTAACAGGCCAGTTAAGACCGTAGCCATAAATAATCCAAGAGATTCCATGAGTTCCGCCCAGTTATCAACAGCTATCATGGATCCAACGATAAGGAAAAATACACCAATTGGTCCGTACCTGAAAGGTATAAAATACATTGCGTTTATTTTCAATGACAGAAAGGCAGACACACAATTCAGTCGACACGCAGACAGACAGACAGACAGACAGACAGACAGCCGGCAGACAGGCATACACCGTATATAGGTACAGAATAAATTACACATCACGAATCACGATCTCCATGCTACACATGCTGTCGAAGTCCCTGACTCTATGCACCAGTCCCTTATTCTGCACACCCAGTGAAAAGATACAGCACTTAATACGTTACTCGTCGTTGAGATAAAGAAGAACACTATCACCATTTGATTGTTGCAACTGATTTGGGATACAATTTTTTTCAAGGTAAGTCCCCATTTAAGGTTAGTTTTTTTTTCGTTCAGTAATTGAAATACATTACATTTGCTTTCTTCTGAAATATTTTTGACAGGGGAGAAGAAACTGTACACTACAAAAATGTCTGTACACTTACATAAAAACTAAAAGAATGCATACAAAGTGTTGCCAACTTATTGACAGCACTTCTGTGTATCCATTTTGTAATTCTTTACTTTTTCTTTTGTAAGTTTACAAAAAAAAAATATTATTTCCCACATTTTTTAACAGTTTGGGGCTGGTGTCAAAGAAATTTAAATTTTCTTGGACGTACAAGTTTATCAGGGTCTTTCACTTTAGTCTTCTGTTTATTAATGTAATGTGCTACAAAAATGGTTTTAGCCAACATCTTGTTAATATAGTTTTTCTTTTCTTTAATACAAATTTTTTTCATTACTCAAATCACTCAGGTTTAGTCCATTTGAGTTCCCATGATCAGTGGCTTGTGACCCTCCCAGTGAGTAAGAAAAATGATCTCTTCCAGTAATCGTTTTAAAAGAACGGTCATTTAAAATAATCATGTTCTGTGGAGACATGCTGTTGGTGGAGATTATTGGTGAAATGAATGGTTTCATAAAGTTAATTGAATTGTTTAATTTCTTGTAGGCAATATTTGTAGGCAATATTTTCTTGAATCTTCCATTCGTCAAATGAAGCTCATTTCTAAGTTAAGTCTTCTTCAAGTGATATATGGGTATTGTTGTGTTACAGATGTGAAGGAGAATTATATAAGCTATTCAGAACAGAGACTTCAAATTTTACAAAAAAAAAAAACATTAAGGCATATAACCTATCTTTGGTAAAAGACTGTGTCTTGCTTCCTGGAGTAGATCCCTGGTGAGAGTATAATTTAACTGCCGAAACACCCCCGTAGCAAGGGTTCTGACAAGAGGGTAAATAAATATATGGCCACCTTCGAACATAGACGTACGGGACGGGGGGGGGGGGGTCAGGGGCTGCACCCAGATTGGTCAATTACTAGCTGAATCGAACAGACTTCCTTTCCTTTGTCGGGAAGAGAATATGTCTTCGTTAGGGATCTAGAGTCGGAAAAGGGGTCACCGCCCACTGAGAGAAAGACTCCCGTAAGTACACGCCGTTGCAGCAGGTATATTCGACAAGGATTGTAAATTAAAGCTCACCATTCTTGAACGATTTTTTTTTCAAGTTTAGAGCCTATGAAGTACTCAAAATTTGGACACTGAGCCACGGTGTGACGTCATGTCATAGTTGTATAGCTTACCACATTATAATTCCCACAAGTGTCATGACCGCACCATTTGTTGCCGAGAAAAACCTTAGCACCAGTTGACCGTCGTCTCCAAGTCTTCCGATAACAACACCGAACGCAATTGAAAATGCGACTAGCCCTAGTATATTCATATTGTCGACAAAACGACCGACGTAGACAGTATTTACTGTGTCTGTGACATTGTCATTGTACCAAACAACATA
The DNA here is from genome assembly GCA_037179385.1 of Holothuria scabra. Lineage (NCBI taxonomy): Eukaryota > Metazoa > Echinodermata > Holothuroidea > Aspidochirotida > Holothuriidae > Holothuria > Holothuria scabra. Next base: position 39,760,784 of record CM074186.1, read on the forward strand.
GTCAGAACTAGTTTTGAGGATGGTTGTCATATCAACCAAGATGGCGTCCAGGTCGCGAATGAGGATTGGTAATTTTTCGACGTCGTCGATAGTTCCGGCTTTGGGCTGAGTTGTGATTTTTGCCAGGTCCATGAGAACAGCACTTATATCATCTAAGAGACTGCTCAGTAAATCAAGTACTTCAGTATCGACAGCTTTCTCTGAATCTAGCATGTACATTAAATTTACTGTCATTTGAATAAGATTTTCTGAAATGTAACCCAGACTAAGAGCGTTTCTCGCATCCATGCTATGTAGCGATCCTACAACGATGTTCATTATCTGTGTTGTCATCAAATTGATAGCACGTGTCAATTCTGTGGAGATCTCCGTGGGTGTGGCAGATTCTTCTAAATCAATCAAACGCATTAATTGATTGTTTAGACTTCTAATTATCAAACTTTGGCCAAAGGGGTCTAGGATATACAGGACATAATCTAGTGACGTCATGGTAGTCAAGATAGGGTCAGCGATATCCAATAGGAGTTCATCAGTAAAGGTAGCCTTTAAGCTCCCAGTCAAACCTAACATCTCCTTTTGCAAGTTGATAGTACTTGTTAAAACCTTTTCTGTAGAGTTTTGAATCACATGCAAATCGTCATCTGATAAAATCTCAGGAAACGCTTCAATTAAGGCCTCGAAGTTAGAAATATTTTCCTGCAGCTGCAGTTGAAGCTGTTCGATGGATGTTGTGTTGACGGTTTGGTCAGTTTTTGTGACGTCATCAATGAAAGTTGTTGCTGATGCCACATTTTCTTGCATCGCAGTAAGAAATTTTCTTAAATCCTGACTCACAGAATCGCTGTCTACCAACTCGCTTTGAAAAACCTTAGTTTTACTCTTGAGTTTCCTAATCTTACTATTCATCATAGTGAGAGACTGTGTAATAGTGAAACCAGATGCCAGTGTTAGATTAAAGATGTCACCGGAAGTAAGGCTTTCTGCAGGGATGACTTCTTGTTCAGCCTCCGTCTTGTACTGTTGAAGAGGAACAGACGTGAATGATATCCAATTAATATCCAAAAAAATGTCTCTTTATTAAAGGGAAGATTCAGTCAGTCCAAACTGACTTACTTTACCTACACATCCAAATTCATAAACATTATACTAAGATGATCTTTGAAAAGGAGCCCAGAAGCCTACAACCTACTTACATGAAACTTTTTCTAAAGTTCTCCTGATTCTCTGGCAAAGAGCGGTTCCGCGAAACCACACTTTAAACTGCTTCCCGAAGAAGCTACACGTCCACTGAAGGACAACACTTGACCAACCTCACGGCCCTCAGACCATTTACATCATTGGTCTGTCATGTATGGCTCCATGATTCTGGACTGAACGAAAAGAACAGATAGGCCTAGTGCAAATGATTTTAGCCAAACATTTCTCCACACACGTACCCTGGTCATTTAGAACCTGTGTGAATTTATCGTTTTTTCTTACCTTTTCGATTTACTCTTTTAATGATATTAGAAATAAAAAAAAAACTGCTTTTAGGAGTTTTTAGGAGTACATTGCAATTAAACCACTGATATTGTACAAATTTACGGGATTCTACAAAAGTCGAGAACTGCGGTGGCCCAAAGTTAAACAGATGACAATCTCACCCCTCCTAAGCAATGTAAGCAATAAGTAAACAGGTGAAGGAACAACAACAATAGAAATGAGTGGGTACTTCCAGAAATCACGTTTACACCGTTACCATTCTGACATAATCCTCCAAATAGAATTAAAGGGGAAGTTGAATATATAATTAAATTTTCACATGTGGAAGAAGAATTATATCTACACAGCGTGGTGAAATTTCCAATTAAATTGGACATGTATTTCTCGAGATATCAGCAAATGAAGTTACGGTAATAGATTTGTGTTTCAAACTGAACTTGAGTGTAGCAGAGATTATATCACTCCCTCACATTGACACGGAATGCTTTGTTTCCATTTGTTTTTCAGACTGTTGTGTTGACCTTGTATTCATGTTTATTGGGAACAGGACCGCCACATAGGGACTGCAAAGTTTGAAAAGTTCTCATTCCACTTATGCAATCACATTTTGATTGTATGGGACTGTTGAGGAGAGAATAAGCTGTAAAATTTAAAGAAAAACAAAAGATTGTCTATTAATGAGGGGATATGATGTCATATGTGCTTGCTTCAAGTTCACTGTTTGTTGAAAATGTGGCAAATCTACTTTCTCATATCTTGAGAACCACAAATCGGATTTCAATGCAAATTTCGCCAAAGTGCCGAGAATAAGTACCCCTCTAATATTTTGGAACTTGATATGATCTTAAACCCTTTTTAAGTGCCCGAACTTAACTTGCTTACACTATCATTCAACTTATTTTTTAACGATTTCTCTGCCGTCTCGTACGTTGGTGGTAGAACTTGCCAAGGCTTTAGGATACCTCCTTTTGAATATGTTCAGGTACTTCTCTTTTATTTTTTCATAATTCATTAGGCTTCACTTTGTATTTTAGAGTGGATGGAACTGTCATCTGATTTCGCTCCTTCCCGATCACTGCGCTACTCGGCTTCATTACAAAACAGCCAATGCAGCCTTGTCCAGAGAGCTCAATAAAAGCAAAAAGAGGAAAAGAACTGAAGGAGGGAATTATAGCGTTTCCAGCTTTTTGCATCGCTGTTAACGTCACCAGGTTTACAGCTCACTGTAGCTTTTGGTATAGCTAGAGTCACCGACGACATTTACATACAAGTCTGTAACTTAGCTTTTCACACAGATGTAACTTGTGATCAGTGATTTGGCTTATTTGGAAGGTCAACAGTTACAAAGTTGTACTTACCGTTCGGAAGCATGCTTCGACAATGTTAGGAGGAAAAATGTTTCTGTGAATAGAAAAATGAAAGAAAAGCATCGTTGTTAAAGTGAAATTATTTGGGAGGTTATCTTACAAAACGTCAGTAATCCAAGCCCACATTTTCGATTACTTGAATCGCTCACTTCATCAAATGGATTTTCGCCTTCTATGTGGTCCTGTGATATTTATTATTTTGAATACGGAATACTGCCAATGTAAATGAACAGCCCGACTTGAGTAGAGACGCGCTTTATTAAGTTAATTTACTGTTTCAAATATTGATGTAATTTTATAGTCTTAACTGAGTCATTTGCTCTGCAGCCGTTGCTCGCATAGGTAAGCGTGGCGGCCCACTGTTTCCCGAAAGGATAATTATAGGCTTATTTCCGGACACAAAATTTATAAACTTCAAGATGTGCAGAAAAATTTTCTTTTTTAGGAGGCGAAAACTTCATCTCAATAACACATAGCGTTCGGAAGACACAAATTTATAAAGTAATGCAACTTTTTTTTTTGATTTATTGTATCAACACCTCCCTGGTTGCATCATGTAAATCTGTGATGTCATCGCGTCTCATGAATTTGATATGACATTCAATTTATTTATAATTTTGATGTCGCTGCATGAAAATACTATGGTGGTTGTACTCAACGTATGTTGAAAGGTAATGCTTGATCTACTACAGGTAAACTTTATAACAAGTAACTTTATATTTAAACATTCCCACAGTATAAAATTTCAAGGACAAAAGGACTTTAACTTATATAGAAAGACAAAACGAATGAGTGACAATGTGCCCACATTACATAACCTTTTGTTTCTTTCTTGAAGAGCAGCGGCATTATTTAACATAAGTTACTATTTTGATGCCTTCCCCCAAAGTGCTAACGCATATGCCTTTTTTCTGTTAGCTTTCCCTCGGCTTCCAAACAGTAGGCCTACGGTACGTTCTAAATCTTATATAACTTTTTGCGGCTTTGTTGAAGAGCAGCGGTATTTTTAAACAAAAGTTACCAATCATTTTTTAAATGAGATATGTTGAGTTAGGAAAAGGAATTACGACAGTGTTTCAAGAACACGGGGTGGATTTTTTTCTCTTTTTTATACAAAACCCCATTGAAAAAGCCACCAGAAGGCCTTTAAATAACTGCCGAAGGAATGGTGCCCTCCCCCCCCCCCCCCCCAAACTACCAACGCATATGCCTTTCTTCTGTAAGCTTTCTCTCGGCTTCCATAGGTTCTAAATCTTATTTGAAACTCGATAGATACCTATTACGTAACTCAATGCCCAGTGATGGTTTCAAACATTTCAAAGGAGGCAAAAATGTCTGTTCCTCAAAGTTTACACTATAAAGTAAAAAATCTGTTATCATAATATGCATATTCAAACAGAATGAAAAGTTTCGAGTTTTTTCTTCAATTGCAAACAATACTATTTTTCTATAGAAACAGAGCACCCAATTGCCCACGTTACAAATGGTCTCGTATGGCTGAGTCGATGGGCCGTACTATACGACAACACTAAAATGCACGATCCTACAAATGTTTTGCGAAAGTCTTGTCTGGCATGAGTCCATGGGTTATCCCTTTCGGGAAACCAAAAGTAAGTGGCATCCCCAGACATTTTGAAATAGGGTAGAGGCACTAGGAGCGCAGGATTTTTTTAAGATTGTCAAAAGTATATCTTTCGTTATGTCGCTCTGTTTACTGAGTGTATCGGGAGGAATTTTGGGAAAAAAAGACCTAGCCTAATTTTGTCATTGTAATGTGCAGCGCTCCCTGGTATCAAATTTGAAGGACAGAGCGACCAAAAGACACACTGTTTTTTCGCGTGGAACTCCCCGTTTGACTACCGGATTAGTCTATATAACAACTCTGCGTATTACTTGTAAGGTGTCACTTGATGGGAAAACGGTTCAGGATTGAGAAAGTGATATGAGTCTATCAGAAAAGGCACAACGTAAAACATTGGGGGTCTGACTGTCAGCAAGACTATAGGTGGAACGTCATTACACGTTGAGGCGGAGAGTCCAAGAAAAGTTTTGGCTTTGTAGCCGCCCCCCCCCCTCCCCGTGGCCCTCAGTGACACTTTTGAAGTAAAACGATCAAGCATATGTCTAGCACCCACTGTAAGTCCTCCTCGTGGTCCACACTTCTTGAAGCACTTTGCAAATTTTGGGGGCTTAGCCTTTACTCTCTTCATTGGAAAGTTGATCCCCAAGTTCCCATGATTCAGCTGTTACTGGAGCGTTACCCATAATGCCTTCAATCCATCACTAGTAAACCCTGTTTATAATTTTTACATATCATAACAAAATACATGGTTCATCGTTCATCAGATGTAAGTTAGCCTTCGAATAACACGGCAGTACACTACCTGAGGTATGTCGGATTGTATGTACTAACGGTCCAAAGTTCATGTTAATGTTTCCTATTATAACGACCTCAATTAACGAACTATCTTACCATTCATGAATGCATTGTGTGTTTGTTCTAATCTACATAACCTATTTAGAGCACATATGTTTATAGAGCGGCCATTGTTTTTATTAATCGAATCTCCAGTTCAAAGTGTGTTCTGTATGAGTATGACTCTTCGATCATTTTAACAGTTAAATCAGTCCTTGAGATGAAAAATCACACATAACAAAGGTCACATGTCACTAGCTCCAAGCAGTTATTTTTTTCCCAAATTGCTATTGCAAATGACAGAATGTTTTGTGATTGTCTTTTTATCATGTCATTGACAAACTAACAAGAATCACAAGCGGATTCTACAAGTATCAAAAACGTATGTCCCAATCCTTTGTAATCGCCATTTGGAAAAGGGTTTACTATGAACTACGGGTAACTCAGTTTGAAACAACTTTATTAAAATTGTAAGCTATACTCCTGGAGCTACAAATTTTAATTCGTTTAGTTTATACTTTTCAACTGTTCCATCTCGTTCAGACACTTACCCTCGTCAAACAAGAATGACACAATTTTGGCTACACAGCCGTAGCATGCAACTGCATTGAAATACTTGAAATATCGTGTTAGAAAATACTTCGCATCTACGCTTAACTTCATAAATGTAGCCATTTTTTCTCAAATGGCAAATAAAATCCGCAACCGCTATACTCTAGGTTATCTCCTTCAGTGCATTTCTGGAATCAGCACATAACTTAAAAATAGGTAAATGTCTCAATATCGTAGATGATAACCTCTTTTCAGTCTTCAAAATAGCAGTATCAAGAAGTTTTGGTTTGTGCTCTTTTGGTCCCCAGTAAAATAACACTGAAAAAAAGACACATACCAAATTTTAATTCCAGGATGCAACTTTGTAGCCGCTGTTTGGAAACGGGTCTATAAACTACTCTTTAAATAATTAATAATGCGGCAAAGGTTTTTGTTAGGGAAATAAAGAACGAGAGAAAGTTCAACCACAGTAGACACAGATGACGACAAAAAATCATCATTGTTGTAGTTAATACTAATTGTCGTTCTTGTTGTTGTTTGTTACTGATGCTGTTGTTGTTTTATTGTTTTTCATCGTTGTTATTGTTATCGTTGTTCTTGTTGTGGTGGTGTTAGTTTTGGTGTTGTTTACCACTAGAACACTTTAAATTCAACACTGGACCAATTTTAGAGTTCGTATCATACGTATACTCGTTTTGGATTTCAATGTAGCCTAGTCATAGCTTATAATATGCTCATATAGTAGGAATATATTTGGGGTAACTGATCGTATTTACATTTTCAACATATATTAGCGTATTAACAACACATTAATGTACTGGCGGACAACATATTAATGCACTGACAACATATTAATGCACTGACAAAATATAAATCAACCGACAACATACTAATGTACTGACAACATATTAATGTACTAGCAACATATTAATGTACTTACAATATGATATCCAGGAAAGCGTAAGCGGAGTTAAAATCGTCGTTGCTGACGTCATCTGACGGTTCCATACCGACACGGTCTCCCGGTCTAATGGTCAATACTAGGGTGATACCGAGAATAACTGCTATTATAGTTGTCACAAAATAGTAGATCACCGCTCTCAAGCCCAACTTGCCGGACATCGCTGAATCTAATGAAGCAAGGCTGCTAATGAGACTAGATACTATTAAGGGAACTATCATCATTTTCAACATATTCATAAAAACAGTTCCAGGAAAAGTGATATAGAAAATCTCATCATCCGTGAAATCCTTATTTTTGCCGATAAGCCAACCCGCTAAAAATCCCGATATGACAGAGGCGATAAGTAGAACAAGAAGAACATTTTCAGGGTTCATACGACACGATTTTGATTTCTTCTGGTCAGATGTTTGACTGACGGTATCATCGTCATCGCTCTGGTAAGGATTAGACTCCATTTGCAAGTTATTCAGTCACTTTGAAGTTAAAGAAAATTTATTTTAAAGAGCAACGTGTTAGGAATTAGCCATCGTTCTGCTTGTGACATAAATTCACAAAAGAAATAAATTGTGACTGAAATCGTTTGGACTCTTACAGGCAATTCTGCTAACAGCTTGAAAAGTTCGCTAGTATTAAGTTAGTCTATCATTTTTCTACTGTTAAGTATATTCTCCTCCGAATAAGTTGTGTGCTCGCCAGCTGTACAGTTAGGAGAGACTCTAAGACGAGAGACTATAAGATCTCTAAATGTCATTGCCGTATCTACATTAAATGATCCCTCCCTTGCGATCTCGAAAACAAAATAAAAGCTAGATTATCATGTAACGATCTAAATGACAAAAATGGCAAGAACAAAGTTCAAAAATGATATATCACAGAGAGAAAATGGTTTGATCTGTTGTATATAATCATAGTAATGTGCATTAACGCACGTCCATGTCACGAGTCCTACTAATTAAACATTAAAAGGTTAATGACAACTTTCTGAGCACCTGTCAAATACGAAACTATCATTGGCTAGTCAGTGAAAGGTTTATTTATTTGGTTTTTTCACATCCAAATCCATCATCAACTTATTCCGTGTTGGGTACAGTTTCTAGTTTTTTTCTGTTTGCTCTGGTGTTGCGAATTGTTAGTGCTGCTATCTGTCTATCTGTCTGTGACGAAGAAAGCAAGGAAGCAGTCAGGTTAAGATTTTCTTGTAATGATGGAAAAATGAAAGATAAAAAGGGCCCAAATCAAAGATAAAACAACATGTTTTTTTAGAACACTGTAAAAAATGGTTTAAACTGTACTAGTTTTCTCTTTGCTTTATTCGTCTATAAATGTACGTTTGTTTGTTGTCCTTCATATTTCCTACAATCTATTTGTGTTTTGTTTGCTTGTTTATTTATTTGTTTTACAAATATACGAAATTGCTTTTCTCATGTATGGGACATAACCAAGAAAATGGCGTCACTAAGCAGGAGGCTGATTACTCTCTCAAAACTTTAGAGCGAAAATCACTCTTTTTGGATAGGAATTAGGAACGGATCTAAGTTTCGAGAGGAAATTCAGTCGAAAAAGAGCAATTTTCACTCTTTTTAAAGTGAATATTCCGTCTGAATTTAGATCCGTCCCTAATTTCCTTCTTTAAATTGGATTTAGAGAGTACCTCTCATCAGAAAATGTTTGAGTTACAATTGGTTTTATTGGTTTCGATGATAAGAGAAACCAATGCAATCACGATGGCGTGCGTGTGTTTGTATGTATGTATGTATGTATGTATGTATGTATGTATGTATGTATGTATGTATGTATGTATGTATGTATGTATGTATGTATGTATGTGTGCGTGTGTGTGTATGTATGTGTGTGTTTGTGACACCTTGCTTGTTAACGCGATATCTCAAGATAGGAATGTCGCTGAGTTTTCAAACTTAGCACATGGATGCCCCATATTAAGAGAGAGAACCCTATTGAATTTGGTCAAATTTGAAGGTCATTTGAGGTCACAGGGGTCAAAAACTCGAAACACTTTACATTTAACACAACTAACTCGTTAACACGATATCTCAAGATAGGAATATCTGACAGTTTTCAGACTTGATACTTAGATGCCTCACATGAAGAGGAAGAACCCTATCGTTTTTGGTGGAGTTCAAAGTCATCTGGGGTCACAGGGGTCAAAGGACTGGAAACACTTTACAATACGATATGACACGGTAGGAATGTTTGAAAGTATTCAAATTTGGTACATGGATGTCCCATATCAAGAAAAAGAACAGCATAAGTTTTCGTTGAGTTTAGAGGTTATTTGGGGTCACAGGTGTCAAAGGACTCGAAATACTTAACATTTAACTCATTACCACAGTATCTCAATGTAGAAATGCCACCACAGGACTTGAAACACTTTACATTTAACTCATTAACACAGTATCTGAAGGTTTGAAAGTATTCAAACTTGATACATAGATGTCCCATATCAAGAAAAAGAACAATATCAGTTTTCAACGAGTTTAAAGGTTATCTGGTGTCACAGGTGTCAAAGGACTCGAAACACTTTACATTTAACTAATTAACAGAGAATCTCAATGTAGAAATGTTCAAAGGACTTGAAACACTTTACATTTCACTCATTAACACAGTATCTGAAGGTAGAAATGTCTGGAAGTTTTTAAACTTCGTACATAGATGCCCCATATCAAGAGAAAGAATGGTATGGCTTTTGGTCAAGTTCAAAGGTCATTTGGGGTCACAGGGGGTCCAACCCGGAAAACTATGTTTACACAATATCTTGAGGTAGGAAGCTTGGATTGATTTCAAACTTAATATGTTGATGCAGTATGATAGGGAAATGAACACTACTAATTTTGGTAGAGATCAAAGGTCATTTGAGGTCACAGGGGGTCAAACCCCCAAAATGTTTTTTTCATGATATCTCAAGTTAGGAAACTTGGATCAAATTAACACTCAAGATGTTGATGTGTTATGATGTAAGCAAGAACCCTTTAGATTTTGGTAGAGGTCAAAGGTCATTTGGGGTCACAGAGGGTCAAACCCCGAAAACCTTGTTTACACGATTTCTGAAGGTAGGAAGCTTGGATTGATTTGAATCTTGATATGTTGATGCAATATGATGGGAAGAAGAACCCTATTGATTTTGGGAAGAGGTCAAAGGTTATTTGGGGTCACAGGGGGTCAATCCCCCAAAACCATGTTTACATGATATCTCTGGGTAGGATTAATTTCCAAACTTGATATGTTGATGCATTATGATGTATGTGAAAATCCTACTGATTTTGGTAGGGGTCAAAGGTCATTTGGGGTCACAGGGGGTCAAACTTGGAAAACCTTGTTTACAGGATATCCCAAGGTAGGAAACTTGGATTAATCTCAAATGTGGTACTGTATGTTGATGCATTATGATGTAAGGAAGAATTCTATTGATTTTGGTACTGGTCAAAGGTTATTTTGGGTTAAAGGGGAGCCGAACCCTGAAAACCTTGTGTACATGTTATGTCAAGGAAGGAAGCTTGGATTGATTTCAACCTTGAGATGTTGATGCATCATAATGTAAGGAAGAACCCAATTGATTTTGGTAGAGGTCAAAGGTCATTTGGGGTAACAGGGGGACCAAACCCTGAAAACCTTGTTTACATGATATCTCAAGCGAGGAAGCTTAGATTGATTTCAAACCTGACATGTTGATGCGTTTTGATGTATGGAAAATCCTACTGATTTTGGTAGGGGTCAAAGGTCATCTGGGGTTGCAGGGGGTCAAACTCCGAAAACCTTGTTTGCATGATATCTCAAGGGAGGAAACTTGGATTAATCTCAAACTTGGTATGTTGATGCATCATAATGTGAGGGGAAACCCTATTGATTTTGTTATAAACAAAGGTCGTCCAGGGTCACAGGAGGCTGAAATCCTGAAAACCTTCTTTGCATGATATTTAATGGTAGGAAGCTTGGATTTTTTCGAACTTGATTTGTTAACGAATTATGATGGGAGGGTGGACCCTATTAATTTTGGTAAAGGTCAAAGTTCACCTGGGGTTATCCAAGGTCAAACCTTGAAAACCTTTCTTACTTTGTATTTCAAGGTGGGAAAATGAGAGAGAGTTAGAATGTGGAAAGTTAGAATGTGGATGTGTGATGGTTGGAAGATGGCTTCTGTTGTCCTTGGTGGAGGTTGAAGGTCAATTGGGGTCACCAGAGATCAAACTATGAAAACTTTGTTAATAGGATAGAATATCTTAAGGCACAGCATGAAATTTGGCTTTTTGAATGTAGAAGTGTTTTGGTTAAAAGAAAAACCAGTTAATCACTGGTGGAGTCAAAGGTCACTTTGGGTCACCATATGTTACAAAAAATGCAGCATTTTTTTTTAAAAGAACATGTTCTGTATGCATCATCGAAACCTGAATGCATTTTTGCATTCTGGTTTTTTATCATTTTTTTCGATTAAACAAACGTATCCGATATTCTCTGTAAAATAGGACTTTTGAAAATTTTTCGAACTGTTTTGTGTTGACATACATGCACCCTTAAGAAGTACTTATGGTTAAAAAACTTGAAGAGACTCTATTACCAACCCTTGCACATGTCAGTGATGGTTTAATAATGTGTTGGTTTTTGTCAAAGATATATATACGACAAACTATAACGAACAGTATTGAAAAGAATAAGTGCTGCCGTTGTGTGACGTCATGACAGACTTTTCATGAGCCGTTTCATTTAGTATTCAAAATGGCAGCTTCATGTGATAGCAAATGATGCAACTTTTTTCTTTAAAGGGCCAAATCTCTCACCCCAAACCACAGTTTTGGTATAGGGGTACTGAAATTCTCAATTGGCTCAGCTCTTTGACTGACAGCTAATTCAAACAATGCAGAGTGCCAAAGCTTATATTACACAGCGTGAATGGTACTTAGAGGGTTTTGATTGTATAAATTGAGTTTTTATATACTCACCTTGAAGCAATAAACTGATATTGTGTCTGGATGAGGATGAATTTCAGGCAATTGTGGGAGGGGCTTAAGGAAGAAGGTTAGGAGAATTGGTACTGTTTGGGGGGAGGGAACTGGGCCTTTAACGGCAAACAAAATGTGATAATACTGATTGGTTTGATTCTTTTGAATTTCTTGCTCAGTCAAACAAATGGGTTTGAGCTACCTTTAATGAAGAATCGCCATGGAAGAGGTTTTGTTAATTCCTGGTGAGTGCACAGGAAAGGACACGACAAACCCATAATGAGTAGGAAGTTTGCCAAGATTGGGGCGCGATCACTGAAGGACTTCATACATGATACTATCTAAGAGAATCGACACCATCATCTTAGCTTCCACAAAAGCGACTCTGACAACAGTATTTAAAATAAATCTAGCAAACCACCAAGTTCTTGTTTCTTAAGTTGTAAATTGTAATTACGCATGTCTGTTTTCTGTTTTAATGTGATCATTCTGTTAACCCCTACACTGTTTTATAAAGGTGATCTTGTTTTTATCTTAAAAGATTTCAAAAAGGGGAGCTAGTAATCACCTTTCTTGTGAAAATTATACCCGATATGACTTTTTATGCATGTTAACTCATTTAAATACATTCAGATGTGTTGTATAGTCTATAAAAAAGTATTGTGGGTGTGTGGGTGTGATGGGGCCTCCCCCACTTATATTAAGTGTTGAGAAGTCCCTGAAAGTTATTACTCGTCTTTAAAGTCACAATTCTCTCACCCAAAACAGTACCAATTCTCCTAACTTTCTTACTTAAGCCCCACCTATACTTGTCTGAATTTCATACCCGCTCAGACAAATCCACAGTTTTTGCTTCAGGGTGAGTAGGCTATAAAAGCTCGTCAAAACACTCTCAGTCCATGCTTTGTTATAAGAGCTTTGGTACTGCATTGTTTGAATTAGCTATCAATCAAAGAGCTGAGCCAATTGAGAATTTTGGTAAACCATAACAGAAATGTAGTTAGTGTTGATAGGATTTGCCCTTTAAGTCACGAGGTATTCGATTATTTATTCTTGATCATATAGGTCACATCATCACAAAGTATACAATACGATATTATCCCACGTTGTACTTATATATACAACGCTATATATTGTACACTTCTGGTGAAAGATGGTTCATCTATTGGAAAAAGCACAGTGATCACGTAATCGCTTTACTGAGTTCAGTTATCACATTTTGGGGTTGAAGATGATTTACGTACGACAAGCATGCGTGATATTCTTCTCTTGCTGATGTCTAAGTCCGAACTGCAGTTATGAAGAGAGTATTATAGTTGGTCACGCATTATCCTTCAGTGTACGAAACAGCTTCTTCGGAAGCAGTGAAAGTTTTGGTTTCGCCTACCGGCCCTTGGCAAGAGGGTGTGGAGGGCTTTGGAAAAAGAGTTTATTCCTTTTTCGTATTGCCCTTCAGTGAAATGGTGAACGTAATAGCTTCTTCGGGGAGCAGTGAAAGTTTTGGTTTCACCGAACGGCCCTTTGCCAGAGCTGTGTCATTTCTTTATTTGTGTTGGAAGCAGTTATGTGCATAATTGAATGGAGTAAAACTTTTCTGTTATCACTGGCGACGCCAGAATGTCAAAGTAGGGGAAAAATCTAAAAGCAAATGATGATGGTGAGGGAAAATATTTTCCAATTAAGTGGCGAAGATAGGGGTCCAAGGGGCAAAGCCTCGGAAGCTATGAGGTTTTAGCATATCTGTTGATGAAAATTGTACGATTACGTCTCTGGATAAGTAAACTATTTTGTTTGGTCATTACAACTCCAAACTTACCTAACATGGAGGGAGTGCGAAGAGCAGGATGGGGGATGGGAGGACAAAATCTGGCCGCAAATGCCCCCTCTTGCCCACCGTAGCGCCGCCACTGTCTATTATCCCTGTTTAAGTGCTAGAGAAGTGGTTTTTGGTGTCATTTTTTCTGTATTGCAGTGAAGTTAGCTAACTCTGAGTTCCCTTTGATATGGGGCTTGCAAATAGGGAACTGAAAAAGCTCATTGCGTTTCTACAAGCTTTAAAGTAAGCGTACTCCTAGATTTTAGCCACTCCCACAAAGTCTGGGAAGGGGATGGTACGCTTGCTCCATGCACTCGAAAGCTGAACCGAGTCAAACCGTAATATTTCCAAACTTCCTGAGATGAATCAAATTCAAAAATTGTAAATCACCAATTAAACCCACAACATCAATGCAGGGGTCGTGATAGGATTTGCCCGACAAGGGAAGCCAGCTTCTTAACATGGGGCCAATATTTCGAAGCCCCGGCAAAGGCGATGAGTTGCCAGTGCATTGTATGTGACTGGCAGAATGTGGAGCGAACGTAAATTACTCCTCAAATTCTTGGCTTTGTTTGTATCAAATGTTTAAAAAAAATCTTAAAAGATACTTAAAGGGCAAGAACAACAGTCCCCCAAAATGAAGTAGTGTAGTAGACCGTACGATTTCATGATTGGCTCTTGGGAGTCATATGACAATATTTTTTCTCTTCAAATGTGAAATTTACCAGGAGTTACAGCTTACTTTACCTAGAATATGCAATATTGAAGTCCTAAATTATTATAGCAGATACTGTGAAGAGGAAAAATATTAAAATTGTGAAATTTAGTTGCTGCTTCAAGACAAGTTTGGGGTAACTGCCTTTGCCCTTTAATCCTGAGCTTGTTTTGAAGTAAATAGGAAACTTTTGGAAGAAATTTGGCTTTTCGTAAGGACTTAGGACCTATAAAAGTTTCGGGCTTTATGGAGGAACCTGAAACTGCCTATCATATAAGCAAAATAAAAAAGTTCTGTGGATGACTGAAATTTGTTTGGGGGTTGCCCATTTTATTTTAGGCCTACGGTACGCAGTAAGGCTCTCAGACGAAAGTGTAAATGTTTTAAAAGGAGTCGGTATTATTGGTAGGCTTAAATACATTCTTCCCAGAAGTGTCCTCCGTATCCTGTACTTTAGTTTATCCACATTTCACTTCTTGCAGTACTGAGTGGTTTAGCACCAATAAGTCTTGTTCTTTTACAGAAAAGGGGTGTTCGACATATTTGTCACTGTGGTCGACGTGATCACACCGATCCTCTTTTCAAAATGTTGAACTTACTTAAACTTGACGATATTATCAATCTAGGAATAGCTTCGTTCACCTATCGATTCACCCACAACTTGTTACTACACGCCTTCTCCAACTTTTTCACAACTAGCACTCATATTCACAGTTACAACACACGTAATCCTCAGCTTAATTCTTCTACATACCGTTAGTAGCATATCTCCTTCAAGTTCTCAATTGAGCCGCCGGCATTGTGCCATTAATCTTTGGAATACTCTACCCAAGACTGTAATGGATAGTCCTAGTTTTAAATCTTTCAGGTATAAACTTGGTAAACTTTATCTAAATACTTATGGGAGCATATCCCAATTAGCAGGTGTATTACTGCGTCCGTTTGTTCGCCCTCAGATAGAGTCCCTAAAAGGAGCACTTTTTTGATATGTTATGGAATGAGCTGGGGTTTTCTGTAAGTTTCTTCTGAAAGTATATCAAATGAAGTACCATTGGTGAAAAATGGGCTTAATTGAAGCAATTTTGTGGAAATTATGGGCCTTAGAAGCTGGCGGAGGCATACCGAGATTTTAGTGAAAAACAAGGCTTGGAAAAGGTGGTTTGAACTTTGAGGTGAAATAGCAAAAAATCTTCACGGTCATGATATGGTAAATTGAAAGTGCCATGAATGGCCAACTTGTCAGCTTTCATATGAGGGGTAGCTTGACCCTGGCGAAAACTTCGACAAGCTTTTAGAGGCCCGTTTACTTTTTGAATTTAGTGTGTAAGTCAATGGAGGAATTAATGGGGATATGCTCCCTTATTGATGTTCAACTGTCCGGAGCCCTGCTTTAGGCTCTCCTTTATTTTGCGAAAGCAGCCCCTAATTCGTAGCCATGTATGAAGGAATGATGGTGCTATGCGGTGGGGATTGGGGAAAGTTTGGTATCTTATTAAATTGTGTTGTTTTTTTTTCTTCTTCTTCTTCTTTCTGCTTTTGCTATAGGGAGTTGAGCACTTCGTCAAGCCCATGAGGGTTTTTTGTTCAACTTCCTCCACATCATAACTAAGGATTTATTCCAATAGATGTAAATATTGTATGTAAATATGTATGATGTGAAAAACAATGATGAAACGAAATGAATGAAATGAAATGAAGGGAAATGAAATTTGCCAGAAATCTTTTCAATTTGTTGAACAAAGATTTGAAAATTAAAGCATAGACCTATACTGGAAAGATTTTAAAAATTAATGAAAAATTTTGTTTTCTGGTTAGGTGAAATTGAAAACTGGGGTTTTAATGAGGTGGTCTGTCTTAAAAGATTGGAATTAAGTAGAATGTCGGGGGTGATTGAAGTTGTCTTGGTTTTTTACTGTACCGTGAGAATTCATCAAAAAATGGAAAATGTTGAGGAATCTTTTTAATTTCCATTTTTGACCAACATTTAAAAATCTAAAGCTTATAATGAAGAAAAACTTGCGCTTGTATGAGAGATATTTTTTGGTGTTTATTGAAGAATCTACCCTTTTTATGAAAAAAAATCAAGTAGGTCACGGGTGGGGGGGGGGGGTTAGAATTTGATAGAAAAGGGAGGGGGAAGGTCAGGGGCGTAGTGAAAATTTTTTGTGGAGGGCAAAGTTGACTCATCGTCCCCAATCTTGACCGACAAGACAATCTAAGCGGAGCGCCACCATCGGTTGGCGCGGAGCGTACAAGAAAATTTTTGGCTTTACAAGCCCATCAGATGGCAGGAAACGGCTATTCCCGAGTGTTTTATGCTGTATGTACCCAGCCTGGAAATATGGTTTCCATTTCTGAAGTTTCTCAATTAATGCAAAGAAAAGAAAAATCTATGAAAAATGTTAATACATGTTTCTAAGCGGAGCTCTACCATCGATTGGTGCGGAGCAAACTAGGAAATTTTTGGTTTACAAATCCCTCAGATGGCCGGAAGTGGCACTTACCTAGTGCTTTAAGCAAGAATATGTTCAGCCCAACTTCAAAATTCTCCCCGCTTCTTAACTGGAGCACTTGACAAATATTGAGGGGCTGAACATACCCTTAGCCCCAACTTTTTCATTTTTCGTCGCCGCCACTGGGGTGCGGCATTTTCTTAAGGGAGGGAAGCGCCCAAGTGAGGAGCCGAGCGACCGAAGGGGGAGAGGGTGTGATTCTCCCCCTCCTCCCCCAAGGAGATTTTGCAATTTTACATCAAAATTGAGCGATCTGGTGAACACCTGAACTGGAATTTTTAGACATTTTCAATCTTGTATCAATGTTTTCCTTATTCCCTCGAGAGTTATTCTGTGGCTGTATGAAGGTTACTGTACGAGTCAACGGGGTCCTAGGAAATCGTGTAGCACTGAAACAAAACAGCTACTCATAAGGTTTACATTGGCTAAACCTGCGGAATTGACATTTTGCTCTGAAAAACGCCAAAACTCCATTTAAATAAAAAAATAACAAAAATTAGGTCTGGACGGGAGTAAGTGCGAAAACCCTGAACCCCCTGGTTACGGGCATGTCTCCCTGGGTGCCCCACCCCCTTTGGAATTTTTCCTGTCTGGAAGAGGCTTAGATGCAATATGGTGCCATATTTTGTTCTTTTTATACTAGAATCCAGTGTTCTCCACAGGGGGTTTTAGAGGGGCGACACGCCCTCCAAAATAGTTGCCGCTCTGCAAAAAATGCAGCTTCCATTTTAGTTCATTGATTCATTACACATATACAAGTCATAAACCGAAAAAATGTCTCTTCCCTCCAGGCTTGGCGCCAGGATTTGCTCGACGAAGGGCCACCCTCCAAACGATGAGTTGGTGAGGGAGATTTGAAGAAAACCTGTGCACTATACTTGCCATTGCGAGTTATATACGACATAAAATTTGTATATGCTAGAAGAAGATACTTCCGCACTGATTAAACCGTGGAAAAGCGGGCGATTTTTTTCGGGTAAGCCTACACTAAAAAGAATCTGTACTTATTTAAAGCTTATGTAGGTCAATTGTATCGGCATTTGGGTCCTATTGGGCACAACTTGTATTGTACTTCCTTCTTCGAGTCCGTACCGCACGACTGACACAAGAGATTATTAACTAAGTTTAGCGAAATGAGATGAAATTTCCGACATGTCCATTAATCCATTTATTCTTTTTATTAATTTACTGGAAAAGATGGGAAGGGTTTGTACTTTATTAGCTCTAGGTAGCGGAACTGAGGAAGAGTGGGCAAAGCGTACCGAACATTTTGGGTTTTATCGCAGAAATAACTCTCTTGAAAGCCAAAATAACTAAACCGATCATGGGAAGGCGACAGATTATTCCCGACAAGCGGCGGGCTATGCCAGCAACCACACGTTCCGACAGCCCCTATGTCAAGGGGGTGATGAGAAGACGAAATGAAGGAGCCTAACTATCCATTGTCATTGCAGCCTGTGGCACATTTTGCACAATATCACTTAATATTTTAAAAGCCGAGTTGCGCACTGATAGTGTTCTTTTGAGTCTAAATCGTGAAATTGCAAAGCGCGAAAAATTTTTTGGTAAGCTTACAAAAATAACATAGCCTATGTAATTATTAAGAACAAAAAGAAAAAAAAAAAGAAACTGTAGGGGTTGTAGACCGTGTCGGGGATAACATACATTGTGTCGAAATCATCTAGAGTACTGAAGTACAGAAGTATTGAAAAAACTGGACTGAATCTACAGCGCGCCGAAAATTTGGGGTTCTTATTAGGCAAATTGTCCCTTGAGAGCAAAAAACAGGTAAACCATCGGGGAGACTAGTCGTCGTCGGGGACTTCATACTTTATCGTGACGACTTAGAGCCCCCCTGAAAAACTGTAAAAAAATGCTCCCGATTCCCTCCCTACTCTTTCCGTTTATCTTTTTTTATTATTTTTTTTTGGGGGGGGGGGGCTGTCCTTCAACATCGCCCATCGCGTCCCAAAAATTTGTGTGGGGGGGCACTCTGCCCCCTGCGCCCCGTCGCTGACTACGCTAATGGGGCAGGTCCGTCTGTGGCGAAATGAGTTTGTAAGTGCTGGCAAGACTATCCAAGCGGTGCGCCACCAATAGTTTGCACGGAATTCGCAAGAACATTTTGAGCTTCACAAACCCCCTAGATAACTGGAAATAGCACCTTGCGAATGAAAAATATGAAAATTGGTCCAGTTATGTTTTGGCACATGCAATGACTAAATAAAAAGTTGCATTTTGAAACGATCGCACTGACAATTGCCACTTACCTTAAAAAGAAAAATTCCTTTAATTTCTAACATATATTTATGTCTCAGGAGATCAAATCCATACATGCGTATTCAGAGTTATGTCACTAGTAATTCTGCGTATATCGCCATCAAAGGGCATAGACCGGCGAATTGCGTACGGGGCATTTCATTTTCTAGATGGGGAGGAAAACAAATTCTCTGTCTCTGTCTGAAATGCAATCCTTTCCAAAAGACTCTCTAAGCGAAGCGCCACTATCAGTTGACGATGAGCGTAGAGAAAATTTACCCTCTCTGTAACTGACATTTGCAACATGGAAGAAAAAGTATTAAAAAATATATAAACCCACAGCATATTAAACATACTTGACTTGTTTAATTTACTGATTTTCAAATTGGCGTCGAAGAAGATTTATGCTGATATTTCAAGACGGAAAGGTCAGTTATGCGGTTTAAGTGAGAGTGAACTACCACATTTGGCATGCATCAATTCTAATAGGGCAAAGGCCTGACGCCTTTATTTTCATGTGTTCATTGCGAATCAACAAAGCTTTAACTAAATAAAGTGACTAGTACAAGATTCCGTAGTTTATCAAAAAATGATATTTTAATCATGGACTGTATTTTATCGCGTTAAACTTCCGAACACCATCCTTCATTGTATCAATTTTACTTACATTTCCCTTCCGAATATTTTCGTCATTGCACCTAAAATATATTTAGGTATAATAAACATGTATTGACGAATGTAACTTTAGGTTCAGTAAATGTCAAAATCTCAAGTGTCCGCAATTTCGGGGAGCCCTTCTCGTGTAATCTATTTCATCAATAATGGAAAAATATTTCATAATTCAAAATATTCTAAGAAAGATGAACCGAAGAAAAATCTGTTGAACGAGAAATTTCCTACCTGGCTAGCCCTAATCCCTGACCTAATCCCTAAAGGCCTGTGTACACTTGACACATTTCAGGACACATGTGTCTCAACACGTTGCCAAAACACCTTGTGTCTGAAAATGTTGCCAGTGTGTACATAACAGACACAAACGGCAACATGTGTCGCAACTTTTGTCCGCGACATGTGTGCAGTGTATACAGGTGCAAAACATCTGTGACTTGTTGTGTCGGCAACATGTTGCGACACATGTGCCATGAAATCTGTCCAGTGCACACAGGGCCTTAATCCTAACAAAAAGTGTAATCGATGCAATACAAAGACAACAACCAATCGAGAAACACCTTGTTAAATAGTGCGCATCAACGTAAAGTAACGAGTTCAAACGCTCGATATTCTTTACTCGAAAGACCTGGGACATCAATACCGTCATTTAGTACAGCAGCCAGTTATACCATTTTACTTCTCCTTTTGTTTTTCGTGTTTAAAGCGGAAAAGTTCTTATAGCTGAAATTTGCTGGAGAAAGCAGAGTTTTTGGTTTATCAATTTTATTTACTGGGTGTAGCATCATTTTCATAGAGCTTGGGACTATAAGGTAATATCCATAAATACAGTTATTTATTTAGCCCGTTTGCCAGACTATGCGATGGTATGCAGCCCGGTTTATTGCTTTGGTGGAAGCGGAGGGTAAGAAGGAGCCAAAAGGGTTCAGATCATAGGTCTGCATGGGCGTCCGCAGAAAAAAGTCGGGGGGCAAAATTTCTAGTGGGAGGCGAAACCTCCAAGTCCCCATGAATTGACACAAAGCATGCGAAAATTACAGCCCAAAATACCTCCCAGATCGCCGGACATGGCATTTCTAAAGCCTATTTTTCGCATAGAAACTTGGAAAACACGTTTTTTCGGGTTTTTGCTTTGGTTTTTATACGTTTTTTTTTTTTCAAATTTTTGATTTTTCAGGGGGGGGGGTGTCCCCCCCTTGCCCATACCTGCGGACGCCCATGTAGGTCTGTTATATACTGCCCCTCTCTTTATCGCCTTAAAACAAATTCCTGTACGTAAAAATAACCTATAACAAAAAGCTGATAAGTGACTAGTAAAGAAAGACAAGAACTTACAGTAATGAAAATAATTCAAGTATTATTGAATTACACTGCTGATATCAGTAGACTACATCTATTAACGATGTACAATGGGATTTGAAGGCAGTGAAAATGAATGCTTCGCTATCTGATCCGCAATATAATCGATATCCTTTTATCAAATCAAATATTTGTCTGTTTAAAAAAAATAGTCCAGGAACCAACTTAATTGTATAATATGTTAAAGAGAAATGTTTTCCTACGCGTTCTGGTGAAATTTTCAGTCAGTTTACATGTTTGGTTCTCAAGATACTAGCAATTAAATTTTCCACAAAAGTGAACTTGAAGCAAGCAGGCGTCATGTCATAGGTTTACATCGACAACCAATGTTTTGTAATTCTTTAAAATTAACGACTTACTATTTAAAGATTACTGCTGATTTTATGCAACAAAATGTTTGTTTTGGTACATGTTTGGTTCTCAAGATACTAGCAATTAAATTTTCCACAAAAGTGAACTTGAAGCAAGCAAGCAGGCGTCATGTCTTAGGTTTACATCGACAACCAATGTTTTGTAATTCTTTAAAATTTACGACTTACTATTTAAAGATTACTGCTGATTTTATGCAACAAAACTCCGATAAACGTATCTGATTATGAAAGCATCTCGAGCCAGGGGTGGCTCCAGGGTTTGCCCGACAGGGGGGCCAAGCTCCCCGACAGGGGGGCCAGGATTTCAAGGCCCCGACAAGGGCGATGTTATGTCCCAGTTGAACGCCATTTTGCAGAATTTGAGGCGCGCGGAGCTCGCCGACATTTTGGGCTTTCTTTTTAACAAATACTTAAAAATCTGGAGTATAATGAAGTAAAAATTAAAACTTATGGGAGAAATTTGGCTTTTATTGGTACTATAAAAAAATTTGAGTTTTTATTGAAGAATCAGTCCTTCATATAAGGGGAAAATCAAAAACGTTATATGGGCGACAGCTGAAATTCTTTTGGGTTTAGGCATTGAATCGTACTAGACCTACTTTACTAACTGACTAAGGCTTTGAGACGGGACTAGAAGTTTGCCCGGGAAGTTTTTCCCTTTTCTGAACGAATCTTTCAAAATTAAGAGCTTATCATGATGGAGAAATTTTGGAATTTAGTGAAATAAAATTTGATTTTTTGGCAAGGTTATAATGAAAAATTCGGTTTCTTTTATTAAGTTATATGCAAAATTAGGTAGTATGTGTAGTATGTGATTAAAAGAGTTGGCTTTGGTTATTTATTGTACGGAGTATCCATCGAAATTGGAAAATTTTGCTTTTCTTAACAATCTTATGCTAATATTGGAGATAATTGTAATTTTATGAAAGTTTGGGGTTTTATGGAGGAATCTGACGTTCTCATGAGGAAAATAAAGTAGGGGTGATCTGTAGTTTTGTTGAGGTTTCTGAATATCATCATGCAGATTTAGGTCCTCGGACCATATTGGAGTATTCTTGACTTAGCATATATTTGAAGTTTTATATTTTATTTATTGTCATGGGCGTACGAGAGCGTGTCAGCTGAGTTTGGGAGGAGCAGAATTGTTCTTTTGTCCGAAAAATGTAATCCTGCCCGAAAGATTATCTAAGTCGAGCGCACAGAATTTTTTGAAAAATGGAGAACCCCCGGCCCGGAAATGGCATTTCTGGGCTCGTAACTAGAATTAAAGAAGTGTTTTCTTCCAGATTTCCTTCGCAATAAAAATATTTTCACTTCAAAATACTGCCCAAAACGAAGAATAATTTACCAAAACGCATTGTTCTGTTCAGTTATCTGTTCGACTAAAACACTATCTATGCGGAGCGCCACCATCAGTTAGCGCGGAGCGTAAAGAAAATTGTTAAGAAATCTAAACCCTAAGATAGCCGGAATGGCATTTCCCAGACTTGTAACTAGAAATGAAGCAGTTGTTATTTTGAGCTTTCCTTTAAAATGAAAGTTTCACTTCAATAGAGAAAAAAACCCAACTCGCTAATGATCAGAAAAGTACCAGATAAAAGATACTGCTACAATTAGATTGATGGTCTTGTCTCTTCAAGTTTTCGAGGGGGGGGGGGGGGGACCATCCAACGGAATTGAAAACATACTATACTGTTTTTGACTGTATTAAGAATCTTCCTTGAATTAAACTGCAAGGTCCACTAAATGGATGAAATTTTTAACGTGACTGCCCGAACTCAAGACTATAAATGGTTTTGCCCCCAGCGTTTTTGAAAATATGGCACGTTACAAGCTGCCTTCAAATAAATTTTCAGTCAGACTTATGGGGAGATTTTCTCACACCACTGTTTATCATAATTTGTGGCTGAAAGCGACATGGCCGATATTCATCCCTTTGCGAGAATTCGGCTGTCCGGGCAGGCCAGATGGCAGACCATTGGGTACTGTTCGCATATGAACAACCCCTAGTCCCTTTTTGAAGGAGAATTCGGAATTGTGAGTTTCCTTGAAGAATATGATTTTCAAGTAAGCAAGATCAAGAAGGTCGTCTGAGTGACTTCAGCTCCACATCTTTTATTGTAGGACTGTGGATGAAGTCTCCCCGACGAAATTGGATTTTTTCGACAACAGGGGAAGGGTAGCCCGTCCCCGACGGAGGCATGAACTTGCGCGCACGGGTTGAAGATGGGATGAGGGATAGGAGATTTAGTAAGAAGTGATTAAAACCAATTCTGATATGCATTAAAATAGCGTTACAAAAAATAGTTCAAAAAGAAAAAAATCATGGTCATCCATCCAGTAACTTCAGCCCTTTACGTTTTTCATGTTTAGGCCTCCCCGAAAAATTGCCGTCCTTCCCCGACGGGGGAAGAGACGAGGTACATAGGATGGGGTTTAACAGAATTAAGAAGAGATTTAAAATCGATTCCGATATGGATTAAAAAAGCATTTCAAAACAAAATATGTTCTAGATCACCCATCCAGTAACTTCAGTCCTTGTGGGGTTTTTTTTTAGTATTTTTATTATTTTTTTTATTTTTTAGGTCTCCCCGACGAAACCGCCGACCTTCCCCGACGGGGGGGGGGGGCAGTGTTCTCCGACGGGGGCCATGGCCCCCCGGCCCTCCGCTGGGGCCACACCTGTCTAGAGCGTTGAAATCTTGAAAACTTTACATGCTTTAGGAACAAGATAACATCCCTAATCAAGCCAAGGACAAAAATAGGATATGAAGTAAAGAAAACAAAATATTGGCCATCTTCCAATGCTATTATCACGAGAAGAAAACATGGGAAATGAACGAAAATCTCACCAATATTGTTAGGATATGAATTATGTTTCACCGTATTATATCGTGTGATTTGTCCAGGACTATTCTTTACACCAATAGATTACGGCCTATATTACTGGTTATATATGCACACTTACACTACTTAACAATCTTAAAACAGAAAAATCTTTGTAAAACAAACATTTAAGATGTAACATTTGTATGTAAACTAAAGATATAAATCTATTACTGTTAAGATATTTTGTCATGGGAATTATGATGGTTTTCTGAAAATGGAGGATGAACTTTGTAGAAGGTTTCTAACTTACAGCTAACCAGTTTGTTGCATTTACAAAAACACCGACAAAACCAATACCCAAAGAGATTTCGGTTTGGGGGAAATGGAACTAATAATTAGTACATGCACTGACATAAAACGGAAAATGTTGAAACATGCCGTGTAGTCTACACATTTCACATCATCCAAAGAGTGCTTACGTACAGTGCTCAGATAACACGTCAGGCTAGTGCCCCACCGAGTTATGTTATAGCGCCCTTAATTTTATGATGAAACATAATTAACGCGATTGGCCTTTTTGTGAAAACTTGATTACTCAAGCCCATCGGCAATCCTTGCAAACTTACACCAATGATTCAATAATAATATTATTGAACCACAATCATTTTATACAATGAAATCAAAAAATTATAAACACATTTTACAACGAAATAAATAGCTATGAATATAGCTATAAAAATAGCTAACTCTAAGAGTCCCCTGCAGTTCTGGGCAATGCATTCAATAGATGGAGTCCTGGTCACAATACTTTGGGCCTATCATTTTTTCCGGGGAGAGAAATCGAAGCGGACGCAATATAGTTATAAGAAAACTTATTAAACCAAAAAACATTTTATACAACGAAATAAAAACATTTTATACAAACAAAATAACTATTTAAAACGAATAGTCTCCTGTCATTCTGAACAATAAATAATTGGCATTCTGGTCACAACACCTTGGCCCTTTTATTTTTTCCGGAAAGAGAAAAACGCAGCAGATTAAACATAGGGTTATAGTATATAGTATATAAGAGCTACGGGAAGGAGATGTTTACGTGATACAAGCTTCCAAAACTATTTAAAGTCGACACGGGGTCTCACCTGCAATGCGAGACTTTATCTGTTTATTGTTAAGGCCCGAGGGTAGTGTCCTCCCCATTCCATGTAAACAGTGTTAAGGAGGAAGGAACTGTGAGAGAATCATGAGAAGGCATAGAGAGTAAATTGAAGCAGAAACAGATGGGAAAGTGAATTGTTCCCAAAATGCATTTATGATAATTTTGGTGGGTTAAGGCGTTAGGGTAGATGTTTATTCTTTTCATATTAGACTGTACAATAAGCACCATTTGTGACACTATGGCAAGCTACAGGAGAGTTAAATAAAATCCGACTATGCATAAAATAATGATCGTAAATGTGAAAGCTAAAGGCACAAATTTGTCTACAAGAGTGTAACGTTAAGTTAACTAGAGGCTTCGGAATACTCCAGATTCCTTTTTTTATCTTCTGTGCAATTTGAACATTCCCTCCTTTGGAAATTCTTGGATTGACCTTTCCCCTGTCCTCGTCTTGCCGGGCAATTGCTCCCCCACTTACGAACGAACGGTAATTCATGATTCAGGGGCGGTGTCGAGGGGAGGGAGGGGACGACCGCCCTCTACATTCGCAAGTTACTTATGAAAACGGAAAGAAAAGAATTGGGAAAAGGAGGAGGAATAACGAAAAAATGTGACCGTATTTTTAGGTCTACTCAAATTTTGGGGGGCCAAATTACGATCTGGCCCCCACTTTTTCACTTGAGGGGGCAAAGCCCCCCTTGCCCCCCTCCCCCTGAATTTTCGCCCCTGGGTTACACACACACACACACATATAAAGTGATTTATTTTGTCAGCTACCTTTCGAGCCCTATATCTGAGTGCAAAAATGTTAACGATAGTGTCTGATCGTTTTTCTTCTAAAATTGAGTATCATAAGATGTTACCTTATTTTGAGCCTCTAAATTATAGATGCTATCGTTTTCTTTCATGTTATGCTTGTCACAGTCGTTTTTGGTGAAGCCTCCTTCAAAAGTTTCAATCGTGTTGGTATTGTTGTCATTTGTACGCGAATCTGCCTTCTTCAGATCCTTTATCGAGAGGTAGTGAACGATACCAGCTCCTATTGAATCACCTTCAACATTCAACGTCGTACGGAAACGATCACTGTTGAGCAAAAGTGGGGAAAAAACACATCATTCCTACATACTAAGATTTTTAACTTAAACATTAAATTGTTATGGGGTAAATGGTATTTTAGTGCTTAAAGCTTAAAAGAATAGTCTAAAGACAAATTTATGGTGAAGGACAAGATGTTCTTAGCATTGTGGTGAAATTTCATACCCATGTTCGTATCTGCTATTGAAGTTGGCTCATTTTCTAAAAGAAGTGAATTTGAACCAAGCAGGGGAGAAGTCTGATGGGATCATATTGTTGGTCAATGTGTCGTTTTACTTTAAAACTTATTAGTGTGACCTTGAATTGAATAAGGGTGTTATATGGCCCTCAAAGATGTACAAAGGGTTTAAAATCCCGGTGCTCGGGGTGCACTTTTAGTATCAATATATCAAAGTTCAGTAGTATGAAATTGTTGGTAAATTATAAAAAAAAAAAAACAAACCATTGCCCAACAATGTGAATCCATGACATCACGCCTGCTTGCTTCAAGTTCGTCATTGTATGTAGAGAATTTGCTACATTCGGCTAGTATCTCCGTAACCGAACATGGAAAATGAGTAAAAATTTCACCAGGATGCCTAGAATGTGTTCCTCTTTAATAAAAAATAATATTGGCGCTTGACATTCTTTTAACACAATTCCCCGATTTAAGGGCCAATCTTTTCGACCTAAACTACAATTTTGTAGGGGTTTACAGAAATTCTCAATTGGCTCAGCTCTTTGATTAACAGCTAGTCCAAACAATGCAAAGAACCATAGCTCATGTTACACAGTCTGTACTGTACTGAGAGTGCTTTGACGACACACTGGGCTGTTGTATATTCACCTTGAAGCAATAACCTGAGGGAGGATAACTGTGTCTCGATGAGGATGAATTTTAAACACTTGTGGGAGGGGTGTAAGTAAATAGGTTAGGAGAATCATAACTGTTTGGAGTAAGAGGATCAAGCCTTTAAACCGAAGAATGTTGCAAGAACTACCTAGTCATTGTCAAACGTTAGTACTTTTTCTCTTCTCAAACGCTTTTCAAAAACGCGAACTCTGTTCCACTCAAGTTGGGGGGGGGGGGGGGGGTCTCACAGATCTTAACGAACGTTGTACTTACTGGACAAAACGTGGGTCTTGAGAAAGACAAGTACCGTCTTTCCCAGCTTAAACGTGCACAGTGTTAGCAACGCGCGGGTCACTAATTAACGAGACTGTTATCGGCACGAAGAAAACATCTCCATATAAATGCCATCAAGATCTCTTTGAATGAGGACCCTCCCTCTCCTGATAGGATGCTAATCACCAGCACCATACTTTCGCTGTTAAATTATTATGACTTTCTACATGGACATCTTCGTACCATCTCTCCAAACATTTGCGTCTCCTTACTTTCCTAGAGCACAGTCATGATGAATACACTGCATAAAAAGAAAATATACGTCATTCTTACACAATGAAGTCAACCGCCAGGAGAAGTCCTACGTCATCTGTCGGTAAACCTACAGCAGTCAGGACGATCACGTGCGAAATTACCCCAGCTTGTGGAATTCCAGCAGCTCCGATACTGACAAAGGTGGCTGTTAAACTAATATATAGAAATGTAAAGCAACAATTATCATTTACCGTTCTGGATTGGTTTTATAATCAGTTTAGTCTTGTTCAAGACGGTATTATCATGGAAGTACTACTTCGGAGGTAGTACGGTATTATTATTAGTATTACAGTAGTTGTTCACACTATACCACCAAACATTCGTACAAGAACCAGAGTCGTATGGCTCCTACAAGAACAGTTGCGAACAGGCCCTCTATATGCCCTCAAGAAATTTCTATAATGGTTGAATACGTACAGTCTAGTTGACAAGCGCCCCTATAAGGATCTAGAGTCAAAATAGTCAAGGTGTGGAAAACAAGTACCGTACTAACGTATTGGCCAAGACTACAATCAAGTTGGTGTGAAAACCAAAGAACCAGAAGATCTTTTCCAATAATACCATGCTCTTGCGTACTTTTGCACCAAATTTTTGTTTCATATGAAAATAGGGAATACATTTCGAATTGCGGACCCCACCCTTTAAATACCAAAACATGATTTCTGAGTTCGAAATATTTCACTTTTTTAACAGTATTTGCCGTTTAAAAGCAAAATCAACAGGAACAACTGCGTGCTATAGCTCATAGTAAATGAAACCAGAAATTAGAAATAAATAGTTTTGGCCAGACATTGGTACACTATCACAAACTGCAGTGCATCTATGTTATGTGTTTCCGTGACGTATGCGAGTGGATTAAGTGGTTTAACAGGGGTCGGATTTTTGTTTCCGAAAGGGAACCTAGGGACTCATGCAGACAAGACTTTTGCAAAACATGTGTAGGATAGTGCATTTTAATGTTGGCGTATACTATGGCTCATCGACTTTCTTAACATTGGTTCACAAGTAGCACGCCGGCTACATAATTCGGTTCACTGCCTGAAGCCAGTGACCGGCTTTATCGAAAATTGGTTTTGATGACTCAGCCAGACGAGACCATTCATAACGTGGGCAAAAGTGCTGCTGGGTTCCAGTGGAAGCTCTGAGGTTTTCGAATATCTCTGTGTTAGTTAGTTAGATAGATCATGGAAGTACTACCTTGGAACATGGAAGCACTTCAATGATCGAAACATGAAAGTACGAGGTAGTACTTCAATGGTTAGAAAGTGTATATTATGGTCCAGTTTCTAACCTATTGGTTAAAGTCGAGCCGACCACGGCCTTTTGTCCAGTTGTGGCTCACTAGCTTGTTTTCCCTACTCCACTGCCTATGCCGTGCATCACGCACAACGGCAGTAGGTTCCATTTCTAGAGTCTTTGGTATGACTCGCCCCGGGAATAGAACCCATGCCTTCCATGTGGGATCATGGAAGAACTACCTCGGAGTTCTTCCATGCATGGTGGGAGACGAATGCTCTACCGTTAGACCATGGAGGTAGTACTTCCATGGTTAGACCAGGGAGTTCCTAGCACCTCCCTAGTTAGACCAAACACGCGGTCAGAATATCTCTGGGAGAAAAACTAAGTCTCGGGAGAGGTATATTATTCATTTTTTATTAACCTAACTCCTAAATGACCCAGCTTGAGGAACAATGGCAAAACTTGAGATAGCACGATAGCAAATGCCTCATCTATCCCCCTCCGTTGCACTGTCGCAGTCCCTTCCGATTCCTACTCTTATTTGTTTGGGTCAATTTTCTTAAATTTGGAATTTCGTTATGATCATTTCGTTTTCTTTAAAGTTTGAAGGCTTTTAGTCTGAGTTCATCTTCATATTTTGTAAATATTGGACGATCTCATAAATTTGGTCACTCTCCACTCATCAGAAACACTGACCATCACATAGAGAAACGTACCAAATACTTAAATGAAGTTACAATTTTGACTGCATGCATACGTTTCAATTGCTGTGAATGACATAGGGCTTGTGTATTTGCGTACGGGCATTAAGCATATTATTGTAAGCCATGGAGCTTTATGTAAAAAGTCATTAACGCCCTCTATAGAGGAACTTGCACACATCTGTCGGATTTCATCAACAGAAGAGTCTCAAATAACTCGAAAACTATTTCCTCGAGCATTCACCTTGTTGTTATATATTTCTATAAAACTTCCCCAACACATGGGTTGATCAGGGAGTTGCCCAGGATTTTTCCCATAAAATCTCAAGTGTGATATCCTTCCTTCAGTCCTAGGAGAGGAATGCGAAGGGGGTGTGTCCCTCCACTCTTGACCAATTCTTACAATTTCACAGGTCCTAAGATGAAATTTGGTGCCCTCTAGTATACGGAAAAATAAAGCTTTCTGTAATGAAAATGGATGGACATTGAGTAAAATTTAGCCGAGCATTAAAAACGAGATTTTGGACCTCAGTAGTGAGGGGATAACAGTAATTCCGCCTCCATAATTTTCCAAGGAGCTAGAGCCATAGCAGTAGTCTACATCACTTGACATGGTACAGTGTCCCATCACAGCCGAAAAATAATGATTAATAATGATTTTTTTTAAATATGCACTGTTAGAAATCGCTGTTAATTTAGAAAGAAAAAATACAAAGGGATTAAAACAGACGGTCTCTTAAATATTTGCTAGTGTATTTCTGTAATCTTTATAATATCTCTTTAATAATAATAATAATAATAATAATAATAATAATAATAATAATAATAATAATAATAATAATAATAATAATAATAATAATAATAATAATAATAATAATAATAATAATAATAATAATGATGATGATGATGATGATGATGATGATGATGATGATGATGATGATGATGATGATGATGATGATGATGATGATGATGATGATGATGATGATGATGATGATGATGATGATGATGATGATGATGATGATGATGATGATGATGATGATGATGATGATGATGATGATGATGATGATGATGATGATGATGATGATGATGATGATGATGATGATGATGATGATGATGATGATGATGATGATGATGATGATGATGATGATGATGATGATGATGATGATGATGATGATGATGATGATGGTGATGGTGATGGTGATGGTGATGGTGATGGTGATGGTGATGGTGATGGTGATGGTGATGGTGATGGTGATGGTGATGGTGATGGTGATGGTGATGGTGATGGTGATGGTGATGGTGATGGTGATGGTGATGGTGATGGTGATGGTGATGGTGATGGTGATGGTGATGGTGATGGTGATGGTGATGGTGATGGTGATGGTGATGGTGATGGTGATGGTGATGGTGATGGTAATAAAAATAAGTCTTATATAGCGCAGAATCCAGAGAAAAACAATGCTCAATGTGCTTTACAGATGCCGAAAAAGTAGAGGAGTTAGTAAGATTGAGAGAAAAGGAAGGTTTTAAGGGACCGTTTAAACTGGTCAAGAAAATCAAAAGACCTAAGCTTTTCACTTTTGTTCTGTAAATTTACAGCAATTTTTAAAAGTGTATGTATTAAAATCATTTCTAAGTATTTTTTCCATGTATGCATCAGTTAGGGGTCACGTTAATTGCGCGGATATTGATTAGAGGCGGTGTTTGATGGTACAATGCTTTAATTAGAAAATTTACTCAAGTTTCAGGCCCCAAAATTACGCCAAAAAAAAAAAAAAAATTGAATATGACTGGATCCTTGCTTGTAACCTAAGTCTGACCATTTTTCATTAGATGTGGAGAAAACTTTGTATTTTTGAAAAAAATGATGAATTTCACAAACCACTTCAATGTGGCTAGCAATCTTGCCATGGCAAAAAAGGTGAGAAGTTAGATAATTAGTTAGGTGAGGTTTTACGGCTCTGTTTCTTACCAATTGGTTTAAGTCGGACTGGCCAGGGCATCTTTTCTAACTGCGGCTGACTGGCTCGTTTCCCTACTCTATTGCTTATGTTGAGCATCAAGAACAATGGCAGTAGGTTCCATTTTAAAAGTCACATCGGTTTGCGGGCTTATGTACAACCCGGCAATGTAGCTCAACCCGATGTAAGTCCGAGGACGAATAGTACCATGAGCTATGCCATATTATATCGTTACCAATAGAACAGTGCAGAAAACACTCTCGGGTACTACTGTACTAATACTACCAAGATTGGAAAATAAGAACCTTAACCCTTTATCGTTGTTTGGGTCCTCTTGGACCCATGCGGAGAGCTCGGCTTTCACCCATCTTTACTGTTTCACGCGGAGCTCGAAACTGCGAGTAGCTACCCGAAAATTCGGCCATAACAACGAGAGAGACAATAATTTAAGGTCACGGGGTCAATGGAGCACAACGGTAAAGGGTTAACCCTTTACCTTTGTGCTCCAATCGGGGCATATTTGCGCACCTCGGGAGTGGGCGGAAAAGCGGACGTAGCACGCCCCGCATCAGCTTCCGTAGGCTATTGAGCCCATGACCTTAAACTGACCATCACAAAGAGAAACGTACTTAATGAAGTTACAGTTTTGACTGCATGCATACGTTTCAATTGCTGTGAATGACATTGGGCTTGTATATTTGCGTACGGGCATTAAACATATTATTGTAGGCCATGGAGCTTTATATGAAAAGTCATTAACGCTCGCTCCGCGTGAAACAGTAAAGACGGGTGACAGCTGCGCTCTCCGCATGGGTCCAAAAGGACCCAAACAACGGTAAAGGGTTAATAGTTGAAGGGATATAAAAATTCTTATTTAATTTTCATATATTCATTAATTTCTTTTTCATATACCGTATCATTTATTTCATAGATTCACACTCTTACCTAATAACGAGGACCTCGGCAAAGGTCAGAGGTATTCCATTTAACTGTGCAATGAAGACTGCAGCCAAGGCTTCGTAAAGTGCCATTCCGTCCATGTTAATTGTGGCGCCGAGAGGTAAAACGAAACGGGTCACTCTTGGATCAAGGTGATTATTTTCTTCAAGACATCTTGTTGTGACTGGGAGCGTCGCTGCACTAAAGAAGGTTTAAAATACAGGCTTATTTATTACTGTTCCTGGAGAGATGTCCTAGTAAGATACATACACTTTCCAAACCTGAGCAGCAAAAGCTAAATACAAAACTTTCGAAAATGCTTTTCTATTTGAATTGGTGCTATAATGACAGCCATTTGAAGCGTATATCTTCAGTGTACTCCCCAGTAAACACAATTTCGACAATAAATCTAACACGGGTTGAAAGATTGATGTCTTCAATTAGCTCCCATGTTTATCCATGTTCTAAGATATCAATTTTCAGTTTGAACGGATTAAAAAAATACATAAAATAATAAACACACGACAATGATTAATAACTATAATGAGGGGGTTTGAAGGTTACACATATTGAGAGTTTTGTTAAATCCCTAAAGTGTACATGGATTCGCCGTTTTTCAATGGATAATGAAAGTCCATGGAAAGTTTTTTTTCCAGGGACCTCAAGCCCTATGGCTATGAATAAATTTTCCTTTGTAGCTGCCACCGACGTGAAATCAGACTGCCTGCACATATTTTTTTCCAAGTAATAGAAGCTAGGTGTGATTGTACTTTTACAACTCCCATCCAAAATTTTGGCAACCAGATTATCTGGAACAACTAGTACGTTATAACTAATGGCAAGGTTATATTTAACCCTTTACCGTTGTTTGGGTCCTTTTGGACTCATGCGGAGAGCTCGGCTGTCACCCATCTTTACTGTTTCACGCGGAGCTCGAAACTGCGAGTAGCTACCCGAAAATTCGGCCACAACAACGAGAGGGACAATAGTTTAAGGTCACGGGGTCAATGGCCTACGGAAGCTGATGCGGGGCGTGCTACGTCCGCTTTTCCGCCCACTCCCGAGGCTCACAATTATGCCCCGATCGGCGCACAACGGTAAAGGGTTAATGAAAGTCTGTATAGAATGGGAATTTTAAGAGTAACAGTCCTTTTTGACAATAATAAGAAGCTATTTAATTACTTTAACTTTTCTCAAACCTATAACACGACTGAACTTTGATTTATTCAGTATTAGGGGCTGATAAAAGCTATCCCTAGCCATTGGAGAAATTCTCTAAAAAATACCGTAAACAAACCTCAGACAAATGTGATATAAAAAATGTGAGTGTCTGTAATTAATTATGAAATGACGAGTGCTTAATGAAAAAAGAGAAAATCATTTTCATTTATTGAAAGCTGATAATTACAAAAAGAAACGCAACATGATTAACGTTGTGGAAAAGGTATTTAAAGAGAAATTGATTGTACAGAGTTAAAGGTAAATATTGTATATATATGACTTGGATAATTGTTTACCGTACCTAATAAACAGGAGGAAAAAAGAGTTAAAAAATATCATCCTCTTACTACTCACAGACCTTGTACAATGATGTCAGCCTAACGTCATTTAAGATCGACAGTCACACAAAAACAAATTCCGGATCCGATGTCGATCTTCTCCATTTCTGGGCGAAAATGTCCAAAAAGTCGCCGCCCAGTGTAAATATATGATTTGCATCAGAGGAATGTGAAAATGATATGTTGCGGTAACTGATTTTTCGTGACTTCACATCGACAGAAAGTTATAATCGAACACAAGTAGTCCGATACAAACTGTTTGTCGATGTGGCGTAACAACATAATAATAAGTTATAACTTCCAGCTTCTTTTCTGTAACCCTGGGTTTAGTGAAGTTGTGAAATTTTAAGATTCTTTTCGACCACAGATGGAGAACATTTTAATATAAACTCGCAAAACTAGGTTTGGACCCCGATCCGAATTCGTCATAGAGTGGCCGAGGCTTGAGAATGTGCGTATCGCTGCACCACTAAAATTTGTGTACGACATATAAAGATCGACGTCCAATCGATTGATCAATCAGCTGTTTCCACAAGTTGGTGTCGGTTTGTTATTACTTCAAAGGAGAGCGTACTTTTTGCATTGTGACATCATATGCATGGTATAATGACACCCTCCTTTCATTTTCTTACTCACATCAGGGCCGTAGTATTTGGGGACAACTGTCCCCGAGATTTCTAAGTCATAAATCCATAAGTGATTGGACGTTTTTGCAAAGACTGTCGTGTTTAAACTGCCCTGCAGGCAGGCAGGATTTTAACTCAGGCCACTGACGCCCTTGCTCATTACTGGAAGTAAGCAAGTTGTTCAAATGCCAGTGACTCGAATGTGCAGATTTACAAAAGCGAATTGGTTTAAGTCGAGCCGACCACGACCTTATTTCGGGTGTGGCCAACCGGCTTTTTTCATTACTCCCTTGTTTATTCAGAGCAACAAGCACAACGACTGTACTAGGTTCTATTTTTAAAGTCTTCGGCATGAACCAGTCAGCAGGTCAGGAGTTCTTGTATGGGGAGGGTATTGATGAGTGCCATGAACTTATTCATTAGAGGTCATGCAGCCCACGTCACTGCGTTGCGCGTATTCCTATTTTGCCATCCAGGTGTCTTTAAGTGCTGTCGGGCACCCGTATCATTAGCACACGTACTGGGTATG
The DNA here is from genome assembly GCA_037179385.1 of Holothuria scabra. Lineage (NCBI taxonomy): Eukaryota > Metazoa > Echinodermata > Holothuroidea > Aspidochirotida > Holothuriidae > Holothuria > Holothuria scabra. The sequence continues at coordinate 39,796,276 of CM074186.1, forward strand.
ATCAGTACCATCCAGTACGTTGAATCGAAATGCACTGACGTCACGTGCATGACATACATGCTAAAGTTAAAAATTTCATATGTAATGAACTACTACGCGATGGAAGACCACTTTGATTCATGGAATTCATCTCTCATTTTCTATGATGATATAAATTTGCTTTATCGGATAGAAACTCGGAGTATTCTCATTATCTGATTACCGTGCATTCAGTTTAGGGAAATCGATGTAGAAGAGATACACGTTAACTTCTTTATAAGGTCCATTAGAAAGCTATATATACGTGAGATATTTGCCACATTTTGTTCCAGTTGATACCAGCATAAATTTACTCTGTTTCATGAAATTGACAGCCTGTTATTTGGTATTACCAACAAAAAAACTGAAATGAGTGACAGAAGTTACATATTCTTTATTGAAGCCATCACTCATCAAAATAAAATAAATTAAATTGTCCCAACTATTTAACTTCCTTGCGCACTGGTTATAGAAATTTATTCCAATTAGCTTCCATTTGTTTAAATATTTGTGGTTTTGTTCGTAAATTAGGTTCAAATTTGGTGTTTTCCAATGCCATTCCTTGTCTGTAAAAAGCAATTACAAAGAATTGTGTGAGGTATACTTTGGAATAAGCCTAGAAAAATGCCCAACAAAGCTCAGTGGCACAATTATTTTTACATGCTGTTATGCAAAACTTTAATTGCGAGAGAAAAATGTTACCTTGATGAAGTACCCAAAGCAGTAAAGAGTGCCTGCGTTGCACCAAGGAGAAACTTAAAAGGATTTCGACGAGTTGTGATGAAGAAAAGCAATGGCAAAACGATAAAACCGTGAACGATAAGACCACAGAATATCGTAGCGATAAATAATCCGACAGATTCCATAAATTCAGCCCAGTTTTCAACGGTTACGATGGATCCCAGAATGAGAAAAAATACACCGATCGGTCCATACCTTGGGAAGAAAATTCAAATGACATATAAAGATTGAAATTTTTACAGCATTATATGCAGTATGAATAATTACAAACTCGAGGCAGAAAAGTACTTCCAAATTTTCAGGCAATGGGCTTGAAGAAAAAAAAAACTATTTATACTAGCTTGCTTTTTTCAGGTAATCACATACATAGCTGAAGGAGTGACTAATTAATGTTCAACAATGAAAGTGCTACCCTTGATGGTTTGAACATGGTATACTATCTCGGATATGTCAGACACATGATCAGATGATGCAGCAAATGTGCTTTCGGTGGCATATACACTCAAAAATCAAAAGAGTGAACTTAGTTACTTTGTGATAGAGTAAAAAGTGTAAATTCACTCAATTAGAGTGACAATTCACTCCAAGAAGAGTGGAATTTAGTTAACTCCAAAAAGAGTGGAATTCCCTCTAAACGGGCGAAGTTTCACTCTTGACGGAGTGCCTACAGTTATCACTCTTAAAAAAAGACTCGTGGCGGGACTCGTGGAAGAGCCCTCTCCCAGCAGTGAAGTATCAGTCTCATGCATTGAATCCACACTTTGCACTTAATAAGAAAGTGATTAAGATCATACTTTTGATTTAAGAGTGCCATAACTTCGAAGAGGGTGTGGTCTTCTCTACGTGCAGGACGGGCATCGTAGCGGCGAAGGGGGTTTGCTTGCGATAACTGGACAATAGGCTATAAGTGTTTTTAACACAAAATGATATCATCGATAGACTTTGGTTTCAATTTTAGGTAAGCTAAAAGAGATGGGGAGAAGGGTAAATTCTCATAAAGGACCCTGAATAAAAAGCAAAACTGGTCCATTTTCTCCAAATTTCACAGTTTGGCAATCAATAAAGAATCTTTTTAAGGTATTTTTATATTCATTGACGCCACAGTTGGATAATACAAACGTCTCGTGCGAACGATTTCTGCACCAGTAATCCGCTGGAAGTAGGTTAACCCAGTTCTCTGAATAATTCAGTACCCCCTCTCCCTACCTTTCCCCCACCCTATTCTTTACCAGCCCGCAGACTTGCTTGAAACGCATTGAAAAATCAAAGCACTAATTATCTCATCGCTCCGTGAGGAGGATGAGATATTGTAATCACTTTGCCCGGTGAGCTGTAAATGGGAATGCCAGCTGAAATTGGCACTGTTGCCATGGTAATGGTTGGTGCCTCCACGTTACTAGTCCAAGGGTCTAACCTAAGGTGGGGTCCCCCAAGGTAACCAAAACTCCAATTCTGTGCGAGGGGTCAAAACGTGTCCGTGTGTGTGTGTGTGTGTGTGTGTGTGTGTGTGTGTGTGTGTGTGATGGTGAGTTGGTGAGTGGGTGAGTGAGGGTGTATGTGTGTGTGTGTGTGTGTGGATTTTTGTTTTGCTAATAACTCCCAAACGGCTCCACCGATTTTCTTCAAATTTTGTAGGAAGGTACCCTAGGTGGAACCACTGTACATATTGCATAACCGGAAGTGAAAGTCAAAGGTCAGAGGTCAAAGGTCAAATTTGGTGAAAATCATATTTTTCACTATATTTCTGTAATGGAACATCGCACTGACTTGAACTGTGCACGTGTCATGAGAATATATAGAACTACCAAAATATATGGTTACCATGGCAACAGGTATCAAAGGTCACGTGATGGAAGGGGAAGTGTCTATTTTTAAGCGAAAAAAGAGGAAATTTGTGACTCTGACTCCTCCTAGTGGGCTGGACCGATCTTTTTCAAACTTGGTTGAAAGGTACTCCAGGGTAAGTACTTGTGTCTCGCAGATTTGCGGAAGTAAAGGTCAAAGGTCAAAGATCAGAAGTCATATTTCGATAATAATCATTTTGGGGGAATTTTTGGCGGTTGGTGGATTCCTGGTCTTTTACCATATTTCTGTAAAGGAGCATCGCATTGACGTGAATTTAAGGTCACGTGATGGAAGTGGAAGTGTCTATTTTCAAGTGAAAAAAGCAGAAACTTTTAACTCGAACTCCTCCTAGTGGGTTGGACTGATCCTTTTCAAACTTGGTGGGAAGATACCCCAGGGTCGGAAATTGTGTCTCGCAGATTCACGGAAGTGAAGGTCAAAGGTCAGAGGTCAAAGGTCAAATTTAGGTAAAATCATACTTTTCTCTGTATTTCGGTAATGAAACATCTTAGTGACATGAAACTTCACACATGTCATGAGGATTACTGGAACGACCAAAATATATGGTTACCATGGCAACACACTCTGGAAGTGACAGTCTAAAGTCAAAGGTCAAATTGAGTCAAAATCTTCTTTCGTACATAATTCCAGGGGAAATCATTGCACCGACATGAAACATGAAACGTATAACAGAAACGTATAACAGGAGTGACATGTTCTGTCAAAATATTTCGTTGCCATGGCAACTCAGGTTTGAAGTCGCGTAACAGGAGGTCAAATTTACGGTTTTACTTCAAAAACTGTTGGTTGTTGGCTTTTGTTTAAAGGTGGTGAAGATGTGCCCCAAACTGAGAAAATGTGTCGCGTAGAGCCCGGTCCAAGGTGTAGGAAACCTTTTCCATAATTGCCTTGGGTACAGAAATCCTCTTCTTTAATTGTATGGGGGTTTTAAAGTATTGTGAGTCAATATTTGGTACCGTTTCATAAGACGGAAAATAACGCCTCGTGGATCCACAAACATCGGTGCACGCGGAAGTGACAGTTTGACTTGCGGGTCGTTCTATACGGCAATGTGCTTACACTAAAAACGCACGCACTACATATAATGCTGTTAATAGCTGAAATTTATAAATTCATAAATTCATAAATTCATCGTCGTCCATGATATCAGTTCAATAAACACTGCAATTGCTTCACGAACTCGATAGTTTTCCACTCTCCAACTTAGGCCTACATAATCAGTTAGTTTGACTCACACGTTTCCGCTAAATACTGTTACCATTAACAGCTCGGTTTGCACGTCTGCTACTCAAACGAAGGTCGAATATCACCACGCGACTTTCATGCCGCGTCGTAGAAATCTAAAGCGCAATATTTTCAGGGCGTGGACGTCAGCTCGAAGTCGTGAAATGTGGGCTAAAACGCCGCGTCGGCCTGGCCACGTCGTGTAATCTAAAGCTCCCTAATGACGTGTGTGGCCGCACGCAGTAGACTTCGTAATGTGCGTGTGGTAGGCTAAGCGCGCGTATCTGATTGGTTAATCAGCTGTCCGAATTTGTTGGTGTAAGATGCAATGATACACGTTTTGTTCGTCTCGGCTCTACTAGTAGGAAGCTTACACGCATGTAAAAGACAACTAACGCAACCACCTTCTGGAGGACAAATAACACACACTGCTAAGTAAAGAAATGTGGTGCGTGGCGGGATGTCTTTTAGAACAACTAGTGCGTCCGCTGAATTTGTCCTTTTGACCTTTGGTGCTAGCTCCTCACAGAGGTCATTAGCCTGCTGTTAGCAGGCTATTGTGTTTGCGCTTCAACTACAAACAGTTGCATTCAAAAATAAAAAAAATCTTTTTAGCTACTATAAATAATACTATACTAGTCTTTCAACGGCTTCACTGCAGAACAGTCGACGTTTCCAACCAAAATACATGGAATGCATACGATATACAATAGCCTGCCAACTTTCTATCGATTGTAATTTTTGACCAACAAAAGTGACCTCACGACAAAATTTAAAATACTGAACTATATCTCGCGTAATAGGTAATATATATGTTCAATCAAACGTACGGCCTGGTACACATTTTCAACGTACAAAAGCTAATTGGGTTGTTCGCCGTTCGTTGTATCATTTGTACGCACGAAAATACAATATTCATACTTGTTTCGTGCACCACGTGACCATCTCATGTTTGCTAATTCGTCCCTCAAAATGCGGGATTCCTGTAAATGGAAACTGGACGAAGGTTTGCAGACTCTGTATATTATACTGTTTAGAGGCCTGCATTATGATTTTCAGAGAGCGCCATCTTTCGTCTACTTTAGAGTCTGCTCCGTAAGCAAAGAGGTCATGTATCGACGTCACTGCGTTGCGCGTTTCTCTATTTTTTCATCCAGGCGTACATTGTGCAACAGTTGTTGCTAAGGTTCTATCGTGCGCGCGTATCGGTAACACACCTACTGCGTATGATCAGTAACATCCAGTAAGCCAAATTAAAAGACGCTGACGTCATTATTTTCACTTCTGGAACGCGTTTCTAGCACATCAAAATTGGCATGAGGTTTTTGTATAGCTTAAATCCCCAAAGGAACTGAACACTCCTGTTAAACTACCTCCCTCATGAAATACTTGTACCTACAAATCTTGGACAAAACTGTTGGAACACCTTCGACCATTATGTCATACTTGATGCAGTGCGAGGCTTAGAACAGCTTGGTTCCAAAGTTCAATTCCGAGTTCCCAGGATTTTTTGGCTGTATTTCTGGTCTTTTACCATATTTCTGTAAAGGAACATCGCATTGACGTGAAACTTTGCACGTGTCATGAGGATATCTAGAACTACCAAAATGCATGATTACTAGGCAACAGACATTTAAGGTCACGTGATGGAAGTGGAAGTGTCTATTTTCAAAGCAATGAGCTTGATAGAATTAAGTCCCGCGTTTACTAGCGATGAGATCAGCAACTCCGCTGATTGCCTTCTTGTTTTAAAGACATATTTTCGTCATCCCAAACAGTTCCAATTCTCCCAACCTTCTTACTTGTAGCCCCTCCCACATTTATCTAAAACTCATCTTTATCCAGACACAATCCTAGTTTATTGCTTCATGGCTTGTCCCAGTGGCCATACAAGTCCATAATGTGTAATCAAGACACTCTCAGTGCCCATGCTGTGTAATTTAGCTATGATGCATTGTTTGAATGTGATGCCAATCAAAGCTGGCTCTACCAATTGAGAATTTTGATATATGTATACTGAAACTGTGGTTTGGGGTGACGAATGACTGCCTTTAAATTAGCATCACTTCGATTTAAATTTACATCTGTTTATCAATATCCCGCTGCTTCAAGGCCGTATTTTAATATTGAAAATTACTTACCACATAATAAGTCCCACCAGTTGCATTACCGCGACGTTCGTTGCTGAAAAGAACTTAAGCACCGGCTCTCCGTCTTCACCCAGTCTACCGACAACAATACCGAATGCAATGGAGAACACTACGAGACCCATAATATTCATACTGTAAACATAGCTGCCAACATAGATAGTATTTACTGTTTCTGTGACATTGTCATTGTACCAAACAACATAGTCGGAACTAGTTTTGAGTATGGTTGTCATATCAACCAAGATGGCGTCCAGGTCGCGAATGAGACCTTGTAATATTTCGACGTTGTCTATAGTTCCGGCTTTAGGTTGAGTTGTGATTTTTGCCAGGTCTATGAGAACAGCACTTATATCATCTAAAAGGCTGCTCAATACATCAAGTACTTCAGTATCGACAGCATTCTCTGAATCTAGCATGTACATTAAATTTACTGTCATTTGAATAAGATTTTCTGAGATGTATCCCAAACTAAGTGCATTCCTCGCATCCATGCTATGCAGCGCCCCTACAACGATGTTCATCATCTGTGTTGTCATCAAATTAATAGAACGTGACAACTCTGTCGTCCTCTCCGTGGATGTAGCAGATCCCTCTAAATCAATTAAGCGCATTAATTGATTATTTAAACTTCTCGTTATTAAACTTTGTCCAATGGGGTCTATGATATAAAGGACATAATCTAGTGACGTCATAGTGGTCAAGATAGGGTCAGCGATCTCCAATAAGAGTTCATCAGCAAAGGGAACCTTTAAGCTCCCAGTCAAACCTAACATCTCCTTTTGCAAGTTGATAGTACTTCTCAAAACCTTTTCTGTGAAGTTATGAATGACATATAAATCGTCACTTGTTAAAATCTCAGGAAACCCTTCAATAAAAGTTTCGAAGTGGTCAATATTTTCCTGTAACTGCAGTTTAAGCTGTTCGACGGATGTGATGTTGACGGTTGAGTCAGTTTTCGTGACGGAATCAATGAATGTACCCGCTGATGCCACATTTTGTTGCATTGCAGTGAGAAATTTTCGTAAATCCTGACTCGCAGAGTCACTGTCTACTAAATCGCTTTGAAAAGTTGTAGTTTTACTCTTGAGTTTCCTAATCTTACTATTGATCATAGCGAGAGACTGTGTGATAGTGAAACCAGATGCCAATGTTAGATTAAAGATGTCACCGGAAGTAAGGCTTTCAGCAGGGATGACCTCCTCTTCGGCTTGAGTCTTGTACTGCAAAAGATGAATTAAAAGATAACCCAAACCTTTTTGCTGTCATTTAGCTAAATACGGTATGTATTCTTCTCTTTAAAGGACTAATCCTCTATTTGTACTAGTCTACAGAAATTCCCAATTGCCACACCTGTTTGATTGACAGCTTGTTCAAGAAACTCAGTATGTATTGTGCTGAGAGTCTTCTATACTCACCCTGGATCAATCAACTGAGATTGTATCCGGATGAGGATGGATTTTAGACAGTTTTTTGGAAAGGCTAAGTAAGAAGATTTGAAGAATTGGAACTGTTTGGAGTGAGACGATTAGGCCTCTAAATTAAAATTAATTTATTTAGACTGAAATATCAGGAGTTCATACTTCCAATAATTACAGGACATTTCCCATAGAGGGATCTCGTCTTCAAAAGTGAGGAAACTCAAAATTTTTGTTAAGGAATTGTCTAAAGGGTATTTGTAGTGTATGAGGGGATTTTTTTAGCAGAAACTGGCGGCAATAATCACACCAGCACTGTAAGGTAGCATACCCCCATTAATTCCTCCATTAACTTACACACTAAATCCCCCCCCCCAAAAAAAAAAAAAAACGGGCCTATAAAAGCTTGTCGAAGTTTTCGCCAGGGTCAAGCTACTCCTCATATGAAAACTGACAAGTTGGCCATTCATGGCACTTTCAATTTACCATATTATGACCGTGAAGATATTTTTGCAATTTCACCTTAAAGTTCAAACCACCTTTTCCGAGCCTTGTTTTACACTAAAATCTCGGTATACCTTCGCCAGATTCTAAGGTCCATAATTTCCAGAAAATTGCTTCAATTAAAGCCCATTTTCACCAATGGTACTTCAATTGATTAAATTTTGAAAAAAAAAAACCTACAGAAAACCCCAGCTTATTCCATAACGAATCAAAAAAGTACTCCTTTTAGGGACTCTATCTGAGGACGAATTAATACACCTGCTTATTGGGATATGCTCCCTTAAAAGTAAATGTGTGCAAGAGTTATATTCAGTTACCGAAACGTCGTCCAGTATGAATCTAAAAAGCTGTCTTACTTACCGTTCTAAAACAGGCTTCCACTATGTTGGATGGAAACATATTCCTGTTGGGCGATAAAAAGGCAAAGAGAATCGTGATCTACTTTTTGCATCAGTCGGAAATTTAGTCTCCTTAAAAGAAATAAGTTAAGGGAAAGGAATATTCCGAATGTATACTCTAAAATGTTTCACGAATCCTTAATCAAACAAATAGGTCAAAAGATACCCGGTTTCAGGATGGATGTTCAAAACACTTGTGGTTTTGGGTCATACTTTTTGAAAAAAGGAAAATAGTTCTGTGTTTTATTCAGGATTGCGAATGTGAAGGGTTGGGTACTGCGTGTGGAGTGCAGAGGCAAAGTCCGGATGGGGTTTAGTGGGAAGCCATCGGCAGCTCTGATCATGTTTCTAGAGAGCGTATACTTTTAGGTTAAACCAACTTGGCCAACTGGGCGAGGAGAAATCTGAGGGGTAAAATGACCCCCGTGTAGGGTCGCCACTGATCTTTCTAATGTACAGATTGCTGTGCATGTATACGCCTGCATAGGATAGGTGATGGTACGGAAGCCCATCAAGCCGGGCCAAAACGAAATATTTGAACTTCGTTTTCCGAAGATTACTTTTCGTTTTCAGAAGATTCTTATTCGTTTTCTGGAGATTGTTCTTTTCTCAAGAAAATGTTTCGTTTTCGGAAGATTATTTTTCCGTTTTCCGAAGAAAATACTTTTCGTTCGTAAATGCTTACCTGTGTACGTACTTGTTGTCGCATACATGGTAAACTGGATTCATTACTTACGCACGTATGTTTGATGCAGTTAATGCAAGAAGCAGTCTATCATTCTTAAGCACAAAAGGCGAAAGATGAACCACTCACACCAAAACACGTACTGAAATATAAAACAAGTCAAGAATCTTTGTGTCCGCCATTTTAGTAAGCAAACTCCACTTGAGCCCAGAATAATACGCCCGTTTCGGCACAGTCCTTCAATTTTATGGGTTTGAAAAATCCTTTAAGTGCCACCAGAAACCGCGTGTTTGGGCTAATGGTAGAGCATTCGCCTTTCACGTGGAAGACCGGGGTTCGATTCCCAGATCGAGTCATACGCAAGACTCTAAAAATGGAACCTACTGCCGTTGTGCGTAATGCTCCGCATAAGCAATGGAATAGGGAAAACAAGCCAGTGAGCCACAACTGGAAAAAGGGCCATGGCCGGCTCGACTTGAACCAGGAAGTTGGAAACTGGGCCGTAAAACTGTATCTAACTAAGCCACCAGGAACAAATGACGGTGAAATTATGACGGTGGGTAGCTGTAATCAGCTTGAGGGAGTACCGTATTAGAGTTGCTACCTTAATGTGTTGGCCGGGGGAAGAGGGAAGAGGGAATTAACTGGCCGGGCACAGGTTGTGAATGACTAAAAGCTTGAAACATTCGAGACTTTTTGCACAGTATATGCAATCTGCCTACGGGTCCGTAGCTAAAGGGGTTGGGTTCTGCCCAATATCCCACTGCAAAATATTTCTGTCCCACCATATAAAACTGAAAATAGTTTATTGGGTTTTATGAAAACTTATACCCCCAACCTTAGCACTTGCTCGACCCTGCCCACCCCCTAGGTTCGAGGAATAATGTAAAGCTAGGTTACGGGCCCATGCTGTTGACAGTTCTTAGCAATTCTTGGCAATTACTAGCCTTCATCGTTCATGTCCTCAGCAGAACAGAGCCGATAGTCGTGCAGTTGAAGAGACTGCTGTAACTCTCTTAGAAGGAATCCAACCACTGTTGGCAATGGTATCCTACATTTGCGTCGATATAAGCTCATTCCATTAAGTAATCTCATTTAATGTCTCACACGAATATGGATTTTGTGATACTCCAACAACATAGCTTGTATCTCTCGATTTGATAGTCCAAGCTGAAAGTAATAAGTAAAGAAGTGTTCCCGTGTTGTCATGTTTTTCCACGATAAGCTAGCCTACTGTAAAGTGTAAAGCAACGGACCTATCAAAAAAGCAATCATCAAAACATAAATAATCTTCGCAAAACGAAAAATTTTCCGGGAACCAAAAATGATGTTCGGAAAACGAAATATTTCCTTGGGAAAATGAAATTCTTTCTTCGGAAAACGAAAATAATCTTCGGGGAAAGAAATATAATCTTTGGAAAAAGAAAAATAATCTCCGGAAACACAACATTCTTTTCGGAAAACGAAATGTTTCCTTCTGAAAACGAAATATTTTCTTCGTAAAACAAAAAATAATTTTCGGAAACAAAATATTTTCTTCGGAAAGAGAAAAGAAAATTAATACGTCATGGCCATAATGGGCTTCCAATGACACTAAGTATGGGAATTTATGTGCATTTACGTGCGAGAAAATGTACACGAACGGAACCAAGTCCTGTACTGATGTAATATTGTTCAGTGAATATGCTTTTATAGCTTTGTAAAGCCCATTAGTGGATGTTGTTACTTTATTGCTCTTTTTTCCCTCTTTATAGTTCACCGATTCCCCGGAATGGAGTGCAAATAGATATTCTCCACTTCGCGAATTCATTTGTTTTTTGTATCTTTCCTGGCCTGCTGGTCGCACATCACAATAGTATTCCAAATATTCTTCCATGAACGCTCTTGGTTTTGAAATATTTTGTCTAAAAAAGGACATTCAACAAAGCTTGGGAAACTTTTGAAATGTCATCGGAGAGTGTCAGGCCGTAGGCCTTAGATTCAGCTCTTTAAATTTCCTTACAAGTTACAGGAAACCCAGAATCCAAAGATTTCTGCAGTAAAAGCTCCATGTCTACATGTATTTGTATAAAAAGAGGCAAAAGTTTCGGCCATGGCAGTACCTTCCTGATACAGTGGTGTTCACACTTAAAGGAAAAATCGGAAAACTCAGCTACTACTTACAAGCACCAGACATGCAATTCTGGTTGTCCAGCTGTCTGAGGAGTCGCGATTTTTAAAAACTTTGTATTCGCTCCGTGCCAACCAAAGATAGGCTTTCGATCAAGACTTCATATTTCAGGCAATGAACCATTGGCCTACCGTACTCAAATGCTTTCATACACACCTGTTATCAGATAGCTTTCAACCCTGTCAGTTGAGTAGTCTTCTTAGATGGATTCTTTAGTTATTGAAGTGTCAAAATGTTATCAATGTTCAATGTTGCAGAGCAGTGACGTAGCAATGGGAGGCAGGGGCGATTACCCCCTTGCTCGAAAAAGTGATAAATTCGGAAATTTGCCAATTGGGACACCAGTCAAATACCGTGTGGTTTTCCCCACTTTTCCTTCATCAAATTCCGAATCCTTCCTAATAAAAGTTCCATATTTGTAATTATTAGTTTTGAATAGGCTAACTTTTCCGCGGGCTTCGCGCGGCCTACATTGCAGCCCTTAAAGCAGTAAATGGTAGCTCATAAAGCAGTCAGTAGTATCTTGAACTTTTCCGAGCCGCTACATTAACGTTTCCCTAAAATTTTCTTCAAATACAGGCTTTTAATTTTTAAATATGTTTTATAAAAAAGGCAACAGAGCTACGACAGCTTTTTGAATGTCGCCGAGAAGCCTCAATCCGCACTCTTTATACAACATTATGTAACAACAACGATCTTCAATTGACATGCTATCTCAAATATAATGTTAAAAAAGGAAACGCAGACCCTTCGATATTCCCCCCAAAATTCAAACTTCCATTCAGAAAACCTTGAATTTAAACTATTTTCTGCAATACAAGCTCCACATTTACAAATTTTCGGCGGGCTCCGCGCGCCACAAATTACGTTCCTAATACATGAGTATTCACACTGTAAAAAAAAAAATATCAGAATTAGGAAAAAAAAAGTGTTCTTGCTCCTAGAAATAAGCGAAAACATTTAGCATAAAAAATGTACCTTTTGGTTAATGGGGTAGGGTGAGGTGCATGGTCTAAAATTCATATTGCTTCCTACGTCACTGATATTACCTTTAAAATATATTTGTACTTACATTATGATGTCCAAAAAAGCATACGCCGTGTTAAATTCCTGACCGTTTTCCCCGTTCGCCGGTTCACCTCCGGATCTATCTCCTGGTTTAATAGTCATTACAAGAGTGATGCCGATTATGACAGCAATAAACGTGGTAGTGAGGTAGTACACCAGGGCCCTCAAACCCAGTTTCCCGGATATCACTGAATCTAGAGAAGCGAGACTGCTAATAAGACTTGACACTATTAAGGGTACTATCAACATGCTTAGCATATTCATAAATATCGTTCCTGGGAATGTGATGTAAAATATCTCGTCAGCGGTAAAGGTCCTGTTCCTACCGATGAGCCAACCAGCTAAGAATCCACATACCACTGACGTCACGAGTAAAGTAAGAAGGATGTCTGCAGGAGCTAACCATGTCTTCGATTTCTTATTGACGGAGGACTGAGATGATTTTTCGTCGTCGTCACTTTCGTAAAGATTGGAATCCATTTTCAAAATTATGTCGGTGTTCAACCGGGTGTCCCAACCTTGATCACCGTATCAAATAAAAGAAGTAGCCTGTGTATTGTCTGTCTGGAGTGCTTTGTTCAACGATAAGAAAACACTTTGCTGAAGGAGCAACCTGTAGGTCTATACGGTAACTGAGAAACCTGTAGGTCTATACGTTAACTGGAATTCGGCTTTAAAGTTGTAAACCCCTCCAGCTTTGCAGTATGTCAGTACTTTACAATATTAGCTCCTTTAATTAGGCGATACCTTAAATTAAAACAACCAAAAGTTGTAGCCGACATACTGGGGGGCAAATATTTGCCAAGCGTTGCTTGCGTACATCGGCACAAAGTTCAAAGCGATAAAAACTGCTAAGTCATGTTGCTCGTAACCTCAAGTTGGACGACATGTGGGCTATAATTATAAACGCAAGTCAGAAAATATGATGAACACAAAGTCGGAAATATTCGACCCTCAAGCTACCTCTGAACCTGTCCCGAAGTTGATCTCTCCTTCTCAGTCTTGTACTGATCATAAAGATGATCAAGTCACAGCAGGATGGATGCAACCGCCGTGTGTTGCCAAATCAGTGTTTCAACCCTTAAAGTTATGTTCAGGGGTGGGATTTGATCTCTGAAAGTGGGGGGGGGGGGGCGAATTCGGGCAGAAGACCAAACGGCGCCGAAGCGCTCCCCTACTGGCGTGGGGTCCAGGGGCACGCCTTAGGGCCCCTGGTGGGGTCCAGGGGCAAATCCCCGGTTGGGGTCTAGGGGGCAAAGCCCCCGGGCGCTCCTGGGTGCATACGAAATTGTGAGCAAAATGATGCATTTTATCTTCAAACTTAAATTACATAAGATGGGCACTTAACAGAATACAAATATCACAATTTGACTTTCTTCAATTATATCCTTACTCCGTGTGATTAAAGGCGACCGGAATCGATAATGCAGAGGGTGCGGGGAGGGAGAATTGATTACTTTAAATTGAGGTTCTTCAGGGGCTCCTTCCTTGGTGCCCCAGATCTTCTTTTCAGAAAGCTAGGGGGCTTTTTATGTGGTGTGAATTCAGCCTTTGCCTATCATAATGGGGCGCGCGAAGCGCGCCCAAAAAATTAACGTTTGATACATCTCAGTAATAAAACTGAATGAAAATTAGAGAAAGGATAGGCACTTTAACCTAAGCTGAATAACGGTGGCCCCCCTAAAGAAATTCTTACTGACGCACAAACACACTTCTGGTTTTCTATATAGTGTTTTTCAGGTTGCTTTCACAGAACCGTTACCTGTAAAAGATGAAATTTTACTTCATCTCAACAGTGAAATTGAAATAAAATTAGACAAAGAGTGGTCACTTTTGTCTACAGCTGAATAAGAGTGACCCCTGAGAATATTTGTACTAAGCAAAAACGTTCCGTTGGATTCCTATAGAGTCCTTTTCTTGAGATTTTTATAGAGTCCTTATCTGTGATGGGACGCGCAGAACACGGAGAAAATGGACTTTTGAGACATCTCAATAGAAAAATTAAAGGAAATTAGAGAAAGGGTGGGGCCTTTTTCACTTCAGCCGCCGAAAAAAGAGTGGAGCTCCAGATAAGGGTCAAATATGATCGTCCTTTCAGAAAGCTTGGGGCGCTTGGTCAGAGAAGGGGACTTGGCGTTCGCAGGCATGGGCAAGGGGGTACTTGCCCCCCCCCCCCACGGAAAATAAAAAAATGAAAAAAAACGTGTAAAAATCAAAGAAAAACCCCCCAAAAACGTGTTTCCAAGTTTCAATGCGAAAAATAAGCTTTAGAAATGCCATTTCCAGCGATCTGCGAGGCATTTCGGGCTGAAATTTTCGCACGCTTCGTGTCAATTCATGGTGATTCGGAGGTTTTGCTCCCCCTGTTTTTTTTTCTGGGGACGCCCATGGAAGGAGACCAGAAAACAGCCGCCTCCCCGCTTCCCCCCTTTACTAGTTACGGTAGAGCTTCAGCTGTGTACGCCCCGGGCACTGGTGATAAATTTCAGTGACAATGGACGAGGTGTTCTACAAGAAGCAACCCCGAATCCTGAAATATTTAAAACGGGTGCACGCGAAGCGTGTCGAACACACAGCGTTGAGACATTTATTGGAAAAAATTTGTTTTTATTTAGTTTTCAATGCAGTATATGACCTGTTTAAACATTAAACAACTTAATTAAGTATAACTCTTGTAGCTCTGTCAATTCTAGTTTGTATTTTTGTAGCAAAAGCAACCAGACTTAGACGTAAAAAAATTAAGTTCTGGAAAAAAGTGGGGGTGGGGCAAGTGCCCCCCGTCCACCCCCCGGAATCCCGCCTACAGTTATGTCGTTCGATTTGTGTGTATCATAGGCCTATTAGTCTGCGTAGCGTCTTTGTGGCAGCCATCTCCTTAGGCTGCAGTCCCTCCGAGTCTCCCGGATATGGTCGAAAATTCCGTTCTTAAAGTAAAACGAGAACTTCAATAATGATCCTCACATTATACAGCGATAAGCTGGACGAAAAAAGTTCGCCCTCTCTGCGGGCTGTAGGTCTAACTATGAATGCTTGCAATAGAAAGACGTTTGACTATTGGGTATCATACAAAACAGGAGGAACAGATACCTTATAAACAGTGGCGGCAACGGGAAGTCGGGCAAGAGGAAGTTTCACTCAGTTGCTGCATCTGCCCCTCAGATGCCCATCAATCCTACACCACAGAAACCTGACCCATGTGTTATGTTTCAGAATAATCCTGAGACATAATTTTTCACCCAAAGATGTGCTAAAACCTCAGAGCAGGGAGCGTCTAGCTCTCTGCTCGGAGCTTTATGACGTTTCTCCCCTGGACTACCACAGAGGGGTTTCCAACGTGGAATCAAACAAGGTTGAAAGTACCTTAGCAGACCCTATAGGACTACTCCATCTGTATATGCAAGATGTTCCTATCCTGGAACTCACTCTCACACAGAGATGTGCAAAAGTCTCAGATCTCCCCTGGATCTCGAATTCAATCAGCTTTTTTGCACATAATATCAGTATTGCCACGAATCAAATAATAACACATCACCTGCGTCACAAACAACCTTTAGCCGGGCATTCATCTTATATCGTAACTTCGTAAGATTTTTTAACTCGACGGTCAAATGTAACAATCCTCCTCAGAATAGAAGGCCCCACGTTTTTCTCCTTTTCTCTCCACATACAACTCTCTTCATAGAACGGAAATTTTCAATACGCACCTCAAGTAGTGGGCGTAACGTTAACGTAATATAACTTATCTTCTTCTGACTGGCCATTGCAGTACAATAATTAAAGAGTCAAACGTCTCACCCTAAACTACAATTTTGGTACGGGGGTACCGAAATTCTCAATTGGCTCAGCTCTTTGACTGACAGCTAATTCAAACAATGCAGAGTACCAAAGCTTATATTACACAGCATGAACGGCCGGCAGGAGAGTGTTTTGATTATTTAAATTGAATTTTTCTACACTCATCTTGGAGCAATAAACTGAGACTGTATCTGGATGAGGATGAATTTCAGACAATTGTGAAAGGGGCTTAAGTAAGAAGGTAAGGAGAATTGGTACTATTTGGGGTGAGAGAACTGGGCCTTTCGTCTAAAAGTGCAGGTGGAAGCCACGGATGGAACGTCCCGGATGTGACAGAATTGATGAAGACAAAGGTAAAAATTACAGCAAAGTTAATTTACAGATTTGTAGTCATGCAGTGCACAAAAATGACAAAAACACCCCCAAAATTTTAAGCCTTATGGTGTTCTGACTTGTAACAGTTTTGAAAAAAGTGTCTAATAACGATTTTTTGGAAACCGAATTAACCGTTAAGTACTCACTCATAAAACAGTTAGTTGTATTAAGGATATAGGGATTGTCTAAGTTTGACCATTTCTAATTGGTAGGTGAAGAAAAATAATGGCTTTGAAAAAAAAATGGCGATTTTCTTGAACCAACTCAACGAGCCGCTTTAAACAGAGTGGGGATCTCATCCGTATGTGTTTAAAAAGGGCCGACATCTCATTGATACCATTTTCCATCTATCTTCACCTAAAACAGATTTACATGACAAGCCACCCATAAATCGACACCATACCATTCAGTATGAAATATTGTTATCAGCGACGGAGTTGAACTAAGTAATATTATCTTAACATCTCTAAAAGTGAGTGACCTGGACTATCTCCCAAACAACTGGCACCAGGGCTTGCACAAATATTTACCAAATTTATAGTGTTTCTGGGCAACCATCAGAAGCCGGAGGCTGCCGAAATGCAAAAGTGGCCTACATATTCAAAAAGGGAAATGTCCAATTAACTGAAATCTCTCTCACTTCAGTAACTTCTAAGCTACTCTTCTAAGCTACCTCGAAGCAATTGGTTGGAATACTTGGATTTGGGAGATGCTATTTGGGAAGGAGATACAACGGAACTTTTAATTTATGCTAGCACTTTAAAACCCTCTTAAAGAAATGAACGTAAGATGTATAGTTGCCGCAAAGGTCACGGTATTTCCTTCCTTACTCGAGGCACCGCTTCAATATCATTCCTGGAACACCGTCTCATTCAAGGCAACTAATCTTCAGATAAGTGGCTCATGGCCCAATACTGTCCTACGTAGGTCTGTACCGTCAACATTTTAAGAGCAGATGCAATCAAACTCGAAATGACTGTTTAACTGAAATAAATGAATTCCATTGGCCCTTGGGGTGACCCTTCCCTCTAGAAGGCATGACAAGCAGATAAGCTGTTGGGGTAAAAGTCTGATATTTTGGAAAACAAGATTACACGTTTCCTCACGTTTCCAGAAATAACCAGATGTGAATTCTTGTTCAGATTTCGACATATCACCCACCGAGCTGATATTTTTTCATACGCGTCTCCGAGCGCCCAAAGACAGTGGCGGAGCTGCCATATGGTCAGGGGGCGGTCGCCCCCCCCCCCCTGACGGACCAAAATCGTCTGTCGGCGCCCTTTTTAGGTTTTTAACATACTTTACTCTTGCACCACTATTGGCAAAAAACATAATCTTATAGCGTTGTTTTACGGTCCAGATAGCAAAATGCTCAAACAGCCACCAGTAGTGTACTATCTGCACTTTATTCTGATGAAAAGGGTCATCTTCTGTGATAGAGGGATAGGTTTTGCCGAAACGTATCTTCATGATTTATACGCACTTATAAATGATGTCGCTGGGCTAAGTTAATTGCTTCCACACCAAGCGTGATTATAAGCTTATAAAATACACAGACTGTCATTAAATTCACCCTCCCGGCCAATAAAAGATGTTGCAAAGGGCGCAACAATAATTGTAGAGCAAATAACCCTCTTGTTGTCGGGGATTATTGTCAACATAGACAATAAAAAGAGTTTATAAAGATACCAAAATGGCTTCCACAATATTTTTCAAAATCATTTGAAGAGAACGTTCAGGTTAAAATAAAATAAAACTGTTATTATACTGGTAATGGTTTAAGAGTTTTAATGAGCAGTTTCCATTTTGCTTTTCTTCAAGTGACCATTCTCATGATAAATGGCTATTTCTGACACTGCACGGTATTCCCATGAAAATGCTTATTTCTGTACTTTCGTGGCCTAAAAAGCCAGAAAATTGCATCTAACAAGCCAAGGTTAAGGCTACTTTTATTTAGTATGAATTCGGTATGATCTAGAGAGCCAAGCAGACCTTTGGTCTTGGATACGGTGCTTCTGTCAATGTACTTACTTAACAGCTATTTCAGAGTGGTCACATGATGTAAATTACGTTAGTTAGGCCTAATGTTTCTTCGTGTACTTATCTTGATTTCCAGATGCCAAAAATGTACATCTAACGATGATTAATTTCCATCACTTTTCCCCCCTGCAAAATTACTTGCTATTTACTAGGAATGTGAAAGAGAGAGGAAGAAACATGGGCGTCCGCAGGTAGGGGCAAGGGGGGAACTTGCCCTCAACTGGAAAATAAAAAACTGAAAAAACGAAGAAAACAAAGAAAAAGACGAAGAAAAACTAACATCAACATTCCTTAACAGTTCACTCAGTGTTTTCCCCTATTTATATGCGGTAAATAGGCTTTAGAAATGCCATTTCGAGCGATCTGGAGAGGCATTTTGGGCCAAAATTTTCTTTTCGCTTTTTCCCCCTTAAAGAATTTTGCCCCCCCCCCCCCCGAATTTTCTTCTGCAGAGGTCCATGGATAGAAAATTTAAACATGTTTTAGTAGAAAACTTGATGAGGAGAAATGGCAAAGTAGTCTTCTCAGTACCAGGTGCGGAAAATCAAATGGAAAGTCTGAAAACCCCTGGCTTCGATGTTGCTGAGGCTCAGGGTATTTACTTCTTCGAAGCGCCCCTGCAGACCATTTTCGCCCCCTCTGACCGAAATCCCTAGCTCCGCCACTGCCCAAAGACCGAATTTAACTTTTATGTTACCTGACGACTGGCAATGCTGTAGTAGTACAAAGAAAACCTGTCTGTCCTACTCTAACCGTAGCAGAAGAAAAACGCCTTTTTGTGTCTTTTTATTAATTCCGTAATAATAGAAATGCCAAGAACGATACAAAAGACGGAGTTACTGTGTGGTTTCGACGGCGTAAACTGCTTGGATCAGGGAGGTGTAATCACAAACTAACTGATCTAGGCATTGAAATAACATTTTGAGAAGAAGAGCAGGATTACCGTTCCTAACCAGCTAACAAACATTGCGAAAATTGCATAAAGAGTCTGTATAAGTTCTGTTTCCTTAACCAGGGAGTTGTTCTAGCAACTCCCTGCCTTAACAGAGGCCCTGCGATCCCTGTATAGATCGAAATGACGCACTTCCATTTCGCAAAGAGTTCTCAAGTGACACCTAGCTTGTTGTAACCATAATGGATGATTTGCCCAAGAATTACCGTATGATAAAAACATACATCATCGAACTCGACTTCCCGAAAGCCTTGCACAAGTCGAGTACCATGAACAAAGAATAACACACTTTGTACATGTCCATCCTATTCATTCGCCTACTTTGTAAATCATACGTTTCATTGCAATGATGTAAAATTGGAAATGTTCTTTAAGACGAAAAGAAAGTTTCCTTCAAAAACGAAAAAACAAAAACAAAAACAAAAAACAAACAAACAAAACAACATCTCATTGACCAATCCGCCCAGGGACTCTCAGTCCTGTGTGCAACAGTCTTTCTCGCCTCCTGTGTTTTATTCTTTCGACCAGCCTACAACCCATCACAGAAACTGGGTCCATGATGGGGGTGTCTGAAAGTCAAGAGTGTGGTCATCACGTCCAGTTTTATTCGTCAATTATTAAGGAAGGAGCTCCTTTCCGTTACGTGGTTGGATGAGGATTTACGGCTCAGAGTTTAGAAACAACTGGGGGGGGGGGGGCTATGTCATTTTCCCCAAGGTTCAACGTTCCCAAATCTTGGGAACATTCGCACTTCTGAGAACATCGAACCCGAAAAAAACGACCCTTTTCATAATCGTCAAAGCATGGAGATACGCAATCGGGGGACATCGAACATTGAACCCCGGGAACATCGCGGGGTGGGGGGATCCCATTGCGGGCCATGTCTTTTTTCCCAGTTGTGGTTCACTGGTTTCTTTTCCCACATGCGTTGCTTATGCTTAACACCAAGAACAATAGCAGTTGGTTCCATTGTGAGCTCTTTGATATGACCCGGCCAAGAGTGTAACTCTAATCCTTCTGAATGATCATGCAGTCTGTTCGGAACTCTATCAAGAAGCAAATCCCCCTAAAGCTCCATCGGGGAGCGCATCTCCACTGGGAGTAAAGGTGGATTTTGCCTTTCAACCAGTTGCGTAGCTACACAATTTTCCGGAGATGAGGGGGGGGGGGGGGGTCAAATTTGCTGATTTATGTTTTAAAGTGTGAACAGAGTGTTCAGAGCCAAGGAAGCCCTTCCCCTGCACCCCTCGTAGCTAAGCCACTGCTTTCAAGTCTTTTTCAGCGAGTGACGAACTTTGGAAACTACTACCTTCTTTAATGGGAAACTGAAATGCCAAGCCATAGAAAAGCTGGAGCGATCGTAGGAAACCCATACACGCAATTAAATAAAGGATTAAAATAAAGTCATTGTTTATTGCAGTGGCGCAGGAAGCAAAATGAAAGTGGATGGGGGAGGGGACGGAACAATTTTGGACCATGCACCTCTTTGGTGCCTTTTTTTAAAAAATTAAAAGTCTATATTTGAAGAACATTTTAGGGAAACGGTACTGTAGCGGCTCGGAAAAGTTCAAGTTACCACTGACTGCTTTATGAGCGACCACTTACTGCATTTAGGGCTGCAATTTAGGCCGCGCGAAGCGCGCGGAAAAGTTTGCCCATTCAAAAAATAATAATTACAAATATGGAGGTTTTATTAGGAAGGATTCGGAATTTTACGAAGTAAAAGTTGGGAAACCGCACTGTATTTGTCTGGTGTCCCAAAAGGCAAATTTCCGACTTTTTCCTCTTTTTTTCGAGCCAGGTTGCAATCCCCTTTGCCTCCTGTAGCTAAGCTCGAGCCGGCTCAACTGGTTTCTTGACTGGACGAAATATGACGTAAACTACGTCAGCGGCTCAACTAGAACACCTTGGAGGGCTGGTCGTTTTGGCCGACTCAAGTTGGGACGTTTTGATGACTTTAAGGTCACTTTTCAGAAAAATCGATCGTTGGCCGAGTCAGATGAGTCGGCTCGAGCCGCCAAATCGAACGCACCTATTGATATAACATTTTGACACTTCAATAACTAAAGAATCCATCTACACAGACCAATCAACCGCCGCTGGAATATGATTCCGATTTTTCTTCCAGGTGTGATCACTACTGTACTAGGGACGTATTGCGGCGGGCGAAGGGCGCCGAAATTTTTGTCCCTTTTAAACAAATATATGTAGAAATGGAACTATTATTGCATAAAGCTTTGGATTTTGGGTTTCCTTTTAGGAAATTTAAAGTGTTGGGGGATAACTGAAGAATCTGCACTTCCTCTATATATTGGTGGCAAAGCTAAAAATGATTGTTTTTTCTAAAGTCCTCCCGACTCTCTGGCAAAGAGCCGTTCGGCGAAACCAAACTATAAACGGCTTCTTGAAGAAGCTAGATTACACGACGACTGAATCGTTGTTGCTACATAATGTTATCTGGGGCCTACGGACACTTTCCGATGACATTTCAAAAGTTTCCCAAACTTTGTTCTCCTTTTTAGAAGAAATATTTCAAACTCAAGAGCGTTCATTGAAGCAAATTTGGAATTTTATGAAAGAAGTTCACAAAATTAGCAATGAAGCTGCGGTGTCTCTTGATGATGTGGTGAATGATATGGTGAATATCAGACTTCGTCACTTCCAGACCTCAGAAAAGTTTAAAACTTTTGCTTCCCTGTACTGCATTTTGGAAATTTTGCTTTTTGTAATTTGGATAAATGAAAAAAAAAGGAGTTTTCTGACCCGGGAAACGGGTGGGGGTGGAGGGTGGGGGGCTTCCGAAGTCGTATTATTTTAACAATCAACGTGTATCAATTGCTACTAGAATTGGACCATTTATCTACTGAAAGTTGTCTCCAGTTGTTAACTAGAGTTATGTCTATGCTTTAAAGTTCCTAGTTTTTGCTTAACAAAATATAATGAACAAAAATTAACAACAGGTATATAAACAAAGGAACTGGCTAAAATAAGACAAAAGAGACAAAAATTCACAGCAACCTCCATTAATCTCTTTTTGCATATTAGTCTCAGATATAACACAAGTATTGCACCAAAATGTAAACAACTTTAACTTGGATCATGTTACAAATGAATAATATCTCCTAGAAAAAGTCTTGTATTGGACATAAATGTGCATTATTTTTTCCTTTTTATTTCGACCTCTCATACATAGGTTTTAAAATGCCATAGCTTAAAGCTTTTTCATCAATGCTGCAATTTTTTCATCTTTTCTTTTTGTGGGTGAGCATGACACATCGGGTGGAAACTGGGGTTTTTATCGTTACTTCATATGACTTAATACACTAGACTAAAGCAGCAATCCCAACACCACATTGCAATAATTTGAGAAAGCTATTACTCTGTCCATGAAAACTAATGTGATATTTAAGAGTGCGCTTTTGTGGCAATATTCTCATAGATCCTATGACAAATGTGAGATTTTCTAACCACTGCAACTTGTTCTGATTTCCTTTTTTTTTGAAATGCATGCCTATTCCTAATCTAACAGGGTACAGGCTTCCTTCATTCTAAAGTAAAAGATAGACTGCTCTTTGGATTACAAAATATGCTTGAAACAGAGTCAGGGTCTATTGAATGAACAAAAATGTTCTATGAACATTGTTTGGAAAAGTGAAAAAATATTTGTGAGAAAATATAGACAAAATACTAATCCACAAGTTGAAGTGACTCCCGCATATCAAGGTTCTGGTCAAGTTGTGAAGAACCGTGCAACTAAGGGACTACTAATAATACCTTCAATCTTTTAAAGATAAATGCAAATTTTTCCAAGCTGTTCTATATTGTCAAACAAAGATCCTGGAAATGGATTTTATTATATGTCTCTATGATCTTTATTACATCCATTTCTAAACTAGGTCTCTATACTCAGCATTTGTCCATATTCTGCCCCCCTCCTTATGTGCAGTGCCATCAACCAAGGAAAGGATCAATTCAACTCATTTGACTAGCAAAAACAAAATGCAGGAGTGTGTCTTGAGGAAAGCATTGAAGATACATCCTCACCCACTTTGAGAATCGAGAAAAGAAAACCTTACAAAATTCTCTCACCGACTAGTTCAACTTAGCACCTAAAAATAATTGGAGTCACAGCCACTGTTTACAATGAAAGCATATACAGATGATGCTCTGAGGTCTTTGATATCACATTTATTGCATCACATCTCTCCATTTCACGCAAAATTACTTTTTGGCTGGAGCATTAAAAAGGTCAAATTGACAGGTCTTGCCAGTACTAATACTAAAATTTCTGTAAACAATGAAAACAGAATAGATCTTCTGTCCTCTATTTAAGACTTTAGGGATACTTTGCCCCATTACAGCTGTTAAAGTGAAAATACTGCCACCCCAGTTTGATATAATGTAGAAGAATATCCTGTTTCTTGAATGTCTCAAGTGATTAAGAAAGAAAATTATGAGATTTAGATATTTTTTTCAAAGTAAGTTTGAGGCACCTGTTTTATATCCATGACCGATAGCATTTTATAAGAGTGAATCTATGAGTTAGATGAGATTTAATGGCTCAGTTTCTAACCAATTGGTCTAAGTCAAGATGGCCACAGTCTTTTGTCTAGCTGAAGCTCACAGTCTTGTTGCCCTATTCCATTGTTATGGAGAGCACCAAGCACAATGGCACTAGGTTCCTTTTTTCAAGTATTGGGTTTGACCTGGCCAGGTGTCCAATTCTACAGCAAGTTGGATGCTCTGACCACTTGACCATGCAGCCGGTGAATCTATGAGGCAAAAGGCATTCACAATAAGTAGCCTAATACTCAAAATATAAGTAAAAAACTAGGATGGTGATATCAAATTGGTGAAACAAAAGTTGCGCATCCATTTCATTTCAATACTCTGACAAAACCCAATGTGCAAAGAGAGATTAAAATGAAAGCTTTAAAATAATAAAAGAAACTAAACACAAAGCTTATTGCTTTGTAATGCTTCTTAATATTCTTTGAATTGTTAATAACAATCAGATCAAAGTCTGAAGAACGCAAATTCATCAACAATTGTGAATGTACTATTAAGCAATAGCCTTGTTCCCTTCCCTGAAAGATTTTGTTCGAAGTTTTTGGTGGTTTATAAAGTTTTTCACAACAGTTATCATGTTAAACACCTAAAACTTACAAACTGACGTGATAGGATCTCAGGAATTTATGATGGAGTAAATCTAACATTAACAACTTGGTTATTTTTGAAATACATGCAAAAGATGACTACAATGTTCATAATTCTTTGGAAAAATTCTTTTTCCTTAACGTCATCAGAAAGTTCTGCCACTTGAGCACTGGACATATACTTTGACCTCAGATTTCCAAATCTAGCAGTGCAGAGAGATATTTTTGTTATAAAAATTTTTTTACAGATTGATTTGCATTTCCTCATATAATATCACTGGAATTGAATTCAGTGGCTAAATTAGTTACCAAATAAATCTTTAGCCATGAAATTAAAAAGATGTGGGAATGGAACAGAAAAATTTCCAAACCAATCAGTCAAATAACTGACATTTGAGACAAAAAACAATTTAGTATACTTGAAGTTCTCAATGAAATTAACAAAATCAAGTTTGAAATTACAAGTGAGCATTATTTCTTGGTAATTTAAGCAGTAAGTTATTCTCCTAATCTTTGCTTCAGGGCTGTGAAAACCTGGTAAAAATACCTTACAGTTTTTATGTTGTGGCTTTCTATTATTAAAAAAATCAGCCAAGTCATGACAAGCAGTTTCAAGGGCAGAATTTTCTGTTAATGAAGTACATCAGGCCAGCTGTTCTTTAAGTCTACTTGTCTTGTTTTATGACACCTCTACTTGTCAACCTCTTCTTTGACTGGTAGCTAGTTGAAATCATATCTGCCTATGAATGATTCTTTCCAAAATGGCCATTTCTCTTTTAAGCTGTTAATTATTGGCAACACACAAAATGAGAAGAAGGTTTAATCTATATGTCAATCTCTTCAGTTCAGATAAGTTAATTAATTCTCTGGGACACAAGTAGGGAAGTATTTGGGATAAGTGTATTTCTACCAGGCAGAAAAACTAGCTCCTCAAAATTTTTACATTACTTTTACTTATCCCAGTAAAGCTTGACATGTATGAGAAATTTAGACCATTATCATCAATTCATGTTTCATAAACGAGACCACTGAGTACACCACATGAATTTTTATGTAAAATTCTTAGTTAACCAGGAATCAGAGAATTTCCTCTTAGGCTACAATATCTTGCCTGCTAATAGATGGACAGAAAAAAAAAATATACATTCAATCACCTCAATGGCTTCCCAATATTAATTTTTTTTTATACTTCATTTAGGGACAGGTTAGTTGTATGAGTAAAAAGGAATTCTCACAAGTTCAAGTACTGAGGCATGAGCAACAGTCTGATTACAACTGCATAGTCACTGCCAGTCTGATCATTGTATCAAATCCTCTAACCCTTGTTACATTCCATCAATCACTTATTCCTCCTGTAATCTTGCATAAATAAACGTTTTTCATATATTGCATAAATATTTTTATCACAACTATTGTATATACACAATCTGTACAGTTTATGTACACTTAATTGCAGATTAGTTTTTTTTTTTTATTTGTTAAAACCAAAATCATGTAAAGCCAATCTAGCATAGCTAATTTCTTTACACTATGGTACAACACATAGCTTGCAACTATTACTTCATAAAATACTAAAATATTTTCGTTTATATCAATTAACAATCATTATAAATAACTGTGTAATTCTAACAAAAGCATTTTCATCCCTCTTTAACATTTACTACTCAGTTACTGTATATAAAACTTAAAAAAAAAAAAAAATTCAAACCTTTGAAAATCACCAAAGCAAAAAAAAAAAAAAAATGAGAAAAGTATGGTTCAAAAAAAAATTGATTCATTTAAAAAACTGGAGAAGAATAGCTACATTAATGAAACAAAGGTTACTTTGATTATAGTGCAAAAATGGATTCAAAGAAATAAAAAAAAAACTGCTCTGTTACTGTAGTGTGCAGTTTTGATTGCCTGAGATTTTATTTATTTTTTTTGGCATACTGAAATACAGCAGTTAAATAATGTAAATATTACTTCAAGTTTCTTTTAAAATTCCTCTCCATCAAAGGTGATACACCACAGCAGATTATATATAATGTTGGCTGCAGAAAAAAATTGAGTTTTTAGTTCCATTTTGAAAAGAGCACATTGACTGTTAAGTTTATTTTGATGCTAAGACTGAAGGTTTGTCATTTTGGTATGCTCTTTAGTGGTTGAGGGAATAGTTTCAATAAATTAACATCAGGAGAAAAAAGAAATATTTAAAGTAATTTTCACAAATTTCCATACAGGCAGACCAAATACTTGATCTGTTTTTGTGCATCACACACAGACCTGACCTGCATAATGTATTACATCAAACTAACTGTGATAAATGATGGGATACCATGTTCTGAAAACCATGAGGTATACTCAAAAAGCCCCACCTTAACCAGGAACTTGGTGAATGGATGTTGCAATTTGTTTCACAAACTTATTTGATGATGCCAATGCAAGCAGAAGAGAAGGGTTTGTCCACCGAGTTCTTTCACATACCACCCTCTATGGCAGGTATCATACCAGGCTCTAACATAAATGCACATTGCTATCATACATAAAGCATGCAAAATAAATGCATGTAGGCCAAAGTCAAAAATGCAAAGATCAGGAACAGTGAATTCCCAAAAGTGTAAATAGGAGAAGTACTTTACAGTTGTCAATTTTTCATTTATTGGTATCTTCTTAAAAATCTTCCCCCTCCCCCATCTTTCTCCCTGGTGTAGTTCAGTAGTATACTTCACTGTCACATTCAAGATATAATATTCACTGCTACAGATGAGTGTTGTGTTGGAAACAACAAGCATATTGCTGAGAGCCTGGCCCATAATAATAAAAGCTGTAAGGCAGAAGTGAGATGTCGGGTGGCTAAAAAAATTGAAGGGGTGGAGGCAAGGGTGAGATGGGATGATCATGCATGCTCAGGATAAGTTTTGGACAAATATAAACTTGTAATTCCCTTAATTATATATATCCTTTACACAACATTTTCCCAAGGGGAAGAAATCATAATATATAAGGTTAAGTAGGTATGGGAAAAGCAACCTGGTTGGAGGCCTAGCGTAAAGCTACAATGATACACATATATGTTGTCTGCCAGTAGCATGCTCCCAGCATATTAATAAGTAATCCCTTTTATCTTTGCACCAAGGTATTAATTGAAATTACCATGATCATTCACTCCTCTCTCAGTAGATTTTTGTTCTTAGATAATTTTTCATTACATTTAAAAAAAAACCAGGACAATAGTAAAATATCAATTAAACAATCACACTGCTCTTTAATTTATGACGATATTTGAAATCTATAGAATGACAGGTCATAGGTGACAGGCAAATTCTGGATCAGGTGTAGGGAGACACCAAAAGGAAAGCTGCAACAGTGTTGATGAGGGCAGCATTCATCAATCAGATGATATCACTGCTGGTGGTGGTTTGCTAAAATGCTCCTTTATTGTTGAGGTCTGCACACTGATCAGTGACTTCTGTCTAAAGCATCCAAAAATTTGGTGTTGATAACCCGAGGAATCAATTTGTGTCTAAAAAGAGAAATGAAAACATTTCACTGGTATACTGAGAACTCAATGTTATAAGTGTTGACAGTTTCTTTTGCTCTTTCACTTTACAAGGATGTTCAACTCTCCCTAACAGGAGCATTAAGAACCCTCCTCCTTAAAAATCTGAACACTCTGACCAAACCTCCCAGAGGAGGTTGGGTGTAAGAAAATCCTACTTTGCAGCAATATTTCTTTGCTGTAAGAAGCCACACTATAACTTCTAACATAACCAAGAAACATTTGTCCAGTTGTTTACACAACAAATAAAGTGTTGATACTTCCTTTATTTAGCACATTTAAATCTTTTGTGTTGGTAATCACAGGAAGTCCCAGACTTTTTTAAATTAGATTAGGTAAAACAGTTGAAATGGGGTCTGAATCTTTAAGCAGAGGATTTCTTCATGAGAAATTTTGAAGGATCAATCAGAAAAAAAAAGGTGCCTTAAAATGCATGAATATTTGTTATAGGAAGTTGAGCTAATGCATAACATTGATATAAACGGTTACAGTCCTATATTGCGACACCCCTAAATTCTGATCTCCCTATGTTCTGCAAGTCCATTACGCTTTAACACAGGCTTTGTTCCAACACCTCTGTTCTGACAACTCAATCATAGATGAACATACATTAGAGATTGTCAGAACATAGGGGTGTCTGAACTTTGGGGTGTCAGAATATAGGACAGTCACCGATATAAACATAGCAGCTTATCTTGAGTCAAAGCAATATAATCTCTTTTAATAAGCTCTGTTTTTACATAGAGAGGACTTGAGGACAATTTGCAATAAAGAGGAAAACTTACATTACAGGATATTAGCCTTTAAGGAGATCGGTCATGGCTATAACAGTTTTTAGGGAAAAACTGTGGTTCCCAATTATAGAACTTGACCACTGGCTCATTAATCTAATTAGCTGCTTCAATGAGCAGCAGATTTGAGTATTTTTGTGGCACAATAGGAGCCCAACAACTTTTGGGTTCAAATAACAACTTACAACAAATCCTGAAATAAGTGCTGGCAAAAAGGGAATCGAATTACTTAAAGTGCACTGAAGGGCTATATCCCCTTTCAGTTTATTCTAAGATAAAGTGCTATCAAATGTCAACCTCCATGGTCATTTTTAAATGCCTAAATGGGCATATAATTAGTACTGAGAACGTTTCCTGATGAGATTGTGCTAAAGGTATTTTTTCCGACATGTATTTTGAAGCAACGGCTAAATCTCACAATTTCTCTCTTATTTCTCTTTCAAGTATCTTTTGGACTATTTTAGAACTTGAATATTTGCATATTCAAAGTAAATTTGTGGAGAAAATATGTTGTTGCATGACTTTCAAGAGCAAATTAAGATACAGTCGAGTCTACAACACAAATCCAAGTTGATACGACTGCATTTTCCCTTCCCCACTTTCCGCTGGTATAGGGGTCTACAAGTCTCTATACTTACCTCCTATTTACATTTTGCAACCTTGAATACCTACAGGAATCATTTGACAAGGCAACAGCATGATGGGATGGAGTGAAAAAAGCCTGCTAGGCTGCCACCTCATTCTTTAACTTAAGTTTAACAATAGGTTACTTAAATAAGAGGTAAGGAGGGACACTGTCGATGCATTTTTTCTACTTTTTCCGGTTAAATTACGAAAAGAAAAAATAAGGCTAACCTGATTGGTATGAATGACAGAAGGAGAATAGGAAAAACCATTTTGAGGTATGGCCATGGTGAGAAACCAAACCCACAGAGAACAGCCAGCTGCACAACCTGAAGGAAAGTGAAGACATGCATCTTACGTTGAGGTACCCGTTTGACGTAATGGTTGGGTGGGTATGCCGCCTGGAGGGAAAGATGAGACAGGAATCAGTTTAATCAAATTTTGTGATACTTGATGAGCTCGACACATTCTATATGTACATGTTTCAATATGACCACATAGGGCACTTCATCACTCATGCTAAACATACTGTACTAGCCATTTTGTTCACTTTGGTAACATGTAAATTTAAGCCAGGGATTGTTACCAACTTTAAATATCAGTAATCAGAGTTTGAATTTAAATGAGAAGTAACAACAAAAATTATACCCATTCAAGGTTAAATGATCTTGAAAAAACGTATCTTTTATATCTATGAGTGTTCATAAATCTTCCTACAATCCCAACGTAGGCCAATTAAATGGTGCATCAAATTATGAACATGTACTGTACTTTCGTTGTGAACAGCTAAAACCACAGTTTAATGAACCAAAGGTTAAATGCAACTTATTAGCATACATATGTAAATTTGAATCTGGATTACTGATATCATATACAGATGTGGATGGGGGCACAGAAACAGAGTCAAACTTTTTCAAAGAAGCAAAATCCTAGATTCTTTTAAACCTTGTAATAATGAACAATCATAAATATCACAAACAACAAAACTTGTGTTCAATACCATGTGGACACCAGTATATTATCAAAACAGACCCCCTTGGATAAAAAAAATAAAATGTATACTTGAAAGAGCACAAAGTAAAATTAACAACATCAGTGAAATTTGGTTCTGAAAACTGAAAATGGATACAAAACTGCATGGTATGATGTTAAAGCTTGAGTTGAAAAGAGGCACAAAAATTGCAGATTGCCGCAGTCAGTATTCCATGTCAGAATCATGAAGTCTACATTAAAGTATTTAAACTACTGCACTGTACCAACAATAAGTCTTTTAAAGATTTAGTGCAACAAGAGACAGACACAACTTGTTCATTTTTGCAATGTGAAATATTTGAAATCTACAACTACAATCTGGTTCACAAAACTGCATCTTTTATTTTGTGTGTCACATGTTTAACCAGTGCTTCCTATAACCTTTCGCAAAATAACAATTACAAAGGCCAGATTATGGGAAAGACTTTTGATACATGCTGTTTTTGTCAGAGACATTGTACTGTGTTTCAGAAGTATGTATTGTTGTATGGTTGTGTTTTCTTTGATGTGCTGCATAAGAGAATCCGTTCCCTTGAAGGACGGAAAAAAATGCCTTCACCTGCTTCAAGGGTTATACCTCCAGATGTCACATTTTTGCGGTTAACTCACTTGCAGTAGACATTAAGTGGCTTAAAGCTTAATGAGGTAATTTTTGCAGGCATACAAAATTATTCGCTAAAACTGAACTTCATGGATAAACTGAAGTTAAAAAAAATTTTCAACCAGAAAAATCGATCCAGGTTTGGTGGAATTATAGGATAATTTTTAGCATGAAACCTGCATCAGAACAATGGTCATTTCCTGGCTCTTGTGCAGAGTAAATATTTGTTCTGACTAAGTTAACAATCGTTGTGGTTCAATGACGTCAAAAAATCGGCCATTTCGTGCCCTGTTCGGCCAGTTTGTACCGTAGTTGTCCAATGGGAGAGATTTTCTCATGTGCTACAGATATGACTGGAAGAAGTTCTATAATGTTGACGCCAATAGGAATTTTTGAGGATAGTGTTTGTCTTGTGTTTTCCAATAAAGATTGCAACCAAGAACTGAACCCTCAGAGACCTTAAACGATGTTTTTCAAAGCATTGCACAAGTTAACTAGCTAAGTTTCTTTGTAGTTTGAATTTTCCCCAAACAAGCAAAAAATGTTCTGACAGGATCTGTCACAGTGATTGTGAGCAATATTTTTTTATCAATGATGAAACTAATTCATTCTTTAAGTGGACAAAATGTCAAACATTATGTACCCTATGTGATGAGCAAGAAAGAAAATGAGTTTTACTAATAACAATCTGTTGTGCAGATCCAGACATTTCAAAGAGAAGGGGGGAGGGACTGACCTATGAAAATGCAAAGGTGAGAGAGAGTTGAACTGCTGATTTCCTATATGCTTTATGTTAATGTGGCGAAAAAGGATGGGTTGAGACTGTAAAGCCCCCCTTGGATCCGCCCCTGGAAATTAATTTAATTCATGTTTTGAAGCGTTTTGAAATTATACTATGTAAAGCTATCATTCTGTGCAAACATGTTTTTCTTTCTAAATAGCAATGAGATTACATCTTTGCTGGCTTTACAAATAATGAATTAAGTTGAAACTCTACAAATCATTGTGTGATACTGTTTACTAGACCAGACAGGTTTTGATGGACAATTAGAGAGTGGTCACATGACCTTAAATGATTTCACAGCTAATGTTGGACATCCATTGGTGTGAAGTGTTGGAGCAAGGGGTTGGGAGGTGCAAGTTTGAAGTAAATTCATTTTGTAAAATTGTTTGCCTCAGTTTCATGAACTCAATGCAGACGTAATGAATAGATTCATTAAACCTGACAAATAATGTCAGTTGAAACTTTTATAGAAGGTTGGGGTAGGAGGGGCATCATGGCTATTTATGGGATATTATAATGTGAAGTGATGTCTGGAGTCAAGGGCTTACCCTCTCAGCCCCTTGCTTTAAACAGATCAACATAAACATGGACGTCACCATACATTTTTATTTGAGCGTAATTCGAGCGAAGAAGGCAGTAATTGCTGCAATGCATGCACGATAGGGCAAGCACCACGGCCAGGGACCTGCTCAAGGGCCCATGGTGGGGTCCAGGAGTTAAGCCCCAGTTGGGGGGGTACAAGGGGTGAAGCCCCAGAAGCTGTGAGGAGTTAAACATTTCAAATGCTTATAATGCATTGAAATTATCATCAGTATTGCTAGTTAAATTGGTAATGCCAAAATTATGATTTCATAAGGTTCAGAGCAAAACGTGAACCCATGTACATGCATCCAAAAGAATGCTTTAAATTTTAAAACGACCAAGGCACCAGAACATTTTTCTTTTGAAGATGTGGACTATCGAGGGATCTGTGTACTCAGTAAAGGAAACCAAATGGAGTGGTAGCATCCAGAGGCAAAGGATTCCCAGGACAAAACCATTCGAAACTCATGGAATATAACAAAAGTATTCAAGATTAAGGAGGTGCAAATAGCAAACCTCAAAGAACAAATCATTTAAGTGAATTGAACTCTGCAACGCAAAGAAATTTAAGACCAGAATGCAAAAATGCATTGAGGTTTCGATGATACGTACATGCTCTTTTCAATGAAATGCTACAGTTCTTGTAACAACTGGTGACCCAAAGGGACCTTTGACTCCACCTGTTAGTAACTGGTTTTTCTTTTAACCAAAACATTTCTACATTCAAAAAGCCAAATTTCATACTGTGCCTTAAGGTATTCTGCAAACAAGCTGCTTACATCATAACGCATCAAAATATCAAATTTGAAATGAATCCAAGTTTTCTATCTTGAGATATTGTGTAAACAAGGATTTCGGGGTTTGACCCCACGTGACCCCAAATGACCTTTGACCTCCACCAAAATCAATAGGGTTCTTCCTTACATCATAGCGCATCTACATATCAAGTTTGAAATTAATCCAAGTTTCCTATCTTGAGATATTGTGTTAAAAATTTTTTCAGGATTTGTCCCGATGTGACCCCAAATGACCATTGACCTCCACCAAAATCAATAGGGTTCTTTCTCACATCATAAAGCATCAACATAGCAAGTTTGAAATGAATCCAAGTTTCCTACCATGATGTATCATGTAAACAAGGATTCCAGGGTTTGACCCCACGTGACCCCAAATGACCTTTGACCTCCACCAAAATTGATTGGGTTCTTCCTCACATCATAACACATCAACGCATCAAGTTTGAAATGAATCCAAGTTTCCTACCTAGATATATAGTGTAAACAAGGATATCGGGTTTTGACCCGATGTGACCCCAAATGACCTTTAACCTCCACCAAAATCAATAGGGTCCTTTCTCACATCATAATGCATCAACATAGCAAGTTTGAAATGAGTCCAAGTTTCCTACCATGATGTAGAGTGTAAACAAGGATTTCGGGGTTTGACCCCATGTGACCCCAAATGACCTTTGATCTCTACCAAAATTGATTGGGTTCTTCCTCACATCATAATGCATTGACATACCAAGTTTAAAATGAATCCAAGTTTCCTACCTTGAGATATAGTGTAAACAAGGATTTCGGGTTTTGACCCGATGTGACCCCGATTGATCTTTGACCTGCACCAAAATCAATAGGGTTCTTCCTCACATCATAAAGCATCAACATAGCAAGTTTGAAATAAATCCAAGTTTCCTACCATGATGTATCATGTAAACAAGGATTCCAGGGTTTGACCCCATGTGACCCCAAATGACCTTTGACCCCACCAAAATCAATATGGTTCTTCCTTACATCATAGCACATCTACATATTAAGTTTGAAATTAATCCAAGTTTCCTATCTTGAGATATTGTGTAAACAAGGATTTTGGTTTTTGACCCCCTGTGACCCCAGATGACCTTTGACCTCAACCAAAATAAATAGGGTTCTTTCTCTCAGTATGGGGTATCTGTGTACCAAGTTTGAGAACTGTCAGAGCTTCTCTTCTTAAGATATCGTGTAAACAAGCAAAGTGTCACAAACACACACATACACACACACATACATACACATGCACACACATACACACACACGCCATCATGAATGCGTAGGTTTCTCTTTTCATTGAAACCAAAAATCATTCAAACCTGCAATGAACAGAGTCTTTTAAACTACCATACTTAAAGTGTACCTTAAGTCAAAAAATTCAAAAATATATATTAATGACCGTGAAAAATGAATTCCAACAGTTCAAGTCCCATCTTTATAGGACATTCCTGAGCTGAGATATAAAATGATGAAGTTTATTCACTCAACTTAAAATGGTACATTGTGCCATAATTTGTGGTGTTATTGTTGTGCTACTCAAATTACAATCTTTGTATTTCTTTGTTTTTCTAAAAGTTGCTGCATCTTGTACGAAGGTGTAATAGGACTCTTAGTCTTATGGGATGATGTAATTAATAAAGCCCTGTCTGTGGAACATGCAATGCAAGAAAACAGGAAGTGTTCAAGGTCATAAAAACATTTTTAATTTTAAAAGAAAACAAAGCAGGTAATGTGAGTTTTACAACAAGAAAGTCACAAATGATTGTGCATTGGACCAATTTGTTTCAGGTGAATAAAAACTTCAACATTTTATATCTCAGCTCAGGAATGTCTTATGAAGATGGAAGTTGAACTGCTAGCATTCATTTTGCATGCTCTTTAATAAATATTTTTAAATTTTTGGACTTGAGGTACACTCTAAGATATCAGGCTCTGTAGAACAGAACATTAATTTGCACACAATGTGATTTTACCAGGTCAATGTACTTGGTTTTTACTTTCAACCTTTCTCCTTCAACAACTTGAAAAAAGTGACATTTATTTCTGTAAAAATTAATGGAAAAGTAAAAATTGAAAACACCAAGTAAAGCCTGGAGGAAGAAATGAAGAAGTTATAGTTGAGCTTTAGAATAATGATTTACCCATCAAACATATGGTATGCATTCACTGACTGAGCTAGGAGGTAAAGTCTAGAGAGAGGGCATCCTACTGTACAGGTTTTTTGTGTGTAGTAATGTTAAAACTCTCAGAACAGTCAATTTCTACAAACTGGAAACATAACAGACGAGGTGAAGCAGAGTCTGTTGTTTTACCAATTTCGAGTCTGGACGGTTTATTCACCATTTTTGTCCGCCAACTGTGATTTATTTCTTGATCACTTTTGACTCAATATCCACTTTTGACTCAATGGGGCTATATTTCAGTAATAAGTTGTTTTTACTTGATCGGATGGTACCATAAATAGGTAGTCATCCCACCAAAATCTACCAAGTCAAAAGTCAATTTCTACAACAATATCATTTTCCTTGGGACTAATTTTCCATTGAGATTTTTAAGTCAATTTGAAATATCCCACAGGTGCACTTCCCTTTTAATATAAAGGTATAGCCTATACTGATAACAAGCAGTTTCCCCACCAAAATGGACACAATTCAAGAGATGAACACATTGTTTTAATATAGTTTCCATAAAATGATTGTTCCGTTAAAAAAGAAATCATCTGAAGGTATTCCAAGAAAATCACTTTTCATATTTTTCTATTGTTTCTATTTTTTCATGGTGGTATTAGATATATGATTACAATACTATGGAAAGGTGTAGATACATTTCACCTTATTTTTAACTGTTTAGGCAAAGATTAGGTTTTCATTATAGTATGTAAAAAAACTGAATTACAGGTAAACATTTAGTTTACCCCCACGAGAACATCTATGATTCCACAAATTTTCAAGTCTGCATGGCTATGCTATCTTTTGTTCCACACCAGCAGCAGCAAAATGGCGCCATCGGACTTGCTAGTGGACAGTACTACAAGAAGTAAGGGGTGAAATAGTAATTTGGGGAACTTGATCTGTAGTTGCAACAAGATAAGGCATTTAACATTTTAAAAGAAATTTATAATTTGCAATTGCAGCAGAAATATTGTTTTCCAATTATTGGTACATCTTTTAAACTTATTTTAAAAAGAAAAGAAACCTCAAAGGGGGTTTGTTCACACCCCCTGACTCCCCTCCTCCCTTGGTGACAGCGTGACACCCATGATAAAGATGAATAAAATCCTCAAATATTTCTGCATATAGAAAAAGACTGAAAATTATCAGATATAATTAAGACTAACAACTAGCCATAATGGCATGTCTAATTGAAATACTGCAGAAAATTATTTCTGAATTCAATATGTAGCTATACTGTCATTGTTCACTTGGGATTTTCATCTGTCGTTCACAGACAAAAATTAAGGGGAAGGATAGGGAAAGCATGATGAAACATTCCCTCTTACTTTTTGTTTCATCCTCCTTCTCTGCCTGATTACATCTTATTGCTTCAGGGAGGAAAAGAAGCTCACTACATGCATACTTGATGTAGTCACATTTCACATCTGATTAATTCATTGGTAGTAACAGATACATGAAAATATACAAAAAGGCATGTAAACATTTGGAGTTAGCTAACAGGCCAGTCAAGTATGTGTTAATTGCTTTTCATGCATTGTGAACACAATGAGAACCTAGCTCTCTTGAGGGCCCAGATCATGTAACAAACTCGGATATCAGTTACACCCCACACCACCTTTGATCTACTGGGGTGTCTATGTTGCCTTCTCAAGAAGCAACGTCAACATCATGGCATGGGTTACAATTAGGATAATCAGAAGAGACAATTTGCTTTTCCTTTTACCGCAAATTGAAAAGGGACTGCAAATGTTCTGTACTCAGTAAAGATATGTTTATAACAAGAAACTGTACTAGTCGTGCCAATAAAATGACGTATACTCATTCTAGACATTACAAATTTGGTGCTTTCTGCAAAGCTTGATGATCATATTCAGCAAAAAAAGGTTTCTCATAAAGCAAGTTTGGTAATTCTTGTTGGGGGGCTGTTTACATGCAAAGTGTCAGATAAACAAAATGCTCCTTCTGTACAACACATTCTAAAATTTGGATTTAGTTGAATATTTCATGAAATCACTTGTTATTAATAATGTAAGGAAAGATTGAAAGTGTAGCTTTGTGTGGTGGACAGTATCTAAATTGCCCTTTTGTTGTACAATTTTGCATTTTAATACCTGCTGCAAAGAAATTTTGAGACCAATATTTTCTTCCAATTGGGCTAGACACTAATTAGAAGATGTATGCTTAGTGCTGTATTTACATTATGTACATACTGCACAAAAACAAAGAAACATAGTCCACTTCCTGCTGAGTTTGGTTTGAGTATTCCACTTTGTATCCCACAATTCCATGCAGCAATGAATTACCAAACTCAGTTATTGTCTTCATATTTGAAATTGACAACACAACCTGCACACATGATCATGGGTGCAGATTTACAGGCTGACATGTCAGGCAGTTAGTCCTCAGGAGATAACAAAAAAAGTTTTTCAAGTAGAGAGGTTCTGCATATTGTCATCTGGCCATCAACTGACTCCAAAAAATAACCCCCCCTCCCCCTATTAGTGCTTTGGATTACTTGAGCCCTGTATGGAACATTTCACTTACTCTGAGCTTCAGGGTATTATCTGTCAATTAGTGCTTGCATTAAATAGTGTTGTTACCTTACTCTTTTCAACAATCCCCCAATTTATAAAATAACACAATCACTGAAATATTCTGTACCTGTTGAGGAAGGTCGTGGAGGTAGTTGACTTTTTATGTTACAACTAATTAAGATCTGATTCACTGGACCAAAATTATCCACCACCAAAATATTTGAGCAAGGGGGAGATTGTCTCCTCAAATTCTGAGATTTACTGCAAACACTGCTTTATTAAGATCAATGTTTAACAATTAACCTTTTAAATTGTTTTGAAGTCTTCATTTTGTAAAATTACAAAAATAAAATGCACTTGAAAAAAAGAAGGATATTGTGCTGAGGCTTGAGGGACTACCCCAGTTAGGTAAGAGTAAATTCCACCCAAAGCAAGTGCAAATTCACTTCAAAAGGGGTTATATTTCATTCCATGTGTGTGAAATATTGCCCTTTTTTGAAGTATGTTTCAAGTCACCCTTTTGTTTGTAAAGTACATTTTCTTCTGAAGTATTCTAGCTGTAAAATTAAAATTAATTGCATCGAGAAAAAACAAAATAAAGCACTCACCTGCTCTGTTATAAGCAGGACCACCCTCTCAAAAAGCTGGTTACCATCTAATGAAGTGTATGCCACATATAAAAACAAACCATACAGCACAGGGGTGGGGATAAGCTGCAACGGAGATGGGAGCATTAACAGAGAAAGCCCAATCATGACATGGGATATTAAGGCGCTAAGTCTGGTTTCCCTTACTCTGACGATTCTGAAAGATATTGAAAGAAGAGGAAAGGTTATGTTTTTTGTCACCTTCATAACTTCAGCCAAGGACACACAAATTCATGAACATCAGTTATTTTCAATGAGAATCTGTAAAATTGTTAACTTCTATTATCTTACCACATAATAAGCAAAAGGTAAATGGAATAAATAAAAAAAAAGTAGGTGATATAAACATAAGAAAACCATGTGCATAAGGAATACACAGAAGATGGAAACATAACCAAGAAATATGAACTGAGTAGTTAAATGAGATTTAACTACCCACCAGCAGGAATGAGTTATTTAGTGTCATCTAGATCAGAAAGTTAATTTCAAATGAAGTTCAAATATAGTTGAAGTTCAATCTGTTCCAAAAATTGCTTAAGTCCTCTCCATTCACACCTCTTAAGACAGGTAGGGAATGCAGTGGGTATATTTTTATCCTACATCCCCTTCCTCCCCCCCCCCCCCATTTTACAGGGTTCAATAAACAATATGAGTTCAGCATAACTAGCTAAGTAAGAAAAATTCTGTGAAAGTGATGTCACCAGATATATGGAGAGACAAATTTGGAAGCTCAAGACACAAATTTGGGGTGCAGAATCTAATTTGTTGCTTCACATGAAGATGATATTGAGATAGAGACTATTCCACAGCTAACCAAACCAAAACTTTTTACCAACAGAAACTTTTGCTCTTATTAACACAATTACATCTATAGGATAAAGAATAAAAGTGCATGTGACCTGCACACTTTTGATTAATTTTATGAGTATCATCATTCTTTTAAAAAATCTTTGTTTATTTTCTTGAACTAACTGCATTTCACAGCTATGTACTCTGTGGAGTCACATTTTATATTATAAACCTTTCTCATGACTGAATATTGTGATGAATGAAATGTAAGGAATATTTTCAGATATTTCCAGGAAAAAAGTGCATTGTGACCCCAAATGAAAGTACATTTGACTTTATAGTCTAGATCAATGCTTTGTTTTATTAATATTCCTGGATCATTTTTCCCAACAGCATAGTACCATACTTCCTTCCTGCATTATAAATCATGGCTTCTCAAGAAGTCTGGAGAAAATAATAATGACATACTTTTCACAAATGACTATTAGTTTGACATACTCCAATAAGTTTATACTCCCAAGGCACTGACTTCCTCTTTGTGGGTAAAATAACTACATCACATATATCATAACATGAACATTGACATGAAAAAAATTCCAGGAGGGCAAAAAACTTTCTGCATGTTTTAAAAAAGTACGTCAGCATCAGTACTAGCATTATTTAAAGGGCAAATACTCTCAACCCAAACTACAATTTTTGGAGTAGTCCACAGAAATTCTCAATTAGCACACTTCTTTGATTGACAGCTAGTTAAAAAAATGC
Organism: Holothuria scabra; assembly: GCA_037179385.1. NCBI lineage: Eukaryota > Metazoa > Echinodermata > Holothuroidea > Aspidochirotida > Holothuriidae > Holothuria > Holothuria scabra. Next base: position 39,836,503 of record CM074186.1, read on the forward strand.
AGAGTACTGCAGCTCAAATTACATAGCACATACTTTTCTGAGAGTGCTGTAATTATGCACTGGGGTCTTGTATACTCACCCTGAAGCAATAAATTAAGATTGTATCTGTAGTAAGTTGGTCAGGAGAATTGGAAATGTCTGGGGTGAGAGGATAAGGCCTTTAAGGGATGCCACTGAAATTCTCTTATGCATTTCGATGCATCCCGTTGGAATGCATCTTAATCTAGGGGCATCGCAATGCCCATTTTTCACCGCTGCTGGCAGTTCCACAACCTCGAACAATAGCCATTCCTTAATTCCAGCGCGCTGCTCTGCCGCCCTCTTATGGCCGTGCTGTACACACCAATCCAATTGAACACAAAGCAAATGACGACGCATTGCAGCGACGGTATTAGAATTCATTCACCATCGAAATAAGCACCAAGGTAGCTTTTCAGAGCACTAAATAACGATCGGAAAAGTCTTCCCGACTCTCTAGCAAAGAGCCAGGGGGACTGCTGATAATTCATTGCATACTTGGAGCTGTTTATACACAATATTTCACGAAGTACAGCTTATATAAATTATGATTTAACATGTGGTAGCAATGAAATACACATATTGAAATATGGGTGCAAATACTGAGACAATAAAACACCTCAAAAACTGCAAATAACTGCAATAGCGCAAATTTTGTTAGGAGAGTACAAATTAAAAGTTACTCTCCGTAAACTTGTCAGCCAATTAAAGTGATTATTCTTCAAAAATTTCAGTCTGAAATGAGCTTCCTCCTATTATCTTTGACATATCCATTCTTAGTGAAGGGGTGAAATTAAGTAATTACCTTTTCCACTAAGTCTCAACCGATCGGATCAACATGATTTGGCCAAGTGCACTTGCCGGTGTTTACCGATGTTCCGTATCCAGTTGAAATTATAAAGGAAACTATTACACGTGGTCTTGCCTCCTCTATCTGGAAGCCATTCCCGGCCTTAACCTCACTTGAATCAAGTTCCCAATTCCAGGGAAGTTTAAGATATATTGTAGGTATGACTCTTTGTGAATCTGACTTAAAGCAAACGTTAGTATTGACCATTGTTTGCACCGGGTAGGAATTTCATAGCTGGGTACCCATATTGTATATTTTCGGGTGCCCGGGTACTCGACCGTACACCTTGAAACATATTACAAAATAAGTGCATAGTATGTACATACTTTAGAGTCATGACTCCACCCATTGGCCTTTTATCTCTAATCGGGTTGATTTGACAACAATACGTCGCGTTTTACTTTATCTACAATGTGCCGTTTGTTCCTAACATCGTGACTTTAAAAATCAGACTGGAATTTAAAACTTGATCACAATTTAGACCCGTTAAGATTAGTTTCTGAGGCTTTTGTCTAGTGTGCAATGTGTGCATCGAAACTAAAAAATAACTCACGGCTTGTCACTGCAACTTCTGTACCTTTGCTTTCTTGGTACGTTTATGAAAAAATCAACTATCTGTCCGTTCGTGATAATGACAGTAAAAAAATTTCTAATGCGCTTCCTGGCCCAGATTTCACACGTACAGTACCGTAAAAAATGTACGGTAATATACTGTACAGCAGTGACCGTAGACCCACGAACGTACGTTCGTTCGTCGTTGCATGGGTGCTTTGTGTTCGATGTGTGCACTGGAGTAGTGACGTCACTGTGGCACACTCCACTAGTAAATGGGGGATACAGAAAATATGGAAAAATATTTTGCTCTGTGTTTGCCATATATTTAGGAAACCTTGGGCGTAAAAATTTTGCAAATAGTTTAAATAGCAATAAAAAATTATGGGCAATATGAAGGTAGGAATCATTTTAGTGTTCAAGTTAGTAACAGGATAGAAGTAAGTGGAAAGAAGATTTTTTTCGTGCCCATGGCGTAAAATACCCCTTCAAAGGAATGTGTACGATCTTAAATCTGATGGAGTGAATTTTGCTTCAGAAAAAATTTCTCTTCCCAAAATACGATTGATTTGAGACAATATTTTTGTGGTTGATATTGAAATATGTGCATACATTATTTAGACATAACTGTATTACTAACGCTTATTTTTTAGATCATTAAATCATGTCATGTCATGCATGCTCATTTGCCGACACCCACGCTATCGTGGCCTTATAAGGAAAGTCGCGTACGAGGCGGAGGCGGAGTCCAACGTAGGTTCATTCATAAACCCAGCTGATGAGGTTGGGACACCCTTTCAATTCTTGTCGGAAACAAAATTTCTCCACCAACGTGAGAAAATGGCGTTATTTTGGTGCTCACAAGATAAAAAATTTTGTTTAGATTGTTATTTTTCCCAAACAATTTAAGTGTTGGTAAACGAATCCTAGTATTTCATACAAAACACGGGCTCATTTTGCTTTGTGATGAAGAACCATCCCAACAACTCTAGTGTCTTAAATTATTCGTCAATATTTACGAAATCAACAACGATCACAGTTCTTTTGCACGAGGTCATTTTCCGTTTTGTAACGTGCGTTGCACATACAGTATTTTGATACTCTTCTGAGAATAGGCCGGCAAACGTAGCATATAGCATGCTCATGACCCCCAGCCAACTCATTTGCATACCTCGTTGAAAACTAGTAATAATTGTATGCACCGTACTGCACACACCCAATGGCCCACTAACGTTAGCCTGCATACGTACATAGATCTACCCACAGAATTGTACTTCGCTCTCTGCAAGGCTGGGGCAAATAAAACATGTCAAAACATGCATTTCAGTAAGACAGTGCACAACGCCTCAAACCATGGAAAGCTCTCTATATTGCAACAAATTTTCGGCAAAAGTTGAACGCAAAGCGCATGTCCTTTTTGTGGGACGGAGAATGGTCTGGGTCACGGGCCGAAGTTGAAATGTAGGGGGTAAATTGCGAATGAGTTTTAGGCCCATAGGCAAGGAGTACAGTGAAATTAAGTCATGGATCGGAACAACGTACGCCGTTGTGGAATCTAACGGGATTATTATCAGTGTTTTTCACATTTGAACACAAAAAGTTTGTCTTGTGGTCTGCAGAAATGGTAAGACTCCGTTTTGAATTTTAAATGAAGTATTTGTAAAATGTCTGACATTAGGACTGAAAATTTTATAAGAGTTTTCACACAAAAAAGAAATTTAAAGGCAGTCATTCAGCACTCCAAACAGTTCCAGTTCTCCTAACCTTCTCACCTCTAGCCCCGCCCACAACTGTATTGCATTCAACCTTATAAATCCCAACTGCTATCAGTTTGTTGCCCCTCTCAATTGTAAGTGTAACTGTAAGCTGCAGTTTTGGAGTTTGATCATGTCGATCAACGAGTTGTATAGTTCGGAAAATAAATTGTCCGGGTTTTATATTCAATGGACGGGGATAATTAGATAGGTTTACAGTTCGAGTTCGTTAAATATGTCGACGGGACCCTGGAACATACGCTTGGTACTTGAAAGAAAAAACCAAAAAGATATCCACTTAAAAATGTAGGAAAGGCTGGAAAGTTTGTCCACAAACGGCCATGAGTCCTTGGAGCTTCGTGGCTCATTTTTTTTTCATTTCAAAGCGAAGGTGCGTGGGATGGATTTATATTTTTGTTGATTGCCATGCAGTTTACATTTTTCTTGACATGACACTCTACAAACAGTTTAACCACCTGTACTCCTAAAAAATTTCGAGCTGTGACTATAACATGCTTTGGAATTTGTGAATTGGGTATGTGTGTGTGGGGGGGGGGGATGTCATAATATTCGACAAGAGAAGGTCTAATCTTTTTTAGCGAATTTTCAGACTGTTACTGAAGTGTGGCATATTGGCCTATGGCAATCATTGGTATTCCAAAATCCCCGGTTACGATCAGTTTATGTATTGCATAAGTTCTTTTATATTGTTAACCCCTAAGCCAAAAGACATTCGTCTATAATGTAGAAATGGAAAGAGAAATAGACAGAACACCACACAAAACATTTTTAGATCAAACTCGACCGTTTATTTTCCGACTTTTTTTTATTTTTATGAGCCATTTGTCTACGGTTGAACATCGCGCTTCCGCACGATAAAAACTGACGGCAAAAAGTGGGAACAATTGTGCGAATTTCCATCACAATTTAGCGTTCAAATTTTTGTACGGTTTTCGATAGCGTGTGAAATCGCGGACGGCCGGGGAACGCGGCACAATTGATAAAAATAAAAAAGCTTCGAACTTGCATTATTCGGAATTCTACGGGAGTCATACGCTACATATACTGTATTATATAGGCTAACATTCCGAAGGCCAAAACTATGGCTACTTAAGCCTAACGTTATGCCTATCTATACTCGGTGCTTTGAGTTTCTACGACGATTTGAAAATTCGAGACAAATTAAGTCTCAAGCTTTTTCTCAGAGTTGATCAGATCACACCTGACCATTTTTGCGATAGAATTGCAGTGCTATTTTCGATACTTCAGAAAGCCTTTCCTCCTGGTACAAGCGCTATTGTTCGTGGTAAACTGATTAGCCTATAATCCTTTAATGCCGATGCATCGCTTCGCAGTGATTACGTACACAATGCTCCCCGTTTCACTGCATACAGTGCAGAGGCTGTTTAGAGTGCCTAACCTGGATGCATTTGCGACGCCAACGCATCACCGATGGGACCCTTTGTGTTTGCGTCGGTATGCATCGGAAATGCATCGAAAAGCATAAGAGAATTTCAGTGGCGTCCCTAAAGCAAAGTGCACATATACCATCCTTTGATGACCTAAACACGCCATACTCATATAATGCACTGATTTTCCACCTTGGTTGGGTTGAAAGTAGGTCACCCAAGATTGGAAAATTCGTTTTTAATGGCATGCAATATGCCAGAATGTATAGGATGATGGTTGCAAGAGAATGTGATGAAAGAAGTCCACTTTGGATGCGGGGAATTTCTCTTCAATAGGGCTTGCTTCTCGTACATGTGTCGAAAGTAATTTCATACCCCCAACAAGCGGTGGACTGGTATGGGTTGGGGAAGAGAAAGTTACAAAGTATTAACAAATACCTTGTTGATGTAAGTATATTATACTTACATGTGATTGACATGCCCTTGGTCCACCCTTTCCTCTACATCAGCGAGGGCCCTGACATGTAGGGGTGAGTGAGGCAGAGCTGCATGAACCCATGGAAGACCAAACACAGACAAGAAGCCATTGATAAATGCAACTACAAGTAGGTCCAGGTGATACGCCGAACCCTTCTTCAACCTGAAAGAGAACAGGAATTTTACTTGAAAAACGTGTCAAAGTCATAATAAAGGAGGCACAGAAGAGCAATCTTAAACTAGCCTGCACATGCATCTCTTTTTGGTTGCAACTTGCCAGTAAGGTCACTCATTATTAGACTTAGCCCCAAAAGAGTGAAATAAATGCTATGACAATTGCCTATAAGCTATGACAATGCCTATAAGCCTAAAATCTTGAGTAGTTCTGCAAAGCTTGTGAAAGTAAACTTAGTGATGGTAAGTAACCTGCATATTCTGTGGTCTCAGTCCATCCAGCTGTGAAGAGGACACAACTTCTTGGAGCCTCTTGACTTAAACCACTGCATGAGCAAGTTACTGACCACTGCTAAGACACTTTTCCTGAGCTGTGCAGTACTGGCTTATGGGCATTTCAATCTCTTTCACATATCTAAAATCAATACTGGATGTTTACTTTAAAAGAGTTAGGATGACTCTTTCTAGATTGAAATTTTTCCCCTTCAGATATAGATTCGTCCCTATTTTAACTCTAGAAGAGCTGTTTAGAGGAGTAAGAGTACAGGTACAGCATCAATTCATCTAGACCTCACTTTAAATCATTGACTCAATCTATCACAAGGATACATGCTCCACAGGATGGGTCCAGTACCTCATGTGTCCACTAACTTGAAGGTCCACTAGACCCAAAGTTCTTAAACAATAAACTTAACATAAGAGAATCCTGCACCTTGAACAGAGGATATTTATTCTTTGACCGTGATTTCCGAATCTGGCAGTGCTGTGACACGTTCGCTAACCTTAAGATACTGGTCATCCATGTTCAAAATATTTTGAAGGATTTAATACCACATATTTGTTGACTAGAATCAAATTCAGTAGCTAAATTAGTTACCAAATAAATCTTGAACCATGAATGTTGGTCAGATTTGGTGAAATCATGCACAAGAAGAAAAAAAAACAGAGAAATTAAAACTGAGGAACTGAGGGAGTAGAGCTATAAATTTCCAGACCCATCTGTTAAATTATTGATATTTGGGACAAAAAAGGTATCAAATAGGAACTTCATGCTCCAGAATAAACTAAAAAGGTGTTTATCATTACAAAAAAACATTTCTTCCTTATATTTTAATCAGGAAAGTACACTCCCAGTTGTTCTTTTGGCTGTGAACACAGGCTCAAAACTCCAAGGTCAGTTTGTTTTCTGCAGTTTCCTGTTGCAAAAAAAAAACATCGGCCAAGTCAGACACTATCGCCCAAGTAATGACCCCCAGTTTCACAAGGGGAGGATTTTCTAATGATCCAAATCACAACAATTTGCCTAACTTAAACCTTCATACAAATTCAATGCTAATCTTAACCCAAATCCTTGTCCAAGAACTGGAGGTTTTCCTTGTCCTAGTCCTCAGCTATTTCTGTATTAGACCCGGATCCATACCCAAGTACATAATTGTCAAGCAGATTTTTAGTTAAGTGAATGAATCTGCTATCTGAGTAGGCATCCGCAATGATCAAAAAGAAAGATGTCATACTGAAGGTAAAGACTTGGAGGTTACCAGGTATGAATTGAAACCACTATTAAATAACAAAACTGTAACAAAATTGAAGGAAGTCATTGGTCATTCTCAATTGACACAGCTGTTTGATTGACATCAAATAATCAGAGAATATACAACTACCTTGGGTGATGAATATTGTCTCTATGTAAAATTACACTTGATCTGGCATGCTTGTATATAGAGCCAATAACTTGGATTATTTATCAAGGACTAGAGCCTACCTCTTCACTCTAGATATTTTCATTGTAACATTTTCATTTTATTGGTAACTGAAATTATTCTGAGAAAGTGTAAGTGTTATGATCCAATTTTTCCAATTTCAGAAGGCTATATTAACAAAACAGTCCATCAGGATGAGAAGGAGAATCCGTTTAAAGGGGCCCAACTCAATAATTTGACTTGAGGATACTTTACATGTGTTTTCATTCGTTACAAGATACCTTCTAGGGTTTATCTCTTACTGATCCGAAGCAGGATTCTATGTACAGCATAAAAATGACAGAGTGGAACTGTGGGCCACTCAGAATGTTTGCAACCTGGATTCACAACTAGTGACTGCTTTTTTGTTGAAATAAAAAATGGGTAAATAAAAACTTTTCCATGAAATCCCACTTGATTGTTCAATGGGTTTTGCAGCTCAGGAAAATGTGATTCTGATGCGATCCAGATTTGATAGTCCAATTTTGATCCTGGCAAGGGGGTCACATCTGCACAGGTGAACACGGTTTTAAGTGTAGGCCTACATTTTATAAGGTTAACATTGACCACGATCAACGGTAATCATAGGTGTATGGGCAAAGGGTTAAAGAACATTACTCCCGATGTCTAATTCATAACTGCAAAACTGACATTAAGTTTTTTGGAACATATGGGGAATTTTTAGTTCATATGTGTTCAGTGTACACTTTCAACTGTGTGAATCACTATGAAAATATGGTACATTTTCCAACAAATTGAGCATATCCTGCCCAAACATATAACAAATTTCACTCAAGTTTAATTCCCTTAACCAGTTCCCTTTAAGCTAGTTTGAGTCTCATTTTCATATCTTGAGAAAAATTCTCGTCAATTTCCAGCTAAAATAGAAGTTATGTTATGATTTTCCTATTGGAAACACAGATTTTAGGGTGTTTTTGACCGATAGCAGCAAACAAAACTTGCCATAATTCTTGCTGTGTGTCACGGTTCAAATAGTTTCACATGCTGTTAAAGTTTAAATATCTTTATCTAAAACATTTTTAAGATTCATTTTGATTGAACAGAAAAAAACCCTCTTCATTTTGACATCGAATTGGAACAAAGCTAAAAAATCTTTCAACTCGATTACGTTATATTGTTTTGGCGTGCCAGCTCACAGACCGATTCCGTGAAAATCTTGCTGTGAGTGATTTAGGGGTAAACATTCCCATATAGTTTTTCTTCTCTAAATGTGGTTTCCTGATATTCAAAAGTGTAACAAATATTTGATAAAAAAGGAAATAATTAATATTATTGAAGTGTTTAGGGGTAGGTGTAAATGGCCTGCTATATGACCTGGGGAAGGGGATATTTACACCAAATTGCAAGGCAATATTAACAGTAGGTCATCCTACTTACTTATTTGCTGGCCTGTTCACCATTGCACTAGATATATTCTGGTCGATGAAAAACAGAAGTGATAAGCAGAAGCCAAGACCCATTGCTATTACAATCATCGGAATGTTAACCTTCTTCAGTTCCGAAAAAATGAAGAGGTTTTGAGGTCGATACTGAAACTTTGTCACTGAAAAAAGCAAAAATACAAATTTTTTGTTTAATTGATTTATTTTTATGTTCTGCTTCAATCTCTTCCATAGAGTTTAGCAAATTCAAATATACAAATATTTTTATTGCACCTTGAAAAAAAAACACAAAAAACCCCTAACCACTCAAGATGAATTGCAAGCAAGCTGGCTTTCTGTATTTTCTAATGGCTCTATAATATATGCTAAAATGGTCCTGTAATACTCTACTATTGTTAATGGATAGTGGTCAAGTACAATAATATTTAAAAAGTAACCATTTAACATAAACATCTTTCAAAAGACAGCCCTTAGCAGAGCTATTTGTGAGGTTGGCAATATTATGTACATCACTTAGATGATAGAATGACGGGGTTTAATACAGCCATTATATAGGATTCAATAAATCACCACATAAAATCTTAAATCATTTCTTTGGTAAAATTTGTTGAAAATATACTTTTTGCATTGTCAGTCCAATATTTAAGGGTTATATAAAGAGATTTGGACCATAATTTAATTTGCAATCAAACAAAAATGACCATATGTTTACATTTGACACAATGCATAAGATGGAAAAATCCCTCAAAGTATACAAACTGTGATTTATCTAAACCCTAAAACTACAATCCAAACAATGGTCCCCTGTAAATTCTTTTGCTTTCTCCTATCAGTATTCAGGAAGATCAATTGCTTCAGCTAGCAGAACAATTATTTCTTCCTTTACATATCCTTTATCCTTCGGTGAATTTCTGCTGTATTTGGGAATTGATACCAGTTCAGGCCCCTCTCCATCCAAATGTATGATTTTCAGGGTATATGGTTAAACCTTTTTTAAGAACCCATCTTTCTTATGGCCAACTACATTTTGAATGCTCCTCTATGCCCCAAATAAAGATTCATTGTCCAGTGGAAGCTAAGGGCACAAAGAGTCTCCAATCATGTATTTTAAATATCAGGCAGGCCTCTTTCAATTCTGTTTCATGACCTGCAAGTATATTTCAGAATGTTTCAAAACAAAATAATTCATTCTATGCTAAGGTTTTTAAAGTTTTTTCTGGCATGAATTTTGCACTCAAAGATTGAAAAATGGTATCACATCATTAGAAAGAAGAAACCATGAGCAAACCAGACACTGAAGTATACTCATTCAAATTAAGCTTAGACTACACCTGTTCTGGACTAAATTATCATATTTTGTTACTGGCACTAACAGAGTGACATTAGAGAAAGCACACTTACATTCGATATCCCTGAAAATGAAAGAACCAACGAAGGACATGGTCAAAACAGCCACAGGCAAAGAATAATCCGCCAAAGCCTCCCTTTTGCTGACATCAAGAAATGGGCTATTGAGGGAAAAAGAGACGGAGACTGAGAAAGGGAGCTTTAGTCATGTCAAAGACAAAATATGAAAAATTTAAGTAAACTGTCTGGGAGCATTTGCCCATTGGAAATTACCAACCCCCTTCCCTGCCTCATCCCCCCAACTTAAAAATGTTATGCATCCACAGCCTAATAAAATCAAGCTGAGAAAGAAATAACAAACTTTTGAATGTTTTGCTTCTCCTGATGATGAGGATAAAACTTTCTGAATAGCTATACCAAACCAACTGCCAAAAAATGCTTTAAATTTCCATTATAAAAAAAAAATGTAAAAAGCTTGTAATTATAACATAAAGTAATTTTCGTATGTAGACACCAGAATTCTACTTAATTTCATGCTGGGGTTGTTTTAGCAACCATTCTTAAGACTCTACAAATATTTTTTCCATTGGTCCTGATTGATAAAGATAATTACAATGCGAAGCACATATTTCACAAATTTCATTCTGCTTCAACTATTTTATCTCCATCAAGAGACAGACACTGCAACAGGATTATAAACCTCATTAGTGAGCTTTTCTTAATGATCTGCATATTTCTCCTTCACTTTTATAGGAGCTCCAAACATGACTACATTTCTCAACCCAATTGCCTGATCAGGAAGTTGCTTGAGACAAATCGATAATCTGATGAAGAAGCTTGGAAGTACTGCACAAAGTCGTCATGTTCGTAGCTCGTGGCAGAGTGTCATTACCCCTGGGGGCATGGAACTAAATCAGATTCCCCCTGAGAGCTTATTTCATTTCACATTTGTTATACGTGTGAATGGTATGAGTCTAATGAGTGCAGAAGACTTGCTTGCTGTCGATGGAAGTCTTCCTGCATATTATTGGAACAAATCCTTCATGAATATGTCCTACTTCTTTCATGTTTTATGAATATGTTCTCTTCGAAGACATCATTCAGATATACTAGTTTCCCTCCAGAAGTGTTTTTTTTGAAAAGAACAAGACAAGTACTTAATACATCTGAATCATACAAAATCTATTAACAACTTACTTTATGGAAATTTTGTTAGACATAACTTGACCAAACTAATTATTTTGAAAATAGGTTAATGTAAGGTATTGTATGAGCTCAGGATTTCTTAGGATATTTCACATGGTTAGTATCTGAGGTTAAAATTAGATGTTTTGTAAAAAAAAAATATGCTTTTGAGCAAAAACTACAAGGTCTACTACAATCCTCCAGCTTATTATGAAGTTAAGGGATGAATTACAACAAGAACTTCACATGAATCTGTAACAATAATGGATTCTAAAACATTTCTTCAAAACAGAATAGAATTATTATTCTGATAGGGTTTTCAAATATCATGAAGGGAAGCGAGAAAATCTAGTTTGCCAAACGGGTAAGATACAAGATTTTAATAGTATAAAAGATGTTTAGAGTATAAACCTCTGCTATCATCTGTAATAATGAACAAAACTTGTAAGTAATGGAGGAGTGGTAGTGGGGGCGGATGTCATTTATTTTACTATCATTTTCATGATTGCGCAAACGTACAATTTTTGTGGTTCTTTTATACCTTCTCACAAATCAAAAAGGAAAATGTATAAAAAATAATTGCTTCTTAAAAGGGAAATTAAACCAGTAATCCCAAATTTATTTGAAACAACAGTCACATACTAAGGGAATTTCCAGATCTCTGTCAATAAAGGTTAAGGATGATATTCTCCTTTCTTGAAAAGAAAGGGAATTTGACCCCATTTTCCACTTTCACAGGATATTCAAAGGATACTTTCTTTCTCTAAGCAGATCAAAGGCCTGGGAGGAAAAACATTTCATATATATATTCTACTATGTCAGTTACCTTTTTGTAAAGTTGTAAAGAGTCACTCCAAGCCATAATGTGCCAAACATGAGTATAGCATAGAGAAGACTGTTTTCCTTCAAGCACTCAACTGGAGTCGCGGCGGAGGAGGCCGTCGGTAATAGGGTGGCATTGTTGCAGGCAGCTTCATAGTAGTTCAATTTAAAATCTGATGTGAGGAAAATAACACTTTTCAAAAGTTAAAAAGTATTTGAAATAGAATGCAAACACACAGAGGGCTGAAAGGTTTCACTGTACTTTAGAAGTTTAATGTTCTATGAATGTACCCCAAATAATCATCTTTTTGAAATTACTGGCTTAATTAGAAGAGATTCTTGTACTGGTGTTTGGTTTTACTTAAGCATTTAGGAAGGAAAGCACTCTGCCAACAAAATTGTATAACACAAGATCCCAGCATGCCTAAAAAAACACACGTTTTTATTTTTATTATGTCTTTATGTTCCATTGATAACATACACAGTTTCATTATGCACATGATTTTATTGGTGGGATGCAGCACGAATAAAATGATCTCAAAAAATGTTTAAACTATGTTTCCTTATGGTTTTTAAGTATACCAGGTAATGAAAATATGTTTGCATGGCAGCATTAACATTTGAAAGACATGAATGTATGCATAAATAATGGGTTTTGCACATGGAAATACACTCAGAGAGTAGAATTTAAATTAACATATTATGATGTCAACAGGAGATGCATGCCTTTCTTTTTAAATTACAATAACAAAATAAAGGGAGATAATACATCCTTCACAAATCATCTGTGATGTTCTGCGTTTGTAAACACAAAAATGTCCGCTACTACCTTTTCCATGCGTTCCCTTTAATGTGCAAGGTGGACACATGTAAGCTGCCTAAACAAATTGTACTCTATATTTAGTGAATTGCATTACAAATTGCAGAAAGATTGATTGCCTATATGCAATATGGAACTGTATAGCAAAAGGACAATGTGTCATCATGTTGGGAGATGCATATGATGTTCTCAGTGACACAGCGTCCCCCATGAACTGGTCACTAAATAATAGCAATATGACTCATATTCATGTAAAAATAACAGAACTTTCCCACACAACAAATTTAGAATGATATTAAACCTTATAAGAATACTATCAGTCTCTACATGTTTTTCTCACATGCTGCAACAATGGGTCTTTTTACATAAATTTTAAGTCTGTTACCATGGGCGTCTGCAGAAAAAAGTCGGGGGGGGGGCAAAATTTCTAGACAGGGGCAAAACCTCCGAGTCACTATGAATTGACATGAAAGGTGCGAAAATTTCAGCCTAAAATGCCTCCCAGATCGCCGGAAATGGCATTTCTAAAGCTTATTTTTGGCATAGAAACTTGGGAAACAAGTTTTGTTCGGGTTTTTGCTTTGATTTTTATACATTTTTTCAAATTTTTGATTTTCCGGGGGGGGGGGGCAAGTGCCCGCCTTGTCCTTACCTGCGGACGCCCATGTCTGTTACATCTACTATTAAAGGATACATTGCATTTGAAATACACTAACAGGGCCTGCAAAGGAAAATAGGCCTAGCTCTACATCATTATCAAACCATTCAGACTCGATAATAAACTCACAGCAACAGTTTTATTTTGTGAAAACACTAAGCAAAGGAAAGTAAGGGAAGTTGCCTCTTTTAAATTTTTGAAAGTTAGGGTCACTTAGTTATTCTTGAGCAGCAAATAAATGAATTTCTATCACAGAGCAAATAATTTCTTGCAAAGAAGGCCATCTGTGTTGTCTAGCATAATTCATATTCACATGAAGAATACTTCTACTTTGTTTTATTGTGAGGAGATACATATCCAATAAAAGTTAACTGGCAGGAAGATGGAAGTCCTGGAAAGAACCTGAAACAGAATATCTTCAACTTTTAGAAATGACAGAGAAATATATTTCCATGTTTGTAAAATTTTGACATTCAACTAGTAATTTACCAAAGGTGCTGCAAGTTGAGTGTACATCACTGTGTAACATAACTTTCAAAAGAAGGTACCCATGAACAAAAAAAATTGCCTCTGCTGAAGAACGTTAAAGCTACCTGGAGCATTTAAGGGAAAACAAGTTCCCAAGTACCAGATGACTGGTTCATTGATTCAATGGTATGCTCTGGATTTCATGAATTTCTCACATGACTAGATAGGTCTTTCCTGAATTTGCATGGAATATTGCACCACTGCATAGGCACCCTTAACACCCTCCCCCTCTCAAAAAAGTCCAAATGGGAGGGGAATACTCCTCCTCTTAGATTCCCCAGGCCAATAATCCCTGTCCTCCTTTTCAAAAAATAATTATGGTAACCTTCACTATTAAGCACTGGCAAAAAGAGATGAAATTAATTTGAACGTTGAAGGACAAAATCTGATGAAAACTGTCATCAATTGTCAACTTTAAAGCTATTTGAAAAATGCTTGAAGAGTTGTTGGCAACTTTTGACAAGTTTTGACATAAAAAGACTTCACATCAATGTTACAATTCAAAAAAGAAAAGTTGTAGGAATCTGTCATTTACTAGAATAAAATTTATCATACTTGCAAATCGAGCACCAATCTAAAATTTAATCTAGATAAATTTCAAACGCATGTGGGTTGTGTGTCACATACACATGCTGTTAACTTCGTCTCACACTGTTCATATTAAGTTCATCAACATCTACTTGCACAGTTTAAGGAAATTTACAACTAGCATCAAACACACAAGTCATTTGCCATGAAAAGGTCATTTCTTTTCTTCCATCAAGTAATTAACATTGGAATTGTGGAAAAACATAACGAGAGGGTTTCTGAAGTCTTAGACAACAAAATATCTATCTTGTGACTTAGTGTCCTTACTTTAAATTCAACAAAAACAAATGTGATTGGAGAAAGTCAAGGCAAATGCACTTCACATATACTGTATGTTACATGGTGATAATATTAAATGTTGCTGTGCAGTATCAGTTCTATTTTTCATGACTGAAAGAGTTACACTAGGCAGTAGCCTACTATTGTAATTCTTTCAATTTGTGTAACTTCCGTCCAGTCCATCATTCTTCAAAGTTCACAATTTTCTTTACAATTCACTATGGAAGTGACAATTGACTGGAAACAATGCCTTAAGCAATGAGAGACTGCAGAACTCAAATTGAGAAGTAAATTTTCAATGAAGCTATATCAAAAATAATTTGCTGATCAGGCCTCTACCCCTGACATATAATACTTCATTACAATCTTCTCTGTCAAAAAGGAATACCACCTGAAACCCCTATTTTTGGCCCAAAACAGGAGACTGATCATCTCCTCGAGTTGGAAACATAAGCTCCATTTAATGCTCGACCACACAAAACGCTCTTAAATAATTTATGCAAATTGACTTTTAAGAGTAAACAGAGACTGGATAATGTCAACAAATTAAATGTTTCATAGATAGCTGGTACATTTGGACAGTATCAAAGCAGCTGTGTTCAATTATATGGTGGTTGAGTCAATTAACTATGTGCATGCCATGGTGAATCCCACTGCAAGCTTGGTCTCACACGCCATGGTGAATCCCACTGTAAGCTTGGTCTCACACGCCATGGTGAATCCCACTCTAAGCTTGGTCTCACACGCCATGGTGAATCCCACTGTAAGCTTGGTCTCACACGCCATGGTGAATCCCACTGTAAGCTTGGTCTCACACCCCATGGTGAATCCCACTGTAAGCTTGGTCTCACACCCCATGGTGAATCCCACTGTAAGCTTGGTCTCACACCCCATGGTGAATCCCACTGTAAGCTTGGTCTCACACGCCATGGTGAATCCCACTGTAAGCTTGGTCTCACACGCCATGGTGAATCCCACTGTTAGCTTGGTCTCACGTACCATGGTGAATCCCACTGTAAGCTTGGTCTCACACGCCATGGTGAATCCCACTGTAAGCTTGGTCTCACACGCCATGGTGAATCCCACTGTTAGCTTGGTCTCACGTACCATGGTGAATCCCACTGTAAGCTTGGTCTCACATACCATGGTGAATCCCACTGTAAGCTTGGTCTCACACCCCATGGTGAATCCCACTGTAAGCTTGGTCTCACACGCCATGGTGAATCCCACTGTAAGCTTGGTCTCACACGCCATGGTGAATCCCACTGTTAGCTTGGTCTCACGTACCATGGTGAATCCCACTGTAAGCTTGGTCTCACATACCATGGTGAATCCCACTGTAAGCTTGGTCTCACATACCATGGCGAATCCCACTGTAAGCTTGGTCTCACGTACCCTGCTCTCGAGGTAACACCCTGGTTACCTTGCGCACAAGTATTGTGAGAAGCTGTGTCAATGCGGGTCAGTGTTTAAATTTTGACTCACCTGTGAAAGGAGGTTTCTATAGTTTTAAACACAGTGCTTGCTTTAATCATGTAAGGTCACAGTTGTTCATGGAGCTAATGACCCATTTTTTCTAGCATTTTATAGTAACTGGTGTGTGAAATATTTGACCTCGTTGCTATTGTAACACTACCCAATCAACCAAACTCAGGGTACATGAGAACACACCCTGGAAAACATGGTGTTAACCTGCCTCTTTTGTCCTCTTGTAAACACAGGTAACACCAACCATCACTGGGTACATGAGAACAGGCCATGTAGGTAGTAATTTTGGTGGTTAGTTTATTATCAAGTGTCAAATTATTGCACCCTTAATGAATTTTAGGACCATTCTGTAGTGGACTAGATTGGTTGTAATACTTCAGTTTACACTTTACAGGCTGTTTCTCTAAAGTACTGAGGAAGTGTTCCTTATAGTTCTTTATTCTTTTCTACAGAATATTTCAATGCCATTTGGGCATACAACATGTTTCATTGATATTGCTGATCAATTCTTTTCATATTAATCACAGACCTGCCAACTCTCACAGTTTTACCAGGAGGCCCTTAAGTTTTATCCACACCTCCCAGTTTTCCACTATCATTAGAGAAATCTGCCCCTTGAAAGTGGATGTCACAACCTGGCCGATAGCTTAAGACTTGGCTGATTTTACAACAATAGAAATCTGCAGACCACAACAGGCAGTCACCAGACCATGAAATCTGATGCAATCTTGCCTTCTGTCAGTTGTTTAACAAGCAAGGACTTCAGAGACAGGATAAGTTTGTCCAACTTTCAAGGGAGTGGATTCTCTAATGCAGTTTTTTGTTTCAGCTCTACTGTGACATTCTAAATATAGACAATGCAGTTAATAGTACCAAGCCTAGGATTATTTGAGCGACTGACTGTTAATGAACATATTTTAATTGTTTAGATGTACAATTAGTACCTCACTGGCCTAAGGACAAGGTCATAAGGAGCATCATTTTCCATGCACTCTATGCACTCATCCTTGGCAATTTGATTACATGCATACCTGATATATCACAGAAGGCAACGTACAGGGAAATACACACAAACACAAGAAACTTGCACTGTGCAAAGCACTGATTGGATGATTCTCTATGCATATTGTGCAGTCTCAGGACTAAGTAGGCTTTTGCCTAAACTCTGGTATTGTATACTTCTAGCTGATGTTATCAGTCAATAATGGTTTTTTATACTAATCCATTTCCCTATTTTGTAGCTTTGAAAAATGAAATATTTTCTTATTTTGAAGTCAGACAGGTTGACAGGTCAGTTTAAACAAACAGAAGGTGCACAATATCACATCTCTCTTTCATAAAGTTATTAAGGTTTGGTATAACTCATTACTTGCCTCAATTGGCTTTCGGACTAAATTTTTTACTTTGCTATGAATTCATGACGAATTGGTCACGGTAAAAATATACACTTGATTTCCTTTCTTGCTCGATTACACAATGTGATGATTGACAGACAGTAATACTCCATGTAAAGACATTTAACCCGAGTCAAGAAATTCTAGCCACAGTATGCAGAGCACGCAGAGGGGGTTTTGATTGCAATCCTGCCCAAAGTACCATGAAATTTTTTGCAACCTAAGAGGACCCGAAGCTTGCTGAAGTGATAATAATAGACCTCCAGCAGTGGATTTGGAAACTTGATATACCTCACTTGAACAATAGATCACTGAGGTTAGAAAATCAACTTTTTAACCTCAATCCAAACAGCATGTTGATTCCTTGAGACACTGAACTTCTACAGTTTACTTTTGCAGAAGTATTTTTGGGAAAATTGCAAGACTTTTGACTCTAATTAATAATAGGCCTACACTTGAAATTGTATTTTAAAATTTCCCTTCAATTCCAGGTCTCCGTATATGTGGGGCAATATAGTTTGAACCCAATACTGAACAAAGGCTCAGAGAAGGATGAAACTACTTTGCACTTCTTCTTTTCTGGAAATTTCGACTTACGTGCATTTCTACAAAGCAATTTGTTCTGACTCGGTTTATTTAACAAGAACTTTCATGAAGCCATTTAGCAATGCCCACATGGGCTACACTTTATTTTATTGATTTTTCTATCCCTAGAGAATAGAAATAGGAACAGATCATTCCCTATAATGACTGTTTTCAGCTTCACTGTTTTTATAATTTTTTGGTCAGACCCTCCAGAAAGATCCAGGAAGAATAATCAGTTGGACTAGGATATGAAAACAAATATTTAAAAGATTCATGTAATATTTTTGGTGTGAGAAAAGATCACCCAAGGACAGAATTGCGCTATAACCCAAGAGTGCTACTCCCCCATTTCAATAAGGCTGTTGAAACTTCTCAAGATCCTACAATTTCTAAGTGAAAAGCTTGAGGCAAGGTGAAATAGCAACAGCCAAGCCCTCAAATACCATTCGGCTGTCAGAGGATGCCAGTGCATAGAATAAATTCATTGAAATGGTTGCACTGCGGATGATTTCACATGACTTATGCATAAATGAACGTGGTTTGGTTTTTTCACAAAAACTTTTCAAAGCTGTTTTTTCACTAAGGGGTGTGCCAATGGACATGTATGATAGGTTCAAGGTGAAGTAGCATCTTCACTTTATTTGTGTGAATATATTTCACTAGGCAATAATATGACATGCTGATTCAAAGTATTAGAAAACATTGACAAACTCAAACATAAGTTTTCTGGACTTCTTTGGGGGTTGGAGACTTTCCCTGAGATTAAGTGATTAACTAAGCACAAGCCTTGCAAAACAGCTTACCTGAATAGGATAAGGTTACTGATTTGAATTTTGAAATACTGTC
Organism: Holothuria scabra; assembly: GCA_037179385.1. Taxonomy (NCBI): domain Eukaryota; kingdom Metazoa; phylum Echinodermata; class Holothuroidea; order Aspidochirotida; family Holothuriidae; genus Holothuria; species Holothuria scabra. Next base: position 39,855,419 of record CM074186.1, read on the forward strand.
TGCATTCATAAACTCCTCCAAGCTGAACAGAAAGACTTTTCATGTAACTTCAATGTTATGAGTATGAATCAAGCATAGGCAGAATTTAAAAGCACTGGATAATAACTTTGATCTCTTATGAGGGCAACTGTCCTTAATCATCTTCCATTGACACTACACATCAAAAGTGGCCGCCAATATCTGGCAAACTAGTTATCTGATGAAAACAGTGTTACATGGTCTATATTGTCTTCAGACTGCTTGGGTTAAATTGTAAGATAACAATTAAACCTCATTTTTTAAGGAACCATAAGATTAGCAGTTTCTTTTGTTCAACTGGGCAATTTTTTCTAGCTTTTGAGCTCCATTGCATTTTAGTCTTTTCCACTGAAAAGTACAAGGCAGGGACTATACACTTTTTGACTGAGTAAATTCAACGTTTTTTCAAGCCTGTGTGGTTGAGATTTCCAGGCTACTCTAAACAAGGACTACTGTAAAGTATGTCATTAAATGATGCTAAAACCTGACCTGCTACTGAAATTGACCACACAGATAATTGCAACCTAGTTTATGCATGACACAAAAAGGGGTAGGCCTATATAGCCAACTTTTGATAAACTTTATGAGCAACGTCAAATTTATTGCCATGGTCTTAAGCAGCTTCACCCATTTTTGCGACATCAAAACTTTGACGGCAAACACAACATGATGCCTTTTGTTGTTTTCAATCCTATTGCAGTCAGTTTTTATATTCTGGGTGGTCCAGCCAATATACCTGTATGCAGCCAGCCAATTTTGATATGTACATGATATGGAAAGCATATAGCACAGAATCATACCCATCTAGTTATGTCAAACTGTCGCAGATTTGGCTTCTTAGATAAGTGCAGATGCATGTACTTATAGCTTGCTGTCTGTTCACTTTGTGGTAAAGCGTGAAAGGGGAATCTGAGTGGACAAGTTCTTAGCATGCCTTTCAGTTTCAAACCTAATATTGCTGTCATGATACATATGGGCACAGTGTAAAAAGTGTTACATTTTGGAAGCCTGAGTAAATTATGCCATGTGGATTTGTAGCTTGGAATTATTGGAAATTTTATAATAGTGTTTGAAATATTTTGTCAAACATTAAAAATAATCATCCAGTTTTGTAACAAAGAATTAAGTTCCAATTTTTCAGGCCATTTCTACTTATTTCAAGGCTCTGAGGTCAGAATTTTAGGATGTTAGAGCCTGGGAAATGAACAACCTTAATTCCATGCTTTTCCAGGTCCTGTACAAACCTTGCCAAGACAAAAACCAAAAGTAACCGTAACATTTCATCACTATAGAGGCTTTGAAAATACAGTACAGATGGGCCATGTTGGAGGGCAATCATGTCAAGTGCACAAGATTTTGTGCTTAATGCATATCATAGTGTTCATTGTGGTGTATGAAGTGTGTACACATGGCACTAGAAGCGAATTGCAAGTTTTATCCATCTCAAGCTGGCAATTAATAATCCAGAATCTATTAGAGGACTTCCTGTTCAGGTACCTTGAGATCCATAAAGTTAAAGGCGTTTGCCACCTTCAAAGACTATTTGCTCAATGGAGCAACAAGGTTGGTTTAAACAGGGTTAACTGCAGCAATTACAGACACAAGCTTCACCAGAGAAAATGCCTTTTTCTCCAGTAACATTGGCTACAAGTCTTATTCAATTCTAGCAACATGACATTCAATGAGCAAGCATATAATTGTGGTATACTACATATTATCATGTATTTCAACAAAGCCTTTGAGGAATATTATTATGACATATGAAAAGCTCCTATAGACGAATACGGACTGATTGTGATGGTCTGATTTTAGTCGGCCATTACTGGGGTCCATCACCTTTAATCTTTAAATTTCCTTCCTTACCTGTTCAATGGATGGTTGTACACTAAAGTGTATCTTGATTTTCTCAACTTCACTGAATATGAGGATTTGAAATTCACGTAGACAATAAATAAAGACCACTAAAGGCTGATGGACCCCACTAATGGCTGCCTACAGTCACTAAAAACAAAGGCTAATCAGATTCGTCTGTACTTATACTTACTGAGCATCAGATCCTTAAAAGCATCTGCAGTAAATGCTATTGATATAAACAGTGCAAAGATTTCTTCTGTAGATCTGTATAAAATAGAGGAATGCATCAAATCAGGGTTTAAAATAAAGTTAAATATTACTTTATGTATTCAAACAAATAGAATGATAGAATGCAAACATTTTCTAAATTCTAAAATAACACAAAATCCCCAAATAATATTTGCTGACAAGTTTTCAAACTCGATAAGGAATATTTCCACCCTTATAATCCAAAGTGTTTACACCTTCCTTCTTTCTTTGGGTGGGGAAGGGAGCAGAGGGGGCAAAATTTTCCTTAACCACAAAAGTTTGCATAAAATCTTCTTGAGATTAAAAATTTCCTCAAACTACAGAGCTGAACCTTCCAGACCCCACCCAGTCGGCTAGGACCACCTATGACAAATGCAACTCTAATATATATGAAATGAAAAATTGGCTAAAAAGTTACTTCCTAACTTCTCAGATTCCCACCCTTTGAGAACTATCTTATGCATTTTGTCAAATTCACTGACATTTCCCTCATATTAGAAAAAAAAAATTAAAATCCCAAGTAAAGGCAGCAAAGCGTTCAATGAGTTTTAATCAGGTACTGCCAGTAAAAGGAATAGAAAATAAACCCATCTAGAGAACATCTATGGGCAGTTCATATCACTTGCATAAATTTTAACAGCCTCATGGCACTGACTACCTCTGATGTATCTCTACTGATTTACTTTCTTCTAATTTTGCCACATCTGTCAATATCTTTGTATACTTACTTGGTGTAAACATGATTTCATCACAGGTGTTAATTGGTGCATGCGGTGAATTTGTGTACAACATAGGACAAAATTGGTTTTATCATCCAAGAAGTAATAATATGTACTGAAAATATTTTTTGACACACTAAAAACAAAAGTCCAACAGTGTGGAGATGAATAAATATGTTGAGATGCTAGGTTGTGCACTAAAGCGATGTGATGTGGTGTACTGTGCCCTCCAGAAGAACTAGCAGATCCATTGACCTTGATCTTTTGACCTGTAATGCAAGCTTTCTATAGCTTGGCTACTTGTCTCAAAAACACCAGTCTGTGAGAATGCAAGTTTTAATGATTTCTTTATCAAACAAATATTGTTTCTGAACACTTATATTTATCAAAAGTTCCACATCTCTCTATGGCTTTTGCATGACCATAACAAAATGAAATTATTTAAATATCAAAACTGTGCTTAAACAAAGTTCCTTTCTAATCATGGCACATCCATGACTCAAAGTTTGCTTAAAAATTTTGAGAAAATTGGCCCGGATTGGATTGGATAGGTAAGATAGGTGATAGATGTTCAAAACTTAGGAAACTGTTGACTATGGTTCAAGGGTGAACTGGATAATGAATGAATAAAAACAAATGCATTTTCAGGGACATATAAAAATGTATAGCAGGGTTCACTGCTATTAATGGATTCAAAATTCAAGGACTTTTCAAGACCTCAGACAAACTTTTCAAGTACTATATAAAGGGCCTTTCACTTCAAAATTTCACTCAAATCAACATTACTGTCATTACTTGTAACATTAAGGGCCTAAGGTTAGCATTTGCCAAATGGTTATGCACACAAAACAGGGACTAACAATATGATAGGCTGTACTTCTGATGGAGGCAGCTGGATTTGATACCTCCCTGCGATTATACCCCTGCCACAAGCAAAAACTGCAAGATTTTAGCAAACCTGATCAGTCAGCACAAAATTATGGTGATTAACTATGAAATCTTGTAAGAAATAAAACATACACAGACAAATTGTACACTCCAAGACTTTATTTCAGGAAAATTTGCAGGACTTCATGACCTCGTTTTTAAATTTAAGGGCATTTCAAGGACTTTTGCAGGCTCACAAAAATTCAAGGACTTTTCAAGGTTTTCAAGGACCGCAAGGAACCTGTACAAAGTTAATGGAAAGAACAGAATGAGAATGTTTCATGATGCAATTCAAAGTCACCTACTGTCACACTTCACATCCCCTTTAGCATGGACCTGAACTTTCATAATTAAAAAATGTGGCACTTTAAAGCAGTAGTCCAACTAAAAGCTGGGATAATGTCTAATATCATACAGAGCTTTGCTAATGGACTGGTAAAATGTACCACTCATAATTTCTTCTATTATCCGCACTGACAAACTCCCCTCAAAACCTCATCTTTGATATGAAGCATACAAACTTGTGCTGAAATGCTGAGCTACCTAGATTCTGCCTGCGATATATATTTTAAGCGATGAAGAAAATCAGTTTGACGTCAGCAGGGTAATTCCTAATTTCATGGCAATTTTACTGCCGCTAGACACAGATGATTTTAAATGAGCTCTTGTAATGATTCAAGGAGGAATGTATCTCCAGTGGGCCTGATTAAACATTGATGTAGATTGAATCTGGAGGGACGATGTTGGACTTTATCAAAGCAAATTGTCACACATCAACTCACTGTCTTTCATGAGCCAAGAAGACATGTATGCACTTGGAGAAAAGCTTTAAACTTCATCATCCTAGCCATTGCAACCAAGCATAATGCAATCAGTTAGTCAAGGTCTTTTGCTACTTTCCTGCTCTTTGGAAGTATTTCATCGAGTCACGGAGAAATTTAAGAGAAAGAAACTCATCGTTGACATCCATACTGTAAATTTTATGTACCCGGTGGGGGTGCAGACAGATTAAAAATGTAAATTTCATATCATGATGGCATGACTACTAAGTAATGAATGTCAACATACCACTAAATTAACAGGTATGACTCACTACTCTTGTAGTTTGCTTTTTATCCCCATAAGTTATTAATTTTACGAGGGAGATGAATATTTTCTCCAATCACATACTGCAGTACTATGTACCTAATGACTGTTAGGTCGGAAACAAACTTAAGGTTCTGAGGCTGCACCAAGGAGGTGGGGGGAACTTGGGGGTATCCCCCAAACAGAGCCTTTTCCCCAGATGTCCCCTCGATGCCCCCACTCCTAAATCAAATATACCTATTCTGAGTTCTTATTTTCAACCAGAGGTACATGCTAAAACCTCAGAGATTCCAGGGCCTCTTCCCCTAGATCCACAACAAAGCTGTTACCCATGAAAACCAACCCATCTGCTAAAACAAAACACCTTACTTTTACAGCAAAGAAAAGTTTTGAAGGGGAGGGGCTTGCTCTCTGGAACCTACATGACATGGTTATCATGGGTTTATTTTCATAAAAACAAAGCTGAAAATATAAGTGGTGAATCATATCAATATTCAAATGTTGAGACATTTATCACGTGTTTTCCTTGTGGTGACTGGCCAGAACAGGCAAATTAAAACTAATCAGTTACATTTGCTGAGCATGTACCTCACATCATCAGTAGAAAGAGGGACACATACACTACTGTAACATCGGCCTCATAAAACTGAAACTGATACTGTCCAACTGTTTAAGATAACACTGAACTAAAATGTTGAGATTTTCAATATTTTAGGTTCAGTGGTGGCCGCAAGGGGGTTAGGGTGGATGGTGGAATTTTCCCCTAATCAGTCTTTAACGTCTAGATTCCCCCACTGCTATTATTGTTTGTAATGGTGGACCAGAACAAGCAAAATAGAAAAAAAAAACAGTCACATTTGCTGAGCCTGAATCATGTCATCAGTAGAGAGAGGGACGCTGCAACAAATATGCCACTGCAACATTGGCCTCATAAAACTGAAACTGATACTGTCTCCCGTTTAACACAACAGTGAAATACATATGTTGAGGTTTACGAAGTTGTATGTCTGTTGTTACTTGAGTCTATACATTTGTAATTATTGTAAGGGAAAGAAATAAATAGTTATACTTGAAGGGCAAGAGCAGTTGCCCCAAATTGAAGTCATGTAGTGGACTGTTTGGTTTCATGATTGGCTGTTAGGAGTCATGTGACAACATTTTTTCTATAAAAATGTGAAATTTACTATAAATGACTGCTTGGTTTACCTTGAATAGGCAATAGTTTAATCATAAAATGCAATGAAATAAAATTTGAAGAAAATTGTGCTATTAAGCTTTTTCTTGAAAATAAGTTGGGGGACTGCTCTTCACGTTTAACAAAAAAAAAGATATTGGACTCTTTTAACCCTTTACCGTTGTTTGGGTCCTTTTGGACCCATACAGAGAGCGGGGCTGTCACCCATCTACCCACCCATCTACTGTTTCAGGCGGAGCTCGAAACTGCGAGTAGCTACCCGAAAATTCGGGCACAACAACGAGAGGGACAATAGTTTAAGGTCACGGGGTCAATAACCTACAGAAACTGATGCGGGTGTGCTACGTCCGCTTTTCTGCCCACTCCCGAGGCGAGCAAATATGCCCCGACTGGAGCACAACGGTAAAGGGTTAATCTTCCATCAGCTAGATTACTGCACACTGCAAGCTGGGTAAAATTTATAAGTGGAGACTTTACTTTCTTTCTTGTTGATAAAACAATGAAGATTTATACCAATAATAGGATGTCCTGAAGTGTAACTAAAGGCCTCTACTACACAGTGCCCTGTGCAGGATTTCAAAGGTGGGGTGAACAACTGGGCCATAAAACTCTATCTAACTAACTGGCACAGATTTTTATAACTTCTTTTTTTTTTTTTGCTTTTCTGCACTTCAGTCGTTGGAGACCACTATCTGAATTTTCAAGTCCTTTTTGTTTTTTTTGCTTTGACAACCATTTTTTGCTGGTGTGTGGGGCTGGTGTGTGGTTAAGTTTTGAATGCTAAGTGTTTCTCTTTTCCTTTTCCTTTTTCTCTTCCTTGAACCTGTTAATCACCAGACTGACTTCAAAGGTGAGGGGGGTCTGTGCCTTCTGCCCCCCCCCCTTTAAACATGCTACTGGTACCAAATCATCTTTATCAAATGCATTTGGATTCTTCCCATAGATTTCTTAAAGATACATTGAGCTGAAATATTTTCAATTGAAATAATGTGACCACTGAAAGACTTCCAGTTTGAAGCCAGAAATTTTGAGAAATGAAACTGTCCAAAGATATGGACTTGCTTCAAGTCATTTGAAGACAATTTTTGATTACTAATTTTGTGTCATACTTGTTAAATATTCTTCAGAATTTATTCTGGTAGTCTGAAAAATTAATATTCCATCGGTGGGCCTATCTTTCACAGTAGCACTCACATTTCAGTGATTTTATCACGTCAAAGGAGTGGTAGGGAGTTTCGGGGGAAAGTGCTCCCATATTTCCTTGACATCCCCTTTCTCATGAACCATGCTGCCTTCTATGTGGGACAGGAAATTTTTTCTCCTCCCCTTTGAGTCTGCTTCTCCACCAAGCTGATCAATAAAAACAAGGACCACAACTTTAACTCTTTACCATTGCTCAGGTCCTTTTGGACCCAGACAGAGAGCGCAGCTGTCACCCATCTTTACTGTTTCACGCAGAGTTCGAAACTGCGAGTAGCTACCTGAAAATTCGGCCACAACAACGAGAGAGACAATAGTTTAAGGTAACGGGGTCAACAGCCTAATGGAAGCTGATGTGAGGCGTGCTACATCCACTTTTCTGCCCACTTCCGAGGCGGGCAAATATGCCCCGATTGGAGTACAATTGTAAAGGGTTAAATCTGGTACCCTACCTACATTTTAAATTTTTTCCAAATACTGACAGGAATTACTTTCGGACAGTAACTCCATTGACTATCATTGTGTCAAACACCCTCCTTGTTTTGAACCCTGCTTTAGTAACCTTTAGTCATGATTATTGTTGATGTTACCATTCAGCAATATGTGCTCCTCTGATTCCTACTCTTTCCTTCAAAGAATAAGTGTGATTGAATTACATGAGGAATGGATGACAACAATGACAGATGAAAACATTTTTATCACAATGACACATTTAGAAAAAATAAAAAAAATTGCTTGCCTTGTGGACCACTTGATGAGCCTGCTGGCATCTGTTAGTGAGTAGATGGTTAGAAAGAAGGAGTTCCATAGTCCAACCAAACAGTACATGGTCAAGAAATCAAACTGAAGATCCCAACAGATGGTGTATATGACTGCAGATTAAAATGGAGACAAATACACTTAAACATCCATCTCTGACATCATGACGCATATGGACTCTGCCGAACGACAACTTCATTTCAATAAATCGATTGAACTTGAATAAAATAGTAGTATCTTCAGTTAGATTCTCCTACGCCTGCATACCTCCTGAAATCCCAATTTTTGACCACTTATATAATAAACTGTCATCAAATCAAACAGTTAAGTTGTTCAGCATTAGAATTTCACGGATAAGAGATTTACTCAAGGGCATATGAAGGCAAAAGAATCCTTTTTTTGTCATTAAGATGGTAGAACTGAAAGTCAGCTTGGCAATTAGTATCTGTGGCAGCTAGTCCTTAAGACACTGGGCTCTACAGACAAAAATAGTCATGGTCAGATATCATGTCAAGTACTTTGACCCTCCAAGAAACAACTTGCAAAAAAATGTTATTTTGAGATGCAATCTGACTAAGTGTGAATATAGGTATGATAATCAAAAGTTCAGTGTACCCCAGAAATAACACAGGTCTATTTCGAATCATATTTCTCATTTCTTATTCAATCTGATCAGTTTGCTAAAACAAGGTCCATTTGCTACAAAAATAAAACAAGGGAGGACAATGTACATTTGCAATCAAAAGTTTCCTCATTGGAGGTAGTAAGTTTTTGCCCTTTTGGTTGGTAGGGAAGGGGAGGGGAGGTAACCATTTGCCCTTTCAATTCTAATGGCCCTGGACTAGCTAGGTTTATAGAACTTGATCCCCCTCTGACAGTTTCATTCATCACTCTGTATACAGATCAGTGTTTTGATGCTTAAATTCAATCTTCTATATCTATTAGTTTGAAGAAGAGTGTAGCTGTTATGAACTGCACACTGACATAAGTAACGGTATAGCCAGGGTTCACTTTATGTTAAACCTATAAACTACATCAGTCTTGTGTACAACACATGCCATGCCTCACGTTAGTTAGAGTGGCAGCTCCCTGGAGAAAGAGTTATTCCTTCTGGATTTGAATAGCAAAATGACCTTTGTTTTTGTCCTCAAAGACAATTGAGACAGATGAAATTAGTTTGACTTAGGGTAATACTTTCATGGTTTGAGTTAGGGTAATACTTTCATGGTTTGAGTTAGGGTAATACTTTCATGGTTAAAGGAGTTGCTGTGAATTTGAGAAACAGAACAGATGCTGAACTGGTTGAAAAGCATGAGATGATATCCTTGGTAGAAAGTTACTACTGCCATCTCACCCTGGGTTCTATGAGGTGATGAATTATTGCAATCCATTTCGGGAATGGACAGAGATGAGCAAGAGTTTGTAAACTTGACTTTTCCAACAGATGCTCATGGCACATAGCCAAAGCAAATGAACAATGAACACTCAACCCATGGAGCTACAAGCCTTCATGCCATTTATAACTTGTGGAATTTGACAACCAATGACAGTCTTCAATGGGTTTCACAATTGCTACTAGCCTGATATCCATTAATTGTTTGCCTCAATATGAATGAGCATAACACCCAGTCCTATGCAAGGTTCTTTTCAATTGTACAACTTTGTGTAACTGGATTGTATACTCAAGCACAAGGCTTCCTTGATCTGTTCAGTCAGCAGTTTTTATAAAGACAATGTGATAGAGATTTTGAAATATATGACACTTCTGGTGATATTAATGTTAGTTGGATGAGATCAAATGACACACCAATACAAATGTGTTATAATGTGTCAGTCAACTGGAGAAAAAGTTCAAAGCTTAAACTTATTTTCAAGTGTGGTTCAAGTTTTCATTTTTTCCCTTTCTTTCTTCTTTCTTTCTTCTTTCTTATGACCGGGGGGGGGGGGGAGGATACTGTGGGTATATTCTACAACTCTCAGCCCGTTCGGGGCAGATGATATTGAAGGACAGTATTTATGATATATGGTGGTGACAGAGAAACCATCCTTTCAAAAAGAAAAAACAAAAAACAGAAAAAAAATTCTGCTCAAAGATGTTGAGGGGCAAAGAAAGTTGTTAAATGAAATGAAAATCTTTTCCTTTCCCTCTACATATATATTTTTCCATACTTACACAAAAAATATCTCCTTATATTTTTCAGGATGTAAGTTTTCCCTCAACGTTTGAACAATCTCCTTTTGTATAAATAAAAAATAACTAAACAAAAACCTTTTTCAAAGTTAAAAGTAAAGTGTTTGCTGAAACGTCCTTTTGTATTTATATATGAGTCTAGAGCAGCATAACAGACTTTTATTTTTAGAGCACATTACTATAAAACTTTGTATGCAACCCAAACCAACAATGTATTATATATAAATATGACTTACCACTATGAAGATAATTTAAAGCTCAAAGTGTTTTCATGAGTTTGACTTTACTCATTTCAGGGTACAAGGTGTGATTTATGTCACCTGTCATTACAAGTATGCAACATATACTTTCATAAGTGCTTTGGTTAAGCTAACAATTTAATGTTCCATGAAGATGAAGCTACCCTAACTAGATGAGTCAGTAATATGATTTATTGGAGTCAAGGAATCTCACACCAGAATTTGGACAATCAATCATAATCTAAATTTTTGTCATTCATCAAAACAAATCGTTAAAATCAAGCAATAAATAAAAAGGAAGCATTTACCTATGCAAGATCAATAATGGAATATAGAATCAAATACAGTGTATGGAGTTACAGTAAGTTGAATTCTTGTTATATTTGACATTACTTGTTATAACTATAACAAAGGTGATGTGTGCTTTATGGATTAAAGAGCTATGAGAATATATTGCAAACTGAGGCTTTTGTGGAAAAGACTAAAATTTAAGGGATTTACAAAGCCTACAGAAGATCAAAGAAGGGAGAAAGGCAATGGAGGGAGGGGAAGGGGTAGCACCAGTGGCATACCTGGGTAAAATATTGAGGAGGGGGAATACCAGATTTACTCCCATTTTGCAGAGGCTCCACTCCACATATTATTCCAAGGCGGACAGTTATTCAGCTTATAGAGAGGCCATTTGAATCTTGACCATACTGCTTTTGGGGGTTTATCTGACCAAAATATGTGCAATTTAAAACATACTAGATTCAAATGGTTGCATTGATTTTTGAAGGTCTCTCCCTGAAATTCAGGTTCCATGGAAATTAATCAGGTACCTTTCGAAAAGTTATGTCCCTCTGATGTCCAGAAGGGCATCTGACACATCGTCTAGATGCCAGATCATTTTTCTGTTTAATTCAATCAGTCCCTGTATCTGAATGTTGCTAGGCCCATAGAAATGATGACTGGACACTGGACAGTGGGTAGCTGAATACAAGGTCCTGACCATGAGTGGTTCAAATATCTGGAGCTGGACTGATGCATGAAAATTACCTGGCAGGTGATAGTGTCCAAAATCTGCTGGGAACTAACCCCATCTGGATGTGACTGCAACTAGGTATAAGTGCCACCGGTTGATTTTTCCAATCTATACATGCTGGTAACCTTTTTCAACCCAGGATTCTGATCATACCCAGGGCTTTCATTAGTGTGCGTATTTGTGTATTGTGCGTATTTACATGGTCAAATACGCATCAAAACAGTAATGTAAAGAGTCAAATACACATTCAAATATGAATGAAAAGAGTATGCATACTCTTAAAGTTTTAGTGTTGAGGTCATTTACACATCTCATAAATCCCCTGTGCATTTTTGTTGTATCCACTTCTTTCAGTTTGTAGGAAAGTGTAAGCCAGTAAATTTAGCACAAATAAGGATGCTGTTTGAACAGTGCAAATCTGTTCATGATCTTCATAACGTACACATTAGGGAGTTACATGTACTTAACTTCGCAGTAGACCAGATGTTTGTACAACATTACATAGGCGTATGTCGCGCCTTTCAAGGTACCGTGTTCTGTGTTTATCTAATTAATTAACCCATCAAATGTACACGACAGCATCATTTGATAAATCAGTACACATAGCACATGCCAAAGTCATCACAAGTTAGATGGATATGCCACGCAGGCAATCCTTGAGCTGAGCATCAACTTTTACAGTTTTAGTATGAGCTCGATGGATCGCCACAGATCTCGATCAAAATACCTTAATACTTTCAACTTAAAATGTCTTCGAAAAATTATATGAACCATTATTACTTTTACTATGGTAGTGTTTGGCATTGGTGATTACACTTGCAAAAAGAAGAGCTTTTAACCCGAAATACATTGGTCGATCTCTTATGTGAGTTACTACTCTCTGCACACACTTTGCACTGTACAGACAGTACTCCCTTTTTGGGAAGCGAGATCGATCGTCAAAAGTGTTGCAAATGAACCAGTTGGTCAAAGGCGCCAGAAATATTTACTTGACATGTGCAAAAGACCTTTAGATAACAACTCCAAATAAATTTGCATGCATTAGTTCGAAGGTTATTTCACATGAGAAATTTTTTTCTGAGTGGCTCGTCACTTTGACCATTGCCTAACATACAATATATATGTAGGCTAGGCTACACTAAGAACCTATTCTCCAGGCTCCAGAAGGGTAGTTCATCAGTAATCCAAGTTTGTTCCAAAATTTAGACAGGTTGTTTTATTTCTGAACTCACACGTTGGCACGCATAGAAAGTCAATCTGATTTATCAACAGCCTACATGTCATCTATGCTTGTCAAAACTTAATACACTGATATTTTAACAAATTTTGACCATATGCTATATATTACTGCTATGAGAAGGTAAACCAAATGATGACTCCAAGTCAATTCAAACTGAATGGAATTGCTTGAACCCAACACCAAATGTCATTCATATAAATTTCCTGAGCCATGGGGGAGGGAGGAAAATCATGGATAATCCCCAGAAAAATTTGGTTTTGTCCCCCTCCCCTCCCAACATTTTAAGATGTTTAATAATTAACGTCCTTTACACGACGGTTTCTCACCTGCATTAGGTTGTGCACTATAGTACAGTATTATAGTTTACACAGTGATATTTTTTATTTTATAGGGGAGGACCTGACAGACAATTCTAGCCTGGCTGGCTGTCAAATACCCTTTCAAAATTTTTACTGGCAGTCAAATACTCTTTCAGATTTTGACTAGCAGTCAAATACTCTTTCAGATTTTGACTAGCAGTCAAATACTCTTTGGGGTAAAAAATTAATGAAAGCCCTGCATACCTTCCTAGTCAAAGCCATCAGATTACAACACAGCAAAAGGATATGAACTTTACTTCAATTCAATGCAAGCAGTAGATTATCTTTAGTTCAGGGGGTCGGGGAGGAGGGGGGAGAAGAATGGATTCTGTGCCACCTGACAATTGCAAATATCATCATAGGTGCATAGGTGAAACTTCCTGGATAATGCACCTGTGTATTCATCCCACTTAGATGTATTTGTAATTTCATGGAGTACCCCAGTAGTAATACCAGAAAGTTGTTATTTGGATAGAGATAGCTCACCAAAACTTCTTCTAAACTATACTAATCCCATCATATGGTAATCTTTCAATTATTTGTATTTTTTGAGATGTCTATTTAAACCAAGCTGATTAGCAGTTCGTGAGATTACTGTTTTCAAGTGAAAATGAGAATTCACCTGATCGGGGGAAATTTGCAGCATGAATATTCATGAGCAATTAGTGTGTACCTCTTCACAGTTGTCACTATGTTTTATAAATGTGGATATATTCCACAGCCTGAAATCACAAGGAACTTTCAACAACATATCAATGAGCACAATTGCAAGCACAAGTAACTTTCACAACTTTTTGTAAAAAAAATTGCATAAATCTTATGGCTGTGTTGAGTCTATAATTTAAGCTTAGGACACAGAATGTGGCGAAATAGCTTGATATCTTAAAATTTGTGTGGTGAACTACCAAACATGATCTGACTTTTTTGTTCTCCTAGGAACAAAGTTTTTTAAACATACCCAAATTTCTCTTTCCTAAGGTCTATGAAATTTTCTAGGTGTTTGAATGTTTGTCTCTGTTGAGACCAGTAGGATTGCGAAGTACCAAGGCAGAAATTTGAAAATGGCACCACCCATGGCCATTCTTCCCCCCCCCCAATCGGGAGAAAAACCGTTTCCCCCCGAAAGAGGTTACATCATCCGAACTGACTAAAAAGTTTACACAGACTTTCCGTAAGCTTCATCTTAAAGAGCACGGAGCCCTTCTTCTGCTCCAAAGATGTTACTGCATACTTACTCTTAATATATAGAGCTAAAGGTGCTGTTGTTAGTAGTACAATCAAAGGCTGTCCACCAAACATAGCAAAGAAAGCCCCTCCAATGGTCTGTGAAGTAATGACCCGCTGTACATCTGAAAACAAAAAATTATAGATTCAAATGGCATTTGGGATGCACAGGGATAAATTAACCATAAGTTCAGTACGTATATGACTAAAAATTCAAAAATATATAAATTTTAAATTTATGTATCTTAAAATCTGAATTCATATAATATTTAAAATGAAGTTTTTAGTCTGAAAGAGCAGGTTACATCAGATTAAAATATGGATGATTTCAAAGCTTTCCAAAATCAGCTTTTTCAGAAGAATTACCATACAGGGTTGCTGCATAATCTGTCACTTCACAAACATCATTCTCACTTTCCATAAATGGGTCCAAATTATTCGATGGGTAATAAATCCCTTCTATATAACTTTTCTTATTCTTTTTCAAGGAAGCAATTTCATTAAATATGTATCCTGATATAAAATTTACTGCAAATGCATGTCTTTGCTGTGATGGAACAAAAAATGAACGCAGACCTTCTAGGTTAGCCTAAAGCTAGCCACACCTTAGATTTCAAAGTACACTGTAATTCAACTTACTGTCAAAAGGTAATTCTCAAATTCTCAATGGTTGTAATTTAAAGTATTTGAACAGATCTCCCACACATTGCCTTATTAAAACAAGGAAGTGGAGGGGGGGGGGGAGGGATCCCCCCACCGAGTTTTCCAAATTGAAAATGCAGAATGTGCTAAATGACAGTGGCCCTTTAGGTAGGCAGTGTTTAAACTGTCCTCTTAGGGTTTTTGTCCAAGCAATGGGCTGGTAGCTTCTTACGAAATTTCAAAAGAAGCAAAAAGTTGAAACAAAAATCTATTTTTCTTAAGATTACCCATGAAAGGTGTACACAATTACTTCAATGGATAGTTGTATTTTACAGTAATTTTGACTTAATGTATTCAATAGTATACAGCACACCTTTTGTTTACCCATATTATAGTCTGCAATAATGAAAAAAGGGCTCTCTCATCAAAGAATTATAGGGGGTAAATTTAAAGGTTCTCAAGACCGAAGTACCATGATAATGATTAAGGGTCCATGAGACTGAAGGTACACTAGCCTAAATTTGAAAAAATGAGGAAATGTTTGCATTAATGACCAAAAATGAGAAAATATTTGCGCTTCCAAAAATTGAGTTTTCCAAATTGAGAAATAAAACCAGATGCTAAAATGATGGTGATGCTCTACGTGCTCTTTTGAGTTTTTGCCCAGGCTATGGCCTGCCAGCTTCTTGCAAAATTTCACAATTTTATTTTCAGGGCCTGAAATCTTTGAATCTTGTAAGGCTTAGATGGCTTAGATGAGAAGACTGCCTTTCATGCTCTATGTCTTTAATAACATACTGTTTAGAACTAAGGAGAAGGAGGCTACTAGAAGTTATTTTGGAACACTGTCCTGGAGAGTAGTTGTTTTGGATATTTCAGAGTCCTGTCATGCAACTTAGCAAGCTTTCATTTTAATCAAAATCACAGCAGCATTTGACCTGTTCGACAAAATGAACAAAAAAAGGGTTTTTTAGTCTTTCTATTTTCACTGGGGGACAACACCCTTGGTCTCCCACGCCCTTACTTAAAAACTTAACAAACGTTACTCTTGCAACAATTATACTTCTTCATTACACATGAATACATAAAAAACCCTTTGAAAACCACATGTTTCCTCTCCCCATATTCCTTGAACACACAAAGCTTACAAGGTTAACATCCTTTTAGTACCTGGAAACCAGTAAATTTTTCCCCTAATACATTTTCCCTCCTACTCATATAACAAGCAAAATATATGATAACCTGCCTGGAGCTAAGAGTTCAATCTACCCTCACCAATACTGCCAATAAATATATGCAGCTATTATGCCAAACAACATATTGTGCTTTTATCAAAACCACTTCAAACATTAACTCTCATGGCAAGCTATAAAGTAAAGGAACTATTCACTTGCTCTCCCCCACATATATGCTAATCACAGGGCTTACTAATGTAAAATTTACATTTTAGTTGTAAATATCAAATGCAGTTTTACACCTCAAGCTGTTCTCCTAATTAAAGATTGCTTTTACATTTTATTCATTCAACTCCTACTTATTTTCCAAGGTCATTGTTTTTTTCATCTTTGTCTATAACACAGCGATATTTTCATTTCCTTTCGTCTGAGGATCAAGGCAATGATGGCACAGATTGGCTCATTTCGCATTCACTGTGAATCTGTTTTAGTTATGTCCTTACATATGAAAATATTCCACAAAACCACTACAAAGGTATTGTGCATTCAAAATCTCCATGATGCTTTGAGCAACAACATCAATTCCTGTCCTATCACATCAACATGTTAAAGAGGCCTGTAAAACCATTAGAAGATGAATAAAAAATAATGTCTCCTCTAGAAATTATTTTCTGACCTTTTTTAACCATGTTTTATTATTTTGACCTAATGTAAGAAAAATTGGTAGTTTACTTAAATGTGTAAGATTAATATTCCAAACATTAGGAATACACTCGAAACAGACCTCATCATTGATAATTATAAAATAATAATAGTAATAACAATGATCTTACATAGTGTTAAATCAAATTGCTCAATAGCATGGATCAAAGCCATTTATATTGGTTACATTTAGAAGATAAAAGTTACATCAAAAGTAAAGTTGAGACAACTAATATTCCTTGTTAGAAATCTCATTAAAATTTCATCTACCCAGAACAATTGAAGCATCATGTGACAAAAATCTTGCATCTACCTCTGTTTTAAGGAATTACTCCTCTGAATACCAGCACAAATTTCTTCAATACATCATCAGCTCAGGGAATTGTTCCATGAGGTGTGATGCAACTCTATCACATGCAGTTAGTTGCATTACATGACATTCAAATCACAATTTTTTGAGGGTAATTATAGGCTGTTTTCCGAATAAAATTGGAAAGAATTATGGGAAAGTTTGGAGCACATTTGTGCAAATGGTGTATATTGCCAGTGACAGAAATGCATGAGGCTCACCAAACTTTTGAAAAAACTATCAGTCCCTTAAAGATTTCAAAGTTTTACAAGTACAATACCAGCAGATTCTTTCTAATATCTGTCATTGTTCTCCAATTCAAGTGCTACAATTACTTGACCTTGGAATTTGACACCAAGTGAATTTGTTGGTGAGTTAATTCGATGAAGTTTTACGGCCCAGTTTCCAACAAATTAGTTCAAATCTAGCCGGTTAGGGCCTTTTTTCTAGTTGTGGCTGACTGGCTTGTTTTCCCTAATCCATTGCTTACGCTGGGCACCAAGCACAATGGCAGAGGTTACATTTTTAGTCTTCAGTATGACCTGGCCAGGACTCAAACTCAAGACCTCCTGACTGCAAGTTAGATGCTCTTACCACTTCGCCATAGAGTTGGTCTGACACCAAGTGAAACACTGTTCTCTTTGTCAGATTGTTTGAGCTTGTATTGAATTACATGATATTGAGATGAAATGTAGCAAAACATTTAAAACCCGTGGTCACATAACAATGCATCAGGATGGATTCCCATCCGAATTTGTGCTTTTTTATTAAAATTGTGTCCATCTTATTAAAATTGTGTCCATCTTCTGTTGGAATGAACCCCACATTTTCCATCCTGTGAAAATATATCATTTGAATTGCAGAGCTACAAAAATTAAATTTGGGCTAATTATTTTGTGACATCACAATCGATAGACAGCTGTTTTCAGACCGAGCATGTCCGATAAAAGCTGTCTGTTGGTGTGACATCAAGAATAAATTAGTCCCCATTTTATTTTCATAGACATGTGATGCAAATCATATATTTACACTGGTTGGCAAATTTTTGGCCGACCAAACCAGAGATGGAGAAGATTTTAACAAAAACTCATAAATATCGAATTGGACTGATCCCAATTCATTGTAATGTGACTGCGACTTGATAATATGGCCACACACTGCATGAAACTCATAATTTGTCTTCACTTTATCACTCCAACAAGGCAACAGGAGTGGGGAACATTTATTTTAATTTTGCTACATGAGACTGTATAGATAAAACAAAACAAAAAAAAAAACTGCACAGCACATAAAATGTGCCATTAAGTTTTAGACTTGGACTGCTTTCTTTGCCTATCACCTTCATTACTATCTTAATTCTCTGTCCATTAGGGGTACAACCTGAGACCCTGCTCTTTGGCCCAAAGACAGGAGAGACAAAATGTCTACCTGAGTTGATAATAAAAGTTCCATTGAATGCTCCAGTGCACAAATTGCTTCCTAATTAGCTGCAAATTATTGCCTTTTATGAGTGAAAATTTAGACAATTGGATTACAAAACAATTACAATGCCTTATAATATAGTTCGTCAGTATCAACACAGATGTGAACGATGAAATGGAAGTTCATTCAATAAATATATCCACTTAAGGATAAATCAGACTGCTTGCAGTAGTTAGTTCACTATCAAGTGTCAAGTCAATGCACCCCAAGGGAATTTTAGAACCATTCTTCAATGGGCTAGATTGGTCATCAGAGTTTGTGCACAGAATTTGATTTTAACCCTCCACCATTGCAGAATGGATTTAAGTTGAAATTGCGATACAGAAATGATGGATAAGGACTGATGTTCTCTCATATCTAGCACCAGATGTAACTTCTCATTGTTGCTTCCCGTTCAATCAAATATCACACCTTCAAAACACATTAATTTACATTGCCCACTCATTCTTTTACCGTATAATAGTAAATATTTCAACATGTTATTGCTCCCTGTGAGTCAGGATCAAATAGCAATTAAAGATATTCTATTTTTTCCTCCAGATCTTAAACCTTTAGCAGTGGTTAGTTTTATGTAAAAGTTTCACAACTGTTCATTACTCACTTGTCACCAGTCTCCCATGTTTTTAACTGCTCTCCGTTATTTATGTCTACATGATTCAAAGGGGAAGGTAAATATGATATTTGTAATATTTATATGACAGCACTTAAAAGCGCATTGCTTGCAATATACCCAGATGTGAAATGCCACAACATTATCAAGTGTGCTTTGATGTAAACATTTAAACACATTTACAATGCATAAGTATTTTGATGAGTGGCCTCCAGGCATTAAGAATTGCGTTACTCTAATTCATCAAACTTTCTAACACAAGATGAGTCAGGTTCATTGTGAGGCAGTTCCCAAGCCTTGTTTGTGGATGAGTTACCATAGCAACATTATTTATATCCCTTAGGTAACCTGTCAACATACTCACTGCTGCTGACTCAGATGAAGGTAATATTCATGTGGGAGAGTAAACCACTTTGGGATGGTACATGTGAATTTGCATAATTTTGCACTTTTCCTAAAATACTGTGATAGAACACCAACCTACTTGTGGAGCAAAAACTGTTGAAAAATGTCAATGTATGAAAAAGGCAACACCAAACAGAGTGAGCTACTTTGTAGCATTTGGCCCTGGAACTTAAAGGCCCTGTTCTCTCACCCAAAACAGTACCAATTCTCCTAACCTTCTTACTGAAGCCCCTCCCACAATTCATCCTCATCCAGACACAAACTCAGTTTATTGCTTCAGGGTGGGTATAGAAAAACTCAATTTATATAATCAAACACTCTCAGTACCATACATGTAGTGAAATATAAGCTTTGGCTCTAAACTCTAGTTTGGGGTGAGAGGTTTCGCCCTTTAATGCTGAAAGGCTTCATATCATCAAAGATGACCGGTGATGCTGCTCAAGCTGGGCAGGACACACAGGGGTTTTAAGGTTGAGCATACATTCATGGCAGGTGCTCATCATGCATCTTAAGCTTCTTCTTATCAAAAACTGTTTCACAAGACTGTAATCAATAGTCTAACACAAACGCAGAACTTTGTTACCTTAAAAAATTCTGCGCCTTGAATGCTCAACATTTTTTGACCTTGAGTTTTGAATCAAGCTGTGCAGTGACATATTTTTGTGGTTAACCTTAAGACACATGACATCCAACTTTAAAAGATTTGTAAGGATTGATTTGTACTTCCACACATAGTTTGACTGGTACCAAATCCAGTGGCTAAATTAGTTATATCAAACGAATCTTGAAACATGATGAAAATCGGTTCATACTTAGTAAAGCTATGCATGAAGATAAAATTTAAACTTTTCAGACCAATCTTTCAAATTATTGAAAATTGAGACAAAAAAATGTATCAAATAAGTCACTTTCAGGTCAGTCTGTTATTTGTTTCTCATTGTTAACACATTGGCCACGTCATGAAGCCCAGAAGTTTCCAATGAATGCCCATTCAGTTAATCCGATATATACTCCAAATAATTTTACCTGGGCATGCCTATAATCAGTTCTTAAAGTCAAAAGTCATTTTTCTGGTAATTTTGGCAACCAGCTCGGTCAGCCAAACACTTTTGTTAATTTTCTCTTTCTGCTGTTAATCAAATATTAACTTATTTTGACAATATATCATGAAATCTGTACTTCATGGGCAGTAATGGTTAATTTCCATGCATAATGCAAGGTCAAAGCTACTGTAATTTAAAGAATGGCTACTGCCATTGTGCATGATGCTCCGCATAAGCAATGGAGTAGGGAAAACAAGCCAGTGACCCACAACTGGAAAAAAGGCCATTAATTGCCAGTTCGACTTGACCCAATAGGTTGGAAACTGGGTTGTAAAATTCTTACTATTAAACTAATTGGAGGAATAGCTGTAACACAGTCTGGTCACATGACACCTGTAAGAAACTTCCAGATACCAGGAAAAAAATTTAAGGCAATTAAGAAAGAGGTTTAAAACGCAAAAGTCACACCACCTGTTCCAAGATATAATTCCAGACAAGAAGATTTCAATCAATAAACTTTTCTTTCCATATCCATAATCTGGGACAAATTCTGGAAGTGCTATTTGACAGATGGATGTTACAACTGTTTGAAAGCAATCATATGACAAAGCATTCCTACATTATACTTGTTTATCTTCCTTCAAGCAATCACTTTTTTTTCTTTTTTGCTTTTAATTTATGTATATGCATTTTTTTTTTACAAATGTAGATCAGATATTGAATATTATGACAATGGCTGAAGAGAGACAGGAATCTTACAAATAGTGATCTGCTAGTCTATCTGGCTGCATTTTGTCAAAACCTTGACTTGCTCACAACCCTTATCATGACAGCACATAACACAATGGAACAGATGCTGACATTTTAAAGCAGGCAGGGCTAAACAATTTTATTTCAGAATTCCTGACAAATTGCTTCAGAATTCTCACTCTTTTCACTTGAGACCATACCAAAGAAAACTTGAAATGCCAATGATTCAGCTAGCAGTGACTTGGCTCCAGCAATCTAAATTTAACACCAAAAAATGCTACCCTGGGTTTTATTTGAAATGTCACCCTGAAAGCTTTTTTTTCTTTGCCAAAAGGGTGCATCATAGTATTATTACACAAAATGCGAGTGTCTACATTCAACAGTTCCAGCACAAAAAATGTAAACAAATCTTTATATCCAAATATTTACCAATGTGTCAACACACAGACAAGCTTATTTTAAAGATTTCTTACAAATTAGCATTTCCCACTTTTTTTGGCTTAAAAGTCCAAGTTTGTAAGTAAATATTTTTACTGCCAGGAGATTCTGTTTATACAAAAATCAGTCAATGACATTTACAAGACTGCTTGAAAATGCACTTTGAAAAAAAAAATGATATTTTCAAATCAAATGTAATGTTCTGCCCAGAATTGCCAGTACCAAACAGGTCAGCCTCACAAGACTTTGCAAGTATTCTACTTGTGTTTAGTTCAATGATGGACCTTAACCACTAGTCAATCCTTAAAAGTTTTTTATTTCATATTTACAGTGATCAATGATAACTAACATACTAGCATAATGAAACACTTGCAACATATTCATATACTGATTTGGAAAAAGTGTTTTGCACCTATTCATGTGTACAAGTTTATGGGTCAAGCCGTATTAAAGAGGTTGTTCCCTTTGATTTAGTGAGCAATATCAATTTATCAGAGTGAAGCTCTTTTCTTGCAGTTCATGTGTAACCAGCAAAGATATGAACAGGCCTAATGTGTCTCATGAAGACAAAACGTGACCATTCATGAAGACTTCAACTAAACAATTACATGGACGGAATGATAAAACCTCAAGGTACTGCATGTCATCTTCCTGTACAAGGTACACAGTAGAATACTGAAGCATGATACCATGACCTCTAATGGTGCTTGCTGCATGAAAAATTTAATCAGATCAAAGGCAAGAGTTTAAATTAAGTTTACAACCCTGGGATGATGTCAAATGATGAATTCAGTGTAATAATTTAACTATTACCCCTGAAGAAAGCCCCAGCTACATGTAAGGATATTAAGCTTCTTGAGTAATTCCGTAATCACAAAGAGTTCAACAGTTCAGATGAAATGTGTACAAAGGATACAAACTAATTGAGGGCTTTATATGATCCACTGTTTAAGTTAATGAACTGTAATTTTATTTCACAATTGCAACATTTCTAATAATCTTTACCCACTGCAGTCCAAGAACTGCAATAATGCATGAGAAGTGCCTACATGCTTTTATCTTTTAAATGGATAAAGTGTTTTGCAAGTAATCCTTATCATAGCTTTACAATTAAGTTATCAATATTATTGATGAGGATTTCATTTTAGAGGAGGGAGGGGGTTGATTGAAACTAGCAAGAAGATGAGGGTTAATATCCATCTCCTAGTTATTTCTAAAGATTAACATTAAATTCTTCTATTAACAAAACTTTACAAATGCTATCATTTTTAATAATGTATATCTGATGCATATTAATAAACTGATACAAATATAATAAACATTAATGTAAGCTAAATAAACCTTTCTTGCACTGTGTCTGTTGAAATTAATTGTCATTTTTATTTATGATTGATCATGACACAAATATTTCATGCCTCATATTTGGTTTCCCTAAAATGTAGTTCCTGAAAACTTTGACATCATTTACTATTGTGCATACTGAAATAGAATATGTCAAAACTGCTAACATACATACACTTCTAGTAATTAATATGCTGCTGTAAAGTCGCTTAGTCTGATTGTGCTCCATTACGTAATATTGGCCTTGTCCTAAAGGAGATCCGTCATGGGTACTGCAGGTTTTAGGGGTAAAACTGCTATTGCCAATTCTAGTACCCAACCCTGGTTCGTTACTCCAATTAGCTGCTCCAATGTGCAGCAGTTTTGACTACCATTTTTGAACAATGTTAGCCAAACAACTTTGGGGTTGAAATAACAACTCACAAAAAATTCTGAAAATAAGTGATGGAAAAAGAGGATCAAATTATTTATTGTGCATTGAAGGGCTACATCCCTTTCAGTTTATTCTGAGATAAATTACTGCTATCAAACGTCAACCTTCGTGGCCATTTTCAAATGCTTAAATGGGCATATAATTGGTACTGGGCACAGTTCTCGAAGAGATTGAGCATAGGATATTTTTCAAAATGAATTAAAGGTTTTTTATTTTTGTATTAATTCATTGAATTTTTCCTTCTATTTCATAAATCAGACTACCAATGCTATTGGCACAATATATTACACATTCATTAAAAATGAGTTGACATGGCACCTTGTGACACATTAGAATGGATGGGGTGATTGCATGGAAACAAATCTAAATCAGAGAAATACGACACTCTGGGTGTCCACAGAAATAAATTTTTTATTGATGAAGTCATGGGAAACTTTTTACCTCTGGAAAAAGAGCTTTATTGTTATTTTTTGCCACTTTTTAGAGGAGTGTAACCTGGAATTAACCAAACAACCAAAACATTTAGGCCAAATTTCTAAAGCACAGCCCCACCATTTGGCAGAGAGAGCAAACAAAATTTGGCTGAAATGCCTCCAAGATGGGTGTAAATGACACATTTCAGGTCTTGGAAGTTTCATCTACCCATTTCCTTCTTTAAAATCTTAGTTCTAAAAACTTTCTGCAAATATTATCAAAAATATAAAAAGTTTCTTTTTTTAGGTTTTATGCCCCATCCCCACCCCCATTTGGATGCGCACACATTGAATAGTAATAAGCTTGCAATCCTTTATTTACTGTTCTCTAAGGCTCATATCATATTTTCATTTCTCTGTTTTCATTCTTGCTCTTAGTGTTTGTCATTTATGTACCTTGCTTAATCCAGTGTATAATTAAAATCATATCATGAGGTATTATATTAAATTGCCTTTGCTGAATTCAGTTACAGCTATCTCAATTTTGGGAGTTAAACTGTGGTTCACGATTGAAGTAGCTGCTCAATGGTCATTAGTTCAATTATCTATTCTGACTTTATTTTATTGTAGTGCTACCATGGCATGCCGTGGCATTTCTTCTTGAGAAAGCCACATAGATACCCCAGTAGATCAAAGGCGGTGTGGCGTGTAACTGATATCTGAGTTTGGTACATGATCTGTGCCCTAAAATGAGCTAAGCTTTCATTGTGTTCACACTGCATGTAGAGCAATTAACACATGCTTGATTGACTTGTTAGCTTACCTCAAATGTTACGTAACTGTTTGTGTGTTTTAATATTTCTGTTACTGTCAATCAATTTACCAGACATGAAATGTGACCATATCAAGTGTGGGTGTAGTGAGCTTCATTTCCTCCCTGAAGCGATAAAAGGTAATCAGGCAGAGAAGGAGAATGTAACAAAAAGTAAGAAGGAATGTTTCATCATGGCTTTAAAGGGAAAGAGCAGTCACCTCAACTTGAAGTAGTATAGTAGACTGTCCTGTTTCATGATCGGCTGCTGAGAGTCATTTTCTCTTCAAATGTGAAATTTACTTGAAGTAACTGCTTTTTTTTTACCTTGCACATGCAATATTATTGAAGTAAAAAAATATGGTGAAAATACATTGGAGAGAAATAAAATGAAAATTTAGCTGTTGCTTCAAAATAACTTTGGGGGAACTGCTCTTGACCTTTCAGTTCTTGCAAGTAAACTTGTCTGCATAAAATGAGCAAAAAATTAAAAACAAAATCCAAGCAAAATTAATGCTCTGATAAACATATGAAAATTACATGTAAGGTAAAACAGATCAAAGCTTTATACAGTTTTAGAAGATGAAATAAATGTTAAAGAAACTATTCTTTGATGAAATCCTTTAAAAGAGACCATACCCTGATAGCAGTTTTTTCCTTCTCACCTATTATTCATGGCAGCTTTAATTTTCATTTCTGTACATCTAAGCTGCTTTTCTATTAGTTAGCCCTTTCTGCAAAGAATATTTTCTTATCTTTCTTACATTGACATTGCTACTTAACCCAGTGCCATTAGAACTGGGCTTATCTGCTATCTGTCTCCAGAAATTTTACTAGTATTGAGTGTACAACTACAGTATTGACATAGTAACTTACATCGCTTTTATAAGACCCAATTTCTCATATTCCCAGGTAAACTTCAACTCATTTATGTTCACAAGGAGTCACATTCCCCTGATGGGTAGCTTTATAAACATGTTTAGAGCTTTATGTATTATACAGCAATACTTTTTTCTTTTTGGATGCTACATTTACTACAAATTCATCTGCCTTTCTGACAGTGTCATCCATAAATCAGTTATGTTTGGGTTTATCTTTCTATCAATTCCAAAAGCAGCTCTGCTAAGAGGCTTTCAACCTTTCCTATAGCTCCCAGACAGCTATCATCCATCAACAACACAGACCAAAGATGAAACAGGCTACAATCATGTCGGACCTTCTGTAAATAAGCCTGTCGGTGCAGTGTTGAGAAGGCTTCTTAAGGGCATAAATGGATTGGGTATTAGTGCTTCTCTAGAGATTTTCCAGCCAGGCGATTAAGTTGGTACATTTGAACCAGACCAGGGAGGCCTGGATGGATTGTTTACAGCATGAGCACAATCCTTAGCTTATGAAGATGAAATGAAGAAAACCCTTTTTAAATGACTTGCACATGATACTTCAGTTTACACAGAAAAATCGCCATGGTTTAGGTATTTTCTCCGAGTAGACATAAACTCTTGAAAGAAATGGTGCCAAAAAACTTAGAACCAACAAACAGTTCCTATTTTTTATGGAACTGTAAGGGGGGGTGTGTCCCCCCCCCCCCCACAGTGACTACAGGCATGTTAGGCACTGCCAACACTAGCTGTTCATAAAAAGCCAGCACATCTACTATATGTGCAGGCATGTTAGCTCATTTAACTTTAATACACTGTTAAACCACTATCTCAAGTCTTCATGCACTGCAATGATTGCTATGAAAGCAAGGCTTTGAATATTCATCATGTCATATGAATATGGTACCAATTCATTTCATTTCAATTGATTTCTATGGGGTAAAATGGTTTTGATTTCAATTGATTTCAATTGATTTCTATGGGGTCACTGGCTTTGGTTGGGGCTGCAATAATAAAACTAAGTCATCATCGACTCAAACTTTCAAAGCATACATTCATGTCATCCCAAATCTGAATTTGAATTTTTAGGTGTACTAAACTAGTAGACTTCCCAAAGATCACAGTTCTTTTCTAGGTACTCAAAGAAAAAAGCCAAATATTACCACCCAGTGACTCTGTGTTTGGCTCCCTGAAAGAGCAACTTTCCATTGCCCACGGATACCAGGTGTGATACTAGACAGGGACAAAAAACATAAAAAGTTGTTTGGCTAGGTATATTAGTTCTTTTATTCTAAAACATCAGTTAACATGATACAAATCTACCTTATGCACCTAAAGCTTTAACATGATGGACAATCAAAGCCATTGAAGAATCTCATCCTAAAATTGACTTGAAGAGGAAAAAATTGTCACTTAATAGTAAACTATCAATTTACACTACTACTACGACTGTTATAGAAGGGCAGTTAGTCAGAAAATTCAAAAGTTGTGTAATTAATTCATGAATACCAACAAATCAGAATATACCATCATTTTTATGCTGCATGCCAAAAAATCACCCACATAAAATCTTAGTAGGTTTCACTACGACATCATTGCGTCGAGTGTCCCTTCATAAAGAGGTAGCAGGATGCTGTTGCACAAACGACAACATAAAGCAATGGCTGGTCCCCTGTAATCCTAGAGCTGCTTTTCACCATCAGCAAGTGATATGATTCTTTGCTTCAGCTTGCCAAACAATTGATTTCCTCTCATTTGTTTATGCTGGGTGACTTCCAGCAGCATTTGGTAATTGATATCAACCCAGGGACCACATATAAATGCCTAATTTGCTAAGTATGTGGTTAACCGATATCTTAAAAAACTGTTTTCCTACTGTGTGCTCATATTTTGTGCCTTCAATGCTTAAAGGCCCAGTTCTCTCAGCCCAAATACTACTAATTCTCCTAACCTTCTTACTAAAGCCCCTCCCACAATTGTCTGAAATTCCTCTTCATCCAGACACAATCTCAGTTTATTGGTCCAGGGTGAGTATAGAAAAACTCAATGGATATAATCAAAACACTCTCAGTACCATTCAAGCTTAGTAATATATGTTTTGGCACTCTGTATTGTTTGAATTAGCTGTCAATTAAAGAGCTGAGCCAATTGAGAATTTTGGTACCCTGGTACCAAAATTGTAGTTTGGGGTGAGAGGTTTGGCCCTTTAAGCTGACTTAACCTGTCTCCTGTGCATGCTTTATGTTTCATTCATGATTCACAAGTGAATGAAAGCTAGCACAGTTGCTTATCATTTCATGGTTTATTCTGTTTTTATACATACTTAAGCCTTAATTTTGTACATTTTTTGAGTCAGGATAGAGATTTGAAGTTCTTTCTTGCTTAAAACTTGAAATGGCTCAATTTTCATTTCAATTGTTTGTTTTGCTTTGTTGTTTTGATCTCGACTATTTTTCAGTAAACTTTTAAGGAATGCAAACAATCACTAAAACTCCATACTTTCAAGGGGTATTTGTGAATTATTTGTTAACCCGATATTTTTTATCTATAAAATCCACAGGGTGAGGGTTGGGTGAGAGAAGGGGTTGGGGGAAAGCATTTGACTGGGGTTCCCAACACTCCTCTGGTGACATCCCTAGGGACTTGATGAGTGATAATGTTTTGGGACGGAGAGGATCATAATGAATGTACATATATTTTTCACTCACTTAGGAAAATTATGTGGTTTTATTACTAATGCAGATTTTATTCTTGATTTATTGTGAACATCAAAAATTAATATTTTAAGATGAAATGAAATACATAGAGTTCGATAACATTTCAGCTGATTTTCTCAGGATATTGGTACTATTGATTATTTGGTTCCTTTAAACAAACCTATTGTTGACACATGACCCCATTTTTAATACACGCTACAGGGTATGAAAGAAACCCGTACGTTAAATTGATTGAGGTTGATGCTTGTAAAACGTAATGAAATCTTTCTGTACATTTGACATATTGGGATTATGTGTATACAGGTTTTCAATCAGTGTTCTATTTCATTGACAAATATACTCAGGGTTTTGTATATGAAACCTATCATTTTCCTTGTCATGTATACAGTAAAGGTACATATGTATTTTGTAATAAGAGAACGGTACCAAAGTAAATTTAACACATCAGCTTTGCAGAAAATCATTAGAAAATATTGAAACGAATAATTTAGTGCCCGAATTTCTTCAATATTAAGTACTGCATGAAATGAACTTCTTCTGAAGTGCAAAGATTTGGAAAAATTTTCTAGTCAATGAGAGAATATACCTGTTATGTACAAATATATTTGGGTTTAAAGTTACAAGTTACTTTGGGGAAGTGCTCACAAGACCATTTTAAATAATTTACATTCCTTACAAAAGAAGATTATTAGAAATATTCATAGTGTCCCATACAATACTCATTGTTCTCCTTTGTTTACGGATTCTAATATTCTAAAAATTTTCGATCTTTATAGCTATCAAGTTGGGATATTTATGTACAAATTTCATAATGGACTGCTACCTGAAAGCTTTGATTTGTTTTTTGCATACAATTGCGACTTCCACAATTATAACACCCGCTCAAAAAACTCTATATATATAGATTATTCTAGGACAAAACTCGACCAATCTCAAATTCGCAGTCGTGGAGCTTTACTTTGGAATTCACTTCCAAGTGTAATTAAAGACAGCTAGTTTTTTCAAACCTAAATTGACCTTTGCTCATATTCTTCATAAGGTATTATCATCATAATTTCATAATGTATTGCTTCGAAACATGTATTACATGTATATAAGTGCTTTGTTTCTGCTAAATCAAATGTATATGTGTGCATAATTTGTTCCGCAATTTCATCAATTTCGTTTTTTTTTCCCTTTCTGTACCTACTCTTTGTTCCTGAGTTGTTGTTGTGTTATCGTTATACCAGTTGTCTTTTTTTCTTTTCTAAAAGGGATCAGACTTGAAAAGCCCTGCTTATTCTGATTCCTCTACCCTATCACATCTAAAGTTTAGTACTGTAAATTATATAACCTATTTAAGTCAGCTGCAAAGTTTTTCAAAGTATTACAAAGCATTTCTACTTCTCCATAATGTCCTACTGTTTGATTCTTAATTATATTATAACATAATCTGTTTTTGTTGTATGTGTTTATGGTAGAAATAAACTTGAACTTGAAAGGCCCAATTCTCTCACAAACATTTCCAAGTCTCCTAACTTTCCCCATGGGGGTCAGTTCATATTTTTAGAGAGGGGATCACGAAGGATTGGGCAGTTTTGACACTTTACTATGAATTTGTTTCACCACCATAACATTATTTTCTGTCCATAAGAAATACCACCTAATACCCCTGCTTCTGGCCAAAAATCGGAAATTAAATACCCAAGTTGGTAATAATATTGAATGCCCTATTGTGCAATTTGGTTCCTTTAAAAGTAAATAGAGGATAATAGATTACAACAAGAATTCAAAGGTTTTATAAATAGCTGCTATTGCTGGACCTCATCAAAGCAATTGTTAACAATGATACTGTAAGTTGGCTGGTCAGAGGCGTAGGAAGATGTCTGATTATTGAATAAGAGTATGATGCACTATGCAGGCACAATTGTGTTTTGATGACATCAGACATTAAAGCAGACAACATATTAAAGTACACATCTACTGATCTATTTTACATGTATTGAACACTACCGCCATTTTTGGGGGGGCCAAAACGACATTTGGCCACCCCACAAAATAAATTGGAGGTGCCATGGCCCCCCTGCCCCCCCCCCCCACCCGGGTTCTTACGCCACTGCTGGTTCAATGAATAATGTGCACCCAAAAGTGAAACATACTGCTGGCAGCAACTTTGGTAGTGCCAACTCATCATACCTCCAACGGATTTTAGGACTATTTGTAAACATCTTCAGTGTTACATTAATTGACGTGCCAATTAGGGGCATATTTATACCATTATACCTACATACTAATCTATTCTGTTCATTAGAATTTTAATTCAAAGTTTAAAATTTTATTTGTTTACAACAACAGTGTGAGCACACATATATTTTGCATTAAAGTTTGTCACTTTCTGGGTCAGGGGTCACATCGTCAACAAGAACAGCATATGGATCTCTGTTGTTCACATAACACATGAAATGTCTGCACAGTTGTGTCCTAGAAAAGTGCCTTGAAAATACTTGGTTTTGGGCAGTTCAGTTCTTGAACAACATGATGAAACGTTCCCTCTTACTTTTTGTAACATTCTTCCTCTCTGCCTGATTAACTCTTATCCCTTCAGGGAGGAAAAGAAACCCACTACATGCAGACTTGATTAAGTCAAGTTTCATATCTGATTTACTGATTGACAGTAAAACATGTGATTCAAATACACAAAAAGTTATGTAACATTTGGGGTTAGCTAACAGGTCAGTCAGCATGTGCCAATGTGAACACAATGTGAACACAATGAAAGCATAGCTCATTTGAGGTCACAGATCATGTAACAAACTCAGATATTGGTTACACCTCATACCTCTTTTGATGTACTGCGGTGTCTATGTTGCTTTTTCAAGAAGTGACGTCACAGAATGAACAATGTGCAGCTTTTTTAATTTAAGGCATAAGTAAACTCATTTCGGTGATAATTTAGTCAAATCAAAACTTTTGTGAGATGTTTCCCGAAAAGATAATTAAAGGCATATTCCCAGACACAAAATTTATTAACATCAAGCCATGCAGAAAAGTTTTCTTTTTATAAGGCGAAAACTTCATTTCAATAGCATATAGCGTTCGGAAGATACAAATTTATGAAGTCATGCAACTTTTTTCTTTTCATTTGGTGCATCATGTAAATCTGTGATGTCATCACAGCTCATTAATTTAACATTACATTCAATTTATTTATAATTTTGATGCCACTGCAGGAAATATTAATCTTTAAGATGAGATAAGTTGGTTGAGTTAGGAAAAGGAATTGCGACAAGGTTTAAAGGACACTGTGTGAATTACTTTTGCCTTTTTTTTTACAAAACCGTGGTGAAAAGCCACCAGGAGGTCTTTAAATAACTGCTGAGGGAATGATGCCCCCCCCCCCCCCCAAAGTGCTGATGCATATGCCATTCTTCTGTAAGCTTTCTCTTGGCTTCCATACATTCTATATCTTATTCGATAGATATCTATTACGTAACTCAATGCTCAGTGACTGTTTAAAACATTTCAAAAGAGGTAAAATTACTTCTCTCTTCAAAAGTTGCTGTTTCTCAAAGTTTAAAATATGAAGTTAAAATCTGTTTTCATAATATGCATTAAATGAATTTAAAAGAATAAAAGGTGTTCCAGTTTTTCCTTCAATTGCAAACAATTCTGTTTTTTCTAGAAACAGAGCACACAATTGCCCACGTTATAAATGGTCTCGTCTGGCTGAGTCATGAAAACCAATTTTCGATAAAGCTGGTCTTTGGCTTCAGACAGTGAACAATTATGTAATAGCGTAGTACTTGTGAAGCAATGTTAAGAAATTCAATGAGCCATAGCATACGCCAACACTAAAATGCACGATCCTACACACGTTTTGCAAAAGTCTTTTCTGCATGAGTCCATACTTTTTCCCTTTCGGGAAACCAAAAAGCACCACAGATCTACTCAGCGTTTAGCCTGCACAGGTACAGTACTGTGGTAGGTAATAGTCTCCGTTTTGTTTAGATTAGCTTCACACTTGAGTGAAGTTCCTGTGTGAACTAGTACACAGCTTCACGTATTTCATTTTGTGTGGCTTCTTGAGAAAACAGATTTGGGTCTAAGGATTCCATATGTGGGGTCGTTTGAAGCTGCAGTGGGCCAAAAAGGTAAAAACTGCTGGACAACAAACTATAGTTGATACATTTATTTCAAGCCTAGTCATCTTTCTGAGGCAGATGCATGGTCAAGTGGTCAGAGCACCAGACTTGCAGTCTGAGGGTCAGAAGTTTGAGAACTTGGTGGTCATACCAAAGACTTAAAAACAGAACAAACAGCAATTGCTCAGCATAAGGCTAAGCAATAGAGTAGGGAAAACAAGCCAGTAAGCCACACTGGTAAAAAGGCCATGCCCTGCTTGACTTAAACCAATTGATCAGAAACTGGGCCAGAAAAATTCATGTAACCTAAAACTATTGAGGCAGGTGGGAAATAATCTTCCTTCATATGCCTTTTCTGTTCATAAATTATACATGACGTTTGCTAACAAAGGATTATGACATTTCATGACCCTTTCACATATCCCCTTCATGTGTCCATGATGTGTGTGGTTCATTTCCCGTTTTTCAGTCACAAATTTTAAATACATGACCAAACAATTTTCACTCATTACAAATTTGTGACTTTCATTTATAAATTGAGTCATTTTTACAAATATCCATGATTTTTCCGGAAAAGTAAATTAAATTTTACAGCTTTCCACATCACAGGAACCAAAGTCACTCCTACTCTATTAAATCAGGTAGATTTCTCCATGCTTCATAAGGTCTTGCAGCTGTATTAAGAGCTTCACATAACTTTTTGATTTTTTTTTTGGTCTTGATCTATGCTTAGCTGTTTGGATAAACTTTAATATCAACAATCAAATTCAAGGCTCTATGAGAAAAGTAACTCTACAAACTGAGCATCAGCATCAGAACGTTTCCACATGATTGCATACTGATTACTTAACGGTAAAGATTTAATGGCACCATCATAATTGATCACAGCCTCGTTGCTAACTTTTAACTTCTCTTTAAGTAGGGTGTACCTAGCTAATGAAAGTGTCCTTACACAAAACCAAGCAGTAGAAATATTGCCCCTGGCTAACTGCAGTATGACATCATAACATAGCTCTATTCAATTCTAATCACTGCTCAAGCAAATGTTCTGCTGGAGGCCATCCACATTTACCATGTTCGTACTGCTGAGGGAGATCCAATTTTGGTGAATAAGTGGATTTCCAGACGGATATTAAAATATGGAAATGAAAACATTTCCAGCAGTTTTCCTTGATGCAGAGATTCAAGGTGGTAGAATGAAATATTAAAGAAGTTTTAAGTTTTAGAATCTCATTCTACGCCGAGGTATGCAAGATAACCTAATACTTTGTTTTACGTTCTTGGTAGTCTGGCGGTACAAGAAGAATATCCTGACAGATATTATTTACATATGTAACCTGGATACTAGTGTAAGAACATACGTCATGAATTCCTTACAAGAATTAAATAATGCTAAGTTCAGCAAGCGGCTCATTTTAAGTGATCATTTTTTTTTCAACACTTGTGAGCAGGCATAAAAGTTCATTGAAAACATAACTAGAAGAATAGTTCAGATATATATACATACATATATATATATATATCTTCAACATGGTGTCATATAAAATGATGTATAATAGTTTGCTCTTTAAGGAAAAGTACTCTTTATTTTTCTTTTTAAAATATGAACCCTAGGACCAAGGTTGGGCAGTGGGGGCACCACAATGTTGAAGTGTGAGGGAGCAGACTAAGGTCAAAGGACAATGTTGGGTGAAAAAAAATCTTTTGAGTGCAGCCCAAAGCCAAGCCCAAATCTCTCAGTTCTGGGGCCTGTTCCACAAAGAGTTATGCACGATCTTAAGTTTGATTTACTGTTGACTTAAGTATGCGGAATCAAACTTAAGATTGTGTGTAACTCTTTGTGGAATGGGCCCCTGGAGGTGGGGTCCAGGAGGGAAATCCTTCAGAAGCCTTGAGGCTTAAGCACATCTCTGGATGAAAATATGAAGTCTCTGGAGAGGTATACTACTAATTTTTCATTAACCCAACTCCTATCTGACCTAATTCGGAGGGGCAAGTGGGGGAAGACATAATTTGGGAGCGGAGGAAAATGCCCCCTATTTCCCCTGTAGCACTGCCACTGAGGTTACGATAGAAACTCTCAGTGATTTAGACTCAATGAAGCATTTAGAATTAATTGCTTTCGGTGAATTGGTAATATCAATATGGTTGTTTTTAGGCATGTGCTACATTTTTCCATTTTTTTTATTTTAATAATGTTTGAAGAGTCAGCCTTGCCATAGATAGTTCTATGGTGTGATGTGATTTATTAAATATATTGTTGCTTCATGAAAATACAAGGGTTAATTTTTCTCACAAACAGTTTGGTGCTCTGAATACCTTTTTCTACAGATGAGCAACAATAAACCCTATGTGATATGAGACAAAACTGTAACTATAAAATAACTAATAATATAATGAATTTTGTTATTTTTTCTGCACTTGAAACACCTTTGACAGCTTTCTTTCCATATGTTATGCACATTTATATAGTTTTAATGTAAGCATTTGCTTAATTCCAAATAGGGGCCCCATGACAAATAGTACTGAAGCCAATATATATGAAGTAAGTAATCAAACTATTTGATTGACGTTTGGCTACTGAAATTATTATGAAGTAAAACCTCAGGCAAAAGAAACTTAGGAGATCCTCTGCATTGTAAAACACCCAGTTTTAAATGTTTGCTGCAATAAATTAACCAGGGCATCATACCCAGTCTTAAACAGGTACCTGACTCCTGATTGGACCAAAAACTATCCACACCAACTCTTGTTTTATAGTTTACAAAAGTCTCACTCAGTGACCAGTGTTTCATAATTAAGCTGTTATTGGGTACATATACGTCAAACTCTTATCTTGCTGCAGTACTTTCATGCACAGTGCCCAAATTCTTAACAGCATGACACACTGTGTATAAACAACTGAGGCATATTATTTATTCAACCATTTCATATTCATGAATTAATTTACACCTAGGGAGCCAGGCATGAAAAACCACACTCTACTAGATCTGGTGTTATTATTTATGTCCATCCTTAAAGGAGACTAGAAATTTCCCAGGAGTTCCTGTATAACATTTCACAGATAAAATATATCCCTAAGAGTCTCTCATTACCTGGGCAAGCTGTTTTTCATTAATATACAGCAGTAAATGCTGATTGTATGTGAGGTACTGGGGAATTCCAGCACTGGAACTGTTTATATGAACTAGACTATCAGAGTTCAATGTCTCGAGTCACTGCATGTTTCTATGGGAACTGAAACATTTCAAAATAGGCATGAACTCTAGCAGGTGCACACATGGAATAAGTTTCCCATTTAGAGACTTCGAATCATGTAGATTTTTATCAGCATAATATCACTGAAAGTTCTCATAGGTTCTTAATTTTGACTAATGAATAACTTTTAGACACTTAGGATTTTACATACAAAAAGTGAGCTCGTTTAACTGCATCTGGAGGCTTATAACAGGCAACAAAAAAGACAAAACAACTGGTTTGTAACTTTTTAACCTCTTCAACCAGTTTAGAAGAGGACAACCTATTGTGTGGAACAACCCTGTTTATCATTAAAATAATTCTGTACAATTGTCAAGTGATACTAGTTACAATTATTTAATTAGTTTTACAATTACAATAACTTTTTGATTAGTTTGATGGTCCAATAGATTTAAATATGATTTAAAAGTGTATATTCCTAGCAACTGAAAAGTCACCTGATTGGTGGTTCATTATACAATTTTTAGGGAAAAAAGCAAGTTTTTGAGTAGGCCTACATCCTTTATTGATGTTACTTAACTTTTCATTTGTTAAGATTGAAAGTTAATACAGTGTGATGCATACACTTCCCACATTTCAAGAAATTTTGGTTTTTCCCTCAACAAGGAAATGTCCCAGACTGTTTGGAGTATGGTGCATGTAGGGAGGAGGGTCTGGCAGAGGACTCTCCAATAGTTGCCAGTTGGTTGAACAAATCATAAAATAGTAAAAAGTGGGGAACTTATTTCTGATCAACAATCTTTGCTATGATAACAAGTTGAAGGGCAAGAGCAGTCACCCCAACTTGTAGCAGTGTAGTAGACTGCTCTGTTTCATGATTGGCTGTTGAGAGTCATGTGACAACAATTTTCCATTTCAAATGTGAAATTTGCGAGAAATTAGTGCTTGGTTTATCTTGGAAATGCAAAATTGAAGTCATAAAATATAATGAAAGATACTTTGAAGAAAAATAAGATGAAAACTGTTACATTTAGCTGTTGCTTCAAAATCAGTTTGGGGAGACTGCTCTTGACCTTTAAAATCACATTAAAATTCTTGATCCAGTATACGCTATTTACAATTTCCTTGTCAAGCAAAATTAGAATTTGATCCAAATGTTGTAACTGTGGGGCGTGTAAAAAATCACATCATGTAAACAGAAGTAGTAAGTCTCATCATATATTCTCATATAAATGTAACCAGATAATAATTAGGCTATTTCATTATATGTAGCTCATTTTCAGATTGTTTTACACATTTACGTACCATACATGAAATTAATTGGCATAACTTAGTTGATGTTAACATCCGTAAACATGCCTGAGGCAGTTCACACTACCTATTATTACAACACCACCCCTTTAATTTGACAGTATATCAAAGAAAGAAACATATTGAAGTAGCATTCAATGGACACCTAATCCTCACTGTACATCACCAGCCCTAGCAAAGAAGATATTGGCTATGGCAAAAAAATTGCTGAAGTAAAAAGGTCTGACTTCGGCAAAAATACACTTTACCTCTTCATTATTATTTTTAGTTAACTTATCAATGCAAACCCCCGTAAAAGTCATGCAACTATATGTGTATGGCAAGCTAACGATAATTGTTTACACACTTGGTATGGCACAGTACTGTACGTAAACGTAATTTGTTTCAGAAGTTCTGCAATTCCATTGGTAAAACCAACATTACAATAATTCTAGCTTGGCAGATTGGACACCTGTAATGACCATCTTCCAGTAAAACCTTTTGAGACAGGTGGGCATTCCTGTGGTTTTTTATTTACGACATTTATAAAAAATACTACTATATTCCAGTGCAGTGGCTTAGGGTAATAACAAGGTCGCCTCGAATGCCTGCAGTCAAATTTTATGAGGATGGAACGGGGGATTGCCCTGTCAGACCTCTGATATCCCAAGCGTCACAAAACTGTAATGAACACAGCCACTCTGAGAATTTTTCCACATATAATTATGTATCAAAAAGTTAAAACAGCTGTTTCTTTAATCTGAAGGTGATTCTCTGCTGTATGTCACATTCATGTGTGGTGTACAGCACCACTGTGTGCAGTAACCACTTCTTGACAGTGGTGAGTTACATATGTTCCATAAATACCGACCGTGGTGAGCTTTTTCAATCGAGAAATTCCGTTAAAAATTAAAAAATTGCAGCTATACATTGTTTGTAAAGAAATAATGCTGAATACATTTGCTCAAATTTCTGTCACGGAGGAAATTTATCATAAAACGACTTCTCATCAAATCATTACTCAAAACTTGCCCTATTGTGCAACTTCTGTACCGTTATCTTCCCATACAATGTCACCCAATGTATCGCCTCGGCAGAATTTTTGCAGATGTAGAATTTATTTGGCCTCGGCATTTTCTTCGGCATTGCAGAATTCCCAGGCTATTTGCAAGAGTTGCATCATGTAAAATGAGTCTTGAGACCTTCCAACTCCAACCTATCCTCAAGCATCTCTTTAGCTCTATTCTGACCATGACATATGATGTTATGCATGATCTACATATCTCAAGAAATGAATGGGACACCTTACAAATCAAAATGCGGTGTTTTATAGTGCAGTAGAACGTCCAGTGAGATTTGCCAAGGTACCTCAACGCAAAGGGAAAGCTAGTGTCTTTGGTATATATTTGTTCAAAGTGCTAACCACAATATGGTATCATGTCTGAGGATTCCTTTCTTTAGGCTCTCTTAATCCAACAGAATGAAAAATCACCCTTTTGGAGTGAAATTAGGAACTGATCTAAATTTGGAGTGAAAATTTTCAATAAAAAAATTGTCACTCTTTTAGAGTGATCTTAGTTTAAGATTCATCCCTCATTTCCCTCTTATGCTGTAGAGAGTAGAAGGGTGCCTTAAATCTCTAAAACATGGGTGCATTAAACTACGACGTAAATTCAACAGTACAGGTAATCTTCTCTGTTTCCATGCCAAAATGTAAGTGAACAGTTACATGCTCTCAAAATCTCCTTAGTTTTTTGGGGTAAGTCTCAGTTGTGGCCTATTTTGTCACAATTAGAGAGCTGTGACAATGCCAATATT
The DNA here is from genome assembly GCA_037179385.1 of Holothuria scabra. Classification (NCBI taxonomy): domain Eukaryota; kingdom Metazoa; phylum Echinodermata; class Holothuroidea; order Aspidochirotida; family Holothuriidae; genus Holothuria; species Holothuria scabra. The sequence continues at coordinate 39,894,319 of CM074186.1, forward strand.
AGCAGACCATTAGAGAACATGAATGTCACTTGTCTGAAAAAAAAGCAAGTCTCATAAACAAACAAATTGATGATGAAAATGGGAAAAGGGGTGTACGAAAAACTTACCAATGCCCCCATCGGTATTCTTTGCATTAAGCACCCCAAATGCAATGGAGGGAAGTAGACAGGCAAAGTACAGAAACAAAGTTGTTGAAACCAGTTTATGTAAAGACTTTGTGCCAACAAGACCATCTGTGAAATCACTGATGTAGTTTGGTAATCGACGCCTGAGATCATAATACACACCACGGCCAGGGAACCAGTTGTGACCAACCTGGAAAGCAACATGAAATGTAACAATTTGAAACAAATTCATCTATGTGTACATTTTTTGTTGTTCAAAGACTAATACATTATGGTCAATAAAAATGTATGATGTTCACATAATTTTTTTTGTGAAAGTTCTCTTAAAAGATTTCTAAAGACCTCAAAACCAAGAAATTTTTTTTCAAGCTAATATTAAATTTAATGCTTTATCAAAAAAACCAATTTTCATCTACATATTATATAAGAAGCATTGCATGAGAAGTTTAAAAATATATAGTTTTAAATGATGAATTGAAACATTGAAATTGTCTTCTTACTATAAATCAGTTAATAACAGAACTTCAGTTAGCACATTACAGGAAATGCCCATTAGCCAGAATTTAGAAAAAGTTCAACACAACTGGTCCTCTTAGCTCTGTGTAGCTCAACTTTCTGGCAGACATGAACCCTATCTTGACTTATTCTGAGACCTTACAAATTCACCTATGAATAACACACTGAAAAGCTGTGCTGGGCCAACAGGATGCCCTCTCCCAACAAATCAATAAGGTGGCCTAATCATTCTTACCCGAGTTGCCATTGGCAAGTCAGGTAAGAGTAGGTAATGAGGAATTCCTGTCATGCAGGCCTCTGGAGCCAATCTACTTCTGCCAAAGAACAATATGAACAGATTCCTGCACCTTTTTATACAACTTTGCCTCCCCCATCCTTTCCTGCACATTTGAAAATGATTTTTGATACCTGGGTGTAGATGTAGAATATTCACATTGTATGTTTGCACACTACTATACTCTCCAACACTGTTGTCTACACAAGACATGCATGCTACTCATACATATATTCTCACACACTTCTGAAATATTCTGTAGTACAGATTCTCCTACAATTATTCTGCATAATAACTTTCATTTGCAAGCTGAGAATCATCCCTAGTGCCAAAAATTTAAGATTTTTCTCGATTTACTCATCCCGTTTCATCACCTTTTTATCTTGGAAATGTTTACCTGGACAAAATATGAGAACACTTAAACAGTTTCAAATTGCAGTATGTCTAAAGCTGTAATAGCAGAAGGCAAATTAAAGTTCCTGTTTGCATGATATTGTTGCATACTTTTGGCATTGCCTGGTAAAGAGGTGATAAAAAATAATATTCCATATTTTATGAGTCATAGCATTCTTAAAACATGGCAACAGAATACTCTGTCAGCTGATGCAACACAGCTGGTTAAGATATGGTCTGTATTAATGGGTCTTACATAAGAGACCCCACACAGTAAATGCATGAATGGGTGCACTTTAAGCATGGGTTGTTTTCGCCAAATTATGCAATACATTACAGGTATTGCCCTTTTACAAATAGCATATAAAGTAGAGAAATTTTAGGTAACCTAACTGGATGGTATATATACTTTGTATAAGCCAGCCTCAAACTGAAGTGAATAGACACCAAAAAATCCTATTTACTCTGGGCTATTGAGCCTATTCATCTCTCTCCAGTGATCTATTCACCTCAGTTTGAGGTAGCCTCACACAGAGTACCACCTAGCTGGATTTACATAAAACAGTCTGACAGCACAAAATACTTGTCTTAGAATATCATCTGCAGATATCCTTAAAGGGGAAATGCAGTCATCCCACTTCAAATAGTGTAGAAAACTGTCCTGCTTCATGATTGGCTCTTGAGAGTCATGTGACAATATTTTTTTCTGTTCAAATATGAAAATTATGAAGAGTAATTGCTAAGTGTACCCAGAAAAATCATACAACAATTAAGTCCTAAAATGTTATGAAGCTACTTCGAAGAGTAAAGAAGAAGAATATTGTGATATTTAGCTGCTGCTTCAAGTATGTTGAGGGGATATCGCTCTTGTCTTTCAAAGTAAACTGCAAATAGTCTACAGTCTTCAGTTACAACTCCACAGGGCCAAGAATGCCATCACAATGTGAACAGTTAGTAGTTAAGAAGCCAACAAGGGAGACACAACCAAACCAAAAAGTACTGCTTGTGCTAAATTGATATACAAATATACAAAACCACCCAGCAACACACAACAAGAACCCTAAAGAGTTGACTGAATAAGGATCTGTGAGGCTGTAGGTGGGGCTCTTATCAGCCAAGGGAGAGAATCCAGTAAGAAAAAGCAGCACCAAAGGAAATAAACAGCCAGCTTACTTTCAATTGATTGGGGAAGAGCATTCCAAAGGCAAGCACTCCTTACAAAGAACTGTTAATTTGAACACCTCAGAGCATAGGGTCTGTATATGATTATCACATTGAGCATTAGAGACAGAAGGGTGGACAATATGATAATGGGAGGGAATGAAATGCTCTCAAGGTTGTTAGATGAGATTAAATGACACACCACATAAAGTATTAACATAGTGCCATTTAGATAAGAGAAGGGAAAGTTGAAATACTATTTCAAGTACAGTTCATGTTCAAGTCCCGTGTCAAACAAAGTTCAAATACTGTGTAGCACAAGTTTTTCCCTCTAGTTGCCTCTTAGACCGGCAGGAAATACAGTGAGCATATTATACAACCCCCAGCCCAGAGGCCATTAAAGTAAACTCCAAGTCGGTTCTAAGAATTTTGAGGGCAGTGCACAACACTAGCAATAGATCATTATATAATGCATGCCCTTCTTGAAGGATGAAAAAGACAAAGAGGGAGAATGTAAAATTAAAAAAGAGTTTAACTTTGAACCACAGAAAGAAATATTGTAAAATTAGAAGAGTTCTAAGAACTTTTTCTGAAAGTCAAAATGCTGGCATTACAGGTTTAGCTCCCTTGAAACTATACAAACTTATCATGGCCTTGAAATCCTTTCTTGTTAAAAACTGACAAAAAGCCACATTGTTAAAGATTACATGGTCCAGTGAGCACCAATTGGTGTTTGCGGATTTCTATTGTTAAAAAAGCGGCCAAGTCGTGAACTCCACTTTTCAAGGGGAAGAATTCTCGAATGGAAGGATGACTTCAGGTAAAAGTACATTGCAATGATAAGGTGCAGATATTTGAGTTGAGAGACAAAAACAAAATCAAGCCTTCAAGCCACCCATGGATCACCTTATTTATGATTTCATGAAGTTTTATGATCACTTTACGATGTAGTTAAAAGTTATGTCTTAAAGGTTTTTAATTCATAAAAATTTTATTATCTCTGTAACCCATAAATATATATCACCAAGAATCTCAAATTTTCAGGACATTAGACAGTTTTAGACACAAGTCTGGCTATTTTTAAGTATGACATTAATTTAACCTCCAAAATTTTATGATCTTTAGTATAAGCCCTTGCTTGGTTCAATTTTCATGTCAATATATTATTTTTTTCAAAACTTATTTTGTTAAAATTGAACTTATTAAATCTAATATTCACTGAATCTCATGATATGTAAGCAGCACCAAGTCCTAAAGTTGGTCAGTAAATCTCTAAGCCAGAATTGAAGTAGTTCACATAAAGCCCCATTCACACTATGTGACTCGATGCCAGCGAACTCTTTGCAGCGAGACATGTGGCAAAGTGTGGAATGCTTTAATTGCAACTAGTTGCAAGCAGAGGTGCAACCCAGTTTCATGTGACTGAGCATGTTCAGTCGCATGAAACTGAAATGTGCAACAGACAACATGCAATGACAGACTTCTGGAATGAGGCCCCCGAAGATCATTTAACTGAAATAGACAGAATGCATTCTTTTCTCTTCAACATAACAAATAAACAGTTTGTTAAACGTTAGATTTGCGTGAATTGCTTCATGGACCCGGACTTGTTGAATAATGTGGACACTCTGTTCTTAAAACTAGGTTTTTGTCAGCTGCTCACTACAACAAGACAACCCCATTGCAATAAGTTACGCAGCATAGTCTGGCCATCATTGGCTTAATAAAAAACCTTCTTTCAAAAAGGTTGAAATCATTCAGAAAATTTTTCTATCCTTCCAGCTGTCATGCACAGACAGTCCCTGTAAAGCAGTCAAGGACAAAAGCCAGACAACCTCATGTGCATTTCTAATACTTTTCACTGAGATGAGTCATGCTCACCGATCCAAACATGTCCATGGCATTTGTGACGCTTGGCCTTGAGTTGCCTCTTAGTCTGGACGGATGACTCTGCTGGATAGCCAGCTCTTTGGCATGTTCTGTCAGAGTTCTTTTAAACTCTTCCTCTGTGAAAAAAAGAAAAGTAAAAAATTTTTAAAAGATAAATAAAGGTTATTAAGAAATTTACGTAACTTGAAAATATATTCCGTGTTCTTTCACATAATAATGGTAAATGCCAAACAAAAAAAACAAAAAAATCTACAAATCCTTTAAAAAGGTGAAACAGGGGACACTGGATACAGAATACATTAAAAGACACAAAAAATACTATAAGAGACAAGAATCTTTGAAGTCAAAAACAAGTGAAAAAATGTATGCAACCCTAGCAAATCTTTTAAATGCCTAGAGAATTACCAAAATCCCCATGGAGATTTTTGAAAAAGGGTTCAAGGTTTGTTTTTTTAAATGATTCTTCATCCTTTGAGGCTAAAAATTTTGTAGTTGGTGCTTAACTATGAAGATGGGTTTAATAGTTCTGACTTAAAATTTAAAATCTTACCCAGGGGCTGGATTCAAAAAGATCATCAATAAATTGTGTGAGTTTTACTAATTTGACTTGGCATATCTTACCCTATCACTAAATAAGTATTCACACACACAAAATTGTGTCACAAGTTTGCATATTTTTTATCAAAGGTTCAAATTCCAAACAGCCACAGCATCACATACAGAGGCCATGTTGAACCAGAATTTTTTGGGGGGCAGTGTACCATACTGCTAAGGAGTTAACAGTAATGATAGACATTTTTGTAACAACAGCCTACCATTGAATGCTGTAAGCCTAGAATGTGACAAAGTGTGATACAGCTGCACAAAAAAAAACTGGTCATTTGGTTAATCTGCAGTTGCTAGAATTAAGTTCCAGTTTCAAAATGCAAGAATAATAAATTCAATACAATAACTATTTTGGCAAAACAAAATTGTTGCTATGCAATTGATGAGGTGAATATTCAGTTGTGGCTACACTGAAACTGCTTAAACTGTTTTTATATCAAATTTGTCCTTATTTTCTGGTGTGTTCATAGCTTTAAACTGTACAATCTTTTATACAACTACTACTATTGATATATTTCCACTTGTAAAAAATCCAAATCAAAGTGACTTTCTTATGAAAAAATTTGACCAAACTAATATCATACTCTGCCACAAGAGTTTAATAAATATTGAAAACCAAAGAAAAATTCTTAAAAGGGTAAAATTTTGTGTTGGCTTCAAGAAAATTTGCATGACTTGCATTTCACGTGTTTGCTTACATTCATTAACTTAAGTACATGCATGAATGAGGGGAGGGGTGCCACATATTTTTTATCATTTTCCTCTAGGTGACAAGAAGAGACAGAAGAGCTGAGATGGGTGGGAGTTTTTGTGACTAATACTCATTCCATAGACTGCAGGTGTAAGTCATCCTCTGGGTTACTGTTCAACAATACACCCTATCAATCAGAACCCCACCCAATGGGTACTGGTTGCACAGTGCAGCAGTGGAGTAGTCATGGGGTGGTTTGGGGGGTTAGAGTCCCTCATGTCCCAACCTTGCAATGCAAAAAACACCTAAAATAGCAGTTTTTCTCTCTATCCTTAGACTTGTCTCTCATTTTGTGCCCCCAAACCCCTCATGACCATTAGGCATAAGGTTGCCTCTATACCATTTATAGCCGACACCCCACTTTTTGTTGAAGAAGTGATGTTACAGCAAGGTCAACCCAACTTCCTATTATCAGTTTTCTGTCAATAGTAGCTGCCATGTCCAGGTCTGTGTAAACAAATAGTCCCACTGTAAACCTCATTCATAAAGGCAGAGGCTGTTTGTTTATTCAGGGCAAGCCAAGTTTGCAACCAGAGCTGCCTCAGCAGACCAGGACAAAAGGCTTATCTCTTTGGACACATGTAGGCTGGTTGTGCTGGCACTGAAGCGTGATGAACTGCGTAAACAAACTGTGACCAGACTGCATAGAGGTTGCATAGAGGTAGCTTACGCCTAATGACACCAAAACCCCTCACATGACACAATCCTGGCAATGCACCTGCAATGCAGCATCATGTTTAATGAGGTGATGGGAGGGCAGCGTTTTGGGGAAGGAATAAAGCTACCATCCTCTTTACACATCACCCATCATGGAAACCATGTTTAAGCATTGGCGTGATGAGCCCAAGACCTGGGTAGAAGAACTGCATCTTAATTCCTGCTTGCAATATTGGTTTTTCATTCCATGACCTCATTAGACATTGGGATACATTTACATACCTTTAACATGCCAACTTAAAGGCACTATTTTACATTTGGAACTATGTTTGTGCATAATTTAGGTTTCTAAATTATGGCTTTGAACCATCTTTTAAAGGAACCATTTGGAAATGGCAAGGAGGGGAAAAGTAAGGGGATATGGGATTAGCCTCTTCCCCAGGTATCATTTTAAACCTGCTTTACCTGTTTTTACTTCCAGTAACATCTGCCTACAGTCAATGTCTGCTAACAATGTTGCAAACGTTCTGGCTGTTTCCAATGCATTCTTCGTTCCCTTCTCTCGTAATGGAGCCAGGACAAGGATGACAAACCTAACTTCTTGGCTTGTCCTTCCTAAGTTGGCAGGACTTTTCAATCTTGCAATGCCAACATACCTTCTTTGTACAGACGGGAGAGAGCATCTGCAGAAAATATTAGAAAAATGTGACAACTACCTGCATACTGAGGTCAAGATGTAGACAATTTAATACGTAAACAGTTTTCAAGCATTGCCATAATTAAAAGAACCTGTTTACATGATTTTTGTTTCTTTTCTTGTTTCTTTTTTTTTGGTAACGAAAGTTTGGATTGGCAAATACAGGCCTACTTGAAGTTGATTTAGTTCTAGATCTGAAATTACTAGCATGGGTAGTCATGCCTACAGCAAAAAAATTTAATGTATGAATAACAGCTTCATCATGAGTGAAGGGAGTACTGTAGGAGTTTAACTGGCAACAAGAAACTCAAACACAAACAGACAAGGTCAAAGCCAGTTGATGCAGACATCAGATAATGAATGTGACGGAAGAAGTTCTTGAAAACGCTAAGGACAGCCATGCTGCATTTCTAAGTACAAACTGGCAGACTAATGGATTCTCCAAAATGCTAAACATACTCAACCCTAAATTGTTTCTGATTTGCCTTTTTGGAAAATAAATATTTTGTTTTCTAAACAAAAGAATTGGCATGAAATATCACATCTAACTGATCTAAGCTCTTCACCAGAATATGCACGCAGTATTGAAAATAACAAAGGAGATCACCCATTTGAAAGTGTTTTGCTTTTTAACTTTTGGAAGAGCTTTCTACACTGTGGGTGTTTCCATTGTATGTTGACTGCAGTATGAGAAAGTAAACAGGAAGGCTATGAAGGAATGGGAATACATGAAGACATAAGGTTGCAATATTTGTTATTAATCAATTTTACCACTCAAAAGATAGCAAGGGATAGAGGAAGGGGAGCTGGCCAAATGCTTAGAGAGAAAACAGTCTCTCTCACGTATTAGGTCAAAGAGAACCTCATTGAAAAGGAGTGCAATTGACAGATTTTAGTAAAATTTTTCATCTTTTTTATTCATCAGTGCATGAAGAGATGAATGATTTTTCTTAAAGTTGTCCTAGATGACAATGCAGTTGTGACAATTTCTCTATTTTTACTTGATTCCGGTGACAAATTTCTTCCCCATGGTTATGGGAAGTCTGTGGCCTAACATTTGATGAGAAAGCATTACTATATTGTTGTAATATCACATCACAATCATACATGGCAAACCATATTGTAATTTGTAATTTTCTTTTGAGCAATTCAGTATTGTTTCAATATTGACTAAAAAGATAGGCCTACAAACCCCCCAAAAAAGCAAAGCTAAGAGCTCTTACAAACATCTAAATATTTATGTCTGATCTCTTTCCTCACAATTTCTACTAATGTTATACAAGTTCATATATCAGTTTCACTTGATTTTCTTCCTTAAGAAATATCATGCAGATCCATTACAAATGGTACACAGTAAATTCATAAAGCAGAAGTATAATCTGCACAATAATACAACACATTAATATAATAAATGGAAGGGAGAGGGAAGAGAAACAAGATGGTAGTTTCTTCTATCCTGGTCTGGTCTGGTCTGGCCTGGCCTGGCCTGGCCTGGTCTGGTCTGGTCTGGTCTGGTCTGGTCTATAGATGAATCCTATTAGTGCTTGTGTTTAGTGACTGTAGGCAACCATTAGTGGGGTCCATCAGCCTTAATCGTCTTCATTTCTTGTCTATGTGAATTTCAAACCATGACATTCAGTAAAATTGAGAGAATCAAGATATAATTTAGTGTACAACCATCCATGACACACGTAAGCAAGGAAATTGAAAGATAAAAAGGTGATAGACCCCAGTTATGGCTGCCTGGAATCAGACCGTCACTTGTTATCCAGATTGGTCTATATCAAGGTGGTACTGTACACTAATACATTTGGTCACACAGAGTAATACCACACCTAACGATAAGAATTGAAGAAGATGATTGGAAAGCAATCAAAATGGAAGATTGTAACAATATGAATGTTAAATACTTACAGGGCACACACCCATGACTGGTCATAATCAAAACCACCACCCTCACTGGTGCTTGTTCCCTGAATTGTCTTAGCAAGCACATGAACTGAAAATGAAAGAAAAAATGCATTTAGAATAACAAAAATGCTTTCATTTATGAAGCCAATCCTACATAAAAATCAAACTTTACAAATTGCATTTATGCACATTATTAGTGTACATACCTGACACACGTCTTTGTAAACATAGCACCTCACTAATTTAGTCATATGACACTTGCATGTATTTGCTTCTTGTCATATAGTGCTATCAAGCTTGAACATGCCATGATGAAATTTTTATAGGCCTTTTAAAAGGATATTGACAAATGAAATATAGCTAACAAATTGTCATGTTTCAACAGCATATTCATTTATTGTTTACATTTAATTGTGAGACTTGCTAAGAGTTCCACATTATTGCTCGTTTTAAAGAGGTTGTGCATGTGATGTCACCCTTAGCACTCCAGGTGCAGTTAGACAAAGTTTTTAAATGATTTCATACATACCATACTGAGAGTGATAAGAATGAGCTTTTGATAAATGCTGCCATTATAATCTGTCACTTCAAAAAGTTCTCTTTATGACACACTTAAGTATGAACTTAGAGAAAGAATGAGAGATAGAAAATCAAAAACAAAAGACTCCTCTTTATCCTGATACAATAGCTTGACACCCAGTATGGCATTGTAGCATAGTTGGATGTTATTTAGTGATTATGAGCCCAGTTCATGATCTCTATAGAGATACTTACAGAAGTTTCTTATTCCTTACTGCATTCTAGACTTTGGCCTGTACTTTAACCTCCACACCCTAAAGGCCCCAAAAATGTCAGAACATTTGAGACTTGCAAAACTGAGCAGTCACCAAAAATGACAAGTGAAAAAAAATTCCACTTCTGTACCGAAGAAACTGGGGAAATTTCTGCCTTCCTGCCAACCCTAATATGAGTATACCTTTTGTATGCAATTTAGGAGTATACTGTTGTTATATAAAAATATAATACTGAATGGTGGAGTCTACATTACTGAATTCAAGATTCTCTCCTAAAATACAGTAGAACAGAGTTTTTGATTTATCTAAAAGAATGCAATAGCATATGTTATTCCCAAAGTCTGTCTGAAAATGAAGTGTTGACTATACTTATAGCCTACTTTAATAAAATTGCATTCCCTTCTGGACCTCTGCAATCCAGTATTCAAATTGATCATTTCTTGGGTTCTACAAATCCTGGTCCCAGTGCAATAACAAAAATACAGAAAAAATACTTTGGTCCCCACAAAAGCCTCCTGAGAAATGAGTTGATACAATATGGGAGGAAATACAGATTAAGAGAATGAAGTTGCATACCATAGCCAACCATCAATGTCACAAAAGATATTGATAATCTATTACAATAGTACTGTAGTGTCCTGGCAGTGGTATACATCTTATCCCTCATCAGCAGCCCATTACATCACCAATGAACCCAAAAGACAATAATTACAATTTGACGAAATGAAAGCAAAAAAGAACACAAGAAGGAAGAGAGTATACTACTCTGTTGTTTGCTCCTTTGAAATCTTCAAAGTTTGTTTCAGTGGCTTTATCCCTACATGGACAAGGTATTATGTAGCTTTCCAGGCTATTTCTTGACCAAATTAAGAAATATTTTTTTTCTTTAAGCTTTATTGCAAAATACAGAATTAAAGCATGAATCAAGCATAAACATAAAAAAAAATAGTTAATAATGTTGAAAAACTTCTACTGTTTCCCAAATTTGGGTACCCTGCTACAAATTAAAACACTGTTTTCATTTCAAACTCTAACAGGCATAATATAGAAAGATTTACAGGGGGTGATATTGGTCTTTTTATTTTTACATGTATAAAATGTTTTTTTTTTTTTTTTGTAAAATATCGATTCTTTGTTCATCCACTATGGATGAATTCCAGGCTTAAAAGCTTTTTCCTAAATCATAGCTGATTCCACTAATCTCCATTGATAAAAGTATACAACTTGATCAACATATCTGACTATACCCTCAGAGAAAAAGAACTTGCTGCTAAATCTACACGCAATATAGAGATGACAGCCCCGAATCCATACAAGGTTGATTAAACACAATAATGAAACCATCGACCAAAATGTTTTAAGAAGTTACATCTCAAAAATAAAAGTTGTAGGTGATTGCATTGAACTTATGGACCGACCTTTCCCAGTCAATATGTTGGCAATCTTTACTTAAAATTGGGGGGACATATCTTATTTCAAAAAGTACTGTGTGAAATGAAACAAACTCGATTTAGCTATTTTTCAAATGTTGAGGCTTCCCCCATCTCCCCTGCATCATCACACGTGGTCACAGTACACTATGCTCTGAGTGTCAAAACCGTGTGCCCTGGTGTTGTGGTCAGCAGCTTTCAGTTTGATGTAATTGGAAACAACACCCCAACTAGCTAGATATTGTTCTGGTGTTATTGCTATCAGCTTTATGTTCTAAACAATTTCCCTTGGAAACATACGTGATGCATACACTTGTACATCTTCAAACTTCATATATGGCGATTTAAATATGACCACCTAAAATATATCACTAGTTTGGAATATTGCTTCATTTTTCCAATATTCCTTGAATGGATGATATCAATCAGACAAGACCCATTGTATACTTTGTTAATCCCTTCACAATGCATGGTATTTACCATTAATATATGGGCATGGTTTTGCCACAGAACCATAACCCCAGATACATTCTGACACAGATAATTATTAATCTATGGTGTGTAATTGTGTTTTGGACATGAAATAGGTTTGAAGAGGAGATATGCAACATACATACATCCTCTTGGGGCATAGCAAGGTCAAATATGACGGCATCCGTACAAAATTGTAGTATTTTGCGGAACCAGTACATATGTACTGTGTATACATAATGTCGTCCATAGTTCAGTGTGGTGGAATGGACCCCCTTCTGTAGTGAAAGGGTTAATTAATGCTTCCAATCACTGATCAACTGACCAAAAAATCTTTTAAGCAACAATTATACTCTTGATCAAGAGCATCAATCTGTTCTTGAATGTGCAGGGGGGGCATCCCACTCCCATGAAAAATTCACTGTGTAAGAATCCACAGTCAATGGGAGTATCAATTCAAAATGTGGGGTTTGTGCCCCTTGCCCCTTTTCCTGCAGGATCGGTGCCCATGCTCTTGATATGGTGTGGAAAACATCAGCCTAAACATTTGAATAAGAATATCTGTAGTTTGTGGAGACATCAAATACCTTGACAGCAGGTATTTGATCAGCATGCTCATAACAGCCAGTGGAAGAGCTCACTAAATCTTATTTTAAACAAAACTTAAAGCACAAACTTGTTAGGTATGAAAGGCTTTACATTCCTCATTCCATGAGGCTACTCACTGTAGAATCATCAATCAAGCTGAAGTTTGCATGGGGGCCCATATCTCTTTTACAAACACTTTTCAACTATGAACTTGACATCCATAAACATGGACTCATCTTTTACACATCACTAAAATGTAACATGTTTGAACATGGCCTTCAGTGACTATAGAAATGACAGCAATGGTGAAGATTAATTTGGCAATGGACATAAAATATGCTGCATGGTGTATACATTGAGCTACCAGCTGCCAAAAAGAATATGAAACTTTCATTTATTGTCTTTTACTAAAAAATACACAATCATTTCTTGGACTGGATGTGCAAATAATGTTTACAAATTTGCTGATACTTGTCTTTATAAATGCAATACATTTCCACAGGCACCAAGAAATCATCTCCCCCTGTCCTGCATCCCTCCTCTCCAGATGCCAGATGTACCATATTTGTACCATCTCAGGTGTAGCTTTTCCAGTTTTCCCATGTCCCATGTTATGGTGAAGCTGTTTATAATTTTTTTTACATCAAACAATACCATGTATTCCTGTACTCTGATGTAATGGCAAAAAATTAAAATGGTAGAGTCTTAACCAGAAAATTCAGGTATATGTGCACTGTTTAACTTGGTTGTTGGTTGTATTCAATTGTAATCTTTATTAGGGATTGGGATTAGGACTTTCTTTAGCCAGCAAGGGAATTTCTCATCAAACAGTTTGCATTGCCCGGAAAATTCTGCCCCTTGAAACTGGTCTTCATCACTTGGTCTATTTTCTAACAATAGAAAATTGCCAATAACAAATGACATTAGTTTTTTTTCCCCACAGGTTCAAAGTTTAAACAAAGGTTAGGGGTGTGCCTTACTGCTGAAATGCTCAGTATCTTAAAAATAGCTGCAAAAATATGTCACTGCCTTGCAGGATTTGAAAATCATTTATCAGGGTCAAACTGTATATTTCCAGTATTTCTGATTTTGAATAAAGTTGGAAGTTTAGTACATTTAGCAGGACTTAGACAAGAAAAATTGGAACAGTTGTGTCCAAATTTCTATACCTTAAAAGGAATACAGTTAGATGGAGTTTTAGAGTTCAGTTTGATTGAATTATTTGCTACCCAAAGGCATTTAAAAGGATTGGGATAGTAATTAAAATTATTCCATAGTTGATCAGTTGGCAATCCACTATAACTGCATTGCGAAGGCTATTAGATGTGAAAGACAACGGAAAACTTCGAAATACAGTAATTATCACTATGGTGCTATATGGCTATACCATGATATCAAGTTTATCATTTCATAAATCAATTCACATATATGATGAATCGGTGTCAAAAGATGCTTTTAATTACATTACTTTTTAGACAAAAACTCAAAAGGAAGGAAATTTCATTTAATAAAGAAAATTTCATTGTTTTGACACTAACTGCTCATTTAGCAGAATCCATGTTTATCCAGTAGTGACATGATTCAAGTCGGAAAACAAACCAGTGTGAATAATGATGTGTCACTTGATAGTACTGCTCTAAGAAGGAAATTATATGCAATGTTTCAACAATGTGGAATCGGTGGGGTGAAGTCGTAATAAAGCCTTGCACAGATAGATCATTTATTTACTGAACAGCCATGCTACTATACCTTTATAGTGACATCTTGTCACAAAAGCTCTCAATTATAACCTTGGAAATGACACCAGTTGTATAATACACCAACATGACACACATATTTCTTTAGTAGTTGACTGAGTGAAACTTTGTCAACCATAACTTGATAAGACAGTGAAAATGTCTAGAGACACTGGAATAATGTCAAATAGAAAATGCCAAAAGAGAAAAAGAAAAGAAAACAGCCACTGGGATAAATTGTCAGTATGTTTTACCAGCTGTGTATTGCTATAACAGCCCTTCAACACACTGTCAGATTCCTGATGCAGACACCAATTCCACTGTCGGAACATGCATTAATCTTAATTCCATCTTGGGATGTAATGTGGCTAGTTTTTGTTGATATGTGTCCCCCAGAATGACAGGACTGCCAGGCACTGTATACTGTGAGGAAATAAATGTTCACATGCAGAGTTGATGAAGGCAAGTTCCTCCTCAGTGTGTGATGTACTGTAGAGGAAATTGTATTTTAATGAGACAATCCTGCCTGTTCTGCATACAATAAACATTGTTCAGAATAATACGGATTTGCAATGTAAGCAAACTGCTTTATTAAAATTGATAGGCTGGGCTGAAAGGCTGGAAGGGGAAAAATTTAATAGTAAAGAAAGACATTGTGTTTTAAAGGTTGTACCGGAAGCTACTTAGCTATTGAACAAAGACACAAAATTTATGCACTAAAATCAGGCTAGATTTTTCAGTATGTAACATAATTTCAATTTAGAAAATGGGAAGCAATTTATTTAATACTTTTAGCAACCTCAGAAGAAAGTGGATCGAAACCAGGAAATGAGGTACAAGTTTTAAGGGTAATTCTCATCAATCCAGTTATAGTTCCAATTTTCCCAACTGAGCTATTTGTATGCAAAAAGTGAATATTTACTAGTAGTAAATTATCCTTAAGTATTAACAACAATGCACTCACAATATATTACAATATCAAGTTGATATAAATTTTGCAGTTGAAATATATTTTGAGAGGAAATTTAACTCCCATAATGTTAAATTTGCAAACAGTTACCCTCAGAAAATGCATGTAATTAGTGAATGATTGGAAGTAATCTTTGAAATTATTCATCACATCAGTGACATGATTATACACACCCTGCTGTCTGCCTTGTCAAACAAACTAAACAAATTTACTTATGACTATGCTACCCAAGGCAACTACACTCTTGCAGATAACTTCAAGCTGACGAATTGAAGTCTTCAGAGAAAGGCCTCATGTTTAAGTATCAACAGGAAGTGTAAAGGAATCAATCTGGAGAATGCTCTAAGGATACCACCCAGATGAATACAATAATACGTAAGTAACAAAGTAATTTGTCCTTGAAGGCCAATGACCTCCATGTTGGTGTTCAGAAATTCACACAGCAATAAATTTGTCATTCTACATGGAGATGGCTCTATTAGTAGCTCACTTGATCAGTAGCTTAACAAAATCAACACTTCCCCCCCCCCCCGGAAAAGTTTTTAAGTGAAAAATACTCCTTTAGAAATTCCATTTCCAGCGATCTGGGAGGCAATTCATGCTGACTCAGAGGTTTGCCCCCCCCCCTGATTTTTTTTTCTGCAGAAACCCATGGTTGCTGATGTGTGTTCCCTAATTCTGATGCCAGCATTATTTTGTCCTTTTGTACACTAGCTACAAGAAATTTTATTGTTACAGTGACTTCAACATTCCTTACCTATTTTAATTTGTTTCACAGTGAATACCAAGTAAAATGTTTGTCACCAGATGGTGACCTTTGTAAAATAACTTTAGATTTGTGCACTTTAGTGCTGACTAAGATTGTGATCAGAATACCTCTGGTTTCCCTGTGCAGTAATAAACAACAGTGAAATGTTGGACACATTCTTACCACCAATAGTGACAGTAATTAAGAAAGGACACCTTGACTGGAGTGGACATTCATCAGTTTGCATGTTGTGATGCTAAAGTTAACCTTTAATAGTGGGTTTCGAATATATAAGCCCTTCTGAGGTACACACTAGAGGCGAACAGGGTCTACCCGATGTTCCAGGGGTTCAATGTTCCCTGTTTTGGTATTATCTGGATGATTTGGTGATGATTACAAGGTTTGTTATTCCTTTGATGTTCCCAGAGGTGCAAATGTTTGCAAGATTTTTTCCATTTCATTTTTACATCATGCACTTGCACCTTCATTCCTTTACTTAAGTTTTTATATCAAGTAATGGTCAAGCGCAGATTCAAGCACTACAAAGTTTCATAATACTTCCATATTTGTGTATTCCTGTGCACCTTTTGCCATTGTGCTTGGTGCTCAGCATAAGCAATGGAGTAGGGAAAACAAGCCAGTGAGCTACAACTGGAAAACAGCTGTGGTAGACCTGACTTGAACCAACTGGACCATAAAACACCATCTAACCTAACCTACCCATGTGCAATTTCCCTGTCCAATCCCCCTGAAGAAAAGATTCTCCAATCCCCCTGGGGAAAAGATTCTCATAGGAAAAGCACCAACAAAGTCATGACGAATTGGTCACGGTAAAAATAAACACTTGATTTCCTTCCTTGCCCAATTAAACAATTTGATGATTGACAGACAGTCATACTCCATGCAAAGACATTTAATCCAAGTCAAGAAACGCTAGCCATAGTATGCAGAACACGAAGAGGGGTTTTGATTACAATTCTGCCCAAGTACCATATAATTTTTTGCAACCTAAGTGGACTAGAAGTTGGGTGAAGTGATAATTATAGACCTCAAGCAGTGGGTTTGGAAACTTGATATATCTCACTTGAACAATAGATTACCCAGGTTAGAAAATCAACCTCATTACTGCAATCGAAACAGCATGTGTTTCTCCTTCATTCTCAACACTAAACTTTAAAACTTTAAAAATATCACTTAAATTACTTTCATATTCAGATGCCTTCATCCACAGATGAACTATTTAGACTTCAGTAAAAATAGATCTGACCTCCTCTTACTCTTTTCTAGTGTAAGTCATTCTTGTTCAATATTACCCCACTTAAATTCCCTCAGCGACAAAAGATAAATTTTTCTTGTAGCTAGGAATCTTTTTCTTGAAAAATGTTCATACTTTTCTTGTTCATTCATACTTTTCTTGTTCCAGCTCTCCCCCTCTAATTAATCATTTGCACTCTCTTTATCCTTTTGTTTGGGTTGTGTAATGCAAAAGGAATCTGCAATCACTCCTTGTAGAAACATGCTACATTTCCAAGAAACAATGTGTAAATGGACCCTGAAAAGAAGAGATCCCTAGAGTGATGCATAAATCACTGAAAAAAAAATACAGGAAGAAAGTAGACAAAAAAAAAACTTTTTCATGCTGCCAGTTGATCTCAATATATACTGACTCAAATGTGCTTGGATTCACATGTGGAGTTGAGCTTTTACAGAAATTAGTTCTTCAGAAACGATAAATCCTGGTGAAAGCTTTTGATAACAACCAATGATGAACCAACCATTTGTTTTGTTCTTACAAATCTTAAAGGTTGATCTTTCAATCTACATACTTCTAGGAAAGAGGTACATTAATGCAAAATGATCTAAACTAAAGAAGAAAAAAACAGCTACTTTCTCCATAAGGACCACATCTCTCGACCAAAAGGATGTAGTTTGTATCAGCTAGCTAAAATGGGAAGTTTTTTTATACAAGGAGGATCCTTTTCCTTTATTGCAGAGTATGGATGACAATTTCCTTCAAAAGCTTAGCATTTTTTATGAGTCAACAAAGAAGCAGCATAGAACAGTTTTAGTCTCTTAAGCTGAATTGAAGTAAACCCTTTTGAAACCCTCAGCACTTTTAACATGCACCTTATACCTTATCAAATTCCATGCGTGGCAGATGTTATCATTTTTTCAAAATCATGTCCTAGCTTTTAAGTTGTCACGGAATTTGTCCATCATAGGGAAAGTTGCAGCGATATCGGTAGATATCTGAACTGCAAGTCATGAAATACTACTAACACTGTGTTCAAAAGACCCAGATGTTTTTCCTGTAACAGTTTTTCTACTTAGTGCATCATAAAGCCTTTTCAACTGCAAGTGTCACACTTATTTGTCATGTACAAATTGTGCCAAGTCTTTCCTTTAGGCAGGGGAAAGTGGGGTACTTGATAAAATGAATGGAGGCAACATAAACTGCGCACAAATACATGCTATGGTAAATAGGAAGCAGTCATCTATTACTTCACTCATTTAACACATGTCATGAAGGATGAACATAGAATTATCAGTTGGAAAAGGGCAAAGCGTTCTAATATTGCCATGTCAGTAACATTTCAATTTGCAGAATTGCTAATGTTAGAGCCCATATTCCAATTTCTCTCAACTGAAATTCCCCTCTTTGCTTTTGTGAGTAGACTTTCTTTAAACTGAATACATCTCACCCCCCTCTTCCTCATTCTCAAACCCTCTACAGTTCCCCTCTCCCATATTACTTTTACAAAACATAAGCAGATATTATATTTTGTGTTATTTTAATACTTCTTTTTTAGGGACCTTTAATCAGGCCTCTATTTCCCTAGTTTTGCTGATTTACTATGAATACAAAATTAGCAGCACACAAATGATACAATCCTTTTTGAAAAAAATTCTGTGGAGAGTGAAGCTTATCAAAAGTGTACTTGACTCAAACCTGAAACTTAAGTCTTCATACTATACAAACATTGACTTTGTTTTTCAATTTTTTATAGACAAACTATGTTCTTCAGCAGAGATAGAGAGAGAAATTAAAAATCATGCTACATGTGTTTCTCAAGGCCAAAAATTAAGATGAAATGATGCATGAGAATTGTGATGAGTTGCCCATGTGGAAGGAATATTAAATGAATAAATTCTTTGTAGGTGGATGTACAGTTTATGTAACATAAGGGTTGGTGCACAGTGCTCAGCTGTTGTGTAGTCTTGGAATTAAAAAAACCAATTCAAAGTGTATTACTTACGGCAGATCTATTTTGTAAGATAAGAATAAAGAAACACTGCTAACACTGTGTCTGATCATAAAGTATGTGACCTCAAGCAGAATTATATTTCAAGAGGAAATTTACAACAATATGGCATACTGGTGGCATGGTTAGACAGGACTTAGAGGAGGCCAAAAAACAGTTTAAATCTAACCAAAGGGAAAAATAGTCTTTTCTTTGGCTAAGCCAAGGGAATAGGGAGAAGAAATCAAAGGCTGTTCCTGCAAAATGGATGGAAGTTTTCAATATTTACTCCTATCACATGGAAAAGAGAACTGAATTGCATAAACACCTCGCTTGTTACAAACCAAACAAGGCATTACAGGACCATTCCTCTCATCCCAAACTACAATTCTTGTATGAGAGTACCAAAATTTTCAATTGGCTCAGATCTTTGACAGCTTATTAAACAATGCAGATTACCAAAGGTTACATTACACAGCATGAACTGTACTGAGAGTGTTTTGATTACACCCATTGAACTTTTTATACTTCCCCTAAAACAATAAACCTGGATTTTGTCTGGATGAGGAGGAATTTCTGACAATTGTGGAAGGGGTTTAAGTAAGAAGGTCAGGAGAATTGGTACTGTTTGGGATGAAAGAATTGGGCGTTTTGAAAGCCTGCCACCTTTAAAGAGGCTCATTGAGTTGATATCGATAACTTAATGAGAGTCTCAAAGGGTCACTACCACATAACAATGCCTATAGTTAGCATACATCAGGTTGCAAGTCCAAAAGTCACAGAAATTGTCAAAATTTTGAATTTTCTAGTGCCCTGACTTGTAACGGTTTTGTACATAATTTGAAAAGTGTCTGGTCACGAATTTCCGAAAACCGACTTGAACTATTAATTACTCACTCATAAAACAGTTATTTGTATGTAGGGTATGGGGATTGTCTAAGTTTGACTTTTTCTCATGGGTATGTGAAGAAAACTTAACAAGTTTGGAAAATAATGTTGAATTTCATGAACCAAATCAATGAGCCGCTTTAAAGGTCTTGTGACATGAAAATGACAAAATTGGGTTATGTATTCAGTGCAAAAAGCATACTGTGCTTAAATTCACATCAAAACCCATTCAAAATTTAACCATTTAGGAGGATACTTTCTTTTTTGCACTTGATACTTAATGAACATGAGCTCAATATGCAAATCTTGTAATACAGAAGGAAGGACATGTCACACATGGCTAATGCTATCCTTTGTTCTTGCAATCTTTATTTCAACAAGAGTTGTAACATTAGTATGTACTGAGGATTTTATTTTTAAATTTAACATTGTGTCCTTGAAAATCATCAGATTTGATTACCAAGCTGTAAGCTAACTGATGAGTAATTAAGAGATAATCAATGTAAGGTTAAGAAAAGAAATGTCAACACTGTACATGATTCCACATCATTCTTTTTGCATAAGCAACAAATTGCTTCAAAAACATTCAGGCTTTGGAGAGGTATACCTTTAGAAACATAAGGAACATTGACCAAATTCAAATATATTTTACCTTGTGAATCTCTACTCCTTTAACTAGCTGGGCTTTTTGCTGACATGTTACACTACCTTGAAAGATGTGTGCTGGCTACAATGTACCATATGGAGAAGAGCAGAATAGTTTAAAATTAATGACTGAAGTACTTTGAAGCCCAGTTTTTTGTGCTGATCAAATAAATTTAGAGCAGACTAATTCAATTGAGACATTTTCACTTTACACTTCACACTGCTGAAAGAGATACTTATAAAGCTGAAACTTCCTTCATCTTCCTAAGACAGTAGCATCCCATTGATCTAATCAATAACCCCCTCTACACCCTGGCGCTAAGGCATCCTTCCCATCACACTTTGTTTTGTGCCTGTCGGATTATTTTATGTCTCTAACTAGATTAGGAAAGATGAAACTACCAAAATGAGGCACATTCTTCAGTGTTCCATGCTGACAGTTGATGAATCCATTCTTTTTATATCAGCTTGGCTGTAATTGCATCAACTCCCCTATTCTTGGTGCTGACAATTGGCAGATTTTCGGAAATGAGCTTTCCTTCCCCTCAGCAAAGTTTACTATGGATGAGCTTGGCTGTTATACACTCACAAAACCCACCTGTCAGGTTCTACTAATGAATGCTGAACAAATTCAAGTGGATTTGATTTTGGGCAAAGGAATATGATAAAACAGAGAGGATTCCATAATTTGTCTGTTTAAATCACGCTTTCATCTGCTTCCATAATATCAAAATAAAACACTAACTGTTGATTTTTGTCAACTTTGCAGGAATCAAACCATCATTGACAAATTTGTCTTCAGTATCTCAACATTCTCTCTTCAAGAGGGCCATTGGTATTGAGATGATAAGTTACTTCAGCTGTTAGATGTTTAAATGAAACATTGCCACTGACCTGAATTTTTGAAAACGAGACAAAGGGACCTGAATTTTTGTATGCAAAATTGCCAATAATGCTGCTGCGTGAACAGTACCAAACTGTCTCAATCACATATATTTTTGTATCTTATCAATCATGTTTAAATGAGGTGCACAATTGTAAACAGTGAACCTGGACTGCTTTTTGAGAGAGTTAATGTCATTTTTTTTTTTCTGCTATTTAAAAAGCACTGACTTTTCACCATGATAAGGAGTTAAATTTCAGTGTCAACTAAACCATTTTTAAGCTCATCAAAAAAACCCTATATCTATGACACAATGGCCAGAATCATCTTTTCTTTTTGTGTGACCTTCGCATGTAACTTGACCCATGGGATATAGCAACAGTTCTCTCTTTTTTTCACAAATGCACTCTGAACCAAACTATATGAGAGCAGGGATGTCAATCTGGTTTGTGGACTGGCTTGCAGAAAAAATTTTCCATCAGCCAGTCAAACCTAGGATCATGTCTTGAATGGCAATCCCCAATCACTCATACGAATATGAGCGTAAACATATACACATACTCAAACAAATATGCATTGCACACTGACATTGACATGCACATACACTCAAAGTCATCTGTATACCATAATGTGATATTCTGCTTAACCTACCTGTTGTTTTTAAATTGCCTGAATTATGGGAAGAGGGGGGGAGGGAGGGAGCAAAAAATGTTTTTCTCCCAATATTTTCATTGGAGCAACAAGTACCCCTATACCCCCTAGCCCCCCACCCCCTCTGATCAACACCCCTGTATGAGAGCAGGGAGTTCTTAAAGACCTCCAAGTTAGATCATTTCATTTGAAACAATAGACATGTATGTTTGTAGTGAATGAAACTGGGGAAGAATGTGTAATTAAACTTCTAAAACCCTCATACTCTCCATGTATATGCAAATGAAAGGAAGCTACCTCTGATAGCAGTCAATAAAACGCCATGTAATGGTACTTAATAATATATCTAACAAGGTAATACAAGCATTTTATTCCCAATTTCAACAAGATAGCTTTCTGTTCTGAGATAAGCTATCCCTTTTTGAACACTGTGTTTTCTAATATTCACACCACATTAATGTTGCTATTTTTTTACTTTCTTTACTTTAGTCTCAAACATGTTTGACTGTGATTAAGTGCAGGACTTGCAATTAAATTTTTGTCTTTATTTACAATAACATAACTGTGAAAATGTTACAAAAACTGTGAAAAATGTTCAGTATTCCTTAGCCATTATATGTAAAATTTTTGGTGCCATTTTGCCAACAGAATAAATTAGGTTCAATCAAGTGATCTCATTTTGTCACTGATAGGATATGCTATTACATTGCTGTTATAGACCTCCACTATATGCTGTTGCAGAGCTGCCAACCTTGTCAAATAAAAAAAAAGGAACTAAAATGGCAAAAAACAGAATTTTCAGCAAAAAAAAAACAGAATCTTACAAAATGGGCAAACCTTATAACCTTGAACAATAACTGCACAGCATACTGTTTTTAAAGGTTGTGCAATTTGTGCCAAGGTCACAACAATGGAGTCTGGGAAACCGAGTTCATTCCACTTGCACAGGAATGCAAGTACTGAGGGCGCTTTCTGGCATCTGCAGTGAAGTACACATATCATATGTGCAGGACATGTGTGGCTTATTAAGCAGAAATTAGAAGTGCAAACTGCAAACTTATCAATGTATACCACTTTGTAGGTAATTAATAAGTCTATAATTCAGAATTTTGAAGAAAAAACAGAATTTGACAAGAAAAAACAGACTGCAATATTTTTCTCCAAAAAACAGAATTATTCTGGCAAAAACAACATGGTTGGCAGCTCTGCTATTGCTATAATAAATCTGGAACACTAAAATCCTCTTTTCAATTTGATTCAACTGACCAGTACTTTTCGAGTCTACCAGCCAATGACACCGGCATAAATAAAATGTCACAGTGGTAAAATGACCCATGGTTCTTTTACAAATGAAAATAATAAAATTTATGAAAAAACATTCATGACAGGTTCGAGTCCCCATTATCTCATTATCTCAACTAATGGGGATTTCCTTTAATGTTGAACTATAAAACAAGTGCTGTACTCATCCACATCAAGTCTCGATTTGAGACATGACTTCCCTGTCTTTTAAAAGCCAAATCTTATTTTGTAGTGCCATTTTGCACATTACTTAAACTGAAATAGTGGGGTAACAAAACGTCAATTCTCTTTTTCTAATTTTACAAAATTGAACCCTTCACTCTATATAGTCCTGCTTACTTAACCAAGCAAAATGTTTGACAAAATGTGATGATAAAATGATGAATAATTAATATGTCAACTTGCACAATTTTTTTCCCAAACCACCATTAGATTCATTAGTAATAAATATCATCAGTTCCAGTCACCATGAAAACTCCCAAGATTTAATATCATAACCTTTGATGCATGAATAATGTCAAAAGTATTAAATGAAAACAGCTTGAAACACTTCAAGGTTAGACTGTTGCATCAAACCTACTGTACAATTTATTAAGGTCAATTTTCCCTTGTACCATCATCAGATGTTCAGGCCTCCAGGCATCCAAGACTACGAGAATTTTTGCTGGACTTCCACACTTGACAAGATATTAAAGGTTGTTATTCCCTTATTTCCAATTACATCCAGTTGTAATCACCATATGAATCTTTTTCTCAATTTAATGTGTGTTAGTAAGATAAAGTTTCACAACCCAATTTCCAACCTATTGGTTCAAGTTGAGCTGGCCACAGTCTTTTATCCAGTTGTGGCTCACTGGCTTGTTTTCCCTATTCCATTGCTAATGCAAAGCATCATGTACAATGGCAGTAGTTTCATTTTAAGAGTCTTTGGTATCATGGGCGTCCGCAGAAATTTTTATAAGGGGGGGCAAGATCATTCATGGATGATTGAATTGTGTACACTATCTAAGCGGAGCGCCACCATCGGTTGGCGCGGAGCGTACAAGAAAATTTTGGGCCTTACAAACTCTCCAGATGGCTGGAAATGACACTTGGCTAGTGTTCTAAGCTGCGTGTACCCAGCCTGGAAACAGGAATTTCATGTCTGTAATCTTTAAAATTTTCAATGTAAAAAATTGTTGAAGGAAAAAATCATGGATAATTGAATTGTGTACACTATCTAAGCGGAGCGCCATCATCGGTTGGCGCGGTGCGTACAAGAAAATTTTGGGCCTTACAAACCCTCCAGATGGCCGGAAACGACATTTGGCGAGTGTTATAAGCTGCATGTACCCAGCCCTGAAACAGGAATTTCATGTCTGTAATTTTTAGATTTTTAGAATTTTCAATGCAAAAAAATTGTTGAAGGGAAATCTGCCTCTCGGTAACGGCCTCGCACGCCTATGCACGATAAAACTTACAACTGTCAAACAGCCTATAGGCCTATGTCCGTTACCTAATTATGAACCATGCATACACCCCCTCCCCCCACCCCCGTATTCACCTTGTATATCCAAGTTACACCCGCGCGTCACCACTTGAGATCAGCACGGGGCCAAACCAAGACCAACGCATTCATCAATGGTCGGATGCCATATGCACAGTACATACCTGACAACTAGGCGAGCCTAGCACACAGTTTTTACACTTACAAATTTCCAATAGATATCACGAATGATGGTCCCCAAGTTACGATTTCACTATTCAGCATACTGCACCATCTTCTCTTTTGCTATTCCTGGTCAAATGTCCGCATATTTTGCGAGTAAAAACTGACGCTGTGAGTAAAGGTATTTTGATGATTTATTTTTAATTTTTTTTATTTTAATTTTTAATTATTTTTTTCACAAGTTTGATTTTCCAGGGGGGGGCGAGTGCCCCCCCTTGCCCCCCCCCCTTGCGGACACCCATGTTTGGTATGACTCAACCTGGGAATAGAACCCAAGCCTTTCATGTGAGAGGCGGATGCTCTTACCATTAGATGAAACAAGCTGTCAAATTTAGTATGTAACATAAGCAAATCTAGCATTTCTGAAAAATCAATGAGCTTACCATATTTATATTTTCTGCAGGACTACCAGTTTTCTACTATTAAAGGAACTGTCCTGAGGGCAACCATTCGATTTTTACACTGTGCAGAATATTTGATCAAGAAACTAAATCTATCGTGTTCCTTGCATCAAGTCAAACATTGTTTTCAACCTAAGATGGATTATCTTAACCATGGTCCATGTAATGAAGGGTGCATGATTTTAGATCCTGTAGCAATGACTACACTTACCATCATTCAATACAAGAATGTCACTTCCTGAGGAATAAAAAGAATTTGCAACTAATTGTTTGAGTGAGTACTGTGGCAAATGCACTTTTGGCTATGACTTTCTGTAATGAAGTTCATTTCAGGGTCTATGTTCTAAAAAGGGGTCATCATGTGTCATGATTGTAAGAACTTCTTAAAAAATGAAAATTGAAAAAGAAAAACAAGTTATATTATATAATTAAACAAAGAAAAATCAAGATAGGATAAAAATAACAAGAATGGGATAAAGTAAAAAAGGAGAAATATTAATATAAAACCAACATTGATTACCAGATTTTTTTTTTTTTTACGTCAAGGGCTACAGCTTTCAAACAATGTTTTTACATAGATATGGATGCAAGCAGATTGAGGTTACAAGGTATACTATGAGGAAAACAAGCCAATATTTTATACAGCTCCTACAAATGTTGCCAGGTCTACTTATTTCAAACAGGATAAAGGAAAATGGGGCCTTGAAGCTCTACCACCATGGTTTATGGTCAGGCTTTCATGTTCACTAATTACAAAGAAGGCAATAAGTCAGTATGTTCAGTGTAAAGTTTCAGCCCCTAGAAGATATTTTGAGCATCTTCAAAATCAGAATGTGATAGACAAGCAGCACTTCTGAGGTAAGCATTATGAATCGTCAAGCGGAGCTTGAGAGGCTTTCAGGGGTTGATAATAAACTATGGATGAGCTTTATCTAAGCCTTTTATGTTCATTATGCTATATGCTGTACAATGATTTACTAATTTATTTTTTGCTGCAACAACTATCATCTGGAATAAAATACCCTGTGGATTTGATTTTGTATTTACCACATGACATCAGCCATGGACTGCTTGCAGCAAGCTTCTTGAAAAAGCTTTGTTGCCTAACCAACAAGTGTGTCTGCTTTATTGGATTAGAGGCCCACAATATGATAGAGTATAACATCGAGACATCGAGAGTAGATGGTGGCCATTAACCTTATACAATATTGAAGTGTGTGCACAATGTGAGATTGATATTTTATGTATTGACAGAGGGAAAAGGTATGTTGGCATGCACTGGATACATCTGTGACCCTAATCTTGTAAACAAAATATGACATGATAACAAAGAAGGATGATTCTCAAACTTACAATGTAAAATTATTGCATGAAAGGAAAAGGTCAAGTGAGGTCACAAAAGGTCATCAAACAAAAAAAATTTTGAACTGGATATAATTGATGGTTTAAAACATGGATGATTTTCATACTTGAGTATGCTGATGCAGTAGGCCTACTTAACCATTCAAAACATAACTGCTAACTAGGAAACATTGATTTTCATCTAATTGGGGAAATCTTGCCGTGGATGATGCCGTTTTCAAAAACTCGATCATGATGCATTGAGATCAAGCAATGCAAAATTAATGGAGAGCAACATTCAAAACAGCCTTGCACCCTTTATTGATTTTAGGAAAGAGAAATCTGCATATATTTAAAATCTTTGTTGGTAGGTTGAAAAAAAGGCCACCTTTGGTTGTTCAACACCCTGCTTTGCTTTTTAGATATTGGTCAATTTTGCTACATTTTTTGTCCTAAGCTTAATTTATAGACTTGACAAAGCAGCAAATTCTATGCACTTTTTTCCAAACAAAGGTGTGCAGGTGGACTGTGGCAGAAGGCTTGTGTTCTAAGAACATTTTTGGAGGTCCCTTGTGGTTCATTCTTTGTGTCTTACCTATTATCTCACATAATAATACACACACCTTAACCTCTCAATGACTACAAAGAGGTAGTACACTAAGTGCTCACAAATACATACTTTGGAACAGGTTAATTTTCTCCAAATCTGGGGTATACTTGATTTCTCCCCAAAGCAGTTATTTCTGCTACATTTACCCTATTTGGTTTTGTTTATGAGTCAAAGTTTATCTAAGAAAAAAAGGAAAAAATACAAATTTCTGCATTTCTATTTATCCCAGCGGAAGTCATTTGAGGTAATATGGGGGAATTCTACAAAAATGTGGTATTAATGTGAATATTGAATTACCATAAGTAAATGTAATACAATACAATGCAACACAATACAAAACAATAATAGACAGTGTTTCCAAACTGTGTCTGATGATTTGTAAAGCAAACTGCATTTTGTACCCTATTCAAAAGATGAAATTACAAATCTAGCCATATGCATAATTGTTAAAAGTATTTCACATAACTTTTTCATATTGAACGTGTGTCTGATGGATCGACTAAGAGGAAAAGACTCAGCTTCAAGACCCTCCTGAGACACTGTTTTTCATTTTTAATTATTTAATTTTTAATGGGACCTGAAAATATGTGAGGCCAGCAGATATCAAATTGCAAATGCATTTTAAAATATGATGTAGTCATGTGAGATGAGTATCAGTTCAGTAATGCATCCCCTTTCTATAATGAATTCCATGCAAGGCAGCTCTGGTTGGTTATACAAGTTGTTTCCATTTTAAATCTATTTTTGGTTTAATCTTTGTCACAGGTAATGCACTTAAAATGCATCACTACTGAAAAGAATTTCCTTGACACACTTTGATACTCTAAAAAGTCAATAAAAGAGGGGGAAAAAAATGTACAAAGCAGGGAGTATATTTAAGCACACTCATCAGTTATATCCAATGTTGTTTCCTTGGGTTCTTAACAAATAGTTACATCACAAATTCTGCTCTTGAATTTCATTACAATGGTGTTAAGCAGTTAAAATCTCATTCCCCCCCCCCCCTTTGCCTTTTGAGACTACCAGCTGAACCTGTCACATGAACAAAACCCCAATTAATAATCACAGGCTATGCTGTCTGATCATCATTTCACTATTAAAGCATTGACTTTCCTCACTGTAAATGCTTCTCTAACAATAAATTCACCATTGGACATGAAAGTTTCTTAAGATTGGCACTTAAATGTGTAATTTGCAGCCCTGTCAAAGTTATTGGCAACCACGGTTGTAAATCTTAAGGAGCCTTTTATGTAATCAGCTACTGCTTAGCGCATCTAAATGCATTGATTGGTTCAGCTGTCATGCATTTAAGACAATTTGTAACCTTTTCCAAGGTCCACTAAATTCAATTTCATCAAATAACTGACAATAATGGTTTTATCAACAATGCTCAGGAGTCAAACACAGGCTGAGCTGGTATAAGACTTACTTTCTGTACAAAGTTTCATTGGAAACTCATTTACAACACCACGTAGACATCTTGACTCACACCACTCCCCCTTTCATCCAACACACCCTCCCCTACCTCAACCAGTAAGCTTACATGTTATCCTCTATTGAAAAATCATTTACAGTCAAGTGTAACATGTTATGAAACAGATGGAATCAATCTTTGGTCTTTCTAGACTTAAAATAAATATGAAAAAGCCTTTTTATGGACAGAAGTAGCAGAGGCAGAATTCCAGTGTAAGTTGTCAACTGTCTCATACTCTGTTAAGTGTTAGAACTGGCAATATGGCCAAGAATAGGACTGGCTACATTAAATTGTAGAAGTTCAAATTCAATTGTAGGACAAATTTCAAGGTTTATAGTTGTACATTACAAAACCTTTATAATTAGATCGCAGGTATCATTGAAGAAGTTGGTAGTCCATTAGAACAAACAAGTTGTATACATTCTTGTTGTTTCCTAACCCTTGTAGATCGATGCTCTGGGATTTATTTCACTAACAATAATTCTTGCAATCATCACTGTAGCGTTTTAACCTTGCTACATTTTTATCCGAACGTCCCCGGCCAGGCCAAATTGCTTAAATCCCCATGGCGAAAGAATGTTTTCTTGAAACGCACACAGTAAGTTACCACAAGAGAGCAGTGCATCGTTGTGACTCGAACTCCCGTGTCAAAGGTTATAGGCCTAGGACAAGTAACCTCCAAAAGAATGCAAAAGAGATCAAAGTTCTCGTTTGATGATTGGTGTATTAAGCGATGATCCAAACGGCACAAATTATAGATGATATGACCTTTATAAACAGCACAGTAAGGAAGTAAAATACGGTAAGAATACGTAGGGGCCCTAAAAAATAACACGCAGTATCGGTACAGTACAGTCTACAACTGTGTCAACACAACGTCTTGTACTCTCCAGCCCTCCTCGACAAGTGACCCACCCTTCAATACATAAACTACTGTAAAGCATGCAACCCTGAATTGGGCGGAAACCCGTCACAAACCCTGAATACAAGCTTAGGGGAAACCCGTCAATGACCTTTGACCTCAACTTGAAGTGCACTTCATAAGTTCATACATATTCAATAACATGACATACGAGCATGACATATAAACAACAGGGTACCGAATCGTTGCCGCTACAATCACTATAAACTAGAAATCATTGCTATTACCAATAGCAATGACATTTTGGTTTCACTAAACCTATGGCAAACAACACAACTAAGCCATAAAAAATCTACCACTAATGTTCAGTGAAATCATTTTGGAAATCAGTCACTAAACTGGGATCAATTCAAAGTTTAGGATAGATTTCAGCATTAGCCATGATCGCTAAAGGTTACTGAAATTGGCCCAGGGTGTGGTTGTACCACTCAAACCTAGTAATGATTGGTATATGGGCAATTAGTTTCATACAAATGGTGATATAATCCTAAGCATATAAAGTTACTTGGATGATTAGAAGTATGTTCTAACCTAGGCCTGTCTGCCACATGTTACCTACCCTTAGACAATGACTTCTTGCAGCACAACAATTGAATCTACTCTACTTTAAAACAGATAAAAGATAGCCTTTAGCTTGTTGCTACACATTTTCTAACATTAATGATTTTTTCTTACATTATCATCACCATTCAGTTGTAATCAGCTGTTTGCTTAAAGGGGATATGCAGGCACCCCAACACTAATTAGTAGGGAGATATCCTGTTAGCACTGTGACTCCTGAGGATCATGTATAAACAATATTATTTTTCTCAATTGTGAAATTAAGTATTAGTAACTGCTTGGTTTATTGAAAATTAAAAACTTCAGTCCTAAAAAATACATAACATAAGGAAGATACTGTGAATAAAAAATAAAAGAAAAATTGTAAAATTTATCTGATGTTTCAAAATAAGTTTGGGATAACTGCTCTTGCCCTTTAAAAATGTCTGAATTTGATGCGGGTGACCAGTGAGGTGAATTCCAGTAAATTTTTCACTTATATCTGGTGCAGCCTTTCAAAATAGGTTTCCCACTCCTGTTCTAATTAATCACTTAAACACTACCCCTAGGGTCTTTACATAGAACACAATCTTCTGAAATTATTGGAGGAAATGGATAGGGCAGCCAGTAGCACAGTAAGGGGGAAGTAGGGAGGGATATTTGGCAGGAGATAAAGCTATGCCCAGACCTTTTTGAACAGTTCAGGAAATAACTGCTTTCAGGGGAAAATGAGGTTTCCCCAGACCGGCAGAAAATTTGCCTGTCTCAATGGTATGAATATTTATGAGCATTATGAGTCATCAATTAGTTCAACAAATACGTGTGTATTCAAAACTTATGCCTGTGTCAAGTCTAAAAATTAAGCTTAGGACAAAGAACATAGCAAAAATTGATCGATATCTCAAAGTTGGATGGGTGAACAACCAAAGAGCCGCGTGATTAAGCTCTTGCATATTTCTCTATCAACAGAGATTTAAATATGCCAGAATTTCTCTTTCCTAAAGTAAAAAAAAAATTGCAAGGCTGTCTTGAATGTTATCTCCACTGAATTTGGGCAGTAGGACCACAGTGCATCATTGGAAATATTTGAAAATGGTGCCAACCATGGCAAATTATTCCCCCGATCAGGTCAAAATTGATGTCCCATGAAAGCATTTATCTCCTGAACTGTTAAAGGCACGTTCAACTTTCTTGTCTTTTTTTCTTTCTTTTCAACAGAGGTATATCTACAGTGCTCATGATCTTCTCCATTATACTGAGTTACGTGACACAGAACAACTTTCAAACTAACTGCATAGCTCACTTACGCCTGATATTCCAGCTTCGATAGCTTTCTATTCAAATAAAATGGAGAACTATGCTGAAGAGTGGACAAGGTTACTCTTGTGAATTTCATCTGAACAGGTTCGAAACTCCACAATCCGGTTCTAAGGTAATATTACAAAGTATTGCACTAACAAAATTTTGAATAGTTTACCTACAAAGAAATACCAAAAGATTCTGGAAACTTGATTGCAACAGTGCCACATTTAAAATTGATACCTTGACAGGTCTTAATTAACCTTCCATCAAATGAAAGGCAATGCACTTCTGCTTGCTCACTCGAAAAGCAGTTGAAAAACATAATGCCTCTGTGGTTTATTCTAGTGAAAAGAAATGAACTTTAAGACTGTTCTTCACAATTTCACACAAAGTGCCTTTGCTTTTGAAAAAACCTTTAAGGATGAACTTATTAATAAAAAACTTTTTGTCCTCTAGGTCTTCTAGAATGCATCATGAGATATGCTGTTGTACCCACTGTGATCAGCCAGTGTCTCATCTCTACACACAGTGCACTTGCTGCCCATTTCCTTACAAAAATTTGAGGGACTTGTAAGGTTCTCTATTGAGTAAAAAAAAACAGAAACTTTGTATGGAGTTGAAACCTCCAGACTGCAGGTTGGATGCTCTAAAGCACTTTTAGCATACAGCCGATCATTGCATGGGAATGATTTTAAATGAGGAATTGCAGTTAAGTATCAAATCAGTGTCATATTAATAGTTTCTCATGCCTGTAACCAGACAAGGTTCTAAAGGGCAGGGGGATTTTTTCTGCAGGGACCTTGCAGGTTACTAGCATGCACCTCTCTGCTTCTCAAACCAAACTCATGTCACTTGTGCTGCATTTCACAATCTTCAGATTAAAACATGAAATAGGCCTATCACAGGTAAGGACTTCTTTTGAAAGGATGCATTATGAGACATGGGTTGTATCGAATAACTGTGATCAACCAGTATTTCATCTCTACACAGCACACTTGTTGCCGTTCCCTTAACTCTCTTGCAGTTCCCCTGGGCATTTGATACTTCATTCCTAATGACTTCCCAAAGGAAATTTTTCCACAAGTAACCTGTCAAACCGATAGCAATGACCCTTCACAATAGAAGTGGCCAATGCATAGCCCACTCAATTTTGTTCTTCATATTTAAAGATGATATAAATTAAAATGGTACATATCTGAGCGCTGTCAGGTCATTCTTTTCCTAAGAAACACACTTCAAGAAAGAAGCGATCAATGTCGTTAAATCCCAAATGCAACAATTGTCAATATTCTCCTTCCTTGTCTGTCACTGTGCAAGTAATTGATTACTTGACCGCCTCGATTCAAACTCAGGTCTCCTAGGGATGCTAATAATACCTGTCGCGCGCATTGCTATGTCAGACCCAATCAAAATTTAAAATTGTGATAAATAAGTGTCTCTGCTCTTAGAGTAATGATTTTGCTGGTCAACCATTGCACTATGGGAAACTTTAGCTAGAGGGAAAGGAAAAGAACATATTTTGGGGCTGGGATGAAGTTCTGACAGAATGAATTAACGGTTTCCATTGTGAGACAAAATTGTGCCAAAGATATTTACAAATGTGAACACAACAAGCAGTCACTTCCTATTTCTCAGATGACATGTGACCTTTTATAACTATGCAGCAAATGTGCCTTTAACAATGTAAGTCTAAACACAGCCCATGAAACGGTTAATCAGATTTATATCAGGACACACTGAATGAGGAATGTTTGTCGGAAAAAAGCCCATCTAAATCATTATGTTACCGTATGGAGATAATCCAATTCTCTGGCAGATCAGAAAGGGGAATCTGTCCTTGACCATATCTTACTCATGCTACAGTATCTTTACTGACTAGTATGTAAGTGCAAAGTAAAGGGGAGAAATGAACTCATTATAACTTTGACAAAGGGAAGAGGTCAGTGACATGATACTAAACATTTTACAACATACTCATATGGTGCATCCTGATGACTTTTACTTAATAGAGTTTACCTGATAGCATAATGGTCATGAGTGTTTTTGTCCAAAAATTTACTCCTATTATTTCAGTTTCTGAAACTAGAGGATTAATATGACAGGATGTTAGTATCAATGATGCAATTGTATTGCGCAGCCTGTAACAGTGGAGCAGATAATAAAGAAGATCCAGGGTGAGGGAAACCAACTATGCATTTGCTCTTCTTTATACACATAAGGCTGCATAAGGTGAACAACCTGGTAAGAACTTGAAGGAAAACTTCCTAATTGTCAATCACCAACCTTTATCTTTTTGAAAGATAAACTAATACATGGCTGATAAGACAATTACTTGCCTGAATTCCTCAGTGCAGGACAGATGCATCAATAACAAGCCATTTTCATACATCAATTTAACAACTGATATTATTTGGGAACTCCCCTGTTTAAACATCAGACAAATCTATTCCAACTAGACCTCACAAAGAGGAAGTCAAGTGTAATAAAACCCTAAATATCTACCATTTATGTGTTGCAAGAAATCACTATATCAACTTTAAGATACAAATACATGGCTAGTTGGGCAGTCATGAAATATAGTTCCTATAGATCATATTTTCTCTGTGAAGAATTCATAACCACTACAATGATAGCCTATACACTTGAATACTATCTTCTTCATGTCTTCCAGTTGCCAAAGAAAATAATCTTTTTCTTTCTATTTTTAAACAACGCAAAAGTTCACCAGAGTTACCTGCAAATAATGCATGTAATACATGTTTCAGAGCTTTAATCAACATCTGTTCTTTGCTAAAAGATAATTCTTTATTCAAGTGTTCATAACTATAAAGCAATCTCACTTACAAGGTTGTAAGCATCATATTCTCCCAATCACAAATTTCTCTTATTCTCTCTTTTAAAACAAAATAACCCTAGAGAAGATATGACCCTATTAAACCCCCACTGCAAGAATAGAGATTTTCTATTTTTCCAGTTGCAACAAAACAATGACCTTTCTCTGATAAGGACAAATGGAACAACCTACATAACACAGCCACTTTTGCCATGGTCCAATAAATATTTTATGGTTTGTTTGTTACACTGTTTATGAACAGGTCAATAGATATGCTCCAAACATAGCTAAAAGAGGCAACAAATCATCTGCTCATCTTCATCATCATTAGCATCACCATAATCAAAGCATTCCATGATGCCAACTGCACTGGCCAAGGGACAGTACCCAATCAAGTTCAGATCATAAAGTAGACTTTACAATCAGCCTTATTTCCATCTTGATGTATTAGTTCCTAAGTTTCTCGACTTGCCACAGTGGTTGCAATTTAAAGCCTTTTTTTAAACAAAACTGATTGGTATTTTCTTAGGTTTGAAAGTTGTCCACACATCACAGACTTTTACAAAAACTTATGGTACTTATTATACTTTAAGAGTGTATTAACTGTTTTCAGCTGTCTGAAAACAAACTTACTCCCCTTTTCAATCTTATCCTCATTTTGAGCACTTTTTCACCTCTTTGCAAGTGTTGTTTTGGCACCCCTGTTTTAGAGAAAACAAGTTCTCATGGTCACTGGTCATAAGGAGTACAACAACCTTTGAGGAGGAATACCTAGGTCATTGAGCTAACCACTACAGTGCATTGCATGTTGGAAGTGCTAATCAGAATTGTGGATAACACGAACTATTTTCTTTGATAAACATCTCCAGATGAAAAGATTATGACACTCTTTGATAATTTTCTCTTTTTTATACCTCCTCTTTTAAAAGGAATTTGATGAATCCTACACCTACCATTGTCTCTTAGTGACAAAAGAAAACATTAGGCTTACAGAGATGCTAATATTTACATCCAGAAATCAGGGAGGTTTCACACAGGAATCAGGGAGATTTTTTAAAATTACATGCAATCCAATGGGGGAAAAGCTTGCTTGAACCAGGGAGATTGTCATATTTGCTAGATGGAATGGACAAAAATCCTTGAATTTTCAGGGAGTCTCCCTGAGAATCAGGGAGAGTTGGCACCTCTGGGCTTAGCCAAGATACAGAAACTCTAGATCCATCCATCTTTTGTTAAGAACTCTTCTTCTATGGACAATTTAAAACTAATTTGAAAACTCACTTGTTTACTATTTTATGTTGAATCCCTGTTGGGCAGTCTTCAGCGCTTTGTGACTCTTTGTGTAAGGCACTTTATAAGAACCGTATTATTATTATTAACTTGAATAGAGTATATTGAATTGATAATGTTTAATGAGAGCATTGAGTGGTAGTACCACATGACATTTTATTAGCATTATTAATCAAGTATCCCATCCAATTTAATTTGAATTGTTTGTGCCGTAGCTTGCAATGGTTCTAGTATGTGCATATTAAATATTATCTGGTCACAACTTCTTTTTGAAACAGAACTGATCCATTCATAACTCACTCATGAAACATCAATTTGAATGTAGGAAATGTATTTTCTAAGTTTTTGTAATTAGCATGTGAAGAAAACTTCACTGGGTGTGAAAAAAATTGGTATTAAAGGCCCAATTTTCTCATCCCAAACAGTGCCAATTCTCCTAAACTTCTTAATTAAGCCCCTCCCACAATTGTCTGAAATTCACCCTCATCCAGACACAACCTCATTTTTACTTCAGGGTGAATATACAAAGCTCTATGTGTATAATAAAAACACTATCAGAAAAGTTCCTGCCGTGTAATATAAGTTTTGATACTCTGCATTGTTTGAATTAGCAGTCAATCAAAAAGCTGAACCAATTGAGAGTTTTTGTTACCCTATACTAGAAGTGTAGTTTGGGAGGAGAGGATTGTCCCTTTAAGTTTGACAAACCAACTTGATGTGTCAAAATTTACAAACCATTAAGAAAATAGATGAGAAGCAAGTTGGCAACACCCAGTTATATGGTGGTTATTTTTGGAAACAAGGGGGATGAAGAACAATTAAAACTTTATGCCAAATATATACCTGAATCGTGTGTGAAGAGAGCCAGCTTTGCTTCTCGGGAAACGTCTGCTGCTTTTTCGTCATCGTGTAACATCTTGGCAAGAATAAGATCAATAATAGCCTCCAGGCTTGCAATCGACACATCAAAGAGTAGGGTTGCTTGCTGCACGAAGTTTCCAACGTCTAGTGTTGCTCGAATTTCTGCACTGAAATCTTTCATTGGTATCCTCTGTGGATAGATCAATAGATGTTCTATCACAAACATGATGAGAAAAGAGACAGATAGACAAATAATGTGTTCTCCATGTGGACGTCTACAACCTGTAGAATATATTAAGGGCTGATCAACTTCAAAACCATTTATTGATCTCATAGGCATTACAACATAAAATTTACCAACAAACTTTAATGTAAAAATATGTGTTGGTTTGATCTACATGTGCTTCACATTAAGTTTCTTTATTAACAAATCAAACCATTTTATACTAGAGTGTGAACCAGGTCAGCTCCTTAGAGAACACGATTAATTACAGAAAAATGGGGAACTTTTAAAAAGTATTTAACACTACAAATACAAAACAAACAAAAAATGCTACAGAGATCAGGAAGAGAAACCAGAACCAGTACTTTGCATATACCAAATGAAGAGAATTACACTTTTTATGGTCCCCAGGATATGTGACATTTTGCAGACAAATTTTCAGAAATTGATCTCTAAAAGCAGCTCATTGAGCTGGTTCATGGAATTCAACAAATTTTTCCTGAACCGTTAAGTTTTCTTCACATGCCAATTACTAATGGTCAAACCTTGTCCGTAACTGTTGGATATGAAACTTGACTTATTATGCTAACTGTATTAAGCATTGTCATGTGGTAGTGACCCTTTAAGACTCTCGTTATGTTATTGATATCAACTTAATGAGCCCTTTAAGAGATCCCTCAGATTCCTATTACTAAGATCAGTAACTTCTGAATTTCTAATCCAAATGTGGGATAAGCTAGGCACTAGTGCTGTATCAAAATTCTCTGAGTTGCCTCTGTTGTTTCATGAGCTCATACCAAGGTGGTTAAGCATTAAAAATATTATACGGTATGCATGAAAATATTTGCGCACACACCTCAGCATCAATTTGTCCTGTGGCCAAGTGGATAAAGACAGTGTGGAATTTGATGCAATTAAGAAGCTGAACAACCCGGGGTTTGGGGTTTGATCCTCATACAGGTCAAAGTAATACCTCTGGGTTTTTCATTCAAGAACAATTTTTATTTTCCCATTTGCTGTTGCCTTTGAAATTAAACATAATTTGATCTAAGTTTTAGAAATAGTCAGCCAACTAAAGTTAACTGTAATTTCGTCTGTAACATTTTTGTTTGTGATATGTGATTATTTGTATTAAGTTATTCTTGCTTGATCCTCTGTGGGATTTGATTGGTACTATGAAATGTGTGTAAAATTGTATAAACATGTAAATATTTTAGCTCTGTAAAAATTAATTAACTAAGCTGTAAATACTTGTAAATATTAAAGTTACTTTCCAAAGATGGGAATAAAGTTCTTCTTAAAAAAAAAAGAAAAAAAAAAAAAGTTAATTGTAATTAGCTGCATAACTTTCCCCCACTTCTGTGATTGCAAAGCCATGAAAAACAATTACCCTTTTAGTCCAGCATTTATTATCATAGACAAATCACCCGTGTGGAACTGAAAATTTTGCTACCAGACACCTAAACCACCAGACAATTTTAAACATAGAATGAAGTGTCAAACAGTGGTTTGGAAAGTTCTGGATTGCTGGATACTCTTGCACTTAAAAGTCACTTCATGTTTGTTCTGAAACAAGTCAATTGGCTGTCACAGTAATGCATCCTTACATGAACCATGTCCTTACATTAAGTCCATACACATTGATGAAATTACATATTTTAAGAAATATTACCACAATGATTACATTCCTTCCTAAAATATGAACAAGTCATGATATCAAACACATCATAGAGTTGAAGACCACCACTGGCATTATCAAGTGTTCATTAAAAATCAGGCTGTGGCACTTGAGGGTACATACCTAACCTCAGATTACTGTTTTACTTTACAACCCATGAATACTTATTTTAAACACAGCAAACAGAATGGATTTAAACACATCAGCATATTTTTGTACAATTTAGAAAAACTTTCAGAGTATGGTCTATTATTTGCATTACTGACCTGAGTTGATAAATTTCAGGGACTTCAAGTTATGATTTAAAAAATAGATTACTCTCTTCAAATTCAACTTTTTTTCTTTTCCTGACAAATTTGTACATTCATGAATACAGTATCTAAATTAGATAAGGTACTTCTCTTGACTGAGACCTAGGTTCTATGACCTCTCAGCTTCACTGTGGTTCACAGTTTCACACTGTCATTGTAGACCATGAAATTTTTCAATTGCTGAGCTAAAAAAGCCTGATACTGGTAGCAGTTTCTTTGAGTTTGAAAGAGTTTGTTGGAGTGTTAATCTAGGCATGACTGAACGAAACCAGGTTACATTCCTATCAAGTGAAAGGCAGATGCTCTTCCACTAGACCGAACACAACTCATTGAAAATAGCAAATTCTTTCTAATTGCTAGTCAATGAAAAATCCTCAGTTTTCCTACCCTCAATAAAAAGTTGAAACGAACATACCCTTACCTTGGTTAAGAAAAACAGCATCCCTATAGCCGTGTTCCCATTTGATCCAGGGAGGTGGATCTTGATCTACCGAGGTGGATCAAACACTAATGGGAACGCAGATCAACAACACTCACTCAAGATCAAGATCCACCGATTTTGATCGACCGTTCGGGGTAGATCAGATCCACCGCGCTGGATCAAAGTTTGTAATGGGAACACATCGGTAGATCAAGTGACCCTGGATCTCCGGTTACACTCATGTATGTTTTTGTGATACAATGATACGAAATGCATGGCGGGCCGACTTGTAAACATTGGTGACCTTTTCGCGCTTGCGTAATGTGTTCATAAAACACGTTTGATCTACCGCGCTCACTCAAATGGGAACGCGGATCTCGATCAAGGTAACTGATGTTGATCCACCTCGGTAGATCAAGATCCACCTCCCTGGATCAAATGGGAACACGGCTTTTGGCTCTTGATGGATGAAACTAGCAGACCAGGACTGGAATTAACTGAAGGCTACAAAGGCAATGACCTTCACATTTTTGGCATTAGCCTTCTTCCTCTATAAAATTTAATGACAATCAAGGCCATTTGGACTCCATTCCCTTTCTGTGAGATTACATTGATTGTGGTCAGTACAAAATAACTTGTTTGGCCTTTGTGCCATTTTAGTTGATATGACATGCCTTTAAAGCTGATGGGTAAATGACATTGCCCTGCTGGAACCTTAAAGGGCCAAACCTCTCACCCCAAACTACAATTTTGGAACCCGGGTACCGAAATTCTCAATTGGCTCAGCTCTTTGATTGGCAGCTAATTCAAACAATGCAGAGTGCCAAAGCTTATATTACAGTATGAACGGTACTGAGAGTGTTTTGATTGTATAAATTGAGTATTTCTGTACTCACCCTGAAGCAATAAACTGAGATTGTGTCTGGGTGAGTATGAATTGTGGGAGGGGCTTCAGTAAGAAGGTTAGGAGAATTGGTACTGTTTGGGGTGAGAGAACTGGGCCTTCAGTTCCAGCCCTGAGAGACTTACCTGTCTCTCAAAAGATTAAAGTTTAACAGCTTTTCCACAAAAGCAGAAAATTTTCATTTCATTTCATTTGAATTTACATTGCATTTATAGACTGTTGGCTAAATGCCCAGAATTTTATACAGAGATTGTGATTTACTATAACTTCACCTGAATAAATACATACTAGTTATAATGTTCACTATGATTCTGGTTGGATCAATAATAACCAAATAAACATTTGAAACTTAAAGGCCCCTTCAGTTGACTTTTCACATGGGCCTTGTACTAAAGACAACTATATTCCAGATAATGTCCTTCAAACCACCATTTCTTTCCTCAAGATACTCCCTTTACAGATTACTGCATTTGTCAACAAAACCCCAGAATGTTATGTAATGTGAGAAAATGGTGTCAGATTCCCTTTGTTTTTCTTCATAACTGACATCATATTTTTTCTTTGCAATTTGGTACTGTTGGAATGTTTGATTACCATTTGGTGTTGGAATGTTAACATACCATTTTCTTCATTTTTTTCATTACCCATATGTGATATATAGCAAATACTGTTTATTCCCTGCAGCAGCAACATAATTATAAAAATTAACAGTTTGTTAGATCATAACAGTTTTTCATAGAAAATCAATGTTCACCTGTTCAGGGGAATATTTTGCCATGGGCGGTGCCATTTTCAAATGATAAATTGCAATCCTACTGCTTAAATTCAACTGAGATAACATTCAAAACCACCTTGAAATATTTATTAAATTTAGGAAAGAGAAATTTGGGCATATTTAAAATCTCTGATGTAAAGAAAATAAGGAAGCTTCGTCCACTTTGGTTGTTCACCATGACGATTTTGAGATATCGAGCAATTTTGCTAATGTTCTTTGTTCTAAGCTTAATTCATACACTCAACACAGCCGTAAGTTTTGTGCACTATTTACATTAACATAAAGTTGTGCAAGTGGAATTATGCTAGAATTTGTGTTTGTAAATATATTGTTGAAGGTCTCTTGAGGTTTCATCCTTTGTGTCTAAACTAAGATATCAGATCTGAATACAAACATTTGATAAACTAATCAACGCCTGTGGCTGGGTAGACACTAAGTGCTCTTAAATATTCATACCGCTGAGACAGGTAAATTTTCTCTCAATCTGGGGAAAAATCATTTTTCCCCGAAAATGGTTATCACCAGAACCGATTAAAATTGAATGTCAAATTAATGTGCCGTGATGACATCATAGATTCCCAAAATGCACTATATCTCAATGACATTGTATTACTTCAAAGATAGAGTTTTTCAAATGTCACATGCATTGAGATGCAGTTTCACCTCCCAAAAGAGATTTCTGCATATTTTTAAGTCAATTAAATGTCTTTAGAAAATTCCTTTACACACTAAGATTTAAAGGGGTTCATTGAGTTGATATTGATAACTTAATGAGAGTTTTTATGGGTCACTACCACATGACAATGCTTATAGTTAGCAGATGAGTCAAATTTCATACCCAATAGTTATGGAAAAAGTTAAAATTTTGAATTTTGTGATGTCAGGACTTGTAATGCTTTTGTTTAGTTTGAAAAAGTGTCTGGTCACGAAATTTTGAAAATTGAATTAAACCGGTAAATACTTACTCATTAGACAGCTATTTGTATGTAGGATATGGGGATTGTCTTTGTTTGACCATTTGTCAGTTGTGTGTGAAGAAAGCAGGTTTGGAAAAATTTGCTGAATTTTATGAACCAACTCAATGGACCACTTCAATATCCTTTTTCTACAGTAGGACAACTTGGCATGTCAATAAGAGCTCTTGGCCTCCTCTAAAATGATGGTTATTTGGACCTTGAATTTCTAGGACACCACCCATTAAGGGTACACTTCTTGAGGTGCTGACAGCTGATTTGACCTTCCATAGACCCACTTGATCTTTGACTTCAATGAAGTATATTAAAAAAAACAGCTGTCCATAGAGTGAAAGTTAAAATGAAATATCATAACAATATATCTTTCCACATCACCAATTTGCATGTTTATTTGGTATATGTGAAAAAATGTAACTGTCTTCACAATGTAAAAAATGCAAATTATAAAATGATCTGAATATTTTATTAATCTATGTTTGAGAAATGTCACTGTTTAAATATTTTGGATACATTTTATACTACATTTGAAATCTTGGCAAGCATGACTTAAACATGTCCATAGGCTATTGTATTCAAGGAATCAAACTATTAAGGAAAAAAATTACCATAACACTTTAGCACCCTTGGTGTAGAAGTTACAAACTGTCAATTTGTTAGTATTATTTTATTAGAAATTACACACAGTAGGGACATAGATCCTAAGGGTCAGGTGGACCAATTACCCCTTGAAGAAATTACTGGGGTTAGACAAACATGGTTTTCCACCCCACCCCCACCCCCCCCCCCATAACTAAGGAAGAAATAATATTGTACTAGTAGTACACAAATGACTGGAGAGCTTTTCGAAAATGTCAATTTGATAAGGTCTTCCATCTAACTATCCCTTCCAAAAAAATACACATGTGCATATTTCCATAGTCCAATCAATTTTTTCAACACTTCAGATAATTAATTAGAAATTCTTGTTGCAATTATTGACTCCCAAAAATGCCAGGGTAAGCCTTATGTCCAGTTTCACCTAGAGAATTAAGTTGTCTTTTTCTGGTGTCGGGGTTGATTTGTAAAAGTGTCCAAAAGAGCATGTATTTCCCACATAATCCCTAACTTTGCTTTTCAGCGTAAATAGTTTTCAATTAGAAATTATTTCATCTACCATGGTTTCTGTCAGAGGGAGAAAGGGGAAATTTGTCTCCCCTTTCCAGAAGAAGGTGGGTGTAATCCCCCTTTTTCACTTCCACAAAAATTAGAAAATTGTCAATGTCTTAGTTGCTTACTAAAGAAAGAGGACAATTGCAACAATGGTTGACATTACATAATTATAAATAACCTTTCAAACCCTTCAAATTTGCACCTTACAGCTGCCTTGTAGCAAGCAAGCTTTTTACCCCCTAAAAGCAAATTTTGTAACCTTAACCTCAGACAGAATCAATTTGGACTTGAGGTTTAGCATTAATAAATTTCCCCTTTTTGTGTTTGTGTTGAAACTTGAAATCCCTGCCCCCCCCCCATCCACAAACTGGATCAATGCCCCTGAAATAGAAGTGCAGGTAAATGTTTCTGCACAGGAAATGTCTGAAAATATCTTTAAGTATCAGAAACCATGTTTGCTCTACTGGATATGTACTCCTGAAGCTCTAGTGTGACCTTCCACCTCTATGAAAAGACTATATGTGCAGCCCTCTCATCAGTACTCAAATTGGAGTATTGTATTTCCAAAGCATTGCCTTTTATGCACAAACATACATACATTCATGCATGTATGCATGATATCAACATTACAAAGGCTTCTTTTGCCTTCAGGTATTATAACCCTATAGCAGTATAGTGAAAACTCAAGTAGCTTCTGTTTTAGTACTCAGACTTGAGGTTGTGGTCCACTCAAAATTCTCAGAGACTCATGGGATCTAATTTTCATGAAATTACATCTTTTGCTTAGCGTACCCTAATTTTCACCCTTCATCTCTAATTCATACAAATGCCATAAGAAATTCTCATCCCCATCGTTTCCCTCAATTTTGTTGCACAGTCATTTTCTCTTTATTCAATCACATATCAAGTAACATTCCTTTAACCATGCTCACATGATTATAAGTTCATAGCCCTGAGGGATGATTCTGTGTGGTTCTTTTGCTGCTTGGCAACCTTTGGGCCACAGAGATTTGAGATGTTGAATAGTTTAATATAGATCTGTTTTACGATGTATAATTTCTATATTACAAATATGTCTCTAGGCATTTAGGAGGTTCACGTGATGAAAAAATTTGGGGTTCATTTTTAGTTTCCAAAAAGAATCACCATTTCTCAAGAGCTTCTAGTTTTGCATTTTTTGTCAGTATCTGAGGGATAAAACTTTGTGGTATGGTTTACTGTTTACACCGATTCTTGCCAAATTTACCTAAAGACCTGCATAATATAAGGAATGAAAGAGTAAAGTCAGACCTTGAATATTTGATATTCCAGGTGTGATACATATCACACTCATCTGGAAATTAAGGTGTGAGGTAGGTGTGCCATTCCATTAAATTTTATAAGGTTTATCTGAGTTCATATTCTTGTCACTACATGTGCAAAAAATCACACTTATGACAGTGATTCCAGGTTAGTGACGGTGTTTGATCATACTAGCACACCTTAAAAACTCAGGACCATAACCATGAGATGATTTTTCCTTCCAATTTCTTATTAAAATCTGTTTTATTTTTCTATATCTGTTAGGTATCCACTTTTGGATAAAGTGATCAAACACCATCTCAAAGCAATTATCCCCACCCAAATTAGAAATAGCTAAGTCATTTAAAACAACTTCCAACCTTTCAAAATACCTGTGCAAACAATTGCAGATTGCAACCTGAACATTCACCCACACTGATATTACATACTAGTGCACTATGTAAATACCTGCAGTTCCATCTCTCCACTGAATTCCCCTCCTTTACAATTTTTTCACCT
Source organism: Holothuria scabra (assembly GCA_037179385.1). NCBI lineage: Eukaryota > Metazoa > Echinodermata > Holothuroidea > Aspidochirotida > Holothuriidae > Holothuria > Holothuria scabra. Next base: position 39,939,165 of record CM074186.1, read on the forward strand.
TAATTTGGTAAGCAATATTACTACAAACAAAACTTCTGGCTTACATGGACATCATTTAAAATAAATACCAATCAATGTATAAGATTTTGACATCCCAGGAATTTGTAGATTTACACTGATTATCAGTCTTTATTATTTCCATTTCTTATTGCTGCATCCACTATCCACTAAGGCAAGTGATGAGTGTTATATTGAAACATTTCACAGTGCTCAAAATAAAATTCAAAAAAGGCATAGCCAAAATGAGCAAAATTGCTATTGGTCTGTGTTATTCCAATGGGATATTTTTGAGGGGCATCTGGGCCATCAGGAAGGGTACAATAGCCATGGATATCGCTGCTATCGCTGTTATTTCGAACCCTGGTTTCGTAGAGATAAATATCTATCAAATGTACTGTAGCAGATTTAAACATATTGTCATGACAAGGCCACACTGGATCATACTCAGGTCAGTTTAAAAAAGTAATACATACACACTTACTGGTTACAACACTCAAACATCCAACTCATACAACTCATGGCATACAACTCAACACCCAGTCCCCCTCTGAGGATTGCAGAATACGTAGGTGGTATTTCTTTACCTGAAGCCACTAACCGGTCAAGGGTCTGAACTGTGTTTGAAATCAAACTTGAACTTGAACCACTTTTGAAACTTTATTTAAAGTTTACCACTTGATAACACATTTTTATCAGAGTATTGTTAAAATGTCATATGACTACATTAACACTCATAGGTGATATACATCCAAAGGAATATACCGTACTGTTTAGTTTTATACACATAGACACAGCATATCGTCAACTGATTGTTTACATATTTGAGTGAAACCCTCCCCTCCACCTATCCCCCATGACTGGGGGTTGCACATCTACTGTATTTCCTGCATATCATAAGGGCCAACTGAAGGGGAGGACACAAACTGCATTTGAACTTGGAAGATAGCATACATTTTACTCATTGCCAATCTACTTTTATTTAGTGCTGAGTACTACAGTATATAAACCTTTTCAAGTTCTGTTGGTTTGTTGTTAAGTGGCCTAGCTAAATGCAAATAATTGGTCCTGGTCGACGATGAAAACCTATGCTAGTAAATGTGTATTTCTATAAAGATTAGCAAAAGATAAACTTGACACACTTGTGTGAATCTCCTAGCTGTTACAAAAGTTGTTGTTTGAGAAATAAGGTGCTGTGAATAACAATGTTCTTTCAAAGAATTTGGGTACTTAATTGTTGTATTCATGTCACATTTTGGCTGAAATGTTACAGATTCAATATAAAAATTACATACAGAGACTGGAGCCCAGCAGGCATGTTCTTAGACTCAGACAGTGGCTCCTTTTTTTGGTCATGTGATGATCTTGTCTATATAGTTTCAGACGTCTGAGCATATCCTAAAAGATTTCATATCTCAGGCTTAGCGATTTAATTGCTAGCAGGGTTTTAGACCTTGAGGCACTTTTTATTTCCTTTTTTCCTACAGTGTATATTTAGCGAAAAGTCATTCCATTAACAGAACCACTGCATATACTTTACATTGGTACATCTAGACATGTTAGTTGACATAAATCTGATGGATGACACATTTCATACAGTAGTAGTACTTGATTTAACCAATCCAAAGAATTTGCTACTTATGACAAATGCATTTTATGGCTGCAGCAGCATCATAGCTGCAAAAGAAGAGCTCATAATGTGAAAGAATCAAAGCAAAGAAAGGATGTTTGTTTTTTTTTTTAATTTAATGTACAATTCAGTACACTAGCATATGGCTGGATTTATTATAAGGGAACTTTACCATGAGCAGATTTTTTTGGAGGGCCAAAATTAATCTTTCAACATAACAGATTCTGCATGGTACACAATAATATGAACAGGGCAGGACAATATGACATATGGCACTGTCCCACTGTTAATTGCATTTTGGAAAGGATGAGCATTATCTGCAATTGAACTCAGTGTGTTTCTTTTAATTTTAATTTTAATGTTCAAAGTCAGTACACGTAGCATATGACTGAATTTAAGATAACATTACCATGAGCAGATTTTATGGGGGCCAAAAATAATCTGTTAACGCAACAGATTCTGCAGGGTACGCAATAATATGAACGGGGCAGAACAATATGACATATGGCACAGTCCCACTGTTAATTGCATTTTGGAGAGGATGAGCATAATCTGCAATTTGACTCAGGGTGTTTCTTTTTATTTTAATTTTAATTTTAATGTGCAAAGTCAGTACACATAGCATATGGCTCATCCAGGATTTAAGAGAACATATTACCATGAGCAGATTTTATGGGGGCCAAAAATAATCTGTTAACGCAACAGATTCTCCACGGCACACATTAGTATGAATAGAGAAGGACAATATGACATATGGCACTGTCCCACTGTAAATTGCATTTTGGAGAGGATGAGCATTATCTGCAATTATACTTGAGCTACAAAAATTATGTTACTTTCCTGCCCTGGCTTTAAAGAATGGGATTATATGACTACAGTTAGCAGGGTGGGGGGGTGGGGGGTTAACAGTGTGATTGTATATATTACTTGCTGGGGGAATTATATGGTGTCACTTTATTTCGATGCATAGGAAGGAGTTGCTAAGAAGGGTTGAATGCAGATAGTTCAAATGCTTGCATGCACTCACTCCTTCATCACTCTGTTCCCCTTATCTTAAAAACAATAGGTATTCATACTTTCCCATACATGCTGAAATGTAATTCCAGACTTTATTGTGAACTATTTTTTTTTACTTCCATTCTATTCCAAGGTATTGCATGGGAACTGGTTAAGAGGCTTCAATTAAAAGACATATCAAGAAGAAGTTTCTTGCTAATGGTATATTTCTTTTTTAATTTGTTTGCTGGGCACAGGTAGAGCCCCTCCATTCTTGCTTATGTCTTGGCTAAAATTTCTAGAATTACTATTGCAGTATAGAATTACTATTGCAGTATAGAATTACTATTGCAGTATAAGAATTACTCATGATGAAACGTTCCCCCTTACTTTTTGTTACATCCTTCATTTCTGCCTGATTAACTCTTATCGCTTCAGGGAGGAAAAGAAGCTCACTACATGCAGACTTGATTAAGTCAAGTTTCATATCTGATTTATTGATTGACAGTAAAAGATGTTTTTCAATATACAAAAAGTTACGTAACATTTGGGGTTAGCTAACAGCTCAGTCAGCATAAGTTAATTGCTTTTCAGGCAGTGTGAACACAATGAAAGCATAGGTCATTTGAGGTCACAGATCATGTATCAAACTCAGATATTAGTAACACCCCATACCACCTTTGGTGTACTTGGGTGTTTATGTTCCTTTTTCAAGAAGCGACATCACAGCATGTTATTTGCTACACTATTTTAAATGACAACACAGATGATTTACAGCCACTCATGTAAGTATATGGAGTTTGATGATGTAATACACGATAAGTTTTGTGATCATAAGTTCCTATCACTAACCTTTAGTTTCAATGAGCAATATATCTTTTGATATCAAATAGAGGCTTTTCACGTGACGTCATAATACTCTCCGGTGGCCATGTTGTAGTACATGTAACTGCATAGTAAACCACACTTGACGCGCTTGCTCATTGAATGTGTATACACACCGTGCATACCAAAGTGCACACTGTGCAGCGCGTTCAGCACAAAGCCACGTGTATTTGGCATGATTGTCCTCCAGCATGGCAGTTCTGTGACGTAATTGCAAAGCCTCTATAGGCAATCCATTGCAACCTAAGGTGTTTGTTATCCCGTGAGTAGAGACTGCACATTTTCTTAAACTTTTAATAGTACTATAAATGCATGGAAACCAAGTGAAAGTTTATGCAAAATAGATTGTTTCTTATAATAATGTTTTTAGATACACCCTCGGAGTATTTCAAGCAGGAAGATTGAAAGTTGCATTGTTTGCAGTATATTGCAGGACTGGATCCAAGATATTGAAAAAAGGACAGGAGAGTGGGGGTGGGGGGGGGGGTTGCTGCAGAGATTGCCATTCTGGGAGTCCTAGTACTGAAAAGCTATTACAAAAATACATTTTATGCAAAAGTAGGGGTCACATGCCCCCACACTTCCACTGGGTCTGACCCTGCATTGGGTGGCTTAAACCCTGAAGCCAGCATTCTTTGAAGGCTAAGCTTATATCTCACTAGATTTGTAAGATCTTCAGTTTGTTTTCCAATTATTATTCTATTACTGGAAATTCATAACTTTGCAATTGGATTTTGTTTGAATATTTTCCTTCATCTGAATTCAGATTCCTTTAGCGTTCCTTCAGTGTCCATTAGCCCATGCAGTCATTATAAAACACCCTACTCAAGAAATCCTACTGTGCACTGGCCTTAGTACTAGATATAATTCACAACAGCCCAGCTAAATAGTTATGATATCAATATTTCAGTTTTGGCCATAGCACTTGAAAAACATGTGTATCAATTCGCTTTATATGCAATAGTGTGTTGAAACCCACTGCCTGAAAGAATGACATTCAAGATAATATGAATGTCACAGACCATAGCTTGTTTTTTTATTAGATATATTGTTTACCCACTCTGTGGAGAGCATACTGTGCAGTGGCTACCCTGCACTTACTTTCTCACCTCTTGGTGTCATGCAGCAAACTGTCATAATGTTTCTGATACATTTTTGTTTGCTCATAAGAGAGGTCTAGGTCTGATAAAGAAACTGCTTCTTTTTCAGCAATACATTTCATAGATTAATTATGCAATGACCTATGATTTGTGCAGAGAGAATTATCTTGAAACCTTTTTATTCGATGCATACTTATCATCAGATGGACAACTGAACAAAAAAAGGTCCATTTGGAAGTGAGGGATTTTAGGTTCTTTGCTAAAATGTATACTGGGCTAATCATGAGTTGATCACTTAACAAACTTCATAACTATACAAACATGAAAACATCCATAACCAGAATGCAAAAATGCATTGAGGTTTTGATGATACATACATGTTCTTTTCAATAAAATGCTACATTTCTTGTAACAACTGGTGACCCAAAATAACCTTTGTCTCCACCTGTAAGTAACTGGTTTTTCTTTAAACCAAAACATTTCTATATTCAAAAAGCCAAATTTCATACTGTGCCTTAAGATATTCTGCAAACAAGGTTTTCAGAGTTTGATGCCAGGTGATACCAGATGACCACTGACCGCCATCAAAAACAACAGGTACAGTACTTTCAACTCACCATAACACATCCACATACTAATTAGGAAATCCATCCAAGTTTCCTACCTTGAGATATCCCATTTTGACAAGTTTTTCAAAGTTTGACCGATCATGACCCCAGATGTCCTTTCACCTCCACAAAAAAAACCTTATACAGACCATCTTCTCACCATATTTCATTCACACACTAATTTTGTAATCCATCCACCTTTCATACCTTGAGCTATCCTAAACAAGTTTTTCTGAGTTTGACCCCAAATGACCTTTGACCTCTACCAAAATCAAAAGGGTTCTTCCTTACATCATAACGCATCAACATATCAAGTTTGAAATCAATCCAAGCTTCCTACCTTGAGATATAGTGTAAACAAGTAGTTCGGGGTTTAACCCCATGTGACCCCAAATGACCTTTGACCTCCACCAAACTTTAATGGGTTTTTCCGTATATCATAAAGCATCAACATATCAAGTTTGAAATGAATCAAAGTTTCCTACCTTGAGATATAGTGTACACCAGGATTTCAGGATTTGACCCCATTTGACCCCAAATGACCTTTCACCTCCATGAAAATAAATTGGGTTCTTTCTTACATCATAACACATCAACCTATCAAGACTGAAATAAATCCAAGTTTCCTACCATGATGTATCATGTAAACAAGGATTTCAGGGTTTGACCCCATGTGACCCCAAATGACCTTTGACCTCCACGAAAATATATCGGGTTCTTTCTACATCAAAATGCATCAACATATCAAGTTTGAAATTGATCCAAGTTTTCTACCATGAGATATCATGTAAACAAGGATTTCAGGGTTTGACCCCATTTGACCCCAAATGACCTTTGACCTTCACCAAAATCAATAGGGTTCTTCCTTACATCATAATGCATCAACATATCAAGTTTGAAATTAATCCAAGTTTTCTACCATGAGATATCATGTAAACAAGGATTTCAGGGTTTGACCTCATGTGACCCCAAATGTCCTTTGACCTCCACCAAAATCAATAGGGTCTTCCTTACATCATAACGCATCAACATATCAAGTTTGAAATTAATCCAAGTTTTCTACCATGAGATATCGTGTAAACAAGGATTTCAGGGTTTGACCCCATGTGACCCCAAATGACCTTTGACCTCCACCAAAATCAATAGGGTTCTTCCTTACATCATAACGCATCAATTTATCAAGTTTGAAATTAATCCAAGTTTCCTGTCTTGAGATATTGTGTAAACAAGGATTTTGGTTTCTGACCCCCTGTGACCTCAGATGACCTTTGACCTCAACCAAAATTAATAGGGTTCTTCCTCTTAATATGGGGTATCTGTGTACCAAGTTTGAGAACTGTCAGATTTTCCTTTCTCAAGATATCGTGTAAACAAGCAAAGAGTCACAAACACACACATACGCACATACACACATACACACATACACACGCACACACACACATACATACACACACACGCCATCATGAATGCATAGGTTTCTCTTTTCATCGAAACCAACAAACCAAAAATCAATAAAACTTCACAGCAATATTTTGTAATAAGTCTTTCTCCTTGTGCTATATTTTGGTGTTGTTTGGATTGAGTTATCTGTCGAAAATGCATCTTGAAATGTAGATGGCAGTACAAGCAGCAATTCTTACAAAGTAATCTTGAATCAATCAATTCATAAAACAAACAAATACAATCCCATAAATTACCATATTAAAGGCAAGTTTTTCAAATAATGATAAAGAATAATCTCTTTTTTATCAGAATTCTTATTTAGATCTTCATAAAAGACATTCTCATCGTTTTTAAGAGTTTTTGCAAATTTCTGGTTCATACTTTTGCCGAAACTTGAAAATCTGGACATGAATAACATTTTTGCTTTAAAAATCAAAAACGTGATGACAAATAATTTGTTTTGATGTTTTTTTTAAAGTATGCTTGGCAGGTTATTCTAAATATTGCAATCACATTGCACTTACCTGCTGCATTGGCATTTAGAAGGCAGTGATGGACTCATGATAGTGATCCATGATAACTTACTATAATTGTATGAACCTGAATATTAGAATAAGGGGCAAGTTTGAAAATTTACCATGCTATGAAATTGCTTCATTAGAAAGCAACATAGATACCCCAGTAGATCAAAGGTGGTGTGGGGTGTAACTGGTATCTGAGTTTGTTACATGATCTGTACCCTCAAATGAGCTATGAATTCATTGTGTTCACACTGTGTAAAAAGCAATAACACATACATGCTTGACTGGTCTGTTAGCTAACCCCCCCAAAATACATAACTTTTTGTGCATGTTATTATATATTTGTTGCTGTCAATCAGCTAACGATGTGAAACCTGACTAAGTCAAGTATATTTATACAAAGTGTGCTTCATTTCCTCCATGAGGAGATAAGATATAATCAGGTAGAGAAGGACTGTGTAACAAAAAGTAAGAAGGGAAGTTTCATCATGATATGCATATGTGCAAATCCTCAACATCATCATCAGGGTAAACAAAACACTGGCCAACATCTATTTATTTGTACAGAACAGTGGCCCACACCTGTTTATTTTCATGATGATGGAAGTGAAGTCATTTACAACAAAAAATTGACCAAAATCTGTAGCAATATATGCCCAACATCTCCAACAAATCAAACGACTGAAAATGTGTCCAAACACTTTCATGAAGCACAAAATGTCCGTATGACAGAGTCCCTGATGAGAATAGCAAGGGAGTGGATTCATCTGAAAACATGGTTAGATCTCACCATTTGTGAATTGCTACCCTGGATAGGGGTCTCAGGAGAGGGTCCCCTCCCACTTTAAAAAAGAAAAAAGAAATTAGGTGTCTTTATGGCAAATGATGCCACTAATAAAACAGTTATTTGTATGTATTTGTATAAGGGTTGGACATGACACACTTTCTGAACAAGTGAGGGTGCTCCCTGTGATACGTGTTCATAGTGGGGAGAAAGTATTTCTTTTATGGCTGTTTTTCAGATATTAAAGGTAAATGGTTCTATTAACAGCAAGCCGGTCTCCAATAGAAATCCAAATCTTGCCATGCAGATTATTGTGGGATGGTGCAAGATAAATTATGGAACTATTTAGATGGGAGTTAATTAAGGACACACCAACACAAATGTATGTGTTATTAACAAATGTATGTGTTATAGTGTCAGCTAAATAGATATAAATGTAGGCAGTTAATGTATTTTCCAAGTTTGAAGACATTTCAAGTCCTCTCTTCTAATTGTCTCTTACAACAGGAGAGAATACTGTGGGCATGTATATTCTACAACACCCACATTTCCCCCAAAAAATACACTATGTTCAATCTTATCAAGAACTGTGGTCATTACCAATTATATGCCCACTTAAGCATTTGAAAAATGGTCATGAATGTTAACATGTGATACCAGTTTATCTCAGAATAAACTGAAAGGGGATGTAGCCCTTCAATGCACTATACAGTTCGGGAGATAATCTCTTTCAGGGGAAATCAATTTTCACCTGATCGGGGGATTATTTTGACATGGGGGCCATTTTCAAATATCTCCCACGATGCATTGCGATCCTACCGCGCAAATTCAACGGAGATAACATTCAAAACATCCTTGCAATTTTTATTGATTTTAGGAAAGAGAAATTGGGGCATTTTAAAAAACTCTGTTGATAGGGGAACAAAAAAGCTTTGTCATGTTTGGTTGTTCACCACGCCAATTTTGAAAAATCGAGCAATTTTGCTACGTTCTTTGTCCTAAGCTTAATGTATAGACTCCACGCAGCCGCAAGTTTTGTACACCGTTTTTCACTTAAAGTGGGCAAGCCGGTCGTGCCAATACTTATGTTTATAAATACGTATTTGAAGGTCCATGGTAATTTCGTTTTTTAAGTCTTAACTATTACCTCACAATTGAATATACACACATTTATTAAACAATTTGACGACTGTGAAGAGGTAAACACTGAGTGCTCATAAATATTCATACTGTTGAGACAGGCAAATTTTCTTCCAATCGGGGTAATACTCATTTTCTCCCAAAAGCGGTTATCTCCCGAACTGATAACTACTTTGATCCCCTTTTGTCATCACTTACTTCAGAATATGTTGTAAGTTGTTATTGGAGCCGTTTGGAGTTGTTATTTGGACCCCAAAGTTGTTGGGCTTCTATTTTACCAGAATGGAAATCAAAACTGCTGCCCATTGAAGCAGCTAATTGGTGTATAGAAGGAGAAGCCAGGTACTTTAATTGGCAACCACAGTTTTCCCCAAAAAACTGTGGTAGCCATGATGGATCTCCTTAAAGGCTAATAACCCATAATGAGCCCCAGAGATTAGCTGAATCATTGGACAATAGTGCATAGATGCCAAAATAAGAAAGCTATAGTACTGTGGATTTGAGACCATGCTTTTTTTAATGATAAGTTGTGATTTTGGTGCCAGTGGCTTTGAGCTATTGCTGAGTTGCTTTAAGTTTTCACTCTGAGTGCACATTTTAAGGTCACTTGATTAAAACACAATGGCTGGGTAATCTATTTTCTAACTGTAGTAAAGGGCAGCGCGGTACTGGGTTATTGCATTCCATGAGTCACACTTTTTTCTCTCAAGCAGTTGGGATGGGATTAAGGGTGGATTTTTGATTGGGGTAAACTTTGATTAAGAATAATAAGTGTTGTGGTACATGACCGCATACGTGCTAAGATATAGATTGGTGACACAGCGAAAAACTTACTTCATGTTGTGAATACATCAGCGTCACCTCTTCCTCATCATCTGAAAAGAGAAATTAGAGCACAAAATATTAACAGACGGTCAAATTTAAATTACAAAAGCAGCCCCCAGATTTACTTAAAAAACATCAGCTTAATCTCCCAAATTTCCCCTAAATACTCTTTCAAGTATCTTTTATGATAGCATTTTCAAGACATAGATATTGCATGTGTAGGATAATTCAGACAGTGCCTTCTTGTGTAAATTCCACAACTACGTGTGAAAAGCAACTCATGCTTCCTAAGAGCCATTCATAAAAAAGGACAGAGTACTATATAAATCCAAACTGGAGTGAGTGCATTTTCCCTTTAATCCAAAATACTTTAAAAAAATCTTTAAAAAATCTTTACCAGATAAATAACTACAGACTGAAACAAAAAAAAAATTGATCAGGCTAAAATAAACATAAATTAAATAAAATCTGCCAAGAAGTAAATGTAAGTACACATGTAGTGTACATAAATAAAATTTAATAATGCTACAACATATGTACAGTTTCAAAAGAAAAAAATTATTTATATAACTATTCAAACTCTGAGACACAATGTGCAGCATTCACAGAATTTGAAGTATTTCCAGTTTTAATTGGGGCAAATTCCAACTGACGTGAATGCTCTTCATTCTCCCCCTTCTCAACACTTTTTTTGTTTACCTCAGATTCCATCGACCCAACTACTGTAACATGGGGGGGGGGAGGAATCAGACTGTCGCTCATTATTAAGCCACTGCACCCTAAACCCTTCCCTTACAGTCTGACAATTGAAAGCCATTAAACTTCCCTTGTAGGTGCAAGAAATCAATGTTTTTGAAGCTAAGATTTAGTGAAGTTCATTTCTGAGGTATAAACTTTGCACCAACACAAATAAAATTTCAATGGGTCAGAGTTAACCTATTTTTCCACCAACTTAATATTAAAAATTGCTTGATTAGCACAGTTTTAAGTGTCAACTCAACAACGTAGCTTGTGTTCAGTGATAAAAAAATGTCTGACAGCTCTACAGAACCTGTAAACAAAGTTGAAGCCAATAACAGAGACCAATACTTTACATGTATTTGTCCAAAAAATATAAGTCTGCTGGATTAATTATGCCATTGGGAATGACTTTATTAGTGATTATTCAGTTAAAATTCATCGGTCACAGCATGAACTGATGTGAGCTATTCAGACACAGAAAAGTGTTGACAGGATCTTTTTAACGATACTGGTAATTACTTTCAAGAATTGAATCCTACAAAGATTAATTTAACTTCTTAAATGTAACCCAACCTTGACAAAACTTTTTACTAGAGTCACCGGATTCCTTCAATAGACCTCTACCAATTAAAGGGCAGGTCTCAGCAGTCACCCCCAATTTATTTTGAAGTGACAATTAAATCTCACAATTTTCATCCTCTCTTCAAATTACCTTTCATAATATTTTAGGATTTCAATATTGCATATGCAAGGTTAACCAAGCAAATATTTCTAGTAAACTTTCACAGTTGAAGAGAAAAATCTGGTCACATGACTCTCAAGAGCCAATCACAAAACAGAACAGTCTCATACAAGTTAGGGTGACTGCAATTCTCCTTTAACCATTTGACCTTTACAATCCAAAGTGTGTGCAATAATCACTACACATCTATCTTCATGTTCTTGACTTGATGATTTAAAAATGATTCCAGGGACCGAAAGATAAGTATCTAAGCTCTTTGTCAGGGAACTGTTCACTCTTAAAATGTAAGTTAAGAAATCATTTCATGATGACTTTTGTGGGATACATGGATGGATGATTTGGCATTAATAGGCAAGCTGAACTTACAAAAAACATTGAGTGTTTTGTCCGAGTGCTATTTAAAGAAATAAAGTACATGTAAATTATACTGATAACTAAGTGAAAGCTCTGAAAAACAGTAAGATATTACAATATTATGCTGCCAAGGACTTAAAAGTGTCTTGGCCCTGAAACTTGATCCATCAACCATGGTCTACTCTCCCACGATATTGTTAAATCAAAGAACCACAATGTTGGACATTATGTGAGTCGCAAACAATTAAAACTGTCCACAGAAGCTGGCAGCTGGGAGATTAATAAAAACAAAGAATTTTCCTTGCTACTTACTGAATAATTAATATAAAGATATGGTAAAGATCCTGCTATATAACCAAATCTTGCATCTAACCTTGCTTTTAATGTTACAGAATCTCACCCCAAACTTCAATTTTTGTAGGATAACTCCACTGAAACAACTCAAATTACACAGCTCTTGATTAGCAACAAGTTCAAAAAATGCAAAAGTTCTAGAGCTCATATTACACAGAATGAACTGTACTGAGAGAGAAAAGCATGTCTACCATGTGAATCTCATAAACCATTAACAGATGCAAAACTCACAAATAATCCTGCACTACTTTGAATGTATCAAGTATTGGGTTTGCAAAATGAGGACACTTACACTATAATCATGCATGATCATAAGATGCTACCATACTCAATTTTTTCCCCTTTTTAAGCTCCCAAGTAAAGTGGTGTGTTACTTGTTGACCTTTATCTCTTAACACATTATACATAATTTAACACCTCTTTTAGTTGATAAAGCTTATAAGAAATGAGCAACTCTCCATTAAAATTGACATGCCCCATTGCTTTATTGTGTTTTTCCACTACTTTGTATCAACATCTTAATACGCAAGGATCTCCCAGTGCATATGCCTCAACAATGCCCTGGGTATGGTTTTTAAAATCTGCCAAAAAGCTTTTGCATTTCCATATCCTCATAATACTGAACTTTTACTCTAGCAAGCCATTAATTTTTCCCACAGCTGCCACTGCTCTGGGCAACTTTAGCCATGAAGGAAGGAACTCAATATTTCAAAATTCTGTGATGGAATTCCTTGGAATAGCATATTAAGTGCATCAACTGTCAAGATGATGATTACCCTACTTTTGTCGCCACAGTTCAGTGAAAACCAATGGAATGTGTTAATTGGTTTTTCATATCAGCTACAACTTGAAATGTGAGAACTTGTGCACTACATTCAGGTTTGAACATTTTGGAAGAGTTTTTTGAACCTACATAAGACGTTAATACCAAAGCTTTTCTTTTTACAATTGTTTAAATGACTTGATGAAGCTTATGAATCATTTACTGAGGTTGTGCAGAAATGAAGGTATAACATCCTGACTACTTTTAAGGAGGCAACAAACTTATGTGCAGTATGGTATCTTTTTTTTTTTTTTTGAAAATAAGCATTTTTAACCAATGGTGCTCTATAAATTTAGGCCTCTATCTCAGATGATATACAAAAGGCTTTATAAGGCTCATGACTTGCATTAAGTTTTATCAGAGAAAATGAGTGAATCCTAGTCATTTTATATTAGGCAACAAAATTACTCAATAAAGTTCACAAAGCATAAGTCAAAGCAGAGCTTCTCAACCTTTATTAACTTGAGGACCACTTTAGCTCTTAGAATTTTTCTGAGGTCCACATCACAATAAGTTTTTGAGAAAGACATTACTCTTACCTTGAAAAAAAAAATCAACAATAGGAAATGCCAGATACATTATTGTTACACTGTTAGTAGTAAACAGTCTGAATCTAAACCAGTGTGAAATATTTCATTGTATTTTTGCTGTTTAATTTTTCTTTAGTTTCTGATTTCTTTTGGTGGATATTGTAACCCAACTGGGACAGCATTGCAGTCCACTGGTAAGGCTAATCACCAGTGGAGAAGTGTTGAATTAAGGTATAATCCTCAACCAACAAACACTTGAGTATGCCTGATGTTAGTCATCTAAGCATTAAATGTAAACAGCAGGCATACAAAACCTTACAAATATCAGCTGAATCTACTAGATTTTCAATACTCTTTAAAATACGTACCCTTTATAAATTATATGATTATCCAAATAATACTTATCATATAAGAACTACTTTCACTCTTCATTATACAATTCAAAAACAAAAGTGATCATTACATAACTTCTTCAAAGTAAGATGGCTGCATTTTTCCTTTTAGAGCAAACACAATAGATCAAAGGAAACAATTCAATGGTTTGCACCTCCTTGCAGATTCACTCAAGCTGCAATTCCCCCCAGGCCAAAACTCATTAAATTCAACTTGCTATTTTTGTCTTAATAAAGGGCCAATCCTCTCACCCCAAAGTACAATTCTTGTACAGGTTTACAGAAATTCTCAATAGGCTCACCTCTTTGAGTGACAGCTAATTCAAAAAATGCAGAGTACCAAAGCTAATATTATTGAACATGAACCCTACTGAAAGTGTTTTGGTTATACACATTGAGCTTTTCTATACTCGCCCTGAGGTAATAAACTGAGATTGTGTCTGGATGAGGATGAATTTCAGACAAATGTGGGAGGAGCTTAAAATAAGAAGGTTAGGAGAATGGGTACTGTATGGGGTGGGAGAACTGGCCCTTTAATTTTAGTCTTTTTTCTAAAAGATAACAAGCAGTAACGATGCCAACAGTAATGTTCTGCATCAATTCACTTCACCATCTTCATACACTTGTTTGTGTTTTTTTTTTCTGTCCAAACGATGGCGAAGTCAGTCCAAATACTCATTAAACTGTGCCAACGTGCAAATCAATCCCACAAGAGACAAAAATTAATTACCCCAAAAGGATTATGTTTCGTTAGAATTAGACCAAAATAAATAAAAGCTGTTATGGATCTTGCATTCCGTTCACCAACTCTCATCATGTTTCAAAAACACCTTCTGTAAATAACATGTTTTTACACATCCACAGGGTGTTATATCATGATGGGATAAGGCATAACAGTGACATCAGTGACAGAAGAAACATGCACTATAGATTTCACCGAATTGTTCCAGAGTAAATGAGATTCTAAATCACATGGTCTTTCTGCAGATGTGGTATCACATCATACACTCATATTACCGAATTCTGTGTATACATTGGTGGAACTACAGTTTAAGGAAAATGCAGTGACTTAACTGGAATTAGTGTAACTTTATATCCTTATTTACAAATGGTTTTTGTGACACTATTTTCTCTATTTTTGTCACCTTTAAGAGTTACTGATGTATTTGGGGAGAGGGAGAAGATAAGATGAGGTAGGCCTTAAAGTGAAATTATTATGAAATTTGTCTTGGAATTTTTATGAATACATTTGGGAAGTTAAGAATGCATTGTGCTCAGCAGGTATTATTTTCTTGCAGTTTCAAGCTGTCAACAACTGAGAAATTCTCTTAAACAGTCATCCTACGTGGTAGAAGAAAGTTGAAATATATACAGTAAAAAAAATTTAAAATTAAAGTGATTTTCCCACAAACTGCCTTTTTAATCCTGATTAAAATCTTTGGCACACTTTTGATGCAGCATTGACAAACATGTAGGTAGTCATTCAATCCTAAAGTGCGGGGCATACAAGAAAATATTTGGCTCCATAGACCCTCACATTGCTGGTTAATGAGGTTCTCCAGGTACTATGGTATGCTTACAAATGACTAGAAATACAATTGAAAATTTGATTTGTTGGAAAAATTTTCCCTTGTCAGGACACCTTTGCCACTGGTATGGTATTGCTTAAAGGGCACGCATGCCATGACGTCTCTTCTTGAGAAAGCAACATAGACACCCCAGTACATCAAAGGCGGTGTGGGGTGTAACTGATATCTGAGTTTGTCACATGATCTGTGCCCTAAAATGAGCTAAGCTTTCATTGTATTCACATTGCGTGAAAAGCAATTAACACATGCTTGATTGACCTGTTAGCTGCTAACCTCAAATGTTACGTAACTTTTTGTGTATTTTAATATATCTGTTACTGTCAATCGATTAATCAGACGTGAAATGTGACTATATCAAGGGTGGGTGTAGTGAGCTTCATTTCCTCCCTGAGGCGATAAGAAGGAGAATGTAACAAAAAGTAAGAAGCATCTTTTCACCATGAGAGCAGTCATCCCAAATTGAAGAAGTGTAGTGGACTGTCCAGTTTCACAATTGGCTGTTGGGAGTCATGTGACAATTTTTTCTCTTCAAATGTGAAATTTACTGGAAATAACTGCTTGGTTTACCTTCATATGCAAAATTAAATTCATAAAATGTAAAGAAAGATTCTTTCCAGTGAAATAAGATGAAAATTGTGTTATTTAGCTTTTTCTTTGGATTCAAAACAAGAACAAGTTCATTGGAAGATTTGCAGACCTAAGAGATCACTTTTCCAATCTTTGAGGACATCACCCTATTAGGTCTTGTCACTATAAATCCTGCTGAAAGTTCTCAGGCATAACGTCATGCTCTTTTAGCATATCCACCCATCAAATTATTCAGTTTTGGGAGAACAGCATAGTAAAATATCACCTTTGCTTGACCTGAGATGTATTGAATGCATATTTGTCATTATTAACCACTTCCGTCTGAAGCACCGTGCATGACAGCTTTACCTGGTGGGTAACCTCAAGAGTACTCTTAATTATGCTATTGGGTCATCCAATGATGGCATCACACCTAGATTGGGATATTTAACACCAAATTCTTCCATTCTGGAACAAACTAGGCTTTGTCCATCTTTCTGATTTTCTTTTTGTGTTTTTACTACTTATTACAGTACAGTTCAGACTCTATAGTAGAATTGATTATTAAGGTACGTGCATGTTAACATTTACTATTATAGCACATCAACTTATTCCGAAGAAGCTGTTCTTGAAATCTGTACCATATGCTTGCAGTAGGAAGCAGGAATTTGACATTATTGGGGGAAGATTTCAGTTGCTTGCTTACTGAAATCATCAATAACTTGTATGCAAAATTTGAAAACTATGGTAGGCAAAGTCTCCTCTAAAAATCAGAAATTATACATGGGGCCAATGCACTTAGTATGAGAAAATGTCACTCACTGGAAATTTCAGTTTTGCGGAACTTAACACACATCAGGCTATGGGAAAGATTTAAACCCTCCCTTTTCATTTTTACCCCAAAACATCGATGCATCAAATTGGCAAGCCATTGCCTCATAATTGTATCATTGCACCTTAGGGTAAATACTGCTAGCCTAAAGTTGTAAATTTATTAAGGAATACCTGTATATACTGAGAGATTAATCTTAACCTGTGTTTCCAGTAGAGGGGGGAGAGGGGATATGGCCCCCCTTTACAAAAGTTTCCACAAAAGGTGGTTAAAATTCCTCTCCCCCTCCTTTTCATTTCCATAAAAATTAAACAATTGTCAATATCTTTGCTTCTTTTTTACATAGAAGACATTTTTGCAGCAGTGTTTGAAATTACACAAGTAAATGGCCTTAAAAACTCTTCACATTGCACCTTACACTGGCCTGGAAGCAAGCTTTTGTACCCAAGAACCCACTTGTAACTTTAACCTAGGACAGAACCACTTTGGACCTGGGATTTAGCAGTAGCCAATCCCCCCCCCCCTTTTTTTTTGTATTTCTGGTGGAATCCCTGTTAACCGTGTTAATCGAAATGCCCATTTGTCCTTTGTGTTCATACTCTAAAGTTTTGTGACAAAATACAAAAATCACCTTTTGAACTTACCTATGAAACTAATGAATGAATGTAGCTCATTTTTTGATCTTCATATTAAATGTTTGAGCAAGCATATTAAATGTTTGAGCAAGCATAAGATGGTCAAGTCCTTTTGAAGTTTATAAATAGTGAATAATTCCCAAGCCCCCAAACCACAATCCAAACAAAGTCCTTCAGTTTGCTTTCTTCATCAGTGAGCTGGAAAATTGTTTGCTTCAGCTAGCAGAACAGTTATATCCTCATCTTCATTTATCCTTGGGTGACTTCCAGCTTTATTTAGTAATTGTCAGTTATCAAGGGTCTCTGACCAAATACAAGATTGGAATGTTATATATGGTTGTCTTAAAGGAGCAGTCTTCCTAATGCAAGCGAGGAGTGATATGACAGGATTCATGAAGAAGTCTGTGTAACTAATGATTCGTTTGTTTCTCTTTTATGCATGACATGTTAATTGTGACAAATCACACTCTATGGGTAGCCATGCAGTCTAAACTGGATATGGCCTAAAATTTATACCCTTATTCATTAATTAAAGGGAAATAATGCATTTGTTTTGGAAGAAAAATTCATCCTTTTAAAACTAATATTTACTGACATAGGGTGATAGATTTTTAAGGCAGTATAGTAGTCTCCTTTTCAAGAAATAAGTTTTCCACAAATAAAATTTCAATTGTTTGTTGCTCAAGAACAGTTTGTTCACCCAGACTTTTGACATTTGAAAGGATGCAATGTCCATGGCTCTTCTTGCACATAGTATTTTGAAGAGATGTAGCAGCTATTGCTGGGGTTTGTGATTAAGATTGAATTGTTGAATTGTGTCTAGGCCATTTTCTTGTACTCTTAAGAGTTGGAGCATTTTATACACAATGTTTCCCTTTAAATATTTCAATTAGTCTACATACAATGTGCAAACTGTCTGGGGAAATATATGATTTTTGATTGCATGAAAACATTTTTGCTGTCTTAAAGGTACATACAAGGTTGCCCTAACTTTACTAAAAAGCATATCAGTTGAATTTTTGATATCTCATTGTCTTGATAAATATCTCTCAAAATATTTCAAAACAAAAATATATTTTGTTAATCACATGTACCCCAAACTTTTGATACTGGTACAGCATAATTGGTGACAAAATTTTCCTCATGCAGTAAGGTTAGGTTAGGTTAGTTGGAGTTTTACAGCCCAGTTTCCAACTAATTCGTTCAGGTCAAGCTGACCATAGCTTTTTTTCCAATTGCAGCTCACTGGCTTTTTTTCCCTACTCCATTGCTTTTGCTGAGCACCAAGCACAACAATGGCAGTAAAAGCTTGCTTTTTAAAGTCTTTGGTATCACCTGGCCGAAACTCAAACTCCTGACAGCAAGTCTGATGCTCTGACCACTTGGCCATGCAGTCTATTTTCCAGACAGTAAGAGATTTATTCCTGATTTAAGAATGCACACTGTAGTTGCTACTTTCATCATTGTCAGGATACTCTTAATTCTTATTAAAAATCTACAGATTCTTTAATACTACAATATCTATAAATCACATCTCTTTAGTTTGTCACATTTGAGTGTCAAGTGGTTTCTAAATATCAACCGCATCTATTACACTCATGGGCATCAATCGTGGGGGAACAAGCAAGGGGGTGTGCATTCCCTAACATTTTGGAAATACACCCATCAACTTTAGATTTTTACACAGTGAATTTTTGAGAGCAATGGCCATGTCCCCCTGCCCCCCTCCTGCCATCCCACCCCCCCCCCCCCCACACACACATCCAAATTCAATTAAAGATTGATTCCACTGATTGCACATTCTCTACCCTTCTACCATTAACATTATCAATAATCTTTGACAAATTAAACATGACAACAACTTATTAAGCTTTCTGACATCAGAAGAAAATCCCTTCCTCTGGTAAATCCTATCAAGAGCCTCTTATCTTCAAGTCATAATTCACTATCATAAACATGTGCTCCAATTTTTAAGTAACTGTTCATCATCATTGCACATGGAGACTGAGCAGTGCTCACTGATTCACATGGTTTAAAGTTGCCAATACATTCAACACACCTCATCAACTCTGGCAGATTTTAAAAGTCAGGCAGAATAAGCTGTACTGACATCACGCAAAAATCCTTTGAACAGAGGGAGATTTGATGAGCCTGTCATCTTTTCTCATAATTCAAAAGACCTCAATGTCTGTCTCTAATTTATTCAGTATTGGCCACTGCATGTTTTGATTGTCAACTGGTCCTTGTTTCACAATCAATTATCTATCATACTGCTACATCTATATGTAATATTAACACATCTCACAAGCTCTAGCAGATATTTAAAGTGGCAACTGGACATGTGCTGAAGTCAAGACTAAAACCGTTTAAAAAACAGAAAAATAATTTGATGAGCCTTTCATCTTCAAGTCATAATTCCACAGCTAGGACACAAATTATGTTCCCAATTTAATAAGCACATTGACCACTGCACTTAATGTAAGTTGTCATGTCCAGGTATATTGAGTTCATGAACAATCAGGTTAAATTACACATTCTTAGATGGTGTTCCTGATGTGAGCTTCTCTTTCAATCACCCCGCTGGGTGGTGCATACCTGAGATGACTATCACAGGGCAGTGTTCATACCAGTCATTGCTTGCTTGACACCACATGCCAATGTGAAATAAGATATGGACAATCATAAAACAAAGTAACAATAATAGTAATTATTTCACCTCACAGAAGAAAGCAGTTTTGACTGATTTAAACACATTTTGCTTTGAGTCCACTGTTATTTTAAACTATATTTTATTATCTCACTTTGAAATAATGATGTAAGGTTCAACAGTGAATATGTCATCTCACTTCAAAACAGGATGAAACACTGCATGGCACTGTAGAGTACAAAAAGGCTTCATGGCACAATTACACATTGCAATCTGTGCTTCGAAATGGGGATACAAAGATTACCTGTAAAAGCTGCTTCATCCTCAGTCATAACAGGCTAAAGAAAGGGGAAACCTATGAAGACTACCTTGACAGGCCCACTGTGACATGTTTCCTCTAGAGCAATTTGACAACTCTTGCCTTGAGAAATATCTATACATGTCATTGTACCAAAGTGTACACATGCCAGCTGCCTAAGCAGCCAAGTAATACAATATTAACCTCCCACTGTCAGTCTAACATTTGGCTGGGATAAATTCATGAAAAATGCCCTCTTCCCCCTCCTTCCCCAATGCTTGTCTTGAAGTGTGGTTTCTTTCTGAAGTTCTCCCAAGAGCTGATACCTGTTGCTTCTTGATATAGGTGTTTACAAGGTAAAAACTGTTGTACAACTGTATCCAAGATTATTACATTACATATTCTAATCTTGTAAAAACCTGCATTAATGAATCTTCACTTCATTGGTAGCCTTTGGTTCAAATGATGAAGCTTTGAAACATCCATAATAATTTTCCTGTTTGCCATCTACATACTTTTCATTTTTTTTTATTTTTTCCATGCAAAATTTAAATGTGATGAAGACAACCAACAAAAAATTATATGAAGATTATAAGCACTATATAATGGAACATGGTTTAAGAAAGGTTGCACAGCCTAACAGTGTCTGCCTTTATGTTAAATGGAATGGTTGTCCTGCAGGTAACCATTTAGTACATAAAATGGTTGTCAAGCAGATACTTTGTAAGTTAGATAGGGTTTTGTGGCTCAGTTTGTAACAAATTTGATTAAGTCAAGTGGTCCACAGCCTTATTTCCAGTTGTGGCCCACTGGCTTGATTTTAAGAGTGTTAATTTCTTATTAAAGATTTAATCATTTAATCCGATATTTTTTTGATTAGTTGCATAATTTGTATTTTCATACAGAAATTCCCCCAAGCCCAAATGCTACTGGCTCACAAATTTAATCCTGGAATGCAAATTCCAAACTTATGTGGCATATATTATAAAACATAAATTTACTATTGCATAGAGAGGGTTTGGAACAATCTTTTTAAAAATTTTCATTCGGAATCAAACTATTACAAACATTACAACCATTGTTTTACAGCAAAACTGGAAGTAAACGAGTCAGAGCTCTCTGGCTCCTTCACCATGCTCTGCTTTAGTGTAAGCCTACACAAACTGTAACATAAAAGTCTTTAGTCGATCCATTTATTGTGATGATTGTCTATGTAACTCTCTTCCTCCCTGCCTGCAAACTGTATAATTCTTTGACAATTCATATAACCACAGCCTTTCACAAAAGTACCACAAACATGTTTCAATCTCCCTCTTTTTCTTTCATCTGTTCTGAAAAATATCCATAATATACATAGAATGTTCCACTGTGTCTATGACATTGAAAGTGTATGAACCACAAGCCCACTCCTCTTGTTTTCTGCAACAGAGCTCAACCCTCACTGGTCCATGTAGGATATGGAGGGCATGCCGTAGTGGAAGCGCTCTCTTTATGGCGTGAGTGAAATACTTCAAAACAAGTTGTAGACCGACAAATTTCCTACACCAGTATGTACATACATAGATGGTGAACAGTTGCATCACACATCCCAACTTTTATGCACATGAAGTTAGATGAGATTGAACAACACACCAACACAAATTTGTTACAGGTAGTTTCATCCACCTTAATAAAAAAGTTCAAAGATAAAAAAGTTCAAAGTTTACATTTATTTTCAAGTATGGTTCAAGATTAAGTTTGCTTTCCCTTCATTGTTGCCTCTTACAACAGGTGGGAAATACTGTGGTCATATTCTACAAACCCCAGTCCACAAAAGGCTTTATACAAATGAATGACATGCAAATGACAAACCCGTAAAGAAATGCTTGGCTGGGTAGCAGCAATTAAAGTTTTGAGTTTTGTCTTTTAATTTTTTTTTTTTAATCTGAAAATTAGTGTTTTACTAAGAGCTACCTACCCCAGTTGAATAAAGGAAAATTTACAGCAAGATTGAAGCAGTGCAAACATTGTATGTGCATGATCCATGACATGCAATTAATTCAAAATGATCTCTCACTTAATGATTATTTGATCAACAATTAATTGCCCATAAAATGATAATCACCCATAGCCCTTCTTGTTTTCTCCACTCCCTTGCTTATGCTGAACACTAAGTACAATGGCAGTGGGTTCCATTTTTTTAAATTTTCGGTAATGATTCAAACTCCAAACCAACCAGCAGCAGGTTGGATGCTCTAACCACTTAACCCTGCAGTTGGTTAATAGTTCTGCAGGGAATTAGGTCCCAATGATTTTTCAGAAATTCTACTTGTAGCATTTATAAAATTTTGCTCAAGTCAAACAACCAAGACAAAAAAAATGAAAGGAAAAACATGTGGTAATTTGCAACTGGCATTCATTAAAAGTTAAGGAATTGCAACCCTTCACTGCAGAAGTTTGTATTTTGCAATTGTTTTGATATGTTAAAAGGTCACTAGAAATTGAATTCATTTGGATAAGGTTTAGATGCTAATTTTTACAGCTTTCCCTACCCCTAGCTTTCCAGTTGTAACAGTTCAAGCATATATTTCAGTTTCCACTGTAATTACCCTGCATTATCACCAGACTCGCTTTTTCAAATTGATTCATCCCTATAACATATTTTATGGAATTTTTAAAGGCTCAAACAGTTAAAAGTCCTCACTACATATTCACTATTAATACAAAACTTGACAAATATCCTTATGAACTTTGCCAAATGTGAAGCAAATTACATCTGAAATATAAATTATTCATGAAAATGCTGACAAGTTTCCTGGTAAAACTGTTCTTTTACATCCAAATACTTTCAAGCATTTAAGTCCATGCACTTGTGATTCCCCTCAGGCCATTAACCCAAGCAATGTTTTGATAACGCTGCCCTTCCTTACACATTCCTGAGAATTCAAACCCACTTTTACGATGCCTGTGTCCACTCAATTGATTTTTTGTTTAAATATATTGCATCACCATTTGGTGAGTAGACTGAAATGAATATCTGTGGAAGGAAGTGAGTTTGCTCATCTCCTTCAGATTGATTGTATTTTCATTATTTCAGCCCTACAGGTCAGGAGTACTATGTCCTTGCTTTGATTTGCCATTATCACACTGTCTTGTACTGACAAATAATTGTGAAAAAGCACTGTTGTGGTTTTGAAAATTTTTGGTGAGGGGCTCATCCAAAAATAATAATTTGTCAATCAACAAAGAAGGGAAAAAACAGAGGTTTCAAATTTTATTAGAATAAAATTCTGCTCAAGCTGCAATTTGAGAGGGAAAACAATTTATTCCAGGTTATTTAAAAAAATATTGTTGATTAGATTGATGTTACAGGTGGCAAAAATTGAATTAAAAAACAAAGATAACACACAGAAACGTTATATGTTAATTTAGCATAATACAGAAAATAATAAACTTGATTCACCTCCTTAAGTTTCAAAAAAAGAAAGGGATTAACTAATGTCTGAGTGCTTGCTTAGATCTGATGCAGTTTAAAAACAGATACTTCTCAGGGAATGTTTTTCAAACATCTGTGGCAACCAGTCATCACCAACCAGTGGAAATGATTGATCACAGGTACATTGTAATTCGTAAGGCGCTTTGATACAGTTTCGAAATTTTGGGTTCAGTTAAAACTAAGTGCTATAAATCCTGAAAATTGTAGTTTCTATACATTTGGTTTCATATCATGATAGTCTCTGAGCATGCATGCTGCACAAATTTAGATTAAAAAAACCAGGACGTTTCAATCATCTAAGGAACATTCCTAAGATTATTGTCCACTCAACTTTTCACAATTATTTTTTGGGCTTATTCTTTTGTCCCCTTTTCTTGGAAAATACGAAATATACATAAAGGCTCAAGAGGGAAAAAGACACAGGAGTGGTTCTTTTCAAAATGACCACAAATGGTTAAAAACTATTAGTTTTCTTCAAAAAATTTTATAAAACAAATTTTTTTTGTCTTTATAACCATCATGCATCTCACCATACAAGTTTTATGTAAGAATTAAATGTGTTAGTTAGTTAGTTAGATGAGATTTAAAAGCACACCATCATGAATGTGTTATATAGCGTCAGTATAACTCGATAAAAAACTTCAAACTTTAAATTTATTTCAAGAATGATTTAGATTCAAGTTTGGTTTCCCTTAAGTGGACTGTTATGACAGGCATGAAATACTGTGGGCATATTCTCCAACCACCAGCCCACAGGGGGATGTGAGAATTAAAAAACAAAATTATGAATCAAGTTGCCTTAAATGATCATGAGATGGTATTCATAAAATAATAAGTAAGCACTATTTATAAATAAAACAATGTTAATGTGAAAGTTAAGGTGTTCCTATAGAACCAGAAATACTGAGGTGTGTCTGATACTTCTATGGTGTTTTACAAATTACGTGCTAATTTCATTCGTTGTGTTCAATCAGATATCAATTATCACCGGTTAACATTATCAACGAAAGTTAAGAACTTAAGCATTTTTTACTTTCAAGAATGGTGATCAAGATAATATGTGCATGCTTCCAGACACTGCAAAGAAACATGTATACAAATGATAGCTTATGTCTTCCAACCATGCAGTTCCTATATCTCTGCCTCTAATTTGCGCATTGTTTTGTATGGCAACTTGCACTGGGTCAGAGAGAACTTTCAAATTTGTGTCTATGATATGTTTTCTTTTGCGTTTGGACATACTTCCTATCTGTTCAAAAGTTTTCTCTAACCCAACCCCACTTAGCTTTCTTATTCATACAGTTGTATTACAGATGACTGCATGAATAATCCTTGACTTAAGTATATTGATTTTTCAGCATTAAGTAATTGAACATTGTAGTATCTCTGCAATTGATTTTTCTTGTTGTATCATCTGCTTCACCTCAAGAATATAACCCACCTGACCCAACAATTACTACATGCTCCAAATATATATAAACCTAATGGACAGTTTTCTCGTATAGTGCAAGTGTACTAAAGTGTCTACGTATGATATTAAATTATTACAGTGGGAGGACACATTTCAATGTCATGAAATATGCACAAACACACATACTTTTCACATCACATAAAAACTAAGTTAAGGTCAACAAAACTTAAAAATACACATTAAAGTCTGCTTTGAACTTTTACGTTTTTTTTTTTGGAAATGCAATTTTTCAAAGACCTTAATGTAACATTGACTTCATATTCCTTCCCTAATTTCATTAAATGTAAACTTTTTAGTCTAAACTAATAATGCCATTGCCAGACAAGAAAGCAAAAGTATTCATCAGTAAATAGTGACAAACTCACAAATTTGTTCATTCCTTCAAATTGTCCTTTCAGAGTCTGTGGATGCTGGCAACACTTTTCTATTACCTTAAAAAACATAACAGCACTATAGTCACCCCATTTTCTTTGAAAGAACAACTATGTCTATTTCACTCCTCATGCACTATACCTCCTATTTACATGTGCATATCATATTTTTTCCCAGGTTAACCATCTTCCAAGTACCTTTAATTCCATTTAACTTAAACATTGTATTCAAGGTAAAGAACTAAGTTACTTATTATAAATTTCACAACTTGTAAAGAAAATGTTGTCATATGTTTCTCAAGAAGCAGTTGTAAAATAGGGTTGACTTTTTCTACTACACTAATTCAGATTGGGATTATTTCCCTCTTAAAAGCTTTAATGTACAAGAACATATGTTTCACTAATGTTGTACCTTGTACCATAAATTATATTAACAGTGTTATAGTGTAATGGCAAAGAAACTATCCAATAAGGGTTACAGCTGTCACTGGGAAAATCACTCCTTTTTACTGTTCTACTCCTGCACACTGTGCTAATGCTCACCAAGTTTTGCCAAGTCAATAGTATAAGCCATTCTTAACAACCCTGTCAAACTGTGATTATATACTTCACGTTTCTCTATTGGTTACCAACATAGGATATGATTAAAGGGCAGTTACAACACCTGCTGGTGACCTTATCAATTAATGGTAACTAATTTAAGAAGGCTATCACCTAATAACTGGAAAGAAGGAATGCATAGATCTGAACTTTTGATCTTAAACAAGGTGAATGTGGACAATTAGGTCTGTGTTAAACTTAACAGTAATATTGTGCAGCAATGTTATGGTAACAAAGCTACTGTATAATGATGAATGGAGATGTTAGAGGAAAGGTGAATTGTATTATTTACAGGCTGTTTACAACACCTAAAGTTGGTTTCAATACTAGTAATATTTGACATCTAATGAATGAGGAGCTTCATCCAAAATATGCTAAGGAGTTAACCTAAACATGAAAGAGAATGAATGTCTAAAGCACACTCAACTGAAAACTAACGATGATGTTTGGCTACATTATGACTTCACTTGCTTAAAAATAAGGACACTCTGACCAGACCTCACAAAGGGGAGGTTGGGTGTAATAAAATCCTCCTTATTGTTCATTTAATTATTGTAAGAAACCACTATCACTTCTAAAATAACACTTAACCCCCTGGCTTGTAAGGAATTTTTTCCAGTTGATTACACAGCCTATTAATAAAACAGATAAGCTACTGAAATATCCAGTGATTGCAGAGTTAAATCTTTTGTTTAGATTATGAATAGGAAGCCTTTAATTACCCTTGCAAAGAAGGGCTCATATGTCACTGAGAATAAATCAGCCATTGTCACAGCAAACAAGTTTCATTGGATTTGGTAACAGATACCCAGTTTATGTTTCCAAAACCAGAGTTTGGATTTTAAGCAGATGAGTTGAAATGTAACTTACACAAACAAATGTGTTTGTTGAACATACATTTTATTAGAAAAACTACAAAGTATCAGTATCCTATGTACCTTTGGTACTACTTGCATGTAGCGGGCCTCGAATTTAACAGCAGCCACGACGGTCATTGCTGTCGTACGTTTTCTTTTTGCAGTGATGTCCTGGTAAAATGGTTAAAATTCACGGCCAAAGTTGCTGTCGTGTTGTACGCGAATGGCTGCCGTGCCCTCAGACCTTATTGTGAAGTTCTAACTTATCACTAAAATGCAAGTAATACATGTTTGATGAACATACATAAAAACTCAAAACTCCTAAAACTCGAAACTCCTAAAACTCGGCACTTCCTACATAAAAAATGCTAACAGTTATATTCTAAATTCTTTCAGTTTTAACAATTAGACATATGCTATGCAGTACAGTATTATATAAGCTGAAGCTACGTAGCCTGCTCTGCAGTTGCATACCACAATACAACAGCAAGCCAATGTAAAAAGCAATGGGCCAATCACAACTCGCAATACAGTCAAGTGTGTAAAAATCCCTACATTGAGATCAAGTTACGAGGATCATGTGCATACTGTACTGTACTGCGGTGGACAACTTAGGTTTCCTTTGCTGCGAGTGTGGATACTGACTGGTTTTCTGTTAACATACATTTTGTTCCGGGCCAGGTTAGGTTCGTTTGATTCTCAGGATCTGTTTATATGTACTAAAAAAGCTCACAGACTACGCACACTGCTGTTTTACGTTATTTCGGTAAGCAATGCAATTCGTTCCGTTTTGTATGATGCAAATTGTTATGCACCTCCAAGCCTGGCTTTGAACCTAACTGTAAGTTCTACAATTGTGAACCATCTGAGAGGCAATCAGTGCATCTAAGACCCAGGAGCTTGGACAGAGAATCTCCTGAGTTGGTGTTTGCTAAATGTGTTATGTTTAGAAATTGCCATTGTGCTCTTATTGAAATTTGAAAACATGCTGATTTGATTGCGGTAAAAAAGTTGATTTTCTAACCTCAGTTATCTATTGTTCAACTGAGGTATATCAGGTGTCCAAACCCACTGCTGGAGGTCTACTATTATCACTTCACCAAGCTTCTAGTCCACTTGGGTTGAAAAAATGACCGGTACTATGGGGCTAGGGTTTGTTGACTTGGATAAAATGCCTTTGCATGGAGTATTACTGTCTGTCAACCATCAAATTGTGTAATTGGGCAAGGAAGGAAATCAACTGTATATTTTTACCGTGACCAATTCGTCATGATGGCCGCAATGTCCTGACCTATTGCCTTGATGTCCTCAAAAATGGAAAGTAAACGAAGGCCAAATGGCCGTGCCCCTTCAGATCTGAAGTTCCAGGCCTGATGTAGACACTGATATTCAGGGCTGGAAAAAAATGTTTACTTCCTAGGAATAAAGTAAAATTTCCTAAAATTCTCCGTATATTTCCATGTAAAGAAAAGGGAATTCTTTCCAATTTCCTTCCAAATGTCCAAATTTCCTAGGAAGGAGCTTCCCAGAGCTTCACAAATTTTTCCATCCATGCTGATATTTATCAATTCAGCACACTATAGTTTGCTTAAGATATATCATTTTACAAAAGCTTGATTGGGTCAATTGGTTTAATTTTCAAAAAGAAACGTGAACTATTGACGAAGTCAATTATTTTTTACCTAATGAGAGTGGTGCAATCCCCCAAACTTTCAATTGTTTATATAAACCCCCGCTGTTCAATACAAATTAAGTACAACTATTTCTTTTAATAGAGTCTTATTATAAAATGCACACAGGAGGACAGATGTGTCTGTATAGACAAACATTCAAAGGCGCCATCCATATGACTTATGCGACTGAGAAATGCACCATGAATTGCAAATAAAGCAGTCAAGTCAATGTAATTGTGTTGCATTTATCAGTTAAAGTGTCTTTAGCTTATGAAAAGGATGGGGCCAGTAAACATACCATGTTATTTAATACATACAGATTTGGGTCTGATTGCCTTTACATGAAGGCAATATTTTAAGTGTAAATAATGACCCACCAGAACTGCACTTTGAGATAATTTGGCCATTAAGCATTTCAAAAGGTCTGTATGAATAACCAACACTGTTCTATGTTGTGCAGTGTCTGGTAGCGATCAATGGACAAGTGCAATGAACAGGGTTTCTAAATGAATTTTGTAACAAACAAGCTTGTGAATTTTATTAGAAGTTAAAGAGTCCAGCAACAGTTATAAAGGTAATGTACTTTAACCTTAGCTTCATAACTATTAGCATTAGACCAATTATCCTCATTCATGATTTTTGCCGATATTGTGGCCAGAATGGCAAGTTTACATTTGTATAGTAACATATTGAAGTTGCCCAATTACTATACCAAACCCACAATTTTTTATCCATTATGCCCTGAAAGTACAACATTAATTGTCTGATTATTTTTAAATGCAAGCTTTATTATTTTATCATATCAAAATGAAACAACAATTAGTTGCTCCATATATAGTCTATGGTTTAATAAGCCCAATGTTTATTTTTCAAATACCAGTGTTATTCATATTGGCCAAGTTTGCAAACTAACTAAGTGGTATGTATAACTGTGGTAAGATCAGATGAGCCCCCACACCTGAAATGTTTTTCCTCCTCTTGAAAATTTCAAGTTTCCATTGACTTGGTATCTTTTTACACATCTCAGTCCCCCATACCCCCCCCCCCCCCCCAAAAAAAAAAAAAGTTTTATCTGAAAGCAATCCTAGCCCTTCAACAACTTGTGTGAAGTGTAGTGGTGAAACGCTTAGTTCTAGATAAATTCAAATAGTCCAGATATGGTCAGACATTGGCAGTTGTTACTGAAGGTTATGAGTTTTAATTTTTTTAATTCTATTGTTCATGTGTTTCATGGAAGGTTGTACACTAAAAACCCCTTTTAGAACACAGAATATGAAGGATTAGAAGTCCATGTAGACAACAGGATTAAGAAAATCATGAGGGAAATATGAGGAAAATTCTTGTAATATAATGTGGGGTCTTGTAAAGCAGATCCTCATCATGCCTCACTGCCTACAGATTAGCAAAGCACTTCTGCATGTCTAGTAAATTATACCTTTTTATACAAATTTCTAATCCAAAACAATGAAACATTTTGAAATAGAAGTAGGATAATGTAAAATAAAGTGAAACTAAATTAGACTTTGAGTAGCAAACTGCCTTCTGAATGTCTCATTCAGTTGCCCAGATAGCATTGTTGTATTTCAAAAGTGAACAGTTCCTTGCCAAAACAATTGCAGTAGCTTGCAGTGAGTTCACAATTGTGTCAGTGGACATGGTCACTGTACCAAAGGAATGTATACTGGTCATTTTATATCAATCTCTTCTTCCCAAGCTTTTACTTTTTGTTGAAATTCGTGAATGATGTGAATCTGTGAATCCATGGGAATGATTTCACAAATACTGAAGGTAAACAAATTGTCCTTGAAATTTTGAAATTTAATATTGATGACTTGTTTTCATCTGGAGAAAAAAGGTGAAAGAAAAGACTGGAGTAATGATCTCAGAAATGAAGTGGGCATGAATTATCAACAGCAGACTTGTCACAAGCCAAGTATCACATTTTTTACAATCTTTACACTGTTCTGTCAAGTTTGAATGTGTCATAACAACCTACAGTGAAAATTAGATATTTCAAGAAGCAGATACGGTGAATTGAGTATGAATGCTACAATCTTGATTTCTTTAAAAATATCTTTGATATGACAAGCTTAGACTCTTCTCAAAAAACTGATCCATACATAGCATTCAAGTGGGAGAGACAGACTAATAAAAAAATAAAGAATGTAGATAGTTTATACATTAAAATAATGACTGATAACTATGGGCGGCCATCAGGGCAAAAAAGACAACACAACGAAACAGAAAAGACAAATGTCAAAAGGAATAAACAACGCCGAAAGGAGCAATCAAACGTCTAAAGAAAAAGACAAACGTCAAAAGGAGAAAGCAAACCCCGAGAGGAAAAGACAGAGCCAAAAGGAAAAGTTAAAACCCAAAAGGAAAAGACTAACGTAAAAGTGGAAAACAACAAATGCCAAAAGGAGAAGACAACGCCAAAAGGAGAAGACAACGCCGAAAGGAAAGGACAACGTCGAAAGCAAAGAACAATTGCAAAAGGAAATGTTAAAACCCAAAAGGAAAAGACTAACGTGATAGTCGAAAACAACAAACGCCAAAAGGAGAAGACAACGCCGAAAAGAAAGGACAACGCCGAAAGGAAAGGACAACGCCGGAAGGAAAGGTCAAACGCTCAAAGGCAAAGACAAACAAGTAAAAAAGAACAACGCAGCAAAACAGGAAAGACAAACGCTAATAGCTAAAGATGAAAGTCAAAATAAAGTCCAAAGTCAAAAGAAAAAGACAAAGTCAAACAGTGGCATACGAAGGGGGGAATTGAGTCATGCCCTCTCCCCGCCTCACGGATGTCAAGGTCCTAAAAATACGTACCCATACTTTAGTAAAACAGATTTTACTCTAAAAGATAGCATGTGTCGCACCAGATTGCATGTAGGAACACCCAATTTTTCAAAAGTTTCAAAAGGGAAGGATTGTCTCTGCAAGGCCCCCCAGTTATGCCATTTCTTCCTTTTTTTTAATTCCTCAAAGTAGGCAAATTTTGTCAAATTCCAAATTTAACTTAAATATCCCGCTGGTGACACCGATTAGCTCTAAAGACACCTACCTTTTTTAAGAATTTTCAAAAGGGAGCGGCCCTCCCCTTTCCCGACCTGCATAGACGCTAACGAGACGGGGACGGGGAGTGTTCATGTGCGTTGAGAAACAGTTTGCCATTTATCACGCAAGAGATGTTAAGGGTAAAATCATTAACAGACGGGAGTTTCAGGAGTCACAGAAGTTTCATCAATTCAGCGGATCTTTAATTTAACCAAGTAAGAGTCACAATAGAGAAGCATTAGCATATTTTCAATTCCGTTGAATAGTTTCCCCGGAAAGAATAAAGACAATTTAATGTAATAGCGGTAGTACATTTTACCTGGTAATTTTCTGATCACAATTAGCATGTTTCTGATTTTATTCTTATTCCAAACAAAAGCTAAACATAAAGACTGCATGTTTAGATTCTCTTAACAAGAATAAAAACGCAATTTTTTGGCCATCTGAGGTCGCGATTATTTCCTAGTGGTGGCGCTCCACTTAGATAGTCCTTCGGGCAAAATTACATTTTGGGGGTCAAAGTAGCTCTTAAAGGGCCAAACCTCTCACCCCAAACTACAATTTTGGTACGGGGGTACCGAAATTCTCAATTGGCTCAGCTCTTTGATTGACAGCTAATTCAAACAATGCAGAATACCAAAGCTTATATTACACAGCATGAACGGTACTTAGAGTGTTTTGACGATATAATTTGAGTTTTTCTTTGCTCACCTTGAAGTAATAAACTGAGATTGTATCTGGATGAGCATGAATTTCAGACAATTGGAGGAGGGACTTAAGTAAGAAGGTTAAGAGAATTGGTATTGTTTGGGATGAGAGAACTGGGCCTTTAATAACTCTCTGATCACTTTCCAGTTTGCGAACATATTTTGAATTGTGAGCATTTTATTGCAGATGAGAAAAGAAGATAGCGACTTGTTAGATTCTTCAAGTCTGGTAAATGTTATTTCCGGCCATCTGAGTGGTCTGACTTTTCGATATTTCTCTAAGGTCCGCGCCAACCAATGGTGGCGCCCCGCCTAGATAATATTTATGGCAGAATAAAGTTTTGTGGCCAAGAAAAAAACTCAAACTAAAATGCTCCCGTTCGCCTATACCGATCGATGCTCTTTTTTCTTTGACTCCTAGAAGTATGCAAACTCAATGACAAGTTTTACTTTGAAAAGTAGCGTAAATGGCATAAGATTGCATGTAAAAACACAAAAGTTTCCGTTTTGAACCACCACAATTCAACTTTTAACACTGTTCCTGTCAAAGTCGAAAATCATTGCACCATTTTGCATCTAAGCTCCTTGAAAACGCCAAAAAATGTTCCCGTCCTCTTGGCCAGCGATCACTCATACTTCAAGCCCCCCCCCCCCTCCCTTCATAGAAATCCTGTGTACGCCTCTGAAGTCAAAAGGAAAAAAGACGACCGTCGAAAGAAGAAGGCAAACGCCAATGAAAAAGTCTACAAATATTAAAGGAGAAGTTCGAGCGCAGGAAATTTCCTGCGCTCAAAAAGAAATCTCAAGAAAGACTTAGCCAGTCACACTGTTCGGTGTGTTTATTGTCTTTCTGTGCTTTGTATATAGGAAGTCCGTGGTTAGTACCCGCTTTCTCTTCTCCTTTTGATGTTGTCTTGTCCTTTTGACTTTACTTTGTCTTTTTCTTTGCGCGTTGTCTTTGTCACGTTTCGTTAGTCGATTGTTTCCACTTCACTTTTGCCTTTTCCTTTGACTTTGGTCTTATTCTTTACACAGTTGGCATTTCCTGTGTTTGTCTTTCTGTGCTTGTCCTTTCCTTTTGACTTTGTCTTTTTATTTTAGCGTTCGCTTTCCCGCTTTGCTCTGTTGTATTTTTTGCCTGTTTGTCTTTTCCTTCTGGCGTTTGACCTTTCCTTCCGGCGATGTTCTTTTCTTTCGGCGTTGTCCTTTCCTTTCGGCGTTGTCTTCTCCTTTTGGCGTTGTCTTCTCCTCTTGGCATTTGTTGTTTTCCACTTTTACGTTAGTCTTTTCCTTTTGGGTTTTAGCTTTTCCTTTGGCTCTGTCTTTTCCTCTCGGGGTTTGCTTTCTTCTTTTGACGTTTGTCTTTTTCTTTAGACGTTTGATTGTTCCTTTCGGCGTTGTTTATTCCTTTTGACATTTGTCTTTTCTGTTTCGTTGTGTTGTCTTTTTTGCCCTGATAGCCGCCCATAGATAACCGCCTCCTACAAGACCTACGTATACATACAGTCCATGAGTGGACAGTCATAATGCCACTCAGTTTTTTGCACAATTTTTTTGTTTTGGACTTCAATTTTGATCTCCTCAGAGATCTACTGAAATATTAACTATTATTTGTAACATTTCTACATGAAAAACCTGATTTATTTAAATTTTTCTTCAAATTAGAATCTGTCCATCCTTCTTCTTTGCAATTTTAAACTAGGGACATTTAAATATTTTGATTTAATAATCAGGATAAGGACAAGGCCGAAGCAATTGCCTACCTAGCAACAAATAGCTTGCAATATCACTTAATTGTAACGACCAAAGACATTGAGATCAATGTTGCAGGAACTCATAAGAGGTTGTAGCTTGCAAGTCATGATTGTTAGTGATCATTACAGCTACCAAGTTTTTAAATTGTATTTTTAACCTTGCCCCAGCCCTCTGATGCTCATGGATGGCAAGCTACAACCTCTTCCATACAAGGGCTGATGATTTTTTCTTCTTAGTTGGTAAAGAAAAGCATATTACTGCTGAAGATGCAGTGTTAAAAGGAATGTATTCATAAATAACAACAGGACATAAGTCTACAGCAATTACTGAAACAGGAGTGTTAATCCCTGACTTAAAGGTCAAGAGCGGTTCCCCTAACTTGAAGTAGTGTAGTTGACTGTCCTGTTTCATGAGTGGTTCTTGAGTTTAGGTTAAATAGAGTTTTATGACCCAGTTTTAACCAATATGACTTAGCCAGGATTCAAACTCCTGACCTCCTGACCGCAAGTGGGATGCTCTAACCACTTGAACATACAATTGATCCAACTACCCTTCAAGGCCTGTGTGTACCATTTGCACAAAACCTCAGGTGGAAGTGTCATTTTCCCCGCAAACACCAGACTATTTTCAATATAGCATGAAATGTCAAACAATGGCCGTGAGTTCCATTTTAAAATTCTTTGGTAAGACCCCCAGGACTCCTGACTTTTAGTCTGATGCTCTAACCACTTGACCATGCAGTCAGCTCTTGAGAGTCATGTGACTTTTTTTGCTCAAATTTGAAATTTACAAGGAGTAACTGTTTGGTTTACCTCACATATGCACTACTGAAGGCGTACACTATTTTAAAAGATAGTTTGAGGAGAAAAAAGAGGAAACTTGTGAGATTTAACTCTTGCCTCAAAACAAGTTTGTGGGGACTGCTCTACGTACACCATTGAATCCCTTTGTTCAAACAGTGAACAATATTCCACACAAATTCTGAGGAGTAATAGCAAAAAAAAATCTCCAGAGTATAAAACAAGGAAGCCTTTTGAAAACTTATGCAACAATATTCTAATTAATCTCCAAAACTGAGGTTTAGGACTTAAATTTGATAATAAAAAGATAATCAAAATTGAGTCTCTTTTTGGAAGGCATAAGTGCCACCTAGATACATTGAAAAATCAAAAGGAAGGTTAACATTAACAAATTGAAATCATTAAATGTCTTTTTAGCTCAAAGGTCTAACATGTTTACAGAACTCATTTCTTACCCCAGGTACCCAGATTCATTTTGAATAAACTGTAAACCACAGAATACAGGCAAACTACACTGTCTGCATTTTCTTTTTTGTGACAAAACATATCTCATCAGGCTTAAGAGGCATATAGCTAGAACTTTATCAGTTGTCTTTTAGCTACAGTCTGAGGCCCTGTGGGTGTATAACCAGACTTGTGGTGAGAGACTGCTATGACTCAGAGCAACCCTCTGGTCAGAGTAACTGTAAGGGCAACATTTACATCTACACAAGATGTGGATCTGATCACCTAAACTTATCAGTAGATCAGTTTACATGTATTGCTTGATCCTGGTGCATGCACAACTGTCTCGATCTCTGATCCTGATTAATGGATGCTTCAGTGGAAGTGGCCTCGAAGCAAATGATGTTGATTTACTGTTCATTGTCTTTCACCATTGATTCTAGGGCATTTACTCTACAAGCTGTGATCACATGCACAATATCTTATCCTCCCCTCTTAACAGGATCAAAATTGGACAACCATTTCTGCATCTCATCTGCATTCACACTACAAATTTCCTCTCAAGCAGTTGATCTCTGCACAGGCCATCAGAATCGGATCTAGTGTGCATGTGAGCTTAGGCCCACATCATTGTCAGTGCAGCAAATACAAAATTTGCACTAGAACCCCAATGCCCAACCTTAAAGGTCAAGAACAGTCACCCCATATTGAAGTAGTGAAGTAGACTGTGTGTAGTAAAGTGTCCTGTTTAATGACTGGTCGTTGAGAGTCATGTGACATTATATTTCTCCTCAAATCCTCAAATGTTAAGTTTACAAGAAGTAACTGCTTGGTTGACCTTGCATATATGCAATAATGAAGCCATAAAGTATTATGAAAGATACTTTGGAGTGAAGTAAGAAAGAAATTGTGATAGGTCTACTTGGCTGTTGCTTCAAACAAAGTTTTGGGGAGATTGCTCTTGATTGACCTTTAAAAATCTGTGAGTATGAGACTTGATCATATATATTCCTGAACAAAGTCAGTCAAGAACTAATTCATTCGTGAACAATTTCGATAGGGTGACATATGCATATAATAAACTGTTCTCGCTTCATATGAATGTGAAGTCAGTGGTGGCTTTTATCACAGTTGATGTGTTGAAAGTATGCTCTTGCTTGTTATATAGAACATCATAAACACACATGAACATGACACAAACGTCATAAACATACCTCAGACGGCTGCTTAAATGCCAAACCAATTAAACACAAGTTGTTGCTGTCTAGGGAGACAGACTTTTGGGAATTGATAGCTCAGAAGTCATAGATCCTGTTAAGATTTTTCATCCTGCAGTTGCTTCTGCACTTCTAGGCTTTCTTTCCTCCAATCTTAAAAGTTCAACTTGAGAATGTACCCCTACTAAAACCATGAGGAAGTTTGTCCGCTTGAGACTGGGTGCCATGAGCTGGTAGATGGTGTTATTACTAGTCCGATTTTTTTATGATAGAAAACCGCACATAACAAACTGACTTTGGGTTTTTTATCAGGTATTCACAGCCCAAACAATGGCTAGGGGTGTACCTTACTGCTGAAAATATCAAGAAATAATGCTCATTTGTAATTCTTAAAATGTTTTTGGTTAATGTTGCAGCATGACGTGCCTATCTGAAATGTTTCTTGTCCCAACTATCAATCATTTGACAGACTGGTCTGGAAAATTTTTAATTCTATCCTCCCCCTTTGTTGCAATTTCATTTTCATGCATAATTTCACTAAATTTGATCTGAATTTATGGTGCCAGATTCATTTGGGACATTGATTTAGCCACTGAATTTCTAGTCACATTATGGGAATACCAATCAATACTTAAGGAACTTTTGAACTTGGATGCCCAGTATCTTAATGTTATTCGCAAAAATGTATCACTGCACTGCTAGATTTAGAAATTTAGGTCAAATATAAGTGTCCATCATTCAAGCCTCAACAACCTATGGTGTCATTTTATTTTTGATTGTGTGTACAAAAAATGTGCACTCTATACTTTTAAGAAGTATGGTATCTAAATGATGAAAACACATTTTGTAAATTTTTTTCGCTTGAGTTTGGGTGAAATTTTAATATATAACTGCACACATATACCCTGACCAAAGCTGGGGTATTTGAGCATAAAAAGGAGGATTTTTCTTGCACTGACTATCTTGCAATGAAAGATTACCAACAGGCTAGGAGTGGCAAGCCTGGGAACTGTCTAGGTGGGAAAAAATACTTTTGATACTAAAGTGCAATATGCTTATAAGTTACTTCTAATTTGCTAGATGTTTCCATGAGGATTTGTTCTAGAACACACTACCTTGTCACCCTTGGGACAGGCCTGGCAGCAGGACATTCAATACACCTCTTGAACACTGGGCATTTGTACTTCAACCTTACAAATCTAGCAGTGCAGTAAACTTTACAATTTACCTTAAGATACGTGGAATCCACCTTCAAAAGATAAGTTCGGGATTTATTGGTTTTTCCATGTATAAAACAATTGAAATAGAATCCAGTGGCTGAATTAAAGCTTACCACATGAATCTTGAACCATGAAAATTGGTTCAGATTTAGTTAAGTTCTGTACAAAGATAAAATTAAAAATAGCCTACAGGAAAAGAATTAAAAATTTCCAGACCAACCTGTCAAATTATTGACAGCTTGGACAAAATACATTTTAAATAGGTACTTCATGTTAGGAAATTAACTAAAAAGCCTGATAACATTATTACGAAGAGTAGTATTTCTTACTATTTTCAGCAGTGAGGTATACCCATAGTCTTTGTTTTGGCTGTAAAAACCTACTGAAAATGCCAAAGTAAGTTTGTTTTTTGTGGTTTTCTATCTTTAAAAAATCCTCCAAGCCATCATGCTATCAGCCAAGTCATGACAAATAGTTTCAAGGGGGAAAATTTTCTAATGAGGAGGTGGTAAGAATTCTTCATTTGACTTCCACTGGGGGCCTATATGTAAGCATATATATCACATATGCCAGATGCACAAGTTCCATCCCACAGAAATGACACTTCCTGTAACTTATTTCACTCAAGACTAACCATCCACAAAGATCTGAAATAACTTTAAAATAGGTCAGTTCAGCATCAAGATACTGAGAAATGATTAATTTTAATACCAATCACACAAATATAATCCCTGCAGTCAACACCATCTGCCCCTATGGGGGTTCATGCTATGAAAAGAAAATAAACAAAATGCTCATTTTACCATGCAATTTAAAGGATGAATTATACAGCCATGCCAACTTGAATTGAAATACCCAAGCATGCTTTATTATGTATGGGTCTTTCCCTTCTTTTCAATGCAAAAGTATAACTAATGAAATAAAATTGAGAGGAAAAAGTCCTGTGGGAAGCTATAAACATGTCAAATTATTGGTATTGTGAAAAAAAGTTTGGTCATGTGATGGAATATAAGGAGATTGAACACATTCAATTGATGCTTTATAGTAAGAAGAGATGACACATGCCCTTTAATCTCTTGATATAGAAAGTACTCCCTTAAGAGAGGATGAAGAATGTACACCTTTCTCCCTGGAGTGCTCCAATTATACTCAAGTTCATGTAAACCAAGCAACAAGCACTGGCCACCATCTCTGGAATGTACATGTGACTGTAAGCATGTGCTTCTGTTATACCAGAACAAATGTGCACCTCCATTATTAAAATTTGTTGACGATGGTGGAAAGAAAAGGAGTATGCTACACAGCGCCTGTTATTAGACGCATACCCCTATCTGTTATAATTGTTGGAAGATCACTTCCTTGGACATAAAGAATAGATCTATGTATAAAAGAAATGGTGAAGTGGAGGAGGTGTAATAATTTAAATTTGTGAGATATTATTTCAGAAGGACATGCAGCAGGCTATTGTCATAATGTCAAGTGTGATTTAAAGAGAGTCAACTACAGATGTTTCTGCAGCATTTACGAGAAAAAAGCTCATCATTAACTGCAAATTTTGTAAGCCTTGGCAGTATTTCTAAATCATGAGACCAAGTTTAAACTGCTCTACATTTAAAAAAAGTTTGAGAACCTTTTACTTTAAGTTACATGACTGCAACCTTTTCATGGCTGTTTCTTTCAAACTGATGAATAATGAGTACTTAGGCAATATCAACAACAAAGACACTGCATCCCAACCTATGCATTTTGCATAGTGATTTGAATATCCAGGACAAGGTTATGTAGCAAATAAGGAATACAGACATCTTACCTAGTAATTTCATATATCACTACAATTAAAGGAGGAAAAAGACTTATAAAGTGTCTCAAGATGTCTTTCTGGTGAAAAAAATTACAAACATGTAATCTTTACATTGAGCTAGGCATTAACCACAAAGCCTTCCATCATAGTATGTGCAAGAATGGAAAAGCTCTGATGACAAAAGCAAAATTAAGTCTGGATGTAAGAATACACAACTCATGAGCTGACATTCAGCCGTCCTCCTACGGCTATGAATCGATATCACATACAAGGACAGGATGCTCCCTATATATCCTGCTATTTCTTTCATCATTTCATTTTCAGCTTCTACCGATGATAGAATTGCCGAGAAATTTTAACTCTGGCAATATATTGAATGCATGAAATATACTTAAAGGGCAGGATCATATTCCACCTGAAACTTTATTTAAAGCAACATTTAAATTCAGACTATTTTCTTCCTATTTCTCTTCAAAATATCTTTCATAATATTTTAGGATTTCAATATTGCATATTCAAGGTAAACCAAGCAGGTAGGTCTAATAAATTTTACATCTAAAGGGAAAAATATCATCACATGACTCTCAAAAAGCCAATCAGGAAACAGAAAGTGTTCTACACTTACTTCAAGTTGGGTGACTGCATTTCTCTCTAATATCTACAAATTAGCCCAACATTTTGATATTCCACTTACAATCATCACTTTCTGGTACATACTTTAATAAAATACCAAGACTGATTTCAATTGAAAATTGGAAAGGAAATTTTGTGAAAGTTTCTCTAAAAATAGCTTTGAAATGAGCAGCATATGTGCTAATTCATCTTACAAAACTCAAGAAAAAACCCAATTAACCCGTTATTTTAATTAAAGGATTTCTTGGGGGAGATGTATGTATCTATATAACTGTCAAAATGTCCAGCAGAGTTGTGTTTTATGACTCTCTTACAATAGTATGTCATGACTGACTGAATAATACTTTAATATACCAGCGGTGGAAAACAAATACAATTTAACTTTAGGGTAAATAAATTTCATCATCTTCAATAGTACAAGTATTTATTAATTCTTCAATATACATCTGTATGTTAACAAAGGTCATTAGCTATCATGGAAAGTCCCAATTTTAAGACATAAACAGCAGGGTCAGGAGAGTTGAAACTGCCATTTTATCTTTGACTTGAAAGTGACCTTTGCTAAGAAATTATAGTACCTTAGATATACCATATTAAAGATAGGCCATACATTCAAGCCCTTAGGAATCTGAAAACACATGGTGCTGCTATTAAAGTGAAAACGTCTAACAAAAAACAAAAAGACAAATCTTATGAGGCAATAAATTTTCTTGAATATAGAAAGCAGTATAGCTTTGGGGAAGTCTGTATTACTGACTCCATAGGGGCAATTTTTCATAGCCTAATTTTAAAACCCATAGCACCAGAAGGGCTCTTATATGTAGACATACCAATGGTCCTATAACCCTCCAGGCATGTCAGGTTTTAGTTATTGAACTATTAATCAGTCTCACAGGTATTTAGGCCAGTTGCTTATTATTAAACATCCTTCTGGATGCTACACATTCAAAATTTTTATATTACTGCTAACTTCATTCTTCAATGTGGTTTAAAAGATGAAATAAATATGATTTTAAATTACTGTAAAAACTGCCCTTAACTAGAAGGCCTAGGCTGTGCTATAATACTAATTTCTTTATGACTAAGTAATCCTGCATAAAGAAAAGGTTTGAGTAAATGCTTTATTTTGCAATTAATCATTGGTGGAATCAGTTACATATAGCCATCCTATTCCAAAGCTAGCCCACCAAAGGCAGCAACTGTTTTCTGCCACATAAACATCACTGAAAATTCTTTTGTATGGCATTTATCCTTCATTTTTTTCTTGCCCATATAAGCAGATCCTTTTAAACATGTAGCACAGGAAATGATGTCTGGCATGGCACCACAATTTGCTAGACAAACTGGCCAAATGGCTACATAAATACAAAAATGTTTATCATTTTTTGTTTTCAGAACTACAGGGTTTGTAGAAATCATGTACTGTACAGGACAAGGAAAAATTCTCACAAACTGCTAAGCAAAATTTGAATACTAATTATTGTTTCCTGTAGCACATGCTACAGTTTGCCAGTTGGCCAATCTTTGCATTACATGATGGCAATTATCATATTTCTATCTACTAGAAATAGATCTGCCGACTGTTCTGATTCAATCAGAACTGTTCTAATTTTTGTTTCCATTTGGCTAAAAGTTGGAGCATTTCAATTTTTAGCTATCTGGCTCAAATAGATATCCCCTGCAAATGCACTGTTCATTGGCTTCCTTGCAGCAAACTGAGCACTCAGTGTTCACAAATCTTGGTGGGTGCATTGTGTCGCACAAAATTGTAGGCAAGTACGTACATGCACATTGATACAATATTTGGTAGTTCTGGGGCCCGTTCCAAAGAGTTACGCACGATTTTAAGTATGATTTACTGTTGGCTTAAGTATGGTGAATCAAACTTAAGATTGTGCGTAACTCTTTGTGGAACGGCCCCCTGCATGGGAAGCTACTGTTGGTTATGTATTTGTATGTATGAAAGGTGATGGGTGACTTTTCTATAGACTACATATACTACTATGATTAACTTGCACTATCAACTGAAGAGTGCCATGACTACATAATCCTGCAACTCTGTCATTCCCATAGGCATGGATGGCTAGGCATGGCACCAAGCTTGAGTTGAGACTGATCACTCATGTGATCCACCGTTTAAGCCTTTCGTATGTTGTTGAGCCTCAGTGGCTTTGAAGTAGGCCTGAGCCAGCCTAATTTGGATGCTATTCAATCCACACTACTGTTTCACACAACTGCTTGCCAAATACAAAACAGAGAGAGAAAATGACACTATTGAGATTTTTCACACCAATTCTACAAGGTAGTTTGCTCATTTTTGATAACTACTATAGCTTTAATGTTTGGCCTAATGTTAGCTTAACATTACACTCAGACATAACATTAGGCTAGGCTGATAATATCGATACTGGAAAGTTCAATGTTCACATTCCAACATATCAGCTTGAAACGACCATTTAAAATCTTGCCAGTTTGCTGTGCAGTATTTCCTAGTTTGCTGTTGATATTTCGTATTCACGCTTAAATGGAGCTGCTGTGGAAGCAAGTACGCAATGACAACATAGTATAACAAAGAAAACAAGAAACAGAGGTAGGGTTTGAGACACTCTGAGGGGTGGTTTTTATTTTAATCGAAATCTGCACATTGTTTCCATGAACCAATCAGAATGAAATATACATTAATGGAAAGGGGAAAATTTCTTCTAAAATATACTTTTTACCCCGAAAAAATAGCTGCACTGTGTGGAGAGCTGTCACAGTGTCAATAAACGCACCATGCAGGCCCATTTATATTGATATTTTTGATGTTTTGCCAATGCATTTTCACTTGTTTTATATTTTTCATTAAAAAAGTGCTCATTGTTCCTACTTGATTTTGCACTGAATATGAGCTTAGTCACATGTACGAGCATATAGTCAAATATGAGCATAGTCACATACCGTTCTTGAGTTATAGTGTTCAAAAGGATTTGACTTTTTGACCTCTTGTGACCCCAAATGACCTTTGACCTCCACCAAAAACAATAGGGATCATCTAATAGGGCCAACCCACACACCAAATATGAGGTTATAGTCATTCTTACCCTTCTTGAGATATCGTGTTTACAAGCCAAAGCATCACAAACACACACAACCTCACACACATACACACACATACATACACACAACATCACCATTGCATAGATTCCTTGCCTGCCTTTGGCAAGGAATCAAAAACGATAACTGCAAACAGATCTATACAGTAACTGTATATAAAATTTGGCAGCTGGAGCACAGTCTCAGTTAGTGACATATTGTCATATACTGAAGTTCTTGTCTGAAGAAATGAAATTTCAGCCAGAGTGAGGGTATCACTCCTCAACCACTATCATACCCAAGATAGATAAGCAGGACATAGAATGCTGCCAATTTATTTTGTACCCATACTTCATTGTGATCTCTCTCAATGACAAATATTGCACATGAAATGCAAAAATGTGTGACAGTCTAAAGTGGCTCTCATTGCTCATAAATTGTATAAACAACAATGAAACAAATTTCTGAAACTGGAAAAATGATATTTTATCATCAAGCATTACTCTCTTATATCCGGTCCAGTTATGATATATTATATCACCTTTCATGCTATGGAACCATAACACAAACATCGTCCTTTCATCCAACAATTTAATAAATTGAAATAGGAGACTCTTTTTGTATACCTCTTTATGAACTTTCCTTTTGAAAATATGAATCAACCTCAATACAACTTATTCAGGATTGCCTTCTGCAAAATATGTTTTCAATGTTTTAAGTAGAATACACCCCTACACATCAATTTG
Organism: Holothuria scabra; assembly: GCA_037179385.1. NCBI lineage: Eukaryota > Metazoa > Echinodermata > Holothuroidea > Aspidochirotida > Holothuriidae > Holothuria > Holothuria scabra. Next base: position 39,983,500 of record CM074186.1, read on the forward strand.
ACATATGAAAATAGTCATGGGCAGGCCTGTATTTATTGGCTCAGTGAGATCATTATAAATATTGCTTCCTCTACTGCTTTAGGTTTTAAAGACCAATTTGTTCACACATTTAATAAAATTCCTGATGCTTGAGAATTTCAAGTTTGTTTTTACAATCTTTTGTTTATAAACTTCTTACTCTCCAAATTAATCACTGATTAAAATTAAAAAAAATAATCACTAATGGATGAGCTGGTTACATCACAGAACTTTCTATTATTTCATGATCAAAGTTGTGCTTCTTCAAATATGAATTAAGTTTGCTACACCAGATTACAGAAAAGTTTCTTCTTTTAAAATGAAATGAGACCAATTGGACATATTTCTTCAGATGCAATTAGATTTCAGAGATCATAGAGTGAGAAATTTTCCAAAGAGTGCCGTACTCATAAACCATTCTTGCATTCTCATGAGACTGTAAACTTTTCGGGACTTCTAAGAGACTATCAGTTTTGATGTACTTTTCCTTCTAGGTGTGATTCATCAACTGGAAAGAGCAAATTGACAAATTTTGCAGCAAGTTTGCTTAACTTGTGATGAACTGTGGCAGGAATATTTTTCTGCACATAAATTTAATATTAGTATTCCAACTAACTTCCGAAAAAAGGGGGATCTGAAAGAGATCTCACAGACGTTTCCATATTTGTGTAAACTAGGCTACTTCACAACTTCAGAACTAAATACTTGATCCACAAGATGGCAACATTAACAAAGACTGTCATCTAAGTGCACTTTGTATAAGAGCAAAATCCTATCCCAATAATGCATTATAAATTTCCCAAATGAAGTTCATTTAACTGTAATGTATCGGATCCAAGATTTTGGAGTTTCCTTCTTAACACCATAAGTGACTGTAGGCCTTACTAAGAACAGAAAGTGTCTAACTAAGATATTGAAAAGTTGACTTACAAGAATGTTGCATAAAACTTATATTTCACATAAGGATGCAAAATTTACAGGTCATCCTTCCTGGACAAAACCAATAAAATTACCACAGGTATATCCATTTAAAGGCATTTTCTGGAGACAAAGTTCATTGACTCCAAAATATGCAGAAACATGCATTTTCTCTTTCTGGAGATGAATTTCAATATATGCCTACTCTATTAAAAACATACTAATTTTCAAACGATTGCAATTCTTCTTGGGATTCAGTGCATTATGGGACATCTGTGATGTCATTGCAGCATCTTAATTCAACATTGTGTTCAATTCATTTCTACTTTTGCAGCTGCTGCAATAATCACAGATAGTTTGGTAAACCCTGCATATATGTGTTGGGTAATGCAAGACCTATGGGAAAAGGTATTCACACATTCCCACAGTACCAAGGACAAACAGAACTTTTCATTTTAAGGAAAAACAAAAGGAATATGATGCAATGTGCCAATATTAAATAACTTTGGGGGTTTTGATGAAAAGTAGAGGTATTTTAAACAAAAATAGCTGAACTTTAAAATGACTTAAATGAGTATTACAACAGAGTTTGTAGGATAATTAATATTTTTTGCTCATCTTGCAAGACCTTAACAAAATGCTACTGGAATATGGTTTTAATCCTCCCACAAAGAACTCTCTCTTTTCTTACATAGAAAACAGCAAGAATAAATCAACTGTGTGACACTTCAAACAAAAAAACCCTGATGCACCCCTTTTGATCCTAAACACACAGTATAGAGGCTTTGCAATTGCGTCACCAAACCGCCATGCTGGAGGACATGCATGCCAAATACACGTGGCTTTGTGCGGAATGCACTGCACAGTGTGCACTGTGATATGCATGGTGTGTACAAATTCAACGAGCAAGCGCGTCCCGTATGGTTTACTACGTAGTTGCATGTACTCCAACATGGCCGCCGGAGAGTACTTTGACGTCATGTGAAAAGCCTCTATATTCACAGGAAGGCTAAATTTTAAATTGGTCATATCAATAATTCAGGAGATAACCTCTTTGGAGGCAAAATGATTTTTCATCCAATGGTGGTGCCATTTTCAATTTTCTCCCCCTGATGCTTTGTCATCCTACTGCACGAATTCCACAGAACGAACATTCAAAACACCTGGAAGTTTTCATCAATCTTAGGAAAGTGAAATTCTGGCAAACTTAGAAACCTTCTTGCGAGGAGAACAAAACAGCCGGATCATGTTTGGAAGCTCACCATGCAAATTCTGAAACAGAGTTATTTTGCTGCGGTCTGTGTCCTAAGCCGTAAATTAAAGGCTCCGCACAACAGCAAGACCTGTGCAATGTTTTCAACAGAAAATTGTGTAAGTGACTCATTCCTGCTTCTGTGTGTTTTTTAACAGGTTGTTAAAAGTTTCTTGTGATTTTGGTCCTTGGTGATGAAAAATTACCTCGTATTTGAATATATCCACATATACAAAATAGAGCAACAACTTCAAAGAGCTACACAGTAAGTGCTCATATCATTCATGCAGAAATTTTCCCCCAATCGGGTGAATTCTCATTTTCATCTGAAAACAGTTGTCTCGAAAACTGATCAGTGCCCATACACATTATCACTCCCAACCCTTTTTCCTTTTCTATCACCATCCCTCAAGTAGAATATATACCTAAGCATTCCCATAAACTTTATGAATTAATATATTCTATGTTTAATCAAACACTATATTACTTTCTGAAATCATACTTATCAACTTTACAAAATTTCCTTAGTAAGCTTTGCTCCTCTAGAAATTTCCGTGAAAAATCTTAATAACCCTGTGAGGCCTCTTACTTCCTCTGCTCTGTAGGCATAAGTTTTACGTCATCGCCACAAGGATGTAGAAGGCGTGTGGAGACCTGGGATATTTATGGATTATGTTGCAAGTTCACGTTACAAGTAATTATCTTTTGACGATCTTCATAAAGAAATAGGAAACACTTGCTTATGCAACTCAGCTGATGAGGTTTTCCACTTTCTAGAATTTAACAAGGTAGATTAAATAAAAAGAACATTGAGTTATTTAATTCCGTTAAGTTTCACTCGCATGTTACTTTTTAATATTAAATACTGTGAGTGTGAAGACTCTCCATGATGTACCTCAAATGTTGCACAGTTGAATTAAAACTCACACAGCTCCAAAACAATATCAAAAGAAAATAAATAAGGGTGACTTTATTTAATAATGCTTTGAACAGGTGTTCAAACTACACATACATGTGAAAACCATCTGAAGTCCCAATGGATGCAATTTAAGCCAGGTTAAAAGTTAGTGAAAGGTATCTTATACTGAAAGACTTTGAAATTGTGGATGAAATGTAATGAAGTACGTTGCAAATTGTACAACACTCTTGGCCCATAATTTGTGTACCTTTCATTTCAAAGTAGAACTCTTATCATTTGAATCCAGCATTAAAATGTATAAGAAGCAAAATATGAAGGTAAAACTGAATATTTTTAATCCCCTAGTGGAAAAAAGGCCAATTTATAAATGGTGGTCTGTTTAAATGAATTGATTCATCCATCAAAGATGACTTATGTTAACAACACAAGTTTGGAACCGTAGTTTATATTGTACTCTCTATTAAGAACTTCAAGCTTTTCAGGTGTATATCAGTTTTTAAAGAAAGAAACATTAAAATTAGATAATTCACAGAGACTCACTTCTCCAAAGCAGCATTGCTTGTATTGCTTTATCTTTTGGAAACATTACCTCCATGTTGTATAAATGTTATCTATATCAATGGACAGCAATGACAGTCAAAACTACATACATGCAGTCCTGGGTAATTTGTTTGCAAAATATCTTCAATCAAATTGAGACATGCAATGTAAATGGTAAATTACCAATGATTGCTCATAAAGATGTCATTCATCTTCCAAAAGAGAAAAACATTGGCAAGAACATATTTTTCTACGGAATGCAGCTATTGAGCATTTTTAAGTAGCAACAAAGGGTAACTCCTTTACAGGCATCTAAATTCTTCTCATCACCCATCTATAAAATATCTTCCACTTCAATTAAAATAAGGAAACTTTGTATACAGTTTGGAATCACACTAGAATTTCTGTTGTTCCATGCACTGCAAACTGTCACGGTAACATTGAATTACTTTTCACATTCAGATGATCTCTAAAAAAAATAGAATGTGTTATTCATGGAAACTTATATGGTAAGACAAGTACTACCAGCTACCCTTAATAAACATCACAAGTCAAGACTGGTGCATTGCACAAGTCTTATTGCAATCCAAGCCAACTTCAACCTTACTGTGATATGACTGAAAACCATAAAACCTGACTGCAACCCCACTGCTGATTAAAATTGGTCAGGTCACAGTCAGTCTAGCCGGAGGATAGTGTTCACCAAATTTGTTCCAGACAAAACTGGACAAACCAAATAATTATATTTGCCAAGGCCAGCTGCCACCTGACTCCAAAGAAGCGAAGTGAAAGCAATTGGTAAACTGCGTAAAATCAGACTGTGGTCTCTTGGTTGAGATAGGAATGAAAGCGAGTGAATCACATTGAAGTCAGTTACACTCACTTTGTTCTGAGTAGCTAAATGCCCCCAGTCTTGACTAATGTGAGGAAAACATTGATGGTTTTTAGTTGGGTTGGTGCAGAGTGTGACAATGTTTACCTAGAATTGCAGTTTGAATCGCGACTGAATATTAAGGCAATAAAGGGTTGAGTACACAGCATGCCATGATGTTTGCATCAGGAGTATACATTTTAGGTGTTTTATGTGCATTTCAGCAGCCTATCTTTGAGGAACATTGATTCAGTGAATGGTCCAATTTTTTCACAGAATGAAAAAATTATGTTTAAAAGCAAGCTAGGTATCCACTATTCCATATCTGAGTATTTTCAAAACAGTTTATATCCACTATCCTCTGAGCAGTTTCTCAAAATAGATGATTAGATTTATTACAGCTGCATCCCTGCAAAACCTTATGTAGCAACATAATTCACACCAGCAAAAGACATGGACAGTTCCTATTTGGTCACCATAGCTGTTTTTAAATGTTTGGACAAAAAACACTCATCCCCATGTATTACTCTCTTCTAGGATAAGTTAAAATATATATCTCCAAGCTATGTTTCCAAAATTTATCCTACAAATGAAAGAAATTCAAGAAATTCAATCTTGTATCATACCACCTACTGTAGATCCTCTAACATAATTATCATCCACTAGAATCGATCACTGTCATGCCTGAAATAATACATCAGCTCACAAAATTCAACATGGATGTTTCTTCACGTTTCCTAAAATTTCAGTGCCCCAAATGCCCCATCAAGATAATGAATATTTTTATTTTTTTTTCCACCTTCCCATCTAAAAATAGATGAAATGGAAAAAGTGCCTGGTTTCTGGGATATATGAATGATATGAATTTTGAATCAAAAGAAACTACAAAGGGACTGTTTCCTGTGCACAAATAACCTTATGTATATAAGTCTCTCAAATGGTGAATTAACTGGCAATGCAAAGTTCATTAAAAGGTCAGCTGTCAAAATTAGTTCCCCGGACAAGTGATACATCGTGTGTGCTGTTGCACCAACTGAACACAACACAAAAATGAAAAAAAAAAAGCTCATGGCTGAAAGAAAAATGACAGAGAAAAAAGGGAAGAGTTGTTTTGCTCAGCTTATTCATTTTGGTGAATAAATTTGGAGATGTAAAAATAAAGAGAGAGGCAGGAATGGGAAAGCTGGGATGAAAAGACATAGTGAGCGGTGATTAGTTGCATGACTATGATCTGCTAGATAGTCTGCCATTTCTTCAGTCATCTCATTGGTCCCCAATTAGCTTTGTTTATCATCATTATTTAGTCCCTTTTTTTATTAGTCCCCCATTTCATTATTCTGCTTCATTGGTTCAGTCTCATTAGTCCCCAGTCCCATTGGTCTCCCAACTCATTGGGGTTATAGGATTAGGGGATACGGTTGTGGATTATGGTTAGAGTTAGGGCTATTGGATAGATTTATTTTAGGGATAAGGGTTAGGAGACATGATTCCCTGAAAATATGACGGAACCTATGAGATGACGAAGTAATGGCTTAGGGACCAATGAAATGGGGTACTAATGAAATGGGGGGCTATGTAAATGTTCCCAAGGTTCAGGGTTCAATTTTCAATGTATACATAAAGGGGAAACATCTAACCTTGGGTTCATTGAAACCCAGGACATCGGGTGGGTCCCAAGATATGGGGGACCAATGAGATGGGGGACTGTTGTCATTATTCCCTCTTAGTTATTTCTCAAATCTTCTCTGTGCAATGAGTACTAATTAATGCCTTATGTCATGTGCCTAACATCCTTATAGGGAGGTACCTTTGAAATGTAGTGCACAAATACGTTCAATTCATTTCAGACCACCACTGACAAAACTCATACAAGCAGCAAATCTATGACTGATTTATGTACAACCGATTGTTTCATCATTTTAAAAAATGATCATCATTACAGAAATTGTTACCTAAAATGTTAGAATACACCTGCCAAGGAAATGGATTTTTTTATGTAAAACCGACCAAATGCCATCACTTTTTCATTAGAAGGGAAGCTTTCATTTGAAACCCAATCCAATCAATAATTGCACACTTTTTGTACAAGTTGCGAATATAATATGGCTGGATCTCTCTTTGAAGATAAGAGAAATAATGAATGCATCTATGAAAATAAATGAGAGGTTTGAATTCCCAAACCAAAAAGATGGTGTACATAAAGACTTAACTTTTGTGTCTACCAATTATTATCTGCCAAAGTCTCATGTTACTATAAATATGGCTATGATTTGAGCAAAGTGTTACAAGCTCAGAAATACACTCTCAATCACAAACTGAGTGAATTTTACAGCCACCTAATTAATAAAAGCTCTCTGTCCAACTGAAAACAGTTATTACATTAGGGATGAAATCAGAGAAGGATGCATTACCAAAATTATCCAGTCTATGTTGTTAAGCTATGACACAATGCCTTGCATTAATTTATTGTTAGCTGGTGTAAACAAAGAGCTATTCGCCTACTTAAACTGCTACACTTCCAGACAAGATGGAGTTACAAACAGTTGAAAAACAAGGGAGGGACTCTTTGTCACAGGAAATTTATGTATTTAACACAAAGGCATATATTTAGTTTTTCTTCTGTCCAGCATCTTAAAGGGCAAATTTTCTCAACTCAGACCATTTCAATTTCCTTGATCACTTACACCCCTCACCCAATTGTCTAAAACTCACCATTCTCAACCAAACACATTCTCAGTTAATTGCTTTGGTGGGTATAGACGAATCCAATCAGAGCTTGTGTTTAGTGACTGTGGGGGTCCATCAGCCTTAAATCGTCTTCATTTATCATCTTCATGAATTTCAAACCTTCATATCCAGTTAAACTGAGGGAATCAAGATACAATTCAGTGTAAACTATCCATAATACAGGTATATGCAAGGAAATTGAAAGACTGACGGTGATGGACCCCAGTTATATCCGACTGAAATCAGACCACCACTTTACTGTCCGGATATATTAAGTATACAAGGTCTAATGTGTAGTAAGAACTATCTTGGTCTTTACAGTAAAAGCAGTGAAATATGAACTGCAGTACTCTGCATTTCTTTAATTAGCTGTCAATCAAAGATTTGCACCAACTGAAAACACAAAATTGCAGAAACTAGGCTATGACCACACTTCAAGCCCCATGCCTTCAAAAAATGGCTACTTTTCTTGCACTCATTTTTCATTTCACTTTCAGCTAGTAGGCTTCATCCTTAACTTATACTGTTAATGCTTGTACAGTTAATGTTTCCTCATACTACATTACTGGTGTACATATACTTTGCAATGGCAGTACCATATAATGCACTTCATTTGCTGCATAGCCTCCTTTACAGCCTTCTAACTCAAAAGATCCTACAGACTACCCCTCCGACTGGTTTATTTCAAACATTATTGTTGAGCAGAATTGATGCATCATGTTTCATAATGTCTCAGGTTTTAACCCTTCCACTGACAATGATAAACTCTGGAAAGTTAAAAGTAGGTAACATTTGTATCTCATGTCAACTTATTTGTATCAAGTGATGGGTATCTATATGCCTAATAGAAAAGATTATTCAAAAAAATAAAAACAAAAAAAATAAAACAGTACAATATGATGACTCGCAAAGCCACAAGCCATAACGAAATGTACTCTTAGGAGATGTATGTAATGTATCACTATTACACACAATCAGGAGAAAAAACATTTGCACTTCAGCAAAAAATTGACAAGAACATTCAGATATGATGTTGACAATTTTAGGCAAAGATAAACTTTTTAGAGAACATGTGCAATCAGCTCAAGTTGAAATATTTAGCTCAATGAACCTCTATACTATATAACTTTCCTTTTAAATCATTTTTTTCAATGCTTCTTGTAAATGAATGGTCAAGATAAGTATACCCCATCTCCTTGACTGTGTTTGCCACACAACTTTAACAGATTAATTATGTTTACAAACAAATGATTTCATGGCTGTTTGACAACAGAATTCATGAGGTGGGCTTACATTTTTGTCACAATGAAATGTAGATTCTAATTTGTCCACATTCTGCATGCAATTGCAAGATTGCTGCATGAGCAAAACCTAACATGCATGTGCTGGTTCCTAGGCATGGTCTATGCCAACCAGAGACATAACCGTGAATGTGTCTAGATACTCTCAGACATTGATAACTGTAACATAATCAGTGAGTGGGAGACAAAGGAGATTTACAGGATGTTTCAAAATAAGGTTGGGGTGACTTTGTGTGTCCATAAAGGTTTTTTTCCAAATTAAATCTAGCCACTGAGTGACTTATTCAAGTAACTCCATTCTTTGAGTATAATGAAAATTTAAAGCCAGTGACAATCTTGTTCTTGTCACTTTTACAGATGTGCAAAAGTAGTTGTAATTGGATTTTAGACTTAACGTCCTACTTCTGGGCAGTTTTGGACATTCCCTTCAAAATCCTCTAAGCTTCAATCTAGAACATGGTCATCAATACATGCTATGATGTTACAAAGATAAAATTGCTAATGCACGACCTAAATACAAAGTACAGAGCGGGGAAACTGGAGTCTCAGATTTAAAGCTATAAACTCAAATACCACTTTCATTGCACAAAGTTGACACACTTTTTAGACACTGAAAAAGAAGTATGTTGAAGATTGAGGATTATGAAACTTTGTTCCTGGGAAAATTATGGGTTTTTTTTTTAAATTTGTTCAGAACTATAAATTTAAATGGCAGTGTCCCTGCACACATCCTAGAGAATCTATTTTTATGACTTTTCCTGGTTTTTCATGACCACAGGAATCCTGATAATGCAAAGCAGAAATATGTTGAAGGATGATCTCAACTGAAAAGAGTTCACATCTTTCATTTTTTGCACCATATGCCAAATTTTCGAGTGAAATAGAAAATATATTAGATTTTCAAGATCCATCAAAGTTCCCAACATCTTTCTGTTTCTGCCTCAAAATAGAAAGAGCACCATTTTAATGCTTTGTACACCTCATTGAGAGATGCAGATCACTGAGTACAACCAGAAGAACTAGGACTTGTATCATTTTGACTTTTATGAAGGTTAACTCATTATGTAGTACCATTTGGCTCATCAAGGACCCCATGTGTACCACCAGACTATGCTACTTTGATCTTAAAGGGCCATTTTAAAAAACAATTTACCTATGTTCTTCATTGCAACTCATGAGTGGTACATACAATAAGTAAGTTCAGAGGGCATGTCCCTCTTACAGACAGTTCTTGCATTGCTGTCATTTTGTAGGTGGGAAGAAGTCTGCTCTTTTTTTCTCACCAAAGTTTTGCAATGGTCTTTAGACATCCTTATCCTCCATAATCTCTGCCTGCTTGTGCCACCCTTCAGTTACCAGCACTGAATTTATAAAACCAATGTTATATCATGTGTCTGGTTAGCATATAAAAGCCTTAACCTTTAGATGAGAGGAAATCTTTGATTGAATTTTGCATAGGGAGGCAAAATGAGTTGAAAAATGGAATTGCCATAATGTATCCAGCAGTGACAGTTAGATGTTTATTCCCTTGGTTTTAAAAGTACAAAAAGTACAAATGTAATACAGTTTGGTATCAACATTTTGTGATATGTATACATTTAATCTACTTCACAGCATGTCACATGACCACCAGTACTATTTGTTCCTTATATACCTGTCTAGCATATAAAGCAGCAAGAGTTTAAGTGAGGAGAAATTCCAGTCTAAATTGCTCAGTCTACACAGTAACTGGCACGCAATGAGCTGCAATCAGTGTAACTACCATTCATCAAAGAGTGACAGACAGGGTGTTTTTTGGTCGTGAGGGTAAAGATTTAATGAAATTGCGGATGCAGTGAAGATGCTGCATTCTATGTTTCAAGTGTTTAGACTTAACAGACAATTCATCATGACATTCATTATAAGTGAACTTGTTATAAAGGTAGACCTAGCTGCAATGACAGTGCAACGATACATGTTTTTCAAGGAATGATGGTAATTTACAGAAAACCCCCCTTACAGTTTAAAATGTTCCAGAGCACATGAATTGTGAGTTACAGTTGAGTCAATTCATGTCAAGACCTGAATATACACAGTAAAATATGTTGGCTTTGTATAGATGTAGACAAACTGTGGGCTCTTCATATTAGTCAGTTTTGTAGATCTCCTATGTGATCACTCTATTATTTCTTGGGTGTAAAAGCAGTCACATTACTAGCACTAACATCTGGATATACATCCGTGTACATGTATAAATCCTATCATGATATTTTCCAGGGTTCTTTTGTATAGGTTTGGGAGATGGAAGATTTTTAATGGGAAATAACTGGTCCTAATAATTCCCCAATTAAGAGAGCGATGGGGTATGTAGATCTTTCTCCCAGATCTATCATGGAAGCATGACTAAACTATGATTTAAAATTTGTCGAGTAAGGTCATGCACCTGTCACAAGATATTACACCATTACACATTTTTGCTTAAATTTGCTAAATATTCCCTGCATTGGCATCAAATTATAAATAAACTGAATGAAATATTACATTAATATGTGTCATAATAACATCAAAGGTTTCCCATAATGCAATCTCAAGAAAAAAAATTGCATTATGTTGAAAAGTAATATCTTCCGAATGCTGTAATACTGAAATGCACTTTTCACTGAAAACTGCATTTTAATTTCAAGAGAAAATTTTTCTGTACATTTTGAGATCACTGAGTGTTTTCTCTGGTAAATGTCTCCAATCACAACCTATCAATCCAGACACTTACTCTTTGAAAAGGACAGACCTATAGGTTGTGGATCATGACAAATAAGTGTACTTGCATTTGACTTTTTCAGTTAAGACAAACCTTAACTCTAACATTTACAGAGCATGGGGACAGATTATTCCAGCTGCACAGAAGCAGAGAAAGGCCTACAAAATGATATCATAATGACATCAAGTAGCCAACATTCCCACCATGACAATGTGAATGTCCCAAGCTGCTATTAAAACGCCAATCTGTTTGTGTTGTACTGTATACTGTAGGTACTATACCAGGCAAATTTATAAGCAATACTGTAAGGCTAGCTAGGGAAATAACCTGCTGGTTCCAAGGGAGACAGACATTTTACCACAGACCTGATAATTCTGACCAAGGGAAATCAATGTTGAAATGCAACTCTTAAAGGTTGGCACATAAACACCTGCAATAGTAAATGAAACATTGCTCACAAAACACTTCTCAAGGGTTTTTTGTCAATTTATCTTCAAAAGAAAAGGTCTGCAAAATGGAACAATACTTGATGAGGTGACCTGTTTAATGTTTAAACCTTCGATTTGTGCAACTGGGAGGATCACCCGAAATTTTTCATGTATTATAATTTGACAATGCCATGGTCATCTTTACTTCTGATGTAACACACTGCATAAAATTGGTTTGTACCATTATACAAAAAGGAATTTCATATTCACCTACAACAATCATGTGAATTGTTACACTAAAAAAGGTGAAATTTGTGCATTATTCAGTTACCCTAAGGAAGACAAGACTTTTCAATGATGAAACGTTCCTTCTTACTTTTTGTTACATTCTCCTTCTCTGCCTGATTACATCTTATCACACAGGGAGGAAATGAAGCTCACTACATCCACACTTGATGTAGTCAGGTTTTACATCTGATTGATTGATTGACAGTAACAGATGTATTAAAATACACATAAAGTTATGTAACATTTGGGGTTAGCAAGCAAGTCAAGAATGTGTTAATTGCTTTCGACATACTGTGAACACAATGAAAGCAAAACTCATTTGAGGGCACAGATCACGTAACAAACTCAGGTATCAGTTACACATACCCCACACTGCCTTTGATCTATTGGGGTGTCTATGTTGCTTTCTCAAAGGGCAAGGGCAAAATTAGAATGAACTGATGGTAATATGATCAGAGACACAACAAAGAAACCCACCAACATATTTGCAAGAATATTAACCTTTTAAATAAATTATCCAACCTCACAGATATGACTTCATTAAGCTATTAGCCAACATATACTAAAGATATACCATTCATGTAATTTAGCTGCTGGATTGGTATAATATGTGCATCACAACAACTCACATCTGTGTAAGATTGGATAACTTTCTTCAAACACATCAAAATTTTAATCTAACAAAAGTGAAATTTATTTCTTCTGACTTTTAACGCTCCAGAGGGCAGACACTGCAGTTTGGTTTTAATACTTTAGGTTACTTATATGTAGTAAGGACCAACAGGTTGTGCTAGAATATAAATTGGTAATAAAAGAGAACAAATAGATTTCTCAGTTTTCATTGAAAATTTAACCGGCAACACATTTAAGCCACCCAATTTTTAAACTATTTCTTAAATTGCTTAAGTCCCAACAGTCAAAGCAGGGCCCTTAGCAAAAAGAAAACAGTACCTCTCTTGGACTTTACTTTGCTCCCCCCAAATCCTAAGGGGACAGCAAACTTATGACTAACCTATCAACTCTCAGATTTCCTTCCGCACTACTCAGGTTTGTCATACATGCTAGAAGGCCCCATTTTGACTGGCTGAAAAGAATATTCTAGACACCAAAGACACTTGAGAATCTCGAAAAAGAAAGGTTGGTGGGCTACTGGGCTTTTGAGGCTCCATTGTTTATAAATTTGTCAAACACTTGTCCTTGACTTACAGTCATAAATGCTGTCTGTTGGTGATACCTTAAATCTGAGGTTTATTGACAAGTACGTTGAGAAATCTGCTCTGGGACCCTTTGTGATTTGAAACTTTCCAACTTTTCATTTAACTGGCTGAGCTTTGATACACACAGTTCTGATTACTAGTAGTCTTGAGATTTGTCAACCATTTGTAGGTTGCACCTTCTCATTTCTTTCATCTACCTGTAACATTAAAAGTTGAATTCAATTCAAAGCCTGAAGTCATCTGCTTATTATGAGGTTTTGGGTTGTTTGCAGCCAGCTGTGGTACTGGGAATCCAGATGAACTGAAATTACAATGTACCTCAAGTCATCAAATCCAAACATATTAAACAGCATGAAAAATAAATTCTAACTGTCCACCTCCCATCTTCATAGGACATTCTTGAGCCAAGATATAAAATGTTGAAGTTCATGCATTCAAATTAAAATGGTACATTGTGCACCTTACTGCAACTTGTATCAAGGTTGTATAGCACTCTTATGGGACTACAGTATATATGTAATTAAGCCTTCTCTGTACATTGTATGCAGGCACACAGGAAAATATTCAAGGTCATTTCAAAAAAGGAAACAAAACATGTAATGTGAGTTGTACATCAAGAAAGTCACAAATTATTGCACACTGGACTTATTTGTTTAAGTGAATAAATTTCAACATTTTATACCTTGGCTTAAGAATGCCCTATAGACCTATTTCCAAATAGCAATTACAAAGGATTGTGGGATAGAGTTTTGGTGTTTGTCATTTTTGTCAATGGCATTTTACTGTGGTTAAAATTGATGCACACTTTAAACTATATCCCACATTTCATTGTAATTGCTATTTGGAAATAGGTCTATGAAGATGGGTAGTTGGACTGTTAGAATTCATTTTTGATGCTGTTTTAATGTATCTTTTTGATTTTTTTGACTTGAGGTACACTGGCTGATGGACCATAGCAACTTGATCATTTCTCACCATTACTTGACTGCTGGGTTCATGGTGCACCAGATCTCTTTAATGAGATACATACATGACTTCAATTTAAGTATGTATACTATTTATTCTTCCATACTTCTAGTAGGCTGGTGAATCTTTATGTACAGACTACAGTTGACCAAGTGCACTACTTTGCTTCTGTTCATGGAACTAAAACGGCACCGTTTAAAGGAGGAATACTCAAATGTCACTGATGCAAAGGATTTTTTTTGCAAAAAATGAGGCCAAGCTTGGTCAAAAATCGATATCGATACCTAGCTAAGTGCCACTTGAATAAAAGGGCTCGATAAGTTTACTTCTCCAGGTTACTTCTATGTATGCATGGTTCACCTACGATATCTTTAAAAGAATATCACCTTCAAAGAGGTTGCTTTGCAAGCAATTAAAGCTGCATCCAAAATAGATTCTTTTAAGTTGATTCCCCAACATCCTACGATGGTTATGCTGAAAATCATATGACCTGCTCCTGCTTTAACATTTTTATTTCTTCCCTGTATTGTCTCTGAGTATGAACAGTGATCTCACAATGCCATATAAAATACAAGAATTGGACATGGGGAATACTCAACTATTTGTAAACTGCTTTTTAGGCACACACTCCTGAAAGCGAATTTATAATTATCTGAGAACAAGAGCTTACTTGAGGCAAAATTATGCAAAGTGATTGGCAGCTGCTAGCGAGTTGTAATGAGTTTAGGCTTCAGCAATGGCATGCAAAGATTGGAATAACTGCCCTGAGTTGTAGCAATATCATAAAGCGTAAAGATTGGTTTAGAGCAATAAGATGATTGCATTAGGTAATGTCAAAGAAGTGTATTTTTTTACAGGAATAATGATTAAATTAGGAATATTTAAAAGTAAGTTAGATTTCTTGGCTTTGAATGGAGTTTGTAATTTTTTGTAGTGCATTGTACTGCCTTCTTTAATGTTGCTTTAAGAGCCATTATATAAGAGATTGCTCTTTTGTAAAAATTTCAGTGCTCATATTAAAGCTACTATGCAAACTGCCAAGAAAATAAAGAAGGGTACTTAAACAAATGGGCCAATTTCATAATTTTTCTTCAGAACTCCAAGTTGTTAATTGTTGATGCCAAAAGATGACATGTCGGAAAAAAATACCCGCAGCACCATCTCGTCAGGAACTGTTCTCATTTCTAATTATATGCCCATTTAAGCATTTGAAAATGACCATGAAAGTTAAATGACATTTGATAGCAGTTTATCTCAGAATGAACTGAAAGGGGATGCAGCCCTTCAGTAAACTTAAAGTTATTTGATTCCCTTTTTGCCAGCACTTATTTCAGGATTTGCTGTAAGTTGTTATTTGAAACCCAAAGTTGTTGGGCTTCTATTCAGGGTTGTCACCAGCCCAATTTGAGTGTCGGCTAAACATCTGACTCAATATTTGTACCTCACCTTACCCCCATGGAGTCCACCTCATTTTTGACCCATTGAATTTTTCAGCTATAGGCTAATGTCAATTTCATTATTTATCAGTATAAAGGATCATTTTTGGGCCGGTCGGAAGCCTTGCCTTTTAGGTGTTGTACTGGTCGGCAATGTCCAGTGCCGGTTAGTCCTGACCGGCGCAGACCAGCATGGTGACAACCCTGCTTCTATTATACCAGAATGGTAATCGAATCTGCTGCTCATTGAAGCAACTAATTGGAGTAATGAACCAGTGGTCGGGTACTATAATTGGGAACCGCAGTTATTCCCTAAAAACTGTTGTAGCCATGAGGGATCTCCTTAAAGGCTAATATCCCGTAATGGATACCAAATGTACTTTTTAATTCAGCATATGATGAAAATATTCATTGAAGTATACACAATGTTGTCTGGGGACTTACTGAAAAAAAACGTACCTTAAAGACAGACACTTTCCACCCTGAAGTACCTTTCTCCAAGGCGTTATTTGGTAACTTTTTTATCATCCTTCAATTCAAAAGTTGCATAGGTACTCATTGTACAGCACATGCACAGAGTGCTCTGATTACACATCAAGGCCTTTTATACTCTCTAGAATATGCAATTTCACAAGATTTGTGCCTGCATGGTCAAGGAGACAAACACAGCTGTTGTTTTGGCTACAAGCTTATTGACTTCATAGTTGGGAGAAATGGCACATTCTGGTATGGGGAGATTTGCTCTTTAAGTATAAGCACTACAAGAAAGAAAAATTAATCATGGAAAACCTTGTCTGTAACATTCAATGGAAATAGCAAATGCAGTTTTAAAAATTGCTATTGTATCAAAATCATACAAATCAAAATTTATTATGCAGAGCACAGAAGGCCTCTTATAACATGAATCTGCCCACTGGATCACTTTTGAGAAATCTGGGGAGAGATTTTGTCTGAAGATGTCTTTGCCAGACTAAATCTCTCTCAACTGTGAAATTTCTATCAGCTGGAGATGATACGCGGAAACCACAGTTTCAGGTAAAAACTTAGCTTCTGTCTTTTGGCTTTTTGAGATGTGAGGCCTTCTGGAAGGACTACAAAAGCTCTCTTTTTGAGGGTCTGTAGAATGCTTGAGTTTTAAGTATTCACAGACGAGATGGTTACATCGTCATTTATAGATCAATACTACTTTTTAACTAAAATATTCAGCATCAAATTCCCATAAGACTTTCACTCTGAGATGACCACCCACAGTTTATGTAAATGATTTTCCTGTTACTAAGTGCACTTGATGTGGCAAACCCATCCTAAAATAATGTAGAGTATTATTTACTCCAATTTAAAGACTTATAGAGTGACTGCATGTTTTAATATTCTTTCTACAACTCTTGTGTCCCACAAATAATGTAAGACTCAGACTATGCTGGATTATTCCTTAAACTTTTTTTAGAAAGCATGAAAGCTGTATGGTAATTTTTATCTCTTTAGCACTAAAGCACTGCCAAAACTTCCAAATCAGTTACATAAAAGTAGCAGGCCTACAGAAATAGTATTATAACAATGAAATTTCCTCTTGTATACTGAAGATAGCATGAACATAGATTCCAAGTTCCTAACCTTTCAGTACTCACCCCTGTGGGATGGGGGTTGTAGAATATGCCAATATAGTACCCCCACCTGTAGTAAGACACAACTAAAGGGGAGGATTTAACCCTTTCCCTACGGAAGGGCCCATCCAGTCATACTGAGCCATGTACTATATTACTTATACACAGTACGTAGGAACTTGTTCCGCCAAAAGCTATGTTTTTTGTATGGATGTTGCCATACTTGCGCTTGCTACACCTCAGGAGAATGAATATGTGTTAAATGTCTCCTCTCCAAGCCTATTGTATGTCCAAAACATGATTGCACGCCACAGATTTATAATTAGCTATGCCAGAATGCAGCTGAGTGCTATGGTTTTTGCAGCGAAACCATGTGTATATAGTCAGGGTAAATTATGGTTTCCCAGCAAAACCATGTGTTGCATAGGGGTTAATCCTACTATTTGCACCTGCATATTTGAAACCAAAATTGAACTTGAATGGTAGTTGAACTTCAACTTATTGTCTGGCTGACACTATATAACACATTAGACATACCTCAATCTGATCTTATAATTCTCCCTTCAAGGGAAGATGCACTGACTCTTGAAGGAGGCTCAAATTGAGGTGGCAGTGTGGACTGTAAATGCCCAGAATTCTTTTCACTTTTTTGCACACATACCCAAGGAAAAATTCCATTTTTAAAAAGAGCTGGTACCTGTGTGTATGAAGCATAAATTGTAAAATGTGATCGATGTACACTTGTACTACATTTTCCTGTGTTCTATCCAGGATAATTGCCACAGATTTTTGTGTAACCGGGAAATTAACAGGCCAGTTCATTTGCCTGTTTAACCAGGTAATAATGTTAATGTATGTAAGAGACTACCAGTGAAGATACTATAGAAACTGACCTATCAGTATAAGTCCATGAACTTCAAACCAGTCAGCATTCAAGTGTTCTCATGTGGAAATAGCTTCAAACAAGCAAACAACTGCTCGTTTTAAATGAAATTTATTGAGATGATGTTTCTTAGATATACAATGTTTCAAAATAACAACTATTTATATCCTACAGAAAAATATTGATTAACTCATTGGCTTCCAAAATGACTGAACAGTGATCAGCATTTCCATTCACCATTTTGTCTCCATAAAGTGTCACAAGCCATGTGAAATACATGGTTTAAATATCACAGATGAATAGATTGCGTAATGCCCTTCACAAAAAAGAACTTATCTGGAGATAGGTCATTAGCTAATACTTCAATAACATGAAAATATTTGAAGTGAGATGCAACTAGCTATAAGATGCTTTTCAAGTGTTTTAAGTGTTGGAGCTGTATCTTAGCAAGTAACTTAGTGACACATGTGAGCCTCCCTGAGAGAGAAATAAATTAAATTGCAATGACACAGACTGCACTTCACCTGTGACAATGAAAGTCAATGTCTAAGACATATTGATAAGTAACTTACTACAGACAAAATCTGAGTATCTTAAAGGCTTTATCCTCCCACTTCAAACAGTTCCAATTCCTACTAAGTTAAGCCTTTCCCACAATTGTCTAAAACTTATCCTCATTCAAACGACATCTCAGTTAATTGCTTCAGGGGTAGGGTTGGGCGGTACCGTGAAATATTGGTACCGGTGCCACAAACCACACAGAACCGGTAATGGGGACAGTACCAGTTCTCAACTAATGGGCAGGAAAGTCAAATAGGAAGGAGCCTAACATGTACATGGCACCTGTGCGATCCCGTACATTAATGCAGCTGGGTGTATGTATGAGTATGGTTTTATTTCAGTTTCTACAAGGGTATTGATGTTTTGTTAAACATATAACTCATTCACACATCCTAACACAGTTATTTTTTTTTAAATATCATAATTTTTTAAAATAAGTATCGGTAATACTTTCGTAAACCAGTATTTTTTGAAGAACCAGCATTAATGACACACCAAATATTTTCAGTATTTTAAATAAACCTGTACCACTAGTACCGGTATTCACGTCAATACCTGTATACCGCCCAACCCTACTTCAGGGTGAGCATACAAGACCTCAATGTGTAATCAAAACAGTAGTACAGTGCATGCTGTGTAACATGTACTAAAAAACTCTGCATTTTTTAACTTGCTGTCAATCAAAGAGCTGTACCAATTAGAATTTCTGTAGACTAATACAATAATTGTAGGTTGGGGTCAGAGTTGATTGCCTTTAAGATTCTGATCAGCAGAAAGATACCTGCTGGCAACATTGATGAGCACGATTTCTCATAAATTAACCTACATAACAATTTCACTCTCCCAATTGCAGACAAAAAGCAGCTTGTTTCTTCTTTTCTTTAAAAAAGAAGAAGAAGAGGAGGAATTCAAAGGATGAAGAAGGAAATTATCTGTTCTTCTTCTTTTCTGAGAGGAAAATACTATTGACTGCTTAAACCATTGTCAAAGGGTAAGGTGTTTTTTGCTCTAAACTGTCATAAAATGTTTTCCTTAATATGCTACCAGTTGCAGTATATGAACCTGAGGATTCTACCTGCTGACTGGACCCCTAGCAAGCTTTCTTGGCATGGAACCACAGAATGCATCCTTAGGCTACATCCCTGGACTTCAAGGGACACTGCATTAAGTGAATAATCCAACTTCTTTTAATTTTTCAGTTTCTGGCAGAAAGCATATACAAGAGATTTCTGTGCCATAAAAAAAGCCATCAAATCAAGATGAACACAACTCACTCATTACTGGACGGAAAGTAATGATTAAGTTGATAAAGTTAGTTTGAAAGTTGAAATGTCCAATATAAGAAAACAAAGTTTGTGTACAACCAACACTGGACCAGAAAGAACTATATGCACATCAGATACAAAATTTTGTAAATTTAATTGAAACAAAGGTTTTGTAATAATTCATGATTTTCCCTGAAGGGTGTAATAATTGCTCAAAATTAAATATGCCTGCAAAATCTGAATATAGTAATACTTTCTCACCTCCGTGGGGTATAATCATTTTCAAACGCTTGGAGTGTTGGGTCCTGCTCCACATGCTCTTACATTTACCTCCCTGTTCCAAATCTCCATTGGAGGTATGGTCCACGTTTCTGTGCGATGCACTTCCATTGCAATATTTGTGGCAGTTGCAGGGGTATGCCCTCTCCGACATCCTGCGTCCTATTTCATCAAGGTCATCAGGGAGCGTATCACGACCCTCTGATAATTCCACATCC
This sequence comes from Holothuria scabra, assembly GCA_037179385.1. NCBI lineage: Eukaryota > Metazoa > Echinodermata > Holothuroidea > Aspidochirotida > Holothuriidae > Holothuria > Holothuria scabra. The sequence goes on from CM074186.1 coordinate 40,003,928, forward strand.
TCAAATATATCTGATTTCTCCTCAAATACATCCACAGACTCTTGTAACCTCTGAGAGGAGCTCGACGAAGATGGTTCGGCTGTATCCATCCGCATTTCTAATGATTCTGAGCCTTCACTGGCTCTTGTCAAGTTTGTGTTTGATGACTGGAACACAGCATTTGTCACTCCTTCCATGATTGCTTTACACTCCAAGGAACACACGTATGTGAGTAAACATGTAATTTAAGGTTGACCTAGAAAGTAATTTGTTTGGGGCTGGTACAGAGGGCGGTCAAGTACAAGCATTTAATCCTTGCAAGAACTGCTCATGAAAAATACTTCCACTGCAATGAGTTTTCTCATTTCTCCAATCAACAGTATTGATCTCAGGTAGGTCTTTTGTAGCAAGAACAGCAAGTTGCATGGTATGCTTCAAGTTGAAAGTGGCCGCAAAAAGCAAGCAAGATCACTTTATCATGATGAACTTACTAGAAGACAATTAAATTAAGCAGTCCTGACTGTGTGTAACAGTTCTCCAAGTTTGTGAAATGTGTGGAATGTGTCCACACAATAACATTATAGCATATCAGCTCAACATCTCAGTCCAAGGAAATAGTGAGAAATAACATACATTCTCCCTTCACAACAAGTATTCCTACTGCCTCAGCTTAGTGTATAGCCTAAAGTTGTTTGAGATTGATCCAATAGAAAGAAAGAGATGGAGGGAGTCTGCCATAAAGCCTTGAGACTTGAATGAGGAAATGATAGCAAATGTCTGATGTAAGAGAATAGTAAAAGGTATATATATAAGGCTGGATTAAAGCAGTATTATAGGAATATTCTTCAGCAGTAAGTTGGAGACTATGAAATGATATGGTAGTTGACTGCCACCCAAAATAAGCAAAGACAAGGACCTCACCTTTGCTTAGTTTTATTGTCCAAGGAATCTTAGGGAAACTGCATGAATATAAAGACAGCACTAAGAGCAAAAATGTTGCTTTTCTGAATTTAAGTTACAAAGTAAGTCCATCATTTTGCAAAAGAAAACAATGTGATGGCTAAGGGCCACCCTTATTTTTCTAAAATGTCTTTCATGGCCCCACATCTTGTCCACACTATTTCCAGATGGAAAGATTTAATTTTCCAAGCAAATCAATGGTATTCCCACTACAGTTTCAAGCAATGACTGAAAAAACACCAAGCTCTTTTTTCAGTAGCCTGGGGTTATAGAAATTGAGAAGAAGGCAACAAGGGAAAAGAAAGGTAATCGGTTTTCATAACAGAAGGGTACCTGCAGACTTATTAAATTATTTTATTATGATGAGGATGCTGAGATAAAAAAAAGATAGAACGAGGGTAGTTCCAGACAGATAAGATTCGAGGTATGTCTCTGTAATAGAATAGAATTTCCTTTTTTGCAATCTTCAGAACAACAATTTGCAAACTGTGAATCACTGCAGAAAATCCTCTATATAGTCTTCATCATAGGTACATACATAATAACCTGTAGCCAGGGAGTTGCTAGAGAAGTAGAGGAGAAACAACATTCTACAGTCTCTCTGAGACAATGTTTGTTTCTGATGGTAACCTTGCTTTTATCTGCCAAATTCCTATCTCAATGCTTCCACCAACAAGTGTTAGTGATGCATTATGAAATTCCAGTGAAGAGGCACATCCCTTATACCCTTCTGGTTAACATTTAGATGCCAGCTGTCATGCAAAGTTGTAAAATTTATTCCATTCGACGCTATCCAAGACACAACAGATCATTTCATTTGTAGACAGGCACCAATTTTCTTACAAATTAGTTTAAAAAGGGTGCTCTTAATGATGGCAAAATTATTTAAATCCGAGGGAATAGACTTGAATGATGAATGCTTCTATCCAATAAAGAATGGGGCTCAATTGAAGCATTTACTTTAAATGTTTCTTTCCAGTCATTCTATAGAAATTCTTGTAAGTTTCACCACTGGCGGACACAAACCTCCAAATCAAAGGATTTACAATGCCTTTGATTTGGGAATACATGGGAAAGAATGGAAGAGATTGTCATTAAAAGGACTCAGTCACAAGGGATTTAATAATAGGAGCATAAGCACCTGTGAATCAAATAGTTACACCTCAAAAGATATTATCCGTTTCAAGTGCACATTGTATGAAAAAATTTGTTTGTTGTATCTCCTTCTCTAGCAACTCCCTGCTGTAACTAAAATGTTTGTAACTTGATTATGTTATTAAAACCATGTCAATGTTGAAACCAAATGCAAACTGCATGCTTATGTGGATGAGGTACATGTTTAAACCTCTAAACTTTGCCCTAGGGCAAAGCTCTGAGGTTTTAGCATGTATTTGCATGAAAATTTAAGTTTTTAGAGAGGTATATTACGTATTTTTGGTTGGACCAACCCCCCTCTGAAGTATCTTGAAGGGGGACTGCAGGGGGGCAAGAGAAAATTTTGAGAAGACATTCCCTCTGTGGCATTGCCACTTTCATTCACATTACTGCTTTTTTCCAACAACTGCAGTCATACAAGAAATTGCCTTGAGACTTGATCAGCTGTTTCAGCAGCATACATTTTATAACCCAGGTTATGTCTAGATCTAGTGTAAAATAAATGTGAAAACCAATGAGCATAAGCCATGTACAGATGTTACAAATTTTGTTTTCATAGATGAAGGGACTTGAAAATTATTTCGCCCCAAGATTTTGAGTTCTCTTTGTGACTTCCTAGTTCTTTATCTCTATTTCTAAAATTCCTTATTTTTTGGTATAATGAGTGACTACATGAACAGAGAATACTTAATTGAAAAACAAAAAACATCATGCTGTAACTTGACTGATGGGCACACGGGTCACTGTAGGAGCCACTCATCAACTTGAAAAATTAATGACTTTCCCACATGAGCTCTATCAACTGATTTATTTAGTTTGATGGGATTTAATGACACATAGACATGAACATTTTATAGTGTCCACTACCAACTATGATGGAGTGACTACAAGGAGTTGTTGCAAGGAACTACAGAGAGATCAAACTCATACACTACACTGGACATCAAACAGTATTGACTAATACTTTTGACTTAATGAAATTACTTTCATACACACCACAAGGTAAAACTACATTAAATGTTCAGTAAAGAGGAAGCCTAGGTTAGAGAAAATCTTTCTAATTTTCTGCCATGTCTTTTGAAGGAAAACCTCAATGAATTTGAGCACAGCAACATGCATCATAACAAATAAAATGTTCCACAAATTTGAGGCATTAATATTCTGTTTGTTTTGTTCGATTTGATCCGTTGTTTTATGCTTGTTTTTTTTTTTTGAAAATGATATCTTTTTATTTTTTCAAAGGGTATGAATCAAATTATCATGCAATTGTTGCTATAGTGTATACTTAGTTGGCTGTGGGTAGGGGGATACAACCTGGGGGCCATTCCACAAAGAGTTGCGCACAATCTTAAGTTTGATTTACTGTTGACTTAAGTATGGGGAATCAAACTTAAGATTGTGCTTAACTCTTTGTGGAATGGGCCCCAGGAGGGTGGAGGGAAAGATTTGTGTCAGAAGGTCAAGCACAGGAGATATTTTGTTTGCCTTTTGTGTTTTTCCTGCATACCTAACTATTGGGAAAGCTAATTCCAGAAATAGAACCTTCCACAGTCAAACTTCTTAAAGTTAGTGGTGGTGATGGTGGGAACAGGGCACAGATCAAATTATGAATGAAATGTGACTGTGTGTGATGCAAGGAAGTTAAACAGCAACATTCCCCCTGTGTCACAAATTTAAATGCGTACAATCTCCTTCTCTCTTTTGTTTTTTTGGTGAGCATATAATAGAGCCTAAACTAGATAAGAAGTTCTAAAGAGAGGGCAGCAGATACATTTAAATCTGTCTGATTGTGTTCAAGTTAAAGATATGTGCTGGCTTTTTTATATTCATACCAGCTTAAATCACAGTTACTCAAAGATGAACATACTTGGAATGCTCCACAAAATTTACAGACTTGTTAACCAATTACTAAGGCTCGTTTGCATACAAATATGTTGTTGGCTTATTGCAGATTTTCTTCACTGGCAGACTAAAGACTGAAATGTTTTACTAATGTTTGTGCAACTATACATATAAGCAATTATTAATGCTATACAACTGAGCAACAATGTAACATGTAACATTTTTTTTCTTTCAGAACTTTCAACAAATTTCAACACTGTGGTTCAGAGTCTGGATGACTTGCACTTTGCTGTTTCAAGTAGTTACAATTACATCAAGAAATTCATCAGTGAAGCCCATCAGACCATGAGAAGAGAACCTCATCTTTTGAACAACTGATGGCGCTCTTTGTAAACTAGTTCTTGAATACCTTTATATGGTGAGCATACAAGCTAAAAATTTGTTTCCAAAGTGCCCAGAGGAACACACCACCATCAGTTGAACATTGAACCTTCTAGGGGAAAGTAGTTCCGAACACCATCTATTTTAGGTCCTCTTTGATGTGAACTTGCCCATCTTTGTTAGAATAACCAGTTGCTGCTTATTTTTTATCCATATGAAAGATGAGATGCCAATTCAAATTCAGTTGGATGGGTTGAAGGGGATTTAAACCATTAAGGTACTGGGTGTGAAAAGGGGGATTTTCATCACTTTGCATATTATTAAGGGAGGGTGCAGAGCCCACAAACTTCTTCCCTCTGTATAGCTCAAAATCTATTGTTATACTTCTGTGAATTTGTAATACCATGATTGGCCAACTTATTGGCTTTCAAGTCATCCCCTTGCTGGCATACTGACGAACCACAAAATCAAGAATTTCATGAATCTGTGGATCTTGTATTTCACACAGTGAAAAACGTTGTCTCGTTCGGAGAATTTTCACTGTATTCATCGTTTTTATCTTTGGAATTGTAGAAAATACTATATTTTACAAAGTCGTTGCAATTTTTAAGGCTGAGGTAAACAAATAATGGCAAAAAATGCATTCGTTACTATGCCAATGTGCGATTCGTCTGTATGCCAGAAAGGGGACAAAGTGAGGGGCAGCTTTAGTGGGTTGTTAATTTGATAAGGCTGTGGTGGGATGAAATGAAGAGGAAATAGTGTGTGAGTCAATGGAGAGGCTAATGGTGGTGTACTCTCCTAAACATACTCTGCACAAAGACCACTAGTTCTCTTAACCAGAATGCAAAACTGCATTGAGGTTTCGATGATACACAAATGTTCCATTTCACAATCCCACCATGAAATGACCTTTCACCTCCTCCAAAAAATTAGGGACCACTTTCTGACAATAACGTGTCCACATACCAAATATGAAATCTATCCAAGTTTCCTATCTTGAGATGTTGTTCTAACAAGATTTTCAGCCTTTGACCCCCAGTAACCCCAGATGACCTTTGACCTCCATCAAAAACAATAGGGCCCATCTGACCATAAAGCATCCACATACCAAATATGAAATCTATCCAAGTTTCCTAATTAAACTTGAGATATTGTGCTTACAAAGTTTTCAGAAATTGACCCCCGGTGACCCCAAATGACCTTTGACCTCTGCCAAAAACAATAGGGTTCTTCCTCTCAATATGGCAAATCCATGTACTAAGTTTGAAAACTGTCATACATTCCTATCTTGAGATATCGTGCTAACTAGCAAAGCGTCACAAACACACACACATATACATGTTTTGACCGTCAATTGGGGACACATTTTTTTAACTATGAAAACGTGGATATCCCCACTTTGGGTGTATCGACACTTGACTAGGGGAAAAAACGCTCATGTCCCCGATTTACTGGTACTACACAGATACACATACACCCATGCACCGGCCCACGGTTTTTCACCCAATGTTAGGTCCATCACATGGAAATTGGGGAAAACTCCAAAATGCTTCAAACTTGCTGTGATACATCCTTGAAACGTGAGCAATTCAATTTCATGGCTAATTTTGCATTTGGCAAGTGGGGATATCCCCACTTGCAGGTGTATCCACACTTGCCCGGAGAAAAAAAGGCTCATGTCCCCGTTTTACACCAAAAACATACGCACACACACATACACACCTATACACACACACACACACACACACATACACACATACATACACAAGCCATCAAGATTGCATAGGTTTCTCTTATCATCAAAACCAAAAATGATGTGGGTTTAAAATTTACCATACTGTTTGTGGTGACATTTGAACAGAAAGGGCAGAGAATGACCTTAAAAATGTACAGGTTTCTAGCTAGCTTACAGTGATGAGGGGCATGCATGTTTCTCTCCTCCTTTTTTGGGGGGAGGGGGGAGGGGGGTGGGCGGACATCTAGAAAATAAAAAGTGACCTTAATATATGTTAAAATGAAAATCTTGTCCCTGATTTTTCATCCCATTCCAGAAACTTGTTTGACTATGGGCTTAACTTGGGCCAGATCTTAATTTAATTCATAATTTTAATGCTTTCTTGGTAAGTATGTATGTACCCATTCCTCATAGTTTATTAGTTTAAGTATAAATGACTATCTTTTGCTTTCAAGGCAAGAAATTCACAAAATCATCAACATTGTTTATGTGACTTCATGTGAAAAACCATGACTGATACTCGTGTGTCAATTCTCTTGTGGAAGTGTGCAGTATCAAGCAAATTTGCAAGGAGGCATTTGGTAACATGTAGGGCCACACCCAGGTGTGTTACAAATGGATTTTAAATGGCACAAACATTGTATCAAATCAAGCAAAGAGAACAAAGGTTTTCTTGAATCACACAAACATGGCACTAGGGTCCAATGGTCAAATTATTGTCTAAGACATTTTAAGTATTAAGATTAAGAATACATTGCAACCTAGAAGTTGATGAAAGGTTAGGGCTTCAGGCCCAAGGTCTTCTTTAGGCAAGATAGCACTAAATGCCACAAATACATAACAGTTCACAATCACTTCAGTTCTGTTATTATTTGGCTTGCACAGGTGTACTATAGTTTAAGATACACCATGTCCTAATTTAATTGGGTCCTAGACCCAGGTCCCACAAATTATGCAGTAATATGGACTATGGAATGTGAAGTGACATGACACTGTTTATATTCACCTTAGAATCCTTCCAGAGATCAGATATGTTAAGAATTATGGTATTGCCAATGTAAGGTTCTAAGCCTACCAAACACAACCTATTAAAAGTATTGCATCTAAGGTAATGGTGAGAAATAAGACATTGCAAGGACTTTTTCAGACAAAAAGTCATGATTCTAAATCTTGACCAAGTAATCATACCAAGGTTTCAAGGGGCAGAGTTTTCTAATTAGTTTCCTAGCTAATTTTGTGTGAAATATCCTATTGAACTTTAGCAGCAAAATATTTAGGAAACAAAATGGCTCCTGTTGTCACATGATCTGTACTTTTGAAATGTCAATTTCACTACTCGTCACTTATTCTAACTGACACTATAAATGTTGAATGTTATTTACTTCAGCAGACAATACACTTTTCTTGGCCTCACATGAAATGAAAGTGCAAATCATTGATCAGAGTATTATCACAGCCCTCTACTCCAATGATCTTTCTAGATTAAAATTTCATGACAGATTAAAAAAAGCATTAAAAGCCAATTAAGACTCTTTGCATTTCTTGAAAATGTCATAAAACAATACATTACTGTTAAAGATAGACTCTTATTTATACTTCCAATGGAATAAAAGGACTCTGCAGGCTGGGAAAGATTTTTTTTACATGTAAAGGTAAAGAGCCTGGAAATATGGGAGAACTGTGGTTTACAGCCCACTGTACATTTTCATTTTGGAAAATGAAATTTACACATATTGCTTTAACACTTAAGAACATGCCTAATGCTTTCCTGTCTTCACCAGATTTGTATGTTAACAATTCCAAAACTTGTACACTTATTTTTCCAAACCTTTTATTTTTTGTGTGTATGTATGTGTGTGTTTATTTTCCTGTTATGTATGTCATGTAACCTCCACACCAGCAAGTACAATTGAATATTGGCAAAAACTAAGTCCCAACAGTTCTCATGTTAAAAGGGCTAGATATCACAGAGAGTACAAACCATTCCACTTGAGGATGTAGGGACCATCAGCACATTGGTATTGCCTAGTTCATTCTTTTATGGCTTTCAATCTCTAGCCTGGGGAGGCATCTGACTGTCAGCTTTACAACAAAGAACGAAATTACTTCAGATTTCACTGGATCTATGTTCCCGAAACAGATAAAGGCAAATAACCATTCTTTTGGTACAGCACAAATGATCAACAGCCATACATAACTTTTATAATATATCCATGCCATATTGAGTGGGACATACACTCAGAAAACTTTGTGTTGCTACAGTAGTAATTTTTGTGACGACATAATCAGAGCAAAGTTTTGAAATACTATAGGGCTACTATGTCGGGCTACTATGTCAGCACTCACTTCAATTGCCTCCAAAAGAGAACTTGTTATTTAAACCTACACCGTTATTTGGGTCGTTTTGGACCCATACGGAGCGCTCGGCTGTCACCCATGTTTACTGTTTCACGCGGAGCTGGAAACTGCAAGTAGCTACCCGAAAATTCGGCCACAATAACGAGAGAGACAATAGTTTAAGGTCAACAGCCTACGGAAGCTCATGCGGGCCGTGCTACGTCCGCTTTCCCGCCCACTCCCGAGGCGTGCAAATATGCCCTGATTAAAGCACAACGGTAAAGGGTTAAAATAAGCTACAATACAACACAAACAGTCATCCCTGTATTGTACAAAGCAACTGACTAATGAACACCAGTGAACATGCAAAAAGTGTGCTAAAAAATAGCATTTGATTACTTCTATCTATGATGTATTTCATTTAACATGGCAAAAGCAGGCTAAGCCACTAGCCCAGATGATCAAATGCCATGAATAAAGGATTAGAGACGATTGCAAACAATTTTTCTTCAGTGCACTTTTTTTTCCTAAGAGCTTGAAGTCCAAAGAATCTGGTTGACCTCAGAATGATAGAGTTCTTTTTCATGTTGGTTTTCATTTCTGTCTCCTACATACTTATTTTTTATTTTTATACATTTATCATACATTTACATTTTAGGGTTCAATAATTAGAAAGCTTGTAGCATTTGCACTTCGAATAATTGCATTCGAGTGCAAAATAATACATATTCATAGGTTGTCCCAGTGCAACTTGTTATTTGCATACTGTAAGCTACGTGAGCAGTGGACCAGACTGATCAATCACGCGTACGACTCTCGTGGTGGGCAGGCATGTAACGGTCAGGAGGTCCGCACTAGCATCAAGTCAGCAACGCAGGAAAGACGTGGACACCAACTCCGCTCAAGTTCCGAATTGCCCATCCTTGACTTTGACAAGACAGTACTTACTGCACTTGGAATTACCTACCAAAATCTCGGAGATATCTACAGGAAATTATTCGTCTCACCAACACATCAGTCCTGTGTAGTCGGGCAGCAGCGGGCAGCTCGACAATTTTTGCTTGGGACTGAGGTGTTGTGTGCGGCGGTAATATCAGTTCCACTACATCGCTGAGCACGAGGTCCTTACAGTGACGCCATTTTGTTGCGACCCTGGCATTAGAGTTTTTCGTAAATTGAGGTGAGACCATTTCACTTTACATCTCTAAAAGCTAAGCTGAATCCTAAGACTCAACTCAGAACTATAGCCCTCTTTACCCCATTTAATGACAAAAAAAAAACATAAAAAACTTCAGACTGAATAGTATCAATGACAGAGACATCCATAGCAGAAGTTGTAAAAAGTTCACATGTACACAGTCATGATTTCAACCTCATGAAATTTTCATAAAAATACCTGTATAGCCCCCTCTACTTGCTGAATCCTAAGACTCAACTCAGAACTATAGCCCTTTTTACCCCATTTGATGACAAAAAAAAAACATAAAAAACTTCAGACTGAATAATATCACTGACAGAGAATTCCATAGCAGAAGTTGTAAAAAGTTCACATGTACACAGTCATGATTTCAACCTCATGAAATTTTCATAAAATTACCTGTATAGCCCCCTCTACTTGCTGCAGGTGAGCAGCATCTAATTTCTGCTGTGGCAGTTCATGACAGTAACAAAACACTTCATCTTAAACTTGCTCTGCAATGCAGCATGCAAAATCACAACAACTGTAATTATGGTATGGTACTTTCAAAAATGTCCTTTTTTCTTTCGTTTTGAGGGAGGAAGATTTGCAAAAAGGAGTGCACATCTGACTGTGAATGTTAATCAAAAATATAATAAATTTAGTAATATTCTTGAGCTTTTCTTTTACTTTCCACTTGTCTCTGAAGTTTGTAATTACTAATAATATTTCAACCATGGTGCTTTGCTGCAAAGCTAAACAATTATAAATCACATGAAAGTTAGTAGCAGGATAGATTTATAATTTAATAAAAATGTAAATAACTTTGAAAGGGTAATCAGAACCACACATTATATTTTCTAGACATTTTAGTCCTTTTGAAGATCACGTTCAATAATTTATCATTTTGAATGGTTCCATTAATTGCATTCTTTGGTATATCTCATGCTACTCAAATGGACACAAAGCAACCAAAATGAGGATTCGAAAGAGGTGTTCAACCACATTAACTGCTGTTCAATATTTTTCTAAAGATATTCAAATAGATCAAAAAAAATTTTTTTCTCACTTTTTCTTCATAAAATTTTTAGGACTTCAATATTGCATTGTCAAGGTAAAACATGCAGTTACTTCTACTTATAAATTTCACTTGTGAGGAAAAATAGTATTCTCACATGACTCTCAACAACCAATCATGAAACAGGACAGTCCACAAAACACTTTCCCAAAGTGGGGTGAGAGTATCAGCTTGAAGTTGATATATGTTTCTCTTTCAATCCTGTGAGAAGGATATCAAATTAGTCACACTTGCATTTATTTTTGGACAATCACAGTTAAATTTGAGTCATCACAAGCCATAATACTGACTTTCAATCATCCATTTTAATAAAGGCCTACTGATCCTCACACCCAATAAATCTGGACAGATACTGTATATTTTTTTGGAGAAGGGGAGGCAGAGTATTAAGCAGAGACAATGGCTGATAGACCCTAGAAAGAAACCTAATTTTTCTTAATCACATTTTAAAGGAAAAAGTAATAATACAAAAAGTAATAGGCATGTAAAACCTTATAAGAAATGACAGGTTCCTGGTCCAGTCCAGTTAAAGTTGCTATTTCAGAGACTCAGCAGAACATCACTTTTAAAATAGGATACCAAGATGTGATACCAGGGATAAACTGCAATGTCAAAGTAAAACAGCACTGCTGCTGAATATCTCAACTTAGCAATACTAATTTAAAAGACCAACCCTTTCACCCCAAACTACAATTTTGGTAGGTGTGTACCAAAATTTTCAATTGGCTCAGCTCTTTGACTGACAGCTAATTCAAACAATACAAAGTCCCAAAGCTTGTATTTCACAGCATGAACTGCAGTGAAAGTGTTCTGATTATACACATTGAGATTTTTTATACTCATCCTGAAGCAATAAACTGAGATTGTGTCTGGATGAGGATGAATTTCAGACAATTGTGGGAGGGGCTTAAGGGCCCAGTTCTCTCACCCCAAATGGTACCAATTCTCCTAACCTTCTGCTAAGTAGAATGTCCTGTTTATAAATTGGCTGCTGAGAGTTATGTGACAACATTGTTTCCCCTCAAACATGAACTTTACTGCTTGGTTTACCAGCCTGAATATGCAGCAATGAAGTCTAAAAATATAATGAAAGACACTAATTTGAAGAGAAATAAGAAGAAAATTGTGATGATTAGCTGTTTATTCAAAATGAGATTGGGAGGACTGCTCTTGACCTTTAAAATAGTTCCCAGTCTGCCACTTTATACCCTCCTTCATCAATTCCCCATGGAGGGTGCCAATGTTCCCAGTTACTTACAAAGTGGCAGTGAATTATGATTTGTCAAGCACTGTTCATACTCCATTCACTAGATGAAAACTAAAAACCCCAACAATTAAACCCCAATATTAAACTACCATATAAAATGAAATGCTGTTTTAATCTTCCTCATTTCTAAACAACCATGACTAGCAATAAAATTAACATTTCCAATGCACACAAAATGTACAGTACTGCATGTCATCTGCCAACTGTAGACTTGCTACCGCACTCCCAAATTGCTCTTTTATTATGCAAGTATTATGCAAGTCCAGTAGGCCTTCTCAAGGAAGTTTCCAATCCAGGTATACAGTAGTAACTTTATGACACTGATTTCTTCTAAATGCTATGCATAATTGATGTAAATTAAAACTCTTTCCTTTTTCCTTTAAATCTCTCATCACAATTTTCCACAAAGGTGCACTTAAGGTCAAATAGCATCATTTGTCATTACATGTTTTGATCATTTTAACTTACCCAGGAGGGCAGATTCTTTGCACAGGAATTGAATCAAGTGTACAGTATGCCTGTTAGCAAAACTAAAATTAGAATCAAAATCTCAAATCCAAAAGAAGTGGAGAGCCTCAGGATTTACAACAACTCTGTGCAGTCTTCATGTGAAACAATGATTTACTATTACCTTGTGACCTAGAAACAATCTCATGAAGGACAATTTATACAAAAAGGCAGAAGGAGGTAAAAATTCAAGCAAGCAGAAAACTCAAAAGCTTGTGAAATTATAGCCTTCGTTCAAATATCAAGGAAGGGAAAGTCATAGAAAAGTGCTATGCACTGATGACACATAGCCTAGTCCTGATCCTTGCATTAGCACAGCTGCAATGAATAATCTCATAATACTGTAGGTAGTGCCTTTATACAGCATGTAGAGAATAGAATAATACTCTCTAAATGTCAAATACAAGGAATACTTCTAACTTATTTAACATGCGAGAACATGAAGCTGAAATAATACCATAAAAAACAGAGTGTGCTGAATATAACCAGTTTTGCTAATTTTACTTCACTCTTATTATCTCAACATTAACACCGTATACCTTTATTTAAATTTAATTTTAAACATTAAATCTAACAGGTTTCCTCATGCCAACAAAATGCTGAGATACAGGATTTTGTTCAAGTCAGAGCTACATAAAAATCCTTTCTGTCATAGCTACTTCTTTCCGAAGCAGTTTCCTGAATTTTGGACACTTTCAAGTTACATAATTAACATTTTTAATGTACTGTCAAGAGAAACAATTTCTACCAACCAGGTGCATAGCCAGAGTAACCAATTTGGGGGGTATATCTCTGTATGAGTTTCCCTGACTTTGTGGGGGCATTTTCTTTCCCTTTGGAAAATGTTTGCCTCTTTGTAAGTCTTGATGCGAAATGGTTGACAGGATAGGTCATAAAGGTTAAGTTTTAGTGATTTTTCTCAGTTATAACTTTTTCACTTTCTATCTCCCACCTTGTGTTTTCATTTGAAAATTCTGTCCTTTGAAACTAGGCATCCATGACTTGGCCAATAGTGCCACAACCTGTGCAGATGTTTTAAAGATACAAAACCAACAATAACAATTTGACCTTGATATTTCTACAAGGTGTTCACTGCATACACATGTGGAAATGCAAATCAATCCTTAAAGGGCAAATCCTCTCACCCCAAACTACAATTCTGGTACGGGTGTACTGGAATTCTCAATTGGCTCAGCTCTTTGATTGACAGCTAATTCAAACAATGCAGAGTACCAAAGCTTACATTACACAGCATGAATGTACTGAGAGTGTTTTGATTATATACATTGAGTTTTTCTATACTCAACTTGAAGCAACAAACTGAGATTGCATCTGGATGAGAATGAATTTCACAAAATTGTGGGAGGGGCTTAAGAAAGGAGGTTAGGAGAATTGGTACTATTTGGTGTGAGATAACAGTACTGGGCCCTTAAAGGCCTAATTCTCTCACCCCAAAGTTACAACTCCCCTAACCCTAATTAAGCCCATCCCACAACAATTTAAAATTAATCCTCATCCAGACATGACACAAACACTGGTTATTGCTTCAGGGTCAGAATATGTACAAGACCCCAATTTTTAATCAAAACACTCTCAGTACAGTACAGGCTGTGTTATATGGGCTATGGTACTTTGCATTGCATGAACTAGCTATAAATCAAAGAGCTGGGCCAATTGAGAATTTCTGTAAACCACTACAAATATTGTAGTTTGGGGTGAATGGATGGCCCTTTAATCTTTTGAAGGTGGATGCCCAGTGTCATAAGTTTAACCACACAAATACCTCAATGCACTCAAGGTCAAAGTATAAATGTCCAGTGTTCACTCCTACAAAGTTTTTAATATTCAAGTTTGGGGTCTCTGAACATAGCGAAAATTAACCTTTGGATATCCATTATGACTACCGCAGTTTTTTGGGGAAAACTGTGGTTCCCAATTATAGTACCCAGCCACTGGTTCATTACAGCAATTAGCTGCCTCAATGAAAAGAGCTTTGATTACCATTCTTGATCAATAGAAGCAACAGTTAGGGGTCCAAATAAGTGCTGGCCAAAAAGGGATCAAATTACTCATGGTGCATTGAAAGGATAAATCCCTTTTTCAGTTTCATCTGAGATAAGGTGTCAACCCTTCAGGGCTATTATCAAATGCTTGAATGGGCATCTAAGTTGTATTGATAACAGTTCTTGATAAGATGAACTAAAGGATAAATTTTCCAAGATGACATGGTTGAATTTTGAGGGGCATTCCACAAACTACCATGGACAGCACGACATGACAGCACTTTGCTGCCCGACCATGGATTTTATAAAGTCCTGCTCACCTCTACTCTTAAGTGCAGTTTTGACCTAGGGTCTTGCAAAGGAAACAATTTACAAGGACACCTTGATACCATCGTGTAATTGCCTTAGCCATATGATACTATGTCCTTGTGACATGTGTACCTGTAACTTGATCCAGGGGCTATCATCTTCATCATCATGATTTAGCTTTACTATAAACTTCCTGCATTACAAAAGTCAACATCATAAATAAATGGTCTGGAATTACAGCTCAACAAAAATTTCACATTCAGCAGATAGCATCTAATGTTTACTTTTGTTGCATAAACAAACCAAAAAAAATATCTTGTTCCAATAAAACAAATTTATCCTGTTAATAGTCACTGTCAATTTTGAAGTGTACTATCCCAAGCATTGCTTGGACATAAAATATTATTTTAACAATAGCTTACTACAAAGGAACAATCTCCAAACAGATTTGTAGTGTGAAATTAAAAAATGTAAATGTTTTTCTCTAACTGCATAAGATCAGATGCTAAATAGTAATACTGCAGGTCTAGCCTGCAGGAAGGACAAATATGTAAGGTTAAGCTGATGTACTGATATTGTCATGAGTAGAGTTGTGTTAGAAGAACTTCAGGCCAAAAAACTGAAAAAAGTCATTTATAGTGTGTTCATAATCCCTACCACACACTACAGACCCAGCTATCATTAACATCAACCTTTACTTTGATCTAGTGTCTGGGAGGGGAGATCAGGACCACTTCTACAAAAAAAAAAATCACTGTGTAAAAATTTAAAGTCAATGGGCTTTTTTTTTCAAAAATGCGGAAAATGTTTTCAGACAACTAAAAACAGTGAAATGATTGCCCAAGGACAGATGTAAATTTTCCTGAAAATTGAGGCTTGCTCACAGCCCTAAATATGTCAATCAACATTAGTCTGTTTATTGTACACTATCAGCCTTGAAAAAAATGATGAACAGAAAAATATGTGGGGAACTTAAGTTACAGGGAAGATGACATTCTGCATGACTTTGGCAGCACTTGCATGAAGTTTAGTATTTTCATGCACATATAAGAACCACTATGAAGAGAACACAACTTACAAATAAAAAAAAAATAGCAAAGCAACTTGAAGGACACACAACCCTTTCAATTTTATTAGACTTTGAATTGAAAGACAAAATAACTTTATTATGAGAAGAAAATAAATTAAAACTATAGGAATATTGCCATAGTGGCGTATTTATGTGAATTGCAGAATTAGTATCAATATAAAATTTGTAGGTGAACACACAAATGTATTAAACCATTCTGTTCCTGAACATTTGCCTGTTAGTTCTTAAAAAGACCGAAGGCAGGAAGATGATGAATGTTAGCAACATCACTCTTTTGTAAACAAAATGTCACTTTATAGCAACAAAGGCGGCTGGATGTAAATGAGTATTTTTTTTTTTTTTTTTGATTAGTATTATGGAACTCTCTGATAAGAAATGTCCTTGTGCAAGGAACATAGCAGACCTTGTATGCACAGTAATAGGTAACATTCTATCCACTACCAATACCACTCAGGGATAATTCTGCCAGAATCAAAAAGAAGGAGGGGATTTATAACTGCTAAACCCCAGTCCAAATTGATGTTGTCCAAGGCTAAAGTAGTTTTAAGTGGGTTAAGGAGGACAATAGCATTTAAATTAGGACCCCGTAAGGTGCAATTTGAAGGTGTTTATGTATTTATTTATGTAGGTTCAAAAGTTGCTGAAAATGTGACCTATTTTTGTAGTAAGAAAACCAAGATATTGACAATTTTCTAATTTCTATGGAAATAAAAAGGGGAGAATTTCACTCACCCTTCTATTAGAAATTAAAGGGGAAAAAGTTCCCCTCCCACCCAACATGATCTTTAAATGATGAAACATTCAAAGTGCTGCATGTCACCTTAAAGGTAATAGCAGTCCGAATTCACTCATTTTGAGGCAACAGCTAAATCTCACAATTTTCTTCCCATTTCTCTGCAAAGTATTTTCCATAATATTTTAGGACTTCACTACTGATTTAAAAGACCAGAACATACAAATGTCCCAAACCCATTTCAAAGCAATAGCTAAATCTTACAACCTTCTGTTAATTTCTCATTCAAAAATTTTCATATTTTAGGACCTCTTCAATTTATTGCGTGTTCAAGTAAACCAAGCAGTGCCTCAAAGTAATACGGTTAGGCGGTATACCGGTATTCACATTAATACCGGTACTGGTGGTGCAGGTAATAAAAACACTGCAGATATTGGTGTGTTACTAATACCTGTCCTATTAAAAAATTAGCAGCATTCAAAAAATTACCGATACTCATTTTAATCGCCAATGAAAATAACTGTGTTAGGACGTGTGGATGAATAATATATTTTACAAAAACACCAATACCCAGGTAGAAACTGATAAAATTATCATAATCATACACCCAGCTGCATTAATGTACAGGAAAACACAGGTGGTGTGGGTGGTTTAGGCTCTTTCCTGCATGCACAACTTTCCCACCCATGAGTTGAACCAGTACTGACCACAATACAGTTCTGTGTGCTTTGTGGTCATGGCGAAATATTAACCTTTAAGGATATCTGTCATGAACCACAGTTTTGGGGGAAAAACTACATTTCCCAATTATAGAATCTGACCACTGCTTCATTACACCAATTGGCTGCTTCAGTGAAAGACAGCTTTGATTACTGTTATTGTTCAATAGAAGCCCAACAGTTAAGGGTTCAAATAGGTACTGGCAAAAATGGGACCAAATTACTCATGGTCCATTGAAAGGTCATATCCCTTTTCAGTTTCAACTGAGAAAAACTGCAATCAAGTGTCAACCTTCAGCGCTATTGTCAGTTGCTTGATTGGGCATCTAATTGGTATTGTTAACAGTTCTTGACAAGATGAAGTAAAGGATAAATTTTTCCAGATGGTACTTGTACCAATATTTCATGGTACTGCCCATGCAACCCTACCCAGAAAATTAAACATTTGAGGAGAAAAAATATTTTCACATGACGCTCAAGAGCCAATCTTGAAACAGGACAGTCTACTGCACTATCTAGTTCAAGTTGGGATGACTGCTCCTACCCTTTAAGGGTAAACCATAAGGGAACATTTTTGCCCTAAACGATCATTGCTTATTCACTGCTTGCTGCATTACTACCTTTTTTGTGGTTTTTACACTTGACCGCCCCCACAACGGCAGCACCATATTCCCCATTGCAATTTAATTGGACGAGTCCATTTGGGAGCAGTATGAGAATTTCTATATTTTGCTCAATATTTGACGTAAGAGGGTTTAGAATATCTAAGCTCACTGTACAACACTGTATATCTTTAATAAAAAATTTGTTTATATATTTTGAATCTCAATGCTTAGCCCACAAAATATTTTGAATAAGTTTTAACCCCCTGAAATTTTGCAATGGTAATTAAGTGCCAAATACTCACATGTTAACTGCCATTCAATGCATTTTGAGGAGTCCTAAATTTCCCCCGATTTTTCCACTGTCAATCCAGTTTTTGGAATCAAGGAATTTACTACTCCATTAAGGACAAATTTCCCAATTTGATGACTTTTTCTTAAGGAAAATGATTAAGGCTAAAATGGGATAGGGGCAATGAAAATGCACTGTAGCATTTCTCTAGGTCTGTGCAACTAAGCAAAACGGCTTCACTTTGAATGCCTGCCTGTGACATCACAAGATCGTTGACCAATTGGGACTAAGAACAAAGCAACGGCCCGACCTCCAAACCAAGATTTTTTTTAATTTTTGAAAAAGGCTTAATGTTCCCATTGGTCAAAGTGGATGACACTTGAGCACAATGAAGATGAATGATCATACTTTTAGCACAAGTTTGAACTAGATTTTTAGGACCATGCTTACAAAAGTTTGGTGAATTTAAGTGGAGGAAAACCACTCAAAAACATGCTCTTTGGAAGAATCTCCATTGAAAAACATTGAGAATTATATTTTTCAATGAAATTGGCGATCTTTGCCCCCATTGTATCAAGACAATAGTTACATGGATAGAAAGAAAACATTCTAAACTTTAAAAACCTGTTTGAACTAGGTTGGTACCTACCGACTTGATCATTTGAGAGACCAATATGTAACAATAACAACACCTGCGACACACAGTTGAGGAGGCAGCTCTGCTGGAATGATCGGTAAATTTCACATTTTAAGAGAAAAAGTATTGTTACATGACTCTAAAAGGCCAACCATTGAATGGGAAAATGTACTACTCAACTTCGAATTGGAATGAGTGCATTTTCCCTAAGTACCAAAAATAATCAAGACATTACTCAGTTTTAACCCTGTTTTTATCTTTCCATGTTTGCATGCAGTTTGTTCCTTTTGTTTTTCACCCTGCAACCTTGAACCTGTAGAATATTTTTGCAAAATCATTTTTTCTCCTGCACAGATAACCTTCTAAGGCTAAATTCACTCTTTATGAATGATCTGCCATTTTAACTTCATTTCTCTCCTTGCCTCAAAATAACTTGGCAACGCATGTTAAACCAGTTGCAGATGCCTTCCATTCATTTTTCTCCTCTTGTCTAAGAGATTTCAAATGAGCACATCTCCAAATTTCCAACAAAGATAGTAACACACGCTACATGTGAGCATTTATGATATTCATATCACTTTTGTAGAGTAATATTAGCAGAAGGCAACACCTTTCTCAGCTGTGTCAACAATTTCCCAGCTACCTACAGTACCGTTCTACTTTCCCTAGGGGCATACTACAAATGGCACTGAACAGTCAGTAATGTTTTCTTTGTACAACTATAAAAGAACATGAGACTCTGCATTTCCCACCTCATTCATTAATTCCTCATTTTCAATTCTTCAAAGGTATTTAGATTCAACAAGACTGCAGAATTTTTCCCAAGGGGATTAGCAAAGATAATTCCATCTGTTTGGAACACCTATCTCTCACTGAGTGAGAAGAAATGACCTAAGGAACCGCAATATAGGCTCGTTCAAGAATACATTAGATGATCATAAAAGTTGAAATTTCATATGAAGCAAAAGGTTCAATGCCTACTTAAATGGAAGCAAAATGATACAAGAATGAAAATTTGTAGAAAGGAATGGCTGTGTAGGTTCTTAGCAAAATTATTTCAAACAGCAGTGGGCATTGGCCATCAAATATAATGAACTGAAAATTTTGTATTGAGTGCCCAACATGGGAACACATGGAAAAAAGGACAAAAAGTAGGACACACATACTCAGCAACCTCAAAACATGCCAGAGAGACTGTGTTTGAATCTTCACAGCATGCATGAGAATGGAATCTTCAATCAATTGTAGATATGTGTGTGGACATGTTCCTGTATCAGGTTAAAGTATTGCACACACACACACACATACATGTTGCCTCTTTATTTGTGCTGCGGTAACTTTAAATATGCGGTGGCCATATCCACTTAACTTTGCTTGATATTTATTTAATGAAGACAAACCTTTTTACCAAATATCAAAATTTTTGCAAAATTTGATTCTGTTAATAAGATACTGTACAACCTCAACTATGCATGCTAAAATTTGCCATCCCTATGTTAAAACATTGTTCATGCTATCATAAACACATGCTCAGCAACCACTTATTGAGCAAGTATGAGAGTGTGTAATCTTGCATTTTTCCTTCCATGTGTTGTCATTGTCATATCACGCTTAGAAAAAAAGATTCAAGGGTATATTTTGTTTCAAAGTTTTGAGGAACAAAATAAAAAGATTTCACTCAAATAAGCATTCAGTTATCAGTGGTTTTCCAGATAAACAAAGAGATACAAAGAGATGAAGTTACTGAGTTTTTAATCATAAATTAACTTGTATCTTTACTGAATTCAGCTTTCAAAAAATTTAAATTGAATAACAACAATACAAAGGAGTGCATGCTCAGTGGTGTTAGCAGATAACATCACTGGACTGCTTGCATAAAGTTCACTTCAGGTAACAGATAGTGTGGGTGAAGGAACCCAATTTTATTTGGAGGCTGTAACTTCTTGCCCATATAATACGTAGAAAATTTTCCCATTCTCTATAGTATGTGTTAAAATAGCTAATGTACATATGTATGTATCATGCTATCATGTAGGCAAGCCTCATGCTCTTACTATCACAATGATTGCATACATGGCACATACATACAATCATTGTCCATGTAATAACCCTTCTATAATATGTTGTTTAAATATTCATACAAATATGTGATGGGAGGCTTCAGCCCCCCACCCCTCAGCCTCCAACACCTATGAAACAGTACTTTTATTTTCTAATACTGTACATTAGTTCAAGAGACAGCAATAACATTAAAAATTTCACCAGGATTACTTTCAGATCCTTCAAACGTCCATGAATTCCTCAACCTCTTTTTCATTAATTAAACTAGGTAAACCTGAATCTTCTGTCTACTTTGCATGAAAAGATTTCATAATTTTGCACTGACAGTATTTAAACTGGTCTTCTGTAAAATACATTAGCATTACAGTACCTCAAACATTGTTGCAACCATGACAGGAGTGGAAATAAGCAGTTGTGAAGAAGACCCATAGCATAACGGAACATCGTGATCATTCCAGCAGAGCCGTCTCCTTAACTGTATATCGTAGGTGTTGTTATTGTTACATTTTGGTCTCTCAAATGATCAAATCGGAAGGTACCAACCTAGTCCAAACGGGTTTTGAAAGTTTAGAATGTTTTCTTTCTATCCATGTAACTATTATCTCGATACAATGGGTGGAAGGGTACGCCAATTTTCAATGAAAAATATAATTCTCAATGTTTTTCAATGGAGATTCTTCCAAAGAGCACGTTTTTGAACGGTTTTCCTACACTTAAATTCACCTAACTTTTGTTAGGATGGTCCTAAAAATCTAGTTCAAGCGGGTGCTAAAAGTATGAATATTCATCTTCACTGTGCTCAAGTATCATCCACTTTGACCAACGGGAACCTTACACCTTTTTCAAAAATATAAAAAAATCTTGGTTTGGAGGTCGGGCCGTTGCTTTGTTCTTTGTCCGAATTGGTCAACGATCCTGTGACGTCACAGTCAGGCATTCAAACTGACGCCGTTTCACTTGCACAGACCTAGAGAATTAGTGCTTTACATTTTCATTGCCCTCATCCCATTTTAGCCTTATCCATTTCCCTTAAGAAAAAGTCATCAGATTGAGGAATTTGTCCTTAATGGAATCATAAATTTCTTGATTCGAAAAACTGGATTGACAGTGGAAAAATCGGAGGAAATTTAGGATTCCTCAAAATGCATTGAATGGCAGTTAAGGCGTGGGTATTTGGCACATACCATTGCAAAAAGTTAGGGGGTTAAAATATATATTTAAAATATCATGTGCAGGATGGATTGAGATTCCAAATATATAAAGGAATTTTTTTATGAAGGATGTACAGTGTTGTGCAGTGAGCCTAGAAACGAATACTCTAAACCGTTTTACATTAAATATTGAGCAAAAAGTAGAGTTTTCATACTGTTCTCAAATGGACTCTCCCAATTTAATTACAATGGGGAACACGGAGCTGCCGTGGTGTGTGCGGTCAAGCATAAAAAACACAAAAAAGGTTGTCGTGATGCAGCAAGCAGTGAAAAAGCAATGATCATTTGGGGCCAAAATGTTCCGTTATGCCTTGGCATTTTTGGCAAGACCCCTGCTGTACATGTCTATCAAAATGGTTAACTTTTAAAGCCAAATGGTCTTTGCTTCCTTATTACAAAGAGACAATGAAGCATATACCACGAACTGCACAAGTTTCTGTTTACCTTTTACTGCTAACTTATCCTCAAAAACTTGTTCAAAAATCCCATAATCATGCTGCTAGAATTCAATAGGACATTTTAGCCAATATTACCAGAGAAAAAGGCTTTTTCCCGGGTGAAGCTTATCTCTATAATTGCATCGGTTAATACCTTTTACAACCAAACTTGCTCCATTGACCAATCAGTCTTTAAAACGGTTCAAACCCCTTTAATTTTATTGATCTCAAGATACCTGAACAGGAAGTTCTCTGATAGATTCTGGATTAAGAGTGGTCAACTAGAGATGGCTAAAACTTGCTATTCATTTCTAGCGTCATGATATGTTTGAAAACATTTTGTAAAGATGAAAGATGCAGTTTGAACACTTTCATCCAAGCTTGAAATTGTTCACAACTTTGTTGGGAAAGCAGTCCACTTCATGTTTATCAGTTAACATCTCTATACAAATGTTTGTTGATGTTTTGGACCAAATAAATGCATGTTCTCCATGTTTACAGTGCATAAAGTATATGCCCTACACTGAAATGGCCTTGCCCTTGTGATGACTTCTTCTCAGCCTTGCCATACTATCACATTCATTTCCTTTTCATCAGTGTAATGTTCACCACACTGCCTACTTCGTTGCCACTCTACAGGCAATGAATATACAACAGGGTACTTCTGCACACTTTCAATATAATGCAAATTCTTTTTTCCCCTTCTTCCTGGCCCACCTCAAAATGAAACTCAAATAGGCCTATATGTTGACCTATTTTCATTTTCCTCTAGGAAGCAAATCTTCTGAGACTGGAATTAGACCCCAAGTGAATGGTTTAATTCAAAGACATACAGAAGGCACCAATTCAAACTTGACAAGACAAGATTTAATCTATTTTATACTTGCCTACAAAGCTGTGGTTTATTAATGTAGTACTGGCAGCTGTAGCTGAAGAAATAACTCCAAGAAGATCAATTTCTTGACAAGTTCCATTTAGTGTTAAAACTGAAGGATGTTATTAGGTAAATAATTTACAAATTCTTCATCTTTAAAAATGTTTTTGCACCCTAACCAAGCCCTCAAGGCAACTACTTAAATTTCAAAAGAATAAAAAATCACTTTATCCTAAATTTGATAAATTGGCAACTTTCAAAGCACTAGCAGTAATGCACGATCTTTAAAATGCATTATATATATTCAAAGGAGAACTTAAATAATTCATCCTTCTTTACACAGTGAGGAAAGTTAAGGTAAAAGTGCATTGTAATTACTTTGAAGGGGGAAAACTATTTGTTTTATGGAGATACATATTTTTAAAACCAATATGTATAGACCACAGAATGGTACAATAAATCAAAATAAGGCAGTATGGCAGCCCTTGTTTCAAGAAATAAGTTTCTTACAAACAGAAATAAGCTAGGCCTTAGCAGCGATGCAAACTGTTTAAAGGTAAAGAGCAGTCCCCCCAAACTTATTTTGAAGAAAAAGCTAAATAACACAATTTTCATCTTATTTCTCTTCAAAGTATCTTTCATTACATTTTATGACTTTACTATTGCATATTCAAGGTAAACCAAGCAGTCATTTCTGGTAAATTTCAAATCTGAAGAGAATAAACATTAACGTTACATGACTCCCAACAGCCAATCATGAAACTGGACAGTCTACTACACTTCTTCAATTTGGGATGACTGATCCTGCCCTTTAGCAGGAAATTTCCAAGCTGGCTATTGATAGCCTTAACCCCTAACCTTAAACCCTAACCTAATCCCTAACCCTAACAAAGAATATTATCAATACAGTGCAATAGCAACAGCCAATCAGGAAACACCTTCTTTATCTGTGCACATGTACCCTTTTCTTGCTAAGGAACAATTTGTTCACCCAAAATTTCAAAACTCAAATGAAGCAACTTCCGTAATTCTACTACTGTGCTGTGTTTTCAGGAGGTAAGGCTATTGCTAGGGTTTAGAGCGGAGAATAAATTATTTTATTGTCATGAAAAAATTAGGCTTTGAAAATATGCATTAATATCTGAAGAAAACTAATACATTAACTGATGACAGAGACATTTAGTTTCAACTTCCGAAATTCTCTTAAAATTTCCTTCCCAATGATATAAGACTTCTTTTAACTAGTTTTAAAGGTCTGTAAGTTTATGATGAACCATTAGCTGATGCAGTGGTAAAAAATCACCAATCTTGCCTTAATGCTTCATCATCCACATGGCACACAGGGTTTTCGTGCAAACAAAACCACAAAACTGTAAACATTGCACAGTAGATTTATCTGGTCACAGAAGAACACTAACCGAGGCAAATATTTTCATATGCTAAAGTCACATATTCAAATAATTAGTAATAATTTATGTTTCCCACAAAATGGCTTTCAATTGCAAAAGATACTGCACTTGTATGAACTAGAGGACCAAAGGAACTGTGTTACTACAAGTTCATACAAACATGTGCCTTTCAAATAATAATTTTGTTACCATAGTGCCATATTTATTACTCACACATTCACTCAATTCACGTAAAATTAGAAGAACCTGAAGGAGGCATTGCAAAAAGATTTGTACATATCACTTTTTGAATGTGACACCTCAAGTAGCATATGAATTTTGGAAAAATTTTGACAAATGCTTTTTTCTCTAAATCTCATGAACTGTGGGCCTCTGCAGTACTAGGACTGTAGGAAAAAGAGTAAATGACAGCCAACTACGTCATGTACATCATGGCACAAACCATCTGAAAGGCAAAAATGCCTTCTGCTTCATTTAATACTATATTTAACAGACCAGCACTAAAAATAAAATTTCAACAAAATTTCTGAGAATATGGGAAAGTCATGCAATTCCTGTGATTGAAGCAATCAAAAGTATAGTCTGTGGTGCATTTTACAAAGTTGTCACAACATGTATAGTCCACACCATTTTCTTGGGAGGTATTATGAATCTGAGGGAGCATGAGAAGCATCAACTTTACACACAAACCAATAACTGCATATCAGGTTTTTCCCTCTGCCCTCCCCCGAGTTGCTCCCCCAAGTTAGGTTAGCAAGGAGTTGGTTCGACCAAAAAAATGCAAAATATAACTCTCCTACGCTTTGATTTTTAACTCAGGACCTCTGAGTGACCAGAGGCTTGGCTCCATGAACCCCCACTGGCAGGGCCTTGGCCATGGACCTCATCTGCAGGAACACATGCTCCACATTCAGTTCCCTCTGCAGACAAAAATTTTGGCCCCAAAATTATTTTGCCACTGTTTCCTGCCCCCCCCCCCTTAACAAAAAAAAAACTATTCTGCAGTCACTTCTGTGAAACACCCTGGAACAACTTGCTGGGCTCTGTTTCTTCACAAATGTTTTAGGTACAGTATGTTGGTTCTTTCCAGGAGAGAAAACTCATTAAGCATAAGGTTGCCCCTGTACAATTTATACCAGACACCCCACTTTTTGTTGAAAAAGTGATGTTACAGCAAGGTCAAACCGACTTCCATTATCAGCTTTCTGTCAATAGTAGCTGCCATGTCCAGGTCTGTGTAAACAAAGAGTCCCACGGTAAACCTCATTCATAAAGGCAGAGGCTGTTTGTTTATTCAGTGCAAGCCAAGTTTGCAACCAGAGCTGCCTCAGCAGACTAGGACAATAGGGTTTTCTCTTTGGACAAATGTAAGCTGGTTGTGCTGGCACTGAAGTGTGATAAATTGTGTAAACAAACATTGACCAGACTGCATAGAGGTAGCTTATGCCTAATGTGCTTTTTTGGAAAATTTCTCAGATGGTTAGATCCTGTCTGGAAGGGGCAAGGGGTTCTCAGGGTAGGAAATATCTTTTAAGGTTTTTTGTGCTTCATAATAATTCTGCATTAGTATTAGGCTGGATTCAATTAGCATTGTGTGAGATATTAACGCCATTCAAAAAACCAGGGTATGTTTTTCTTTTAACAGGGGACTTTTACATGAATAAAACTCTAAGGAGTTGTCATAGCAACTCCCTGCTTGATCCTAAGTTAAGTTAATTTTGCATGGAACCGCCAACCAAGGTTGTAAATTGACAATTCTGAGTAGCTGCTGTCATGCTTTAATTTGGTGTAGTGTGAAAAAACCAGTGCAGGTCACTACCATCCTTCACATCAACCCTCATGGAGTACCTGCAACACTGACAGAGGAGAGGAGGCCTTTGAAAAGTTTTGCTTGCAATTGTAGTAACATTTTGACACTAGTAATTGAATGCTTCATTTTGTATCAAATGACCAGATGAAAACTTTTTTTTAAATTCCAATACTAAAATTTCCAAGAATATGCAACCATTATTCATGGGAATTTTAAGGTCAGAGCAATCTCCCCAAACTTATTTTGAAGCAACAGCTAAATATCACAATTTTTTTTTTTTTTACTTCTCAAACTATCTTTCATAAATTACATAATAAACGAAGCAGTTACTTCTAGTAAACTTCACACTTGAGGAAAAAAAAATGTCCCATGACTTTCAACAGCCAATCATGAAACAGGACAGTCTACTACTCTTCTTCAAGTTGGGTTGCTCTTACCCCTTAAATGAATTTTGTGCCAGGCAGGAAGTCTGGTGGTTTGTTCTTAATGCTTGGTAGCAAAAATCAGTGACAGCTACTGTTAGAGAGTACAGTAGGGCTAGAACCAGGGCCGCCTCCAACCACCTACAACTACATACTAGCATCCACTTTACAGTAACAGGACACCCATATTCCCAGTGCAAAAATAAGCTGTAGGCATTTTGTGGTGATAGTTAAAATGGTACATGCTTTTGCCTCTTGGGGCCTGGGCTTACAGTACATTAATTTGCATAATGTCATAAGGTCTGTTTTTGTACCAAAATTTGGAAGAGGAAGAAGATTCCATGCTGTTCAGGACACTAAGACAGATTTATAGCAACTTTGTTGAAAATACTTTTATTCAAGAACATTTCTTTATGAAAACTTTTAAAGGTTCAATTAATTCTCTCACCCCA
This sequence comes from Holothuria scabra, assembly GCA_037179385.1. NCBI lineage: Eukaryota > Metazoa > Echinodermata > Holothuroidea > Aspidochirotida > Holothuriidae > Holothuria > Holothuria scabra. The sequence continues at coordinate 40,031,410 of CM074186.1, forward strand.
AACAGTATCAATTCTCCTAACCTTCTTGCTTAAACAATTCTCCTAACCTTCTTACTTAAGCCCCTCCCACAACCATCTGAAATTCATTCTCATTCAGACACAATCTCTGTATATTGCTTCAGGATGAGTATAAAAAATCTCAATGTGTATAATCAAAACACTTTCACTACAGTTCATGTTGTGTAATACAAGCTTTGGACCTTTCTATTGTTTGAATTACCTGTGAATCAAAAAGCTGAGCCAACTGAGAATTTCAGTACACCCCTACTCTAAAATTGTAGTTTGGGGTGAGAGGATTGGTCCTTAAAGGGCATTGCAATAAAGCAAGGGTGGTCACAAGGTATCTTGATAGGGGGGGCTAGGGGTCAAATTTAATTCTTCTTTGTCCCTATTTTTTCTTCTCTTTTTACATTTCCTTGCAAACATAGGGAGGGGGAAGTCACCCCCTGCTCCCTCCCCCATGATGCAGTTCCTGCAATGAAAGGTTGTTTAACAGCATGGTAGGAAACAAATGACTATGCCAGGTGGATCCAGGAGAAGACATATCACATGGAAAGGAAATGTTAACAGTAACTGGTAACATGGTAGATGCATATCAAAAGGGTGATGTAGGTCTGCTTATTTTCTCCTATTACATTCTCTTTATTGTGAGTGATTTATACTTAAAGTGAACCACCTTCATGTTTCCCCAAGAGACAGTTTAAATTACTGCTGGCCCTCAAATACTGCTCATTAAATAGCAAAAATTCCAATTTTTCTTTGTTTATGATATAAACTTCAAAATTGAAAAATTGTCCAATTCATTTTCACTCTACACGAGGATGAGGCTTTGCACCATTGATTACAAGCCCAACTCTGTTTCCTGTTTCTGTCACTGGAAACTAACAACAAAAACTGAAAATTGAAAGCACAAATATCTATCAAAGTACATAACCTTTGATAATGGACTACAGGATAATGGACTACAGTATTGAAAGGAATAAAATTCTGCTAAGACTATCATTCTCTGCAAATTGACTAGAAATGACACAAGGCCTGGGGGAAATCAGCATTATCTAGTACCATCCTTAAGCACTTTTTCCAATTAATATAACCTCTGGAGCGAGGAAAAATCAATTCTAGGCACATTTTTATTCTACCATAAATTTAATATTAAATAGATCATGCAGAATGAGGCAAACTTTGAGCCTCACAACAACAACAAAAAAAAAAAAGAAAAAAAAACCATAGTCTTTTATTCTTAATCTCTAAGAGTAGAGACTAGAAGGAGTAAAATCTTTTCAAACATTGCAGCTTAAAACACATTTTAAGTAACATGACAGTATTGAGGCTCAAAAGTGATTCCACTGCTTCTCACACAGATGCAAGTACTCATGCTAATACAAAACAAATAAAGCATGTTAGTATGCTATTTAAAAGGCTAAACCTCTCACCCCAAACTACAATTTTGGTACGGGGGTGCCGAAATTCTCAATTGGCTCAGCTCTTTGACTGACAGCCAATTCAAACAATGCAGAGTACCAAAGCTAATATTACACAGCATGAATGGTACTGAGAGTGTTTTGATTAAATATAAATAGAGTTTTTCTATAGTCACCTTGAAGCAAAACACTAAGATTGTATCCGGATGAGGATGAATTTCAGACAATTGTGGGAGGGCTTCAGAAAGAAGGTTAAGAGACTTGGTACTGTTTGGGGTGAGAGAACTGGGCCTTTAAGGTACTTCAAGTATGGATTGATGAGAAAGAAGCAGGGATAGGTAATAAGAAACCCATAAATATATACATGATCCAAAACACTCAGCTGAAATTAACCAGATAAAGAAAAGACAGATATATTTCAAAATACTTTCAATCAAATGTGAAAAAAGCAACAATAATCTTTTGTTTCTTGTATGCAACTGGGCTGTAAAACTCCATCTATCTTGTATACAAAGTATGGTATATCATCAAAACTTCCAGGAATTGGTCTGTGTAATACACAATTCATGCTACAGTATACATGTTTTGTTTTCAAGTCTAAAGTATGTGCTGAATTAAAAGCCCTGGTTAAAAAAAGGTGAGTCCAGATAGGTATAGTACTGTACCTAATATCACCCATTTCTATGGGGACTGGCTAAAACCTCTAAAAACCTGTCAAGTAAGGTCACACCTGGGTTAACTATGAATAAAGGCAAGACTTTCCCAATAGTTGGTCTACCAAGTCTACCAATTGGAAGGTTACCCTCAAAAGTGGTATCCAGCCACAATTAATCCATAAAATCAACACTGATTATTGCACAAATTTTTCCAATGTAAAATTGTCACATACATGCAATTGACTATTCAGTTTGGTTTTTAAAAATTCATTACCAGACTATTTCTCAAATTATGCACATAACTGCCAAACCCTGATGGAATTCAAAACAGGTGCAGATCCAATAGGAGATTTGACAACTTCAGCCCTCCCTTTGTCCCCACATCAACAATAAATATTAGCAATGCAAGTCCCTCAAATCTCTACTTTCTCTTAGGTACCTAAGAGGCTTACATCATCCCCCCCCCCCATCTTTTTGGAATGTCTGAATCTGCACCTGCAAAATGTTAACTTTTTGCAAAAATATTAGATAACCATCTAGCTGAGGCTTTTGAACTCTTCTAAGTTTTAACATGCATCGTAAGTATGCGACAAAACCTTTACAGGTTTAAAGAAAAGTTTGCTAACTTCACATATTACTTAATCCAAAGTCAATTTACCACATTAACCTCTACTACACTTTAACAAGTTGAGGTTTCCTTTCCCACAAGCTTTACTTTGGCAATTTTAGTATTACAAGGGGCTTTATGTTTTACATACTTCAGGTACTTGCATGCAGTCTTTCTTTGATTTATGTAACCATCAGCTATAGTATGCATTTCCCTAAAGATTTCTAGGTGTATATTCACTGTGTATTCATTTAATTCAAACATCTGTGCTACTCTCTTTAAAATTTGGCAAACTGCTCCACATCATTGATGGAGACATGCAAATTTACCAGGTGCGCCTGTGTATACACAAGTCATTGGATTAGAGCAAGTGAAGACATTTGAGTATACTTTTACAATAAGCTTATTAGCACAATGGAAAGTGACAAGATAGTAAGGTGTACAGCTACCCTGGGACTCTACATCGGCAGCTCTCAAGTATGCCCGGAATACATTGCTCTGCTTACAATTCTGTTCATGTTAACAGGTATCCAGGCAGTGAGTCTGAGGCAAGAGTTAGAATGTATAAACTTCAATTATACACGCAGTGAAAAGAAAATCACCTTGCCCATGGTAATATGCAAGTAAATAGCATCTTTTTCACAATTTTTGATTTCATCGGCTATCATGGTTAACCTTACTAGTAGGGAGATCTTATCAAGTGCTTAAGCTGATCGTAAGAGTAAGGACTTTAGAATGCCATCCAACAAAGTTAAACAGTTTTACATAAGTAGCAAAATTCTTTCTAGATAGTTAGGACAAAAAGCATACATTTTGCTGGATTATACTCCTCTGCTCCATCTTTAAGTATATTAATAACCTTCTAATAAGTTCCTCAATGGTTAGGGTTTAAAGGGCACGCGCAGTTGCCCAAACATACTTTGAACCAACAGCCAGTTCTTACTAATTCCAGCTTTATCTTTTCACATGATTTTCTTTATATTTCAGGAATAAAACATTGCATATCAAGTTAATGCTACAACTAACAGCTCATAAATTCCACAAACCACCAAATTTTAATTTCAAATGGGTCTCTCAAGAGAAATTCATGGAATAGAATAGGTTACTTGACAGTAACAATTTGGAGGACTGCTCTTCCTCTTTAAGTGTAATTCTAGAAGTAAATAACTTCATACAACAAAGAAACATTGCTGATAGGTAGGAACTTATACACCTGACCTCCCCTTTGTGGGGTCTGGTTTATTCTGGTTTTTTAAGCAGCAGAGTTTCTAATGTACCAGATTATGATCCAAACATATTTCTTTAGTGCATTTTCAATGCTACAAACTGTTTCCCCTGGTGAAGTCCTCCATGGGGCACATCAGAATTCTAAACCTACCTCTTTTGTGAGAAATTTTAAAGAGTTTCTGTTTCATTCAACCTTGATTTGTTAGCAAGAGAGGATAACGACAGACTTCTTTATATAAAAAGTCTATTATCTTGACTTTTATTTTACTATGGGTGCCATGTTTATTACTTTGTGCTTATATCTTTCAAAGAGAAGCAAAAAATTGCAAATGCCTTTCTAGTGAAAGCTTTGTACTGGCTGCAACAGGCCTGAAAGTTTTTAGGCACATGCTGTAATGTACCCCTGCAATGAAGGAATTTCTAGCCAACATGCTTTTTGTAACTCTGCTAAGTACAATCCTTGAATTCCGAGTCATGTTTGTGTGACTACAAACTTTCATTTGCCATAAATTACTGTGAAAAGTGCTATTCAATTTGCAACAGATAGATAAACATTGGAAACTCAAGGTCATATGTTAACACAGCACACCTTCAAAATTTCCTAATTTCCTAAGGAAATCAAAGTAAATGGTTGCTATGGTTTAGTACACAACTCCTTTTTATTTTTTTTTTTTGCATTGGGGTTATATCAAGGTAAACATTTTTTTAACTGCTACATGAAGAATCTTTTCCGCTTAGGTTGAAAAATTATCACAACAGTGCCCACTCCTTACTTTATTCTCCCTTTGAAACTTCACACCTAAAGATAAGAGCCCAGTGTGCTTTCTGAATTAACTTTCTGTGGGCTTAACCCTTTCTGCACATAGTTGCCAAACAATGACACTGTCAAAAGGCCATGGCAAACTACAGCAGACAGTTTTCTCAAAATTTAAAAAAATGAACTTACACAGTGCATCACCACTTTGAAAGCTGCATTTGTCGTAACCGGCGTATTTACACTATTTATATGATATATTGTTAAGTGTATGTTGCAATTGAAGTTTTCAACATATACCCTGAGGACAGTCTAGGCCATGACCAATAGGCAACACAAATGTCATGTACAATAAAGCCATTTTCTGTGGAAGGTTTCACCCACAGATTGTTTCTGTCTCAGAAGTTAATAAGATGTGGACACATCCCTTGTGTTATAAAATCATTCTATTGTTTTACGAAGAATCCTGAAATTTAATCTACAACACTTTCAGTTCTCAAAGCAAAAATTAGTTGTTCTCATTTCACTTATATCAGGTTTATAGTTAAGAAATGTCTCATCTCCACAAAGGGATGCATTTAGACTCATGGAAAATATTTAATGGTGAGAACAAAATTCACAATACATGACAGGAATTCTCCATTACCTACTCTTACCCAACTTGCCAATGGCAACTTGGGTAAGAATCAATTAGGCCACCACCTTATTGATTTGTTGGGGGAGGGCATCCTATTGGCCCAGCACAGCTTTTCAGTGTGTCACGCATAGGTGACTTTCAACTTGTATGGTCTCAGAAGTCAAGATGAGGTTCATGTCTGCCAGGACTCAAGTTGGGCTAAACAGAGTTAAGAGGATCAGTTGTGTTGGACTATTTCTAAATTCTGGCTAATGGGCATTTCCTGTAATGTAAGCCTGCTCCTACTTCCATTGATAAATATTGCAAATTACAAAACAACAATTCATAATGATTCACATTGCTCTCACTGCTAAATTATGACAACACTTTCTTAAATGTCTGCCTTTTTACATTATAGTGAGTATCTCAAATAGGTCTCATCCACTGATGATTTCTCCCTTCTCCAGTATCCCATGAACGTTCCAGTGAAGAGAGCAAATATGAGATGACCCTTTCTTCCTTTCTTGAGCCCCTCCTTCTCGAATCAGTTACTATATCATCTCAAGTAGGCCCACCATGATACACTAAAGTTGCTACACCTGTAAATTTGCACTGAAAAGAAACAATCCTGGCTCAAGTGAAATTGTACCTTCAACCTTGTGACTAGAAACTAGCCAGACCCTCCAATATATTACCAACACATAAAGTCTTTCCTCATGTTTGAAATGAAGTTTTACCTGTAGTGTAGGCCAAATGTACCATTTGTAACACTTAGCAAAACCATCTTGTTTTTACAGTTTGTTTTTCATGGACATGATTACAACATGCTAAACATGTACACATTCCTATTTAAAACATTGGGCATAAGTACTAACAAGACTGCCCAAACAATGGCCTCTTCTGAAGACAACAATTTATGATCTGCCGATTCGCAAACTTGTCGAAAATGCCACAAATTGCTTGGCTTTTCTGATTAGAAAAAAAGTCGTTTTGAGTGGCTTAGATTTAATCAAGGGAGGCCCTGCATGCTACATTACAAATAAGGCAAGTTGAAATACAGTCTCCACAATTGGATTAACATGTTGGAGAGAAGGATGAAGTGATAGTTATCACATTTAGATGGTCACATAGGTTTGTCTGATGTGACTAAAATACAGGGTGCCATAAAGACACTCCATAATCAAATATTATATCATGGTGAAATATTTTGACAAAAATCAAACTCAAGTGGCTTGAAAGAAATGTAATCTGAAAGACAACCAAACCATCTAATATTGTTTCATTACAGCCTGAGCCTGAGGTGCTAAACTAACAAAGCATGTTGATCAAAACAGTATCGTGTCTTTCACATCACGCAGCAACTGATGTATAACAGGTTATCACTTCAAATCAAACTATTGTGAGATTTACCCACATTAAAACTGTACATACAAGCAAAATTCAATTTGTGATTGCATGTGTTAAAAACTGAGCTGCCACAGAAAAAATGTATGCCTCATTTCCCAAATAGTGGATGAAGGAAACTCGGGGAATTGTGGGTTTAAGAAAATATTGTAGACTATTAAAGAACTTTTGATCATGTCAACCAAGAGTGTTGTGAGAATTCATTCTACTCAAAGAAGATCTCATACTATACATCCAAATGCGGTTTGTTTCAATGAATATTATTGAATCTTTCAAGCTGTATCTTCCATTTTTCACTTCTAGACTTTTTTATTGGAGGATGAGTAGCAATATTTTTGAAATAGACTATAATGGTGACGCTCTTTGGGAACCAGCAAAATTACAGGGCACTTTCTATTTGCTTCGCTTTGAAACTCAATAATTTTATCTGAGCTAGACAAAATGGGTGACCCTGCAGATGAAACAAATCATTTCTTTGATGCCATACTACTGAACGAAAAAAATTGCTTTCACTGTAACACACTTCTGTCCAAATGATGCCACTTATCAATAATATGCACCCTCTGATCCCAAGCAGGAGCTAGTTAAACAAGGGAGGTATTAGGAAGGAGACACAACAGCCCTATCTGTCACACAATAGGTACTTCAAAAATAGTAATTCCCATTCAAGCATCAAACTTTGATTGACAGTTCTCTTTGTTGCTATTGTTAAGCCTTGTTGACCTGTCCAACGCTAAAGAGGATTCGCCTCTTTCACACCCAAGTAATCCTGAAACAATTGTCTTTGTTAAAAGATGCTTTGAAAGGAGGTTTGTTACCGACAGGTTTCAGACTCTAATCAAAAGTTTTAGCTAAACTACTGTCAATGAAAGTTAAAATAGTTTACTTTCTTTGTTTTGCAACAAATTCGATGAGTTGTCTGCTATAAGCATTGTTAAAGGCTAAATCATTTTACCCAATTTTCGCAACTTTCCGCATAACTCCTCAACACACTCAAAATATATATAGTGTTAAAATTCTCCAAAGAAATAAACAGAATTTGCATTAATTAGGACATATACAGAAGAAAGTGTAAAATTTGATATGTTTTCAAGACAGCTGGCAACGAAAAGTTAATGAGCTACAACGTAAGGGCGTGCCCTCTCACTGGAATTTGGACAATGTATCACTGATCCTAGTTGGTCTAGGTATTGAGATAAAATATTTGGGAACAAAAGGAAGATTATTGTCGGCAACAAACATTGCCTCAAAGAGTCAATAGAACGTTGTGACTCCTTCCTAACACCTCCCTGATTAAACATGCCAGGATGTCATGTTTGTCCAAGTTATGATGCAGGTTTAGTAAAATGACAAGTCTATTCAAACACCTGAGCAATATAAAAAAAAAGGGTAGCAGCTGTGTAGTGCATAAAAGTTTTTGGATTGGCATATTCCTTCAGGAGTGTTGCCAGAACTCCATTCTAATAAGTAACATGAAGTAAGACTGAAAAGCACAGCTACATTTGCAAAATTGAACACAATTGACAGTCCAATTGAAAATTCTTAATATGGAGTATATAATCCTTAATTTATGCCCCAGTGCTCTGAGTTCTTTAATCTATTTCCATCATTTCATGTTGCAAAACATTAATATTTTTTTTCATGTGTTAAAATAAATGATTTTTAAGCACCCAATTTTTGCTTTTGTTCTTCTTTCTTTGTTATTCAATTTCTTTTGCTGCTTTTTAGCTTTTTACTGGCACCCCCTCACTCAAGGCCTCATCATATTTGAATCTGCTGTAATAATGTCATTTCATGTCAGTGTTTATCTGGAACAGGGTGACAAGACATACCTCTGGGCATACTTGTGTGTAATTTTTGGGAGACTTGAAAAATTATATTTACCTTCCAGTTTATGGAACATGGAGAGGACTACCAGTACATATCAGGAGACAAATATCAAATTACATTTTCAGAAAAAAAAAGACACAGAAGTTCAGAATTTTTCATCGCTAGTGTGTGTTTGGACTAGGTCTGTAATTCTGTGACAAAACATTAACATTACACGTAAAATGTTGCGATTGTTTAAAAATTTATTGCAAATGTGGCCTTAGTGTGCACAAAGTGGGTACATTTGTTAGCATTAGTTGAATGAGATTTAATGACACCTCAACAGACGAATGTGGTATCAGGTGTGTACACATTTCAGCTAAAGTTTAAATATGGTTTTAAGTACAGTTCAAGTTCAAGTTTGGTTTCAAGTACATCTGAAACACATGCAGTGTAAGGTCTTCCCTTAAGTCACTTCCTTTGACAGCAGGAAATACCATGGGCATATTCTACAACCCCCAGTCCAAAGGGAGTGGTAAAATCATACAACTTGATGTAACATATGATACTAATTACCATAATTGTCCTTCTGAATTGTGATGTAATTACTCATTTTTAGGTAATGTGGTCAGAAAATAAAGGATTTTCCAAAAGTTAAGCAACATTGCTGCTTTTGATACCATTGATCATACTATCCTTTTACAACGCCTTTCTAATAGATTTGGATTTTGTGAAACTGCACTCTGCTGGTTTACATCATACTTTACCAACCGATTGCAACATATTAATATCAATGGTCACTTATCTGAGGCTCATGTACCTGAAGAGGGAGTCCCTCAAGGATCTGTTATTGGTCCTCTTGCTTTCACTTTGTACACATCTCCTATTGAAAACATAATAGAATCATATGGTCTGTCCAAAATGATTTATGCAGATGACACTCAAGTGTATGCTATAGTTGATAATAGAAACTGCCATTCAGTATTACCGCAACTGGAAACTTGTGTTAAAGACATCCTTTCGTGGTCAACCACCAACAGTTTAAAACTCAATCCTGAGAAAACTGAAGTACTACACCTTGTTTCTCGCTTCCGTGATACTGTACCACTCACCAGTATTTCCATTGGAGACTCTTTAATCACGCCTGCTCAGAGTGCAAAAAATCTGGGTGTTATTTTCCAGAATGATCTTAGCTTATCTCAGCATATTAATAATGTGTGTCGCTCTGCCTCCTTTGCTTTGCACAAAATTGGTCAATTACGACATTATTTGGATGCCCAAACTACTGAAAAGCTTATTCATGCATTCGTTACCTGCTGCCTGGATTATGGAAATAGTCTTTTCTATGGTTTACCTAAACACCAAATTTCAAAACTCCAGCGAATTCAAAACTCAGCGGCTCGACTTGTTGCATTAACAAAATCATGTGACCACATCACCCCTGTTCTTCGTAATCTTCACTGGCTTCCTGTGCAGCATCGTATCAACTACAAAATCCTTCTTCTTACATACAAATGCATCCATGGTTTTGCTCCATTATATCTAAAGGATCTTATATCTAATTACAAGCCTTTACGTGAACTATGTTCCAGCTCTCAATCTCTTTTAAATGTGCCGTCATCTGTTACCCATTCTTATGGTGATCGTGCTTTTTCAACAGTATCTGCGAAACTGTGGAATGACCTTCCATCTTTTGTCAAGAACTCTTCCACTGTTGGACAATTTAAAACTAACTTGAAAACTCATTTGTTTACTTTGTCTTATTGACCGCATGTTGTGTAGTTTTAGCGCTTTGAGACTTCTTGTGTAAGGCGCTATATAAGAACTGTTATATTATTATTATTAAACATGGGAAGAAGGAAAACTATGTAATAATAGCTGCTTGTAGGTTTAAACAATCATTTTATATGTGATAATTCTACAATTATCAGTTGCAAAGTCATAGTTTAGATTTGAATACACCTCTTCAGTGGTGACAATTAACATTGTAAACAATGGAAACATTTCAAGCTTTGAATTATCATTATTGTAGTTACCTTGGCAATGATGTAATACAATAGCTAGTGTGTAAATCCTGATCCTTTACATGCTCTCACATTGGGCCCTTGTATTCCCAATTATGCCACCAAAGTCATACTGGTAATACATCAGAAGGCTTTCTTTTTCCTTCCACTTTTTTCAGGCATAATTTAATATTCTAACCAGAGCTTCAGGAAGATTGATATGCCTGCCAACTAAATCATAAATATAAGTTAACTAGAAATTTCCTTAAAATGCATTGTCACAAATTTCCATTAGATATTCTCTCTTCCCTAAGGACAAGATACCAAGCACAGTTAAAAGACATGGAATATTCCCCCAAAAGTAAATTAATGAATAAATTGGATATAAATATTGGCTTCCTTGGAAGAGAAAATACTTTGGCACAGCTGCCATATTCTGGAACATGGTGCTTAAATTATGTTCAATTTATGATGGGCATTTCTCTGCACTTCCTCACTGGAAATTAATATTGAACATTAAGTGCCAGTGTGCGCACATTTATACATATTCTGTAAAATCTCACTGCTTGTAGTTATCCTAGCTCATAGAAATGTATGTGGTGGGATAGAAACTCTTTCAATCAAGAATCATGGAGTCCAATTTAATCATGAACCTTGAAACCAATTTTTCTTTCATCACATATTAAAACCAAATAGTTACTGCTACTGAACATTTTGGCAATCAGTGTTTCCTTCACAATTAAGTTAAAATGTTATAATTCAAGGACCATAAATGTATCACTTAAGAAAATGTATTAGACAAATAGTTCTTGATAGTGCTCAAAACAATCTCAGAGAGTTATGATCTTTGAAAAGAAAACTTACAATTTTAATTTAACTTGCATTTCATCAAAACTTTTATACCATGAAGGTTTTCTTATACACTATCAAAAGTATGTAAAATTACAATGGCTTCAATGTCATTTTTCAACATCACTGATTAGGAAAACTATTAAAAACAATAACTGTCCTTAAAAGAGCATACAGCTTACTCATTTCACCCAATATCTTGCTCTGTAGTTTGTACTCTGATCCATAAAGAGAAAATTATGTGCATATTTTGCTTATCTTTATACACAAATTCAACATATATCATAAGTACAAAAGGACATAGGAACATCACAAACAAAGGAATGGTGCACAAAATCTTGGAGCATTGGTGTAAGGACCGAGTGAGCTCCAACAGAAAAATTTGCACATTGTTAAGCAGTAAAGAATTTAGAAATTGACTGTGACCAAGCAAACATGCACCCTAAGCTGACACACCAGTGAACATAGTTGTCTGTGTGAAAAATTGGGGGGGGAGGGGTAAACTGTGTTCTTGAGGCAAAGTTTATGAAATAAAAAATTTGGAAAACAATGGCATCATCTTGGTTATGTCACATTTTATATTAAAAGAAAAACAACATATCAAAGTATTGAAAACTTAATAAAGAGAGGTAGAAATGGATTAATATCTTGTGTAGGCCCACATTGTTACTGATATGGTCAAGAAACTGTACGTTTACCATGGGCACAATAGTGTTTGACTATCAGAGTTTATGCAATGTCAATAGGTATTGAAGTATACTGTTTAAGAGGAGCAAAGGCCCCCTCTGTATGATACTTTTGTACAATCAAGGAAGCTTACATTTATGTTCTGTTTTAACTAATTCACATATTGTTTAATCATACTACTCAACAGAAGCTCACATAACCCATGGAATTCTGTGTGCTTGACTTAAGTAATATATCCCGAATCAGATCAAGTCAAACAGATATGATTACTATTCAAGTATAAGCTAAGCTTGGTAGACTCAGTAATGAGGTTAACCACTTATAATTACCTTAAAGGTAACCTAAATTTGAAGGAACTGAGAGGTATTTATTCCCTTTACAGATATTGACTCCAGACCAACAGAAAAAAATTTTCATGCTCCAGTAGTTATAAGATCATTTACTACAGGTAATAAAAAGCACTGAGATATGATGCTTTCAGTAACTTGAGAGGCATTTGTGTGTTTCAGAATTTTTCATTGCACAGTATATCACCTTGCATTGAGATGTGGAAAAACATCAAATTTGTCAGACCATTGAAAAGAAGTCCACACATAAATTAGTCACGTTTCCGAAAATGCCATTCGATATATTGAGTTTTGATTGGGGAGTGCTTTTCTGTGGTTGATGTCAGCTATTACTGTATATTGAATGTATGAGTTACTTCTAGACAAGTATTAAGCTTTCCCCTGCCACATTATTACAACATGTAGTCCTTCTTACGAGACTACAAGCCCATCATAACAAATTTAATGTGCATCATACAAAAACAACATCACAAACTTTATGAAGAACAAGATGAAAGCATCAAGGCCACTATTCAACAGACGTCAAATCTACTTGTGCACTTATAGTAATTCTGACAGGTAAAGTGCTTTTTTCCTTTCATTTTTTTTTTGTCATTCTATCGTAGCCCTCCCTGAAAAGTAGTGAGTTCACTCTCATAAGTTTGTGTCGGAAACAATTTGCAACATTGTACACATGCTCACAGTACTTTTTAAAGATGCACTAAATACCATTTTGCACGATTGAGTAGTCTATGAAGATGCATTGCATGTCAAAAAAAATCCCTGTACAACAGGTAGTGAACAAAGTAAAGCTCTAAGTTTGCTTTTTTTCCTAGTCTGGCTGAACTCCCATATAGGTAAAATAAAACAAAAAGAAAGAAAAAAAAAAGAAAGAAACCAATTTAAATATATCTCTTGATGATACTTGAAGTTCCTATTTGTAGGAAATTTTCCAAAGTTTTTGAAGATCACAAGATATTAACCTAATCTTCCCTGCAAATCAAATTCTTCTTCCTGCAACCAATGGGCAATTTTCTCTACTTACATTAATGAAATAAACTAACAAAAATGGTTTAAGTTTTGACCTTTAATTCAGTAAAGTTTGTCTCAGTGTGCTTTTCATGCACCTGTGAACCCTCTGTGGCCTGGCAAGGATGAGGATACAGTAAATCAATTGGCTCATGGTCCTGGAGATTTTGATGTAACAAGAAACTGCTTTGAAGGAATGAGAGCCAGTCTTTAAAACCAAGAAAATTTGAAAGTCAAATTATCATAATGAAAAAAACAAGGGGGAAGACTTTGTAGTACTTGATTAAGTTAAAATTGGGCAAATTTGAGTTTTATGAGCTCACTCAGTAAATGAACCAATGTTTTAAAACAAATAGTTATTACAGTGAGTTACAGCCAAATTTTTTTCACCCAAATAGTTTGAATCAAAGATCTTGACTGGGGGCTATAGACAAAACCAAGGGGTTCCCTGGCCCTGCAGTATAAAGCTGTACACCAGGAGTAAAATCAGTAAGTTTATGGGGTAAAACTTGCCATGTGCCATTAATTGCAAGCCTGGACCACTCTTCTTCACCATGCATCAGTTCCCTGTCTTTGTTATTCTCTTTTGAAGTGAGCTGCACCCTTATGTTGATTTTGTTTGAGTCAGGGCAATCAAATTCAAGGGTTGTTCATTTTAAAATGACTACCTCAGTTTTATTTCATTGTCGCAGAGAATGTTTACTGTAGATGGAACTTCAAAGGTTGCATTGTAGAGGTCAAATGTAGTGAGTGAATGTAGGTGGGGTCATAGCAGGAAAAAGGGCGAGTGCGGAATCACCAGGAGCTGACTTTTATTCTGTAGATTTACAAGCTTTGTGCAAAGTTTGTTCTTTCTCAAACACTTAATAATTCCATTACAGGCTGTGGTAGATGATATCTCAGTTCTGAAAAGGCCCTTATCTTTCTGAGATATATACATAAATGTAAGTGTGAAAGAGAATAAACTGTCTGATGCAGTGTTCTTGATTTTATATCCATGCACCTGCTGAGGTCTTGTTTCTCATGAATTTAACATTTTCTCTGAACATTTCTACCCAGTACCTCTGTCTGGCCTTCTCTGAACTCTCCCACACACTTGATAAAACAATTTTACGAAATTTGTGGATATCTTTATAGATAAATGTGGGAAGTTACTGAATGACACTTGGGGTTATTTGTATTGATTTAATGACATTGACTATGAGACGACACAGTACATAACAATAGTGAAGGAAAGTCTAGAAGTGACACACATGGCTTCCAGTTCTTCTCTTATGAAATACCATGACTTCAAAATTTGGTGGACTTCACAACAGCTAGATCGAGGGTGAAGTTTTGAATAAAACTAAACCACATTCAATGTGTGTTCTAAATTGACACATCTGAATGCATTTGAGTGTCATGTCTCTACGGATAATATGTCCAATTGTGCACTTAATAGAAAATTGCATCAAATTTAGATAGCAATACAACTCTGAAAATCAACTCAACAATACTTTGTCATACTTTCAATAAGTAGGTTCAATAATTTGATGCCGCATGGAATTGTGGGGTACACAAACTGAGATCAGTACATAGTGTACGGCCTTCACTTGTTTTCGTCAGTGCGTGTATACAACCATTTTCTTAGTGTCTAGCCAACTCAAATGAAAATAGGGGTTTCAGTCCTACAATTATATGCCAGATTAAAATGCAATTTTTTATACCAAAAGGACCATTTAGACACAGCACACAAAATCACACTTAAGATCCCTCCATGTTATGGATGGATTTAAGAAGGAAAAATTTCACCAAATTTTTCATGTAAATGTATATGCTGCAAGTTGGATTGGTTTGTATATCCTGAAGATTTAAATGATATGTACACCAAAACCCCACCAGAACGAATTATTACCTAACTCACTTTGTTGAATTACTGTAGCTTACTTCATCATGCCAATTAAGGAAAATTGTCTTCCAATCATGTGACAATATTTCTGTTTAATACTTATTTGTCTAATTTAGGATGAATTTTAACTTCTACCTTTACCTTTTGCTTATAATAAAAAATCTTCAGAGATACTTGTAAGGTTAATAAGAGAATATTTTCAAGAGTTTACTGACTCTCCTGAAGCACTTTGGAAGGATAGACTGAAGACTGCCTATTACTCCGATTGGCAATTTTTAAGTTTCAATTGAGGCAACTAAATTTGCTGCAGTAAAATCTTTTCTGGATCTACCTTT
Organism: Holothuria scabra; assembly: GCA_037179385.1. Classification (NCBI taxonomy): domain Eukaryota; kingdom Metazoa; phylum Echinodermata; class Holothuroidea; order Aspidochirotida; family Holothuriidae; genus Holothuria; species Holothuria scabra. The sequence continues at coordinate 40,047,021 of CM074186.1, forward strand.
GATGAGTAGTGTGGATTACCATTTAAGAGATCCTTGCCAACCTGTGAGAGATCTGTGTATAGTCTTACTTTTCATGGGCAATTAATCAAGATCTTCAGCATGTTACAGATCAAGTTCTATGCTTGAAGTCATAACAAAGAATGAATGATGCAAAGACAGGTAGCAGATAGAAGTGTATGTTGAACTTGAAGTGTTACAATAGCCACATCAACACAGTAACATTTTGTCAATAGTGATTTTTATTAGCCAATACCTGCAGTTTCCTGAAACAAGCTTCTCCCCTTTTCCTACACTCTTTATTTTCTAGTATGGTAATTACTTTGACATTATTCCAATTACGCATTCTAGTTGGCCTTCCAATACCTATGCTGTTGGTCAAGAAACAAAAGCTGAAACACATTTCCCATTTTCAGAATGGTTAAGAACCATTTTAGTAGTGCTGGAAAAATGTATATTTCCCTGCAAGCAGTCAGATTCCACTTTTTTAAAGGATATCCTGTACAGAACAGGATAAAAATATTGTACGTGCCACAAAAATCTAATTTGTATTAAAAGTGAATATGCAGTACTTGAAGAAGTGTAGGCTACAATCACTACAAATGGTTTGATTTCACACATCTTCCTCTTGATTCAACAGATTTATTCCAAAAAATACTTTTTAGAATGTGTTTTTTATTTCCTTCAACATTTTAATGAATAGACTGATTACTAATACTAAAACCTCAAATTTCCTTCTTTTTTTTTCACATGAAAAATTTTCAAGGAAAATATGCAATGTTATTCTCATCACTCGTTTGTCAAATAAGCATATTAAAAAGTGGGATAACAGGGCTTTGACATTCCAGCCAACATGATGCATGCAAATCAGTGCACTTCTGCAAAAAAAAAAAAAAGGCACAAAATGTGAGATGAAAGGTCAATTTATCCTCTGGGCATCATCTATACAGTTAAACCTGACATGGAAAGTGAAAGTAGGCAGAAAAAAATAAAGATGTTAATACCCTCAGAGGGAAAAATACTTGTACGGGGATGTCAAACATTTATGTCGAGGGAAACATTGCAGCACCCATATCTAATATTGATTGTATGGTAAGTACGAGTTTGAACTACATTCTTTTGCCATTCTTTAAAAATTAGACAAGAATGAAATCCTATGGTCATAACAAATATGAACTATATGGTATGGGTCATACTCCATTTCTTCCCTCCATGCACTTGATTCCTGAATAAATTGGTGATTTTCTTGATAGTAAAATATTGTCACACTTAGACACTGCTAGAAAACCTGCAGCCCATAGGCAGACAACTGTAGGACAAGGAAGTGAACAAGCAATCACCAAATTAGTTCTTTTGATCTCTAAACTTTTGCATGGTTGGTTGATTAGGCAATTATTTGCCTGATTTAGTTAATATAGTGCAGGACACAGCTACCATTTCCTTTATTTCATATTGGGCAAGGTTCAACTTGAGACCAATCAGCTGCCCAAGCAAATAAATCAATGAGTACCAGTCAGTGAAAGCACAGATAGCCAAGATAAAAAGGTCCCTGGGTTTCATAGGAAATTATAGGGCAGGGCTGTTTAATTCCACCTGTAATGGGGTTATAAGCATTATGTCATCCAATTCTTTAATTCGTACTTGGGGGAAAATAGCCTAGTAATTTTAAAGTTAGTTGATGAAATTTAACAGCACACCAACATGAATATGATATAAAGTGTCAGTCAACTAGATAAAATGTTCAAAGTGTAAATCCATTTTCAAGTATGGTTCAAGGTTTCCCCAGTCACCTCTTATGATGGGCGGGGAATACCATGGGCATATTCTGTTACCCCCAGTCCAGAGGGGCATTGAGAGAAAATACCATTGCCCTCCACTTTCTCCACTAAATCTTGTAATTTGTGAAACAAGATAAGACCATCTAGTCAACATTGGCGAATATATCTTGTTTAATTTAGGAGATTAAAAGATTCAGTCACTGCATCATACTTTGGGCATAGGCTATGACCTCTCATTTTTTAAAGGGCTCTATTTTAGAAATAATCACTCATTGATACATACATGTAAAACAAAAAAATATTAACTCACTGAAACAGTGCACCCAAAACCAATTTTTTAGTGCTGATTAAACAAAATGAAATGTTTGCTCAGAATAAACAACTTTTCTATTTGTACAAAGTTTTAAAAATTTTCAATGATGAAAGTGCACAGTCAAGGCTTCCATTTATACTCATCAACGACAGTATCTTACATTTGAACAGCTGAATAAAGAACTTAAATTTGGTGTAATATTTATGGTTGTTCAATTTTTATATAGCTTCCTAGTAGTCTCTCCTGATGAAACAAGCAAGTTCAATGGTCACATGGTGTAAAGAACGTTGATGTTAAGCTCTTGTCATAGCGTCCCATATGGCCACAACTACACCATGGAAGCCACAGTCTGGAATGTAGGGATTGCTCTCTTTCTAATTTCTCTGTAGGTATACATGTCAGAAATGAATCTCAGAAATTTTCTTTTTCTTTTAATAAGAGTAGGCCCCTTATTGGGGAGGGGGAACAAAGGATTCTCATTTTCCTGTCCACAATGTCTGTTACAAGTCGGGGTAGTTTGACAGAACTACTGGTATTACATTGCAAAAACTGAGATTATGTCAAAGTGGTATATTGGCACTCTTTAAGGTGTAATTACTGTGCTTAGTATTTCATGTGTAGGAATGACATGTACATGCATACAAACATGCTTTGCCATTGACTGCAGTATCTATAATTTTCTGCTTCAAATTTCATGCTGCAGAAAATTTGTGAGTGTAAGAGTATTACATTTGTGATGTGTTGCTGGAGTTTGGTTTACAGTTAGTTTAAAGCATGGAGACCATGGGCATTTTAAACTCATAGACAAGGGTTGTATTAAACTCAATGGAGTCACACACCACTGTCCAATATTTTTGACAGGGGTAATTTAATAATCCCCCCTCCCCAAATACTTGAGGCATGAATGAAAATTCTTTGTAGTAGACTCACATTTTTGTGTCTAAGTAGTATACCTGGCAATTTTTGTGTCATAGTCTTTTCATTTCTGCAAATTCTTCCCTTTAAAATTGCCAAAAATTTGTCAAGTTAATCAGACAATTTTTTTTCAGTTACATTTCATTTTTTACTGTTTAAAAGTTCATGTTTCATAATCAGCCTGTTGATATTCGAGTGGGCATCATTCTACCAAAATAAGATATTGAATCAATACGAAGTTCTTTTCTCTTCTAGCTTCTGTTTGGAAGATTCACACACAACACTCTAGTTAGTTACATCGAGTTTTACCACCCAGATTCCAACCACTTGGTTCAAGTCCAGCTGGGCATGCCCACAACACTGTACAAATGTTTAGTGAGCCAATTAGTGCTAAGTTTAAAGGGTAGTGGAAGTGAATTTTCCCCATGCTATCCAGTGTCTCGAATAACTTTTTATGATAAATAGTCATCACCCCAAGATTTTGATGTTTATAGGGAGAAAAAAATTCTTTGATGTTAGCACCAAATGATCTTTAATTATCATCATAGTCAAATGGTACAGGGTAGCTCACATTACTATTTGCACAGAGTTATGTAATTAGATGAAGTTTTGCGGCCCAGTTTCCAACCTACTGGTTAAAGTAAAGCTGAAAAGTCTTTTTTCAGTTGTGGCCCACTGGCTTGTTTTCCTCCCTCCACTGTTTATGCTGAGTACCATGCATAGTGGCAGTAGGGTCCCTTTTTAAGTCTTCGGTATGACCCGGCCAGGACTCAAACTCCTGACCTACCGGTAGGTCAGGACAGGCACAGAGAGTTTTCAAATTGCATATTCTGGGAATTTTATGCCCAAAATGTAACAGGGTTTGCAGCTGTACAAGCTCCGAAGAATTTTGGGAGGGGCTAGGAAAGTATTTTGGATCTAAAATGGAAAAAATGCATTGAGGTTTCAGTGTTGTTCCATTTTAAATAATGCCATTGTCTCCTACATCTTTTCAGTCAAATGTTATACAAATATGCTCAAAAAATAATTTTGTGTTTATTCCCCACCTTGACCTTTGACCACCACAAACATCCATATCGACAAATCTTTCCACAACAACATAGAACCCGTATAAGTTTCTTACTACTTGGAGATAACATGGTAGCATGGTCATCAATGTTTGATTATCTCAGTAGACCGGAGAGGTCAGAGTATAAATGTCCAGGGCAGGGAGCAGAATTTTCTAATGAGTTGTTTTCATGGGTGGGAACATTCATTTCCAGGATGGGGAGTTGCACTTGACTATGTACTGTAAAAAAATTGTCATACAGATTGACAGTTGTGTTGCCAGAACACAGTTTCAAAATGTCACATTTTAAGTCATTAACAGCTCAAAAATGATGCTTTACATTGCTACAAAAAAATTACTAATAATTTCATTAAATAAGTTTATTATATTTCTCTTTAATAGGACAAGAGCAGTCACCCCAACTTGAAGTAGTGTAGTAGACTGTCCTGTTTTATGATTGGCTGTTGAGAGTTATGAAACAACAATATTTCTCTTCAAATGTGAAATATACTAAAAATAACTGCTTGGTTTACCATATGCAATATGAAACTTATAAAATATTATTAAAAATACTGTGAAGGGAAATAAAATTGAAGCTGTGATATTTAGCTGATGCTTCAAAATAATTTGGGGGGACTGCTCTTGACCATTACGGTCTCTCTTAGGAACAATAGTCATTATGAATGTTGTAGGAGGATTTTTTCATTTCTGAGCTAAAATTCCAAAATTTATATGCTTTACATGTGCACCTTTTTATTGCGAAAGGCCCTAAATATATTTTAAGTTCAACTTCTGCCTTCAAAAGTACTTGATTTTTAAAACATACGTGCTACTACAAATACATAGGGTTGAATTGTGACAAACATACATGTGGACAGATTTGTTGAATACATTCAACCAACCAACCAACCAACCAACCTAGCTCTTTAAAAATCTAGTGGCTTTATTACTCTGGAGAGATGGCAGACATCAAGATCTAGCAGTACTTAGTGACAAACTGCCTGCCTCTAAGGAGAAATACAGTATATTATAGCCTCACACTATCCATGCCAAGTAGCTCAAATTTCCAGGCTGGCTTAGTTTTCAATGTGCAATGTTATCAAGTTACTTTTCAAAAGCAGTTCTCCTTCCAAAAAGAGATAAAGTGAAATTTAATCCAAGAGACTACTGATCCTACTGTAACTTGATGGCCAATGGCAGTAAGGTCTAGAACTTTAAAGGCAGTCATTCGTCACCCTAAACTACAGTTTCAGTATGCATATATCAAAACTCTCAATTGGTACAGCTCTTTGACTGGCATCACATTCAAACAATGTATCATAGCTAAATTACACAGCATGGGCACTGAGAGTGTCTTGATTACACATTATGGACTTGTAAGGCCACTGGGACAAGCCATGAAGCAATAAACTAGGATTGTGTCTGGATAAAGATGAGTTTAAGATAAATGTGGGAGGGGCTAGAAGTAAGTAGGTTGGGAGAATTGGAACTGTTTGGGATAATGAAAATATGCCTTTAAAGGAATGATTTAAAATGACACAGCAAAATTAACTATACCATACCTAATCAGTTTAAAACTAGCTCTAACTAATTTATCAATAATTTGTAAACACTGAGTCTAGAATGCAATAAAAAATGTTGTTTTGTAGATTCAGTTTTCATTGATTACAAAGCAGTAAGTAGGGCAGTCTTTTAATGTAAAGTGTAGGTGGTCTATTTGCTAAATCAATCTTCAATATCATGTTTACAATATTTAAAATCCTCCATGCATGCTGCCATCCCCCAGAAGTATTTAAGTACAAAGAGTTGTTCTCTAAGCTCTTTGGTAGTAGCCTACCATGCCTGTTTTGCCAACCTTCCACACATTGGCACAAGACATGTTGGTTTAGTGGATCATACCTGACTTTTTTGTTGCTGTAACTAAACTTAAATATTTAGGCAAGATCTGATTTGATAAGATAACAAAATTTACAATACTGATTACAGTTAGTGGCAAACCTAAGTCAATTTTCATTGAATCTAGTATCTTCACAAATGATTTCACCAAATACATAATAATAATGATAATAGTACTGGCTTTTTGTGCTTTGCATAAAAGTGTATCTACTAATGCTACTAAAAATAGAAATGTGATTTACACATTCAGTGTAACACAATCACAGAGATATAAAAATAGCAGTGAACAAGATTTGTATAAATCTAACATGCCAAGATCAGTTCACACAGATTATAGCATCATAGAGTGGGCAAAGAACAGGACAAGTATAGCATATAGTTGAACATTTGTCTTTCACTAAATTGTATTTTTCATGGACTCAACAAAGTTGAACGAAACTGGATGTTTTTTCAACATGGTATTTTTTTTTTTTTGAGCAAGATGATGCATGAGAAAATTGTGTGGCATGAAAAATCAGCACTCAAACTGCATAATGTGAGCTTTGGTATTTGCATTAATTGAAGTAGCTGTCAATCAAAGAGCTGAGTCAATTGAGAATTTCTGCAAACCACTCCAAAAATTAGAATATGGGGTATGAGGATTGGCCCTTCAAGCAAACAACTTCAAATTAGAAACTGGGCAGTACCTTTATTCAAAAGTGTAAAGCAATATAAATTTTGCAAACTGAAGCCTACTAAAGATTACAAAATTTGAATTTAGAGAAATCATCAAGAGCCCTGAAGCATATACTGTACACGAGGTGCTCCTCTGCTTAAAAATCTATTTTTAGAACTATTTGTAAAGTTTATCTCTTAGATTAATACACTTGAGCTTTTTTCTTGCAGTAACTGCAAATAATAGGTTTTTAACTGCCAGTGTGCACTGAAAGTTTATCTGTTGTGTAATCAACAGGATGAATGTTCCTCACAAACCAGGGATTAAGTTTAGAAGAGATAGGATTTTGTGAGGTCTGATAAGAGTGTTCTGCTTTTTAAGCAGGAGAGTTCCTAATGTACTCAGTGATTCCAGTGACAACTTAATTAGTAAATGACTATTCATGACTAAATCCTATGACCTCACTGAATTATGGAATATATCTCACATGAAGAACCACTGAGATACAGTGTCCTATAATTCCAACCGCACCCTGTTTCATGACTGTAAAGAATTGCGTGGCTAGAGTTTTATTGTGTTTTGTATTTTGCCACTGTATATGTCACTGCTAAAACTCTGGCACATATAAAAATTCTATCCCCCCAATCCCAAGTGTATTTGATATTATTTATAAGGACTACAAGTGCAAGATTCAACTGAATTTGTCTTCCTCTGAGTGTGACCATGTCTGAACTACAACATTTCAAAGAGTCATTAAAGTACTTCCAAGCAGTCAAAAACAAGTTGTTGTGACAGGTTGATTGGTTTGTTATCTACAGTCAATCTACCTCTGTCTATGTGGGTGTCGCAGAAGATACTATCGGCAAAAAACAGAAGTGCATAGTTTCTAGGATATTTAAGAAGACCCTTGGAATGGTATGAAAAGGTATTTAGGAAGAGACATAAGTTGCAGCAAAATTTTACAATTGATCTCAAGGCACTCTTGTGATGTCATGTTTTGAGTCACACATGTTTTGAGTCACACACTCTAGCATTGTCTTGTTGTTAAATTGCCCAAGACTTTATAGTGTTTAAGTTTTAGCATGGGAGGAAAATATTGGGAAGCTGGGAGGCTCCTTCGTAGAAAATTTTGCCATCCAGAAGGGAACTTTGGTGGCCATTGGGGGAAATTTGCCTTTTCTGTACATGAAAATATAGAGAGATTCGTGGAAAAATTTTTATCCCTTCCTATAGGAAATAATTTTACTCTCTTTCTGGGTAATAAACAAGTTTTCAGTCCTGAATTTCACATAAGTCAAGATTTTTCCAAGCAAGTCTGTCAAAGAGTAGCATATTTCATGGCCATATAGATCAATTAGAATTAAAGGTAAAGAGCAGTCCCTCAAACTTATTTTCAAGAAAAAGCTAAATAACACAATTTTCATTTTATTTCACTTCAAAGTATCTTTCATTACATTTTATGACTTTACTTTTGCATATATTGAAGGTAAACCAAGCAGTTATTTCCAGTAAATTTTACATTTGAGAAGAGAAAAAAACATTGCCACATGACTCCCAACAGCCAATCGTGAAAGTGGACAGTCTACGACACTCCTTCAATTTGCTGGGATGACTGCTCTTGCCCTTTAAGTAGCAGATAAGAGATGAACATCATCCACCATCATACACTCTTCCAAATAAATAATGTAGAACCTGTAGTCAGAGAGCAGCACACTTTTCCATTTTATAAATGCTATAAATACAATACAAAGATAAAACTAAACTGTGAAGACTACAAATTTCCATGCTCTGGGCAGGCCAGTGAAGTGACCCGAGCTTCTGTCTAAGTAACATTCTACATTTTCTGCACATATCATGCTTCATATGATGTTCCCTAGAGCAAAGGTCTCTCTGTTCACAAGCATAAAACATCTATTGCACTCAAAGCTTTTGGCCTAACGCTGTGGATACTCTAAATTGCTGTACGCACAAGTCCCCAAAACATCTGGTAATATAATGCTAGAAACTCCAGAAGGTTTTCAGGGCTTAACAAGTTACAGTGTTTTTTACTGATTTCATGATCAAGCCAATTCTTCCTCAAATGGCTAGTGAAACATAATTTGGTTTTGAGGTTACAGAAAGGAAATGAAAAAAACACCACACTGAACTGTTGTTGTCCAAGGGAATGTGAGATGAAATACAAGGTTCTTCAAGAGAGAAAATTGCTTCGGGGAATGACAGTTTTATCGTATATGATTTAGTTCAATAATTACAATCAATTATATGACGGACCTGAAGAATGTAAATATTAGGCCCTACCTAAAGGAATGTTCTTGTTCATGATTATACTCAGTCCTTGTAAGCTTTTACCTCAAGAGAACTATTATTAAATATCTTTCCAGAGCAATTGGTAGTGGAACACATAACACTAAAGGTTAAACTTATTTTGAAGCAACAGGTAAATATCACAATTCTCATCTCATTTGAGTTCAAAGAATCTTTCATATTATTTTATTACTTCAATATAACATATGAAAGGTAAACCAGCTCAGTTACTTCTAGTAACTTTCACATTTGAGGAGTGAAAATGTTGTCACATGACTCTCAACAGCCAATCATGAAACTGGACAAGTTGGGGTGACTCTTTAAGTCCACTTTACTATGTTGCAGCAAAGAATCCAAACTCACCTTAAATCAATACATCAGTCCTAGTTAATTTAAATTACCAAATTTGCACTCTGTACCAAAATTTACAAGGATATGTACCCCCTTTTCCCAGCACTTATTTCAGGATTTGTTGTAAGTTTTTATTTGAACCCCAAAGTTGTTGGGCTTCTATTGTACCAGAATGGTACTCAAATCTGCTGCTCATTGAAGCAACTAATAGGAGTAATAAGCCAGTGGTCGGGTACTATAATTGGGAACTGCAGTTTTTCACTAAAAACTGTGGTAGCCATGACGAATCTCCTTAAAGGCTAATATCCCATAATGCAAATGACTAATGTTAAAATACCATACCATTGATGTAGGTCACTGATCAAAGTGCATTTAGTCACACAGCACAACAAGCTGCAATTGCTTGAGTGGGGTCTGATCATCACCTATTAACAGAATCATTGCATTTGGATCTCAAAAGGAAGACCACAATGCTGCTTCAAAACTTTGTTTACCCATATGTACCTACTGAATGGCATTTAACCAGGCACCCTTGATAAGTATCAACTAAAAAATGTGAAGTCACACAAAGATAATAAAAGTTACTGGAATAAGGCTGTGAGAGATTATCCATTAATCAACAATTAATCATGGATCAAATAATCTATTAGTGAAAGTCCACTTTCAATTAATTGCATGTCACAAATCATACACAATCAGTGGCTGCACTGCTCTCTAATCTTGTCTTCAATTTTTCTTTTGATCAGGGTAGTCAAAAACCCATTTTCAGTTTGAAAAGACTATATCCACTCTTTAGATTCCTGCTACACAGCTGAGCATCTCTTACAGATTTACATTCAAATCTTGTGCAAACAGAGTGTCATTCATATGTCATTCATCTGCATGGAAGTTGAAGAAACATGTATGACATAGGCCGCACAGCAGACACACAATATGTTAGGATGCAGCTGTGCAGTTTCTTCATCCAATGTTCTATACAACATACGTTCATATTGGCATACTAAAAATCGTGGGTAGACCTGGTTCTGGTTGGATACTACAAGTAGTTCTCCACAGATTCAGATATCCTCAAGGATATCAAGTTCAGTTTGCATATTGATTTCTAAAAGTTTCTATAGATGGGGAATCCCTTATGGCTGAGGGTGAGCATGCAATTCCACTCTGCCACTGTCTTAGAATAAAAGAGAACCTATAACAGTCCTTTTTTACAGCAGGATGATGAAAGGAGATCGATGAAGACTTGCGAGTAGAGATGCCATTATTTTCAGGCTTAAAAATATATCCGTTTAGATTAATGGCAACTAAGTCATGGAGAGACTTGTACAGTAAACTCAACCTAGCACTGATCCTTCGTTCCTCCAAAGTAGGCCAGTTTATTAAGTCAGCAAGCATTGAAGAAACACTACTTTTACATCTCTGGTCTTTACAGACGAATCTGGCAGTTCTGCGTTGCACTGCTTCACGCTTGTTTATATGCTCCTGATGGTAAGGATCCCAAATACTTGAGCAGTATTCCAGACTTGGTCTAACAAGGGATTTATAAGCAGCTTTCTTAACTTTTGGGGAACAACTGTACAAGTTACGACGTAACAAGCCAAGGACACTGTTTGCTTTGGAAGTTATTTCGTTAATGTGATCAGCCCAGCTTAATTTACTGTTAATATCCACTCCAGGATAAGTATGGTTGGGAACTGTTTGTAGAACACTATCGTTCATTTTGTACGCAGTTAATAGAGGTTTCCTTTAATGAGTAACACGCATAGCAAAGTACTTAGAAACACTAAATTTCATTTGCCATTTAGATTCCCATTGGCAGAGACTATTTATATCATTTTGTTGCAAGATACTATCTTCCATTGAAGTAATTTCGCGATACAGAATACAATCATCAGCTAAAAGATGAACTTGGGATGATAATCCATCAGGTAGGTCATTAAGGTATAGATAAAAAATATACGGCCAAGCACTGTGCCCTGAGGGACTCCAGAGGTAACAGCTATAAATGAAGATGCAGCACCGTCAAGAACTACTTGTTGCGTTCCTTTGAGTGAGAAAGTTCTTAATCCAAGTGTGAAGAACACCCGAAATACCAAAATGCCTTAATTTTAACAACAGTCTTTGGTGGGGTACTAGGTCAAAAGCTTTGCTGAAATCCATAATTATGACATCAACATGACCTTATTTATCTAAAATTTTGGCAAGGTCATCAATAGTTAAGGCAAGTTGGGTTTCACAGAAGCGACCCTTGTGGAAGCCATGCTGCTCATTTTTAAGGATGTTATGCTAAATTCCAGATGAGCCATGATACTAGTGAAAATAATATGTTCAAGAACTTTGCATGGAATCGATGTTAGCAAAACAGGTCTGTAATTTCCTGGGTCCAAGCGATTACCTTTCTTAAAAATTGGAGAAACATTGGCCTGCTTCCAATCTTCCGGTAAATCTCCTGTTACAATAGACTTTTGGAAAATTTGGTGTAACAAAGGGGCAACATTCTTGGCACACTCTTTTAAAACTTTTGGGGTTAAACCATCTGGTCCCAATGCTTTCTGAGGGTTTAAATCCTCCAGGAGCTTTAGGACACCTTGGGTAGAGACTTCAATTGTTGGTATGGCTTGAATACAAGGACTGGCTATCTCAGGCATCCTGTCAGTTTTCCGTGGAGAATACAGACTGGAACTGATTATTCAGGGCATTAACTTCATCAATAGCCGAGATAGCATTATTGTGTTCACAATTTAATGAGGAAACCCTAGCAGCTCTCTGTCTCAAACTTTTGATGTATCTCCAAAAGGGTCCTACAACATACAGTGTGTGTTTCACGATGGCATGCTGTCCGTATCCTACATAAACACAAGCTAATAACAGCCTGGGTGAGCATTGTTGCAAAAAACAAGCCTTGTAGGCTTGGTAATAACAATTCCACGGCACTCCTTACTGTGCGCAAGAGTAAACATCCTTCTGTCTGCACAGTCTTGCATAAGACATTTACTGTGTAACCCTTACATCCCATTGCCATGACTCCTAAACAACGCAACCGATTGTCTTGTATAAACTGAATTCTGAAAGTTTATTCCATCATCTTTACTGTGATGTTTATCTTTTTATGTTTTGAGATTCCTTTGAACCATCAATTTTTACTTAAAGATGATGCCTTCCCACTTTTTACTTTGAACAAGCCTCATAGGTTTTACGGCACAGTTAAATGCTTATTGAAAGTCTGAGCCAAATTTCTTTTACAAAGACCTTGGTTTCTCCCCTTCAATGTGCTTTGTTCAACTTTTATAAAACGGATTATGCAAGAAGACACTTTTATATTGCTGGAAATGCTAAAATCAATACTATTCAGTACATTTTAGCCCCGCCAAAACGAGGATGAAGTTCATGGCCCTAACAAAGCCGGGGGCACTTGGAAGTATCAAAATTTCACCCATGCAGATTACGTGTGTTTATCACAGCAATGAGAGCAGCAAGATATTTGAACGACTTAGTTTGTGTGCTCAGTTGGGATAAAAAAAAACAGAAAATACCGAAAAAGAGTCGAAATCATTTCGTAAGTAAGCACTGTTTCATTTTATTTCTAATTGGTAAATTAACATAGTTCTTTTGGCCTGTAATTAAAAGTCAAGAAAACTTGTGTCACATTCTTCCATGGCAAGTGGTATAGCAGCAATAGAGGAATGGGCACAGCTCATTTCGCAGGCTTTGCCAAGTTTTTCCAGTGTACATCTATGTATGCATAGACCTAAACACATGTCTAATGCTTACACTACAAATTTGATCCTGAGCAGTGGATCTGACTCCACACAGGCAATAAGATCCACATCTAAGTGAAAGCACCATTTTTCACATTGAAAAGGTCCACTTAATTATCTGCTTTGCCCATTTAACCCAATTTGCTGATACAGCAGACAATAATGCCTTGCATGTAGATAAAATTTCCTCCAGCTCCAGGGAACCCAAGCTGTGAAGCATGCAAACTGAAGAGCATGTAGGGGAGTTAACAATCCAAGTAATTAATTGCATATTAAGTAGAGTAAAGCTACAATGTAGTGTTATTATTACACCTCCTGCAATGAGTAAATGATACACCTCACTTAACCAATAAAAAAGTGAGGTCAGTAAGTCAACATTTTTAAAACTTATTGATTCAGCAGAATGTGAAGCAGGAGCAAATCAAATTTTCTATATCATGCATGCAATTGAAAATACATCTCCTCAAAGAACACCAGCACTGTCATTATAAGTAAAGTAGCCTATGGCTCTAGGTTTCTGACACTCATTTTGTCAGACCACTCCCTGAATGCCAGAAGTATGTCTCAATTTGACAGTCACATTCAGAGCTAGTAGTTTTGTGTATCCCTAAGGAACAGAATACTGCTCATATCACATTTTAATGTCTTCATATTTGTTTGGCTAGACTATCAAGGGCAGACAATTCTACAAAAATGGCAAAAACACAAGTTGTGTCTACTTGGCAATGACATGCCTTTTTCAGGGCTGCTGTGTACAGTATGGTAGGGAAAGAGATCGATTCGATCAATGTCTAAAACACATGGTGTCCTACCTAATACCAGCTAGCATAATCTAATCATAAATGACAGATAAAAGCATCTCTCTTTATTGGAGGGACCAGTAAAGCGCTAAAGCACCTGGATATATTAGATGTATGTAAATGAAGTCAAGATAGACTCAGAGAGTAGATGTTTAATAAAATAAATGTGAACTTAATGCATAATTTTGGAATGAAACAAAATCATTTAACTATACTATTTAAAAGAGAACATGGTCCCAAGCCCTTAAGTCATCAACAGTCTATGAATGAAATTGTTGTGAGTCTAAAGTAAAAAAAGTTATGCATTAAGATGGTATAGCAAATTTTCCTCAATCATTCATCAAACAAAAGTCGGCCTAAACATGATGCAAGAAGTGTGCTAAGTTCTAGCCATTTCGTGTTGACCATTATGAATCTTTCTTGAGATCAATCAAGTTCAAAGGCTTTTTTGTGTTGAAGTGAGACACAGGCTTTGAGTTTAAGATTTTCCAGGTGTGCTATAAATCAAGTTCCTCAGGAAACTAAGGAATGTGGTAGACTGTGCTGATTTATTAAACTTTAATAGATTTTACAAGTTCCTGTTCTTTATGTAGGTTTGCGAAAAATGACCCTCCTCACAGTCATTTGAGGCGAGTGGTGGTGTGTTATTCCACTCACATACTTCATAATTCAGTTAAGGCCTGGAGACATAGATGTTAGTAATTAACTTCATCAATAAGTAGTGCCTCAAGTTAACAAAAGCATGGCTTGAAAACCTTTTGCCAGGCAATTTGAGCTAATATCTAGGCTATGCCTGGATTTTGAATGATACACCTAGGCACTTTCCAGAAAAAGTTGTTATTGAACAGTTCACTAAAAGCTTCTATAATCTGTTTAATTACTCTGCACTTCCACTGAAACCTATCATTAGCTCATGTATAAATTACTTCTTTAGAGCACAATGTTCTGAAGTTTAGGAAATCAGGACAACATATCACCTGAGTAAAAACTGCCATATTTATATCATGTGATATTAATGAAAGTGCTCACAAACATGACACCCTATATCATAAATAACCTCCCTATAAAATATGTATCCCAACAAGCATGCATAAGACATATTCACAAGTTACAAATCTCAATGCAGTATAAGATGTAATTCTCACCTTACACCTGAGGTATAATAGCCTGCTTTAAGTGTGCTGAAAACATATGAAAATTAATGCTTTACAGACTTTGCAATTTAGGTAAGATGAAATTGTATATATGCAGGAAACAATTTGTATAATAAAAAGGCAAAAAGTTCAAGAAATTAAAACAAGAGGGAAAGGAGTAGATATAGGCTAAAGATGCATGAAGAAATTGTAGATGAAATACTGCTTTGCAGCATACACATGAAACATGATAAAGAATTACTCCCTTTGATGTTAATTAATTCATCAACTATACTTTATGCACAATTTTTAAATGTGTGATTCCATTTTACTTACAAAAAAAAAAAAAAAACAGAAGGGTCCTGATGACACCGGCACTGTGATTGGCTGTATTCAATTTGAAACTTGAACTTAATCTGCTTACTATGAAATTTTAGATTGTTAGCGGCCATCATAACAATGACTAAAATTAGGGACCCAGCAATTTCTTACCATCACTTGGCTGCTGCATCCGTCCATAATTAGAAGAAGAGCAACTTACAAACATCTGTTCTACCTGTACTCTAAATCTGCAGCACAACACCAACTTGTAAGAAATATGACTGCAGCTTGGTCTCTGCAGTTATATTTTTTTCTGCAACAATGACCTTCTACTGTAAAACTGTTAGTGAAGGGCAAAATGTTTCAAATATAAAAAAAAAATTCACACATACTAGGCAATAACCAAATTGTATGTGTTAATTTAATAAACTTGTCAGTAGGCTACATCATGACACTTTCCTAGTGCAACACTATATCTTGTCTATCATGAACTTGTGTAGAATTGAAAATGCAATTGGTTTGTCAGTTGAGTCACATTATAAAATATTGCTCAAGAGTTGTATTTAAAAAGGACAGGCTGGAAAAGGACATTTTGCAACATACAGAACAAGCAAGCCACTGACAATGCTGTTCTTGTCTCTAATGTGATTTCCAGTTTCTGTAAGTCTGCACCCCAATGCAATCCATACAGGATGTGACAGATGAACATTCAATTTTTTTCAAGTTTTCAAACAATTTTCTGTATCACTTCACTCCCTCCAGATCTACAAAACTTCAAATTTTAATAAAGGGGAAACGTAGAACCCCGACATGAAGTGGTGAAGTGCAGGGCAGTATAGCCAGGGCGCAGCTATTGGGGGGCACAAAGGATTAGTGATCGCCACCCCAGAGTTGGGGTCTAAGGGGAAGGGGTGTCCTCTCCCCATTGGAAAATGTTTGCTTATATGAAAGGGCTGAGATGCAAAATTGTGGACTATCTGACTTAAAGTCACTGTAACAGATGACACTTGGTGTGATAAGATATGTATGGTACCGGTAGGTTGCTCAAGTTGTTTGTGTGTGTTTCATTTTTCCATGGCAATAAAATTTCAAACCATACTTTGATCATTGGGGGGGGGCACATGCACACCATATGCCCCCCCATGTAGAATGCAATGGTAACCAGCTCTAAACTGTCTACACAATTTAGTGAATTATACACTGCATTTCTGGTTCAATAAACACTTTCAAAACAGACCTTTATATTCCTGGTTCTGTACAAGAAGCACCTAGCTACAATGAATCCATTTGGAATAAATTTATTTCAAAATATAAACTCCTACTTAAAGAATCGAATAAATTTTGCAAGTGAATTCATTAACTTTGTCTAATGTGACAAACTGCTCAAATGTGTGTATGTTTAGTACTATGAATTGTTGCAATTTTTTTAGTGTTTTACATGATGGCATGTTGTTTTTTTTTTTCTGTTTTTTTTTTTTTTTTTTTTTTTTTTAAGAATTTGCCAAACAGTTTTCATAACAGCAATATAACTTGCAATATATATACAACCTTGAGCAAATGCCAGGTAAATTATTTCGTCATCAGAATTGTAGACTTGTAAGTTTATTTGAAAGATCATCCCTATCATTTGATAAACAGGTTGGTAACTCTTGGCTCTCTAGATTAACTAAGACAAAGTGTGTGGGCGTTGTGAAGATTGAATTTATTCATCTTCTTCATTGCTGAATTTTTATTTGATTCAGCATGTCGTGATTTTTGCAATAAATTCAAGTTTGTCAATTTCTGAAAATGTACACAACATTAGAAGAGGTTTGTTTAGCACAACCAGTAACAGAAAACTGATCTCCACAGAGTTAAAATTTGCCCTATGCTTAAACCTGGTCAAGAAATGTTACTGATGCCAATTGCATGCTCATTCAAGCATTCAAAATAACCAGAAGGTTGATATTTAATAGCATTCTATCTATGATCAAACTTAAAAGAGGACCTAAAGTTTGTACAATGGACTATGAGAAATTTGATAAACTTTTTGCTAGCATTTATTTTAGAATTTGTTGTTATTTAAACCCTAATTTATTGGACTTCTATTGTACCAGAATTGTAATCAAGGGTGCAGCTCATTGAAGGAGCTTGTTCATTAAATTGTGAAATGTACAAAGTGTTACTCCTTGGTTTATCCTGACAATGTTGTATGTAAGTCCTGAAATATGATGAAATATACTTGGAAGAGAAATTGAAGAAGTTACATGAGAGATTTTGCTGTTGTTTCAAAATAAGTTTGAGATGACTGCTTTTGCCCTTCAATTATATGATAACATGATGTAAACATATAACCAAGGAAATCACAATAAATCACGATGAAGACCTGAGTTTCATCAATGCACCTCTACTGCTAAATTTGTTATACATGTATCAAGGGACAAGCTGGATCAAAGAACAGAGTAAGGTATTTGAAAGCAATATCAAGTGATATAACACAGTGCATGCTTGATGAACTCTGATGGTGGGACCAATCCTGAGGTTAAGGGAAACTCACCCAAGAGAAATCTTCCTTGAAATCAATACAATTCACTTCAGGTAACTCGGCATTCACTAAGCATGGTTGCAAAAATGTGGCACAGATCTATTTTGGCCAGCCTTAGAGCATTCAGTATCAATTTCAATATGATGCTTTAACAAGAGTTATCAACTGTATCTAATGCATCTTCTGAAACAGTTGCTTTTCTGCATTCTCCATCACTATTTTGGTTCTTTCTTTTCTTTTGCTTTTCTGAGTTTCCTCCTGAGTTTCTCTTTAGCTTTGTTTCATTGTCTTATTTTTTGAATTGTGTTGTAAATCCAGAGAATGACTCAAATAAATGTTGTCGAACATCCAATTATTTTATTATTATTATTTTTCCAACATGGGAGGGAGACTGAGAATAAGACATTGTCTTTGCTACTGAAAGCCTCATTTAACTTCCATTTTAAAGATCAAATTATCTCCAAAATGTAGCATCTGCACAGCTGCAACAAGCTAAAAATAATTTCACAAGAGGTAGATCTACACACTGCCATGTTTTCCCCAAATGAAAAGTGAGAGGTTTTTAAGAAAGGAGTAACTTACACAACACATAGGTTGAGAACAATCTTTCCCAATGAAATCTCATTTTGGCAAATAAAGTAGTTTGTAATGTAGCATTAACTTCAGACACACCCCAAAGCACATTTTCCTTGGAGTAGGAAAACTCTCATTTGGTTGGTAGAGTTCTTTGGCTATCATCAAACTAAAAGAGGCAGAGCAGCTCACATGGAACATAATATGCAGAGGGAGTACTTTGATTACACATTTGGGACTTGTGTCTGCCCACCAGGATTTATCTGTTATCAAGTGATAATCAAGGAAGTTTGTGTCTGCAATACAGGCCTTGAATTTTGAGGCATGTGAGAAGAATCACAAATCATCACTCACCTCATTCTCTGTGAGGAGTGTGATTTTCTGCACACCTAGATAATGAAGGCAGTTCATATACTTCTATTTAAGTTAAATAACAGAACTCACCTACCAATTCCTTAATTTCTTGAGGAGGGCAATTTTTAGCACACCTGGAAAATCTAACACTCAAGGCCAGACAAAAGAGTGAGGGAAATGCAACTGTGGGATGGGGTATTTAAAGTGGGAAAATTGGAAGGAAATGTTTGGGAAGAGAGGACTTTATTTTTCAGCCTTGCTTATGGTGACAGGGCAGAAGTTTTTGCACTCTTGTCACTTTTAATAATGGCAGAGACAATTTGTGCAACCATCCTGGTGATCGTTAACAATTAACTGTAAGTAGCTATAATACAATCATACAGAAATCTGCAATATGTCAACATGATGGATTACAGTCGCTAGTTAGATGGAGTTTTACGGTTCACTTTGTAATTGGTTTTAAATTGGGCCAGCCAGGGTCTTTATTCCAGTTGTGGCTCTCTGGTTTGTTTTCCTTATTTCATTGCTTATTACTGATCATCCAGCATAATAGGTTCCTTTTTAAACGAGTCTTCATCATTACCAGGCCAGGAGTCCATGAGGTGCACATTTCTCCATTAGGGAATGAAGCAAGTCCTTGCCAAGATTTCCTTTGAAATCCCTGCAAGCCTATCTTGGCTCATATATGTTTCCAATCACCCGTACCGATTAATTTGGTTAGTAGGTCGTCTGGTTCGCTGCTCAAATTTCTTGCCCAATACAAAATGGAAGAACAAGCAAAGTTTATGGCCACCATGTCCTTCTCTGAGGAAGCCAAGCAAATAATTGCCTAATAAGTCATGCCCAAGTATATATTACAAGGATGAAGAATTTCTGTTGACAGGAAGAAATTGACTTTAAAACTCTAACTTTTTACCTGCCCCTGTGGTCTCGGGGTTTTACAATATGCCATGGTAATTCCTATCTGTCATAAGAGGCAACTAATGGGAAATCAAACTTGGAATGAATCATACTTGTGAAAATAAATTTAACTTTTAACCTTTTATTGAGTCGACTGACCCTTAAACACATTCGTGTTGGTGTGTTGTTATGTTAAATCTCATCTCATTCACTATCACTCTATTCACCTTATCATTATGGTGGACAAAGGAAGCAGACTTTTTCAGTGGTTTATATTTTTTCGTTATATGAGGGTGTGTGATTGTGGACCTTTATTTTGTCAACAAACATTTGATATCCAAACCGAACCTACAAGTCTCTCCTTCTAATTAATATCTTGACATGCTCTACCAGTACTTCTATTTTAATGCAACATGCCTTTTGATGGCCACACAAATCAATGTTCGTACCTGCAGCTGCAGTTGGGAATGTAAAGTAAAATCAAGGTTTAAAATGCGACATTTAGAGGACAAGGTCTTATTCATATTTTCTGGCACATTTGTTGAATTCAGAGGAGGCCAAAGATAAAATTTTTTGTTGTGTAGTTTATGTTTGGTTGCAAGATTATATTAGTGAAGATCTAGCCATTTTGTAGGGTTGTGAGGACAATTCACCAAAATAGGATGGTTATGGTCTCTACAGGCTTTTTTACCCCCAGTTAGATATTAAAATGTGGTATTGACAAGTTCCAAATATTACTTGAATAATATCTTTACATCTTTAATGACAACCTGGACATATGTGCATCAAATTCAATTTACAGCCTTCAACCAATTCAAGCAAGTTACACTTCCTTCACAAGAGTTTTCTTCACAATGCTTATATCAATGTGGTTTGCAATCCTAGATGCAATTATGTTGGACATGTAGAATCAGCAGCTTTTAATTCAGTTTTGTATGAAAATATATGTCATGTATACAATCTATCCATGAGATCAAACAGCAAGAAGTTATTTGGTGCAAGATTTAGGCATATCCAAAATCTTCCAAGCAAACTATCTACTAGCACACATGTACACCAACATAAAGGTGTCTAAATTCTACACCAATTAGTTTGGTGAATTAGGCAGGAACTGGCCAGGTGCATATTGAACCTACCTCAACATCTTTTCATACATTACCTAGATAGACCAAAATGTCTATTGAGTTTAAATAGAAATTTGTATGAATTCTCTTAATCATTATGCACTGTGAAGTTTGTCAAATTACGTCTTGTTTATGAACATGGCAAGAACTATAGGCCTAAATGCTTGTTCTGCAAGAAAACATTTTTTCAACACTATCATGAATAAACCATACTGGCCTACATTTTCACTGTGAGACCCAAAGACGTGCTTCATAGTTTTCTAAATTAAAACTTAAGAAGCCATCTGTGCACACACCATGCATCACTCAGTATAGACAAACCTGCCAAGAACTTCACAATCTACATGATATATACCAACCTAGCTGTAGATTTACAGTTTGTTCCCCCAAAAGAAAAATTAACCATATAGATTCCCTTCACACATTATGATTGTCAATTCAGAATTTAGTAACAGCTGTGTGTCGGAAGTATCACTTCATCTGTGGCATGTTTGTCGCATAACAGCCATAATACACCTCTACAGACACTCCTTGAACAAATTTTATATTCTTACTAAAGAGAGACAGGCACTCTGTGAGTCATCAAACTATCTCCAAACTGCTTCTATGATTCATTTATAACACAACCACTTCAATATGTCTCAAAGGGGTAAATTATCCTTCAATGCCAACCATTTGTCAGACATATGTTGCAAAAACTAACTGAAATATATTCCTGCTATGTAACCTCTGAAATGAAAAATACTTTACTTTCACTACTAATATTGCAGTTTAAGCCTTTCTGTACAAGTAATGAAATTAAAATGATCAACAGTTTCCAAAGGGGAAAAAGAGGTAATTCTCACTAGAGGTGAAACCAGAAGGTGTGGGTCATACACTTGTTATGAGTTGTTATGAGAACAAAAGTCTGCCAAAAAGGGAATTTACTGGATCCAATCTGTCAAGCCTGCAACCAAACAACTCCCCTTTCATCTGCAGTTAGTCTCCGCCTTTACGAAAATGTCTATTCAGTGTAAACAAAAATCAATGTTACTGCCTAAGGCCCTGTACCTAAACATAGCATTTCCAGCTCAAATTCTGATACTTTGATGTTTACCTCAAATACTGTCTCCATGAATGCTTCAAGTATAGCTTGCTTGGGGCCCCTTGTTTTTCTCATGCAGAATCTGCAAACAATTATACTTCTCTGACACACTGCTAGATCTATCTATGTTTAAGTCTTATACATGCATGTTTTCATGTCATTATAAAATATGCTACTACATTCATGAATACATCCAAATTTGATGAACATTCGAAAAACAGTACTTATCCTCAATTTAAACCAATTGAATTGACATCATGTGAATAAAACAATCCTTTAAGGTTCTGTGGTAATTACTTCAGATAAAGTGTGTCTGTTAAAATGCTACATACCCAGAATCCTACTTTGTCTGCAGGTGACAGTATAACTGGGTACTGGAAGAAACAGCATAACATTATGGCAATACAAGGACGGTAAATTAGAGTGCAACTTATTTTAAAGCTTTAAATATCTCTTGGAAATTACTTACCACCATCTTCATCCCAGTCCACAATGTTTACCTCATGACCAGAGAGACCCTTCATCTGCACTTGCGTCAACATTCCTGAATTTGCTAGTTGTACAGGATCCTTACTGTAACGGACCAAAGACCCTGCTCTCCACTTCCTTAAGGATAAGGTGGAGCCTGGAGATCCTGTTCCTGTGCTGCTGATACTTGTCCTTGGGGAGTGTGGGGACCCCAAGAAATGATTTCCATTACTCACATTCTCTGAACTTCTAGTTTCATTGCACAGACCAGTACTCAATGGAGGGGCTGACAATTGTGACCTGAACTGCCTTTTTTCTCCCATACTTTGGCCGTCCAGGGAGTCAGAAGCTGACCGTGATAATTCCACATGAATCTGGGGAGGACGGAGTCCATGGCCTCTGTTGACCTCCTCCTCTGAGTCCAAACTTTCGTAAGATATGTCTCTCTTTAGACTTTCTTCTCCTGGTTTATTGTTCTCCCCCATTCCTATTCAGAAAGAAAAAAATAAAACAGAAAATAATTGTCACTCCATTAGCGACTAAAAAGTCAGAAATTTGTTATTAATGGTTGCACTTGCATGGCCTTTTTGGAATCTTGTAGCCCCCCCCCCTCCCCCCAGATTCCAATTTAAATTCGTAGTAATAAGTAGGGAAGTAATAAAAATACTCAAAAAATATTTGTGACAGTAATAGATTGGCACCAAAATGGTGCTATGAAATATTTTTTGCACTTGCAGTTTCAGAGGCCTTGAGGGGATAGACCCAATCAGTGTTTACAAACAAATGCCATCATGGCTGTGTGCCAAAAGAGTTGATAAAACACATTAACCATCGTCACAATAAAACATAGATTCCAACTGGTCCACATTCTGTGTGCAGCCGTGCAAGCATTAACACATGCAACCAATACACGCATGTGTAAATGCGCATGCTCTATGCCAACCAATGTCAACCAGAGACCCACTTTATACCAACACCCAATTTAGCCCGACTGCATGGTCCAGTGGGCAGAGCATTAGACTTGCAGTTGGGAGGTCTGGAGTTTGAGTCCTGGTCATACCAAAGACTTTAAACAGAACAGACTGCCATTGTGCTTAGTGCTCAGATGGAATAGAGAAAACAAGCCAGTGAGCCACAAAGCCATAAAAAGTCGACTTCAACCATTTGATTGGAAACTGGGCTGTAAAACTCTAACCTAAAGTAACATAACCTAATTATAAAGTAAACAATATATGCATCAACAACAAGAAGTCAAAATATAGAAAGTATGCTCATATGTACACATGCAGTTGGCATGGTAACTAACATTTAAAATCATTTGGAATTAGGAGCTATCATGTGCTAATTATACATGTATCAGAAATATCTGCAAGCTTTCAAGTGACACCTCTAAATCTGTGTAATTCATGTATTACAGTAATTTTGAATTTGCGTTATTCAACAGTTTTGCTATAAGTAACTAGCTGGGTTTGAGCAGAATTGTGCTGGATAAAGTCAATTAAAGAACTTCACTGTCTCAATGTCTGTGATGTTTTAAAAGACACCACACACTTAGTCTGAAATCAATACTCATCGCTATAAGCCCTTTCATGATTACAACTGCGCATGACAGAACAAAGGTCATCCGGTATCACTCGCTCATTCGTATCACTGTGTGTACGTACATTTTGCAATAGTAAGCTACACAAGATTACACTTGACTTGAAGGATTTGGGTTAACAGAGTAAAAATTCAGGTTAGAGGGCCTACTATTACTCCGTAAGATTTAGGAATGAATTTTGCTTTGGGTCTTTGTTTATAAAAAAATCTAGAGTTACCTTGGCCAATGATTTTCGTCTATTACAATCGATCTTAGGCGCGCTAAGATCTCCATTGAACACCCATGTGCTAACAGTATAACTGTTAGTGCAACATTACTATATAGTACTTGAACGTTTCACAAAGTTACACTCCAAATCACAGTCTTGGGCTGGGGTAAGTTACAACTAAGCCTGGGCAAAGCAAGTCCTGAATAGATATACTGTGAGATTTTATTATGAAGGTAAAAGGCCAAGACTTAACTTTTTAGGCCTATAGCAGTAGCAGTAAGGCGATCTATACGAACTTACGAACGAAGCCTACGTTAGGCCTTTGCATCATGTAGCATGGTAATAGAACTTCAAGCGTAGAAATAACCCCCTGTTACTCATCTTAGCTCTTGTAGCTTAGGTATCTTTTCACGAAATTTGGTATACCAGCCTACAGCTGGTTCATTCCTTGGGTAGGCCTAGCCTACGGTATTTAGCCTAGCAGAGAAGGCTTGAACTGTCAGTTCGTACTTCCACGGGAACAGACAAATTCTTTGAGATTTTACACATTCAAGAACTTAAAACTCAGCCAGTATCTAAGGAAAATTTATGAGTGATACTTTAAAACATTTTTCGGGCGATACTGACGGTTTTGTCCATTAAGAGATGTGATTTTTCGAAGCTACTTTTGGTTCATGTCCGTGTTGTTTATTTTAGGCATGCATACGTAACATAACGATGGTATGCACAGGCGACGGCCTGCGACTAGCGTTGCTATGGGTTGCTATACCGAATGACCTTTGACCCGGGAGGCCAATTTGTAATCATGAAAGGGCTTATTCTTCAAGATTTCCTGAATAAGCTGGGTAGTTGAAATGGGCAAAACCAAATTTGCAGAAAATAATTCAACAGGCAGTTTTAAATAGGTCATGTCAAACTCAAAACTACTTACCAGTCTTGCAACAACTTCAGGGACATTAATGACTGGCTTACTGCTCAAGTTGTAAACACAATTTAGTCACCAAGTGACTTGAAATACCTAAAGGTATTTAGTAATTATGGCACATTGATGCATGGACATACTGCAGGTAATGTTACAGTAACTCAATGAAGCAACAGTTGTTATCACAATACCTACATCATCGATTTCATCTGGAATGTCATTCCATGCAGAGACTAGACAGCAGTATGCACAAAAACAATAATACAATGTACTGATATTGATATCAGGTATTTGTAAAACCTTCAACTGAACCACTCAACTATTAATAGAGTCAGGAAAGAAAAACAAAATCTCAGCATGCCGTTATGTTTCAAGTAGAAAATGGACAGATGTAGGCAACTTTAATTCATGCAGAGGTTATCTATTAAACAGGTTATCTATTTAACAATCAAGAAAAGGAAGAAATGAAATTTTCTACTAATTACATTTACATTTTCTTTTCAAATCCCACAAATTTAGTAATGTCCACCCAGTCACCCAACCAAAATTACCATCAAATTGCTGAAAATCAGAAACAATTTCTTTAGCACAATTTTAATGTACAGAGCTGTTTTTACATTTCTTGAAGTTAATCTGCCTAGAAGCATTCAAGCAACAAAATTTCTCCTAAAACAATGATCACTTTTAGTTTAGAAATCCTTTTTTTTTAGTACCGTTATATGTCCCACAAGATGTATTACTGAAGGATTACAGCACTTGTGGAAATTTTTCACCCATTGGAGAACATCATAAATATGTGCTACACCATTTTCATGCCATTTGTCATATAGTTAGCAAAATTGTTGGATACACAATTTCAAATAAGACTTTCAGAGACATATTCACAATTGCAACACTTATTCTGACACCATGCATATTGTTTGGCCAAATTTCCCTGAAATGGAAGACAAAACCAGCCGTTGGCACCATCACTGCCTCTGACAAAATCAAGCCACTGTCCTCAATTGACTGTCTTTATTACAAGAGGAAAATAAAATACCCTCACACAAATTAAAAAGTTTGGAACCCAATCCCTTGAACATGCACTTAAGGAAATTACTCTTTAAGTTTCCTAGTGCTGTAAGATACATTGGCCATTGGCTTATGGCTACATCAAATGCCAGTGCCCTTTCCATGGGAGTGCTTCTGGCTTCTTGTTTGAAGACATGAAAATGAAGACATACTGTGAACTTGCAACTAAAGGCTGCTATAAGGGTTTTTAAAGAGAAATTGTTTTGGGAGACTAATTAATTAATTATGATCATCAACAGACCCAAATTTGTGATGAATTCCAGCACTAAAGGAGCAAAACTGAAATTACTGCAGACAGTATAGATTATGTACCTCAAAGGGGTTTGGGATGCTTCCATCCAAAACATGCATGAATAACTTGCATTTGATACAGTATTTGTGGCAATACTGGTTAAACTCAAACAATGACACCACTCTTACGTAACTTTGCTGTGATGCCAGCCAATTTGAATAAATCAGTGAATTTTAGAGAGGGCAACTGCAGGTGTTTCAACACTCAACTCTCTGCTAAGTCAAAGGAAGGTAGGTTTTCCATCCAAGAGCAAATAAATATGGTTTTCTCATCTCCAAAATTTGATCAAAATTGTTGAGTTCTTTAAAAACCAAATGTTTCTCATACACCCAAGGTCATTAAGGACTGTGAAGACAACTGCCCTTCAAGGTAATGAACGACACTGTTTATGCGTTTTGTGTTCATTTCACTTCAGAGTTAGTAAGTAAAAGTATATTTAAATACACAGAGAATGCAAAAACAAGAATTTCATGGTTTAAAATATGGAAATGAACACAGTTTGTAGGGACTTTTTATTGAAAAATGCTGGCCAGGTGAATGTTAACTAATCAGTTTATAAGCACTCAGTGCCTGCCTTTTCACAGTTGTTCAAACTTTGCTTTATAAAATCTTTTGACCATCACAACAAAATCACAAGGAAATTTCAATGTGTTCATAAACACAAGGGCAGACATTTTTCACTTGCACACTTTTCTGGAGAAAACATTGCAGAAATCTTGAGGCTGTGTTAAGTCTTAATTCAAGAATTGGACACAGAATTTGGCAACATTCAGGGTTCGACAGATCCCCCGCCCGACAGTCCCGGACAAGTAAAAAGTGACTCAGACAAGTGAACTGCTCAATATTGTAGCCTGCCAGGCAAGCAGCACAGAAGTCTTCTTCACATAGGAATAAATGGCTATTCCCAGGGTTAAATTCCATTCGAAACCATTTGGAAAAGTTGAATGGTTCCGAATGGTTCTGAATGGACCCGAATGGACCTGAATGGTCTCAAATGGATTTCAAATGGTATATGAATGGAAAGGTACATCTGAATGGTTTTCTGATCGCATACCTGAATGGAATGCAAATGGTTCGTGAATGGTTTTGGTGTTCGCAAATGGTTCCAAATGGTTCAAACTGGAAACCATTCAGTGAATGGTATATATTATGTACATCAATGGAACATGTCCAGTTCAACATGCATGTACATGATGCAAATGGTCAAGTTGTCTGTTGGTGTAAGCTGACCTGTTGCAAATTCATTTGAAAGGATATGTAAAGCTCAATGAAACAAATAAGTTATAATTTGATACATCTCTCACAATTTGTACACAGGTACAATTGAAGGTGTAGACAGGAAATTAAGAAACTTTGTATTAACCTAAACCAGTTTAGATTCTTCTCAGCCTGAATATTTCCCTGATCATTTTCCCAGGCACATTTTATTTATAGGAATTTTGGAGGGGGCGGGGCACACTTATCAAATTTTGTGGGGCTCAGATGAATTGGGGGTTACAGTAAAGCCGTCCATAGCAACTCGAGTAGGCAACAACCGCACCCCTGGATTTCCCTGAAAATTTTAGCTTCAGTTTTCCCAAACAGTATAACCCCCTCCCCTACCTTTGAAAGGATACACAGAGATACTGTAAAGCACAGCACGGATATCAGAGGGAATAGGAAATTCTTCTTGCCATTCCAATACCTGACCCACGCCCGAGACCTCTTGACTCCCTTCCCCACTCCACTTTCTGGCCTTTAGCCCGTACTTGATATCCTCGTATACCCCAACAACACTTTGAAATCTTGTAGTTGTAGCTTTGCAGCCTGGTATCATCTACAGTCCAGGGGCACAACCTCCTCAATTATTGTACTCATTTCTTCTCTTCATTTTCTCCATACACAATTCCAATCCCCCTCCCCACCCCATCATGCTGATGCAAATCTTTGTTGCCTTTGAAGTTGCTCGTCCTTATGATAACCGTGACACTGAACAGGATCAAAGCACAATACAAATGCTTGTTTGAATGGAGCTATTACGTAATAGCTTGGCATGCACACAATGCATGATACAGCACTGTACCATACAAAGCTCACAGATGCTGTACACCCATGTGTACATCACATGTACAGTACAATGTAACAAAATAGGCGCGGGCACATCTAGTACGTATACAAAAGCCTTTGTATTTACACTATACAGAGAGTGCTGTGCAGTGGTGTGCAGGTGTCATGAATTCAAGAAAGGTGAAGTGAAAGGGCATGACTGCTTTCCTTAGAGGACTTTCATGATATGCTGAAGCACAGTAAGTAAAGGAATATGTTTTTTAAACTATTGCACCAGAGAGACCAATAAGCAATGAACAAATGTTAAAATTAAGAGCCAAAGACTGCATCAATTAATGGGTGCTGCTGTAATAACAGTCAGGCCTAATGTTTATTGGCCCTAGTACTACTGGTAGCGGTTCCACAAGTCAATTCGTAGCACTAAGTTAGTACTGTAGTACTAGTAGTATACAAAAAGACTAACGTTAATTTATGAAGCAAACCGTTTTACTGGGGGGGTCAGTGGACATTTTATAGCCTACAAGGAGAAGAGGGATGGACATATTATATGCTAATAATATACGCAAAACCCTCTACAAAGACAACCAAGCTTAATTTTATTGGATCCAAGTTCATTAACCAAATTTAGGGTTTTGAAAAGCCATATGCTTATTACTGGCCTCAGCCTGAGTCATACTCAAAATAGTTGACCCCAGATCATGGTAAAATTTGAAGTTGGAGTAAAATGTTTTTTCTTTTCTTTTGGAGGGGGGGGGGTGGTTATGAAGACTGTCTCTTTCCTTTTGGGTGCTGACTCAAAAATAACAGGATGGAAAAGAAATTGCTTTTTGCATGTTTCCATCTTTATCTGTAAGTAAAGTCCTGTAGCATCAGGCCTAAATAATAAACAGGTACACAATTTATTGCAGGCCTAGGCCTATATTTATTTGTGTGCATATGATAAATAATTAGTTTTTGAATTCAACTAAATCTCCATATATGGCCTCTAGCAAAATCTGACTGCAGGCCTAGGCCTATACCGCAGTCCCAAACAAACAGAGACACCATCTTTAAAAAACAAAAGCAGTCACCCCAACTTGAAGTAGTGTAGTAGCCTGTCTTGTTCCATGATTGCCTGTTTAGAGTTATGTGACAACATTGTTTCTCTTCAAATATGAAATTTACTGCTTGGTTTACCCAGAATATGCAATATTAAAGTCTAAAAATATGATGAAAGATACTTTGAAGATGAGAACAAAATTGTGATGCTTAGCTGTTGCTTTTAAATGAATTTGGGGGGGGGGGGGCTGTTCTTGACCTTAAAAGCTTAAGTTTTCTTTTATCAAGAAGATTTTACCCTTTAAAACCAATTTTGTTGTACATCTTTTTATATACTTTTAAAATTTTATTTTTCATCTCCCAGACAGAATGACATCATAGTGAAACTGTCTCCTGCTTATCCTGCACAGCTGATGGAGTTATTTTTCAGTGTCTTAAATACTTTTCATTGATGTCTGGACTGCTGTGTACCATGTAGCAGAGTCAAGCATAATAATTTTAGTGAGTGAGGAAATTGTACTGCATACATGGAGCCATGGACTGAACAAGTTTTCCTGCTATTGAACTGTGACACCAATGTACTGGTAACCTTTTACGGCCTGCTTCCTTTTGAATAGCGATTTTCTTGTTTGAAACTACAAAGCCTGTTTTCGTTATCACATAATATGAGCAGTCCTGATACGTAGTTGAATTATAACATATCCATGACATGCAGGGTACTGTTCCTTTTGATGTTCTTGCTGTGGAGTGAGAATGAGTCCTGAGGTTGGAGAACTACAGAAAAGTGTTGAAGTAGATACTGTAAAGCAGTTACAGGACAACTAATGAGAGGCATCTCTGAATTGACCACAACACTCAAAAAGATATTTGCTACAGATGGCTACGGACCAGTACCAATTTACAAAGGAAATGCTGGTGTCCTAGTTTTTGTGCCTCATTTATTGTAATGTGATAAATTGAACAGTCTTGTTTAAACTGTCAGGATGATGTAATTAAGAAGTGTTGAATCCTTGCCTTGGTGTGGAATATTTCCTTTACTCAGGAGTAAATGGGAGGATCGGACGAAGAATATATTGGATTTGGAAACAAAATAAATTTTCCCCTTCATGGACCTTTCATGTGCCCTGTGTGCAACCTCTAAAGGCATTTAATTGTGTTAAAACATCTTACTTTTTCAACTTGATAACCATGAGAATAATTTTTCATGGACCAAACAGTTACCAAAGTTTGTTTTATTTGGGAAATGTGAGAAGACTGAAGCCTACTCTATGATTTTTCATGAAATGCATTTTACCATGGAAATCCCTATTATTTTAACTGCAAATGTGAAATAACTGGTGCTTAAAGTTACAGTATAAATTACTTGGTGGGCCATTTTAATATTTTGACCGAACTTTGATTTTAATTTGAAAGTCAGAAGTTCGTTTTTTTTTTACTATGCATGCATGGACAAAACATTCTGGTCGATAATTTTTCTACTTTTTCTTCCTTGGAAAGAAAACCTACAGTGTGATTTTTTTCATTCCTTCGGTTTACTGAAAGGTGTACCCTACATTTGAATTACAACGAGCTATATTTTTTGTCTATATTGTGTTTGCATATGAGTGCGTATTACATGATTTTGGACACCATGAACTGTTTTACATGCATTTAAGTTTGTAACAAACTTGCCAAGTATCAATTGACTTTTGAATTTGAGTGAAGTTGTACTCATATGGACTATATATGTTGTTCTTCAAAATTTACCTTGTAAGTATCAGATCTCACCCATTACATGTAATATCCTTCAACTAGGTTGCTAGCTCTGCATGATGTGCAATCCATCATTACTGTTCTGTAAGCTTAACAGAATGCCATCAGGGGATAATAAATGTACACTCTGTTGCTACTATAGTTAAATTCTTATATTGTTTTAATTAATTTTGGTTTAACAGCAACTGTACAGTATTTTCCATCCCAAACTTGCACATAGAAACCATTGCAGACCATTTGTGGGTGGTTTCCTGTTCAAATTATTTGAAACTGTTGAGATGCATAACATGATGAACCATTCAAAAACCATTTGTGAATGGTTCTAGTCATTTCATTCAAAAACCATTTGCATGCCAGACCATTTGAAGACCATTTGCAAATGGTACCATTCAACACCATTTGGGACCAGTTGTTCCATTTAAAGACCATTTGCATACCAGACCATTTGGAGACCATTCGCAAATGGTACCATTCAACACCATTTGGGACCAGTTAAAAACCATTTGTACACCAGACCATTCGCAGACCATTCGCAAATGGAACCATTCGGGACCATTCAGAACTGTCCAAAAATACAGTGTGAAAAATACCATTCGGAACCATTCAGACCATTCGCGAATGGTTTCAAATGGAATTTAACCCTGGGTTACTAGATAATTAGATATGGACTCTCTGCATATTCATGTGGACAAGTAGACTTTGGGAATCCGTAGCCTGATGGACAAGTAGTAAAAAACAAATTAGTGGAAGCCTGCAAAACTGTTTGATACCTCCAAACCTGCAAGGTGAACTACCAAGCAAGAGGGGGTTTTTCATTTTCCTGGCAACAAAGTTTCTAAATATGCCAGAATTTTTCTTTCTTAGACTCAATGAAAATCCCAGGTGTTTTGAACATCTGTCTCTGTTGAATTTGCAAGACATTATCAGAAAGCATCATGGTAGAAATCTGAAAATGGAGCCACCTATTACAGGACTTCCCCCTCCCCCTGATAATGTGAAAACCATTTTTTCTTCCAAAAGGGGTTATCTCTCAATCTACTTATTGTCAAATTTAAGTTTTGTGTAATTTGAAACTACATACAGTAGGTTTAATTAATCATTTATAAAAGTTTAAATACCAGCAATAGCCTGATAGATGAAACCACTCACAAACACACGTACATCGCATAAAGAGAGGGTGGGTTCAGGGTGTCAGGTGACAGGCCAAATATTGCAGTGTCCCAATTTTGGGGTAGCTATGCCACTTATGAGCTCCATGTAAGGGAGAAGAGACGTGTGAGGTTTGAGTTCTTCTGAGCAGCCAGTGCCTGCTAAGGTAGTGTTTGTAAAGGTGCACACACACACACACACACACATACACACACACACACACACACACACACACACATATTGCTTGACCAAACAGCCAAACAGCATACAGTAGGTTCAACACATACCCACACTCAAAGCCTTTTCAGTGCATAGCTACAGTTCCAGTAAGTAAGTAAGTCATCTGAATTCCCCTTTTAGTGGGCAAGGGCATGAATCGCATGAATGCCAGGAGGGAGTGGAGGTTCCCCCAAATGATGTGACACACCTCATCAAAGTGACAGACTTTTTTGGGTAGCTATGCCAGTAATGATTTTTGCATGAGCAAGGAAATATGTGAAAGACTGGCACTCTCATTAGCTGCCTTGTACTACTAAGACAGTGTGCACATTACATACACTCAAAGCCCCACAAGGTATTCAGAACAGTCCCTGGTAAGGAAGTCATGGGAATTAGAGAGGGCAGTCTCCAGTTATATGTCAAAAACCTCATTGCAGTGTCTGAAATTTTTCAAATTAGCTATAGGCCAGTTAAAAACTCAGTGTGAGCGAGGGAAGACATGGCTTGAGATCTTGCGCTTGCTAAGGCAGTGTTTGTAGGAGAACATACACACTATGCAAATGCAAGGACCATGGCTGAAAAAAACAGCAATTTGGGAAGCTCATTGCAGGGAAATTTTGGTATTTGGAGGAAATTTGACTACTTTTGTATATGTAAACATGTGAAGTCTTTTAGAAATTTTGATTTGCTTGCAAGGAAATTTACACTTTTTCCAGCCCTGGCTCTGACAGTTTGACTAATTTTGTCACTTGATATTAAATCTGTGTAAAATGGTAGTTTACTGAGAGAAAAAGTGAATATTAATCTTACAGGTCACTGAATGATGAGAAAAGTAAAGTTTGCATTTAGAAAAGTTTCAGATGATTTTACCTTACAAATAATTACTTTTCTACAGCTGGTTAATTTTGCATCCCTCATACAAATTAAGTACTCAGTCTTCTTATAAAGATCACAGCTAAAAAGTATTTCATCTACAACTTCAAAATTCATCTGAGTAGTAGCAGAGATGGATAGCTTGTAATCTGTTGGAATGATTTGATGCTTGTACAATATAGAATTACAAATTCACACAGAAAGCGCCAAGATGATCACTTCTCAGTGTAATATTTCCTTGCCAAAATTAAAATCACAGTCTTTCTTACAATGCATGTTAACTGTGGACAGGATGCTTCAGATACCTAACTATATATTCTTCTCCAAAGAATGAGGGTCTACCTAAATAAAAATGTTTCCAACATTGTACTGTTATGTTCAATGGATATGGATAATCACTTTGATTAATTCATAATCAGGGACTGTATGTCTAGCTGATTGATAAAGTGAATCAGGCTAACAAGAGTGAAGTAATTTATCTTTGGAAGCATATTGCGCTGTATAGAATACATTTATGCTTATTCTTATTTGTTTGGTTGAAATAATAGGCTAAGGTTACTGTTATTACAAAGTATTTTCAAGGAAAATTTTAACTGAGGGTTGATGCTTTTATATTTCATATTGCATCTACATGTTTTTACACCCAAAATTACAAAAACAGGTTTTCAAAAGTGAAGAAAGAAAACATGTAATAGGTGACAAATTTTAAACCAATTTAGGACTTTTTTAATTTAACACTTGCATCAGCCATTTGCATGGTGAAACACCTGATCTTTGGCGAAAGAGTAAGTTTGGTAATTAGAGTTTAGAATCCTTGTGCCAATGAACAGTAACATAAAGAACATCATTTGCGCTCAATTTTAAGGAGCTCAGAACTTAGTGACTCGTAAATGTTCACCATACACATACATGACAAACTCTTTTATAATCATCCCCAATACTATGAGCAGGTGCAGTGCAAAATTTTTTGACAGCATTACAAGGAATTCAGGTAGTGAATGAATAATTATTTTTTTTAATTTGTATCACGTAAGTCATCTGGAGGAGTAAATTAGTCAATGAAGGTTTGTTGATCAAAATTCAAAAGGTATCAATTGGGACCACTTTCTTTAATACTCCCTTGTTTGTGAACTGAGTCCCTTGCCTTCCCTGTACAAGTAAACAGCAGTTGTCATTAAGATTTTTTAGGTTTTAAACAGAAAACAACAGCAAGCTCTATGGGTTGCAAAAGAAGGGCATCACAAATTTTTACATCAATAAAGTATTTCAAATTCCAATGTTTAATAAATCAGCAATAGAAAAACTATGGCAATGAGAGTCTGATGAATAGGATTTATTTTCATACATTTCTGTAATTTTAGACTTTTGGGTCACTTTAAGATAAAAACTTGTTACTCTGACAAGGGTTAGGCACCTACAAGATAGCCTAAATGCTGAGAAACACTAGCCACACTCACAATTTTTTTTTATTTTCTGGCAGGACTAGAGCTGGACTGACCAATTACATTGCTGGCTAACTTACATGGATGCTTCTTTATTTTTCAGTGTAGTAGATATTGTAACTGTATTCTATCATGCTTTGGTACCTCCTTTCACAATGCCTTAGGCTTTGGAGCACAATTAGGCTAGTGTTACACAGTAAGTACAGATATGGTCAGGTCATGGCTGTATGAAATTCTTTTTCTCAGGGGTTGTGACTTTTTGCCTTATTCCACCCCACGGCATTTAACCTAATGCGCAACTGAGGCACCAAAGTCTAAAGATTCAACCAAATCAAGTTGTGACTAATTTGAGGGCCAGCTGCAGCCCTCCAGTTCTCTCTGTCTATATAGCCATGGTCAAATCAGTCACACCAATCTAACAAACTAGTGTTGCATAGGTCGATGGCCTCTAGGGCTGGCCTAACCCTAAGTAGGGTAGGCCTAGCCTAAGCCAAATGAAAGGTAAGGCCTAGGCTACCCTAGGTCCTACATAAAATTTACCTAGCTTATGGTAGCAGACCACTTACTCCAATACTTGTATCTGGGAAAAGTTTTCACTGACAGATTAAGTGCCCTTAAAAAATTCAAGGCTGTTTCTGACTGTGTTACTCAAAAATATGATCAATTTTTCATTCAGATTTTCTAACAGTTAGACAATCAGTTGAAATGCAGACTGCAAAATTCAAGGCAATTTGACCAATTTTAGTGCCATTTTTTATTGTATAACTCTGTGTTGTGGAATATTGGCACTACAAGCTTGGTATTAGTACCCCTCACTGGGGGTTGCGGAATTCCCACAAGGAGGATCACAGGAAAAAAAAACAAACAAACAAACAATGTCGTCTCTGAGTAGCTTTTACTGTTGTATGGAGGGAAACACATACCTATCATTCAAGGCTCTCTAGGCGGGACCTAGCTCAAAATTTCCAGGTCATGGTATAAAAATTTGATGGTGCCACTTATAGTCCTCATTTTGTGAGCTTCCATCAGAGCCTACGGGGTAGCTTGGTTAATATTTTAACTGTGAGCTAGGGCTTTGAATTAGCCTAATTTAGGCCTAGGCCTGGGCTAGGGTGTTATGTGTAGGCCTTGGGACTAAGTTGTAATTGGTAATGCACTAGGCCTAACTATAATTAGGCCTAGGCCTAGGCTTAGTGGTAAGCTACCCTAGGCCCTATGGAATTTTGTAAGGCCTCGCCTACGCTAGGCCTCACGTTAAGATTGTTTAATAGTTAATAGGCCTACTAACGTTAGCCTAACAGTTAGTTTAGGTCCTAACGTTAGGCTGAGAGCTAACGTTATGGCTAGGTATGGCCTAGGCATAGCCTCGCCTACAAACTTGCACAACGTTAGTCTGAACAATTGAATGTGACTAACGTAAATGTAACGTTCCTCGTTAGGCTAGCCCTAAAGTTATTTCTAGCTTTTATTCTAGTTAACGTTATGCTTAGCATAGACTAGGCCTAGGCCCTAGAGCCTTTAGTTTAGAGGCTAAGTTAGGCCTAACGTCAGGGCCTAACGCTATTATTATTAAGGCCTAACGTTAGGTCTAACTTAGACCTAGGCTAGGCCTAGCCTAGGCTAACGTTAGGCCTAGCCTAGGCTAACTATGCCTAACGCAACTGCTGGTGCTAACGCCTTATTCGCTCATACTAAATTTTGTGACTTCTTTGTAACCTGAGTAGGCCAGTTAAACACCGAGCAAAAGCCTACCTTGCCCCACCTTCGTCTTTTTCCCTAGGTTAGGCTATCTGCCCTTTGTAAATGACGCTGACTAATTTAAGAAGGACATGCAGGTGACTTTGACTTGGCGAGCCGGCCACATTCACTGCCAATCACCGATCGAATACGTTAAAGGCCTGGTATTACTATTAAGTCCATAGATGGGTTAAACCCTCAGTACGGTGTCATTAATTGAAAAAGTACCTCATCGATTTAAGTCATAACAAGTTGCCGAATACGATAAAGACGATTCCGTTCAAACAACGATCCAACTTTCCACAAGAATATTTTTTATCATTCATGCCATAGTAAATATTTACGCAAAAAGCATCCTTAATAACCAGTCACTCTTCGACTCATGGACTGAAGTAAGGTGCCATTTGTACGTACGTACACGTACGTACGTAGAGCAAAGAAAACACGATTTACAACTTTACTCCCAGCACGACGGCATTATAAAGCGCAGCATAGCCTATTCACAAACATCCAGGACTACCTCATATCAGATGATCGGTAGTAAAGGTACTTTTGTCCGGGCAAGTATCCAAATATGTAACCTAACGCACTTCGTTTAACCAAATACAATTTGAAACTGTAAATCTCCAAACAGAAAATAAAAATCCGTTACACCCTTCCAGAAAAATCAAAACGAGTAAAATTCTTGAATAATGCAAAATGCATAGAAAACGTTTACCCCTTGCGATAGCTAATTAAAGCAGCATTCCGCGAATCATCTTCAAAAGATGAATGAGGATGATGTGTCCAAGGAAACACTGTGTATGAGCAGACGACGTGCTCCACTGCTCTAGTCATGCCGCCAATTTTGATCAATATCATTGGTTTATCATACTCCAATTGAGCTGAAAATTACTTGGCTGTTTTCAAATAAAAGTAATAGCCTACTTTGCTTTCTGTTCTCAGTACCTATTAAATTCTGTAATATCCGGAAACCGCTCTCATATACAAAGGAGTAACTTGTAGAACGTGAAACCGACTAATCTCTGAATAAAAAAGTCAAACTGGCCTTAAGCAGGTAAATGACACTCTGTGATGTTTCCCGTAGCAACGAGAAAAGATGGTCTGGTGATACGTAAGTACATGTTATCTGACTGGACATAAAATTCAATTCTTTCTTCAATTTATAAGCTGTCTCCCCATTCCGTTAACTAACTTAGGCCTAATACTTAAGCTACTTAGTTTGAAATTGAAAAAAAAATAGCAAAGAATGAAACAGCCGAATTGCGACCAAATCTTCCTTGGGAAATGAGCATACATCTCCCACATTAAATTTTCCTTTTCTCTGTTTGCATCACGCATAACCCATTCTGGCGCGTAGCAAGGATTGTGTCATGGAGGGGGTGGTGTAATGGGAGTTGGGGCACGACATGAGGATAAAGTCTAAGGATAGAGAGAAAAGGCCGCTATCTTATGTGTTTCTGTATTGCAAGATTGAGTTATGGGGGGTTCTTACCAGTGGCGTAGCTAGGATTTTTTCCGGGGGGGGGGGGCAAAGGTATGAAATTTCCCCCAAACTTTTCCCGGTCAATGTGTATGTATTTCATATAAAATATGCAAACTTACAAGTATAACCACATTACCATGTCATTTTGTAATATTACCTGCATTTTAATTTTAAAGTATAACATAGAGCAATCTGAAATAACAAAGTATATTATTTTGGTAAACAATATCTGGTTTATTTTTATGTACTAACGCAGCGGCGTACGCAGGATTTCTCTGAAGGGGGAAGGGCATGCAGTATGGTCGAGGGGAGGGGTGTCCGGAAATTTTTTGACGTTTTCGAGGAGCCTGCATGCAAAATGGTGCAAGATTTTCGACTTTGACAGGAACAGTGTTAAAAGTTGAATTGTGGTGGTTCATGAGGATAAAACTGAAACTTTTTTGCCTTGACATGCATTTCTTTTTATGCCATTTATGCTACCTTACGAAGAAAAACTTGTCATTAAATTTGCACACTTTTAGAAGTCAAAATAAAAGAGCATTGATCGGTATTTGTGGTTTTTCATGGCCACAAAATGTTATTTTGTCATAAAGATTATCAAAGCGGAGCGCCACCATTGGTTGGCGCGGAGCGTAGAGAAAACTTGGAAAAATTAGACCCCTTAGATGGCCGGAAATAGCATTTTCTAGGCTTATATGAAGGATCTAGCCAGTCGCTTTCTTCTTTTGTCGTTTGCAATAAAATGCTCACTTCAAAATATGTTCGCAAACTGCAAAGTGATCAGAGAGCTAAGAGCAAATTTTACCCCAAATATGTTATTTTGCCCAAAAGACCGAGCGAAGCGCCACCATTGGTTGGCGCGGAGCGTAAAGAAAATTTCGAAAAATAAGACCCCTCAGATGGTCAAAATAGCGTATTTATGCTTGTAAAGAAAATCTAAGCATGAAGTCTTTTGATAGATGCCACCAGTGGGAAACAGAGTCTACCTTTTCTAAGTAAAAATTGGAATTTGACAGAATTTGCCTAGGTCTATTTGTAGGAATTAAAAAAAAAATTGGCATCACTGAAAGACCTTGCAGGGACAATCCTTCCCCTTTGAAATTTTTTGGGTGTCCTTATAAGCAATCTGGTGCCACATATGCTATCTTTTGAAGTAAAATCTGTGTTGATAAAGTTAGACAACGTATTTTTAAGAACAAAGAAAAAATGGCATCTTTGAGGGGGGCATGGCCCAATGGTCTCCCCTTCGCACGCCACTAAAGAGGCCTAATGGTGGCTCGATCACACAGGATACCCTGTGAGAAAAGCAGTCTGTTAAGTGTAGAAGGCTACAAGGTACCCATTGTCCATTTATTGTTACACTCAAAGTGAGCAGAAAGCTATTTTCCCGAACTAGCTTGTAAGCCTCCAAGGATTAGGCTAAGTAACAAAATCTAAGTGTGCCAACGGATCCCGTTAATTCTAATTTCTAGATTAACTTTAAGTTTATCGTTGGCCATGGATTGTTTCAGCCCCATCCATCGTTGTGTACACAGAGTAAAATCGTACCGCTACTGCTAGCTTGTAGAAGAACATAACAACCTCGGGGGTCTACGATAGTGACTTGTCAGTTTTCACATCCTTTTACTGAATTCCCAAAGTATCACCTGAATAACAGCTTCCTGTGCACTGAAATGCACTGATCATAACCCCCGTGCGTTTACAAGCACAAGAGAACATTCAATCTGCTACGCGGAGAGGACATTTCTGTGGAACGCGAATTGGGCCGGTTCATGCGACACTGACTGAATCTTTGTTGCAGGAAAATACGAATTATGTATGAGAAATGCCTCACAATTTCTTATTCTAACAAAAATTTTGAGAAATTTTTGTAATAATAATAAGATTCATCAAATTTCCCCATTTTCATCAAATTTCCCCAAAAAATTTTCCAGGGGGCAACTTGAACCCCCTGCCCCCCCCCCCGGAAGCTACGCCACTGGTTCTTACCCCCAATCCCCACCCCCGTGGCTACGCCACTGAACCCATTTTCCAACTGACT
This sequence comes from Holothuria scabra, assembly GCA_037179385.1. Taxonomy (NCBI): domain Eukaryota; kingdom Metazoa; phylum Echinodermata; class Holothuroidea; order Aspidochirotida; family Holothuriidae; genus Holothuria; species Holothuria scabra. The sequence goes on from CM074186.1 coordinate 40,087,190, forward strand.
AGAACTAGTACCTTCCCACCTAGACTGGAGCGTATTTAATGATTTTCAGTTTGACTTCCCGCCGTTTAAATGTTGTTACACTCAAGACTAGTGAGTTTTTCCCTACCAACTTTGAACGGTGGGGGAAAAGGGGAGGACGGCTAAAATGTGAGTGAATTAAAGGCAATGTAACAGCTGCTACGGAGGGAGTCACTTGTCGAACAGGTTGGGTCTAACCCTTTAAGCCACTATAAGGAGACCATACGCCTAGCCTATGTTCTCGTGAACCTCACCCCCCCCCCCCCTCCCAGGCTTCCCCCATCGTTGGTCATGAATAAACTTCCCCTATGTTTTTGGTTTTGGCATTTGAGATCGAGGCGGCTAACTCTCCAAACGTATTAACGAATGAAACTTTTTTGGTAACACTTTTTTGTCCCCACTTTGTAAAAGCATAAATGATGCCAAGCACGCGTGTTTAATTCGTAAAAAATTTCGGTTTTAAACACATTTAACTGCTAAACAGGCAGTGTTTAAATGCTAAGCATGTGTAAAATTTAAAGGGGTTCACAAACTGGACAGTGGCGTAGCCTTTTTCCGGGGGGGGTACAAGCACCTAAATTTTCCAATTTTTACTCTAGAGTGAACACTACTGTGTTAACCTATTTTGAGGCGCGCGGGGCGCGCCAAAAACTATGGTTCTTTTGATCAAACAATTGTTAATACGGAGCTTGTACTAATGAAAATAAATTAGATTTGGGGATTTACTGTAAGGAAATTTCAAAATTTGGGGGGACTATTGAAGAATCTGCGTTTCCTGCTAACATTTATCTGAGTCGAATAGCTTGTAGACTGAAAATCGTTGTTGTTACATAATTTTATCAGCCTAAGGAGCGCAAATTAAGGCTTCCCGGCGACATTCAACGGCACTGTAACAGCTCGTAAAAATTTACTACAAGACTGAATTATGAGCGACCACTTACATCATTAGAGATTGCAATTTGATACGCGCGAAGGCGTAGCGCACGGAAAAGGTTGCCTTTTTAAAAATGAATAAAAATAATTACATATATCGAGCTTTTATTGAGTTTTTATTTTATTTGAATTTTATGGATGAAGGAAAAGTTGGGAAAACCGCCCTATAACTGCCCGGTGCCTCAAACGGCAAATTTCCTATTTTTTTTTTTTTTTTTTCACTTTTCGAAAGCATGGGCAATCGCTCCACCTGCCGCCGCCCTGGCACAGTTTCATAACGAGGAAGCAGATGGAATGGGAACCACATCAAGTGCAAACGTCTGTAACTCCTTTCTAGAAAGTTTATCAAAACTTAATGCTTTGACCAGTGCCGCAGGCCAATGCCCCTAGCCTGCGGATCGGCTTCGGACATAGTTCTTTCGTTTAGATCATCGCCCTGTGGGCGACAGCGTAAGGGGACAGCTATAGAGGCGCTACGCAGGCTAATATGCCCGAAGCGATTTTTTTTATCGAAATAGATCATGATTCCAAAAGCAGTGGCGTATGCAGGGTGGTTTCGCAGGTGAGGAGAAAAACTTGCCCCCCCCCCCCCTTGTTGACCGAAATATAAAAGGGTGGTGTTGTGTTACTGGAGCGAGTGTCACCGAAGGTACACCGTGGGAACAAAAATTTGCTCTACAATTGGGAGTCTGCACCTGACTTTGCAAAGTGTGCCCAAAAAATTATTTTACTCTTATCGAGGAAGCCCTGTGTAATCATTTGTGTGGTACGGAGCTTCTTACGTGCTAGGAGACAAACACGAACGGAGAAAAAGTCCCAAACAAAAAACCAGCAGGAAAATTGGAACTGACGAAAAACACAGAGACAAAAAAATATATTGAAATATACAAGGCACAATGTAAAATATATTTACACATGCCAGAGTCGTGCGACGGTGACACCCCTTTGAGGCGGGAATCCTCAATCCTGAGGCGAGCCTCCTTGATCAAGGATACTATATGGGTCCGTACTGACACACGGTTTGGTGCATGTAGAGGGCGCGAGCAAAATCGGGAAAAAAGAGTCAGGCACAGGCGTTAGCACACTCTTCTTTGCATGCTTAGTACAGCAAACATGAAGTCTTTATTCAGAAAATACAAAACCATGAAACTATTTTGTTAGTGTACTAACAAAAATGTGATGCTGATGACCAAATTGTACACTTGAGTTTTACCAAAAATTTTTAGTTTCTGAAAGCAGTAAGGTTGAAGAAGGAGTTATAGAACCTACTTGGTGAACGGATATATATTAACTAGTCATATACCAATGAGAATCTGAGACGTGGTATAACGAGTACATTATTATTGTTGTTAATTTTTGCTGTTTCGCTGTCATTGTTGAGTTGGAGAAATAATTTAAACGTAAGGTCGGTGATACGGCTAGTCACTCCCACAAATTGTTAAGGGCAGACGCTGCTAAAATATCTAAAAGAGTTTGTTTTAAAATGGAGTCATTCGTCACCACAAACGAGGCCTCTCATCTGTAGTGATCGGTAGTCTGCAGAAATTAGTACAGTTTTTTAATTGACATTAAATGAAAAAAAAAAAGAATAGTAGGTTACATTACACAGAATGTACTTGGAGTTTTCTGATTACATTAATTGGACCTCGTATTCTGACCAGAATATTCTCAGCAGGAAGACTGGAATTGTATCGGAGTTTGTGAGCTTAGTAGTGAGAGGATCTTTAGAAATAAGTAGGTTGTGAGAATTGAAGCTGCATTGAGTAACTGTAACTACCTGTAACTTCTTCTTGATTATTCAAACTCTATTATAAACCTTTTTTCACGTTACGGTTAATTAAGGTCATAGTTTTGCATCTACAAAAATCTCAAATTGCTCTATACACAAAATCGATGCCCTTTAACGATGAAACAGTGTAAGTTGTGAACAGTTGCAACAGCGTTTGAACTTCAGACTATGCTCCTACCATGGAAGTACTATCTCGGAGGGAGTATTTCCATGCTCTAACCAGTAAGCTGTTATTTACAGCTCCCTGCTGTTACCTTATAGATGCAGTTTGGTGCAGTATCTGGGAAAATACTAAAGGAGGACCTAATGCAAAATATTTGACACATTTTATACACCGGGGAAGTCAGAAGGCTTCTTTGAAAAGGTTTAAATTATCTAGGGTCCTTAAAAAATGCACTTCAATGTAATATTTGAACAAAAATTGTTAAATTTAGAGCAAACGGTCTAACATGTTTTACCGACTGAGGAAACAAAAAAAGCGTTTGTAAGGGTTTTGAATGTTTTGGGGCAAGGGGCGTAGATCTGGTTTGTAGACTGGGAAGGGAGGGAAGCAGGGGTGGTGCCAGCGGGGGGCCGGGGGCCATGCCCCCCCCCCCCCGTCGGGGAAGGTCGGCGATTTCGTCGGGGAGGCCTAAAAATAAAAAAAAAAAATTAATTAATCAATCAATTAATAACTTAATTGATAAATTATTTTAAATTAATTTTAATTAATCAATTAATTAATTAAAAAAACTAAAAGGGCTGAAGTTACCAAATGGGTGATCTTGAACACATTTTTTTGTTTTGCAGTGCTATTTTAAAGCATCTTGGGAATCGAATTTCGATCACTTATTCTTAGCTCTGTTATACCTCATTCCATATGTACCTTAATTGTCCTATCTCATCCCCGTCGGGGAAGGGCGGCATTTTTTTGCGGAAGGCCTCATGAAGAACGTAAAGGACTGAAGTTGCTGGATGGATGATTGTGAACTTTTTTTCTTTATGATTTTTTGTTTTTCGTTTGTAACCCTATTTTTGATGCATCGATTTAAAGCCCGGATCGGATTACTATCCGATTTCTGTCAGTTTTAGTTAAAATCTCCTCCATCCATTCTCGGAAAGAACCCAAAATTTGCCATCCTGTGTAAATATACTACCGGTATGAACGGAATACGGAAGTCAAATATATACTACTTATTTCGTGATGTCACATTGTCAAATAGCTTTTATCGAACTACGCGTATCCGATAAAAGTTGTCTGTGGATGTGGCGTCACGGAATAATTGGTATAAGTTACTTGGAATTTCGTAGTCTACACTGGTTGGCAAATTTTTGTTTCTTTCCGACCAAAGATGAAGGAGATATTAGTTAACCCTTACAAAAATCGGAGCGAAATCCGATTCGATATCGTTGTAGTGTGACCTGGCCTTTAATCGGTTTTAATCACTTCTTACTAGGTCTGCTATCCCTCCTCCCATCTTCAATACGTGCGCGCAAGGTCATGCCCCGTTGGGGAAGACTTCCCTCCCCCTGCTGTTGAGAGAAAATCCAATTTCATCGGGGATCTTTCATACACAGGCCCACGATAAAAAATGTGGGCCTGATAACTTCAGTCACCGCCGACGATCTTCTTGATTTTGCTTACTAGAAGACCATATTCTTCAAGGAAACTGACAATTCCAAATTTTCCTTACAAAAAACGGACAAGTGGTTTTTCATGCGCAGGCATTACCCAACGGTCTTTTTCTAAAGTCCTCTCGACCCTCTGGCAAAGGTCCGTTCGACATGCATTGCCCAGTGGTCTGCCATCTGGCCTGTCCCGACAACCGAATTCTAGAGACGGTAACGAAAATCGACCAACCCATTTTGGGCTACACATAATGATAAACAGTGGCTTGAATATGTCTCCCCTTAAGTCTGACTGAAAATTCATTTCAAGCCACCTTGTAACGTGACATTTTTTCAAATACGTTGGAAGTAAGATCATTTTGTCTGGAGTTCGGGCAGTCACGAAGAAAATTTCATCTTTTTAGTGGATATTGCAATTGAATATAACAAAGAATTGTGGTAGAGTAAAAAAAAAAACAGTATGTTTTTGCATAGGTTCCCCCCGAAAAGAGTCCATTACATCTAATTGTAGCAGTACTGTACCTTTTATCTGGTCGTTTTCTGATCACTTACCAAGTTGTTTTTTTTTTTTTTTCTGTTGAAGTGAAATTTCTATTTCAAAGGAAATCTCAAAATACAGACTGTTCAAGTCTGGGAAATGCCGTTTTCGGGTGTCTGTGGTGTTATTTTTTTTAACAATTTTCTTTACGTTCCGCGCCAACTGATGGGTGGCGCTCCGCTTAGTGTTTTGGTCGAAAAAAAATACTTAACAGAACAATACATGCTTACATATTATTCTTCGCTTTGGGGCAGTATTATAAAGTGTAAGTTTTATTGCGAAAGAAAGTTCAAAATAATGACTATATCGGTGCTTTGTTTCTAGTTACCAGCCCGGTCGCGGAAATGCCTTTTCCTGTTTTCTGGAGGTTCTTCATTTTTCAAAAATATCTGTGAACGCCACTTGTAGTTTTTCGGGCAATATTATACTTTTCGGACAAAAGAAAAACAAACCAATTCTGTCCCCTCCCAAACTGAAACACTCCCGTCGGCCTATGTCAGAACTTCAAATATATGGGAAGCCAAACATTTTCCACGGAACATTTACCAATATGGTCCGAGGGCATTAATCTACCTGATGATATTCAGTAACCCCAACAAAGCTGTACAAAACTACAAATTACTCCCTACTTGATTTTCCTTATAAGAAGGTCAAATTCTTCCATAAAACACCAAAATTTGTCATAATATAAGCTTCAGATTGTTAAAAGTGGCAAAATTTTCCAATTTTGATGGAATTCTCAGTACAACAAATAACCAGACAACTCTGTTAATCACCCCGACATTCTACCTAATTTTGCTCTTGAAAGGCATATCACTTAATAAGGAACCCAAATTTTTTTATTATAATCTTACCAAAAACCAAATTTTCTTATATTAAATTCCAAAATTTCTGCAATAAAATAAGCTCTTAATTTTCAAATCTTGGTTCAAAAAAAGGATAAAAAACTTTTCGGGCAAACTTATAGTCTCGTCTTGAGATAGTACGTAGGACAAGAACGATTAAATGCATAACCCCAACAGAATTTCAGCTGTCCAGTGTAAAACGTTTTTGAATTTGTTCATATCAAGGATAGATTCTTCAATAAATACCCCAAATTTTTAATTGTCATTACACTCTAAAAACACCGGGGTTAAATTTAACCAGGATCGGTGTTCTATTTACTCCAACACAATCCTGGTTAACGTTTAACACAAATCCTGGTAAAACCAACACAACTTCTGGTTAAAATAACACAAATTCTGGTTAAAAATAACTAGGATTTGAGTCAGTTTAACCAGGAGTTGCGCTAAAATTTAACCAGGATTATGTTGGAGTAAATAGAACACCTGGTTAAATTTAACCCCGGTGTTTTTAGAGTGGAAAAGCCAAATTTCTTTCAAAAAACAAACTTCAGATTTTAAGTGTTTGTTTAAAAGAGGTCAAATATTTCGGCGCGCTGCGCGCGCCTCAAATTCTGTCAAGTTACGTCCCACCGGGACTAACCCATCGCCTTTGTCGGGGCCTTGAACTTCTGGCCCCCTGTCGGGCAAATCCTAGCGCCACCCCTGGAGGGAAGTTCCTCAACAGCCTGCGGTCGAACCCTGGATCGTGTCCCAGACCGGAATCGTCTATTAGTTATACACACACTAACAAACATGCATACACACTCTCATTGACATGCACACTCACTCAAATTTACGTTCTCAAGGAGCCCTAAATAATTCGTATACCACAAAATTACCTTACATTTTGTTTATTCTACTTGATATTTTCTAATCTGTCTCAATTATTGGGGGCACAACGATATATTTTACCCCATTATTTTCTTTGGGGTATATAGGGTCCTTTGATGGGCTTCTGGTGCAACTTGATGATTGAACAGCATTCGTGGAAAATAACTGCAGAATTTTTACAAAGGCCTATTTCACAGAGGAACGAAAAGGGACTACGTCCTGAGGTTTGATTGAGGCATGTTTTCAGTCCAGACTTCGATATTCGTTGGGCACTTAGAACAAAAGGAAATGATTAAGCTTTTAGCCTATCTTTTAAAATGCCACAACCTTTCATCACTGAGCAAAAGGCTTATTTACTCACTTTTTGGCGGATGCAATGAAGGAAGAGGAATGGGGTATATACTGGGCTGAACGGTCAAATGCTAAAAGTGATCCTTTCACGAAAAGATGATGGGCCGGAGACGGCCCATACAAATTTTCCCATTATAGCGCTTAGGTACATTTTCAACTATGGGAATAGATTTCGAAATATTTAGGGTAGATATTTGAGTATCTTCAAAAAACCTAAGCAGACGTAACCAATACCAACTTGGTGCTGTGCATTAGCAACTGAGTAAGGGCAACAAGCCAGTGAGCCACAACTGGAAAAAAGGCCGTGACCGGTTCGACTTAAACCAATTTATTAAAAGCTGAGCCGTAAAACACCATCTTACTAACTGGCCAATACCAACCATTTGAATTAAGTGCAGAAAGCCTGTCGTCTCATCATATTTGAGAGCTACAAATGTCACTTCAATTACGTATAAACTTAGTGTACTCTTGGAGTTGAGATAATTTCACTTACTGAATCTGGAGCACTTAACACCAGAAATTATTTCACGCAGGTGGACTTATGTTTTCGGTTTACTAAAATCGGATTGGAATGGCATCTAGGCTACTATGTGAACCATATAATCTGTCTCTGATACTTCAGCATTTAACGTTTAATAAGTGGGAAAGGTAAGTTTCTTCGACGAACAGTAGAAACTAACTCGGACACCGTTCTTGACAGAAGTCGACTCAGCATGAACACGTGGAAGAATACAAGGTGAGAATTCCAAAAGATTGATCGCGCATTTCCATCAACGACTGATAAAGTCGAAATAGGTTAATTTTAATGGACAGGTGCGTCGGCACGACGTACCGTACATATCTCCTAAAACATTAGCATTCCAGTTAGATCTAGGCTATGTATCCCCTAATGGCTGCATGGTGGATGAAGCGAGCAAACTGTTTACTTCATTTTGGAGTGCACCAAGGGGAGAAAAACTTCCCTTCCTAACACGGCTCGGCAAGCTCATTGAGAACATATTCTTAATCTTGAAATCAATGAAATATAACTCCTAAAAATGCCTTTTTACGCTGTGTGCATTCACACTCCACTGACCGTGTTTTGCTTCTTTTTGTAGTCACATGTGGAAGATGCGTTCAACTGAAATTCCCAGTCGTCTCTTGAAATACATAAACACTCTGCCGAATTCTGGATGACGTCACAAAATACCGTTGTTAAAAATTTGATTTGTGAACTGATTGGATGCACCATCGATAAAACGAGCGTTTTCATTACGCTGTCACTGATGTGACATTATCGATACTGTGACGTTATCCAACATCCGGGATAGATTTTATTGCATCTTCGAGAGACGACAGGTCATCTTTGAACAGTTGAAGATTGGTCCGTGCAGGACCTATATGTGTCGATATGTGAACATATCTAAGTATTCTGTGAAATTTTCACCTGTTAAATTTCTCACTAGTTACACACAAGAAACTGTGATATAGCCTACCATATACAAAGCAATTTAAGTTTGGAAGTTTTTAATTCCTTAGAGGCAAGACGGCATCCTTCCTAATTAGTCCAAGGTCAGAACAATAGAATAACGAATGAAGATCAACAAAACATTGTTCCGCCACGCTGAGTATAATATGACATTTCACCTGCTTGCGTCAAGTTCATTTCGTTTCATTTACTTAGTTTTCGGCAATATTAGATTGTACTTGATACATTATATAGAAATAGAACATTGACATGAAGACATTGTGAAAAGAAGCAATCTAACATCCAGAGGGCTTGTCGAGTAGAACGAAAGAAGAGAGGGGGGCAAAAATGCTTAATGCAAGCTTAGAAAGTTCCTGAGGACAGGTTATACCAAAACGAAAAACTGTTCACCTTCGACCTTAAATATATGTCCGATTTAACACCCTTGATCCTCCCTTATTGTCACCCATCCCAACTAACCCTTATCCCACATACCCTACCATTACCCTACGCAGCCCATTATCCCACACTGACTCCACCTCCACCCCACCACCCCTTTCGAATCTTTAAGGAGAAAGATTCAAAGTGGATGGCAATAGGGATGCTTCAACGAGAATAATAAACTAAAAGGCAGTATAATCAATAACAGTATTGACTGATAATAAATTTGCTGAAGTGATATCTCAAAGAGTGTACAAAGCGACTGTTTGGTATGGAATTCCAAATATTGGCACGAAAACAGAATCTGGTCTTTGGAAACTTCCTCTGGTTAACCTGTCAGGAAAATTTTTTGTTTCGCACATATAAATTCGCCTGTACATCCCCGTCTTCCCGTATAATCTGCCAAATGAAATCATTTCAAACCATTTTAGCAAGTTTTTAGCGAATTTTTTACCACTTCGGACAAAGTGTTGAGGGTCTATACTATATGAATTGAGACTAAGGAATGTTTTATAAGATGCCCGAATGAATCGAAATTTTTGTAATCGTTTTGATTTTTCATGAAAATTTTACCGTGTAGGAGTTTTTAATGTTAATTAAAACATGCAAGATGTTTTGAAGACTATTGTCCAGTTGTCCGAAATTCTGGACCTTCGAAAATCATTTTAGTGCCTCTTCTTTCGGAAAGTGGGCAACTATAACTACTGATTCCTTGGAGAAAGATACCAGTGCTACATATACGGTATTATCCATATTTTATGTTACAGATAAAAGCTATGGGAATTGCTAAAACAACTATTAAGAACTTTTCTCTGCTTTAATCTGACGGACATTCATGCGGAATTTTACTTGAATTTCCACGGGTTTTAGAAAAGGGGTCAGAACTTCTCAGTTCTGTCTTATCTGAAGCAGGCTTCGACAAATCCCACGCCCCACAGTCTGGGACAAGTAAGAAAATACTCGGGCAAGTGCACTGCTCAATGATGTCATACAGCCCGCTGGGCAAGTATCCTAGGAAATTCTCCACAAAGGCATATTAAAAGTGTACAAATGTATGCGGTCAAGGAGACTTAAACAGTTAAAGAACAGCTAGCCCGATGGACAAGTAACGAAAAAAGAACTTGTGGAAGCCTCTCTGGAGCTTAATAATCTTTTTTCCTCAAACTCTTCTTCTTTTCCCTTTCTCTCCGCTGAGGCTCCCTTTCTTCTTTCTTGAATTTCACCTTTTCAACCCGGTGGATTGAGCTGATTTTCCTGGGCAGATTCGCTACCGCGTTTATCTTTTCGGAATTCGATTGGCACGACCAGCATAGGTAGGTTCACCACTTTTATTTTCTGCATGCGGAGAGGACAGTCCAGGGGGAAGGGTCTTCCCTCTCCATTGAAACTTTTACCGGTTTTCTAAGGCATATATAACTGCAAATAACTGCAATATTTGTTGCTTTAACCAGAGTGCCTTTGAGTCACGTTCTATAAAAAGTCCCCCAAAAGAGTAGCTCATTACTCTTAATGTGAACATTAAAAAGCTCAGTTTGCTGAGCGGCTCAAAGACTTTTACTACATAACCGGTTAAGGTAATACCACACTTAATCAGTTTTTCTTAAAAGTTTCCACAACCTGGTAAATTCTTTGGTACGCCTATGTAAAAAGCACTGACATTTAGCAATTAAGATTTTGGGGAAGTAAAAAATGTGCCCTGATTTGATCTACCCAAAATTTTGCTTCCCGAATTATATCCCTTCTGAGGCACACACCTATGATGTACATGTGTGAAAGTCAAGGTATTGTTGTCAGGATAAGTTCCCATGGGAACGAAGCTCCTTTGGGGGAGCAGCCTGAAAAATTGTTTTCGGGATTCATTTGGCATTTCCTAGACTCTTCGAGAGAGATCCGATGAGATTTTAAAGTAAAAGAATACATTGTTAATACGTTATTTAGTAGTACTTATTTAAGACAGATGTTTTATGAAAGCCTACCTCTATAATAAATTATTCTTCCAAAATTGAAATGTTCACAAGACACAAGACCGCAGTAAACTCTCCAACAGCTTGCAGTTGATATATACTGTTTTTAAATCTGCTGCAAACTTTTGACTTGCGATCACTGTAAAGGGCCACTATGCGCGAGAGGCAAGAATAACAATATTCATGGGTGTGCCCACATCTTTTTTTTTATTTGTTTGTTTTTTCAGGGTGCAAGGTGTTACCATATGGCTTGTAATACCCTTTGGTAAGTATGTGGTCTAAATGTAATTAACCTTATGAGAAACTGTATTAGATGGCACTCATTGTACACCGAAGATTTGCTTACCGTTTTACTACTACCCTTATATTTTTGTTTCCTGTAATGCTTCTTTATCATATGTTGTGCTGGTTGTACTTCACTGCAGAGAAAAACCAAAATGTATGTATAGAAATTCTACCCCAAAAAGATTGGCGACCTAACTGTCCAGCCTATTACTCGTTATCGATGTTTTGACATATAACGAGTATATGCCTTCACATTATACTATAAAAGTTCTCCCCCACTTTACGACGAATTCCAACTTCCACGTATCTTTAGAGTCAATCTGGTGCAATATTTTGCATCTTTTGAAGTCATTATTTACTTGAGAATCCTATTTTCAGGGCCAAACTTAGCCAATTTATTTTTTACTTTTTGGGCCACTGCGGTACTCTTTTTAAATCTGGTCATGATTCTTGACGATTATACCTACAACAAAGGGCTACAGTTGTTGTACCTATAGCTATTGTAAAAGATATGTGTGTTGTTTCCCTGCTGAGAACCAACTGCTTTGAATAATTTTAATTCTTTGCTATCTGTTCCATTTATGTGTGTTTGTTTGTGTTTCTTTTTTCTGTATTATATACACTCTAAAAAATGTTTTGTAGAATTTACACAACATTGCGTGACTAGTCCACCAATTAACAAATGTGTAGAAAGTACACATGTTGTGTAAAAAATTTACACAACAAATGTATAAATGACACAGTGTTGTGTAAATTCTACACATGTTGTGTAAATTTTTTACCCAACCATGTGTACTTTCTACACATTTGTTGATTGGTGGACTAGTCACACAATGTTGTGTAAATTCTACACAACATTTTTTAGAGTGTATGTGTGTTGTGGTCATTGTTTTTGTTAATTTAAGTCTCTGTAAAGGGGTGTCAACGTACATATGCTCCCTGGAGCTTCTTGTTGTCACTCCTCAGTCTCTTCATTACCCTGTACATACAAATAGTTCATTATATTTTTCTCTACATGAAAGACTGAAATAAAGTTCTATGAAATTGAAATTGAATTGAGAAATATTAGCATGCAATGGAGTGCTTTCTATTTTCGTAGACGTGGAGCCCTTTGTGATTTAGAAGGGTATAATGTCTTACCCAAAAAATTGACCGAAAGTTTTGCGCGCTTCACGAGACTGGATATTTTGAAGGGACCTATTTGTCTTTTATATGAGCGCCTCTGCTACATGTTGTGTCAAGCATTCGAAATTATTGAAGTTGGTGTCATTCAGTAGGGTGATCGATATTTTTTACAGGGGGCATGCAATGTATTGTATAAGCGTACAAACGGAGCGTCATCATCTATTGACGCGAGGAGCGTGGGCGAAATTTTGAAAAATCGCGATCATGCCACCTCCAGGCCCTTACGCAGAATTCGCGCGGGATTCGATGCATTTAACTGACCTCTATCCTTTAGGAGAATCCAGTACAAATTACTATTAGCAGATCGCCGTCATTAGTTGGCAAGGAACATACAAACAATTTCTAAATCCGTCTGACCTCTTAGACTGTCGAAAATAGCATTCCCCGGGCGTGAATAAAGAATATAAACATTCCCTTTTTTAGCTTTGGTTTTTAATTAGGCCTAAATGTTAAATTCGGTATTAAATGAGCAAATTTCAAAGCGATCACAAAATAACTACATTTAGGCCCGTAGCCAGACAAGGCCCTAAGAGGGGGCCAAAAGTCCTCCCCTTCGGGCAATTTTCGCAAAGTTTAGGTGGACTCCATGCGAAATGTAAGTATCGATGGGAACCCTTTTGCACTGAACTTTCAGTTATGCTCACGGTCAATGGATGGACAGTGATGATGAAGTCAATAGATGGACACAACACTCAGAAACTTCGTATATATGTAATTTGCATGGAAAAACTTACCGTTTGAGGTCTAGTGTATCAAGGCAGTTTCAATTTTCTCACGTAAACTACCTGCAAACAGGCCTACGCTCACAATCAGAAACCAACTCATACTGTAACATTGACCAGTAACCGTGGTGTTGAACTGATGGCTATGCAACGTACCTCCAGTCAACGCTCTACTACCATGAAAAAATAAATAAACGAACGAAAACGTAAACACTGCACAAATGGAGCAAGATTCGAACAACCAAATTTCATTAACGAACCAAAACAGCAGCCAAAAGCGATCCCTTTTCATTCTTTGTTATCCTTCGTTTTCTCATTTTTTTCTCTTTTTCTTCCTCTTTTCAGTTTTCTTTTCCCCGTTCTCTGCAAACGATAGAGGGCGTCCTCTAACCCATGTGGCGCCCCCTGCCCAGAATGAGGTACATTCGGGTTTAATTACGGAAGCCCCCTTCAGCTGGTGCTCGTCCGTGTTTACTCGAAATTTAAAATCAAAGAGCACCTTATCCAGAAGTTTAGTATTCACATATACTATTGGTTACTGCATTAAGACTTTCGCGTTTCTTCGTTTTCTTCTCCAATTTACACCGGCTCTGTACCTCCTCTCTGCCTGTGTATAAACCTCGTGCATATGATGCCATAAAGCGGAAAGTGCGCCCTCCTATGGGGACAAAACAAACCAACGCAGACAAATGCAAACAGCTAATTTGTCAAAAAGTGGAATACGCTCATAGCCTGAGTCTGCTACACATGCAGGGCGAATTCTTGCGAACTCCTATGCTTGCGACCACGTGTTTCAATGTTTTTCCCCAAGAATGACGCCAATGTGTCGTCAATGCACAAGGCTTATATCAATCTCCGCCTCATACTGACATCACTTCATGACGATAACTTTACAAGATTCATCCAACGAACTTCTGATATCGTGCCCGGTCTGCACTTGTATCGTTAATGCAGTAGTCTACAATTTAAAACCAATGAGGTGTTATTAATAACACCTTCCTGCTAAAACGGTGTTTAAGAATTAAAAATCTTTCTAAACACTTTTGTCTCCACTTTGCAAACATGTTTAGATGTTAATCACACATATCTTATTCCAAAAGATCTCCCTTTTAAACACGTTTATTTGATAAAAGTTTAATATTTAATTGCTAAACATTTTTAGCATTCAAACATGTTTACAAAGTGGGAGCAATGTAAGAGTTCAATTGCTAAACACGTTTTTAGAGTGTACTTAATTGGGGTGACATGGTCGCACATATGCAAACATAGGCGTAGGAAGCAGGTGGCTGGGGGACAGCCTCCCGTGAAAAATGAGGGGCGGAAGCCTGCATCCGCCCCCACTTCCATCTGTAAGATGTGGTGTACAGCAGGGCTCAATTCTTGGGCCCTTGCTCTTTATTATTTATATGAATAATATTACTTTGATTTCTAAGAAAGCAGAAGTTGTACTCTTTGCTGATGATACGAACATTTTCTTCACTGGGAATGACCCTCATCAATTTGAAAGCAGCGTTGTTAATGAACTTAGTCTATTCTCTGAGTGGTTCATGGCAAATAAGCTGTCTCTTAATATCAGTAAGACAAATTTATGGTATTTAATAATATTCATAATCATCATGTATTCAATATCTCCATAAATGGGCAAAAGCTTGACCCATCCAAAAGTGTAAAATTTCTTCATCATTATTCGTCATTATTGACTGCAAGCTTACCTGGCAGGAGCACATCAATCATATTTCTTCAAAAATTGCCATAGGAATCGGAGTAATTGGTAGATTAAGACATCTGTTGCCAAAGGGTACATTCTCTGTATAATTAACCTTACTCTTGTATATCTTCATCTAATATATTGTTCTACAGTTTCGTCATGTACAAAAACCTCCTACCTTCACAATCTGGTTCTTTTTGCAAGAGAGTTGTTCGCTATATTTCTTTTTCCGGACCCCGTGACTACACCAGCGAGTTGTTTAAGTCTCTTAGTCTCTTGAAACTGTTCGATGTGATGAACCTTAATATTGCTTCATTCACCTATCGTTTCATGCACAGCCTTTTATCATTTTCAGAATTCTTCACCAAAAATTCTTCAGTCTATTTTACTCGTCAATCTCTTCTCCTGCATACTATTGTTACCCGTAACTCCTCTCCACAGTTAATCCTAAGCTACAAAGCTGTAAAACTGTGCAACTCGTTACCTGATTCGTTAATTAACAGGCCAAGTATAAATTATTGTCGAAGAGGTTTCACCCAGTACTACATAGCTTTGTACTAATTCTTCAGTGGTCTTCATCACCATTTTATATGCAAGGTTTATTACAAGGATAGAACTTCTTGGTTGACTTATCATACTGGTCAAGTGCATTCATTTAATGTTTTTGTCACTGTGCGCATTTTCTTTGTGGGAAGCTTTGGGATTTCATGGGTGGGAGGGGCACGAGTTGGTAAGGGTGAGGTTTGTGAGGGTTAATTCTGGTCTTGTAATCATAGTCATTACCTTTCTATTTAGTTTATTGAATGTTCCGTCATTTTTTCTTTTATATTCTCTTTTTCTTTATGCTTATTAGCGTCTAGGTAACATGTATTTGTTGTATTGGGGAGTAGAACTCTCGACAAGCCCCTCAGGATTTTTTTAGTTTTACTTCCATCTACTTCAGTGTTTTATATGTATTCACTATTTTGTGTATCAGTACATTTTAATGATAAATAAACGAAAAGAACGAAACGAAGCGAAACTTTCCGGGTCAGAAAACCCCTTTGTTCATGTTTCCATATCTCAAAAGAAGCAAAATTTCCGACGCGCTTCGCGCGCTGCAAAATGCAACATAAAATGCATTAGTTCTAGCTCGTAAATCAGTTTTTAAATTTTTCCGAGCTCTGTAACTGACAAAATCGGATATTTATCATACGAGATACCACACCATCAAGGAACGCATGCAGATATACTGCTATTTTTTAAACTGTCTTTGACAGAATTTCGAATTTCCTTAAATGGAACCTCTTGATTTTTAAATATTTTGTCTAAAATAGGACAACAAAGTTTGGGAAACTTTTAAATATCACAGGAGAGTGTCAGTTCGTAGGCCTTAGATAACACTATGAGGCAACAACGATTCAGTCGTCGTGCAATCATTCTCAGATTTGCCACCAATATATGAAAGAAGTGCAGAATCTTCAGTAATTCGGGTAACCCCCAACTCTTGAAATTTCCTAAAAGGAAACCCCGAATCAAAAGCTTTCTGCAATACAAGCTCCTTCTCCACATTTATTTGTTTTAAAGGGGCAAAAATTCCGGCGCTTCACACTTGAAGGAAAAATCGGAAAAACTTCGCTTCTTCTCTTACAAGCCCGAGACATGTCATTTCCGGCTGTCCGAGAGAGATCGCGATTTTTCAAAATCTTCTGTACGCTCCGCGCCAACTGAAGATAGTCTTTTGAGAAAGACATCATATTTCAGGCAGGAACCAGTGCCCTACCGTAATCAAATGCTTCATATACACCTGTCATCAGATACCTTTAAACCCTGTCAGTCTGTCACTTAAGTAGTCTGTGTAGATGGATTTTCAGTTATTGAAGTGTCAAAATGAAATCAATGCCCAATGTTGCAGAGCAGTGACGTAGAGACAGAAAGCAGGGTGCGATTGCCCCCTGGCTCTAAAAGGTGAAAAATTCGGAAATTTGCCATTTGAAGCACCGGCCAAATGCAGCATGGTTTTCCCAACTTTTCCTTCATAAAATACCGAGCTCTTCCTCATAAAAACTCCATATTTGTAATTATTAGTTTTAAAAAGGCAAAATTTTCGGCGCGAAATTGCAACCCATAATGCTGGAAGTGGTCGCCCATAGAGCAGTTAGTGATAAACTTTACCGAACCGCTACAGCCAGACAGTGCCGTTTCCCTAAAATTTTCTCCAATATAGGCTTTAAATCTTTAAATACTTTGTCCTAAAAATGTAACAAAGTTTTGGGAGCTCTTTGAATGTCAGCCTCTAAGATTTCATTACTATTACTTTTACTAAACCTAGACTAAAGTTTTTTTTTTTTGTTTGTTTTTGTTTTTTAACGACGTACACCAGCCGTTATACACTTCCTCAAAAAAGAAAAAAAGAAAACAAAAATAAAATAATAAAGTGAATAAATAGGCCTTAATAAGAGAAAGAAACCTCGACAGTCCTTTGTTCAGTTTTTCTGACTGAGGAAAAATCTTCTCGATGACAAAGTAGCCCGGGAACAGACCTTAACCTTGTTTCCCGTTTTGTCTCATGACGTCACAGGACAATTATTCCGTCAATAATTGAAAATTTGTAACTAAAATTGGCCTTCAACGGGCCTCGACGCGTTTTGCTCGTTTGTCTGGCCATCAGCTGAACTGTTCAAAGAAATGAAGAAGTGAGGCAGACGATCAGATTTCTTGTTGTTCATAAACAGTTGTTCGTTTTTTGTCTTCACTACAGGCCACTTTATCCAACCTCATCTTTAGAGTTTCGGTGAAAGAAAACGAGAGATCAGTTTAGCGATGCATGCGTGGAAAAGAATCTTTGATTTATGCAGAATTTCCCCGCTGGGATTGGAAAACGCTTGTCACGAAATGGATGCTGACGAATCAGTCTGCGCTGTGATTATTGAGTCTGTTTCCGTACAAATGGCAAAACGGAATGTTTCGGCAGATTGACGTCATCCATGGCAGGACAGAGACAAACGTGTTACGAAGACGGACATTTTTCCTCTTGTAGAACATTGCTGTTCATTTTCCTCTTTGCAGAGCATGATATATGAAGAGAAGTGACAACTTGTATCCTGTTATAGTTAAAAACAGATACGAAGAGCAGATGAAAGTAATGAAGGCTGTTTTTTCTAAGATAAAATAAGCCTTAGGGCGATAATGCAATTATCTGCCAGCTTTATAGCAATTCGCTCCACAATGTGACGTTATACGTAGTTTTGTAGGATGGTTTTCATAAATTTAAATTACCGACAAACGTCTTGACTCTTCATTTTGATGGGAGCATTAATGCCTTTAGATTATCATTGACAGGATCTTGTCCTACTTTGTGGTAGTACTTCGAACCAAAAATACAAAGTGGCCTACATAAGCCTTTACCCTACGACGTGAAAGGTCACACTATGACGTCAGAGGCGGAATCCTAACTCAGGCAAACAGCTATGATTTTTTGCAAAATGTTTAATTGTGAAACAAGAACTTTACAAGGAATACAAAAGATCAGTTACAACATAGAAGGATATGTATATCAAAGGATGCAACAACTAACGGGCCTGGGAAATGACTATCCATTATTAAACTGTGAATGGCAAAACTCCGTTAATCCGCTACCGGGTTGAAGGGGGGGGGGGGGGGTTTAGGGGGATATGGTAAGGGTAGTTTTTCACATATCTTCATTAAACGTCTCTTCTGCTTTCACAAGGGAACTGTACGATATAACTGCTTCAATGCATGTTAATATATCTTACACGCTTGAACGGTATTTTGATCTCCATCTCCCACGGGCCATCTCCTTGCAGTCAGTCCCTTGCCCGGCGGCGACTTTTGCTCAAGGCAGGACTTGACCGGATCATGCCAACGGAGGAAATAGCTTTTTTGGAAAACTAGATAGGCTACATCTCTAAATCCAAAATTCTAAAACGACAACTTCTGGACCGTTGCGACCTGTCACCAGATTATGAACGAGCATGTCAGAGATTCTTCACTGACTTAACCATAACGTGAAATATAACCCTAACCACGATTTTGAAATAAATTTAAAAATGTGTGAAAATAGATCTGGTCATTTCCAAGGTGTTGGCTGTCTGGCAGAGGTGTGAGGTGCTGAAGGGTATAATGTTTATTAACACACAAGTTATTTAAATGCATGTACATGTGTACTGACTACATGGCCTACCTGTTGTACGCAATATTTGCATTCGGTATACCACAAAAGAGCCATACTCTATGACAGGTGAATACAAACAGATTTTATATACCCAGTAACATGGATAAAGAGACCACGAAAGATATATATTATACGCCTGGTCGATTTATGCCTGCAGAATAGACTCTCGGTCACTTTAGTATAGCCCCGTATGAAGCAAACAAGGAACCACGTGGTTTAGTGTAATACCATGATCTGATTGCACGGCCAAGCAACTCGAAACGTAAATTTTCGCAATTTATCACTTTAAAGTTGTCCTTAGATCTAAACAACCTATTTATCTTTCTCTTTAACGCGAGATAGCCACACTAAGGTGAAAACATTTTGTCAGGGAGATTCATTACGTGATGACTTTGTGTGTGTAACATAAAATTCTTTCAAAGAGTCACGCTTGTGCCTTCCAAAATGGATATTCTTCAAGTCTTTCGATTCAAACAAATTTTTTTGAATGTTTTTCGTTTTCCCCCATTTTCCTCATGCTCTAAAAACTTAAGAGTTATATTAATACAGCTAGCACATGGTCATCAAAGGCAGACACAAACATTGTTTTACGGTGCAGTTTAAAGTAACACGTGGATTGAAAAGCAGATGTTGGTGTAACTTTTCAATGTCGTTGAGAGGAGGGAGAAGTTGATCTAGGATGACAATCGACGAGATTCGATGAGGAAGTGGATACCATTTTACGTTGTGCTATCGAAAACTACCAGTCAATGTCACCTTCTCATGAAAAACTAAAACTTTAGCCACTTTCCAAAAGGGTCAAAAGAATTCTTCTGCAATATGTAAAACAATTTAATACCAGAAAAGAATGGGAACTATTTTGTTCGATCCTCTGAATTAGAAAACCAGAATCCCATTTTAACAAGCCCGGGTTTGCCGTCCTTGCTGTGATGTGTCACATCAAGCGAGCCAACAAAACACTTCAAGGTGGTAATACAGGGGTTTGATCACTGGACCTCGACATACTTCCATGCTCGAAAGATGACCCAACCTACTATCAATAGTTAAAATACTTCTAAGCTAAATTCTCATTGCATATTTGAACACTAGGGGAGAATGAGACAGGCACGTTTAGAATTAAATGAACTGCAGGTATTAATAATTTTCACTCTGGGTATTCTCAACCAACCCATTGTGTGGGGAGCTTTAACCTTATGAGCGTAGCCATCAATCATCCTCATGAATTATGAAACCTTGTATCCAGATCTTACAAATCTGAAAAATAGGGAAAGTCACTCCTTAGAAAATTGACTAGTGCAGATCACTGTTTACCGAGTCGAAATAGACTGAAATTAAACGCTGGTATGGCAAAATAATTGTGTGAAAATGACACTTGGTCAAATCAGGGTGATCATTTATGTCACTCTTTTTCGGAAAAACTATATTCTTTTTCATAGGAGAGTAACCAACCTCAACTGACAAACAAAATGTGCAAGTGAAAAGCACAAATTTCAATGCATGTGTACAGGTCAATAAACTGTCCTACAAAAATTTATAAGCCTGGACAGTAGCAGGACTTGATTACCAGGACAGACAGGTAGAAGCTGGTCGACAAATAGCACACTAATAGACGAGCCCTTTTGTTTAGCAATTTGGAATTTAAAAACCTATCATGGAAAATAAAATTGCATGAATATTCTTTAACATGAACTAATTGACAGCAAATTTCTTTCAGGGAGGGTGGATTAAACATTCCCAAGAAGGAAGTCTGTTTAATTCAAATTAGGCAACATTTGTCCTTGGAACATTTTCAGTTTTTTCCTTTCCACATCCATGAAGTTATATGACAACAAAACCAGGAATCCAAAAATAAAGACAGACACAAAATTTTAAATGTTTCATAAATTACATTTTTCTTTTTGCAATGAAATGAGAAATATTTGTATTATGTATAATATAGTCCACTGATAACTGCTTTCACAATCAGGTTCAGCTTGAATTTATGAACGAAAGCCATTTGTCTAACAAGAAATTTTATTTGTATCTAAACAAACACACTAGTTTTCCTCAGTTTCAATTTACACCTCTTCAAAGAAGGATTGATGATGCTTCCCAATTTAAAAAAAATGAGTCCACGGGACTCTGTCATGATCAGCTCTTACATCTCCAATGAAATAATGCACAGTGATGTACATGGATATATATGTACATATATATTCTATATGTCATTTACAGCTTGTGTCATATACATTAATTCTATGTTAATTATTCCTCCATATACATTTTAGTCTCTCCCCCTAGACATTTTAATATCAATGTACACATATGATATGATTAAACCTGACAAAAATCCTCAGAATGTAAATATCTTACCAATACAAATGATGCATATTCAATACAACTCATTACCATACAAATAGGCAAAGCTACTAAATGCTATGAAATATTACGCTATTTGTGCCCATGTTACATCTTTATAGGATGGCTTCTGAATTCCTTAACCCTGAGCACTCCCCACAATCCAAATTACACTCTTTTCCCAAAACACCTGGAACAGATGGACATGGCATACCTTTTAAGATTCAAAGTAATCAATTTCCCTTTTTCCTCCAGTTTTCAGGTTAGTTTAAAGTTTTTAAGATACAGTACTTTGGAAGTAATCACAATCAAGTAATAATGAGTACATTATGAAGTCAAAAGATTTGTAAATAGCTGATCTGCCATCAAATCAACAATTAAAAAACCCAAGTCCCGACATCTTCAGATTTGGGGAATGACATCTGACCTAATTAGAAGAATCTGTGATACAATCTGTCCAGTGGTCAGTCCCTTTCATATTATGCACTTCACATAGACAGGTTTTAATACAACAAGAATAGGACAAATAAACAACATACACACATTGGTCACACTTCAGTCACAAGTGTAAGATTCAATCAGTCATGATATTTCCTGTCATCAATTTTGGTTCTCTGTTTACATAAAATGATACTCTTCCACCTAATCCCAAACGCTTTTATGATTAGGGGGCTAGGGTAGGACTGGCAAGTTGGCAACCCCTCTCTATTTCTAAGTAAAGGAAAACGGTGCAAGAATAAGGTTTCCTGCTGTGTTTGGAAAACAATGTTTTTGCCCTCATACCCAACCAAGATAGGGCATAGGTTGTCTCTGGTCCCATCTCTAGCCTCTACTCCCCTTCCCCATTTCCATGAAAAGCATCATTGTCTACCAATGTCTTTACCTCCATATTTTTGGCTCTTTCATAAAGCAAATCGTTTTGTTTAAAACTGTAAACTTGTTATGTTGCATTGAAATCCATACTTCAAGACATATTATATGTTAGCCGAACAGGTCTTATGGCCTAAAGAACCTTACAACCTTACAGGAATGAGGTACACACGATTACATTTCCTCCAATCCTTTCACAACCTCTTTGAAAACTCCACAAAGTTTAAATAGTCTTGCCATAGTTCAAACAGCCAGATGAGATTACACACTTTCATCTTCTCCTTATGTAAACAAGTTTGGTCCACACAAAAATTTATGGACGATTCATTTCTTGGTTTTATGACTCAATTGCTCCTTCCACACTACCTGAGAGGATATTCTCATCGCTATGCCAACGGATGACAAAACAAAGCCATACGATTGAATCAAGCCCATCACCATGACAGTATATAATATAACAGCTCTCAATGTAAAGGAAGGGTTACAAGGAAGAGAACTAAAGAAAGTCCCTTCCAAATAGAAAATGTTTTTGATTCTTGTAAGAAACAATAGTGTAGTGTAAAATGTAGTGTTAAATTAAAATGAGAGGAAGGGGGGGGGGGGTGGTGGGGACAAAACTTGAATCCTTCGGTAGATTATGCGGGCTATTCCTAAAAAATATCTTTTATATCCACCTGTCAAGTACTTCATAGCTAGGGATCAATTACATGTATTTGATAGGTAGTTACACATGTCCCTCATCTACAAAAACCCACTCAGATGGAAACAACTAGAGGTAGAGAAGTGGACAAGCTGTAATGTTAAAAATTTTAAAGGCTAAATATCAATTGAGAAGCCCTACGTTTCTGATGTATAACACTTTTAACAGCGAAATGACATATTAAATCTTTAAAACTTGTAGAAGGATGAATGACAAGTAAAGAGTGGGGGCTACTAAAACACACAGCCTCATGAAGATTTACTATATCTTAATAACATAAAACAATAAATTGGGTTACAAGACAGCAATTGCATAAGGACCATACAAAAGACATTTGGCAAAAAGAACACAGAATCTTCTCTTTGTGACTCTTAGAAGTCTGAAGAAAGAATTTCCTTGGACTGTATCTAAACATGACCAGTGGTTTAAATTTTACCGAAACTGATGTAATTTATAACTGTCATGGTGAAAAAAATAAATCACTTTTATGGATCAAATTACCAGCTGAAATATGAACTTGCTCAAAATTATCTGTTCTTAAGAGTTTACTAAAGACTCATTTGCTCAATTATGCCTACACTTCATGATTTGATATCAGTTTGTAAAGCAACTTGACTGGTCGTTTTTAGAGCTACTTGGCGATATACAAGCTTAACTTATTATTTTTACTTTAAAAACAAGACACATACTGAAGGACGAGTCTGTTTTATACAAAGTGGTTAAAACATCAAAGCCTTCCTTCCTTCCTTCCTTACTTTTGACATCTCTTTAACAGAACTGCATAGCACCCCACTCCCTTCCATCCACTCTCTTTGTCTTGGGCTATGATAGGGCTCCAGTCACAATGCATGGCTATTTTATGGGCAGAAATACTTTGCAGAGGTCCTTTGTTTTAATTATATGCTATGTATCATAAGTTCGACTACTCAGCTATTTTGACGCAGGGAACAACTTTTGACAACATTAAAAACTGACCACCCTTCTTCATAACATTTGGCCTAATCCACAGAGGTTTCAATTTACTTTAGAATACCATGCCATGCACTTATCAAACCATAAAAAGGAAGTTTTCTTGATACATCAAATGTCCATGGCTTAAATAATGGAAGGCTGTTTTATTTCAAACAATTTAACGGGAGTTCAAGGTGACAAATCACCCACTTTTGTTTACAATAAACTGATTGATGATGTAACGTGTATCCTGTGACTGAGACTAGGAAGCTAAAACAGCTTTGCATATTTTCTCACTTAAAAGGATTATTTTCCTTATTACTGCATTAATCAACCTATTACATGTCAATGCAAATGAGTAGAGGTCATGTGAGTACCTATGGACCAATGAGCCCACGACAAAGATTTTGACAAATTTATTTACGAGGAAACTTTTGTAGCATATGGGTCTCTTTATCACAGTAGATGTGTGACAATGAAAGTCCACTATGTCATAACTTATTATGCTGTGATATGTTTAAGTCTTTAATCAATATGATAAATAACCTACTAGCAGCAATGGCAGGTATGGGCAATGAGTATTATGCACATTCCAAATCATAATGGTAGAAGTTATCTTGTGTACATTAATTTCTGGATTCTACCAATTAAATAGTCAAACTCTGAAGGATCATACAAAAATGCAATGGGGGATTTAACTTCCAAGAAGAGCAAAAGTTTGTGGGGGTAAATCTAAAAGGTGAAAAAATTTATTTGCATTGCTGTATTTATGACACTGTATTGATGATTTGTTACTGTAATTGCAATATTTTAAGATATATATGTGAGACATTGCAATCACATGACCAGAGGCACATCCAACTAGTTTCAATAGAGGGACACAAGCTTTGATTAAATGCAGAACAGTCCTATGGTATCCAAAAAGACTTATCTTTGACATATTTTGAAGCATATTTATCCATGTGTCATGGCCAATAGTGGAGATACATGCATCTGCCTGGTTCCACCACTGATATGACTGAAACTGAATGTTGAAAAGATGTACAGGAAAGATTAATAGTAAACTTTCTTTGCTGTCAGAGACCATGCAGCTGAACAAACAGGAATTTGAAAATATATTGACAAGTTCCAGGAATAGGAGCATCAATCTACATTCCATGTTTTGCAATTTTATTGATTTGAAGAATAACTGGTAAGTAAGTACAATATAATATGTTGGTGAAAAAGAATTTACATTTTAATGAACTAACCACCTCTTGACCTTTAAGCATTCCATTCCAAGAAGGGGGTGAATATGAAGCAACTAATGTTGAAAAGTCTATGCAGCAAAATGTTTCAGACAGGGGTAGATAGATGCATGTTGTAATCAATCTGTGCAGCATGAAATGAATATCTCACTGAAGGGCAAACTTATTGCATTCATAAGCCACTGATATGTATGTAAAAATTACATTCAATAAGCCATTGCCATGACAACTGGTTACTTGTTTTAAATTAGTTTTACCTTGACTACTACTCCCTGGTAAATGATTAACAAAACACTAAAATTACAATACATGAGCCCAGGCAAAACCACTGCTGAAGTAAAATTTTTGAAAAAATGTAAAAATTATATTTCTTACACTGTCAGTATGACACCTGTTTAATCAGATGTAGTTTGAGCAAAGATTACTGAGCCAGGAACACAAGACTGAGAAAATAATAGATCCAACAAAAATTTGCATGATACATAATGGTAGGGAAAAAAAGGTGCAATTACCTGTTCAAAATATTTTTGTAAAAAGAATGGGTGGCATTCTGCTTCTTGTTCCCCCAATTCATGTGTGTATCTTGCAATAGCACATATAGTGATCGGAAACATCTCAGTACACTTCATCAGTGTCTGGGAACAATAGGGATATTCCCTCTGCTGCTGGAAAATCCTTCCTGATTGATTGTAACCTGTCTTGCTAAGTAGCTGCACCAATATAAACACAGGGAAATATGAGAAAGGAGACTGGGGTAGGTGTGGATGCTAGATTTTGGACAAATTTGCAATATTCCTCTAGCACAAGCCCTCAAGATCAGACTGAAACTAGTCTCACATGTTTATGGCTCATGTGCTGGTTGATTTGCACTCGCATATAGAGGTCACTTTGCCTTATTGGTCCCCTAACTATTCTATAGATTATTTCACTATCACTCAGTATTGTAAGCCTAAAGGCAACCTCCAGAGGGACAATTATGAACTAAACTGTGACAACTGTCATCTCTCATCTTCCTATCAGGACCAGTATCCCCTGCAAGACACATGTCAGCATCAAGCCTTAGTGTCCCTGAAATGCAAGCATCAGTGGCTGCTGCTGCAGGAATTCCTCAGCACCACACTCTACCATGAGGGCAGGATCACAGAGTTCCTCTTG
Source organism: Holothuria scabra (assembly GCA_037179385.1). Lineage (NCBI taxonomy): Eukaryota > Metazoa > Echinodermata > Holothuroidea > Aspidochirotida > Holothuriidae > Holothuria > Holothuria scabra. Next base: position 40,113,328 of record CM074186.1, read on the forward strand.
GGACACACCTCAGACACAGCCAAGATATTCTTCAAATCCTGACCTAATTCTCCATGTAAATCCAGGGTGCATTGCAATCACCTAAAAATCAATATGATGTTTGTTTTGTTCAAATTTTAAATGCACGGCCAGACATCCCTGGATAGAAGACATCAGATATATAGGATAATGTTAACTTTCCGACAGATATTTTCCTGCAAAAAAAAGAAGAGAAATAAAAATTTCAATAAATGCAAAAGGAAAATTTGTGAACAACTGAGAAAAAGTTTAACATCAAAAATACAAAACATTTTGGAATCATAAAGATACACAAGTCAAAAGAGTGACAAATGTAAAAAAGGTCCCAGTAGAAAATAAATGGGGCAATGCAGTCAACCTAATTTCCATTAGCAGAGTAGTGTGTCTTGTTTCTTGACTGGCTCTTGAGGGTCATGTGACTGTATTTTTCTCAAAGAAATTAAAAAATTTGGGAGAGGCTCACTGGTTTTACCTTGAATATGCAATGAAATATCATGAAAGAAACTCGGAAGAGAAATAAGTAGAAATCTGTGGGGTCTGGCTCTTGTTTCAAAAATAAGCTTAAGGTGACTGTTCTTGCTCTTTACACTTCAATGATAAATGATACAGAAATTCCATGAGTCTATTTTCATATTCTGTTTTGTCCTTTACAATCATTGATAAAACTCCGTTTGATAATTCCACCTACAAAACATCTATTGAAGAAGGTCTGCACCTTACTTTTATTGCAACAGATCATTACGCAAAGTCAGATTTATTGTTTAATTCTAAAGGCCAAAAGTGATTCAAGAATATGTGCCCTTCCATTGAGTCAAAGCTGTGCTGCTATAGCATAGCACACAAACACACAAAACAAAGAATGTAGTGCATGACTTGTCTAGTTAGGTCATTGGGGTGTAGTCAGTTAGTTTTATGGAGTTTTAGCACCCAGTTTTTAACCGATTGGTTTAAGTCGAGCCAGCTATGGTCACAGAACCCACCCATGACACATGCGCAGTAACAACTCTGAACTGGCTTATAAATCAACAGCTCTCTTTAATGAGTCCTGATAAGAATAATTCTATTTCTCATGTTCAAAGAATTTGTAGGTGCAAGACAGTGAAAATCTTTTAATGTAGGGCTAACACAAATTGCACTTCAAACACACACTCACTTTCACCCAGACTTAAAATTAAAATTTCAGAAAGAGAAACTTAAACAACTAGAGGGTAAATGATTAAATATCAAACATCAAGGAGTAGTTTGAACTGATTGCTGAGACTTCAAACTATTAATTACACGGATGGTATCCATGTTCCACCATTCAACCATGGAAGTACTACCCTTGCCCACGCAAGGTACTTGCATGATTCAATTCAATTCATCATAACTGTATTTGTCAATGTGTCAGCAATGATAGATCTGCCATCATAAAATGCAGACCTGTTCATTTTCACAATTAACAGCTTCACGTTAGCAATCAAGCAGCATGATTGGAAAAAATTGGGAAGCTTTTTTCCTGGAAATTTGGAGGTTCCACAGGAGAGAAATTTGGGGAACTCGAGGGAAATTTATGATTTTTGGAAAACAAAATGTCTATTACTATAGAAGAACCTGATCAGGGCTTGTGTTTAGTGACTGTAGGCAGCCATTAATGGGATCCATCAGCCTTGAGTCATCTTTATTTACTTATCAACATCAATTCCAAACCCCCATATTCAGTGAAATTAAGGGATTCAAGATACAATTCACTGTTTAATCCTTCATGGTACAGGTACGCAAGGAAATTGAAAGATTAAAAGGTGATATACCCCAGTTATGGCCGACTGAAATCAGACCATGACTTACAGTCTTGATTCATCTATATTGTGTAGGGCTGGACTGCCTCTCAGAGAAATGATCTTCTAACCCAGGTCAAGCAGATGATTTCAAATAATTTAATAGTTTTGTTACCACAGTCACCTCTCACATGAAATTGCATAATAATGAGAATCCACTGAACACTCTCCATAACACTTAAACAGAACTGTACAACTTCCAGCATTGACAATTCCAACTTCCCAACCAAAAGAATTAATATAAACAGTATGTATATAAAATTATGGAACAAGTGTCATGGATGATAATTGGACGATTGTGATCTGTTCGAAAGGGAACATTTACATACAAGTGCAGTGGGATGCAGGGACAGGGGATGGGGTTCAATGTTTATTACCGACTCAAAAACTCTTATAGCCATCAAGATTACAATGAAGGATACATAAATTTGGAAGATGTTATCTAAATCTTTCAAGGAGAAAAGCATGTTTAATCTTTAATACTACAGTACAGCTGTCACAGAGAGAACATAAATTTTTTTCCTCTGAAGATTAATACTGTTGTTTTGTATTTTCTTTATTTGCAAAAGTATCATGGATAAAGCAGTATAACTCAATATTGGGTTTTTCATAACATTCTTTTATAAGAGGTAACCACCTCATAGAAAATTCCTGTAAGAGACTTATACAGAGTTTTGTCACTGGTTGGCACAGAGCATGTGTAAAAGCATATGCCTGTATGTTAGGTTTTGCGCATGCAGCATTTCATGATTGCTAGCAGAATGTAGATGAATTAGATTTCATTGTGACTTAAATGCTAACACACACATTTCATGATCTCTGTTGTCATGCATCTGTGACAACATTTTTTTGGTTAACAATACTAAGCCTATTGCTAACTGTAGTTGGCTATTAAAGAGATGGTAGTTTCTGTCTCCTTGATGGTGTCAAACAGACTTGTGTACCACCTCACTACTGTACCTCTAAAACCAAGCAGAAACCCTGTTAATATAAACCCCATTTACAAAATACAGTCCTTCACATCATGTACTGTATAATTAATATGTTTCTGTATGTAATAAAGTGCTCTATTCATCACATGAGTGTAGTTCATAAAAACATAGCTATCAGGCGATCAACAATTCTGCAAATATAAAACTTCTAAAATCCTTCACAATTTCCGTCATTTCCTCTCCACTAAAAGAAATCACTTTAATTGATTGCAATTTTATTCCATGGTTAAATTAGTTGGCAAAAAATTCATTTGAAATGATTTACTGTCTGATTTCATTTTTAAACACAAACCAAAAGTTGGAAGTACAACAATTGATCAAGTTTCTCTAAGGCAAGATTGATTCGACTGGAAATTTTAGATGACTGATAGGAAATTAAAAAAGTTCATATTTTTGTATGTGCTGAGACTTTGCATCTAACATTTACATCTAATTGTTCTTGTATTATATATTATCTAATACTTTTCTTTAAATTTCAATATTTTACCTGAATTTGAATGAATTAATATTAAGTAAAATGGTTAAGATATTTTTCTCAAATTAAATACAATTCTTACATCTTACATAATTTCTTAAGGTTCTATATACTCAAAGCGAAATGTAGCGTGCTTTCCACACCTTACCCTTTAACCAATATTAGTCTTCTAACAAGATAACTAAACGACAAGAAGACAAATTTTCTGAAAGGTGAAGGCAAATAAAGAATTATACAGGTACCCTGATAAATACTTATTTAGACCATACACTGTCTGACATTGATGAAAGTGCCTGCCCTGCAAACAAGACACAATATACAGAAATAAGTACAGTAAAATGTGTGGGTAAGCTGAAACAAGCAAGTCACATTCAATGGAAGGAATGTGTTTCCCATATAGGAAATGGTCACTTCATCAGAGCAATGGCTAAATGACAATTAGAAAGAGGGTAGTTATAAGGTAACCTTTATCTTCAAACGATTTGCAACATTACAACGTCAACAAATTCTTACTTTGTTTCTCCTAAAAAATCTGCTGGGCTTAACTTTCAAAGATTTCAAATGATGCCAACTTTCATGATTCTTGTAATCTGAAATATGTTGTGTGAGGTAAAGGTACTCCAAGGGTTCATGAGTAGCAATAAATGGTTCATCAATACCACAAGGCATTTCAGTCTGTGATTGGCTGATTAACACAAATGAACATTTCCACTACTGAAAAAAAAGCCTTAGAACTGAACTGACAAAAACTTTGTAAGTCCATGGTTGTGTATTTGGGAGAAGAAATATCTGATTCAGGCCCAGGATGGATCAGTCAATGGACCTTGGTTCAGTATCTAATAGATGAAAGCAATCACACTTATTTGCTAATTTAATTTGACAAAATTGTGTCAGCTTTTTCATTAGTTTAATCAGGAATTGCTATTTGTCAAAAAGCAACTCCCTGGTTTAATTGTATTTTATGGTATCTTATTTCAAGGGAGGAATCTATTAAAAATGTATGTTTTAATTGTATCTTATGATATCCTATTTCAAGGGAAGAATTTAATAAATGTTATGCTAGATAATCAATGTCAACAGTAACACATCAGAGACCTTATTTCAAAGTTATGATACCTACAGAACAAGTTAATCATCAAAAGACTGGTGTGTATACCATACTGGTTATGAATTCATTACAGAATTGACTCCACAACTTCATTCTAATTCACGACCCTTCCTGCTGCAAAATAATCAACTGTAAAATTTCTGGAATTGCCGACAACAATCGTAACATTTAGGCAGTGCCTCCTTGCTCTTTCAAAAATTCATAAATGTTCAAAGCAATATTTAGAGTAGAGGTTCAACATTCACAAAGCAATAACACCACGCCTGACATGCCCTAAGGACAAAAATCTTCACCCAGCACATAACAACGTGATCTGCATTCTTGACATTTAAGTACTCTGCATAAAATCGAGGATTTGCCAGATTTGTGGTAAGAGATTTACTCATTCATGTCTGGCAGTAAATGCCACCGACAAATTTCAAACTCTCATGCAAGTGTTAATAGAAGGTGAGATTCCATTCAAAACATTATTAACGAGCAGCCTCAGGAGGAGTAAAGGAGTTTTTGTGATGTCAAAACTTTATAAATCCCTGTAATTTAAGTTTCACAGGCCTTCTTAATGGGGGCAGATTGTTTTCTCTTGAGCAACATTACTGGTATTAAAGGCACATACAACAGGTAGGGGTTGAGCAATGAGAAAGATGCACAGCTGAATAGAAGAATTGTATGATTTAAAATCAGGTATACAATACAATTACCTTTAAGGATGTCTTCTCAGCGTTTAAACATCTTTCGAATTCTGAAGCCTTCATTCATCGACAAACATTCACTACAACTCTTTTAAAGCCTGCCATATTTTAAATGGATCATTTTTGTCCAAAGTATGTGGAGTGGTTTCAGGCCTTGAGTTTAAGATTTTCCAGGTGTGCTAAAAATTGCACTCCCCCCAAAAAATTAAGGAGAGTTTTAAGTGTGCTGTTTTATTTAACTTCGATTGATTCATACAAGCTCCCATCTTCCTTTAGGTGCACAAAAAATCACACTCCTCACAGTGATTTGAGGAAAGTGATGGTGTGAGATCCTACTCAAACACCTCACAATTGAAGGCCTGGATTCTTTAAAAATGCAGTGACCACAACTTGGGTAGCAGTTTAGTAGTATAGCAGTGTATTCTGCTTTTATATGATTGATTCTTGAGAAAAATGTGACACTATATTTGCTTATAAATTGTACCATTTTTGAGGAGTGTCTGCTTAGTTCATCTGGAATTTGCAATCATGAAGAACTAAAAATATTGCAGGATATAGTTTGAAGAGAAAGAAGCGTGAAATTGTAAAATTTTGCTGTTGTTTCCAAAAAAGTTTTCAGAGACTGGTTCTGCCCTTTAACAGCATATTTGAAAATGGAAAGTAACTGAAGAACAAACAGGTGCCTGTAGCAGGAGTTTTGTCATGAGCAGGGTTTTTTGAGTGTGACATAAAGGTCTTGTGACATGAAAATGACAAAATTGGATATTCGATGTAAAAAGCATCAAAAATGAGGAAAATAGCCCCAAATCCCATCATAATCAGTCAAAAACTGACCATTTTACAGGGAAATTTCTGATTTGCACTCCATCAGTAATAAGTATGAGCTCAATATGCAAATATTGTGATGTCATCAGAAAGGCTTGCCACATATGGCTAATGTTAGCCTTTGATTTTACAATCTCTATTTCAAAGACAGTTTTAACATAAGTTTGTCCTGAGGATTTTATTTTGGAAGTTTAAAATGTGTCCTTGAAAATTGTCAGTATCAATAACCAAACCATAAACTGTCTGCTGAGTAATTAAGAGATAATTAATATAGGGTTGACAAAAGCAATGTCAACACTGTGCAACACTCCACATCATTATTTTTGCATAAGCAACAAGTTGCTTTAGAAACATTCAAACTTTGAAGAGGTATATCTTGAAAACTGTAAAAGATATTGAAAAAATTCCCAGGGATTTTCCCCAAAAGTTCACTCTGTAACTACAAAGTGAAGTGAGGTCATTTTGCTGACATGTCACACTACCTTTAAGAGAGAGGTCTTGGGGGAGGGGCACTTTTGGGAAAAACATCCTTTTTGGGGCGGCTTCCAGTTACAAAATGGTGCAAAATCTGAGTCTCAAACATAATACAAGTTGCTGCATTCAGCTTTTTTTGTAATTTATTCTTTCAAACTTTGGTCATGGGGAAGGGAGATCAACTCCCCCCCCCCCATCCCTCCCTCTGTTATTAACCTGAGTCACACTGTTTATTAACATGGCTTTTCACTACTTTAATTCATATTTCACATTACCAGGATGTAAATATATAAAATATGAGCTGTGATTTATTCCATACTCTGTTTGTTAAATTGCTGCATAATTATCTCCTTAGTATATCTACATAAATCATGACAGATCCTTGCTGGGGTAATATGTGAATAAATGATAAATTTTGGCAACTTAAGTTTAAAGGACAAGAGTAGTGACCCAAAACTTGTTATGAAATCACAGGTAAGTCTCACTAAATCTTCTTCATCTAACTTACTACTAAACTGACTTAAATATTGCATTTCCAAGGTCCAGCAGTGAATTGCTCCTCATAAATTCATTAAGAAAATCACTATCACATGATTCTCAAGAGCCAATCATAAAGCAGGGTAGACAACTAGACTGCAAACCCCCATTTAGGCTTTATTTATGTTCCTATACTTAACATTTGGTTGTAAGAGAACTTACAGTATTGATGTTGAGGTTTACAAAGGCACTGTTCCCACAATTAATTCATAAGACCTGGAAACAAAATTTTAATCTGCAGGAGTTAGATAAAAATTTATGGCACAGTTTCTGTCCCATCGGTTTACAAGTAAGTGGAGCCAACCACAACATTGTTTCCAGGTGTGGCTGACAGACTTGTTTTCCCTCCTACATTGCTAATACTGAGCACCTGGCACAGCGGCAGTAAGTTCCTTTTTTTAAGTCTTTGGTATGACCCCACAAAGGAGTTAAACTCCAGACCACCTGGCTGCAAGTAGGAGCACTCTAATCACTTGACTTTGCAGTTGGTCTTTCATCTACAGGAAGCACTTGCATGATTTCCTATTAAATTAATGAAATTCCACCAAAAATTCTACACATATTAGGGGGTGTTCCACACATATATTTTGAGTCCAGCATCAACAGTAATACAATGTATCCTTAGTATATTAATGAAAAAAAATTTAAAAAAGTGTAATTCTATGATGGTAGTACTGACACTGACATGGCAACCACTCCAGTGCTTCAACTATATTTTTCATGTAGATAGTGGTATAACAAGAGAGAGAATATTCCACAAAAATATCAGTTTGATAGATTTCCTAGTACTTCTGACAATATACAAAGGTCATTAAAAGAGAAACTGCAGACAAGTCACTGAACGTAATCATGATTGGTGTACCTAAATAGCATGTGTGATACATTTGTCTATATTGAATTGATACATTCAAGGAGACCAATTTTTTTTATTGTATTAGTTAATTCAAACAAATCTTTAGAACTATTAAACAATAAGGCAATTCAAAACTTCCAACAGTTTGCAGCTGATTCTTCAAAGCTGTTTAAGGTAACTGCCCAATGCCTCTACTTTTGCCATTTTGTATCAGTTTGCAACCACAGCCAGCTTTGCAACTCTCTCCCCCCAAAATTGTTCTCTTTTTTAACAGGTTCTTATTTTTCTTTACAAATTGACTTTTACCTGCCTAGCACACGTGTACAATTTCTTCAGGTTGTACCTTGGTGAATAACTGAAAATGTCCCACCATCTCTTTCTTTTATCCATAATACTAGTCCTTTTTATGTACTCATCTAAAACTCTTTTAATCACTTGCTTTCCATGAGTGGTGCCAATTTGACGGATAAAATTCTGTGCAATGGGAATGATCATGTTACTACTGAGAATGCGCTTCATCATAAACCTACATGGTAAAATGTCAACACCCAGAAACGTCACAAGCCACACATGTAGGTTATCATTAATGATTTGTGAGATAAAGGGAAAGCGCTCATCCATGTAACTAAAAAAAAAAAAGCTCATTAAATATAACCAAATATATTTCAGTTATATCAGCTTGCCAAAAATATCTCCCCAGTATTTTCTAGTCTTTGGCATGTTAACCACTGCAGATTTGAAATATGCTTGAAACTGAAAGACAACTGTTCAACTGTTCTAATTAAACAGTTTGATTATCAACACAATTTATGCTTTCCCAGGAAAAAATTAATATGCTGTAGTTCATAACTCACATACTTCTAATATGAAACCATCCTGTTCGGAAATCTATCTCTGATAAAAGCTTTTGTAAACTGAACATTCTATGAGATAATTAACACAAACAAAAATTAAAACCCTCCGCAAGGAAGAACATGCTTAGTTACTTTAAAATGATGACTCAGATTTGATTAGAAATATTTAGGACATTTGTTATAGTCCTAAATTGCCCACATGAATTCATGTAGCAGTTGAACCAGAAAATCCTGGGAGGGCAGAGACAACTTTCCAAGGCAAAAGTAAGACAAATCAAGCCTAGCATCTGTGAGACACTTCAGAGTTTCCTTGGTTCAACTGTTTTAAGACCTGAAGTGAGAGAGCATAAATTCCACAATCTCCTGAATCATTAGAACATATATCACAGCTGGATGAGATGGTTTTTCTGAATCTCAAGATATCAAGGAGTGGAGAACTTGCTACACTAGTATAGACTGTAGGAGTGTGAGAACTTTGTTTCAACAAGCCGCAGTTGCCTCAGCATTGTTGCTGCTACTGCATGATGCAGAAATGCTATTTGCTCAAGGAGCTACCCTAATTAGGGATGTAAACTTTGTGGCTTGAAACAATGGCATTCCATTTCAAAACATATTAAACATAGATGGCTATTGTTCATTTTGCCATATTACAAAGTTGGCAAAGCTGATGGAATTTTACATAGGTGTCACCCACACTTCTGATAATTTTTGTCATGTTAGAATTGTTAACTCCATGTTTACTATTTCCTGCTGTTACCTCCCGATAAGCGGCAAAGACCAGTCTTGGCATTAGGTTTCAGAATTTGAGGGGAAATTTGCCCTTTATGAAAATATTTTGAGGGACTTTTGGCTATCAGATGGGGAGGAGAGATCTGGACATGTTGCAGAAAAAAAAAAATCAATTTTCCCAACAGGTCTTCAGTGGAAGCCACCCAACTGCCCTTGTTTGTTAGCTAGTTAAATGGGATTTTACCACACACCAACACAAATGTGTTATATCTAATGTCAGCTAGAAATGAGACCCCAAGTTGTATATTTTGAGGAAACTGACAAGATTTAAATGCAAAAAAGGGATCTTCTTAGCTGACCAGTGCTACTTCTCTAAATGTCCCACACAGTTAATATTTGTACAAACTTACCTATAATAATTTTAATTTTGTTTTTCATATTCTGCATAAGAACCTTTATTTAGTTGAAATTATCTCAGATACTTTGATCGTTTCCTGAAAATCCGGTCACTTCTTTATCTTAAATATGCATCTCTCACTTAACACTTTGTAATAATCAGTTAAACATCCACAACAAGGTATATAATGGCAAAAAAGTGTCAATGATAACAAAAAATTACTCCATAGTAGCTTTCTGAATAAATGTTTGAATTTCCAGGCATTGACTGCAGGATAAGGTTATATTTACAGGCAAATGATGCTATCTCAATCCGTCTGCATCCATGCAATCTCTGATACAGTCAATGTCCTCGGTGGGTAGACAGGGAAGAATTAATGGAAACCAGAGATAACAGCAGGAAAATAATGTTGTGAAAGTTAAACCAAAAAGCTGTCACAGTCAAAGCTGTGTTCCTGTGTCGAACAGGAAATACTTTCAAAGGGGGATGTATCTTAAAACTTATGAAATCTGTAACTTCAAGAGGAGAACTTCATTCTCATGAAAATGTTACCAATAAAATATTAAATTTGACTATAAATTAGAAGTGTTCCAAAGAACATAAAATCAATGTGTTTTTTACTGAGATGAAATTAAATGTCACAGGTTTTACTGTTTCCTTTTATTTTTATATTTATATATGTAAGAGCGTTCATAATATTGTTGTTGGAGAGTAACTTTTTCATTGTTGTTAAGCCAGCTGGCAGCTGTGTGTATACAGCTGAGATTGTGTATGCGCTATGTGCTTAGTCTTCTCTGTATGGTGTAGTAGATTGAAATGTCATTCTATTGTTGGCTTTTAGCTGAAATACATCTTAATCATGGGTGAAAACTGTTGGGAAGCTGGTGGGCTTCTTCCCCAGAAATTTGGGCATCTGGAGGGAAATTTTGGTAATTGGAGGGAAATTTCCCTTTTCTGTACGTGAAAATATAGAGAGAATTGTGGCAAATTTTACTTCCATCCTAGGGAATAATTTTATTCCCTTCCTGGAAAATAAATATTTTTTCCAACCCTGGATACAAAAAAATGCATGCAACTCATCGTGACTGTGTACATATCCTTCACTTTTGATGCCACCCTTATTAATTTCAAGGTATCTTAATTTGTTTAGTTAGACAGAGTTTTGCGGCCCTGTTTCAACCTATTGGTTTAAGTCCAAAGTATCTTAAATTTGTTCCTACTCCAAATGTACTCAGACACAAAACCTTAGCAGGTCTATACTGCCAAACCCATGAGGAAGACCATTGTCAGCCCCATGTTCCTCTAAAGGGAGAAATGCATTCACCATATTTTAACCTGAAGTAGTGCAGCAAACTGTCCTGTTCCATGATTGGCTGCTCAGAGTCATGTGACAACTTTTTCTTCTCAAATGGTAAATTTACAAGGAGTTACTGTTTGGTTTAACTTAAATATGAAATACTGTTTCTTTATGTATTATGAAGATAATGAGAGAAATATGGAGAAAAATTGTGAGATTTAGCTGTTGCTAAAAAAAAATTGGGGGAACTTCTCTTGGCCTTTAATGTAAAATTACTTGATATTACGAAACTGTGATTTTCATTTCCAATCAAATTTTTAAAAGTTGACCTTCTAATTAATGTAACAAGAATACCAAAAAACACTTTCTCTTTTAATGGATCATTTCCTTCATCCTCACATAATTCAAAATACACACAACACAATTTAACAGCACACAATTATGTGGGAAATAAGCTCACAAAATACATCTGTGCTATAAAAAGCTACTCTAGGCTGTGACAAGTACCTCTCTCTTGGCAACACATATAACTCTGTTCTTTTAATCAAGATTCTTCATCAAAGTTTGAATGAATAATTTGTTTGCAAGCTCTCCATTTAGTGGCTTTTCTCCGCATAACATGGCATAAAGAATGGTTTCTGGTACATCCTTGAAAACACTACATGGGGTATGAAAATTACTTATGAGATATTCAATTCTACATAAAACTTCAAACAGAAACTTAAAAGCCAATGGGAAACCAACCTACATTTTATGACAATTGGTTTTACTTCCGAAGATGTCGTATTACAGTATTTTAAATAAAAGGGATTCTTCGGGCACAAGGGTAACAACTTTACTCTGTGCAGAACCAACCACACTCTACCTTTAGAGCATTTTACTGAAATTGAAAGTATCTGATATCAAACTCCCAGAATAGTGACAGTTGCTGGTATACCTAATACTGTGGCTATGTTACTATGTAAAACATCCTGAAATCCTGCTCACAGGGACGTCCTTCATTTTGAATGGAATGTACAGCATCAGAAGTTTACATACCACACCAGTCACTACATTCATATCAATGAAAACAAATGTTCTGCAGTACAGTTTGCAGTATTTTTAGACACTTGTATTGGGTGTCCTATCCTCAATATTGTAACGACGAGTATCTCATGAAAATTCTTCTATCAATTTCACAAAGTCCTGAAGAATGAAATGAAAAATACTAGGGATGCTAAGCTATTACCATCTCACACCATCAACCTGAGAGGGAAATTTGATCCACTGATGTTAAAACTTGCATTTGAGAGTCTTTTAACATAAGGAGTTCCTCTATATTGTTCCGTTGAATTTCTCTTTTATTATTCTTTTTGCTGAATCACATTTGAGAGAAAAAGCAAAACTGGGTTGAAAGAGACAGTGATCCTTTTGCAGGCATGACAGAGAGAATTGGAAAAGTAGACAACAAAACAACTTGTGCACAGACACTTTGAATGCTGGGGATCCAGGGCTAACTAAAAGACCCTTGTAAAAGTACACAGCACCAAAGAAGCAGCAGGCGTCCAGGACCTGAGAAATGACTAAACTGTCACTTCTCTATTTAGAGTTCAAACATTTTTAAACAGTGCACTTAAATTTTTGTATTGAAGCAAGCCATCAAGGTTTGGTTTCTTAGAGTTTTGCACCTCAACTTACAACCTTTAGTTTAAGTTAGTTTCCAGTTTTAGTTATATTCCGACAAATCCATTAAGTTCCAACACAGGCTTTCTTCTAACATCCCTATGTTCCGACAACACGATCCTTGATGAATGTAGAGATTGTCAGAACATAGGGGTGTTGGAACATAGGGATGTCGAAGTAAAGGGCAGTCACCAGGAAGGGTGGAGGTGAGTGGGAGGAATGAAGTGTTGCAGTTAATACTCGTGTTCACAGCCTCCTTCTGAAAAGTTTCCTATTACTAAAATAGGTGGTGACAATTGTTGTTCCTAGTGCCCTCATCTACACCTCATAAGAAATTTTTCGGGTTTATGTCCCCATCTAAAATTACAAAGGAATTATAGAGAAACAATATTCATCAAATTGATTTGAAAATAACAAAATGTGTGTCCTGAGGAAGGGGAGGATGCACTGATTTTTGGTAAGATCTGGTTCAACTGGAATTTGCAGCTCAGAAAGCTCTATAGAAGGAACTCCTGGTTCAAGGAACATACTGCTTTATGATGTCAAGATTGGCTGCATAAACAAAGTCATACAAAACCCTGACAGTAAATATATTTATTCATAAGTACCTGACCTTGGGTGTCCTCAGATTCTATTAAAATATTTATAAGCCCAGAAAAGTTGAATTCACTCTCACTCTTGTTATGTATCACTGTGACTTCAAAGACATCAATGTAGATATAAAAGTTCTGCCGTCATGTTGCAAACTAACGAATGGTACACAATTTCATAACTCTTTTACTCTACCCTATATTCTACATTTATATTACTCAGACATACATCATTGCTCCTACAAATGTCTTCATCCAATTTAACAACTACTCCAGGTTTATGGAAGTTGCACGACTCTTGTCTAATATGAACCTTCCACAGAGTACTTGTCAATCAGTCTGTTTATTCAGTTGTAAATGGAGCATACAGAAATCTACTTTTAGCAGCAACTGAACACATATTAACCAGATTGCATTAACACCAATTCTGTCTCACGATTCAAACAGTTTCCATAATTTGCTAAGGGTTGGCGCATGTTGTCAATGTCAGTCACCTTATGTTTCTTAAAATTATCTGATGCAAAAGATTTAACCCACAGATGAATGACATTGTGCTGCAACCTTGACAAGGGAGAACCACACATTTCAAGGTCACAGCAACGAGAAACTAAATGTTGAACATGAAATACTGGAAGAGTTAACTTTCTCAGAAGTCTACAAATGGTCCCTGACATTGGCTATATGTATTGCTTGGTAAGTTGGGGAGGCCACTTTCAAATGTTTTATTTCTTTCTGCCTTCCTCAACATCTTTCTCAGATAAATTGGCCAAAAGAAAAGAGGCCTAATTCATGCCAATCCCACATACAATAACTTGTTACTAGTGCATAACACTGGCAGAAAGTAAAATGGTTCCCAGCTGGCAGGATACAAACAACGGACTGACTGATCACTTCTCATGGCTGAGAAAAGAATAGAGTTAACAAACCTGACACTGATTTGATGGGAAGTACTTTTTAAAGTCTTCAGTTAACTTAAGTACAATCCCCCCCCCCTCCCCCATTATATTCTCCCATCCTATAAACAAAGCACTACTGCATAAAATCAAGTACTGTTTCCTATTCCAGCTGTGAACCTGCCAACTTCCAATTTTGATGTTAATTTCTTTTCTTTTAGTCAAGTTTCTTCAAATTGTTCCAAAAGAACAACTAACTACTTGCTTTTTAGTCTTTAATAAATAAAAAGTTTAATCTTACCTGTGGCAAATCTTCTTTTTACAAGGGATAACCTGTAGGATGGATTTATCAGCTCTATATCCAACCCAGATAGAGTTGTTCCTTCACTTGTAAATTTGACAGCTAAAGTGGCTGGCCGACTGGGGCCCTCTGTCAATTCAAACTTTGCCCTAAGTGATCCATTTCCAGAGGATTCTGTAATATCTCCCAATTTCCAAAGGGCTGTTTTTCTTTCTGCTGACCTGTGATAAATAAGTGATATAAAAAATTTATTAAAAGTTTAAAAAAAAAATGACCATTCGAAAGATTGTCACCAAATTCAAGATTCTAAGATTCTGTGTATTTTTAAAGTGCAAGGCTTGCCATTTATTCAAGATTTAAAATCAAAATTGCCATATGAAAGATTGTTATCAAATTTATGATTTGGGGATTCCATGCATGTTTAACCTACATGGCTGGCCACACAGTTTGCAATATGAAGTGCAAATGTGGAAAAACAGGCATCTACTTTTCAATTTTATTTTAGATAGCAGGGAATGACAAACCTTATTTCTATAAACATGATGTAAACAAGCCAGTGAGCCTCAACTGGAAAAAAGGCTCTGGCCGGCTCGACTTGAACCAATTGGTTGGAAACTGGGCCGCACAACTCTATCTGACTAACGAACTATCTATACACATGATGTGACTTAATGTGCTTGGTAATATGTATGCAGGGCATGTTTCCTGGCTTTGGGGTCATAAACTTTGAAGAATCATTTTTAAAGGACTGTTCATTCATGCTTGTGCTGAGAGTGAGTTGTCACTAAAATCTTCTTTTTTCTCCAGTCTAAAAGAACCTAAAATTTACTACCCTGTGTAAATATTTGATTTGTGTAGCAGGACTATAAAAACTAAATTTATACAAGATTTTACAGACATCTTTCATAAGACTACATGTGTCCCATCAAAACTGTCAGTCAGTATGACATCACCAAATAATATGTTAACACTTTATTATCACAGACCTCTGATGCATATCATACATTGACACTGCTTGGCAAATATTTGGCTCCTCCTGACAAGAGATGAAGAAGACTTTAATAAACACTCACAAACAATGGATTGAAATGCAAACCAAATCATTGTAGTGTAACCCAAGCTTCACTGTGGGTAAATTTTTTCACTCCCAACCCCAAGAAGAAACCAATAGAAAAGCCATCTCAATAATACTATTCATTTGACACATTTCTCTGTAGGACAGAAAAATGACATTGTAGAAATTACCCATCCTTCATCAATTGCACTGATTTCCATGGATTTATTTTGAAGAACAAAAAGGCATTCACTCCATTCACTCTTAAAACATGAGCTGCTTGACAATAACACATACATGAACATTTCTTCATATGTGATGTAAAGCTTTACCATTCTCATACCTCCATTGTTCCACTTTCCCACCTTTCATCTAACCCCCTTGTTTAAACCTACGCAGTTGTAACATTTACTGAGATATAAAGGTAACACTAAGAGCCACCCAGCATGCTGAGCACCTAATCAAAGCTGAGAGTTTTAAATTTCCATAAATACAGAGGCAAAAGAAGTATCTTCCTGAGGGGGTCACATTACTATTTCAAATCTCTATAAATGTTGTGAACATCAAGTCAATGACCCACAGTCTAGAATGATCACACAATGTAACAACGTGACTCTCCTGGGAAAACAAGACTCGACCTCACAGACATAACTTTCACGACTTTGGAAATCAATGCTGTTTAACACTGGACATAACACACTGGTACTTTGAGGGAAATTTGAACTGGAATGCAGACCTAAACCCTTCACAAATGATGAAAGTTCTAGCAACCTTTCATTTTAACGAGCTGCTATCTGGTTCGAGTTCAGTGACATAAACGCAATACTGTCAGTAAACATTTTGTGAAGGAACAGATGGTTTACAAAAGGAGCAATGACCAGAACACTAACTTGATTTTGCAATTTACAGAGTTCACCTGCCAAGCAGTTATTTAAAAATACTCAACTACATTGCACAAAGTGTTCCAATTCTTCTAAATATAGGAATGAGGGATGTATATTAAATTAATTACGGTCCATTTCAGTTGTTAGCTAATCCGATCCTGATGTCATATCAGAAAACAAGGTCAGAGGAAGGTTTTTTTTTTATTGTAATTTCATGTTTGTCTGTTTTATATTATTATGGGAGGATTTATGCTTCAAGGAGAACTGAGACAGAAATTCAATGAAATCATAACAAAAATTAATTCAATTATTTCCTGAAATTCCTGCTGTAATTAGGAGATGAAGGCTTTATCCACAAGTATATGTATGTGATGATATCATTATTGATTTTTCTTTTTATAATGAAGTCAAAGCAAAACTTTGTTCTACATGTATGAAAGAAGATTATTTGTAATAACTAGGTATTGGTTCAAATATCTGGGTTCAAGGGTCAAGACTAACTAAGATGAGATGTGGCACCACATTCCCGTCACTATACTTCTTTCTCCTAGGCTCAGGTAATGGTTACTTATTTCTCCATACTGCCTATCTGCGTAGCTACAAATGTTTAATTTTTAAAAACTGTCCAAACCTAAAATTGCCTTAAAGAATTGTCATGTAGTATGGTACACCATCCACAAAATAACAAAAATGCTGTTTTGTTGTTTACAAACAACTCTTCCTTCCTTTTGTCATATATTCCCAGGGCCCTTCCTGTTTTGCGTCACATGCTACGGGTGTAGGTGACAAACCTCCACATCTTCGTTCCATGTGTAGGCTTCATCCCATATTTTCAAGGCATGGTCAATTTCACTTTCTACAGCCTCCACATTGGTCACTTAGATCAGCACACTCATTAATATTTGATTTGGTGTCACATTTTTTAACCAATCAGGGGACTGCATGAAAACCCTAAGTGTTCTTATCTCCACAAGACCTGCAATCCTGGAGCTGCGAGTTTTACTCACTCATGCAGCAGACATTGCAGCAGTAGCATGCAGTCAATCTCTGTATAGAACTAATTTTAATAATTCTGTTTTTGCCAGCCACTACTTGAAGTTGAACTGAATAAAATCACCAATCATGTTAAAAATAGAACTGAAACCTTTACTCTTCTGTTTATACATCTATCTCATCTCGTACCGCAACACTCGATAAGATCCCCAGCCAAAGTTTTCCTATCAACGATTGGGCCATATTTTCCACAGAATTATGCTACTTGCCATGCTACTTCAGAAGACTCATTTCAAAACTTTAAACTAACTAACTAATTAGTTCATTGTAATAGTGGCCCTGTAAAGACTTCTCTCTCTTTTATAGTCACATTAGTGAACAGAACTAAATACATCATTATATGCTGACTAAAATGCCTTAAGACAGGTGTACTACTACTAAATTTAAGGGCACCTTGCAGCTACCTTAATGTAATAATTTTTCAATAAACCTATGACAGTGTTATCAGCAGGATGTTCTATGGTACATCGCCAAAGTGCTTCACACTTTCAATATCAGCTGTCAAATATATTTATAACTTTTATTACATTATGCAGCACCTTTAACACCACCTTCAAAGGCATTTTACAATACAACAAGGCAACATAATATAACTTACAGAAAAAGTGCCAAAAATTATACAAAATGCAGTGACTAAAACATACAGGGAATCACAGAAAGCAATGTTGAACAGTTGTGTTTAAAAATAATTAACTGAGCACTATAGCTGCAAGGGAGCTCATTTCATGTTAACAAGGCTTGACTTTTTCAATTTAAAGCCTGCTAAAAACATTGGACAAATGACATCACATGACAAAAAGAGTGCCCTCAACTGAGCAGCACAGGTGTACAACCAACACAAACACAAATGCAGACAGTCAATTTTGTACCAAAGTTATAAAAGTGCAAGTCCATCTGTATTTCATCACAACTACATTGTGAATATACACTATGTGTACCTTATCTACAATCCTCGACAAAAGTACATGGGACAAACCCCGCTCCCCGTATCAATGTTGAAGTTTCAGGATGCATTGGGCTGCCGCAACATTGAATGGGGGAGTGGGGGATGGTGTTCCGTACATGGATTGTCGGAAGCCTGTACAAATGTATATGAAGAAGTTTTCGGTCATGGGCAACATAATGACAGTTGGTGAATAAAGGTTGTGTACTATGAAAGGAGTGATTAGAAGACAAATGTAACGGTGTTAGCATTATGAAGAACAATTGCTGCATGACAAGACAATAAAAGCGGCTTTTAAATATTTCACGGGGAAGAAATGTAACTTATCACGCATTACGGACTTCTGTCCATATTCGGTTTTTCTAATTAGGACCGGGAAGTGATCAAAATAAGGTACCCATGGCTGGTTTAACGTCGTTTATTTTGTCATTAACCTATTCAGAATACCCGTTCCCGCAGGGTACCGAAGGGAGGGGGAGGGGTCGCTTTCAAGTCAGAAATATTTCTCGGGGAGGGGGGCAGATCAAAACAACCTTGAGGGGAGGGGGGAACAGATATTGCAGATAAAATACAGGACAAACGCGGCGTTTTAAATTTTTGAAACCGAACTGCTACAGAAAGCTCCGAAAGTAGGCTTTATAACGCTTAATTTATTCGTTATCCAGAATGTAGAACTCGTCACTGCTCCCCATTACTAAGAATATTTAATTAGCGCCACGGTTTACCGTTGACCTCACCACGATTAACCATTGACCCACACACTATTTCAATGACTGTCGAGGGTTAATCGTGCAAATAGAAGATCTCTCTATTTATAGGGAACTTTCATTGTGCAAGAATGGTTAACCGTTTCATTTTCGAGAAATCTTGACGTTAATTGTCACGTTCACTACCCCTAATGCTTACATATAATTTCGTATTTAACCAGATTGTAGTTTGAATCATCATTCAATGTTTATTTATGCGAAAAAAGAGAAAATTTTGTGGTTAACCGTTGGGTATATCTTGAAATATGTTACCCCCAACCCCCCTAACACGAAAAATAAGATGGAAAAACTTCTTTGTTTTTTCCCCATTACAGTACATGAAATTTTTAAAGTAAATTAAATCTCTCACCAGGCAGAGTACTATTTGCCCCTCCCCCTTTCTCGTAGGAGCTACTTGAGGAAGACAAATCTTTATTCGAGCGCCCATCGCTAATCTAACACACCAGTATACTGGTCGGACAAATTCAACTGTTACTACTTTCCTGTAGCTTGAAAAGTAAAAAGGCAACTATACTCGTTTAAGAGCATTTAAAACGAAAATTTGGAAATTCCTATACCTTTGTACAGGCTTCCGACAATCCTCGACAAAAGTACATGGGACAAACCCCGCTCCCCGTATCAATGTTGAAGTTTCAGGACGCATTGGGCTGCCGCAACATTGAATGGGGGAGTGGGGGGATGGTGTTCCATACATTGCTTGTTTTGCTTGTTTTGTCCCATCATTTTTGTCGAGGATTGTAGCTAGTCTCATTTAGTACTTAACACTCATAGTAAACTAAATTAACACAGCAGACTGATAGACATTGTCCAAAAAAGTTTCATATAGAAGTTTGGAGGAGGAAATAACAATATTTTTTCAGTAGCATTCAATGCGTTCAATGACCATGACTAAATCATGAAAAGCCCAGATCTATTCTTCAACACCCCATTACTAGAGGAGGAGAAGCAAAATTACATGGACTTAAGAACTAACTTCTAAGTCTTTACAAAATGCCATGGAAACAGATCTCTAATAATTAAACAACTGTCATGGTCATTCCAGGTTGTGATTTCTCCATGACATGTACCATTTGTGTTGAATAAATCAAACAATGCATTATGCTAATAGCACCGTCTCAACCAAAACTAACCCTACAAATGACAAATGTTCTTCCAACAAAATACAATGGCAATGAACACCAGAAGAAACAATAACATCAAAAGATAATAACTGAGAAAAAAGTCCTTCACAACAGTCAAAATAAAAGCTTTGTAAGTTATAGCTAGAGTTCCTTGCATTCAGGGTTCTAAACCATCACTCCACAGCCCAAAATCTGCCCAAAGAGAATTCAAAACAGCCTGTTGAAAACTGAGTCAATAAAAGAGTATCTTTTGATGATGCTCCACTACAGCAAAAATTATCTATGAATTACTAAATGACATGTCTGCTTCTTAAAACTAGAAGGGTTAGTATTTAGGTGACTCGTCCCACTCTTACAAACCCCACTCTGTTGTCAAGAGGCTATGAGTCAAAATCATGAACATGGCCTTCTCAGAAATTCTAAAGCCCTTGCTTTAACTGATTAACAAATCCTTTCATCCCTTTACTTAAAAAATAACTACACATTCCATTTTTTACCTTCACTTGATGAAGCTTTTCAACTTTAAATGTTAATTTAAATGTTAAATGTTAATTTCTTCTAAGAAAATCTTTAAAAGATAAAACACACTGCCATCAATCTATCATGCATTATAAGACAGAATACACCATTGAAACCTTTTGTACCAACTTGACTTGAAGTATTTTTCTATGTGTTTCCATCCTGTCACCCAACATCCACAAAAGCAGCTTAAAGATGTTACTTCTGACAGGCTACTGCAAATGGATATGTCTTCCATTTTTAAGAATCTCTAGGGCTTCCCACATGACCTTCCTGCTTTGAAACAGACTACCCTTAAATCCATTGAGACCAGGTTGAAACATTTGAAGCTACAAGGAGTAGATGGTAAGTTATCCATACTTTTCCCTGACCAATCTTATATTTTAAAGGGGAAGGAATTCAAATTTTGAGCTGCACTTTGTGATGGTTAACATGATATTTTAACACACACCTAATTGCCAACATTTACTTTTGGTATGTGTCACAAAAGCAAATACGGCCATCAGGTCCCTTCTCACACAATGCAATAAGTAAAGTGAAAATAAAATCAGTCACATATTACATTTTAGAAAGGGCTACAGGGGCTGTTTACCTCTCCTCCCCCCTTCCTAATTTAAGTTTGAAGTCCTGTGAAGATATGGTAAAAAAGATTTGTTTGAAATCTGTGTTAAGATAATGTAGCTCTTAAATGACAATGCTTACTAAATAAAGCAATAAAGAAATTTCTAAAACTATTTAATAGCAGTCTGGGGATAAGGGTCTGAGGGAATATGTGCTTTTTTGAAAATTGTCAAAAAAAAAGTGAATGATAAGAATAAGATGTGTCTTACAACATTACATCAAATGCCCATTGCAAAGTGGAACTCAAATTTTGAAACCCTTTCTCTTCAAAAAAAAATGCTACCAGACACCAATGTGGTTCAAAGGTGCATGGGGAAGTTTGAATTGAATTTAATTGAGTTTTTCTTCCAGACTCCAGCTTTGCTAATACTTGGTCTGGACAAAGTCAGTTGAAGCCTAAAGCTCTCCAAAGTAAATCAAACATCTAGCATACTCTGCATAATCTGATCCATGAAAGACCGTCCCCCTGCGGTTTGGGGTTATAGAATATGCCCATTGTATTCCCGCCTGTCATAAGAGGCGACTAAAGGGGAGGACTTGAACAGTATTTGAAATGTATGACACTATATAACACATTGGTGTTGGTGTGTTGTTAAATTTTATCTAAGTAACTAACCAACTAAACGTAAAAGACTAAATATTGCTAGTCCATTAAGAGCATGTCAGATGGACTCACCAGGTAGCAGCAGGCTTGGACTGCATCACTGTCACTCCCCCATCCACAGGAACTATCAAGGATACATCAGATAGAGGCACTGGGTTCTCCATGGAGGAGGCATTGTAGGCATAGTCTACTCGTATATCAGTACACGTTGACTCACACTTCCAATAACTACATAGTTTTAAAGGCATGGATCCTGCATCGGCTTCAGGTTTAACCTGTAACCAAATAAAATTAAAATTCATAAGAAACAAATCTTTGTACCTTATGTTGTTCCATCAACATTTCACACTGAAAAGTGACCATGCTAATTTAGATCATGTACTTAGAAAATTTTAAATTATATCCTGGAGCAAGGTCCACTCAAAGGCTTGTTCGGCAGAATTCCCACAACCTGAAAGAGATACAAAATGACCATGAGAAAGGACCTTCCTACTTTCTATATAGCCATCCTGTTGTGCTGCAGACTTTCCAAAGAATTACTGCAGATAAGTAGGGTTACACTATGTACATAAAGGGTGAGGTGGGGTGATATAGATCACAAAACAACAAACCATTTACTGAACGTCTGGATTAGTTTAATCTGTTGTGGAAACAAGTCAGCTTTACTCACTGTACTGATGTTCTTGTTGTATGAACAGCACAGTTCCATAGTTATTTATGACACTACAATTTTAATACAAAGTGCTATACAATATTTGCTGAGGTCATAACGTCATTGAGAAGTATTTCTTAAGTTCTCCATTCATATTATCACATTTAAAAAATGCTTTGAAAATGACTGTCACTGAAAGTTATTGAATACATGGTGTGCATAAAGAGGAATATACATACAAAAAATATAAACACTGACAAATGCATGTTTCTCGAAGATTACAGATCAGCAGTCTTAAGTTGAACCCAAAGATCTGCAGGCCTGTTTCTGTATATCTGGTTATCATGCCAGGAAACTTCCATAAACTTGCAAGGAAAATTGGAAAAAAGGGTGAAAAATTTGAAAAAGGGTAAAAAATTGGGGAAAAGAGCACTGAATTAAACCAGAGGGTAAGAAACTTAAATCCCCATCCAATCTAACCTAATCTACTTGTGTACAAAGAATACACAGAGAAGTGTTATATACTATTTACATGGCACTACATTTCCAGCTTTGCCTACTTGATTTAATAAGAATCAAAAAAGCTGGCAGTTAGGATGGCTGTCATACTTCAAGTGAAGCAATAGGAGGATGAGCTGGTTAGACAATTGGAAGAGAGAGGCGATATCACCCATGTTTAGAATCTGTCAGAAAGGTACTTTGTTGTATTGTCTCATTATGGGCACTAGCTCGTTAAACTATTGTTTTTCTAGTGTCCTGTCCAGTTCTGTATTTCAGTTTATATTTGTACAGAAGAAATTAATAAATGAAATGAAATGAAATGAAATGGGAGGAAATGAGGAACACAACAAACCTATAATTTAGTTATATTCAAATATGAGAAAAAACATTTCCTGTTGCCAGCTACTTCAGCTTTGATCAGCACTGTCCGGAAGACTACGGTTTAAAACCACTAAGATTCATCTCACCCCAAAATAACCTCTCTAAAAACAGAATGACAACACAAACAGCAAAATCACCAGCCTCAAGAACAACATCCTGCATTCTGACAGGACCAATCACAATGATAAATAGAGATGATGAATTTATAGCTACAATGTTTCTTCTTTTTTTCATAGTGAGATGTCAAATTAATATTCCATAACAACATAATCATTTCCATGAATGGCCGACCTACCAATTACGTGATTAACTCAAACACAAAACAAAGGAAGCACTAACATTAATGACTGTCATTTACGGGAAGTACTTTTGACGTATTATGGTTGTTGTTCACCCAATCCATGAACTTGGAAGATGAAAAACAAACACAGACTAACCGTCACCATGACAACCAAAAATCTGTCCAGGAAGGTATTTGTCTTCCCCTTCATAAAAATCACGTTTGGTAAACAGTGAGATACTTTCAGTGCTTAGTTTTCACACAGTGTGAGACAAAAGGACTTTAAAGGGCAACTGTTCTCATACCAGACAGTTCAAATTCTTCATACTAAGCCACTTGTAGACACTCTCACATGCCCTTTGTGGACGAGGGGGGGTGTAGAACATGCCCACCGTATTTCCCACCTGTCGTAAGAGGTGACTAAAGGGAAACCCAATTTCAACTTGTACCATGTTGGGAAAAATTGATTTAAACTTTTAACTTACAAGCGAGTTGACTGACACTATAAAACACATTCCTGTTGGTGTGTAGTTAGATCTTATCTAACTAACTCACTGACTCCTTGTGAAGAAAACAAATCTAGTTTATTGCTTGAGGCATATTCTGGTAAGAATGCAAAGCCCTAATGAGTAATCAGTTCTCTCTGTGTTATGTTATGAAATCTGAGCTACTCCTGCATCTTTTGATTCAGATGTCAATCAGAGAGCAATCACCAACTGAAAATTATGGTTTTCCAAAAGCAAATATATCATTTTGGTTAAAAGAGTCTGCCTTTAAGGTGTAACTCCATTATAAAATATTGAGAAGTGCTACAGATGATATGTTTAAAATTCAGGAATGAATCCATGAGGTTAAATCAAACAAAGTGGAAAACAAAGCAATTATAAATACATTCCTTTTAGTTTCTTCACTCATTTTACCATCCCTCTTTCCCATTGGAAAAATATCTAAGAATTTGAGACCTGTTTGAGGTACTGAATGGATTAACCATTTTGCTACTGAAGGTCCATCCTGCCGGACTGACCCATATATTATATATGTGCAGGCAGTCCTTGTGTACAGGTTCCAGGAATACTGAATTTTGTATGGAAACCACCATATTTGCACTTTCCATATTTTTCACCATAGCCCAAGAGGGTGCACATGTGTAATATATCTCCTCATCAGCCTATTGTAGGTTCAAAACACAATTACACACTGATGGTATATGAGGAATTCCTCCAGCTACTCCAGAATGCAGCAGTGAAATGATTTCACAGTGAAATCATACTTACATAGCAAAACCATTCATATAGCTAAGGGGTCCAAAAAAATATTAACAGTTCAGATGACTTTTTTGTTACAGCCACAGTTCAGAACATTTAGCAATAAGCAAAACAGCTGATTTAAGTTCATAATTTGCATGCTAAACTATTTGAAGTAAATATTCTAATTATTCTTACAAAAAGGAATTAAACAAGAGCCCAATGGGCACTGTGGTTCCTTGCTAGATATTATGAGAACTGTACAGCCAGTCTGTGAAATAGAGCTAAGCAAAAGTTCATACTCAATGTTTGTAACATCTTCACAAGGGGTATTTTAGTACTAATTTTACATGAAATCAAAGATTAAATTTCTGTGGCCTTACTGACATTCAACTTTTGTAATGCTTGGTGATCCTTCAAAAACACTACCTCATTTCCATATGTATTTATGCTTGTAATCAAATTTGATATTTTCACCAATAAATGATACACAATGTGGTCAGAGAATGAAAAAAACCCCTTGTATTTCTCTCACAAGTTATTTTTACCTGCTCTGAAATGAAACTTGCTGTTACTTTAAAACAATCTACCACTTGTCCTGTTTGCTACCTCTACACAGAAAACAGGGTTTATTCAGCAGTCAAGCAG
This sequence comes from Holothuria scabra, assembly GCA_037179385.1. Lineage (NCBI taxonomy): Eukaryota > Metazoa > Echinodermata > Holothuroidea > Aspidochirotida > Holothuriidae > Holothuria > Holothuria scabra. Next base: position 40,139,111 of record CM074186.1, read on the forward strand.
AAAGCAAGTGATTAATGAAGTGTGATAATAGAATGAGGATAAGGTTACCCCACAGAGCACAGCAGTATTAAAGAGACATTGTAGAATCCATGCATTGCTTCCACTGGCAGAGAGACCAGTTTAATGCAGAGTGACCTGTGCTCAGTGAAATCTACAGATTTCAGTTATTGCCCTCTTAAAACTTTGAATGATCCAAAATATGTGTACAACCCGAAGGAATCATTACTGAACGAACAAAAAGGACAAATTTCTACGGTGTTTGAGTGCGTAAGCATGCAAAACCAGGTGAGATAGAAAATCTATTGAAACTATCTTTATCTAGCTTACAAGATTTTCTAAATAACATTTCCAGCAGTTGACCTCCAGTGACCTTGATGACCTTTGACCTTAACCAAACACAGATTGATTTGAAATCTGTCCTTTCTACCTTAAAATACTGTGTTAAAACGTTTTTCAGTGTTTGACCCCTGGTGACCTCAGATGACCCCTTGACCTTCACCAAACATAACAGATTTCCTTCTTACACCATAATACATCCACGCACCAAGTATGACATCTGTCCAAGTTTCCTAACTAGAAATATCCTGTTGAGAAGGTTTTTAGTTTTTGACCTCTGGTGACCCCAATTGACCTTTGACCTCCACCAAAAACGACAGGGCACACCTTCTCCCTATGACGAACCTATGTACCAAATCCAAGTTCCATCCAACCTTCCCTTGTTGAGTTAGAGCGTACCGAAGCAAGTGTCACACACACACACACACACACACACACACACACGCCAACCTGACTACATAGGTTCCTTTGCTACCGCAAGGAACCAAAAAACCAAGGTTGGTTAAGAATGAGGTTCCATTAAAGGCACAGCTGAAAAAGGAATGTTTTCAGCAAACTCTGAAAATAGCTGAGATGGCTAGTTTACTGAAATGGACATGTCAACCCCCATTTCAGTCAAAAAATGGATTCCTCTGGCAAAATTTAAAACTTCACTTACCTATTCCATTCGAAAATGATGCAATTGTTCAAATTGACAATAAAACAAAAAAAAAAATTACCTACTGTAGGCAGATTTTTCTCAACAGGATGTACCTGTGTGGCAATGTTATTGTACTACAAAGAGTTTGAATATCAAAGTCCCTTAAAGAACCAGCTTATAAAAATATCTATGAGAAACAGAGGATTTTTCCTGGCAACTACAAAAAATCTCCCTTTGAAACAGAGGTAGGTAAAAAGAGAAACTGTTACAAATTTTCCTTGGTCCTGCCCCTCCCCCCCCCCCCCCCCAAATATTTTGCAACACATAAAAAGCTTCCATATGTCCAAAACTAGTACCTACTCAATGAGTTATGGAGTGATTTTTACCTGAACATATAAAAAGAATTCTTGGCATACCAAAATAAAGCTGGTAACCAGTTGAGCCAATCAACCTCAAAGTCATTTCAAGTGCGTTCAAAATTTATCCCTTCAAAACGAACAAAAAATCCTATCAATTAGAAAGAGTTCTTATCATTCTTCATTCACCATCAGAGAATTAGGGAAATAAAAGACAATTTAAAAACATCTGCATCACCATCAAAATATATCAACTGTAGAATTAACATGTCACCCGACCTGTGCACGCTAACTTTTGGGAAAAACATCATACCCTTCAGCTTTCAACACTTGAGGCTTCCATATCAGTTAAGATTGTTTCAAGTCAAACATTTACATCTCCCTCACCTGGTACTTGAGAATATCTACATTGAAATAAGAGGCAGCAGCATTTTTCTCCGCCTGCTTCTTGATAAGCGTGATGAGGTTTTGCATGTTGAATACGTACGCATGGCTGTCCCCCTGATTCATTGAGGCATCACTGAAAGAGATGAACAAAGGAATTCGTAATGAACCTAGACGAGACTCGACGTCGGAAGCCTGCATTTATAAAGTAATGGCTTCCGACTAGACTTGATAAGCTATCTTAAGTGTAGCAACCACTTGACAGCTGACAACAGTGCATGAGGTAAAATGTAAAAAAAATATATATTATTCATAACACAATTTATAAACTACAAGAGACTACATTTCACCCGTGGTTTCATGTTTCTCATATGGATGAAATGAAATAAGGGAGGGAATGTGTTTTATATTTTGTAACTGTTATTTTATCAAAAACGTTGAAAATTTCATATTTATGTAGTCTGCTTTAACAAGCATTGGAAACAGTGGACAGAATACCGTATCAATTGCCCTTCTATGCCCTAAGCGAAAAAGCGGTAGCCACATTGGAGGAAATCACATGAGTTATTGGTGACTTAACAAATGAACAAAACAGCCATTGACTGGATAACTGATTAATTCTACTGGGATTCTATGACTGATTAATTCTACTGGGATTCTATTTCAAATTATCCAAACAGAATGTGACATCATACTCAGGAATATTTATGTAGGAAGTAAGCAAGGATACTAGTGAAATTATTTCAAGCATTCTCTTAGTGTAACTACACAAATTTCAAGATGTCTGGTTTTATTTATCTTTGATTTCAAATCTTGTAAAAATGTTACCAAAAAGGAATCATCTGCCTAACATGTCTCCTGGAAGTACAGGCATTCAGTTCTATAAAGATCATTTTAATACATGAAAGGAGGGTATTGACCTGAAATCTACAAAAATCCTTGGCTTACAACTCTTTAAACCCAAATACTTGTCTCTTCAGTAAAAAGAAACCATATCTTCAAAATCAATGATATCCATAGAATAGGAACCCTCATCTTGAGGGCACCCTTCCACCAAAAAGTCTTTTTCACTACCAAGGACAAACAGCTGGTAAAGTGGAGGTTACATTGATAATGGAAGGACAAGAAGATTTTGGTTATCTTTTAAAGTTAGGAATAAAACCATTTTCATTAAAATTCTCTTTGAAGAGTACCTGAGTCTAAAACTAAAAAGTTAAACTTCTCATGCAATAGATAGTGACAACCAACTAGCCAAATTACTTGTAGCAATTTTGGGGTCTTGAGATAAACAGTGATCTTGCATATTTACTCAATGGGTTACAATCCATTGCACAATACATGTCTTTCTGATACTCCCAATGAACAGCTTATATCTGTTTTGAAATCAAATGTTAATATGTAATCAGTCTTTTCTAGCAAAACATTCGTGACAAGAAGACTAGGATTTTCAGGTCAAACTGAGTGATCATATCTCTAATCAAAGGATGGTGGGTGGTTTCAGGATTAATCATAGAGAATGTCTGTAATTTAAAGGAGATTGAAAGTTGATCTATTATTTATTTTGAGGAAATTATATGTCATGTATAACTTCCTGTTATATATAAATTTTTGGTACACTACAAAGGGCTCATTGAAAGATCACATCCTAAAGGAATAAAAAACTTCTAGGAGTGATACTCTTTGAAAACACAGAGACAGCATGGAAGTGCACTATATAACAACTTAATGTGTGAAAAATGTTATGTCATACAAAAGATGCCTTGCAATAGTCTAAGAAAAATAAAAATTGCTTCCCTTTCAAACTTGAGGTCTACACAAGTCCATGTTATATCAATGGAGAGAAGGTTCTATCTATAATCTTAATAAAAAGGTCCTACCATGGCCATGCTGTAATTGCATTTCATAAGGAGTTTTGACCCCAATTATCCAACAACAGTGATAAATATCTATGGTATGAAAAGAAAGATTACTGAAGACAAACTCACTTTGTAATTAGCTGTTTGTTGGGCAAGACTTGTTCCAGCCTGTTAATATTATGAACTCTGACACTTAGTACAGGGGGTGATGGGTTACTTGTTAAGGCCTGGATGATACCCGCAGGGAAGGACACCATCAAATCTCCAGTAATTTTAGCAAGACTCCTGCAAAAAAATATGTGTATATATATATATTTATACAAGTAATGTAAATTCAAACTTCGAGACAGAAAAATGATTGAAAAGGAGATATTTTTAGTGTTGTGAACAAAGAAAAACTTGTATTCCATTTTTTTTATCAATGAGCTAAAAAGCAAAATTACTTTCTACTTTTTTACTAGTCTCTGCCTACAATTATCTCTATGGGTCGGGGGTTGTAGAATATGCCCATGGTATTCCCTGTCTGTCATTAGAGGTGACTAACAGGAGGACTTGAACAGTATTTGAACAGTATGACACTATATAACACATTTGTGCCGGTGTGTCGTTAAATCTTATCCAACTAACTAACTAACTAACTGCCTGCAATTATTATCTGACAAAGATGAATAGCAAAATAACATCCAAAACCATAGAGGAAGGCATACTCTTTTCCTTGACACAGCTATCACACCAAATCATGAAGTTAAACTTGCCAAAAGAGACTGAATAAAAGTTTGTAAATATTTTTCGGGTTATACAAACTCTTCAATCAATAAATTGTGATGGCAATCTATTTCAGTGTAAGTACATATGCTACCCAGAAGCTTCCATGCCTTCTAAATGACAGATTTGTTTGGTGACTATTGCCATGAGAATCGAATATGTGTACCCACCCTGTTGGTGTTGGCAAGTATGTTAAGTACCTCTTTATGAGTATTAAGAGTACAAAACTTGGCATGAATTTCCATTAATGCTCAATTTGTAATACAAGTACAAAATCATTCGCACTTGAATAAATTCAGGATAATGTTTCAAAAATGAGTATAGTTATACACAAGAGAATCCAAACATAGGGACAATTTTCAGTGGCCTGAGTACCACTTGCACACTATAAACAATTATTTTGGATTTGTAAAATACCATCTATCTAGAACACTACATGTACAACACTTTCAAAAAGCCTGTCAGTTGTCTTTATTCTGTATGTTTTCAAACTCCTGGGTCCTAAATAGGCCTGAAATCCTCCCTCCTTAATTGCTGTTTTGGTTTTATTTCCAGTCACTTATTCTGAGAACCAAAAGAGAATCAAATTATTCCAATTTTTAAAAATTTTGGTAAACTCAAACTTGAGTTCCCTGGTGGATGCTGCCTTATTGGACTCAGCTCCCCCAAAACAGTATTCATGTTTCACTAAACACTGACTTACTTTGATTGGTCTGTTCCCTTAAAATAAGCATTTGCTTGTTCAGTAAAGGCAGCAGCGATTGGAATGGTATCTGAAAAGCCCAGTGTAAGGGGACTAGGCCCCCTGGAACCTCCCATGGCAATGGATGAGCTAAACGGTGATGATAATGACGATGAACTGTCTTGACGTGGGAAGGGCGGTAACTCTCGGTCTGAAAAGCTGGGAGACTGTTGCAAAACAAAGTAAATAAGTGAATATTTTTAACATCTGACATGAAAGGTTGGCAATGTGTTCACAGTGGTATTGAATGGATTAGCAAGCTTCTAATCAGGAAAAGGGTAGTCACTTGACATGTGAACCATTGCCATAGCAACCTAAAACATATATTATTAATTCAGCACCTTTAATTTAAACATTGGTAAATATCTCAATTTCATACTTGTCTATTTAATGTAAAAAATATAAAAAATAAAAGAAGAGCACATCCATCAAATATTGACCCTCCTATTAGACTTACTGTTTTTCAGTGAATGCTTAACATGATATCATGTAGGGAAATGATTGAGACTCTATAATCCCAATTTTACATCGTATCTTAAGCCACAGTAACTCTACAATGAATTTGGATCAGATTCGGATCTAATTTTTGTGAGTTTTTATAAACCCTTCTTCAAATCTTGCCAGAAAGAGCCAAAAAATTTGCAAATTAGTGCAAATATATTATTTAAATTTGAGGTCTATGAAAATTGAATGCAAACTAATATAACTGGTACTTTGGTGATGTCACACTGACAGGCAGATTTTATAAAATACACATAATCTGTCAGGTGTGGCTCTATTCTAGACTGGATGGAAAAAACATAAACTACATATGATCTTAAACAAAACTCTGAGAGGCTATCACTTGGTCTAAGCCAAAAGCCAAAGGATCGAATCTTCATGACAGCTTTTGAGAGACTAGAATGTTCTCTATTGTTGTGTAATCACACAACTCATTGATAAAATATGACTTGGGAAGCCAAACCATTCTCACTAGTCTGAGAATTCAATGCCAGTGTCATTTTTTTTTCAAATTTTAGAAAGATCCTTAGTACAATATACCCATAAAATAAACAATAAACTGTCTCATGTCTTCCTACACTGAAACTTTGCAATTTGAAAAATACCTGTATATCCCCCATAAGGTCAATATTATGTATTCACTTTTCATGTTCATAAAATAACGAAAGTTTTGAAGTCCTTGTGATGCCAAATCCTACAGCAAAACCAAAGAGGCCACTTTGTTAAAACTTAACCTAACAAGAAATAGGTGTCCCAGGCTATCAAAGAAGTCAACTCTGATTGAGGACTGATCTAGCTCAAGTTCAAGAAATTTATATGGTGCATTATTTAAAATAATTATTCTAATGAGCCTTACAAGATCTAGTGTAGTCCCCTACTTCAACAAAAAGCTGGAAAGATAATGCCCACTTTGACAGAAAACAGGTACACCCCAGTCTTTCAAGAAACAAATAATGCCAACTACAATATGAAACAAGTACAGTAACCAACTTCACCAATAAACTGTAAAAGTAATGCCTACTTTGACCAGAAAAAGGTATTCCCCACTCGTAAATGGTTCACATTAAATAGGAACAGGTAATTGCACACTGTGACAGAGTCCTCTTTCAACAAAGAACAGGTAAAACCTATTTCAACAGGGATTAGGTTAAACTTATTTCAACGCAAGGACCAGGTCAGACCTGTTTCAACAACAAACAAATAAAACCTTCTTCAGCATGAAACCGGTCAAACCTTTTTTCAACAAGAAAAGAGGTAAACAAGGAATGGTTAAAACACACTAAAGGAAGAAAACAGGAAGCCAACTTCAAGTAGAAACACGTGAAGTCTACTTCAACTAGAATCTGGTCAACCCCCCTTTTAAAGGACTAAATAAATCCACTTCAATAAGGTATGGGTCCATCTAGGGATTGGTCAGTCCGTCATTCAGTTAGTTAGATGAGACTTTAGAGCAAAGAAAAAGGTTGGTACTTACTGGGATATCTCTCCTTGCCCTGGAGGGTGGTCTATTTGGTAGTATTTGTATACTGCTGTTTGTTGAAGAAACAGAACTCATACTGTTCCTCTGCTTCTCTGGGAGGGGTGGAGGCAAGCTGTTGCTAGTTGTTGTAGGACTCTGAAGAAGGTCATTGGCTGAAGACAAATAAATAAATACAAGTGATCATTGACAAAATCAAATTAAATAACTGCTGAACTTCTGAAGGTGATTCAAATTATACCACAAAAGCAAATTAACATTACATTTGTGCATTATACTTCAAAGAGAAATGTTTTTTTTTTATATTTGAGGGAGGGACAATTCCAATTTGAAACCAACCTTCCCCTTCCTAACCTCGTTTCCTCCGTGCTCTTTCTTCTTGGGATTTGACAATCATAACATCAAAACACTGTGGCATATTTGTAAAAGTGTAGAAACAAAATGATTCTAGAGGACCATCAAGATAAACTATGCAAATCTAATCAAAAAGCGAGGGGAAAAAATCACATGCCATTCAAAAAGCAGATTGTCATAAGAAAAAATGATAAATTGAGCAATAAATGCATGGGAAAAACTTGCATCATTCTATTAGAAAAGGCATAATTCCAAAAATTCCACCAGTTATATATGACAAAGAAGATCATAAAGTCCCTCTCACAGACATATGCTGCTAAAATCCAACAACCTAAACTACTGATTAAATTACTTCAATTTTCTTTATATATAGTTCTCATTGAAGTCACAATTAATGTTAAGCAACTGTCCAAGTCTGAGGGAAAGCCTGCACATACATACCAGGGCTGCCCTCAAATTTGGCTGAAATATACCATGTGAACTACTTCTGTGACATCATGTGAAAACTGGAAACTAAATCAACAACTTTCAAAACTAAGTAAACTAACCTTGTTACGAAATTACTTAATGTTCTATCAACTGTGAATGTGCTGATTTACACAACCATGAAGTGATAATTTTATGCTACAAGCATTGTAATAAATATAGACTATTCTGAAAAATCTGTAAATCACACTGTTCTTACATTTTAAATTCACTTTGGTTTATACACCATTTCCTTTTAATTAGGTGTACAATAGATCTAGTCTTTGAGTTAAATACAAGTAGAATTCCATATCAGAAACATGGGGAGGGGAGGGTACTAAGATGAAGTCACAGGGAGGGGATGGCCAATATGTGTTGAAAAAGGGTCACACAGTGTACTACCAAAAAAGTAAAAAAAAATTTAGCGGAGGTTGTTGCAGCAGCTATCTTACAAGTCATGAATGAGATGTGTGTCAAACTCACAATTTACAAAATGTGTGACATAATGCAAATGCATTTATCTTACAACCACACGGTACGGTTGAGCCATTATATGATATTCAGAACAGTGCTGTGTAATTTGTGATAAAACATGGATTTTTTTGCAAAACATAAAACAAAAACTAAAACTTAAATAAAAAAGGATGACAAATGGCAGAAAATGTGAAAGGGATATCAGGGTACTCAATGGATATGGAAAAGAGAAAATTTCCCAGGTTTTCCAAATAATTCCAGAAGAATTTTAAAAATCCAGGAAAAAAAACTTCTACAGGTTTTCAATTTTGACTGATCTTCACGATCCTTCGTCCTAACAATACCACCATTCTGGCCAACTTTCTATACTGAGTCAGTTAAATCTCTGTTCCCTAGATCTGGGTGATTTCCCTGAACTTTGATGGGAAAGAGAAGAACACATTTTCCTGTGGTTTTTTCTTCTTTCTTTTCCTGATATCAAGTACAGCTGGAAAGTCCTAGGTGTGACAGGTTAGAATGTAAAGCAGTAATTAATGATGGCTCAAAAACATGCAAACAAAATGAAAAAAGCTGTGAGCAAACAAGAAATGACAAAAATAAAATGTAAAAAAACAACTTAAGAATAAAAATAAAAATTGTCACCATAATTCTTTAATCTCAACTATTTATCAAAGTCAGTAGCTGTACAGTATGTCCAGATAGCATACCTTGGGTTTTGAAAACTTACACGGTAAGCTTTACTCAAACCAGTGTGTCACAAACTTTTAGTTAACCCCTTAAAAATACCCCTAAGAGATGGGCCAAATTCTAGAACATGACGTAAATTCCTCTGGTGACTACAGTACACCTTTTTCTAAATAGTACTGCCATTGTGCTTGGTGTTCAGGATAAGCAATGGAGTGGGGAAAACAAGCTTGTGAGTCACAACTAGAAAACAGGCTATGACTTGAACCAATTGGTTGGAAACTGGGCCGTAAAACTCTATCTAATTAACTAACTTTTTAAATAGAAGTTCAAAAGACAACTGCATAGAATTTTAACAGGGATTCTTCTTTACTTCTCTCACTATAATAAAATACCATTGACAGTAAAAGGGAGGAGGGCTGTAAAAGAATCAATACATTTTTGAGAAATATGATTTGAAAACCTCTAACACAAATCATGGATTGCACTTTCAGAAATATTAGCACCTTGTCAAATATACTGGTGGATTTGGTAGAAGGAACCACAATTTGATGATAAAACTGAAATGTAATCTGCCTTTTAATTAATCAACGATCATTAAAATGGGAGAGACAGAAATGTTAGCACCTTGTCAAATATACTTGTGGATTTGGTAGGATGAAACACAATCTGATGATAAAAACTGAAATGAAATGTGCCTTTTAATTAATCAGCGATCATTAAAAAGCGAGAGACAGTAGAAAGCAATGGGTTGAACAGTCAGATGGCAGACTTTACAAGAAGGGGAAACACCTGAAGAATGATGAATATAAAAATTTCATCTTACACATAGACCAGTCAATTCCTGTATAAGGGCTGGAGAATGAGCCATCCAGCCCAGTCAGAAGGTCAAGGGTCGATAAGGTACCTGTTGTAGTTATGCAAGGTAAGATTTTAACATGCAACTAACTATTGATATCATATGCATGAAAAATAAGTCAGTGCTGATAATACAAATTGACACTACAGGTGTAGGAAATAATCTGTCTGATTATATGATCTTTGTAAATGTGTTAGTCACTAGCAGTTCTCATACAGAATTCTCAGCCCCCAACCCATCTTTCTCCCCTGCCTAAATCCTGAACGGTGTAACCTCACACTTTGGCATTTCTTCTTCACTGGTTTTTCCACGATACCTTGCGCATTACGATGTTGATGTCACCAGAAAGAGCCTGGCAGTAACTAGCAGATCACAATTTCAGAATTCGGACCTCATAACACATGCTAGAAACATTTTAAATGTTTTCACATAGGAGCAGCCTTCATATTTGTCTCATGCCAAACATTTAAGCCAGGTCAATTAAATGATAAACGAAAGAAATTGTGACAGCTTCAAATGTGACCTAAGGCAACTTTCTTTTTTGAAATGAATCTTGACCAACAAATTTAAAATTTCTACCTTTCATTTAAACCAACAAGGGTTTCCCTAATTCAGGGACCTAGCAGTCACCTACTTGTAAACAAAATGACAAATGCCAACTTAATAAAATAAAAAAGACAAGTATAGGTCAACAAATATAGCAGTAAATAAAAAGTTAACAAACACACAACAATTCAACACAACCAGTGATTTGAAAATAAATACTAAATTAGCATAAACTGCAAGCTATCTGATTTATGCTCACATTTTTTGTCAGGACATAAAATACTACCAATGCAATACTTCTAAATCACTGCTCAAAAGTGGGAGCAGAGACACAATCCAATGCAGCACTGCTTCATTGAACTTAACTCTTTAGGACAGTCAGTTTCACTGTAAATTTACAGTTGCTAGATAAACACCCATTACACACATCCCAGTCAAAATGTTGCAATATGAACAGGCACCAGTGTTTCCACATTTTTCCCTCCACATTCCATGACCTTCTGTTAATTTGACAGCAAGACTCCATCATTTTCCAGACATTTCATTTTTTTTGAGACTTTAAGGATATTACTACAACTAGAGTTTACAGTATGAAAAATGTTACCTTTAATTTATAATAAATAGTTATAAGTTTTCTAATTCCAGGGTTTGATTCAACTTTTAAAAGTTCCTTTTCTCATTAAATTGGTAAACAATAGTATAGAGTTCCATGACTTTAAAAGGTCCTCAAAGGCTTGTAGGATCTCGAATAAATCACTTGCTTGGAGCCACATTTCAAAATATGCACTACAACAGATTTGCCACATAATACCAGACAAGGCAAGACATAGTTCACAACAAAAAGTTCTTAATTCCTGATGGCTACAAGTGATAATTTGGGTGAGCTGCCCAGTTGGACCAAGTTTAAAATATTAGTAATTAATTTATTCTTGAGTCCCATATTGAATTAAATGCCATTTTCTTGGAGGAAGAATTTCATCATTTTTTAAGTGATGTAATTAAAAAAAGAGTCTTTCATAGGAAGAAGATAGCAATGCCTCCACCTTTGTTCCTATTTTTTGTGACCTCAGGAGGGCATCTTTCATGGTAACATTAATCAAGAAATGTGAGGAAAAGACTGTAATGCCTTCAGCAAATGTTTCTGATTTGCTGTAAAGAAACTTAAAAAATTTTAATAATGAACAACCCCGCAGGTCTTAAGAGGTAAGAAAATTGGAAATATGAACCCTTGTATGTGACATATTGAACACACCTTCCCACTTAATTAAACAATCTCATTAGTCCATCCATTTTCACCAGTTTACGTAATTACGATGCTTAAATGACTTACTATCTGGTGTAGTAGCTGCACTAGTGTTGCTGGCATTGCTAGTGGGTGACATCAGTGATGATGATGTTGTAGACGGAAAGAAATCCAGGTCTAGTAGATTTCCAAACGAGCTTGATTTACCACTGTTGGGGGGGAAAAATCAAGAATTAAGTGATGTCATAGATAATACTTAGGTGTTTATGGTATCATCCAATACCCTACTCTAACATCTATAAAAAAAAAAAAAAAAAAAGCTTATTCAGGGGAGAAGACTCAAAATACTAGTAACCTCATTTTTACAAGTTTTCAGAAATATTTATTTTTAATTTATTTATATTTTGTATCTATTTTTTGGCAATAGTCACATTTAACATTTTGTTATATATGTTATTTGGGATGAGGTAGGAGTAGATGGGAAGAGCGAGGGGGATTCAAATAAGGAATACAACTTGCTTGCTACTGGAGAAACCAAGACAAAGAGACAATGAGATATATTACACTTTTGAAGAAATTGTGAAATTGCATGACCGCTCTAGCCCTCCCCAATTGAGGTGGGGGAAGGGGGGCTAAAGGGATTGAGGGAGAAGTATTTATCTTTACATAAAAATTCCCTTCCAAATGAATGCTCCTTTCTTGCTAACATGACAGCAAATTCCGACAGTTAGAAACATGTCTGTACTTACAAAACATCATCACGTCATATACCACTTTCAACTTCCATAATAAATGTCAACAACATCACATCAACCAAATGACTATCAGTAGTAACAGTTTCTCACAATTTCATGCAAAAGACATCAAAGAATAGCTGTGATACTACTACAAAGTTTTTTGTCAGGTGATTACCACACTGATAGTCATTCTAATTGAGAAGCCCATGGGGAGAACTGTAAAGTTTTGCTTCTGTCAAGATGAAAGCAGAGTGTTGACAGAAGACACCATTTATTTGTTTTTGCCGGAAATTTTGGCTCTCAGTGGAGTTCCCCAGTGCTGTGGGATCAGCTTATCCCTCACGAAGTGTTGTAACTGTTAACAGCAAGGAAGTCTAAAGGACCTGCGGCCCGTTCCACAAAGAGTTACGCACGATCGTAAGTATGATTTACTGTTGGCTTAAGTATGGTGAATCAAACTTACGATTGTGCGTAACTCTTTGTGGAACGGCCCCCAGGTTTCATGATAGGTGATGCTATAATGATCTTTTAAACAAAGGCAATGATACCTAACACAAAAGATGGTACATCTACCCCTTTTCAAAGATTAAGTCTGCCAAATTTTGAAGGATGCTATCATTGCCCCCTACTGATTGCCTGTAAATGGCACCACTTATGACAAAATGGTTTATGAAGGGTTAAATGTTTTGAGATGTATCTAAAACCAACACCAAGAGCCTAGATTAGAATCTAGAATAAATGAGGTAGAATAAATAACTGATATACAACATACAAATCACAAAACTTGTAGATATAGAACGATGTTGTGAGAACAAGTACGATAGATGACTTAATGAATACCACTGTGGTGTGCACAATGTGCCAATTCAAATATGTGCACATGTACACACCTTATTTCAAATAGGAGTTGCAAAGGATTGTGGGATAGTTTTAGCAAGTGTGGTTTGATCAATGGCAAAAACAAAGCATGTTAAAACTGTATATCACAATCCCTTGAAACAGCTAATTGGAATAAGGTCTATTGTTCATAGTTGTGAGTATGCACAAATCACATCTTCTAAAAGCCAAAGCTTTACAATCTATGACTATATGAAGAATACTTCACTGTCATGTCCACTTTAAGAGAGAGATTAGAGTTCAAATATATGTGCAAATGAGTAAAAATTCATTTTCACTAGTATGGACATAGGTGTGAATAGCTAAGTGTGAGTATAGCTCTGTACTAACAACAAGTCTGTAACAAATATACTCATTGGATACAAAGATGTGATCACAATGACACACTTGACCAACCTCACTCAAGTTACATATTGATGGGAAGGGTGACAAAAATCCACAGCAATCAAACAATTTATATGTCACATATATGTAACAATTCATCTGCAGTCAAGTGATATGCCATGCAGAGAAGTAAACAAACACTACTATCAAAAGGCATGAAACGAAAAGGTTATTAGCTCAATTAGCTCAATTATGCTTTAGAAATGATCTAGGAGACAAATATGCAAATTAACGTAAAAATAGCTTTAAAAATACAGTATCAAGGGTCATTAAAACTTAAATATTAAGAACTATTAAGCATCATGTATTTGCTATGCTCATATGCATATAGACATTTTACAAAAAGGGCCAATAGAACATTATACCACCTCTCTACTAAAAATATTAATTTGTTTTTAAGGAAACTTCTTTTGACAAGTTGAAAGGAACTAATAGAAATCTACTTCTTTTGAACGGATTGACAAGTTGAAACATAAATGAGCTAAAGGTCAAACACCTTTTGTCGTATTGTAAGCAATGGCATATATACATAAACGTTTCCTTTGAATATTACAGTTTTCTGTATATACACCACACCACAGGGAGATTTCACATCATGTTTACCCTGAAGTTCACATCAAACCACATAATTCCTATATATGTATGTGACCAGGGTTTGCCCCTGCTTGTCTTATTGGTTTGGATTTTAGTTTTTTCTTCATAATCAACTTTGGGTGATACAAAATTTCACTCAGGCACAATTCCCCCAACAGAATATTTAACATTAGTGTTAGTTTAAAGAGGATTAGGGGAATGGTGAGAAAAGATCCTTTTTCTTAAATAAACATTTCACAACTAAAACTAAAACACATCACAGGACCATAATCAGAAATAGCAAATCCAAGTACTTGGTTATCTTTTTAAATGACCCAATCACAGACACGCACATTCCTGAAATGATTATTCAAACCCAGGCTCTCTTCATTCATTGAAAGTGGTTCACTCAGATTCATGCACTCTCAATGTCTTGAAAGTGACTCACTCACTTTCCACATTGGAAGTGGCTTTAGGTCCATACACTCTCAACGGCCTGAAAGTTTTTCAATAAAATTTAGACACTTTCAATGCCTTGAAAGTGATTCACTCAATTCAGGCACTTTCATTGCCTTGAATATGATCCTCTCAATTGAGGCACTTTCAATGCCTTGAATAAGATGCTTTCAATCAAGGCACTTCAATGCCTTGAATATGATCTTCTCAATTGAGGCACTTTCAATGCCTTGACAGTGACTCAACCCAATTCAAGCACTCTCAAGAACTTAAAAAATGACCATTCAAATTTGAGCACTAACTCTGATAAGAGTACATTAAGGAAACACAAAGTTGGGGTATTTCATGCAGGGTACTGGTTTCACATGCTGGTATGATGATTAACAAGTACAGCACCTGTTTAATCTAGCCCAGGAATTACGATAAAGTCGGGCATAGTGTGTTGGACTGGGTCCTAGGCTGTAAGGTAGCCAGGAGGTATAAAGAGAAACGGACAAGAGTGAGAAGCAGAGAATAAATAAAAAACAACCCTTTCATTGTTACTATTTGACAAAGGGATGTTTAGACAACAGAGTGGACATCATTATCTCCTACATAAAAACCAATACCAATTTCCTTACAAGTTGATAAACTTTCACTTGAAGGAACTTAAAAAAGAACCAATTACAATCCATATCAGCCAATATTCCCCATTTTAGTTATGTATTGGTATCAGTAACATTTATCCTAAATACAGATACAACCTGACCATATTATCCTTCCAATACATCATGGAAATTGTACACTATTTAAGTTAAAACTCATTTGAGTTGCAATATTTTACCTAATCAAAATGAAACAACGGACAGTGGTAGTGGTTCAGTATGAGAAATGTTTATCACCGCAAATATCAGTTTGAGATATATATGAGACAATACTGAAAATTCAAAGATAGTTATCTGTTATATAGGCTACTCGTAATACCCCTACAAAACAAGATGGAATATATGTAATAACATTTTTAATGAGCATTCCATTACTAGACTGTAACTATTCCCACATAAGCAAAACTTTTAACAGCATTCCAAATAAACCCAACAAGGTCTTTCTGACCAGGTTTTGAACTTAACTAGATAAATCTTAAATATGTGGCACAGAAATGTGTGTCATGATTTCATAGCATATTATTACTATTCTTGGTTTTCACATGCACTCTAATTGGGTCCCCCATATTTGAGTGACAAGAAAATCTTAATCAGGGGTGACCATTTTTACTGTTACTTAGATGGGAGTTCACCAGCAGACCAACACAAATGTGTTACATATATAGTGTCACCTAGATTACAATGATAAGAGTCATTATCCATGAAAGATGTATCAAATCTTTTTAAAATCCTCCAGCTTTACCAAAAAATTTCATTCCTTTTTGAAATCCTCCTCCCTCCACCCATCAACCCCTCAAATAAGCATTTGTGTTATCTCTACACTCAAAGAATAAAAATTTGTTGGTGGTAACTTTCTGTAATTTTTTAACACCCTACATTTCAAATTTTACAATTCAGA
Organism: Holothuria scabra; assembly: GCA_037179385.1. Lineage (NCBI taxonomy): Eukaryota > Metazoa > Echinodermata > Holothuroidea > Aspidochirotida > Holothuriidae > Holothuria > Holothuria scabra. The sequence continues at coordinate 40,155,382 of CM074186.1, forward strand.
AGTAACAAGATATTTCTAAAGATTATTCTCCTAAATTTCATAAGCATGAGAAAGGAAAAGCTTACAAGGCAGAGGAAGGAGTGGGTCTATCCAATCTAAGATATAAAGAATCTCATTACCAATACGTTAAGGAACCTACTTTGCTTACATGCAATCTGTTTATTCTATGGGTACCACTAATGTCCAGGGATGTAAGACTCAAATTTTAAAAGAATTCTGAGGTTTGTCAATTTCTTAAGAATGTACTTGTTTGGGTCAAAGTGTCAAAACTAATCTGGATCTTATACATTAAGTTACTTTTATGTATTTTTCCAATTTTGTAGCAATCTGACTAGCTTGTGCAGAAGAGCGAGATGTCAAACTGGATATAATATTCCTCGCACTCCTTCTTTCCAAACATGAGACAAACTTTATTAGGCTTTCTTTTTTCACTATATATAATTTAAGCAAAAATGAATATTTCATGTGAGATTTAGATGATAAAAGATTTTAGATTAGATTTTAGATGTTAAAAGGAATTCCAGGAATAATAATATACTCATTTTATATTAAGGGGAACATGACACATACAAAACAGGAGACAAAACCACACACAAAAAGTATATAGTGAGCTAATTGTGATTAACGGGGGAGCAATTATACAAAATGCAACCCTAGGCTGGAGTCTTATTGGAAAGCATTGTAAAAGCAGAAATTAAACAAGAAAGGGTCTCTAACCAGGAACGTATACCAAGCCAACCAATTAAAGCTTTTAATGCCTGAAAGGGGCAATCACAGTTTGACAGCAAATATAAACCTTTCGTTCTGGCATTTCATTTTTTTTTTGTTGACTAATTATTCATCAGAACCAACAGACATTGAAGAGGTCTGTCATGTAAGAAGAAACATGGGTTCAGTGTTAATAAAGATTGAAAGGAAAATTTGCAATATTTGTTGGGTAACAAAATTCCACAAATATGCAAGACCAGACAGTCTCATCCATTGGTCACCAATCATAACATTGGTCCATGATGACAGATCATTTTTGTTAGTTTAAACTCATGCTATGATTGTGGTACAAAATCAAAGTTGTGGATAACTTGTTGAAAACTTTGATTACCCCTTGGAGCATATTCCCAATGACCACCATAAAATGTTACCAAAGAATACACAGTAGGTATTGTTTCAAATATTTCCTATAAATGTAAGCTACAAGCCCCCTCACTGTGACCTCAAGCTTGAGTCTGAGTGTAAAGCATTAGTCTAAGTGGTGATTTTTGAAGTGACTTGCTTAAATGGCTAAGCTAGTGCCCTGAAGTATCTATCACATGACATTCTCAGTAATCAAATACGAATAAAAGATTTGATAATTCCACACAGGAAAAGGAGATGGTATCTATACCTTGCCCTTAGTTGTGCTTGATGTCTTCTGTTACTGATATCACCATCTGTAAGATTGAAATAAATGTATCATGTTTAAAAACAACTTTGAAAAATAATGATGAAAAGATATGACAAAATTGTTTGTGTTCAAAGAGTGATATGTTATAATATGTATTCAGAGTCATTCTGATGACATAGGTTTCCATGTAATACTGGTGTAAGGAAATATGGGTGTTCCTTGAAAGAACCATATCTCTTCTACCAGCACTTCCGAGTGCATAATATTTCATGCTGAGTTTAAGAGATCATGTGTGGACTTTTCATCTTTTATTTCCAACTACCTCAATGTTATGTGATTTACATAAAAACTGCACCTAAAATTTTATATTTGAACCAAACTTAACCAAATATACATGGAAACCTACCAAAACCTGTAATACATGATCCCATTAAAATATGTAACACAGGATCCTATCAGAAAATTTGTAACACAGGGTCCTACCAAAATCTGTAACACAGGACCATAGCAAAGTCTGTATCACAGTAGATATTTAACAAAATCTAAAAATAAAGGATCCTACCAAAATCATTTCCAAAGGTCTGCAGCAAAGACTTATATATACATAAAGAAAAATAAGGTAGATAGTGTGCGATAGATGGTACTATTCTTACTTGAGTTATCTCTCCTCATCCTTGGTGGTGACAGAGCAAGCCCACTAAGGGAGGCTTTGATATCATCCACTGAGGCTGTAAGTTTTGTGCCGTCGACAGGAGCTGTGGGGGGTTTGATTTCGACATGGATCTTTTTCGTCCTGTCAACTTCCACATCCGAGTCAGAGTCTGATTCTGAGTAAAAAGCTTGGTGACGTGGCACTCACGTTGAGGAAAATTTTAAGTAAGCCACAAAAGTACTTAACAAATTCCAAGCCCCTATTTGATAAAAATATCGATATCACCGGTACTACTGATATTTTCAAACAAATCCATGCATACTTTTTATAGGCAATACCATTACACTTTAAAAAACTGAAGTGGATTTTTTTTAAAGCAAAACACAACTGACTTTTTACATTTTACATTTCAGTTTATTTACTTTTTGACAAAAGTCTTCCTGAGATGTAAGCGACAGTAGCAGTACTAACTTAGTTCATAATGTTGTGTAATCCAAAAATAAATCAAGTGAAATCAGTTTTTGATGCCTCAGCTCACATACAAATTATAGCCTTAGACAGTAAGACTTACTGCTTATCTTTCATTGTTTGTTTCACTACTTTACTATGTAACTCCACAGCCTACTGTGTTGTACTGTGTCTTTTTTTTTCCTAGGGGGAGGAGCAATTCATTTCGTTTAGCACAAGAACAACACTGCTATGATGGCGCAATCAATAACCAGAAGTAGCCGTCTATTTATGAAGCAAGACCAATAAAAAGTCAACAATCAATTTAACCTCCAGGATGAGAATCATAACGATAATTTCACTTGAGAAAATATGAATACAGGAAATAATAGCCACAGATGACTATCTTTGCATTTTAATTATCATTCATTGGGTTTTGTGATAATTAACAAGGCTGCAGGATTCTATTTGTGAGAGACAATATGATATCAAAAAGAAATATAAGGATTCAGAGGTAACTTTTTAAACATTTTTTCATAACTCTGTAATTCTACTATCAGTAAAGGGATTGTTGCCTTGGACTCCCCTGTAAGTTGAGGGGGTTGTAGAATATGCCCATGGTATTTTCTGTCTGGCCGAGGTGACTTAAGGGCAGACTTTGCACTGTATTTGAACCGTATTTGAAACCAAGCTTGAAATTGAGCAATATCTGAAACAGTACTTGGACTTTTGTAATCTAGATGACACTATATAACACATTGGTGATGGTACTTGATACCTTGGTGAAGAAATTATCAGCATTATCTTCAAAAACTCAAAATGCATATTCATGAGAACAATGATGATGCAGTATTAATTTCATATCCAACACCTATTTGCCCTTTTTTCCAATAGAGTGTAAAAATAGCAATCAATATTTTGTACCACAACAGACATACAGCTAGGCTACAATTTGCAGATATTATCTTCTGATAAAGAAATTTCATTCTGAGATTGTTTTCAGATTTAATAGTTGATAAGGATATCTTGTTCTTCAGATGGCTTTATGCTGAAGCCTTCTTCATCTACTTGCGGGGTGTTCTGCAAATGAAAAATAAGCGATAAAATTAGTAAAAACACTTTCCGGAAATATAATTGTTATGGCAAACAAACACTGGTAAGTGATATTCATGCTTTTGAAATTTTGTTTTGCAAAGAAATACAAATGCAAAAAATTATATAAATTGTTTTTTTTTTGGCACCAAGGAAAAATAATTTGATGACAGAAGCAAGAAAACCCTTCCAATTCAATGACTTGGAATAACCTTTGAAAGAATAGTTACGAGTAAGACACTTGTAATTATGACCAAAAAAATTCATAATACAGTCAATACAAGAGGTAATATCTTCATTCTTACATTTCAAAGTGATATTCACACAAAGAACAGACATAGACATGATGTCTCTGTAGCATGGTCTGTTAAACATTGAGGTTATAACGAGATGTGAAGAAATAAGTGGAAAAATGGAAATATTGAAACAGTACACCGATCGAACCAACATTCTGAATGAATACTGAACATATGGAAAACACAACATGGAAAATGTATGTAATCAGTAATGAGAAGAGACAAATTGAAAACAAGTGAACTTGAGTTGTGACTGAAGGCCTGTGATAGAAGAAATCTCTAACTCATTATTGCTATGAATAAAGTTCATCTGAATACATGACAGAGTCAAAACAACATCTATAAAAGCAAGCTCATGAATAGAATATCACATGGCAATGTGGACACAAGTTAACAAACAAAACACAAACTAGTTGTTAAAATGTATTTGGTTGGACTAGGGGATATACTACATTTTTCAAACTTTCAAACTTAAAAATTCAAAACTGGAATCTGAGATTCACACCCTAGCCAAAAATATGAAAACAATATTTGAACAACTTCAGGTCAACTAGATCCCTGCCCTTATTCCCTCCACAGGCATCTTCCAAACTTTCTAAACCTAAAATAAAGCACTAACTGCACTAAAATATTTCAAACCATGAACTTGTGGTAGGTGTTACATGGAAATATCCCCTCAAGGACAGTCAATGCTTTAGCTGAAGCCTACATATGCTTGGCTTTAACAAAAGATATCTTGATGACACAGTTACTTTTAACTTAGTCCAAGGTCTCATACATGTACCACCATCATAATTCTGCAAATACCCTGATACTTTGGCATGAAAAAATTTGGTTCACAGGATCATAGCTACATACTGATGAAAAAAACTCTATTGCCCATCCCTTTAGGTAAGAAAATATAAAACATAGAATACCACAAGGAGATTACTCTTATTTCATTAACTGCAACTTAAAGTGAGCACTTATAATGTTGTTGAAGGGAAATTATAGGTACCATTAGTTCTGTATTATGTGGGTAAATAGTATTGTCACTCCCACACATAAATAACATACTGGACACATTGTAGAGTTAGCTTGGACCAGCTGTAGATTGCAACTATCATTTGTGATTTCACTGGTTCCCCGGGCAAGTTCCATTTTACATACACAAAATATGCAAATTTATCTTTCCTCCTAAATGGACTTCCATTAGCAACACTACAAATACTACACAGAGCAGAAACAATTTAGCCAGACAGTGTTTTGTTCCATTACAAAAGAAATATGGCACAAGAAAAAAATTGAAATGCATTTGCAGGTGTGTATAGAGGTACAAACTTCATTTGATTTGCAATGAATCAGTCAGGGTCAAATGATTTTTCATTTGTCATGCATGAGAGCATTTCTCAATTTTGATTTTACTTCGAAAGCTGATTGGTTTGATTTGCTAAAGATTAAACACCTCCACCTATATAACCCTCTGGTTTTATAATCTAGAGGTGCCCATGACCTTTCTGAAGACCAATATTTGATATTTAATTAGATAGAGATTGGCTGCTCAGTTTTAAACTGATTGGTCGAAGTCAAGCAGGCCCTTTTTCAAGTTGCAGCTCCCTAGCTTGTTCCCCCTATGCCACTGCTTATGCTGAGCACCAGGCAAATTGGCAGTAGATTCCATTTTTAAAGTCTTTTGTATGACCTGGCCGGGAATTGAACTCCAGACCTCCAGGCTGGAAGTTGGATGCTCTAACCACACAGTCATGCAGTTAGTTCTAAAATTGAAGAGGACGTGCCTCTCCATACACCTCTTTCCCTTGCATATCTGTTCATATGGTAACTGACCTGTCTGACTTATAGCACAGTAGTGTAAACTCACACATTTTCACTGATAAATGCACAGACAGGTGAAGAACTTTCTTACTAACATTCTCAAAAATGAAATTAATGTACAACAAGGCAAACTAAAAAGGAAAATCACACATCAGACAGTTCAAGTTGATGAGGATGCATATCTACGTTATAGGTTGAACAACATTCAAAAAAATTTCATTGTGGATATCCCATGCAGTGAAGTGCAACATTCATACATGCATTTTGAATTGACCAATCATTTTCATGTTCTTACCACAACAGCTGTGTCTTTGAATGAACTCAATGAATGGCTACTGGCTGATCCAGATCTCTCAGGGCTCAGCTGATCCCATGAGAGGCAGAAGGGGAGTAGTAGGAGAAATACCAATGACTAATTATCTATTTTGATTCATTTAAATTACATCAACCAAATTGATAAAAATATCACAATGACAGCAAGATCACACCAGTCCACAAAAACTAATTAACCAAACAGATTCATTAATCACTGCAAACCTCACATACATTAGCAATAACATTATTCACCAGATACAGTTATCCCTAAACTAACTACACTAAGCCAACCTATATTAATACAATCATTAGCAATAACATCATTCACCAGATACAGTTATCCCCGAACAACTAACTACACTATGCCAACCTACATTTATAAAATCATTAGCAATAACATCATTCACCAGTTACAGTTGCCCCCAAACTAACCACACTAAGCCAACCTATATTAATACAATCATCAGCAATAACATCATTCACCAGATACAGTTATCCCCGAACAACTAACTACACTATGCCAACCTACATTTATAAAATCATTAGCAATAACATCATTCACCAGTTACAGTTGCCCCCAAACTAACCACACTAAGCCAACCTATATTAATACAATCATCAGCAATAACATCATTCACCAGATACAGTTATCCCCGAACAACTAACTACACTATGCCAACCTACATTTATACAATCATTAGCAACAACATCATTCACCAGTTAAAGTTGCCCCAAAACTAACTACACTTAGCCAACCTATATCAATACAATCATTAGCAATAACATCATTCACCAGTTACAGTTGCCCCCAAACTAACTACACTTAGCCAACCTATATCAATACAATCATTAGCAATAACATCATTCACCAGTTACAGTTGCCCCCAAACTAACTACACTTAGCCAACCTATATCAATACAATCATTAGCAATAACATTATTCACCAGATACAGTTATCCGAAAACTAACTGCACTAAGCCAACCTATATCAATACAATCATTAGCAATAACATCATTCACCAGATACAGTTATCCTCATACTAACTACACAATGCCAACCTATATTAATACAATCATTATCAATAATATTATTCATCAGTTACAGCACCCAAACAACCAACTTCAACTTAATTTATTAAGTTTAAGGATAAGTGAAACATTTACTGTTTCATCCAAATGGAGAAATACACTTATGATGGCTAATATGAGTGCACAGCAAATATTTCCTACATGCATGGACAGAGCATGTGATGTGTACCTCCTATCCATAGATTGTCCCCACCAACTGGGTCAAAAAAGGCGCACCAAGTGGCCGCCGTGAAGCTATAATTTGTATGACTTGATGATGATTCCGTAATATTTTAAACAAAAGTTTAACTTGAATGGGAAACAATACCACAATCCTGCAATACGTAAAGTGATTTTGACCTTACCTTGAAATATTTGAAAATATTTTGACTTTCTTGCAAAATCTGTCAATTTACTTGATCAAGTCCAAACTTTCACACACTCACACACAAAACCATAGCAGACAGGCACCTTGCTATGCCTTTTCTCACACATACAGTAGCAACAATGTACCATGCAGTATGCTGTGTCCACGTATAGAGTGTCAATGGTGCAGAGCCACAAAGGGCCACAAAGGGACATTAAATTTTGATGATGACATGCCAACCAGTACATAAAACCAATGGTACACATATACAGATGGTATCTGACCATACGAGGAGTTTGTTAGATAAGAGCTTCTTTCACAATTTTTAGCATTTCTTCATCTCATCAAGTTTTATGTGTGAAAAAGAAATTTTACAACGTTAATATTTTGGGGAAAATTTGTGAACTTCACAATCCAATTATTATAACATCAAATATGTCAAACAATGGATTATGATGCACAACTGCTTCCCCTTGCTGAGAGAAGAGAATGTTTTACCAAACTTTTTGACAAACAGTCCATAGGGAGACTAATTGTTAGAACCATCTGATCAAAACCCTAATTTGCTCTCCTGTGAGACACCTCAATGACTATTGTCAATATGATTATAATTAAACCCTTTAGATTAGCTATTGTACTAAAACCTGGCCAGAAAGCTACTGCTTCTAATTTGTGTATGTATGTATACAGTGTTTTTCAGCTCTATCAGTACAACTGAAGATGATCCTAATTTCAATCAAAAATATAAAGATTATACATAGATGATTCTGCAACTCCTTTTGTAGCCATGATTTTTTGTCAAGATGGACGACTGAGCATTACTGGGACGGCTCTGTCTACCAATAACAGAGTTTTGTAAAATCCTCAAGCAGTATTTTCTTCCCTTTAGAAAATGTTGCAATGCAGAAAGACAGACTCAGTGAGTGTATTTTAACTTACCATATCAGGTGAATCCCTAGTGGAAAGAAAAATGAAAAAAATTGAAATTTGAAAGGAGTGAAAGCCTGCTGACCTTATACATTTCATTAAAAAATATTTACCAGAGATGAACATAACATAATTCAAATACAGAAACATAATACAGGCATTTGACGGACTAGACAAAGGAAAGAAAAAACAGAAATGAAAAACAGAATTAGAGGGAATACAATCCTGGTGAAAGTTTTCACTGCCTTAAAATATTTATCAGAGTTATATATAACAACAACAAAATCCAAATATGGAAAAATAATAAAGGCATTTGATGGACTAAGCAATAGAGGGTAAAAACCAAAGAGGTGAAATATTGGATTAACAAGCTTCTCATTATTTGTAAAATTCATACGTATCATGTACCTCCTTGGAGTAATGTCAGCACATAAAATATTTCCTTATAATATCTTGTGAAGATTTGCTTCCCAGACCTTTTTTAAGATCAAATTTTCTTTGTCTTTATTCATAATATATTATCATTTAAGACTTGGGACATTTTGACAATATTTGAAGATTTCCATCCTTCATAAAAATATTCGGGAAGTTACAGTTTGTTTTGTGATTAGATGGGTGAGTTGCTTCTTATCCTTGGGATATCATGCTCAAAAGGAACAGAGCTCTCTAGGACACAGATAATACATACATACAGATGCATTAAACTACACACTATCACTATAGCACAGCCTTTCCAACTCTACAAATTGAAAAAATATTTTAGTACAAGCTAAACCATTAACACAAAGTTCAATTTTTAATTCTCACTTCAGCTGTATTGTATCATCTGCTCAAACCTCCTTTACCAGTCTGACACCTTCACAAACACCTCATACTAGATACAATTTACACTTATGCGCTTTGAGACTTCTTGTGTAAGGCGCTACATAAGAACTGTTATATTATTATTGTTGTTGTTGTTGTTGTTGTTGTTATTATTATTATTATTATGTGATGTAAGAGAAATGAGTTCAAAAAGCCCTAAAGACCTGATAAAACAGTACTCAAGATTCATCCTGGCAATACCACTAAAAAATGCAATGCCCCCTCACAAGCACCCATAACAATCATCTAATTCCTTGGGGTTTTTGGAAAGTACCCCCTCTATCAAAAACTACTCTAACTTGCATGTTACACATTCTGTCAGGAGAACAATATTATGATCACAAGCACTGCTGTAGTAATCAAAACAATCCTTTGGCAAGGAAAACATCTTCCAGGAAAAGAAAACAAGCAATTATGACCTCCTTTGAACGAGGCCAACATTTTAACTCACCTGGCTAAAAGACCACATTGGAAAATGATACATACACTTGTAAAAGGTGCTTGCCTTATAAGGAAAAACCCCACAAAGGTACTTCTGAGAAATCTTATGTTCCCTTTAACACGATTTCATGCTTTTCGTAGCCTTTTGAATACTACCCAATTATCAACTCAGGTGCAACTTTAAAAGGATTGCCATCAAGAGAAAAAACTGTCACTAACCCCATCTTTTAAGGGAAAATACAAGCCACCCACTCATTTTTGGAGAAATCTAGGTTGACATTTCGCACTCTTCTTTCAATTTTATAACTGCTCCAATAGAAATCACTGTTTTTATGATCCTTTCAAATTTGTCATGTTATAAAGTCAACTGTCAATCCAAGACTGTAAGAATGATAGGTACAGATACTGTCAGATACTCTTCTTAAAAGTTTATCACAATTTTAAGACATTTAACTTGAAAATAATTGCTACTAAAACTTCCTTTCAATATTAACAAATTATGAACTCACATTTAGCTCAAAGAGTTATCTAAAATGATACTTGCACCATCAATCTACATTTAATTCAATTCCAAGATATCGAAGGAAGGAATGTTCAGATCATTTTTCTTGTTTTAGTTTCAGTGTATTTTTATAAATTTAATTTGAAAGACATGTTTTTATAGTTTGTTTCAATATTTCCTTCATGAAATTTCTGGTCCTAATGACAGTTTTTTTCTTGGAGTAAGTAATATTCATGAGTTCCCTGGTTTACCTATGATGGCAAATTTAGTTCTTGACAAAACAAGTTTCAATGATTTTTACTTCCATGGAATGGTATTTTTAATTTGTTTCTTGTTAGATTTTTTAAGTAAAAAATTATGTCACTGAAAGAGTCTAAAATAATATTAAAAGGGGGGGGGGGGAGAGAGGCTCATAAGAAGTATGAAACAACCTAGTGGGCAATGTGATGGAATATTCCGGGTAAACTCACAAAGGCAAGTGAGTATTAAGGGGGGTTAACTCACGCAGGTAAAAGCAAGTTAAGGGAAGGGAGGGGGTTAACTCACCCAGGAGAATTTCCATCCTTGTCTTTCTTCTTTTTTGTCTTCTTTGCTTTTTTCTTCTTCAATTTTTCTGGTTCAGGTGCTGGTATATTTGACAGATCACATTCTTCAAATTCAATCACAGCTAAAGGAAGAAAACAGCACCACAAATTTGTTTCCCAATGATTCTTTATTAAAGGACTTTACTCATGCAATTTACAAAATTTCCCTCCTTTTCCAGAATGTCTTACTTTATCATTTTCATAATGCAAAAATCCCTTTTTGCCCAAAACATGTCTAACTGTTTGTTTACCAATGGTATTAAAAAATTTGGAAATGAAAAATTTTAACTATTGATATTCCTGGTTTAGAAAATCGGTCACGTCAGAGCAGCACTGTTATTTAGGTGACTTCTTCAAGTGCCACACACTAGCAGACAGTATTACTCAATAACATTTGAAGTAATTAACTGATACTGAATCTAGGATAAAAGAGAAAAACTGACTCTGTGCCAACACTACACTGAATCTTACTGCATGGGTAACGAGGTACTCCAGAAGTGATTAACTGTTGAAGATGTTCATATTACAACAAAAACACAATTCAAATAAATCTCTTCATTGGGGTTGAATCTTTAATTGTTGAAATAAAGCAGTTCTTCACATTACATGTCCCCATAACTTTATGGCATTCAATCAGATGCAATAAATGCCAACAGTAACATTAAAAACAGAATTTTACAACCTAATTACTTGAAACCACACAACTGCACTTAAACAGTTTGACTTCGAACTGAAAATAGAACTAAGGCTAGTACCTGGTTGTTCCTTCCCTGTCCCCTTAGCTTCAGCAAAAAGCTCAATCAGTTTGAGTTCTGACAGTTCTTCGCACTGCTCGTTAAATTCTGTGTGGACCTGTGCAAGACAAATTGAAGATTATGTAGAGGGAGCTATCAATTTAAAGAATGACACATGTCTGGGAGGCCTGGGGTAAATTGCTTTCAATGAAAAGACTTGTCTCATGGGGACAAAACTCTTGCTATGATTGAAAATTTGACAGTTGCTTCCAGTCCCCCTAAAAACCTTTGGTGCCTCATCCACTCCAACTTATGAATTATGAGCTTTTCAAGGTTGGGGTGAAACAAACTGTTGATGAAAGAAACTATTCCTATGGCCTCCAAGAATATGATTCCTGAAGATTGATGTACACACCCCAAGAGACAGAAAAAACCAACCTATTAGGAATAAAGGTTTCTACTGTCATTTCAAAAACAGGAGTGCTGTAGACATTAAAATGATGAGATGTTTTCAAGTTTATCTGATGTCTGAAGCAAGACAGCAGCAACAAGGTAAAATATGGTACACAATTACTTGAATCCCTACCCCAAATGATACGTCAAGGAATTACTTCTGTGTCTCCATAAGAAACACATGTAAAGGTAAACCAATATCTACACCCAAAGTCTCCATTCACCCTCAAAAAAAACTGTTTGCTCTCTCTCCCCTTGACAGTTACAGTAATAGGCAGTAAAGATTGTACTTCTACTCACGATTGCAACCCCCCACACAAATCTATGTAATTAGCCTCACCATAAACATGTCACAAGCATATCAGAGGAAACAAGGTGGTTCACAAGAAGTATTGCACCCCATTCCTACCCACATCACCCCTCCCCCCCCCCCCCCAAAAAAAAAATACATAAATAAAAGGGGGAGACAACTAAAAGCTAATGTTGAGGCAGTAAGCTCACAATTTCTCTGGTATTTTACATATTTTTCTGCATAATTCAGCATGCTGTCACATATCACTTGACCTAGTACAGGTATTACATCTGTTATTTGATGTACGTACATTTGAATTATTATCTTACCATATCTATACTCTGTTGACATTCATGTACTGCTCCAGAATAACTTTTAATAAATTCTTTCAATTTTCTTAAATGATCCTCTTCTATTGTTTGAAATTTCTGAAAGAAGACAAAAGACGTTGTTATCAATAGGAAACCACTCCGTAACGACCAGGGAGGAGGAGAGACAATGGGGCCTACAGTCAAGCCCCCTGTACATCCACAGATAAGTGCTACAGGCAAAAATTTAAAGGGAAACAAGCTTCACCCAAGAAAATAATAATTCTCTCAAAGTTTATATTCTGGCCTTGCCTCGTATCTAAATAAAAGGTACTTTTCTTGCATCTCCCCTGATATCCTGCAAGTCATAGCCAACACACTTACCCTACAGTCTAAGAGATGTATTTTGACTATACATGTCATTGCTGACCATTGCTGACCCTTCAAAAGTCAGTCTCTGACTGGCCTGCATGGCCTCTGCTAAAATTCTATGCCCAAAGAATGTGAGGCCAGTGCAAGGTATAACATAATGAGGGCCATAAAGAGGCCATCAAAATGAGCCTTAAACCTGATCTCATCTCATGGCTGTGCCTCAATATCTCTAATGGTGTAGGAAATTTTGTATCTGAGTAAAATGAAACCTCCAACTAGATACCACAGTTTTCATATAATAGCCCTGTGTTTCACGTGTTAATTTCATTTTCTAGCTTACTAAATATTTCCCAAATCTACCTTTTGGTTGCAAATATTAGTCTGCAGGAAAATGCAAGGCATTCGTGAGAGAAATTGTAATTACCAAACACCTTCATCGTTAGCAAAGGTACCTTTTGTGATGAGAAAAGCTCACACAAGTTTTGAAAGATCTCTTTACAATTTCAGAAATGAAAATCTTGGTACCCCCCTTTTAGTCAATATTCAGTTCTACTTTTCAGTTATTCAGTTGGCTTTTATTAAAAGAAATTTATACTCCTGCCCCAGGAGTGTTAAAGCTAATGCCTATCTCACACTTGTTAGGCCTTTTTTGGAGTATCCATCTTCTGTTTGGGTTCCCTACACCATTTCCCTATCCAATAAAGTTGAGCAAATTCAACGTAGGGCTGCTAGGTTTGTTTATAATGACTATTCCACCCATAGTAGTGTGACTGAAATGTTAAATGACCTAGGGTGGGATAGTCTCATAAACAGGCGTACTGCCAGCAGGCTAGCAATTCTTCACAAAGCCAGACTGGGCCTCCTAGCCTTGCCAATCAACAACCTGCAACCGGTCCGGCGGCCCTCCAGGCATCACCATTCTAATAGCTTTACAAATATACCAACCAATAAGGACTGCTACAAATACAGTTTCTTTCCTCGGACCGTCAGAGACTGGAACCTACTCCCCCAGAACATTACAGATCTCGAGGACCCCAAGCAGTTCAAGAGCGCAGCCTTGAGTGTCCTCAGACGGGACGACTAACTACATGCGCACACTCAACCCTGCACGTTTGACTCCACCAGGAGTGTTATGCAGTACTCTTCCAGATCCAGATCTTCCAGATCCAGATCTACATTAGTCTTAGCCAGGGTTCCATTGATTTGTCAGTGTAGTGTGCAAATACCAAGGCATGTCATCAACGACCCTCACAACCCTCATAGCTGCACCACTACAGGGGAGAAGCCGCCTTTCAGAAAGTTCTGCTTGCAACATTTGGTCTCGTCTTTCATCAAAAGACAAGATCAAAAGTGTTATTTTTTATGTTGCAACAATGTATACCCCCATGAATCTTGGGACATTTTCTATGGGACATTTTCTACATTTTTCAGTAAATTTTGTGCTGGCCAAATGTCTGGAGGACTTGCTCTTTTGGGGTGAGCCAGTGCTGACAAGCATAGCTAGAATCCTGGTCCAAGCTATTACACTGACTGCAGGGTCTAGTGGTTAGAGCATCCCACCTGCGGGAGGGAGGTCTGGAGTTTGGCTCCAGGCTGAGCGATACCAAAGATTTTAAAATTGTAATCTCCGGTCATTGTGCTCAGCATGGGCAATGGAGTAGGGAAAGCCAGTGATCCACAACTGGTAAAAAAACACTGGCCATCCTGACTTAAAACAAATTGGTTGAAAACTGAGCCATAAAACCTCATCTAACAAACCAAGCTATTACAAACATTTCTTATAACTAATTTACATCCCAATGATTGAGATTTCTCTTACCTGACAAGTGTCTGTCATTTTCTTTTGAAATTCTTCCCTCAAATTAGCATATTTATCAATCAGCGCCTTGTATTCTTCAACTGAAAAGAGGGCAGGTTATTCGTTAAAAAAGCAAACAGTTCACACCACCAGCTAAGCATGGTTGTTTCACTAAATCACAAAATTATTATCTAATTAATAGAAAAGTGGACTGTTTTGTTCCAAAGCTCTTTCTGAATTCCTCCAGATTCTATGACGAAAAGCAAAACCAAAACCGGCAAAACCAAACTTATACTTACAGAGGAGTTCTGCTTCCCAAGGAAACCATATCCACCAAAGGACAACATTTTCTTCCAAAGCATTTGCTATCTCTGCACACTTGACCCGTTGGATGTTTTCTAATGAAATATTTAGTGAACCTATTCAACATTCATTACTGATTGAACCTTTTTGTCACAGAAAAAGTTCAATTCAACTCTAAAAAGTTTTTCAAGATTCTAATTCTGCCTTCCCACTTCTCTGCTAACTTTCATAGAAGGTGTCACATATATACCCCTCTTGTGATGTTCATACCTAACACCTTGACACAATTGCACAATTCATACAGTTTCTCAATATCCATAAACCCACACTGAAATTGTCCTGACTGTGGATTGGTTTTGATAAATGAATATTCATTTCACAACAATTATAGTAATATAATATTGTTCAGTGACCAACATACTTTAACACAGTTGGTCAATGGGATTTCTTCATCGCGTGAGCTCAAAGACAAATGAAATGCACACTAAATTTCCCATGACTGGGGGGTTGTAATGGGAATAGTTAAATGCAAACAGTTCTAACAAAGTTTAAAAAAGAATTCTTGCTAACATTAACAGACAATGGTATTGTGACAGCAGCCAATAAATAAAGGTAGGGAAATGAATTCTCTGTTTGCTAAAAGCCAAATTCTGTATCCTCTCCCACTCCACCAAGAAGCCCCCTATTCTTCCCCCCACCGCTGGAGATGCGGTTGGGTAGGCACCCCTAGGGATTGAAGAAACCCTGAACTCTACCTAAACCAATACCCTGGAAAGAATTTCTAGGTCGAGAGGGGGCTTAAAAATTCATAGGAGGTTGTCTAGATCTATGAGAGGAAGGCTGAAATGATGGTCGGCAACTCCAGTGTGAGTCGCTACTAGGAGAGTGAGAGTGACGACCAGGGGAACATCTCGAAGCCGAACGGGAGGACGTAAGGTTGGCTTTCTGGAGGTCCTTCTTTCTCTTAGCTTGGGATTGAAGAAGATATCTGAACTGTCTGGCAAAGAGCAAATAGGAGGTAAGGAGGGGGGGATGTAGATTGTGTTTCGTAATGTCATTGTGCACAAACTTCCTTTGAAATGGTGCAGCACCAAAACATTGTAAGTTCCTTAACTAATTTTACAAAACAAATACTTTTGTGTCTACTCATGGGAACAGGAGTAATGCAAATCCACTGAGTGGTAAGGCAACCCCTTTGCACTCCAATCTCTTTGCACTCCAATCTCTCTGCACTCCACTCCCTCTGCAACCCCTGTAAGTCTTTCAAGTATTTATATGTGAAACTATCCTTGTAAAATAATCCTGCTAGCAGTCTGTAAGAATCAACACTTACTTGCTTTCTTGTTTTTGGCTTCTGCTTTCTCTAAATCCTTGCCTGTGATACCTTCTTTCTTAAGTTTTTCATATTCTATACACCTTGCATGATAAGCTTCTTTAGCCTTAATGAGAAGATAAAAATAGAGAAGAAAATGAAAACTAAAAGAAATATGATAACTTCATTATGGCAAACAGGAAATTGGAACGTAAACTTTGAGGAAGCATAACTGTTAATAAAAAGTAAAATATCAACAAAACAGAAATGAGTCAAATAACAAACAGAAAGAAAATGAAAGATCACCATTGACCACACCTTTCATGTCATGTGATATTAGATCACACGTTTAAAGAGCATTTGTGAGACATTTCAAGGAATAATTTACGCAAAAACAATTTATTTTGATTGTAATGAAAGAAGAAGTGAACGCTAGTCACATAATCTATGTTTACAGGGGAGTTTTAGTAAAATTTTAATTCTCAAATGTGAAATAGGAACTAAAACTATACAATTTGGTCAAACTTCCATTCAAATATGTCATCTATTTTCAAAGATACCAACACATGAAGTTTATAGATTTGTGTTCCAAAGTAAACTAAAGGAAAGTATTAAACAGGTTATCAATTTCTCACGTTGACAAGAACTGCTGTTTCTATTTTTTTCTTTCTTTCAGTCTGTTGCACTGACCATGACATTCATGGGGAATGCAAAACTTGTAGAGTTCTCACACCACTTATGATAGCACATTTTAATAACATGGGATTGCTGAGGAGAACTGTGGTTGTAACTTTAAAAAAGAAATAAAATACTGCCCATTCATTTTAGGATATGATGTCATATGTGTTTGCTTCAAGTTCACGTTTTGTTGAAAATATTGTACCTTTAACAAATTGCACCTTGAGACTCACACATCGGATTGCAATGCAAATTTCAAGAGGAATTTAAGAATCCCTCTAACATATCAAAACTTGATTTGACCTGGGATCCTTCTTTTACACAATTCTGCTCACAAAACTTGGATATCTTTAAATTCCAATGACTCACCCTTGCTACTAGCTCTGTTGTGGTTTGAAGATTTGTAACAACGTCGGCAGTAGTTTGTACATCACCTTTGACCTTCAATTAGAAAAGGAAGGTAAACAGTAAAAGCAATGATGATAAATGCTTCAGATGATGCTGATTACTAAAAAGTCGTCCCAGGTAATGGATTGTAGATTCTCCATAACTGTAAAAAGTGTTTCCTTAATTCAGGAAATTGTTTTGTCTTTGTTACGTCACCCATAGCAGGTGGAAATACTATTGAAGTGCTAATGCTTTTTCCAAGAATATTAAGCCAATAAGTTCGGGTAACAGCAATTGATGGTTACTTTCATACCACACAGATACCTGAACTTTCTTTATGTGTGTCCAAACTTTTTCTTCCTCGCATTAAACCTGATGAAAACATTATACTCTAATGACCAAGTAGGTATGATCTATTTCAATGGCTACTCAGAAGAGATTGGAAAAGAAGAATACACATCCTATTGCTAACTAACATTCTGATGTGCTTTAAGTTTTTTACATTACTACATCATGTGTCTGAGCACACACAAAGAAGATTAAAGCATGACTTGGGACAACCTCTTATTCAAGTTTAAGCCCATGCCACATGCCAAAAAAGAGACAAAGCAGTGGTGAACCAGAAGGGAGGGGCAGAGGTGATAGCTTCTCAGTCAAACACATTGTTCCTAGTCCCCCCCCCCCCTTCCAGGTGAAATTCAAAGGTAAAACAATACATTGCGTGTAGTGTGTTTGAGACAAAAACTTCAACACCAAGTCTTAAAGGTACTGTATAGATTTGGGATTTTCGTATTTAGCAAGAGACTGGGAAGTGCCATTTCCTACAATCTGAGAGTCAGTTTAGTCACAAAGTTTCTGTATTATATAGGCTACAATCTGGCACAAAGAAACAACTATTGCAGAGAAATGTGAATACAGCTAATAATTTTCAACAGTTTTTCCATGAAAGTATCATGTCAAATGTTAATTTATGTGATGACCTCACAGCTCATTCATCAATTATTATTGCTGGGTTTCATCCAAAGGCTGTGGCACATCTTATCTGTTAATTTTCTGAACATTTCACAATTTGCTCTTTGTTATTGCTGAAGTGAAATTTTTTATTGCAAATGAAGGCTCAAAATAACAACTGAATAGATTCTACTAACAAGTCTGAGAAATGACATTTCTGATTGTCTGAAGTAAGGGTCACAATTTTTAACAATTTTCTCCACCCTGCGTCCAAACTATGGTGGCGCTTCCCGTAGATAGCGTCTCTTCTCTGTACTCCACCAGTTTCCCCCACCCTCAGCCCCCAACTAAATACTAGCTCCCCACACTCAGTCCCTCAAAATGAAAAAGTCTTGTTATGTCACTGCTCCAAAGGAAAGATTTAAAACTTTTACAAAACCAGTGGAGGGATGGGACAAGATATGAAACTGAAGGTCTGGTGTAACTTTCTCTCAAACTGGTCATCAAAATAAACATTGAACTCCACAAGCTATATGATTCTGAATGATAAACCATTTCAAGAGACACTTCAAAAATGGACAAAGGGCCATTGTGAAAACCAGGAAACATTAAAACTCAAGTCCAGGATATTATGAATGGTCACTTGACCTAGAAAATTTTAGACATGAAAAAACATGCCCCTGTAAAGTCTGTCTCTATTCAAAGAACCTTTCAGGTTAAAAGAGAATAAAATATTCATGACAAAGCTTGAAAAAAGAAGTGAGAGTTATGTAACTTTTTCTTTTTCACACAACTTATGAAGCATTTCAAGTTACAAACATTGACCCAGATACTACATCCAAAGCAAAGACAACAAGATTATTTGTCCCCTGGTGGTCCCCCTTCAGAGAGATATAAAACTGACTTAGACAGTTCTGCCATTTGATCTTGTGGAAAATCTTTGGTATGCGACATTTACAGAAAGTGAAACTTATGGCCAAAAATTCCAGGCACCTTTAGAAGCAGGATTCAAACTTATGCATTATAATATTTGCACTGACAAGTCAAACCATTCTATCACCTGAAGGAACATTGGACAGCTTAAGTCATAATTCTTAATAAAATGGTAGAATTAAACAAAACTGGAACAATTTAGTTTTGAATGCAGTTATGTCCCAAATGCCCCTCTAGGCTTCTGAATATTCATTGACAGACAAGTGTGGTATTGGCATGGCAACATAACTATCTCATTTCTAAGGTACACAAAATGGGTTCTGCAGACAGAAATTAAAGAAATAAAATGTTACTACTGTCCATTTTTTTATTATGCATTTTCTTAGTTTTTTTTATCCTAGATAAAATTTAACTTTTCAATGTTTGGTGTATGGACCACAAAGATGACTCATGTATCATCTGTTGAGTTCTATGAATACAAATGTCAAATATTTTCAGGAAGTTCTGAACTTCTCTGTATGCGGAAGTAGTTTAAAAGCATATTACCCTGTGAAAAATGTCAAAAAACATGATTTCACACCATGACTTCAGAGAAGTGTTAATCTCTTAACATTCAGATGAGGTTCATTCTTTTATCAACTCAGAAACTCTCCCAGTGACAGTGTCAGCATCATACCCTACATTACCAATCTGCCAATCTCTATAATACCATACACAGCCTTTACTACCAATCTCGTGAGTATCTCTACAGTTGGACCCACCCTACACTTTAACCATATCAGGGCTGCCCAGGGGTCTTCTAGGCAAGATCTAACTAACTGACCAATTACAAAAAATATGACAACAACTTTCTGATAAAATTATTTACACAGTAGCCAACTTTGTGGGTCTGCAGAGCAACTAGAAATGATGTTTATACATGACATACATACTTGGTTCTGTCATAGATTTCTAATGAACCATTGCAATGAACCATCTGGCTTAAGAGGGGAAATTGCAGTCACCCCAATTTGAATTTACTAAAGTAGTTCATGATAAGGAGCATGTGACGATACTTCCATCACTGAAGTGTGAAAGCTTTAAAAGGAGAAGCTATTTGGTTTACTTGGAATAAATGCAATATTTAATTATTGTAAAATCATTAACATACTTGGAAGAAAAATCAGAAGAAATTTGTGACCTTTAGCTGTCATTTCACGAAAAACTCAGTGGGAAACTGAAATGCCCTTTAAATGCCACTAGTTATGTAATGGTATGTCTTTCCTAGACATATTTGTTTCTCTGCAGCAAACACTTTCTTTAACTAAACATACATGATACTATCAGAAAACTTTAAATAAAAAACTTAAACCCTTTGACCATAATCATCTTCAACTTTCATACATGCAAGGATAACATGCAAAGAGGATATTACTTCCAAGTGACATTTTAAGACAGGTAGTGGCGGAACTCCCAACTTCCTCTTTAAAGGAAGCTATACAAAAAAGAAATAGACCTTGACGTCCCAACTGAGCTACTTAGCACATTTGCTGAATCTAAAAGCCAGGAATTCACAGAATAGTTCACAATGCAAACATTTTATCAAGATTCTCAAGGGTAAAGGAAATATTTCGAATTTCCTTTGTGCTGCCTAACAAAGGTTTTATAAAAGGGTACTTGTAATTTCATTAATTTGAATATGTATACATGTTATTTATTCATGTGTGGCTGTAATGAATTACATGACAGTGTTTTTACTTTTGAATTGTTACAATGATATTGAATTACACAGTACTTTACTTAAAATATTTATCAGACATGTAAAAAAGTTTGAAACATTTAGTTCACCTTTCCTTGTAGGGGCAGGGGAAGGGGTGTACTTGCCATTTCAGGGAAACTGAAGCAACAGCACCACAGTACCTTTAAAAGTTTGTTGAAAAATATTCAACACAAAAACAGGCAGGACATGCAGAAAATTTATGGTTTTTTAAAGAAAATTTGACATTTATAGAATAGAAAATTGGGAAATTTGGTGTTTTTACCTAAAGAAAACTTCAATGTTATATTCTATTAAGGAAAATTCAATACATCTGTTCTGCTTCACAGCAGCATCATGCAACATCATGCAATAATTACTGCAACTGGCTACCATCAGGGACTATGTACTCAATCTATACACTACAGTTGTAGAACATAATTGGAAAAATTTCCCAGACAGAGGGGCTGGCTTTCCTTAAGGGCACTGACTGCTGTCCTGCACAATCATTGAAAAAGAGGCCATAGGGTACATGTTACAGCAATTTGAAGTCCTACAATCCTTGAGACCACAAACTCTTGAGATGAGTAGCCTTTCATGAATTAACTATCCTCTTCTTCACTGAAAGGGTTGCTAGATTTTTTTTGAGTCAATGACTCAAATTTGGCATTTAATATGGTTCAATATTCCAAACCTAAATTCATTAGCATTAAAACTTATACTGCCTAAAAATCAAATTCATGGCATTTAAACCTATTCAAAAATCAAAACTGGCAACCCTACAGTGATTTCACTGAACAGTGGAGATCATGCTAGTCTAACTATACTCCATGGATTTAAGGGGGCCTATACTCAATGGATTTTAGGGGGCTGAAGAAATACAGTGGGGAAATGCCTTTATATCCAGGAATTTGATTTGGGAATACCAGCTGTTATTAATGACAACTTTAAAATCTACAGCACAAGCACAAGACCAGGGGTGCCAAACCTCCCAGAAGTCATATACTATGTATGATACGGGATGTAAAAGGCATGCTTTCAGGTAATGTTGTGGCACTTCTGTAGCCAACCCGAATGAGACTTGTACTCATCTAATTTTACCAGTCATTTTTCAATAACACTTTTTTAATTGCCTGTCTCTGGAGAAATCCCTTAGCATTAAGTTTGGGACATCTCAAAGACAGCCAGATATATTGCCAGCTTGGTGTGCAGGTGGGGGGGGAGTGAGAAAAACTCTTACCACTTTATGTTTTTTGTGCTGATCTTCTCCATACTTCTGTACCTCTTTCAGGACATCCTGTAGCTTTGTTACCAGTTTTTGATGAGAAGCTGCCAACTTCTCTGTTGCATTCTTTAACACTTGCCATAGGGGAGAAAATGTCCTACAAATTAGCAACAGAAAAAAAAAGGAAGTTAATTTTCTGCTCCAAGGTGTTAACTAAAAGCACATAAAAGATATAGATACTATGCTCTTTACTGATAAAAATTTCTAATTAATTATGAAGATGTTGACTCAGACATGAAAAAGGACATGCTGTATTACTTCCTCTAGTTGACAAGTCTCACCTTTTCATCAAACTCTTCTCAGCATAATGGACACTCATACCACCATACTACTGTAGCTAGCAAAAGTTTACAAATCTAGAGGGGTACTGTACCAGATCAACAAAAATACAGGAATGAAACATGGAAAATTTTGGAAATTGATAAACATATGGACAGAGAAAAAATGCATTGTACTCTTTTGGACAGGTAAGCAGGGAAGATGACTACTTTTTGTGTCCTCTTTCAGAGATCACCAAGATTCACAGTGCTAATATTACAAGCTTGCCAAGGACTTACTGCAGGTAATGAAGGATAACATGTACATGGGATGTAAGGTGGGGCCAAGAAGATTTATTACATTTATGGTGGAAAAAGTTTGTCAGGGTGATCTGAAAGTGCAACGTGAATTCAGCACCTTGGCAGCATTCAGATAGATGTGGGTATGCAAAGATATCTAACTTTACAAGGTGGACAAACACGTCAGTCCAAATAAACAAATTTTTGTACCAAGAATGCACTGCTTAAATTGCAATGCAGGGAGAGGGAGCCTAGATATTTCAATAGCAGGGACAGGAAGCCTAGAAATGTCAATAACTAATTGCAAAAAAAAAAAGCTGGAAAACAATTCCCCCACCTCCCAGAAGTTTGAAGTATTCACAAGGGACAAAGCTTATTTGTAGCTACGTCTAAGTTGCATGAACATTACTTGTCGTCACAGCATCCATTTGTAGTTTAGCCCGCATTTCACCTAAAACTAGAAGTAGGTCATCCTCATTAGTCTGAAGCATAATGCAAGGAGGTTTTCCCCTAGATATACCAATTTATATTTGAACAAAAAACACAACTGCAAAGTTTTACTCTCCAAATGGACAGGAATGATAAAGAAACAGTAAGAGAAGCAATGCAACAATCTTTACCCCACATTAGTACTGTTACTTGCTGTCTTGGCTAGTTTTATGATGCTTTTTGAATATGTCTCCTCAATGATGGCTCTGAAAGAAAAGATTACATTCCATTTTCATAATTAAAAGGCTTTAAAGCTTTATAAAAATCACTGTTTAAAAAGTACTATCAAGATGTATCTCTACAAAAGCAACCACCATCAAACTCAAAAGACTAAACTATTGAGCAAATTCACTGTTTCCACTTAGGACAGTTCACACTTCACAAATTGACCCCATATGAAAAAGATAGATGTGGGCCATATTTACTTACCATAATATCACATGCTGTTTGCTTTCATGTTATGGTAGCAACACAATTTGATACATTACCCAATCCCAATAACTTCAAAACAAAAGCTTCATGAATATTTGCAAAATCAAAACAACCCCCCTCCCTTAAAAAAGCATGCGTGAGATAAATGGAATCACATCTATGCCAACTTGTTTTACTACTGGCTTAAGAGAGACAGGAGACAACCCTTGCATGAACAGCATGGTGGATGTTTATATGGTCTTCCGGAGGAAACATTAAATAATTTCCATCCGATGGAGTTCTACTCAGAACTCCTTATCCATATATAAGTGAAGCCAGTTTCCCAATTAGCATCCCAAATGACAATAAGGACTTCCTCAATTGGCTTGGTGACAGGCTGTAACAAGACATATTTAGGGCAAATTTCAAACCGTTTTGGAGACAATCTCTTCCAAAGACGAGAAAGGCAAAGTGATTAAATCTTTCAGAGTGCAAAGCTCTGCTGCTGCCTGACAGACATATTGCTAGTAATAAAGTCGCCTATGGCAGGATATACATCTTCAAGTTTCCATGGTAATATGCGAACAACCAAGGTAAATGATCATCTTGTTTTGACCGCTGCTTAAAGTGTGAGGTCTTTCAAAGGGCTTCTGGGCTTTCCAAAGGTATCCAAATTTACAAAACCATAAACAACTTAAATTAACAGGTGAGTAGTTGAATCACCTCAATAGTACACGGACAGAAAAATTACTCTTGACACAACTTGGGGAAAAGCGATGTGATTCCTGATAAATTAAAGATCGACATTCCACCAATATACATAACAGCACAATACATGATACCTTTCTCTTAAAAAGTCAGCCAGTTCCTTTGTAGATGTTTGGCCATGTTTCATGTTATGGTACAGACATGCAAACCCTTGGTTCTTCTCCCCCTATGAATAAAAGCAGAAATATTAATGAGCGGTAAGAGGTTAGGTTTATCTACAATCACACAAAGCCATTACAAGGCTTGGAAGCTTCCTTTTGTTTCATTTCATCCCATTTACTATTTTTTCACTTTACCACTGAGAAGATAACTTTTACAAAGGAATAAGTTAGTTAGTTAGATAGTTAGAGTTTTACAGCCCAGTTTCCAACCCATTGGTTCAAGTCGAGCCGGCCACAGCCTTTTTCCAGTTGAGGCTCATTGGCTTGTTTTCCCTACTCCATTGCTTATGCAAAGCATCACACACAACAGCAGTAAGTTCCATTTTTAGAGTCTTTGGTATGACTCGATCTGGGAATAGAACCTGAGCCTTCCAATTGCAAGGCGGATGCTCTTACCGATAGACCAAACATGCAGTCTACATAAAGCAAAAGGAAGTACAAAGAAAACCCCAGAGGGATGGAGAGACATGCAACAGCTATATGAGAAGAGAAAAAACAAAACAATACCCAGCAAACAAACAAACTGCTTCTGCAGTACTTAACAGATAAAAGTTGGAACCAATTATGTCACAATATAACTTTTAAAGAGAACATGAAGAAACTTAGGAAGTGTCTTCTGGTATTTCTTCAAATTTATGTGTGGCTTATTTCAAACATGTGGTATTGTTGAACTAAATATGGTATAAATAGTGCTTGACAATATCCCCTTATACTGGGCATGGGCCTGTTTGGTTGTACTCAAACAGGATGTCAGTGCTACTGCATACATATTGAAAAAAGTTTTGAAGGCACTGACTAAACTGTAAGGTTTTAGGTGGAGGCATAAAACCTTTCATGACTGACTTCATCAATGCCCTCTGACACTTTATGGTCATATCAAACAAGATATCTCTAGTTACAGCAGTTAGTTACTTAGATGGAGTGTTACGGCCCAGTATCCAACCTATCGGTTTAAGTTGAGCCAGTAACCGCCCTTTTTCCAGTTGTGGCTCACTGGCTGGATATATCTCCTGAATTTCCCACTTATACTTATCTATCACCCCCACCCCTATGTGTGATCATGATACATTTCCCCAACTACAGAAAATCCAGGATATTCACAATCTTCTACAGTACCATACTGTACCTCCACAGTAACCACACCCATACACCTAAAGTATAGAAGTCATATACAGTCACAAACTATCATATGACACATATTAGGGACAGCTTTATAGCAACAAATTCAAATATACATGCAGAATTGTTTAAAAGTTTGGAGAATGACTGGATACTGGACTTTGAACCATTCTAGAGGGCTGCAGGATATTAATCAGAATGCTCAGTCCCACAAGAGACAAAAATAAACATCTCTTTATTGAATTGCAATCTGCTCAGTTCATGTGTACTAATATGCAGTGTCATATAAAACAACACTTTACAAGTACAAGTATTGTGGTATCCATGTTATGTATAATATATAAAACAAGGTGATAAAACACTTTATACCAAGCTTTGATCTTCACTGAATCAATACACTGACATAAGTACAACACATCATTTTATAATCGCTATCCACAAGTTAAGGGCTCAAAACAAGATTCAAAAAGCACAGAGTCAGTATGAGCAGAATGGGTACAAGCAGATACTGTATTCTAATAGGGCATTTTTTAGAGGCACCACAGCCATGGCTATTGGTGCCCTTGGTATTTTGAGCCCTGAAAGTTTAAACATTTCAAATACAATAAAACTCTTCTTTCAGTTGTTTTATAACAATGCCTTAGGAAACCATGGATGGATTGATGTTGAAAGCTGGGAGACATCTTCGAAGGTTATTTAGGTATACAGAAAAAAAATCCTTATCTTGAACATGGATTGAAAACATAATGAAAATGTAATGCCAGTCCCAGCAAAATAGGACATTATACAGCCTAGTAAAAATGTTTCACTCCTCTAAAGCAGACCTTCTACAAGATTTTAGCTACTTTATCCCCCCCCCCGCACTCAAGCAGAATGAATCTCTCATACTGCTAGGTCCCAAACATCTTCACAGCCACTTCCTACCCATCCAACAAATGTTTAATGAATCCTGGCAAAGATCCTCTATATCTCATCGAAACCATAGGACTTTATACAAAATTTTGCATATAGTTTAAAATTTGATTCAATATTTTACAAATGTAATCATCCTGTACCACATATTGGTGAGTTCTTCTGAAATGCTACTGTAAGTGTGAAGTCTTCAGTCAAAAATACAGTAATTGATCCCATTGTTCCCATTGTTCAACTCATTATCATCAAAAGTGGTATAAATCATCTTAATAACAAGAAATTTTAAGAACACTTCCATTTGCTACCATCATGATGTGTTTATTATGTCAGTGTATTACAGTGTAAATGTGTGTACAGTACCTTAATTTTCAAAAATCATTTTTCTTTAATGTCCAACACTTAAAAACAAAATATTAAATATCTAAAGTAACTTCCTACACCAAATGACAAAGAAATACAGAAAGTTCTCACATGACCTCACAGACGCTTTCCACATGGAGTACTTCAGCCATGTCCGAGGGCAACCGCGGTATCTATGAACAGGCTTGACATCAAACATGGCGATTGCTAACGCATATATATTTGTGACGTCAGTGAGAACTATTTATACTTATGATAATGTACAAAATACAAAATTATCAGAAAGCAAAAGTAAACACTTGCCATACATAACCTACAGTGACATTAGCACATTGAAATATTTGCCTCTCAACCCCTGCCTATTGGTAAATAGTAATCATGTAATGTAAGAAATATTATACAGTACAGTATAATCATGAACTTGCCAGTGAAATTCTCTTTATCAAAAACCCCTAGTTCAAATGATAATTGATTACTCTGAGCTCTCTGTCAACAAAGTCCCATGTTGCCCTTTTCTATCTTTCCCAAAGCGTCTGTATTGCATAAAATTTCAACTTTTGACTGATCAATACACCTCCATTGGGGAATGCAGTTTGCTGATCCGAATACTGTATGTACTAAATAAATTAGGTTATAAATATGTACAAATATGCCTGTACAAAAAGAAGTATACTAAGCTCAATACAAGTTGCACACTGTGCTGGATGGCACTGTCCAATTTGATGTGATGAATTTGAAGTGTGAGGACGGTATGATTAAACAAATTTATATAAATGCAATGCAGGCTAATATTTTAAAAAACATCACTTCATAAAATATTTATGCTGCAATTGGTAAAGTGAAAGGCAAAACCAGCATAAAATATGTTTGCCTTCATCAGCTTGTACACAGAAACTGAGTGTCTTGTTTTGTATTTGAGCCCTTTTGCTGCACAGGTCAGTAAATAAACAAGTTTACACTAAATTGAATACTGCATTCAATGTCCCTTCTTTTGATTGAAGAGCTTTTTAACAGACCTGAGCCATTTCAGGTGTTGAATTTTGAGGCATGTAAGTGCCATTGCACACAACCACTCACCTCAAATTAATGTGAGAAGAGCAATTATTTCCACACCTAGACAAAGAACAGGAACTCAGCTAGATCTCTTAAAGCAATTAAAAACAGCATACCCATTAGAGAAAATGCCCATTAGCCAGAATGGTTAAAAACTCCAATCACAAATAGTCCTTAAATTGTGCAACTCAACTTCATGGTAGTCCTCAAAGTCATCTAAACTCCAGAAAACTTGTATTACTAAAAGTCACCCATGCATGGCACACTACAAATCTGTGTTGAGCCTTAGTGGGTGGAAGAGCCTAGCCCCACAAATCAATAAGGTGACCCGGCCCTTGCTCCCCATGTCAACATCGCCAAGTGGGGTAAAAGTAGGAAATAGGGAATACCTGTCATGCTAAGGAGTATATAATTTGTAGCACACCTGGAAATCTTAAAACTATAAGCCTGCCATCCTTTTTCCAATATTCTGTAATTGCACAGAGTAGTGTAGAATTAAGCCATACTAGTTCAAAGGCAAAGTCTGTAAATTTACGTCAAGAAAGTAAAGACAGAGAACTTGAAATTTTTTCTTGAAATCAAGAAATAATCCCGGAAGCTCCATCCTTTGGGAATACCGGAAGCCATCCACATGCAGTACTCTCCTCCTCAACAATATGAAACCCCAGTTACATTTTGTGGGTAAGAAATGGTTACAAAAATGTGGAGGCTGTGATGATACACATTACAAGTCAACATGTCTAATTAATACATCTGATGAGATTGAAATATGAATATTTCTCAACTCCTGTAAGAGATCAGGATGGGAAATAGATTTAAGCTCATGAAGCTCTCTTTTGACTAATTAACAAATATTTGCCTTCAAAACACTAAAGCACAATTCATTGTGTATAGGTTTACATGTTTCATGTTTCTTCTCTTGGCTCTCACTCAGTTTTTACTCTGCAACAGACCCACTGAAAGCAATACACATACAGAGTGACTGGAGCAGAGCAGGGAGTACTACTGTAGGTGTAAAGATACAGTAGTGTTGCTGTAGATGTATTACAAGGTATCTCACACATGTAAATAGGTGTAAAATGTTGTTAGTTACAGGTGCAGTGTTTAAAAAATTGTCTCCTTAAAAACTTGAACACACCATGCCTTTAAGTCAATAATTTCCTGAAAAGTGGATACATCTACCAAGTATATTACAATATGCAAATACCTCAGTACTTGTGCTGTAAGTAAATATGCTGGGCCAACACATAAATCTCCCATCTACACCTTCTCCCCCTCTTCTCCCCCTCTCCTCTCCCCCCCCCAACTTCACCAAACCAATCCTTTTGTCTGATGTACAAAATAAATTTGACCCTGTAACAACATTTAAATATAAAATCTGGCATGAATACAATAAAATTTAAATGTATAAACATACTGGATGCAGCAACATTTCCCCATGATAAATTATTTTCAATGCAATATAATTTCAAAGTGCATGAATGCACTACAGAACTAAGCTATTTAAGTACATACAGTATAGTGTCACTCATGGCGAAACCACACAAACCACAATGTCTATTAGATTGCCAATTTGCTTATTCCCAACAAACCACAACCAGTCAGTAATCAATGGATCAAGTTTGTACAGTACCATAGACTGCTTATTATCTCACCCAACGCTATATTTACAGTAATAGAAACATATTGATAGGCTTACTAAAAGTTAAGCGGCCTTTTCCTAGATTTGTTTTCACAGAAAATTATTTTGTTCACATGCATGTAATGTTCCTTCTTTCTGTGAAAACCATTGAATATTGGTGATGAATGAAAGTGCCATGATTTTAATGGAGACTCACTGGGCACATTAGGCAGACTACTTTCTCCTTCCATTCTAGCAAAAACTAATTTACCTCATATTACTAAACCTGAGGAGGACATGAGCACACACAATTAAACTACAGTTATGACAGCATCCACGCATCACTATGTCAATAAAATTTGAGGATCCTACTCGTGGGGCCTCATCTTTCTGCTATGGGGGAGAACTTCTTGGCAAACAACCTCTGCAGCTTATCATAGTTTTATATCTTCTTACACTGCCTAGCCTATCCCCCCCCACCCCCCCCCCCACCCAAGGAACTCCAACCCCTCTCTCTTATCTACTGCCTTCATCCTCCAAGTCCCATGATAAAACAAGTACTAGTATTGCATTTCTACAACTACTGTAAAAATAATGACGAAAAATTACCATTGCTACCAAATTTTCACCCCTCTCCCTTACCCTCATAACACACTCAATTTACATTTGGGCATAAGCTAAGCTTAAGAACTGTTGTTCTCTTGTGTAGAGTTAATCTTTCCAATTTCTTACTCAACCCTTTCTACTGCCATGAATAACGTTATCATAAATTAACATTTGGAAATTCAAGAACAAAAGATATCTATGAGCACTATGAGACTAGAATGGTAGATGTACTCCTAAGATTGATTCCTCTGGTGTGGATGAATACATGACACCAAAGATCACTGACATCCTTCATTACATTTGCCTCAAGAGTACTACTATTATCTTCCTCAAGGAGCAATGCAGCAGCATTCACACCTGAAGACGACACTCTCTCTGAATCCATCCACACTCTGACAGGTTCCAACTCACTATCATGACCATCTGACCTTTAATAACATCCTCTCATAATAGTTACACAGGATACCCTGACGAAAAAGGATGCACAGCTGTAGTACTGTATTGCACCGTTACTAAATAATATCTACACAGAAATTTGAAAGTTGCAATTGCTTGGCTGTAATTCTGCAATCTTTCAATGCTTGTCATATATTTTCAAAGGTAAATATAATTAAATTCATTCAATTCAGAGCAATGATATTGTGTACACTACTTATTTTCACTATAGCTGTTGGATTTCATTCTCTCCACCATCCTGGTGGATGATTCATGAGCAACTATATTTACCCCTTGATAAATCTAAAGCCCTCTGCATACTGCCAAGAGAAGTTTTGATACTCCCTACCCCCCCCCCCCCCCATTGTGCCATCTTGAAATACACACTCATCCTCATTCCACCAGATGTAGCAAGAGGTTAGTACATGTCTGCAACGTTAATTCAGGTTATACTGTACCATCTTGTTTTCAAGTAGAACACTAAATATGTTAGGAAGTCTTGTTTAAATTTCAAATTAATTCCCATGTGTCTTACATCAGGTTGTGGTCATGGTTTCCTGTCAAATGTTTGGCATACATGTCACAAATTCAATCTCCAGCATTGCTGAAAGCCACTCCTAGCTCATCTTATTGGGTGTGGTCACTTCCTCATTTTAGCACCTTGATCTTAATTGTTTGACCAAATTATTGTACTGTTTACAGCACCATTTAACAAATATCCAAATGAAGACTCACACAAGTACAGTAGGACTGATCCTATAAAACATAAGTGATTTGCTTACTCATTCTCAGTTTAACAGTAAACATAATTTTCTACAAGAGAAGAGCTCTATAACTTGATGAAGGTATTAATATATAACAGGAAACATTTTTCTCCCATTCTGACACACACAAAATTTCTTTGTGTTTGTAAAGTTCATAGGTGATTGTTAAGTTGTGCCATAAAAAAGTCCACTTCCATGTCACTGACCTATTTCCCCTAACAAATACATCCACATGTATGTCATAATTGAGTGGCTGTCAGTGTTTATTACATTGAGCATCCTCTGCACGATTCTAATTTTACATTTATAATACTGTATTTGATTTACAATTTTAAGAACAACTTCCACAACATTATAAGTCACATTTAAACACTTTAAAACCTGATTTATCAAAATGATTGATTGTACTTGTAAAGGTAACTTCAATTGATTGCTTTGTTCCAACTCTTTACCAAAAAATCACTAAGCCCAAACTGTCATTACAATTTAAACTTAAACAATGACGCTATTGTTGCTGAAAATTTGAAAATTGTTCATAAAAAGTGCAATATTCCCTTTTATTCAGATTAGGTGGGAAATCAAATGTCCTATTGTAAATTACACAAACAATAAAGCATACAATCAACCTATCTTACAATCAATATTCGCCGTCATTTGAGTTCCCCTCAAAACATTCAAACCATTAAGGATGTTTCCTGTGTGAGGCTCTATAACAGGGTTTAGAATTTAAAGAATTCGGCTTTACTTTTTCTCGCTCTGTTTGCTTCTACAGCCAAGTGAAAAGATGCCCACCCAACAGAAAAGGGAAGAAAACAATGGATGTTTTTCTCAATAACATGGAATTCCACCAAAATATTAATCTCTGGTTTGAACTTCTTAAATTGTTGTGAGTAGGAAAATGTGATTCTACATGATAACATGGGGCACAGTGTTGAAGGGCTTTAAGGCCCTAGTAATTGAGACAAAAAAAGCCCCAAGACTAGGTTTTTGTGTCTTCAGCCTCCTGAGGTATTGTATATAAAACCTGACTGGCCTCACACCCTTTGGCCACAGATAGTATAAGCAAAGGTTTCTGTAAGGCCATGATATATTACCATCTGGTCGGAGAGATATATTGACTGCATGTCTGGCAGGGGTTGAAATCTCTAAAAAATAATCATTCAGCCCATGGACACTTGACAAATATGCAGTCACCCCAATTTTAAGAAATGTAGAAGCTGTCCTTTCCTTTGATTGGCTCTTGATGGTCATGTGATATTTTTCTCCTCAAATGTGGAATTTACTAGTCCCGAGTAACTGCTTTATTTAGTAAGATTTAGTTGTTTCTTCAAAAAAGTTTGGGGAAATTGTTTTTGCGCTTAAACTGGCATAAAGGACATTTCAACAAGTTTTAGGCTAACCACACACTACACGACTTTGCACACCACAACTCAACGATCGTTGCAACAACTGTGAACTGTGTGTTGCTAACCAGTTTTAGGTCGTACCGACCTCAATTGTCGGTTCTTCCCAACTGAAGTCGGCACATCCTAAAACTTGTCTTGCAACTGCCAATCTCAGTCTTATCTAACACATATTACACAACAGTTGGAGATGCGACGATCAAGTTGAGTGTTCAAAGTCCTGTTCTGTAAGTGAGCGGCTGGATTAAAACTTAACAGGGTACAATAAAACTATGATGCTACATGTGCTTTTTCAAACAGTCGATTAAGCTTTTAATTAGTGAATTGACCTATCCCAATTGAGGTTATAAACTCAGTCCAAGGGAACCTGACCACCATAAATATTTGTCAATCCATGAAGTCTGGTAGCAGGCTTCAAAGTATAAATATGACGCTGTATTGAGACAGGGTTGAAAAATAACATGCCTGGGAAAATTCTTTACAATTTGGAGGGAAACCGCATATTTGGAGAAAAATATTGGTAAACTTGGAAATGCCATAATGTTCTTAAAAATATTTCACAAACTGTGGGAATCTGACATGCTTACAAAAACAAGCATTTAACAGTCCTGATGATGTAGAAAAATTGAAAGCAAAGTCAATTATTTTTTTTCTGCTGGTCTTAAAAGGTACCAAAATTTTCATCAACAGCCTTGTACCTTCTGTCCTATGAAACTAGTTACTGTAAAGTCATTCTGAGATAAACTTTCAATGACTGCCATACTGCACTCCCAAAAATTCTGACTGACAATTTTTTTCACCAAGAACCATTTTCCAGTCCATATTTTAATAACATTTTTCCTCACTGGGGAGGGGGGGGGTATGACCTTAGCTCAACCCAGCACATGGTGTAACCTGGACTTTGATCTCAGAGGGTGCAGTAGCAACTTGTAACCTCAGAAATAGATTCCCTTCCAAATAGAAATTACAAAGTATTGTGGGATAGGGTTGTGGTATGTGTTGATTTTGTCACAGGCATTTTACTGTGGCAAAAAACAACACACAGCAATATTCTATTCCATAATATTTTGCGATTGCTATTTGAAAAAGGTATAGCATTTTGGCCTCACCTTTTTGAATTGTAGCAGATAGAAAGTAAAGTACTTATGAACTATTATCCTTACATTACAGGTGCAACACAGCCACAGCTGTTACTTGCATCACTAACAATGAACCCAAAAACCATGTGACAAAAGATCTCTATACTGCTTTAAGATTCACAATACCAAAAGAGAGTATGCGACAGATATCCTCTGCCATATTTTACTTCAACCTTTACAACCATTTCAAAAAAGTGAAGAGAAGAGCCAAATTTCAGTGCAGTGAGGCCTTTAGCCCTGACAAGCTGCAAATGCCCAATTTAGCTAAATACTAATAATTAATATAGTCATCAGCATTTTTACTGATCTTGGCAAAAATGTCACTCAAGTGCTAGAAAAGGGACTGACCAAAATTATTTAAGACTGCTTCAAGTTGAAGCCTATACCGAGCCTGCAAAAGGGACATGCAAGAAATAAATTATTTCATTCATTCAGATAATATTTCCAAGATAAAAAATTTGTAATAATTTTGGAATATACAGAAAAACTATTCTAAACACACTAAATATTTTTTTGCTTGCATGTCCTTTTACATACTCCCTAGTGGAAGCCTAGAACAAGCCTTGCCTATAATTTTGCCTATAATTTGCTTGCTGCGAATCTGACCCTCTGTGTGTATGAATTAAAGTCATTAGAGTGTCCCTCAACTCAAAAAATTAAAAAATATATACTGACTGCCTAAAAAATGAAAAATAACAGTCCAACTCCCACCTTCATAGGCCATTCTTGAACTGAGATTCAAAATGTTGAAGTTTACCCACTCAATTAAAATGGTATATTGCAGAATAATTTTTAATGTCATTGAATTTACTGTACTCAAATTACCATCTTTATATTTCTTTGTTTTTCTGAAAGTTACTGCACCTTGTACCAAGGTGTGATAGCACTCTTACTCTAAATATGGGGTGATGTAATCAATTGAGCCCTCTCTGGGCAACATGCCATGCAAGCAAGCAAGAAGTATTCAAGGTCATGAAAACATTTTTAATTTTAAAGAAAAAACATCAGGTAATGTGAGTTGTACAACAAGGTCACAAATTATTGTGTAATGGACTAATTTGTTTTAAGTGAACACAACATTTTGTATCTTGGCTCAAGTATGTCACCCTGTATAAAGATGGGTCTTTGACTGTTAGAAATCATTTTTCATGCTGTTTAATATATATTTTTGATTTTTTTTAATTGAGGTACACTTTCATTAATTGTAAATGTTCAAATGTGAAGAGTACTCAAGATTTAAAAAGCTTTCCAAAATTCAATTATGTATGCACACATGCTCCTTCTTAAAATGTCATAATTAATAATGCTGATATGTTTTCTACATTAAAATTTTATGTGACCCCCCTCTTTCACAGTTGCCTCCTCACATTGCAACATTGTAAGTTAAACTGTACATATGGAATTTGCTACATACTTGAATAGGATTGAATAGCTATGCCACATGCATCTGTTACATACTTGAACACAGGTATGCCACATACAAAGGACAATGTTTATATTGAAGAGGAAACTTCTTATGTGACACTAAGCATTTCCTGTCTGCAAGTTGGAGCAAACAATCTCTTTGGCAGATTCAACCTAAGATACATTACATGCCACTCATGATGTGATACATGTATATATATATATGCTTGACTTGCAATAATGTGGCCTATCCTCAAGCAAGCAAACTAATGGTTATTTTAATTCTAATTGCACAATTACAATGCACAACAATGTCATCTTTTGAAAGCTTAGGACATATTGTAACTATCCTTTAAACGAGATTTTCATGAGCAGTTTCTAATTTGGTATCAATACCCTAAAAGAAATAGTGTACAAACACAAAAAGCCCGTCTCCTGCTTCATAGATATGGCCATGAATCTCTCCATCATTCACATTGATGTTTAAAATGTGTTTTCATCATGTAGACTACCAAAGTGGCCATCAAACAGGCATCAAGGCAAATGACCCGTTTTGATAATTTGAATAACACATGCTACACTGTAGAAATGCCTGCAATGTACAAATGGTGAGCTCAGCACATAACTTTTACACGTGCATCATGTCAACACCAATATTTATACAAATAGGGCAGAGCACACCACAACTCCAAACACAAACCGCCTCATGTTTGCTATGGATCTGAAAGATGAGGATTTCCCTATTTTCTCAAATTAACTCAACTTTTGGAACATGTGTTATAGGTAAAGTATGATCATGTCTTGTATATCCTGACATTTAAGAGGAAGTGCACATTTGTGCATCAACAATTTTACTACTGAACTCTCTTATTGCTAGTTGCTGTCAGTGCCATTGCTATAGATTAAAGTAATATATCCCATTGCCCCATAATGAGAATCTCAAACATAACAGAATTAGCCTAATGGTTACATACCTGTACTGTACCCTACAAATCCGATAACATGACAGAGTATTCACAACTGAAAACATCCTCGTTTGACAAAGCTAAGTCTTGTAAAGAAAGGACTTTCCATTTCTTTTAAGTACCATACTGTAACAATGTCACCTAACACTCAAACAATGGGAATTTCCCATTACATTTGCAGATTACTATAAAATACTGCTAATTTCTTTTGTTCTCCTGAGGTGTTTCATTAGATCCTGTAACTTGATACCACTACAATATTGAATAATACTAATTGAGCTAAATAGTTAATGAAAATGAATGATGCAACACTAAGTGTCTGTAAATTTCATTTTCATCTCTCCAGATTGGGAAGAAACACCCTGGATATTAAGAAGGTTCCCACTTGTGGGTTATCTCCATGCAGCCGTGAGTGGAGGCATTCTTTTCTACAGAATGTCTTCTATGATGTGGAGCAATCTCTTTTCACCAAACTTTAGTTGATTAATAAGGGTGCTTACCTCCATTTGGAGCAGGTAGTGGGAATGTCCTCCCACTGCTCAATATCTAGTCTTAGGACTTTCATATCCCTCTTGCAGATGTTTTAGCTGAGGGTGGCCAGTGACTCTCTTACCCATTACCAGTTCACCATAGAGAATTCCTTTGGGGATATGGCTATCTTACATGGAACAAGCATCAGCAAGCCAGTGAAGCCTGCACTGCTTGAGGAGAGTGGACATGGTTGAGAGGCTGGCTCAAGACAGAGCCTCAGCATTGGGTACTACGGTTCTCCCACGTTAAGCACAAGATGCATCCAATACACTAAAGTGAAAGTAATTCAGTCTTCTTTCCTACTTTGCATTTGTCGTCCATGTCTCACGGCCATTTAAAGCAAGTAAAACTTTGGGAAATACTACAGGCTGATTGAACTGTGACTGCTCAAAAAAACTACTTACAATTCATTTCAATCTATCCTTTTTTTTTTTGTACCTGAATCAACAGTTCTGGTAATCCTAATTAATGTACACCATTATTATTATTACTGTACATTGAAAGGGAACATGCAGTCCCCCAAACTAAACTAAATGAGCCCCTTCATTATAAACAGGAATGCCATCTTTCAATTACTTCATAATAATTTTGTCACTTTAGGTTTAATTTAGAGAGAATAAATGGGCTTCATTTAAACCTTTCATTTGTAGAAGTTGTTAAAAATGTCTACATGAGACACTGTACAAGACTGATCGAATTTGCCATTTTTCAAAGCAATTTTAGGACAACCTGCTTTTTATTGTATCCCAAACAGCATATTTTTTTTCTGACATTAATGAGGCAAGATATGATAAGTCCTTGGATGTGGTTGATGTCAATATTACAAGTGCACACTTAAATAAGTGAATATAAAAAGTCCTTATTGTGTTTCGATGAATTACTGCAATTCAAGAAAATTGCACTTTAAGAAACACAGTCAAACACTTTGCGCTCTGATGTATACATTATGTCATTCCATCTATTTTAAAGGCATGTTTTCATCATCCCAAACAGTTCCAATTCTCCCAACCTACTTAATTCTAGCCCTCCCACATTTATCTAAAACTCATCTTAATCCAGACACAATCCTAGTTTATTGCTTCATGATGGCTTGTCCCAGTGGCCATACAAGTCCATAATGTGTAATCAAGACACTCTCAGTGCCCATGCTGTGTAATTTAGCTATGATGCATTGTTTGCATGTGATGCCAATCAAAGAGCTGCACCAATCGAGAGTTTTGATGTATGCATACTGAAACTGTAGTTTAGGGTGACGAATGACTGCCTTTAAGAAACACAGTCACACACTTTGCACTCTGATGTATGTATTATGTCATTCCATCCATTTTAAACACAAAGTACAGACCTAGTGAAAGACTCTGTAAGCTCTAGTGATGCACTTACTTCTATACAGTAGGTTCATTGACTAGTCAACGGTGTTTTTAGTTTTATAAGCAAGTGAGTATGGCTTAAGGCAATGCACAAGTCACCACTCCATTACAGTGACACTATAAATCAGCAAATCACACTTACTCGGCACCATAATGTTCTTCCCTACATCACGAAGTAGGTCTACTATTGCTGACAGCGACTGCACTTAAAAATAATACAGGAACACTAAAAACACAAAAATGAGTACCAATGGTGTCTGAAAGCTCTTATTTTGTATAAAAATACATACTGAGTACAACCCTTGGCTGTTTGTATTAAAATCCTGTAATTTCATGTTTCATTCTGTCACTCTGTCAGTCATTAAATATCTCACTCGCTACTAATCAAACAACTAGGAGACAACAAAGACTAAGACAGATTTGAAGAGTAACCAATGTCATTTTAAGTCACTGTTTGAAAATCAATTAATCATGTACACAAAATTACTTC
Organism: Holothuria scabra; assembly: GCA_037179385.1. Lineage (NCBI taxonomy): Eukaryota > Metazoa > Echinodermata > Holothuroidea > Aspidochirotida > Holothuriidae > Holothuria > Holothuria scabra. The sequence continues at coordinate 40,194,230 of CM074186.1, forward strand.
TGTTTAGCAGAGCAACTGATTACAGAGTGCAGCTTTTAGCATTAGCCTATGAATGCAGATGGTTACTGTATGTGTTATGTTACTCCTAAACTTTAGGTCCTATCTTAGCTCTTTTAACACCAGAGATGGAGCAACAGTGAATTTATCTCCCTACTAAACTACAACACAAATAGTCTCATGTTATCACTTCACTGTGACCTGTATGGAAACAGGGAGGGAGAGCAAGGGGCATACAGACTGTTGAATGTGCAGTACAGCAACATAGTACCTTTTGAAAAACAAAGCTAGAAATCCTTACTCTGCACATTTCATCACCGTGGAAGAATACAAACTCAGAGGGAAATCCAACTCCCTCCATTAAATCTCACTCCCCCTCCCACCCATTCAAAAAAAACATAAAACAACATAATGCAAAAATTTAAAAACGTAACTATTTTAGCTAATTACTTTACCTTTTTCAATGTTCCATTAAGCTTGCTTTCTTTAGGGATAGATCCATAAAATGTCGAACCAAACATTTTTGTCCTGTTGTTTGGTTCACAGTAAACAACAACAAAGAGACCCAAGTGAGATGGTTAAGTCCACAGAAATATTTATAGCAGCATTAAAATTTGACTTTCTTGACAGAGTACTGTAGTTAACCTAAATCCACAATGTTCTTCCAAATTGTTTCTGGTAGACTGATATTCAGAAGGCTGTTTTTATTGCAAGCCTATGCACTTCCTTCCAGAGACCCTGATAGTTGACTTCCTGCTAATAGTGCACTCAGTTGGCAGTACCTGACCTCCTAATGGGACAGCAGTTTCAACTTCCAAAACAAAACTGATTGCTGGTTCTATGCCAGGGAACATCAGCTTGATCCATGCAACCACTATTTGATTCAATTTCTAATTTGCTTTTAATGGCACTTTTTTATGATGGACAGCAAACCAACTACGGCTTTATTCTATGCCAGGGAACAGGTTGTAACATTGTTACAATGTCACTTACGACCAGCTTGTTATCATCCAAACAGGCACAGACATTTAGCAGACAAAATTTGTACATAACCTGCTCGCTGTGCTTTCTTAAAATTTTAAAATTTACACGAATGACAGCAACCCTTGAAGGTAAGGCATGAAGATAACATGAACAGAATCCTGGAAACGTGAAAACATGTTAATCATTGATCCAGTGTAAATGTTATCCATGGACAGTCTGGATACCAAGAAGTAAGAATTCATGGCCTCTTGTAGTCTCTCTCAACGAGATAAGTACATCCGGCATTCCTCAGCAATGACAGCCTGTAGTCCTCCATAGAAGCTATTTCATTCTCTGCAATAAACAGCTAACACACATCCCATACATCATACAACATTCAATATGTACAGAGCTGTGATAATTATCCAGATTTCTTGTACAGAAATAGTTTGTCATGTTGCAAACCAGTACTGAAGTGCTGCATCATCTAAATATGAACACTTTTCTTCAAGTGATTCTAGACAGTTTGAACTGGCTTTTGTTTTTGGTTATAAATATATATGACACTGTGGTAAGTCTTTTGCTAATGAATGAAGCTAGCCTTGCATATGAACACAGTGTCTTTCAAACTTGTCTCTTGACATGCAGCACTGTGTTTGAGATTTCAAGCATGCAATTGAAATGTACAGCACGTTCAGCTTATACTTGAAATTTCAGTCATTAATGCATTAACACATTGAGCTTGGAGCTTTATTGTACATCACTGTATATAAGACAAGTCCAGTTTGAAGTATTAATATTCAACAGCTTTTGTTATTATATGTCTTTGTACTACAATCTGCACAGTCTACAAAACATCACGGAAGAATATGAAAGTTCCTACATTAGCTAACAATCTAATGACACATGTACTGAAGGTCAATAAAGACGTACAGCACAGTACATATGTCACACTGTGATCAGTGGTACTGCCTAGATGTAAAACTATTAGAAAGTCAATAATAAAATAGTTTCTTCACTGACCAGTTTGGTCAAAAGCTGAAGTTTACCATCCAAAAAGTATTTGCTACTGTATGCTTCCCTCCGTAAAGCAAAGCTTCTTTAAACCAAGACCCACCCTCTAAGAAGTTTTAACACTGACATGTTATACCCATTGACTTTCTCCTTCGTCCTTCAAACACTGTCTGGATACTGTTTAAGGGTGTCTCACTGTATTTAAAATGCACTCAGGAATGTCGCTGCTTTTCTGCACATAGTATAATGTCAGCATATGCTCATGCATGGCAACTGGTGGCCAAAGTAGGTACATTGTCATTCTGGGGATCTATTAAACTCTGATACAGAAATGAACATTAGGAAATAACCAATGTACCTGGATGTGTGTAGTCACTGAGAACTGAAGCACTTCTTTTCATTGCAAATTTAGATTTTGAACAGTCATGTGAAACTGCACAAATACATGGTCACTTACTGACAAGAAGTATACAAACATTTCACTTTACTGTTAAGTACTGTATGTCTAGCAAATTTTAAAACTTGACCAACCACATGATTTGAAGCAAAATTTCAATACTGTAAGTGATAGGCAAGTCACATGTTCCCATGGCATCCCTTAATTGAGCAAATATGTGAAAAAATTGAAACCAGGCCTTGAGATTTGAATTTTTCGGGTGTGCTACTAGTCACTCTCCTCAGGAGATGGCGGAGTGTGGGAAGTGGGCTATTTTATTAAACTTTAACAGATTTGTATGAGATCCAATCTTCATCTAGGTGCCCAAAAAACCTCATAACTCCTTCCAAGAAGCGAGTAGGTGAGGGGGCCTTTTCCACTGCAGGTCCTTTGCTATGGAACTTTCTTCATTCTCACATATGGAATTCCAAATCTATTGCACTGTTCAAAAAACAGCTTTAGACTTACTTAATTAGTTGATTGTTTTGTTGGTATTTTTCTTGGGTTCTTAGCACCCTGATCGTATGGAATTTGCACTTTATAAAAGTTTGTATATGTATGTAAAAAAAACACTCCTTGCAAGCAATGATTGGAGGTAAGTGATGGTGTGCAATTGCAGACCGCACACCTCAAACTTCAAGACTTAATATTTAATTCCTAGTTCAATCTGGGTAAAAAAATTTGTTTGAGAAATCCTATTGAAATCAAAAGTTTGTATGGATTGCTCATTATTACCAGTTGTGAAGGAAGATTTGTCCCTGCTACTGCAAAATGGGAATGTAGTGACAGATGGGATTCATGACTAATGGAACAAGGTCTTAAACATCTGTTCCAGACTATACAACAGTGTGTCTCCCAGTAAAAGTACATCCGTCATAATATTTAAATAAGTCACACCCTTCAAACTTCACAAATTTCCAAACATAATCCTTACTTTCTACAAGCATGGCTTCCAACGTGAACACAGAGATATTTGTTTAGCTGAATCAATGACTAATTGATCATTGTATGAAGTGAAAGGAATAAAGCAAGTACATTCCTTATCTCTCGAGTAGTCCCCTCCCAGCTGAACCCACAACTTTGTTCAGGCTTACATTAATTTGCAATTACTTTTTTGGAGCAAAATGCAGAGGGCAACAATTGTTAGAAGTTGCAGTGCAACCTGATACTTTACATACTCTACTAAGTTAAATGACATTCTTTTTCACTATGTGGGTGGACTGCATTGGTATTCTAGTTTCCAGCAACCTACAGTACTAGTCATCTAGACATACTGAGACACTGAATTTTTACTATTTGTTCAAAGTGAATCCCTTGGGAAACAAGGGTGTTAACTTAAGATTTTCTGTTCCTTGGGTTTGTAAGTTTGTTAGTTAGATGGAGTTTTACGGCCAAGTTTCCAACCTACTTGGTTCGAGTCCAGCCAGCCACAGCCTTTTTTCCAGTAGTGGCTCACTGGCTTGTTTTTCTAACTCACTGCTCATGTGGAGCATCATGCACCATGGCATTAGGTTCCATTTTTAAAGTCTTTGGTATGAATAGAACCTGGGAATCAATCCCGGGCCTTATGAGTGACAGGTGGTTGCTCTACCACTTCCTTAGGGAGCATAAACAGCTATTGTGGGTTACCAACATGCAGTTTATCTCCTTTTAAAGCTTCACTCCCAATTTAGAAGATGCAATATGGGAACTGGGTATAAGTATGCTTGAGTGCTTTGTTTGTTTGGTGGTTTTCTTAGTGTTGAGGCTGGAAGAAATGAATGTTTCTTTTCCTGGAAGGAATTTAAGTTTTCTTTTTCCATGGATTTCTTCTTCCTAGATATTTTCATGTATAGAAGAGAGAAGTCTGACTCTAGTTACCCAAATTTCCTTTCGGATGACCAAATTTCATAGGAAGGAGTCCCCCAGATTCCTAACAATTACCACCCATGCTTGGTACTTTTGTTGTAGCCAAGTGAGCAAACTTTTCTGAGATGTGGGAGCAGCATCTAGACTGCTTGGCATGCATGAGTGATTTCAACAGAAGTCTGTGCCAAAGAAGACAATTTACTCTAGCTGGACAGCAAGCAATAAGGAACTGCTTATCTGAATAAACATTGAGCAAACAAACACCCTTCAGTACAACTCTTGTGAGCTTTTAATTTTCCCAAGACATAACAATGACAGTTAACTTCTAGTTAGTTAGATGGAGTTTTACCCCTCAGTTTATAAAAGATTGGTTTAGGTCAGGCTTGACACAGCTTTTTGGTTTCCCGAAAGGGAAATCCTTTGGACTCCTGCAGACAACACTTTTGCAAAACATGTGTAGGATCGTGCATTTTAGTGTTGGCTCAGGCTATGATATGTAAGCTTAACAATTGAAAATTATTTCTTTATTTTGCATTGCTTTCAGCAGAATAGTACCAAGCCAAAGCTTGTCTTCATTTTGGATCATCGAGGTTGCTGTTGCTAGGGTAGATCATTGTTAAGAGGGACAGATGTGTGAATGGCATTGCTGGACACCAAAAATATATTGCAATGTATGGCTGTTTGTTCCTTTTTGAAAGAATACTGTGACTTTCATCGGGTATATTTATAATTTTTGATTGCATAATTGCATAAACATCAAATTTCGTCTCGAAAATACATCCACATGGGGTCATCAGAAATATGTGTACCTTCTGTAAAATGTAGCAATCTTTATAAAGCTTTGTTTCGCTAAGCGGTTGTACATTACTTGATAGCAGGGCATAGTCAAATATTGTCATGTTTTTACAAAGTGGCTGACATTTATACATCAGGACTTTGTCAACACTTTTGCTTAGAATTATAATTTTACTATTTGTTACCCATGGTAAAAGGTACTTCGATGCTCTCGCAAAGAATTGTGAGCTTTCTATAAGTTCAAGATACAGCTTTACTCCCTATTATTTAAGTGGAAACCATTGTACCATCTAGGTCACATGTCGGGCTGGCTTTTCCACCGCAGTTACGTAATAGCATGCACAATGCATGCATTCGGGTCAGTTAGTGGTTGTGACCATGGGCGTCTGCAGAAATTTTTGGAAGGGGGGGCAAGATCATTCATGGATGATTGAATTGCGTACACTTCCAAGCAGAGCACCACCATCGGTTGGCGCGGAGCGTACAAGAAAATTTTGGGCCTTACAAACTCTCCAGATGGGTGGAAATGACACTTGGCGAGTGTTCTAAGCTGCATGTACCCAGCCCTGAAACAGGAATTTCATGTCTGTAATTTTTAGATATTTAGAATTTTCAATGTAAAAAATTGTTGAAGGGAAAATCATGGATGATTGAATTGCGTACACTATCTAAGCGGAGCGCCATCATCGGTTGGCGCGGAGCGTACAAGAAAATTTTGGGCCTTACAAACCCTCCAGATGGCTGGAAACGACACTTGGCGAGTGTTATAAGCTGCATGTACCCAGCCCTGAAACAGGAATTTCATGTCTGTAATTTTTAGATTTTTAGAATTTTCAATGCAAAAAATTGTTGAAGGGAAATCTGCCTCTCGGTAACGGCCTCGCACGCCTATGCACGATAAAACTTACAACTGTCAAACAGCCTATATAGGCCTATGTCCGTTACTTAATTATGAACCATGCATACACCCCCACCCCCGTATTCACCTTGTATATCCAAGTTACACCCGCGCGTCACCACTTGAGATCAGCACGGGACCAAAACAAGACCAACGCATTCATCAATGGTCGGATGCCATATGCACACTACATACCTGACAACTAGGCTAGTACATAGTTTTTACAATTACAAATTTCCAATAGATATCACGAATGATGGTCCCCAAATTACGATTTCACTATTCAGCATACTGCACCATCTTCTCTTTTGCTATTCCTGGTCAAATGTCCGCATATTTCACGAGTAAAAACTGACGCTGTGAGTGAAGGTATTTTGATGATTTATTTTAAATTTTTTTTAATTTTAATTTTTAATTATTTTTTTCACAAGTTTGATTTTCCAGGGGGGGCAAGCGCCCCCCCTTGCCCCCCTTGCGGACGCCCATGGTTGTGACCTTATATCAAAAGAGAGCAAAGTAAAATATTGCTGTGTTTTTTGCACAGAGGCTAACATTTATTTGGATTTGTACATCAAAACTTCCACAAAAATTTTGTTTGAAATTATTTTTAAAGCTTTGTCTTCCATTTGGAAACTTCAGCAATACCTTTGGTACAAATTGTTAGGAACTTTTTGGCCAAGATATACTCTTTACTCCCTTTGATTAAGTAGAAGACACTGGACCTCCTAACAGGTCACTTATCCGGTCGACCTTTCTATTCTTCATCGCAGTGACAACACAAGCGTGACTCTCATTGAATCATTTCGTCGCGTTCCTTAAACCGGATCGTAGTGTACAGGTTACTGAGCCTTACCCACTATTTCCACAGCCTAAAGTTAGACCCAAAGAAAAACTTTGCAATTAGGCTACTTTGTTTAAAAGCTGTTTGTTGTTTGAATCTCCGCGTCAATGTCAAGGGAAAACACAGGTTTTCATGCAAAAACCTGTCATAACCCCTGAAAAAACATGTGAAAACCTGCAAATTTGGAACTAATTGCCTCACCTTCTTTGTGAGGGTTCCATTGATATTAGTTACTATGCAAATTATACCATTGTATTTTCTTATGATTTTCTTGTCAACCACATTTTGCAAGTATTTAAAGGTGTCCATTATCATCGCCTTACAAGCCAGAACCTATCTTTGTATTACTGATTGTTTTTGCATGTCAAACAAGTTAATATGAGAATATAATTAGAAATTGTAATTCATGTGTCTTTCATTATCTGCCCACCTAGTTTGTACTTCAATTTCATGTATTTCCAAAGTATTGCCAAAAAATCACATTTCAGGTTCAATAACTCTGAAGATAACAACTTCAACCAGCCCAAATATTACAGATTAATTAACTGTTCATTTGTTTCCTTTAAACAACACCTCAAAGCCAGGTTCAGCCCAACCCACAAAAACTGATTACAAACAGTGGGCCATCAAAGCTCATCTACACCTTAAATTCATTCAGTAGTTATGACAGCAAACTTCGCCTTTGGCCTGTAATTTATCAAGTATATGTCTTCTCCCCTCCCCTGAACCCATCTCTTGAAGGTTATTTTGGACTGCCCACATCTGAAGAAATATTTCTCCCTTCTTTCGGGAAACTTTTCATACTTAGGTTTTGATTTCCAGTTGTGGCTGCTGGGCTTGTTTCCCCTACTCTCTTACTTAATGCTTTGAGTTAGTTAGTTAGTTAGATGGAGTTGCCCTGTTACTTTAAGAAGCTAAAGCTGTAGAAGAACTGGTACAGTCAACAAGTTGTGCCATCACAGACACTTATTGTGAACTGCACAAATAAGTTTTTGATGGCTTCCTAACCAGTTGCATAGGCAGGATCTATCTCAAAAAAGGACAAGCATTACTAGTTTTTAATCAATTTATGGGATGGAGTTTAAGAGAATGGGATAAATGCCACCACTCCCTTTCTCTGATTATTCTTTTTAACAATTAGGTCTCCTCATGCAATCTGTTGCTACATTATACTTATTTGAAGTTAAATATTTTAAGAAGGGAGTTTTAAGCAAAAACTTAGTTTTCATATGCAAAAGAGGAACAACATCCTCAGAGAAGTTTCTTGAGATTTGAGTTCCAATGTGAGCTTGAGTGCAGCAGAGGTTACATCACTCCCTTAAATTGAAAAGCAATGCCTTGTTTCCCTTTGTCTTTTCAAACTGCTGTGTTGACCTTGACTTTGAAGTTAATAGGAATAAGACCTCCCTTTGAGGAATGCAAAATTTATTAAGTTCTCATGCCACTTCTGCAATCATATTCCGGGGCCCACAGATATGGGGGCTCTCCCACCCTTTTTCTGCAGCAGGCATTTAGGCCGCCTTATATTGCTATAATATTGTTGAACATAGTGGGCCACTTTGGAGATTAGCACCCTCTCCCCCCCTTCAAAATTCACTCTCCATCCCCTTTTGAGATTGTTGAGAAGAAAACTGGTTGTAAAGTCTACAGAAAAAATGAGACTTTCCACAGCTAGCACTCATTCTCATCCAAACAAACACTACAATAGTTTATTGCTTCAAATCCTAGTTTACTGCTTCGTGGTACATACAGTATATCCTGGAGAGCATACATGTCCCTTTTTTGAAATCAAACTACTCTCAGTGCATGCTAATAAATATGAGCTACAGTAATGTACTCTTGATTCCTTTTAAATCTGATGACAAAGAATTCTGGAAGACTGCAGGTACAATTGTACTTTGGTTTGATGGATGACTGCCTTTACAAAAGGATGCTGTACAAAACAGATACATAATAACATGCAGAGCTTATACTATAGAAGTACAGATTGACCTTTGCAACCTTCCCACAACTACCTGTACAACAGAGACAGGAAACAGCTTCCATCTTTTTAATTCAAAGAAAAGGATTTTAAGTAACAATTCACAGGAAATGTGGCCAGTAGAGCATATACTGTATGTCCAATTGTGAACAAAGTTCTCTCCAAGCTTCCTATTTCAAGCATATCCTACACAATAGCAAGCTTTCAAGAACTAGGCTTTTAACTCCCCACAAAATTTAACATTAATTGCCAATTCTGACATTGAAGGGGAATGAAATTGGCTTCAGTAACTCAGATGGGGTTTACTAATGTACCCAATACCACCCCTGCTGCGATCTCAATTTCTCCTGAACAGCAGGGGGTAAGGGAATCACAACAAACTGGTGATGAAGGTCAAGGCTGCATCTCAAAACATTTTAATACAATCAAGTACCTTCATGATTATCATAGTGGTTAGCATGAAATCCTTAAAAGTTTTAGACAGTGAGTCACTGATGGAAACACACTGTGAAGCATTACAGGTCAAGCATACAATATACTCCACATAAATTCATAAACATAGCTTCTGCAATTGGCAAATAAAAACCATGCTCATGTTGAAAAAAACATGAAATACTCTATTTTGGATTCATATAAATGTTTTCAAAAAAGAAAGAAAAAATTAACACATCTTGTTTACAAACAGAAAAAAATGTTCAACTTTTAAGTGCAAAAGAACCAAGACAGTGTCATGGTATCTTTGGTGTCTTTTCAAAGGGGAGTTCGGATGAGCAAAAATAAAAAACCCACCTAACTTTGACCTGGCCAGGTATCAAACCTTGGCATTACCTCCTGGTGGCAAAGTTTCATTGCTTCAAATACTATGAAAGTCACTTCAACTTCTCACTACTCTTAATTAGTAATCATCCTCCCATTTAAGTGAAAGAAATACTAGAAGCTCTATTTTCAACCAGCACAAGTTGTCATTCTTCCATTGAATGTGGAACACTGTACCGTACCTTTCATACTATACAGATATTGTTTTAAAAGTATGAATTTTTGTGGTCAATTAAACAAAATTTAGGGGATCTCACTGCCAGAATCCTTTGCATTGAAGATTTAAGGAGACCCAGAGTTCATAAACTCTACTTGATTGACATTTATTCGAACAATACATTTTCACTCAAAGGGCAATTCTCATCACCCCAGAAAGTTCCAATTTTACCAACTGTGGAGTTTTTTGCAACACCTGTATAAACTGTTGCCATGTTTCCACTTGATCTCGCAAGATGGATCTTGATCTACAGAAAGAGTTCAACATTAATTACCTTGATCCACAGTTGTGTTCCCATTTGAGTGAATGAGATTGATCAACTTGTGATACAGTATGAACACCATGCACAAGCAAAAAAGGATCATCAATGTTTAAAACTCGCAATACATTTCGTTATGTTGCATGACATTACATGCCAGAAAGCGCTTTACCAGAGGTTTGGGGTTACCTGATCTAAAAATTATGTTCCCATTACAAACTTTGATCTAGAGAGGTTGGTCTGATCTCCGGTGCATCAATCAAAATAGGTGGATCTTGATCTTGTATGAGTGCTGTTGATTTGCATTCACATTAGAGTTAGATCTACTATACCTTGGTACAGTAGATCAAGATCCACCTCCTTAGACCAAATGTTAACATGCCATGACTTGTATGAAGCACCTCATTGTGGAGTCACAAACCTATTTTATTGCTCAGGGCCATGTCTTGATGATCATACTGTATGAACAGTAGGAGAATAAAATGTATAATCCTAGTATTCTCTGTTCACTTTATTGAAAGCAAACTAATCTACAACTTTGTAATTTTTAAAGTTTGATCTCAATCAAACAGCACTGTCCAAATGGGAATTTTCATACCTCTAAGGGAGATGATAAAATGGCTGATTTGGTTTTAGCACTCCGTGTCTACCTGTTTTGCATGTATAATCATAGTTTGGTTAAAACTCAGAGGAGGGAGTGTCAGTTCACTTCCTTAGGAAAATTGTAGAGTCTCGAATCAGATAGGAGAGCCTTCAATACCACAAATAACAATATGTCTTCCTGGAGAAAGCTGAGGAATATCAATGCTTTTGTAAGCTGTGGACTGAAGTGTTTGCACTCCTTGAATATGCTGTTTTAAGCATGTTTCCTGTTTGAGTCAAACCTCTGTTGGTGGAACCATCCCCACCAATGTTTTAAAAAATTCATGGCATGCTTTCAGCTGCACTTTACAGTATCTAACAATGTATCCACAACCAGTGATTATATGCAGCTGGTACCATAATGGTAAATCTAAGTGATGAATTCTGATTAGTTAAATTTTGTGTCAAAGGAACTCACTGTAGACAAAAAGCAGTACATTCAAAATGAATGAAAAAATTTCCTGTCAAAGTGAAGACTGCACCTCAATAGCATACCATGTACAGAAACTAATTAATAAAGTTAAAATGCAAGTTTCCTTGGGATATTGTACATTACGGAAAATCTGTTATGGCATCCTATTTACATAAATTTGGCATTGCATTCAATTTATATAATTTTGATATCGCTGTGCACAGGAAATGTAAAAGCAGCATTGTTTATTATAATCTAAACATAATGCACTGTATGATTATGCTACATCTACAGGAAATGATACTCAAAGATTCCATGGTTCCAACAGCATCAAATTTCAAGGAAAAAAAGACATTCACTTATAAACAGAAACAATGGGAATCTGATGTACAGTAATGTATCCACATTTTACAATTTTTTGGCTTTGTTACAAAGTATAGGTACAGGTATTTAACAAACAAAACCAATCTTTAAAGAGAAAGAGATACCCTGAATTATGAAAATGGTGTTGCAACATAGTTTGGAGCCTGGAGGAGATGGTTTCGACTTTCCAATATTTTTGTCTTAACTGAAAGACCCTAATAAAAAGCTACCAAAACATGCCTTTAAAAATACAGAACAAATCTTCTTCTCTCTCCATGTCCTACAGTAGACACCGCACAAAGAAGTGTAGGCTAGTCTTTGTGAGATGTTTCAACAATGTTTGGTACTTTTTGCATGTAGTATTCCCTCCATTCATGTCAGAGCTATAGTGCAGTAGCCCAATCTCCTCCCTTCACACAATGATCCTTTGAGTTATTGAAAAGTCCTATAACCAGAATGCAAAAATGCATTGAGGTTTCGATGATACATAAATGTTTTAAAGAGTACCATCATGCACCATTACCTTCTCATTCAAACTACTAACTAACAAACTACTACATACTAGCATGTTCAAAAAATAATTTTGTCATTCCAGATAACCTTTTGACCTCAATAAAAGCCATACATAGCTAGACAGGCAAACAACATTCAGACAGATGGACAAACAACTATCTTGAAAGATCGTAGGCTACTTAAAAAGGTTCCTTGACTTTGACCCCTGGAGACCCCAGATGACCTTTCGTTTCTTGCCAAAAACAATGGGGATGAATCGAGCGTGGAAAATCACAATTATTCCGCCTAAATTGAGATACTTGGCATCTATCTGCCTTTGCCCTCCGCCAAAAACAACATAGACCATTTCCTGACCATAACCCATCCACATACCATTACCAAATACGAATTCTATTCAAGTTTCCTACCTTGAGATATCGCATTAAAATGTCAAACTTTGACCCCCGGTGACCTCAGATGACCTTTAACCTCTGCCACAAACAAAAGGAACCACTTCCTGACCATAACGCATCCACATACCAAACAATGAAATTTATCCAAGCTTGCTATCTTGAGATATCATGTTAACGAGATTTTCAGACTTTGACCCCAGGTGACCCCAGATGAACTTTGACCTCCGCCATAAACAATAGGGACCATCTACTGACCAAAATGCACCCACATACTAGGCTAAATATGAAATCTATCCAAGCTTTCTACCTTGAGATATCGTGTTAAAAAGATTTTCAGACTTTGACCCCTGGTGACCCCGTATGACCTTTGACCTCTGCCACAAACAAAAGGAATTACTTCCTGACCATAACGCATCCACATACCAAATATGAAATTAATCCAAGCTTTCTGCCTTGAGATATCATGATAACGAGATTTTCAGACTTTGACCCCCGGTGACCCCAGATGACCTTTGACCTCCGCCAAAAACAATAGGGACCATCTACTGACTATAACGCATCCACATACCAAATATGAAATCTATCCAAGTTTCCTACCTTGAGATATTGCTTTAACAAGGTTTTCAGACTTTGACCCCGGTGACCCCAGATGACTTTTAACCTCCGCCAAAAACAATAGGGACCATCTACTGACCATAACCCATCCACACACCAAATATGAAATCCATCCAAGCTTCCAACCTTGAGATATCGTGTTAACAAGATTTTCAGACTTTGACCCCGGTGACCCCAGATGACCTTTGACCTACGCAAAAAAACAATAGGGACCATCTACTGACTGTAACGCATCCACATACCAAATATGAAATCTATCCAAGTTTCCTACCTTGAGATATTGCTTTAACAAGGTTTTCAGACTTTGACCCCCGGTGACCCCAGATGACCTTTGACCTCCGCCAAAAACAATAGGGACTATCAACTGACTATAACGCATCCACATACCAAATATGAAATCTATCCAAGCTTCCAACCTTGAGATATCGTGTTAACAAGATTTTCAGACTTTGACCCCCGGTGACCCCAGATGACCTTTGACCTCCGCCAAAATCAATAGGGACCATCTACCGACTATAACGCATCCACATACCAGATATGAAATCTATCCAAGTTTCCAACCTTGAGATATCGTGTTAACAAGGTTTTTAGACTTTGACCCCTGGTGACCCCAGATGACCTTTGACCTCCACCAAAAACAATAGGGTTCTTCCTCTTAATATGGCGCATCTATGTACCAAGTTTGAAAACTGTCAGACATTCCTATCTTGAGATATCGTGTTAACAAGCAAAGTGTCACAAACACACACACACACATACACACGCACACACACACACACACACACACACATACACACATACACACACACGCCATCATGATTGCATTGGTTTCTCTTATCATCGAACCAATAATCAATTAATCACAATAGCTTTGGTTAGCCAGTAAGCAAGGTCAATTAATAAACATGAATCACATAAAACATACTGTATACTGTACAGTAGGCAAATACCACAACCCTTAGGGACATTTCAATGTTGCTTAACAAACTGCATTTGGTCAATTCCATGGCCCTCAAACATCAGGTATTTATTTCAAGTTCTCAGTAGGTACAAGCCCCCTCTCTTGTGAAAGTTCACAAGTAGGTCTTTCATACCAAAGTCAAATTGGCATAGGCCTATCATTTGAGATTTTGACAAGAGATCATTTGTGAACAGTACAGCAATATAATAATGCAAAAGGCTCGTAAAAATAACATGTGGTCCTAAATGAAACATTACACTACTAAATAGATATAAAGGCTCAATTCTCTCACCCCAAACAGTAACAATTCTCCTAACCCTCTTACTTAAGCTCCTTCCACACTTACCTGAAATTCATCCCTCATCAACACACAATCTCAGTTTATTGCTTCAGGATGAGTATAAAAAATCTCAATGTGTATAATCAGAACACTTTCACTACAGTTTATGTGTAATACAAGCTTTGGAACTTTGTATTGTTTGAATTAGCTGTCAATCAATGAGCTGAGCCAATTGAGAATTTCAGTATAACCCCTACCAAAATTGTAGTTTGGGGTGAGAGCATTGGTCCTTTAAAGTACCTTCAATACAGTTAATTTATCTTTTATCTGTAGATGTACAACTATTGCATTCACTGTGCCATATTTTCATAACTACTGTAAACACTGACAGTGTTACAACTAAAGTCACTGCAGGTAGTAATTCATGTCTTTTGGACCAAATTTTACATCTCATCATATCAACCATTGAAACATGATATAAATGTAGCAAGTCAGTGGAACATTGTTTCATCTGCAATGAAGGAAATATACTGCTTGGCTTTGGTGAATTCTACGTAAGTTACACTGAAAGGGGTATGAAAATTTTTTGTTATACAACAAACATACAGGTACAGTAAATTACACAATGCACAATTGTTCACCAGAAGGCAGCACCACAGGAAAAATGAATAATGAATAATAAATGTCATAAGTTTGCTGCTAGTGGGGAGGGGACAGCATTTAACACCACTTCCAGAATTTTTTTCTCCCCTTGGTGAAATAAATTCAGCTGAAATGAACCACCCAGAGAGTTTCATTTATATAATATTCTAAATCATGCATTTAATGATTTCTGATGAGAAATTGAGAATTAAGAGCAAACTCAGCTTATACATCATAGTTGGCAATAAGCCGTTTTCAATTTTGTAAGTTGCTTATAAATATTTTCTGTACTGGAAATGATTTATGGTATAGAAATCATTTCTCTCAAACACAGCAATTAACACAACCAATTAAAGAAAGATAATCAAGCATGAAACAGTATAAATAATCCCAGATTGCAAAACTTCTATTAAAATTGTAGCTCAACTCATTCAAAAGACATGTGCAGTGGCCAAGAGGATCTCACTGGAATTCCTTGTTATGCAAAGAATACCCTGGATCAGAATGGCTCCCAAGTACCCTTTAACTATGTTGTTAGTATCACAATCACTGCTTGCAAATGCATAAACTTCCTTCTGAAGTTTTATGGTACAGTAGTACTGTGCACCTACAGCAGCAATCACCCAGTGTGAAGTTGCAAAGGAGACATGTATGCAAACTAAACAGTAACATTCAACTTGCAAGATACTGTACTTGGTGTTGATGTGAATTGTACTGCTATTGCTATTTGGTATATATATGCATTCTTCCTAGCCCCCCCCCCCCCCCCCAACTCACTGATGTGGAAGCCACTGTTGGGTGCCAATAACAAATTTTGAATTTTGAGCCTGCACATTCACTTGTGCTTTAAATGCCTCAGTGCCTCCACATTTCAGAAACAAATTCCTGAAATGGGCAAATAAATTTCATAAAATCAACTGACTATTTCACCTGTTATTTTTCAGCCCAATTACTGTGGCATCTATACAAAGATATGTTCTTTTAATTTCCATTAACCCAAAATTTCCAAAAAGTTTCCTGAGGTGGTTGAAACTTATTGAAATTCAGAAAATTTCAGGATAAGTGAAAACAGCAGTCACTCTGGAGATCTCTTAACAACAGACGACTTGCTGAGAGCCTTTATATGATTAATATGATTATCATGTACACAATTTATATTTTCAACAAAAAATATGTTGACCTTAAATTAGTCAATGCTTCACCTTGGGACCTACTGCACCTACATGAAGCAAAGTGCCAATCAGGCATAATGTGTAGCACCCTATTGAGGACTGCCATACGTGTAGGTTAGCCTTCATCTTCAGTAACTTGGTCTAGACCTACATGGAATGTACAATAAGACTGAGGGAGGAATTTTCTCCTGCTTATTTTGCAAGTTATTCTAATAATAGTATCAGTTAAATAGTAAAAGGGCAAGAGCAGTCACCCCAACTTAGAGTAGTGTAGTAGACAGTCCTTACTCATGATTGGCTGTTGAGAGTCATGTGACAATATTTTTTTTCTCTTCCAATTTACTAGAAAAAACTGCTAGGTTTACATTGGCTATGCAATACTAAAGTCATTAAATATGATGGCAGATACTTTGAAGATAAACTAGACCAAAACTGTGATATTTGACTGTTACTTCAAAGTTAGTTTGGGGTGAGTGCTCTTGACTAACAAACTAACAGGTGGTGCAACAATAGAATATCCACCAATGCCAGACCTCACTTCACCTCCAGAGGTGCGACTCAGAGAAGCCAACAAAGACAACAAGACACATGGGAATTTTATTAGGGTGTACTGGGGGTGAAGGGAGGTTCTGTAGACTAAGCCATTCTTCAAAATCATTCCCACAAAACACACCTACTGTTGCAAGAGGTTGAACTAGAAAATAAAACACTGAGAGTAACAAGCCATCTATTTCACAGACAGAAACGATTGTTCCCATCACATGCCAGTCCTGTGGTAATGAATCATGGAATTCCAAAACTTGTATATTTTGACAGAACCAAAAGTGGGTTCTCATGGGTTAGTTATTATGGTGATGAATGACCAACCTGCAAATGGGTCTCCTTGAATTTTTAAATCCTATGACCTTCTATAAATGTATTGTGATACAAAAAAGACAATCCATAAATAAAGAAGTCACTACTTTTGTGCCCCAACTCATGGGCATAAATTTCTTTTCATCTTTGGGAAGGGGAGAGGGATGATTTGAATTATGACAAACCTAAGATGTGCAAGCAAAGCATGCACAATGAAAAGGAAGCCCATCCCAGGTGGAGTCAAGGGGCCTGTCTCTTGCCCCTTGTGGAGACCAGGGTTGAAAACTTGAAGCCCTGGTAGGGGTTTAGGAGCTAAAGCCCCCAGAAGCTCCTGGGTTTTAATATCCGCAAGACTGCAAGACTGCTTCAAGAGGTGAGGTAATGTTTTTAGGCATTGAAATATAATTTACACATTTAGGGGAAATTTTTTGAGCACAAAACTCTCTAAAAAGTTGTACTGGAGGCCAGATTAAAATTAAGCATTCAACAAAAATGTACTGATGAGCTTAAAAAGGCAGGTATCAACTCATAGGATTATCCCTGGCAACCAGACATTGTCCCACTAAATTCAACGTCCGGCGCAGTGTGAGCCCGTACGGAGGTCAGGGTGCTCAAAATCTGGATTGTCCGGTGAAAAGCCCGATGAATGGAAACCCTATTCTGTACTGAGGGCTAAGTTACCCTCCCCCATTTGCAAAAATTGCAATCGTTTCTCCAAAGTGGCAGATAAACTTTGCAGTGAGACTCGCAATTATTCTCTTGTGATTGCACCCATGGCTAGCTCAGGCTATTTATACTGAGCGATGCCTACATGTTCCAGCAAGTTTCCAACTAACGTCCGTCTGTATAAGCCAAACCAGGTACCGGTATACCGACTGTCGCATACCTGGTATTACCAGGTATACCGGAAAATTTTGCGGAACAGGTACTTAGCACGGTACTTGCACTACACAACGTTCCCATCCGTTACCCACCTCCTAATGTCTACCGACGTTTTTTCTCCTCTCTTGCAGCAAGACAGTTCTATGATTTGAATAAAGTTTCTTTAAAAAAAGAATGTGTTTTATGTGTCTTTCATTTCAAGCTAAACCCTTTATAAGTAAGCCTCATCTATAATCTATTACAGTTATAGAACACGTCATGTTATGCCTGACAGTCTTGCGATGCAACACTCCGACTACGATAGTGATTGAAATACCAGCCAGCTCCCCTTCCCAATACACTACGTGATTCTACAAAATCGAAATAAAATAGACTGGCATGATAACTTGTAGAACCAAAATAATGATTCCTCGATTCTCTTCTTCAGTCAACCTACAGAAACAAGTTCATGTACATACGACCTGTAATCACTGAGCCTGGTGTGTCACTGTCACCACTACTCGCGCTCTGCATCGTATACCATAGGTACGTGTACACACTTGTATAACAGTTGATGATCACTGTTCTCTTATTGTAGTAGTAGGTACGTGATTTACCTGGTAAGCAGTGTTATAATCGGTTTGTGAATATACCAGGTAAAGAATTTAATCAATGCGCAGAATCGGTATAGCAACAGGTGAAATTTTTGTTACAGCCATGTGTGAGCAATAGGTGCGGTATTTATTTCGAAAGTTGAAGTGCATACACTGTGACGAATCCATCAGTGATGACAAGATGTCAATAAGTATTTATCAAGCATTGGTGAAAGAAAGGAATGACTTGGGAATACAGACAATGAGCTAAACCTATGCAGACTGTGAGGATGACCCACTGGAATGGTGGAAAGCTCAAGAAAAAAACTTCCCCAACCTTGCACCTTTTGCAAGATGGTACTTGCCAGTCCAGGCGGTATCCTCCCCTTCTGAGCAACTTTTCAGTAAAGCCGGACAAATTATAACCCCCCTGAGAGCTCAGCTAAATCCCGAAAAGGCCAGCATGCTTGTTTTTTGGCCCAGAACTTGTAGTAATTATTTTCCAGTAGTCTGCCCAACTGGTTGTACAGTACAGCTCACGTACAACTGGACAGGTCTACGCGCCGAGAAATGTGCAATAATATTGAAACACAAACAATCAGGTTAAATCACGAGCACGAAAAAAGTCGCGTTGACACCGCGCACACACTGCGTGTAATCCGCCCACATAATTATACTCAGTATTTGTGGTTTTGTTCGATAACGTTGATGAAGTGCCAAGGTTAGACTTATTTCTTTTTTTCCCAGTCGTTTTTTCAACAGGATCGCAAAACAAAAATATCTGCTACGACTGAGGTTATAACCTGTTTGCTGCTTCCTTTTTTAGTTATTTTTGTACACTGCAGGTAAGTATCAGTGTATCCAGGACGTTTCTGACTGAAATCATGTAGTATCGCGACCTCGCACAGGAAAAAGAGCAACTCACTTTGTCGCGGGCGAAAATGTGATCGTTGCATAAAAAAAATAAATTTATGAAAATAAAATGAACCAAACCACAGCCGAGTGATACCGAGTCAAAACAAAGTATAAATATTGAAGTACCGAACCACGTTGAGTGTTTTCTTTCAGTGTAAAATACGTTAGTGTTTCTGTTAGGTTTACGCTATATATAGTCATGTGATGTAGGCATGACATGCTCGAAGGGAAGAAAGGAAACCTACGCTAGTGTTTCACGACGGAAACTCACATTTACTGTTATCTTCTTTTTTTTCTTTCTTTTTTTTTGTATCCTTTCTTATTTAATTTCAACCTCATACTTTTGCCCTGGGCAAATCAAGTTGCCGATTCGGTAAAGGATTGTGGAAATTTGAATTAAGTAGCTTGTTTCTCAAAACGGGGAAAACGCGATCATAAATCACTCTTCGCCAATCACCGTAATTGTTGACATGTAATATTTACACATGGGTTTTTAGCGAGTAGATCCCGTCCTATGAGACCAACTAAACACATTTTCACAAGTGGAAGTTTCACACAACGCCCTGGTTAAGGCCGGGTTTTGGCAATAACCTTTTAATCCAATAGCGAGCTCTACGATAAAATGCCATTAAGAAATGGTTTGATGATTAATTATGATATAAATTCCTGGGTAACACAATTGGCAAAGTTTCAAAACAGGTCAGGTCTGCACGGAAGTCGTTAACATATTTGCGGTGAACATTTCAGCTTCACTAGTAGACATCGTTGTTGTTTATAAATTGTCTAGAAATGGACCGGTGTAACTTAGTCGAGTGTGGTCACTTGTTTTACCAGTTTATAATGCTCTTTAACAAGTGACTTGGCTTAAGACACAAGTTCACGGGTAGAGTGTGCGGTAGTCAGATGGGAGGGTGGATTTCAATACTGTGACCAGTTTAAAAGTAACATGAGAATCTTCTCTCCTCCACTCACTTAAACGCACAAATATTAATTCCCTGAATTCAGAAAAATTGTAACGTAGTTGGGTCTACAGTCCGTTCAGTCAGTAAACTGTCGCGTTCTTAGAGTAATTAGGATGGATTTATGTCCACCCTTAACATAAAAACCCTTGGAGCCCAAATCTTACTGCAAGCATTTTACCATAGGTACAGTTTGTCTTCCCATTAACTTTGTAAGGGCAATCGCCAGAGGTTACTCTCCGTTTTGTAAGTCGCGCAATAGCGTAAGACTTGCATTTTTACAAGTTGCCCCAACACATAACAGACAAGATGAGAATCTGGTAATGTGAAAATTATTGGTATGTCGGTTTAATTCCCATGTTCTGCATGCAGAAAACAGTTCCTTTAGGCAACACCAGGACATTTCTAATTGCGCTGGCTGCTCGGACGGGATTGCTTACGGTTAGGCCTAAAATATTGTGTCCGCTAAGATTAGTTCGGTGGGTGCATGTAAAACAAACTATAAGACGGTAAAAGATAGTGTTTTGGTCCCACTAAAATTTCCGTCCAACAAATGTGAGAGTCATGTAAAAAAGTATAGCCTGATGTACTTTCCTTGAATAAATCTAAAATAAATGGGAAGGACACACAAAGAAAAAGTGTAAGGTAGATCAAAATCTTACTCATTTTGAAGAAACGCTGCCAAGCACACACAAGTATAATCCAATTATAATCCAAAAATGGTGGCCAAGCGAAGGCCCGATACCAGTTCCTCCGGCAGGCCCACGCCTCACCCTGGTAATTAGGGCTCGCAGTCCTGGCGGGCGGGGCATCTTTTTAAGTGTCGAGCCATTTTAGCCTTTGAAAATATAGGTAGCATATAAAAACCAAGAGGATTGGAAAATTTCTTTAAACAGTTCTGCCCGGCCCACTGCGAGGACGTTTTTGCTAGCCACGATCCAAACTCGTCCATCCTCCCCTTCTTCCCGTCAAACTCACCCGGTCTGCAAAATAAAGAATGCCACTGAAACCACTGCATCTACCATACTTCGTGTCGAGTGCACATCCATAGTTTGCCGACACTGAACCTTAGGCCTACACTCTCGTCAAAAGCACTCTCTCACAAGAAAGCAATCTGATCGACTTTTGCAGCATTTTTATGTGCCGTGTTCTCCAACAATATACAGTAACTTTCCTCGAAAGAAAGAATTCTGTTTCACTCACAGATAACAGATACCGCTACCGCAAACACCTGGAAAGCAAACTAAGATTGACAGTTCCCAGGACTCGAAAACGTCCCTGGGAGTCGCTTATTATTTAGTCACGACCAAGTCTATGTGTAAACAGTATTCTCTTGTGACGTAGCTTTCAGTTCGACCAATTAAGTTGCACTTGTGATCAACAACAGCTAATGGACCCTCAACATGTCTATATAGCTATGGGGGCATCCACTAACTGCATAAATACATAACCAATCAGCAGGCTCGTGCTATCTATTGCACGGCGGTACGTATATCAATCAGAGTATGTTGCAGCTTCCTGGGTCCATGCAGTGAGTTGCTTGAGCCTGTAACAACTCCCTGATTTAGGTTCTTGATCTGTTGTGAATGGCAAACAAAATGGCGTGCATTTAAATCGAGCCGTGTGAAGATAATATTCTAATACGTGAAACCGAATTGGCGTGATACATGCACTGAAGTTAGAATCAATGTCAACAGCTGCGGACCGCGGTGTCTGCAGTTGCGAATGGCTGCAGTAACTATCTATGGCCGGGACCTAAACTGGAAATTAGCCTTTACGACCAGAGATGTTAGTGTAAAAAATGGGAGCGGTTGGGGTGGCTTGGACAAAGAAAGCAAAATGCCGGTTACTGTTTCAATAACACGACGTACGAACCAAAGTTCACAATACGATCACAAGCCTTGTTTCAACTTTGATGCGGCAGTAGGACGAGGTATTAGTGAGTTAAAAGGATAAATATACTAGGTTATCGCTGAATAATGTAGTAAGCATCATAGGCTAAGCCTTTTCGGCGAACCTCCCATTTTAATCTTGTGGTGCATACCGCTATAATTTTCCAATGTTGGACTGGACAGTCCAGTGGCGTAGCCGCGGGGTGTGGGGGTGGGGGGGGGGGGCAGAACCTCAACGACTCAACACATGACCCAACCTTGCAATGCAAAAACACCTGAAATAGCGGTTGTTTTCTCTATCTTTAGACTTTTTTCCCCATATCGTGCCTCAACCCCCTCACACCCACCCATGACAGAACCCTGGCTACGCGCCTGTGGGACACTGATGTGTTCCTTGCTCCATTTAATAAATGAAGCACTACCTACAACGGCAGTTGGTCCCTTTTTAAAGCTTTTGCAGATATGGCAGATACAAGCCAGGGAGGGCTTAAGCCACCGCCCACACATTCTTTCTGCCACAGGCATTTTGGCCCACCTTACATTGCTATTGTAATGTTGAACATGTTGGGGTTCTTTGGTGATTAACCCCCCCACATCGCAATTCGCTCAGCGCCCACTGATTTGGTATGGACTCGCTCTTGGAGTCGATCCCGGTGAAAGGTGGATGTTCTTTTACTGAAGCAAACACAAAGTGGGAAAGCAAATACTATCCTAAACAAAACTGGGACTGGGTTGATTTTCTCTTAAACATTGATGTGGCACGGGACGGCACAAAGTGCACTGTCGTTACAACGGGCCTACATTCTTTTTGCACGTTGAATGCTGTCATGTTAGTTGTCACCTACCTAGCATCCCCAGCTTTCTGTCCATCTGCCAATTGCATCCTTTTAGACACGACATGTTGCATGAAGGGCTATCATCGCTCATATTTCATTTAAAAAAGAAAGAAGTAAACCACACAAGAATGACACAGATCGTAATGTACTAAATCTTTTTCTTGTCTGTATTTGGGAAGTAGAGTATACTGTAATATGCAATAGGTAAATAGGATGAAGTCATTCTTCGGGGTTTAAATACAAAACCTAGAAAGCAGAGGCGGTGCTACAGTGCCTCCCCAGACTTTGACCTTGCCCCCCCCCCCCCACCCAACTTAAGTCAGTTAGGAGTAAGGTTAACGAAAAAAATAATACATCTATATAAGTTCCTGCAGGTTTTATTGTTGGTGCGGCGAAAAGAGATGGCTGAGGGCGTAACGCACCCCCTTGCATCTACCACTGACTCAGTATGAGAAAATTTGACCCAACTTGGAATTTCAGTTGAAAATGAAACCTCATTTCATTCTCAAGTGCATCAAATTGTTGACCTTCGCGTTACAACGCCTGGGCGGAAACACTGATACCGTCTAACACGTTCAAGAATACGAAAGGAAAAATAAATACTACCTAATATTACCTAATATATACTACTAATATTAGTAACTCAACCGTTTTGGGAAATTACAATACGAAACATTAAAATGATACACTACATCATAAAAACCATGCACTGAGCTTTCAAAAGACTGAAGGGGCATACAGTTACAGATACGTAAAGTAGGGGTACCGATACTAAAGCTGATTTATTTCCTTCAAAACAGCCTTCTTTTTTTTGTAAGCAGCCTTACTTCGCGACTCCGCATCTAAGGCTTTTGTCACAGAGCGCCAGATGTGAGCTTGGTTACCTACAGGGGTTTGAAGTATGCCGAAAAGTTCAACTCTAAAAGCGGTCATTTTTCTGACAGGCAGTGGCGGTTTGCCTATTCCATTGCAATTACATATCTGGCGCTCTTCCTCTGTAAAAAAAAATTTGGCTAGCCGGCGACCAACCTCTTTAGGGTTGTCCGCGTAGCACGCGAGTGTGGCACGCATATTTTCTGTGAGAGGGGCAAGGGCGGGTACAATTGCTTTTTCAAGGGGAGTCGCGAGTGTGGAACGCATATTTTCTGTGAGAGGGGCAAAGGCGGGTACATTTTCTTTTTCGTGGGGTGTCGCGAGTGTGGCACGTATGTTTTCTGTGAGTGGCGGAAGGGTGGGTGCATTTTCTTTTTGAATAGGTGTCTGTGGTGTTGGCGAAACTACTGGCGTAGAATGAGGTGGGAAGCATTCAGTCTCAGTTGCAGTATACAATACATCCCTACTCTGACTTAAAATGTCAGAAAGAGATGTACTGTCACAACCATTTTCTTTGGTTTGCAGTTGTTGTATCTGCGATTCCAACTGCGAATTTTTTTCGTTCAACTGGCCGATTTTTTGATTTAGTTGAGTGACGGCATCGTCCACAGTTTTGTGTAGTGCGACCACCTGTTCCTTCAAGACAGAAACGGTCCCCTTTAACGTTGTCATATCTTGCCCGATCATGGTGTGAGCGACCCTTGAGGAGAGCGGGCCTTGTGCCTTCTCTGGCGGCGTATTTTCCGTGCTCTTCCCCGAGCTGGTTGCTGGACTTCCAGCAGTGAGGATTTTTGGAGCCTAAGAAATAAACATAAAATAATATAATTATTTTTTCTTACAGAATAAATATTTAGTATTAACGGTCCACGAAATAGCTACCTGACACGAAATTGCCAACTCCCAGCACTCAAGGGACAGTAGCAATGTGACAATAACTCTACAAGTAAAATCTGGCAGTCACCCTCCCACACCCCTGTCCTAAGATACTCGTTCCAGAAGCCTAATGGTACTAAAGTACTATGTAGAAAGCAATGGAAATTATAATGGGCGACTTTCTTTTCTTCTGGGACGATTTCACTAACGTTTAGCGATTATCGCTAACGCCGAAATCGATCGCTGAATTTTACATCGATGACAATTTATTGACCGACTTTTCAAAGGATTTTCAAAGGATTTCACTAAATCGTAGCGATCAGCTTTTCATCACTAAGTTGTGATGTTTGCCAAAGGTTTAATAAAACCCCAAATAAGTCGTCGCTATCCTACTAGTGATAAATTCTAGTTAGGAAGCGACTAAGCGATGATCGCTAAAAGTGATGTTAGTGAAATTGGTCCCTACAATTGCAAGTTTAAGTTAGGTTATGTTTACCTTCTTCGTGACTGACACCGTTGATTTATTTTTCGGTGTAGTGTTTGTCACCCTTGTGGTTTTCGTTGCTGTAGCTTTCCTTGTGCCTGCTTTGTGCGAACTTTTTGTAGCCTGAAAACGAAAAGAGCAAACTGATTGCAAGGACCTGATCAGTGTGCGAACACGGAATGTTATGATTTTACCGGGAGGGGGATGTCTGAAATGAAAGAGTAATGAATGCAGAACATGTCAGTGTTGTAATCGAGTCACTAGATTAGCGACTCGAGTCACCAGTGTTCAAACTTTTAACTGACTCGAGTCACTGTACTATTTCAATGGGGAAATTACTCCTGAATTCTACCGAGTAACTATCATTTTGAGAGGAAGTGACTCGAGTCGTGACTTATTACAACACTGTAACATGTGCGTAGAACCTCATGCATAGACTGGGTTATAGCAACGCAAGACCACGGCAGAGCCATGTGTAACCATAACCAGCTGGGTCCGAAGATCGCCTCTGAGCCTATTGCTGTGACCAAACAAAACATATGAAGGATTTTGATAAAACGTCAAATACTTCCCGGTGGCCTGTTGGAGTACAGGTAGATTTCACGACACGGACCTCATCTACAACGAAATTACGTCATGAATGTTTATGCCATTTTGAGCGCCTACTTGTGAAATGTCACGGGCAACGCAGGAGTGACGTCATTGCGTTGGAGACGACGTACGCTTCGTGAAATCTAGAGCTCAAGATCTATAAGAGTCATCCAGGATGGGGGATCCGTGACGTAAGTGCAAAGCCTCTATATTCAATATCCTAAAGCCCTCCAAAAAGCTAATGGGCTCAAAACGACTTTAACATCCTGCTGAAAATGGGAATGTTTGAAAAACTTTTATGCCCTCCTAAAACGTGCAGTCTGCCCTGGACCTTTCGCAACAAAAAAACGAGCCATTCTGTGCCTGTAGTGACTCATTTTATGTAAAGAAAGCACGGATTTCCTACATACATGGACGGATGATCACGGGGTAAAAAAATCTGTCGTCACAGTTTACCTCCCCACCCCCCCCCCCAAAAAAAAATCACACTGTTGAAAGCAAAAAAAGTCGTACCAAGATGGCCGCCGTGAGGCTCTAATGTGCGTGATTTGACGACGACACTGTAATATTTAAAAGAACACACTCTTTCATCAAAAACCCATCAAAAACTCATCAAAACCCATAAATAGGCCTAATAATTGCATGTGTCTGTCACTGAACTAGACATTCTTCAAAGCTGAAACAAATTAGCACATCTCTAATTATTGTATTTACCTTGTTTGTGACTGATGTTGTTGACCTCTTAGTTCCGTTTGCTGTCGGTGTGCCTTTTCTCTTCCGTGTGTTCTTAGGAGTTTCAGTTGGACTTTCAATTTCTTTGGATGAATTACCCGTAGCCTTTAAATAAAAAAAAAAAAAAAAAACGGGACAACAAACTTATACCGACCCTGAGTGGTGATTTCTTCTCAATGTAAAGTCGGAGGTGGGGGTGACCTCAAAAAAGTCCCGTGTAAAAATCAAAGTATAGGGGCAATTTTTCAAATATGTAGACATTGACATTGTGGCATTGCCCCAACATAGATTCAAATGCTCCACCGTCATTGCAGTATGCAACGGTGTGTAGGACATCTTAGTACATGTTTTCCTTGTATTCAGGTTTTCGTACAGGCATCATCGTTTTGGAAACTTGTAGGCTATAGACGAGACAATAGGCTACTCTGTACTATAAAAATAAGAACGGTTAACAGGCAAACTTCAGAACCCTGGTTTAAACTAGACTGCGTGATTACATGGAAGCGTATTACTGAAGCCTTACAGCCGACAGCCTTTACTTGAAGAGGTCATGTTTGGTTGGCTGATTAGTCGGAAGTAATAAATTTTTAATTACAAAAGGAGTCGGAGTTAAGTCAGAGAAGCATTGTTAGTCGGGTTTCTTTCACACAGTAGTGCCGGTGACCTACTTTTTCTGAGTGCAGGGAAACAGTTAATGTTATGCTAACGAGTTGGCTCATCTATAGGCCTACCTTTACACCTAAAGAAACATTGTGCACTTCTTGTACAAAATTGTTCACTACCAATTAAGTGGTTACCAAGTCCATTGCAGTTAAAAGTAAATTTCATAGCCGGTACCCTACCCGCTTCTACGGTACAAACTGAAAACGGGTGAATCTTATTTGCAAGGACGCGCTATGATGTCATAATCGGAAAAGGAGGGCTATGAGATGCTTTAAAACTAGAGCTCATGTGAAATGGTTCTCCAGACAACAAAGGACTGATAATCGTTCGGACCAAAATATAAAAACTTGCAGTACAACTTGTTCATGGTCTAGCAATATCGGCTGGTCGATACATTTAAAACATGCTTTGTGGGCGCAAGTAGGGTTTACTTTATATTGCGTATGTCTTAATGTCTTGACAAGTACTAATTTAGACTTGTGTAACTTCATGCGGCATTTAATCCGTACAGAGGGCTGTTTTGTCTGCCCAACTTCAGAGCACTACGCCTGTACAGTACGTTTTAAACCACGGCTTATACGAAAGCAGACATTAAAACTTCTG
The DNA here is from genome assembly GCA_037179385.1 of Holothuria scabra. Taxonomy (NCBI): domain Eukaryota; kingdom Metazoa; phylum Echinodermata; class Holothuroidea; order Aspidochirotida; family Holothuriidae; genus Holothuria; species Holothuria scabra. The sequence goes on from CM074186.1 coordinate 40,222,017, forward strand.
TTTTGTGGACATTGAGCTATTTTTTTCTAACCGGTGGGTACTAATACGACGGTCAATATCGGCACCCTACGTAGTTCGGCCTGGGTAATACTGCACGGGTCAGTTCTAAATTTGAACAAATGGGGCGGGTTATTGGGTTGTATTCGGTCTCATACCTTTGGCGTTGACGTCCCTGGCTCATTGAGAGATTCAAAGGGTGGTGGGGGAGATGGAGAGCTTGGAGGGCTGTGTACATCTATATCATCATTAGCGTTTCCATCATTTGATAGCGGACACTCGACAAGTAACTCATACCGCAAAGTCTGCCTGCATGTGGTTATTACCTTGAAAACAACAGAAAACCACAGAGATTATGTTATGCCTTCAGGTGAGAAAAATATGCATCGTGCATCATACTTATAAAAAGTCAGTCGATCACACCTCTCTCTAAAATGTACAAGTAGACTAGCTTCACCATTAACCAACGTTTACATTCATTCAAATCCCGCACCCCTTTGCATAAAACTTCAAATCCTTAAAAAGAACCGCATGCTGGAAAAATGGCCTTGTAGTTCCTTCTTGAATCAGCTAAAACCTATGTCCCACTGGGGTTTGCGATGGTTTGCGAACCATTGACAATGGTGATCGTAATGCATCACAAGCCCTCTCACTGGAGCACTACAACTTCGCAAGGCGCGGGAATTAGATGCATTCTCGAGTAACTGCGCTTTGTCGTATTCGGCTACCTAAGCAATGGTACGTGGATGATAGCCAAATAGTTGAGAATATTCTGCGAGCCTTCGTCAAATAGACGGTAAAACACTGAATTTTAGTGAATTTTAGTGTAACAATCGCCATGGGCGTACGAGGCGGCGCGCAAGGGGGGGGGGGGGGGCACTCGCCCTCCCAATTCGGGCAAAAAGGTAGGCCACTCGGGCAAAACATAACAAAACATGATTAAATGTTGCCATTATTTGGGCAAAATGGCTCTTGCCCCTCACAAGGCGCCCCCTCCCGTACGCCTATGGCAATCGTCGATAAGTAAGCAGATCCAATTAACAGATTTTCTGGGAATATCGCAGAATTGTCACCTAATATTAAGCGGGCCTTTGCAGAACCGTCTCCGCTTAAAATTTTAATGCGACTGCTCCGCCTTTTCTAAAAAATTTTCGCCGACGATCACAATTCGAAATAGAAGTTAAATCAACATTTCCTCGATGCACACCATCAACGATTCCTTAATTCTTTGTGGGACTGCGGCTTTAGCAAAGAATACTGTAGGCAACTTGGCAAACTGTAATAAAAATATGCCATACGTAATCGCATGTGAATTGCGACTAACGCAAGTAACTACTGTTCGAACAACCAGAACGAAAAAATAGGGACACGAAACTGTACTTACGTTACCATTGGACGGGTCATTGATGTAAACAATGAGTCGCGACCCAATGGATCCATCGGTCCTTTTAACCGCCACACCGTCAAATCGCTGGGCCTGAGAAGGGTGACCTATCGTTGGCCAATCTGCTCGCTTTGGTTGGTAGCGAAGAGGGCGTTTAAGTTTGGGTTGCCTCAGCTCACATGCTGATAACCACGCAGTGCTCTTGTATGAATCCCATCTGTGTAACAACAAAATTACGAATCCCAAAATTTCAATACGCTCTCGGAAGAGCAAACTCCGATACTTCTTAATTTTGAATATGCATACATTTAATTCATATGCTGTTATAATGTCGGAGCATGTGAGCCCACGAAAATTCATAGTAAAGGAAGCACAGAAAGCGATTGGATGGATGGATGGTATTCGTTCCTCATACTGTACGTTACCATCAGAACTCAGTAAACAAAGTAAACAACGTAGAGGGGCAATGAACGTCACTTGTAGCTAGGATTGAGGGTGAGCGGGGTAGATGAGAGTGGGAGGACGGGAGAAGTGGCCATTACATGGCACATGATCATAATGCACTTTCACTCTAAAACCTGTTAGGTAAAAAGCGATGGGCAAAATCCATGTGCTCAACATGGGCAATTTATTGCTTAACAAATGGGTAAACCACCTACCCATATTTGCTGATTAAATTGTGGTTGGGTAATATTCAAGTGTTGGTAAAAGGTGTTGGGCAAGTTTTTAAGTACCCAACATTTGGGCAAAACGTAATTGACCAGTCAGATGATTATTGAAAGAGTTTTACAGATAATTATTTTAATAAAAGAGTTTAATTGACATCTAACGGTTGAATACGATTGGGTTCGGTAAGTAAAAACTAAGCGGTAGAATAGCAGTGAAGAAACTACTTTAAAGAGCAGTGGGCGTATGGAAAAAAGTTTTCACTAATACGCAATCAATTGAAGAAGTCTGCTATTTGAAACTACACCCTTCACTGTTGACACCAAGTCCATCGTCGCTGGTGCCCCATCCACTCTTAGAGGGCAACCGGTGTAAGGTTTTGGGAATTGGGGTACGTTGTTACATCTCCTTCTTGCCCAAATCATATAATGACGTGTCATGTTATATTGAAATCCAAAGAAGCACCCAACAGTAGAGCTGTTGGGCAAACGTGTTGGTACAAATTTTAGCCATTTGTTGGGCAAACTTAGAGTACAGTAGTTGGGCGAAGTAGTTGGGTAATTTTGTTTTTCAAATTAATGAGTAAAACACGTAACTAACTGATTTGGGCATTTTTTTAAATCAAATTCCGGTCTGGAGGCGTACGGAACCAACGGTTGGGTAATTTTGTACAGGCTGGGTAATCATTTTTAGAGAGTTTTGAATAGTTACTACAACTTCAATGTTGCTAGGTAGCAGATGCAAGGGAGAGGTGTTATGGGAGCATCCCCAAGGCGCTCAACCAAAACACTATTCGCTGCCTTACCCGTGAACACCTTTTTTAAAAATCTCGGTTCGTTACAAAATTCACATTAGAAAAAAAAGAAAAAAAAATTAGGTGTATAAAGAATTGAGTATTTATCGATTCTTATAACATTAACTCTTAAGATATAATGAGCTAACTTAGGGTAAGTTATAGGCTAGCTGTGATTAAGTTAGCCTATATATGCCCGCCCCGCATAAGGTTTGTGATGTACTTACCTTACAAAGGTCTTTCCATCGCGTTCTTCTAGCTTCGTGCAAATCAGCCAAATTCCACTTTCAGGATCTAAACCTTGAAGTTTCATTTTGACAACAATTTTCCTTACGATCGATACCGATGTGTTAGCTTGTGAAATCGCAGTTGTTTGCGTTTACAATACTTTTCGTACGACTTGAGCTGTGGATTGTTTCCTTCGATCTGCCGGAATGACAAATTTTTCTCTATCCCTCTCGACACAAATTCAAATTTGCCGCCAAGTCCTGAGGTGCATGCATGAGACTATCTGTCGTTTGTAAAATAATCTTAATGGTGCTTGTAACTTAAGTTGACAGCCTCTTGAAAGTTTGATAATAAATACAAATCTGTTGTATATAATCCATTATTAACCGCAAATTAGTAACATGGGACAGATTCTTCAAATTAGTCAACGTTAACTTAAATAAGCTCCGTGACAGCTCCTTCAAATAGCAAGGGCTGGGTAGCAGCACTACTTTGGCTATTGTTTTGACTGAAATATATATTTTTCAACTGGAGTCTATAGAATGTGACTAACTGGCATTGCAGAGTACTTTGCAGAGTACTTTACAGAGTTAGGATTGTTTCAATACAGTCGAAAGTTTGCTCTGGGTTACCCGTTACTGTTTTATTGTCCTTTATCTTTCTAAGTTGGTCACTTTAAGGAAGGAACATGCCTAGATTATCTGTTGAGAGGAGGCATCAAATATTAAGATTTTGGCGCCAACGCATGACGACGGTCGATATTGTCCGTCGACTTTCCCAAGACGGTATCAAAATTGATCGAAAGACCGTAGTCAATACTGTGAAACGCTGGCAGACCCATAAGACCGTCTTCGATCTTCCAAGACGAAAAATCAAAGGAAAGTTATCAGCCCGACATCTCACTTTCATCGACAACTTAATAAGCCAGAATCGGGAGATAACTTCAGTCGGGTTACAACATGAACTAGTAAAGAAATTCAACATTTCTGTCCACATTTCGACAATCAAGAGAGCCCGCAAGGAAAAGCTTAACTGGGTTTGTTCAAAACCAAGGTACTGCCAATTAATAAGGGTAAAAAACCAGCAGGCACGTTTGGAGTATGCCAAAAGTTGCTTGGAGAGAAATGATCTTTTCGAAGATGCAGTTTTTACGGACGAGAGCTCAATAGAGCTTGAACATACCGCCCGTCTTCAGTTTAGACGCAAGGACGAGGCTCACAAATTAATCGGGAAGCCCAAACATCCTCTGAAAATCCACGTATGGGCCGGTATATCTTCCAGAGGGGCAACAGACATAGTGATATTTGAGGGCATAATGAATTCGGAGTTTTACACCACTATACTTGAAAATACTTTACTTCCGTTTGCTAGAAGGGCATTTCCAGACGGGAAATACCGGTTCATACAGGACAATGATCCGAAACATACCAGCAAATATACTAAAGAGTTTATGACGAAGAACAACATTCCCTGGTGGCCAACGCCGGCAGAAAGTCCGGATCTCAATCCTATCGAAATGGTCTGGCATGAATTGAAGCACTTCTTGAGAGTTCAACATAAGCCGCACAACCTAGGAGAGCTTAAAGACGGCATCACATCCTTTTGGAGGACCCGTATGACGCCAGAAAAGTGTAGCCGGTACGTGACCCACATCCAGAAAGTACTTCCCAAAGTGGTTGAATTCGATGGAAGAGCTACCGGCCATTAACAGATGCAATTTTAAGTGCATTCTTCTTTTGAGTTTAGACGAGACCATCTGATAGTTTGCTGCGTTGTAATCGTAATGTATGAATTGTCTTTATTGTTATTTTGACCAATTACTTCGCACAATAGACAGTTAATGTATACCATTCACAAAATATTAACTTTTCAACAGAAGTGCTTTAACTTATGCCAAACTGTTTAAATGAATACTACACCTAAGTTTCTCGATTAATTGGCCTACCTTTGCATACTAAGCTAGTTTCATTAATCCGAAGTCCACAGCTTAAACTTAAGGGATTGCACCAAGTTGTCAGGGGTTTTCGACTTACACTGTTACATGGGTCAATAAACGTACTCATGCGTACGTATCAAACATGAACGTGTTGTCTCACCGAACAGCTACTGTACCCAGGCAGAATATCCACTGCCATATCCCGGACCGTGTCTTAACAAAGCCTCGAAATAGAACCTATACTGATCCGGGCAAGCAATATGAAGTATATACAATCCAGTTGCTACAACTTGAAAGAAAGGTCGCGGGACCGTTGGATCTGATTTAATCCGTTAGTTGGAAGTTGAAGTGTAAAACTACTGTAACAAATCAAACTAATTACAGTATATATGTTGCTAACATATGCCTACTATCAGGGTCCGCTCTATAGTCACCCGTCAAATTGGTCCCCCGTCTCTTTCGTCCCCCATTTAGCGTGATTCATCTCATTGGTCCAAAGTCTCACTAGTCTCCCGTTTCATTAGTCTCCCTGGTTAGGGTTAGAGTTTAGGGTTAGGGTTGGGCATTAGTCACCTGGTTAGGGTTTAGGGATAGGGTTAGGGTTTGGGGACTAATGAGACGGAGGACCAATGTGAAGGGGGACTATTGCTAAAAATAAGTACGCGTCTAACATGTCAACACTTGATATGACTTTAATGGGCATGAGCAATCACTACAATTTGAAGTAGACTGTACTGTTGCCTGCTTAGCTGTTGAGAGTCATGTGACAACATATTTTCTCTTCAAATGTGAAATTTACTACGAGTAACTACTTGGCAGCTTGGTTTACCTTGAATCTGCAACATTTTCATAAAATGCTGCTCTGTGGCCCGTTCCACAAAGAGTTACGCACATTCGTAAGTGTGATTTTCTGTTGACTTAAGTATGGGTAATCAAACTTAAGATTGTGCGTAACTCTTTGTGCAATGTGCCCCTGGACCTATCATCTGTTCTTTTTAAACTTTAAATATGTCAATGAGTTTCTATTTGGTTTAACAATGGTTGTGGGCAGCTCTGGATTTTCACAATTTAAACGACACTGAGCCGATACCTTGGTTAAAATGTTTTTTTTTTTTAAATTTAACAAATGTGATTGCGTTAGTTTAATGGTGCCCCAGTAGGTCACTAGTTGGTGTACAGTAAGGCGAAACCAGGGAGTTGGTGTGATGATGGAATGCACTGAACATAGTGTGATAACCTGATGTCTTCATTTTTTCGCTTTTATCGTGTTATTTTTGAAGGGGGTGGGGAAGCTGGGTTGGCTGTGTTAAGTGATGGGACAAGCAGAAATCACACTATCAAGGCGGGCTGTACGAAGAAAACTCTGACTAAAATGCCACTCAAATTGCAAGAAATGGCACTTCACAGCCTCTTTAATACATTTAAAACCCATACATTCAAGGAATGTAGAGATTTTTTGTCTTAAACACTTTTGGTCAAATAATTTTTTCACCTTCACAATTCATTGCGGGAGCCAGATGGAGCAAGCGGGTGCCAGACATTTGAGTGGGCAATGCAGCTCTATCTCTTTCAGGCGCCTTGTATTGAAATGGGACCGTGAGAGGACTGGCTAGATGACATGTGGTGTACAGTGTAACCAGTAGCAGCCCCCTGGTAAAACCATGGAAGTACTACCAGGGTAAAACACTGTGTTGTCGTTTTCAGTCAGGCTAGTGAGATTTGAGGGCCGATTTTGGAGTAAGTCAGACCATAGGCAAATTTGGCACTGGCAGATTATGGTACATCGGGCTAGGTATTTGGGAAGAATAAATGGCATTCCTAAGTAGTGGCAGTGAGTTGAAGCGGTTGGTTATAGTAAAATAGTCACAGCCTGGTTGTAAGGAGAATGGGCTTGGGGAGTTGAATATTTTTTTTTTTTTTTTTTGCAGCACATGTTTTGGGGGTTACCAGAAGTTTCTTATACAAATATGTACAATAACCTTCCTTGATAAGAAAGATATACATTTTTTCATTACTGGACTTCATTTTTCAAGTTATGCTTGTCAATTTTCAATAAGATAATTGTTGAAAAAACTTAGTCACATCTGGGCTCATGGAGTTATTTTATTTTCTTCTGCCATTTATTGGTTTGGTACAACCGTAGCCTACTCTTTATCACAACATCCGAGCGAGGCATTTTTCAACGACGGCTGAAGTTCTGACTTGGCCCCCCTCACCTTCACTTTACCTCTTAATTAGGCACCGTGTCCTCGAACTGCAGAAAAACGTCATGTCCATTCCTCCATTATATTGCCAATTTTCATATTAACAAAAATTTTGATTGAGAGGTGGCGGCTTCCTTGACCCTGCCAATTTTGGTGGCATGTGTGGGTGGATGAGTATATTAGTATCAATTTGACATATTTGTTTAGAAATTAAAGCCCAGTGAAACTCCCAAACTGACTGATGATTTCGTTAAGCAGAGTCGAGTCACCTTAATGAAATAAATTTACAATCCCACTGATTGCGCCAAAAATTACCGCACAACACTAAGGAACTAATCGCGTCAACGAGAGATATAAGTCAGCTCCCGTCGGCATATATAATATTCCCACCTTTTCCAAGTTAAGGGAACCAGGGAGTTGCAACTCCCTGCTGGATCGTACGTAGCGAAGTAGGTCACTTTCGGGAGCTAAGTTAACTATGCCCGTAAATCAACCTATTTTGGTGGGTAAGGGAAGGTCAAACAAACTGTTGCATTTCCTTTTGGTGACCGTGAGTAATCTTTCAAAACGTGTGTTGAAATGGAAACAATCGTTTCTCTGTAAGCGACTACTCATCTTATCGGTATTCCCTTTTCAAGAGGTGAACATAACTGTATAATAGATACGCAACTTGTGGCGCGATAGTGCGCCAAAGTTGTTACCTTCTTCAAACAAATATTTAAAAAGGTTAGGCTTTCATGGGAGTTAATATGAGAGTAGAATTAGTGTGATGCTCATTGTTGTGAGGAATGAAGAATGCAGTGTAACTACTGTACTTCGATGCAAAGTGCTGCACTTTGGAGCGAACTGTTTTTAGAACAAGCACCTTTCAATCCCCGCGTATGAAAATAAAAATGTAACTGCCAAATTGAATTAAATGTCGGTTAATTTCTAATGTCGACACTAAAGGGTTTGAAGGTCAGTGAAACATTGAGCAATCGAACATGAAAAAGGTTTCAATTTACGGGCGATCGATACGCGAACAATTCGAAGCTGGCCCGTAGCGAGAGTTATCCTTTATTTCTTGTAGAGTGGGAGAGGGTCAGGCACGGCAAGACTATCTAAGCGGAGCGCCACCATCGGTTGGCGCGGAGTGTACAGGAAAATTTTGGGCTTTAACACTCCTCCAGATGGCCGGAAACTGCACTTCGTATGTGTTTTAAGCTGGATGTACACTGTTTAAAATTTCTGTAAATTTACTGACTTTTTTCAACTTTAACTTTTCGTATTTTACTTTTAATACAGATTTTTTGTATCTTTACAGACACTTTGTATTGCTACAATGAAAAAAGATTGTTTAACATGTATTTTCTGTTTATTTGAAAAAACATTTCTGTCTGAGAAACTGTCTTTGCGTCAGATTTCCTAGATGAAAAATGGTGCTATGTTTGGCAAGCCTTTGAACTAATTATATGGCTCAGAGTTTTAGGATATTCCCTTTTTGGGGAGTATGAAAAATATCAAAATATTTTTTAGTTTTGTAGACATTTTACAAGAGACATACATACTACCGAAGAAACAATGTGCAAAATGGTGCAGTATTTATTCAACGGTACACCATGTAGTCAAAATTAAGATACTACGAATAAATCTCTCAAAATAATTCAACCACGAAGCAGAAGTACGGATCATGTGGGAAACACATGAAATGCGGACCTTGTGGACATTTTACAAATTCCCCGGACGCCAGTGCCAACTAGTAAAAAGAGGACTTGTCGAAAAAAGTCGTCCTGCGGTGGCACTTGTCATGGGCAGGAGTGAGGCACGACATAGGCCTACTTGTTTAGGATGGAAGGGAAGAATTATCCGAAGGCAGTATCTTACCCTTTACCTGCAGCTTGCGGCATATTTTGTGTATGATAAAGTATAGGAATGGTCATGTAAGAGTGGTCTCCAGTGTACGATTGCCTCATTTTCAGTAAATCATTCAGCCATCCGAAGGGCAGAAAGGGTCTTAACCTAACAGAGTCACACTAAGGTCTGTCGTCGAGATGTTCGTTTCACCTTCGAAAAGAAATGCAATGAACGACAGTGCAGATCACAAACGGTATCTATTTTAGTGAAAGTAGGCATTTTGAAGTTATTCCTTGATTTCATACGTGCGCACAAAATTTGTTTTACAAACATTCATCCATGTTTTTTTAATTTTTACACATTTTATTTATTTACTGTTTTGAAGGAAATACTTCGAAGTTTATTTCCGTTCGAGTATTTTATTTTTTCAATTACTTTATCTGGAAGCAAAAAATCAGGGGGGGGGGGCTTGAAGAAAATCTGGGGGCCTAGGCCACCAGCCCCCACAACAAATGGTTGCCTTTTCAAGGAACATTAGACGCAATGTGTTGCGAAATTTCCCACAACTTCGTTGAAAACGTTATAGCTGTGAAGGTCAGCGCCGGTGTTTTTTCCTTTATACTTTAACGTTTTGCTGGTTTTTTGTTTTCTGTTTAAGGCCCGACACCAAAGTATTCTCCCCCGATCCCCTAGCCGGGCCTTCAGTCCAACTCCACATATACACTCACGCTGCCTCTCGATTTATTGGCGGCTGGAACATTTTTGCTGGGTGCCAAACCATATTGCCAACACACATGTAGGCCTTTTGTGTTTGCTTCGAGAAAATCACGGTGAACGTCTTTCCTCACAACATTTGCTGTTTTCACGAGCCCATAGAGGGTGTATTTTCCTTGTCCAAATTTTACACGCCTTTGCATTCCTCCCACTTACCCAAACCTGACGTCGCTCCGACGTCACTTTCGGTTTTACCTAGCCCTTGAACAGGGCAATGTGTTACGTTACATGGCCTAAGCTCATTACACTCCACCAGGTACCGTAACACACAGCCCTGTTCAAGGGCTAGTTTTACCCTGCTACTACTGCTGGTTCAACTTAGAGCCTCCCTGCCCCATCCCACTCACCCGACCGCCCGACCTGAACAGTTAGTTACAGATCATCGTACATATTGCACGCAAGTACTACCTCGGTCCGAGATAGCACTTTTCCATGCATCGGTGTATAGTGTACTCTGTTAACTCATCTTCGACAACAGTATTCCCTGGAATATAAAGCCCAGTCCCACCATGGAAGTACTCCAAAGGTCCCACAACCAGAAATGTTATCAAACGACACCGCTACGTACAGAACCGCCGCTAACATCTGCAGCAACTTAAATTTAGATTGTCAGTTCACATGTCTGAAAAGGTCATGCACTGGGCAGCCTGCACCTGTGAATCAGCCAGTGAAACCGACTAATGAGTTAGACCAATCAGGGCCATTGTACAAGTGTGTGATTTCCATTGGCCTCTTAAAATCTGTGGGTCGTTGGGTACGGCAAGTGGGTTGTGCAGTACAGTGGACACAACAATCACTAGTTTTCAACGAAGTATGCAAATAAGTTCGTTGTGCGCATGTATGCTACGTTTCATTGCAGGCTATCTAGAAAATTCTCACAAGAGTATCATATATATGTGCAACTCACGTTATAAAACGGGACTGAACTCGTGCGTAAAAACTTTGGTCTTTGTGCTATAAGTATTGTACATTGTGGCCGCTTAACAGAGACGAACAGGTTTTAATGCAAGCTCTCTCCTGATCTTATTCACCGCATTGATGTGCGGATATTCAAATTTACGTTGACTTAATTTCCGGAAAACAGTGACATCTGAGGCGGTGCTACTTCAGCATTTTGGGACAGAAGTTGCATCTATACAGTACATGGAAGATCTGCATTTGCAAAGAATTTTTAAAACACCGGGAAATGTTTGAATATTAGCCTACGCAGGCATTCTCAAATGCAAAACATGCCTTATAACAGCCCAAATAGATTTCTGCCGTACCTCTTGGCAGTACATACTAGTGCAGACAGTTCCTGTTACATACTAATTTATTTATTGCTGTTAAGTGCTCTCATGATAAATGAAGAACCACAAATCCCGGCACAAGTTCACCTTCACCCTAACTCACCTAAAGTTAGGTCGGAACTACTCGTCTTGTAAAGCCAGCGAACACCTCCCTGGTATGGCTACCCATGCATGCTTATGTCAATCAGTGGTCTAATTTGCAAAACCACTGATACATATTAAGGGCAAAACATAAATAAAAGCTTGTGAAGACAAGGCTGCTTTTGGTCATCCATTCTCTCCAATTTAGCAGTTGTCTTTATCTTTACTAATTCCCAGAGCTATAAATACACCTCTTGTACGGTGTAAATCTGTCAGTTCATGACCACAACCCAAAACTTAGGTCGTGTACTCAGGGGGCTGCCACTCTCAGTTAGAGTAGCAGCTCCCAGGAATACGTACTCTCACTTGTTCTACTGTAGTTATTAGGAGGTTAAACGTTATCACACATTCCAAGCATTCCAGTTAATAGTAGGGCAATGTATTATTCTTTACAAAAAATTTGAACGTTGAGTGAAGTATAATATTGTCATAGTTAGAGTTGAACCATGCTGATGTCCTCTCTTTACTCAGGGGTGTAAGTCCATGGTTGTTTGATTGCATTATGTAATCGGAAATGTATCCCAATGTATCCCAATAACCACATCAAATGTACGACTACCATTAAATGAAAAGGTATATATTGAATCTTTCTGGAAAACTACTGTACAACGGAATTGAAAATATACGGTTTCTCTACTGTGACTCTTGGCTAAATTAAAGCTCCGCGATACCGATGAATTTTTCTATATGATTGGTCGAACTTTTGCATCTTTTGCATGATAAATGACAAATTATTGCTCACCGCACCTGGCCTCCGCTCCTGCCCCGTCTCGTACGGTAGGCTACGTCAACTTCCTGGTCTATGCCAACCAGGAAACGAGTCTATGAGACAGGCATCCCCTTTGAATTTTCTTGAAAAAGGTGCCCTTACATACAACCCCGTGTCAGGCTTAGATGCAACCTATTGAAGAAAAATTTGGAATAAGACAAATTTGTGTAGTTTTAGGAGTTAAGGAAACGGCACCACGGGGGAGAGGGGGGGGGGGTGGGGCAATTTCTCCCATTTGAAAATTGAGAAATTGGGTAGCCTTACATGCAATCTGGTACCACATACGCTACCTTAAGAAGAAAAATATGCGTTGGTTTAAGTGCCTACATATTCTTAGGATAAATAATGGTTGCCATGAGGCTAGAATTCAATAGGAGGTTTTAGCCACCAGGCGACATAAGACATCTATATATTTCACCCGAGAAAATGGCCTTTTCCCGGGGACGTTTGGCTAAACGACCCTACTGAATTCTAGCGGCATGGCCGTGGGGTGGGGACGGGGTGCCCAATTCCATCGCATGCTGAATTGTTAGAGTATCATGTAGATACAGTGGGTGCTACTTCCAGTCTACACTGGTGGTTTCCACGGACAGATGGATAAAAACCCGGTAGATGTCCATGGGGCGCAGGTCTGACGTTTTAACATATCTCTTAATGACAACTTTGAGTCTCTGGACAGCTACATTTAGTGCCTTTAAGAAATGGGGTTCAGGGCTTGCTAAGATATTCTGTTGGATTACAAGGGGAGAAAGACTCAAGTTGGATCCAGGGCGTCACTCGGAAGTTCTGGAGGTTTAGCAAACCTTTGTCAAAAATATATTTCAGTATAGCCTCCACTCACTATGATTTGTTTAAACTAGGTACGTTTCAATCGGTAGGTTGCTGAATTCCCAACAAGGGCATTCCCATCCAAAGAGAAGCCGTGATCTGATCTCCATAGAAGCGCACTTATAACACCTTTTCCACAAAGATCTGGGGTGGTGCCAGGGGGACCCAGCTCCCCGACAGGGGGCCAGCATTTCAAAGCACCGACAAAGGCTTTGTACTAGTCCTGACGTGACATGAATTAGCAGATTTTGGGGCGCGCGCAGCGCGCGAAATTTTTGGCCTCTTTTTCAACAAATACTCAAATATCTTGGTTTTTTTTTTGAAGACAACACAAAATTTTTGAAAGAAATTTGGTGTTGTTTTGTTGAGGATCATTGGGTTGGGGTGTTTATTGAAGAATCTATCCTTCATATGGGCAAAATCAAAAACGTTACATAGGCGACAACTGAAAATCTTTTATGGTAACGCATCTAATCGTACTAGGCCTACGTACTCAGGCTTCAACACAACACTAAAGTTTAATCGAAAAGCTTTTTCTTTTTTTGAACAAGGATTTAAAAATAAAGAGTTAATTTTTTGGAGAAATTTTGGAACTAAATGGGAGAAAATCTGTTTTTTTGGTTCGGTCATAACGAAAAAATTTTATTATTAAGTAATAAATGACTTTCAAGAGCAAGAATAGGTGGAATGGTAGGGTGATTAGCGGAGTTGGCTTTGGTTATTTATTTTACGGAGTAGCCTATTCACCGAATTTAGAAAATTTCTCCACTTTCGACAATCTGAAGCTGGAGAAATTTATTTTGTAACAGATTTTGTGGTTTTCTAGAAGGAGTCTAATCTTCTCATAAAATAATTCAAGTAAGGTGTGATCTGTAGTTTTGTTGGGTTTACCCGGTATCATCATGCAGGTTAAGGCCGTCGAACTAAATTGAAAAAAAATCCCGCGGAAAAAGTTTGGCTTCCCATATATTTGAAGTTTAATATTTTAAAAATTGACAGTGACGTACAGGAGAGTTTGAGTTTGGGAATGGGCGGAATCTTCCGCAAAAATGTAATTTTGCCCGAAAGACTACCAAAGTGCAGAGCACAAGACTTTTGGAAAATTTGAGAACCCTAGACAGCAGCAAATGGCATTTCCCGGACTCGTAACTAAAAAAAAAAATGAGCTTTTTTCCGAAGCATTGCCCCGAAATGAAGAATAATTTGCAATCGTGAATTGTTATGTTAATTCATCTGTTCGACCAAAACGCTATCTTAGCGAAGCGCCACCATCGGTAAGCGCGGGGCGTACAGAAAATTGTTACGAAATTTAACCTCTCAGACAACCGGAAATTGCATTTTCCAGACTTGTAAATAGAAATGAAGCAGTTGTTACTTTAAGCTTTCCTTTGAAAATGAATGCTTCACTTCAATAGAAAAAACCTACTTCCGAAGTGATCAGAAAATTACTAAATACCAGGTAAACTGGTCAAAGGTACTGCTACAATTAGATGTAATGTCCTCGTCTCTTTTCGGGGAAAATTATGCAACGGAGTTGAAAACATACAAGTTTTTCGTTGTATTCAATTGCAAGGTCCGCTAAATTGATGAGATTTGCTACGTGAATGCCCGAACTCCAAATTATAAATGATTTTACGACTCAGTTGGAGAGGTTTTTCACACTACTTTTTATTATATTGTGTACAGTAGATGAAACGCTCTGGCCGACATGATTTTCATTTGCTAGAATTCGGCTGTCGGGGCAGGCCAGATGGCAGACCATTTGGCACTGCCTGGACATGAACCACCTTTTGTATGTTTTTGCAAGGAAATTTCGGAATTGTGAGTTTCCTTGAAGAATATGGTCTTCTAGTAAACCAAATCAAGAAGATCGTCCGGGTGACTGAAGTTTATCAGATCTTTTGTCAATTTATAGGGGCATGTACATGAAGGCTCCCCGACGAAATTGGATTTTCTCAACAACAAGAGGAGGACAGCCTTCCCCGACGGGAACATGAGCTTGCGTATTAAAGATGTGATGGGATTAAAATAAATTCAGGTATATGCCTTGAAATAGCTTTACAAAGGAAAAAAAGTTCATGATCATCAATCCCCTAACTTTAGTCATTAACGTCCTTCCCCGACGGGGAGGAGATGAGGTACGGTATATCGGAGCTATGAAGTGATTGAAAGTCAATTTCGGTATGCATTAAAATAACATTTCAAAACAAAAAATACGTAAAAGATCACCCATCCAGTAACTTCATTTCTTGTACGATTTTTATTATTTTTCTTTTTTATTATTTTTAGGCTTCCCCGACGAAACCGTCGACCTTCCCCGACGGGGACCATGCCCCTCCCCTCCCCCCGCTGGCGCCACCCCGACAAAGATCCATGGCACCTCTATCGCAAGCTTTGGCATGAACAAGACGTGCCACCGCATTGTCCGCTTGCGCTACCGGATATTTCAACTAAGCTACCCCATATTGGATGCGTGCTTCTGGATGTATTCACTCGAGGCTGCCGCATAAGCATCTCTCTCTCTCTCTCGCTCTATGCAACATAGAAGGTACCGTGTCGTTCACGGAATATGTCGACAAATTAAAGAGTTACCATTTGAATTGACAGCTCCCAGGAGGTTGCGAAGGGTTTATCATCGAATTTAGACGTTGTTTTAAAATGATTAATCGAAAGTCTAAGACATTAGAGCTTTATTCTGTTACATTTGAGAACGGTGAACTGCTTGGCTTTTATCCGTTTAATATATTCGTTTAACGATGAAGAAATGGAGATGTACTTTGTCTTTTGTAGCATCTCTCTTTACAATTTGAGCAGTATGATAGTGAGGTCTAGTCAGTTTGCTTCAGAAACAATAAATGTGACGATCACAATCATAATTACGATAATTAGAGTAGAATCCATGACCAGAGTAGACAATTTAGCTGTCACGTAGTGCCGAAATATATGAATACATTTAACAATGAACAGATGAAAGCAGTGACCTAAACAGACTCTTTCTAGGGGACAGTTGCGTCGCCAACAGGGTGGCCGGGGGGGGGGGCACGTAAAGCATGAGGCTCATCGGGTGGGTTCCATGGGTCAGTCTTAAGGCCCCTGGTGAGGACCAGGGGCAAAGCCCCGGTGGGGGTCCGGGGAGAAATCCCATGTGAGCCTCTGTGTTTTTAAGGTTTTGTGAGGTTAAAGTCGTCATAAAAGGGTAATTCTATTGACTGGACACTGCTCTAAAATTACCTCCAGGGTAACTTCGAGTAAGATATTTGGTAAAACATCTAGTGAAACTACTGCCAAGATTGGATCCGGCTAACACTTTGAAAAAGGGGAGATGAACTACGGACAAAGAACTTGATGGGTAGTTCAATGTGAGTGTCCTGGTGGGGTCGAGAGGGCGAAGCACTGGAAACACCCGAGTTTTAAAGTTTTGCAACCTATTAACGTCGTATTTTAACGGTAATGTAGTTGTCCTTACCAGTTTACACTGGGCTAAAAATTACTCCCCGCATGGGGCAACTTCAATTCGGGTTTTGTTGGTAACAAATCTAGTGAAACATGCTCCCACGAGCGGATCCGGCTGACATTTTAAAGAAGGGGATCTGAACTAGATAGAAAAAGACAAAGTAGTTGATGTCAGTGCAGTTAAATATGTGATGAAAGACGTAGGCTTAATCCTACCTGAACTGCTACCTGATGTGTACGTCACCCTCAGTTGGTGTAGTCGGTCGTGTGCGCAAAATTTTGAAAAAAAAGACGCGCTCAGTGGCGCCATGAGTGGAGTCTAGCAGTGCCCTCTGCAAAATACGGATTGCATTGCAAATAATAATTTATATTTTGGGATTCATGTAAGAAAATTTAAAAAGTTGGGGGACTACTGAAGAATCTGCATTTCCAATCTAAGATAGCACGTCGACTGGAGATCTTTGTTCTTATACACGATTTTCAATAGTGCGGATTGAGGCTTCCCGATGACATTCAAAATGCTTGCATTTTTGATTCCTTGCCGAAGTTTAAATTGAGAGACGAACGAAATGGATTACTTGCTCTTTCTGACACTCCTATGTTCGACATTCGTCCTTTGTTCGGACAACTCAATGACGCTTGAGACCGATGTAAAAGGGTGTCGGAACTTACCATGGGAGGCCCGAACTGTCGGAAGAAAGGGATGAAATAACGGGCCATCATTCATGATGCTTGTTGTTTTCTAAATTCTTTAGCACCCAACAATCGTACAATTCCGCGCTTACCCGAGATTATGTTACTGTCTTTTTGGGACTTTCCTTTCATTTTAGCATTTTTGGATATAGTTCGGGAGCTACAATTATATGTTCATGGCCAGTGGCGGTGCCAGAATGTTAATATTGCAAAAGTGGTGGAGGAGGGGGGGGGGGGGAATTAAGGGCAAAGGATAATACTGGGGGAAAATATTTCGGCTCAGTGCGCAACCGAGTCCAGTAAAGCGCCCGTTGCTGGGGTGGGGATCCGGGAAGAAACGCCGGAAACGTGGAGGTTTTAGTATATCTCTGGATTGAAAAACTAAGCCTCTGGAGGGGTATGTTATTTATTCTTTCACTCATTCCAACGCTGAATTGACCTAAGTTGAGGGGTGGGGAAGTGTTGGCAATTACAAAATCTGGCGGGTCCCACTCTTTCCCCTTCTCCCAAACACGTAGCTCCGCCACAGTAAAAGGTGATCATGTCTGGTACAATATGGTATCGTGCATATAGTATCTTGTCTCATTTAAGCACCCAAAATAAATCAGAACTACTGGATTTAAAGCAAAAATTTAGGCCTTGAGGTAAAAGTCGGTCGGGAAATTCTGGCCCTGTAACTTCTACGCCCCATTTTTTTTAACGCGCATTTCTACGAAGCAGTGAGTCCACATTATAGTTCAGTTTCACGTTCTTCGGACTTTCCACCAAGGCCCGATCCAACACCATCTTTTCTATCCTCAAGGGTGTGAAAAATTATTCTGGACTTAGCTATTGAGTGTATGCTCTGCTGTCCTGGGAGTTGTCTGCTGTCTGCAACTTGAGTGGCAGCTCCTCAGCTAATCGTAGCATTCGAGGTTTTATGAAGCCATTCAGGTTCATTCCCGAACAATTAAACAAATAGAAACCATCCATTGTGTATAGGTAGTGAACTTGATTCTTTGAACTGTCAGTCATAGTTACGCGGCTCCGAACATCTATTGGAGCGCCGTAGCGGTGCTTTTGATCACCTTTACTTTCACACAGTCGATCTTTCGGGGACCGGAGACTGCACCAAAAGAACTGAAAAGTTACGCGTTTTTATCAATCTAACTTCTAAAAAAGTAAGACTGCATTGTTTGGTACCTTCCGTCTGTTTTCATGTGCTTAAAAACTGTTGGGAATTGCTGGCTCAGTATCAGTAAACAAGTGACTCGCTAAAACCAGGTATTTGCAACTAACTGTCAAAACTGTGACGACCTGCTAGCCGCCCTTTTCACAGAAAAAAATATCGGGTGAGTAGGGTTGCGGGGGTGGGGTGGGGAAGGGTTGCAGGGGCATATAGGCATGCAACCCTGGGGAGAGAAAACGTCTAAATTCTAGGGCATTGGATGGGTGTGTTTGGCTGAAGAAAACATGATTTCTTCGGGTAAACGTATGTGTGGTTTCAAGGCCAGAACGGCTCATTCAAAGCAAAAAGGTGACTTCCTTATGTTCCCACACTTATGTATTTGTCTACGGTCAAATTATTAGAACATGTTTTTTTAAAAAAAATTGGAACATTCGCATTTTATGCAGTGTCACATAAATAATATAGTAATACAACAACACGAAGGCCTAGCCTAAGAAGGAAGTTCTTGTGCCACACTTCTGTACAATACTTTATAGGGAAAACGGGAAGCCAATCAAAATTACCCTCCGCCTAAACCGCATCCTTTTCAAAGTGCCAATTTATGGAGTACCGAGTAGGTCTGCAGGTTTGAGGAACATGTTTTAAATGAGCAATGTACCTTTTCAAACTCAGTGACGAGCTCACGGTAATCATGGAATTTATAGTCTCCGGATTGCACTGCTCGATTGTACACTAATGGAAGTGTGTCAATCTTATAATAGGCTATACACATGGGCGTCTGCAAGGGGGGGGGGGCACTCCCCCCCCCCCCCGGAAAATCAAACTTGTGAAAAAAATAATTAAAAATTAAAATAAAAAAAATTAAAAATAAATCATCAAAATACCTTCACTCACAGCGTCAGTTTTTACTCGTGAAATATGCGGACATTTGACCAGGAGTAGCAAAAGAGATGATGGTGCAGTATGCTGAATAGTGAAATCGTAATTTGGGGACCATCATTCGTGATATTTATTGGAAATTTGTAATTGTAAAAACTATGTACTAGCCTAGTTGTCAGGTATGTAGTGTGCATATGGAATCCGACCATTGATGAATGCGTTGGTCTTGGCTTGGTCGCGTGCTGATCTCAAGTGGTGACGCGCGGGTGTAACTTGGATATGCAAGGTAAATACGGGGGTGGGGGAGGGGGTGTATGCATGGTTCATAATTAGGTAACGGACATAGGCCTATATAGGCTGTTTGACAGTTGTAAGTTTTATCGTGCATAGGCGTGCGAGGCCGTTACCGAGAGGCAGATTTCCCTTCAACAATTTTTTGCACCGAAAATTCTAAAAATCTAAAAATTACAGACATGAAGTTCCTGTTTCAGGGCTGGGTACATGCAGCTTATAACACTCGCCAAGTGTCGTTTCCGGCCATCTGGAGGGTTTGTAAGGCCGAAAATTTTCTTGTTCGCTCCGCGCCAACCGATGGTGTCGCTCCGATAAGATAGTGTACACAATTCAATCATCCATGAATGATCTTGCCCCCCCCCCCTATAAAAATTTCTGCGGACGCCCATGGCTATACACATGATAAAAACAAAAGAACCTTATGATAGTCGATTCAACAGCGAAGTATGCCTCGGTCATTCATCTCTAACAAAGTATAGGCTACTAAGTCGTATCGTTAAGCTGTAGCAGATTCACTTTTCATCCCACCTGTGAATTTTAAAGTTTATAACACCCAAATTCTTGTTTGTTAATCAGCGAGTTACAACTCGCCGGGCGACTGACGATGTTTGATTACCATCAATTTCTTCAAGTATTTTTTCAACGTAATTCATAACCGTTGCATACTGGATGAAAGCTACATTTGTCTTTCCGATCGGCCAAATACGATAAGATTTCTGACCGTTTTCAGTAGTTAAGTATTTCGCTGACCGCGGCATATTTTGCTGCAAACGGTTCAAAAAAATAGACAACACAATATTTACTGCTTGTGAATGGCCTCTCCTTCAAAATGGCATCAAAAATTCTTCTCTTCGCCCGCAAAAGTTAACCTAAAATTGGGAGCTTCTTCAAGCAACAATTTTTGCGGTCACGTGTGGGATTTGAACACGCGCGGAATTGTACGGAATGCTAGGAAGTTTTTGTCTCACACTTAGTTCTGTTTTTGTGCGGTGTTCTTTAGGAGTGTGCGGAGTTGTACGGACACGAGAATAATTGTACGGGAGTTACACGTTCACAGTACTGTAGACTGTAGCTAATCCGACCAGAGAGTCGCCATGAGCAAGTGCTTGTTTACGCTATATCTATCTCGTTGAGAGACTACTGGACTGTATGTTTTGATACACCACAGAGTTGATATACATGTTATTGAATAAAATGAGACAGTTGCTAAGCACTCGACATTCTTCTTGGAAAAGGACAATGGATTATATTGTTTAACATTGTGAGCTGTTTCTCTTTCCCTGCTATTTGAAAGGTAACTGAAAGGTCACAACGTTGACTGCAACGTCCCAGGTGGGTGATTACGATCTTTTTCTGCCACATTCGGACAGTGACAGACAGCCATTTCGCAGTTAGGAGTTAAAATAAGAACCTCACCGTAATGAATTTGTGGGTAGAGACAATTGTGTTTTGCCGCTAAGCTACATATCCTCATTTGGCGCCAAGTTGTATCGTCAACAGATTCTTCTCATGTCAACTAATTTTTGCGGGGAGTGGGGCAAGCATTATCAACTGGGATAACCGAAATGCAAAAGGTGGACAGTTTGCATCTTCGGAAATTATTCTACAGATATTTAAACTATGAAGATTCCTTAGGATACAGAAAAGCTTAAAATGAAGCAACTGGAGACCCAAGCGTGTCTTGCCAACTACAGCAGTATTGTGATGTGTTGCAACCAAAAATTTTCGTCAAAATAAACCTGAAGTACACTACACCACAGTCTCAAACTAAGTCACAGCAAATTATTGTGTATAAATCAATTCGCTGTGTCGAAAATTGGGGATAGTGAAATGACTGATCGTTTTCGTTTGATCAACTTGTCGGCAAAGGCTATTTGAGAGAAAACTAATGAAAATGAGAAATGACGTTTTGATTATTTTCGAAATAAAAAAACATTCAGACTGAAGACTTAGACAAATATGATAACGATAAAGGGGCGATGCTCACAGTTTAACAAGAAATTTCTTAACTGGATAACGACAACCCTAATCCCGCCCACGATAACAGTGAGCAATTTGTATTTGAAATTTTGATTAGAAGTTTTGCTACTCATTATTAAAAATTGATTAGCAATAACCCAAAAATGATTAGCAAATTTTTATATTGGCATTTCCTATCTGTATGTATTTTTATAGTAGTTTGTAAAAAAAACTACACAAGGGTAGGTCTGATATTACAGGTAATGAAACATGTGTTATGCGTCCATATGACCCATATTGCGTATCGTAGAAGTATAACTACACTCAGGCAGACTTATGAGAGTAAACCAACTAGAGAACAGTGCCATCTTTTATTGACATTCATCAGATGCATCCATCCCTACTTCCCATCATCATCCGTCTGTCCAGATTGTCACTAGATGGTTCTCCTACGATCTCCTAATGTCTCTTAAATTCTGAAGACAACGTAAAAGGTGATAGGCATACAAAATTATCTGGATGACATTCAATTCATTAAATAGTATCACAGAATGTGTAAATACTCAAACTAAACCCTGCCTAATATTTTTAAAAACTTTACTTCAGCAATTCTCTTTTACGATATGTTTTCCTCGAGAGTTGCTTACTTTGGCTCCTGTGCTACCCTAACAAGGTTTTATATTGATATTTCTGAGACTAGTCTAGTCTTGAGAGCAAACTTGCATTGATCGGCAGTTGCCGATTTGGAATGCGGTGTGGTTCGGCGCAAAGTTTCTTTGACGAAATCGTGAGTTATAATTATGCAACATGAACAAAAGCATAAAATATTTACGCAGTGATCTAAACTTTCAAACAATGTTTACAGCCTTAAATATTCACCTTTTTAGGAACTGACCTGTGATTTGAGAATGTGTACTGTTATCGTGAGAATAATGTAAAGATTGATCGACGGCAAACGTCTCCTGTCGTTACCAGAATAATCAAGGGCAAAACCAGTTGCTTTCCGCGGCTTTCAGTCTGCCGTCGATGCCCAGTGTTATTTCCCCTGCGCACTGTTACAGCAAATAGGCTGTGTACATATTAGTAAACGATGCATCTCCTGCGGAGCAAGTTCATGGGTTAAAACTCTTGAAAGCGGGAAATTACGGTGGTTTCATTTAGGAACAAACATAATTTGCGGAGCAAGTACGGGGTTAGTTTTTCTGTTTTGCATGATCAGTTTTCAAGACTTCCAATATCTTTTATTTTCCCCTAACATTATTTCGATCTATGAACATTCAAAATGACACCATGCTGTACCTGCTGAAATTTTCCATCGCAATTCTGCTATTCAAGATCGAACGATGTATCGCAATTACGAATTGATCATAATCTTTTAGCTGGTTGAAACCCCCATCACGTTCTGTGAAAAGCCAACATTCATTTTGCACAGTACAGTATGTTTTAGTTTTGGTTTTACTGAACCACGGACCGAACAGGTTAATTACTGTAGCCCAGAGTTGTGTATTGCACACAATACGGTTGAAGCATTGTGCCACTGTTTCTTCGGCACATCGCACACATCATGACGATCCCAATTTCACGGCTAAGCCGTTCACAACTTCACACAAATTCAGATAGTCTTTTCGCTAAAACAAACGACTGAAAATTTTACACAATGACGGGATGTAACGTGTTTCAACGATCCTGTACGCGTGCAATCGGCGATCGGTATCGGCAAATCGACAAAAAGTTTTCGGCGCCCGCGCACACAGTGCGTCAACACTGAGTTGATCTGAGTGCACAAAAACATGGAAAAACATGCAAACGAGAGTAAGGGCACACAATCGTGCACAGAAATGCAGCCATGGGAGTTGTACGTGAGCTGTACTGTAAGCCCAGAATACTGTGGATTTACGTGACACCTTGTTCATAATTACTGTATAAAACTCGTAACATTCTTTACTTTCTCAGTTGTTGTTGTTGGTATTCAGCACGGGTATTCATTGATATGTACCTTCAAAGGTGTTTTTCTTTTTGTCCGTTTTATTTTGGTATTAATAAGACCCATGCTGCTTTGTTGTTTTACAATAACTAGAAAAATAGACTCGAATCATTCTTGTAAAGGATAGACAAACTTGGCAGAAATCTAGCATGTCCACAATCAATCAATCACACGGTTTGTATGAATATTTCACTTGTTTCCATTTACAGTACTCATTTTACTGTGTTGCTTATTTGCATAACTGTATTCCCGTACACTTCAATCCCCTTAAGAAAACGCTCAACTTTTTGTATCCTTCTAGCCACTGTACGTTGAACACACGGCGCTTTACTTTGTTAAGAGCTTGTAAACATTTCTACATTGCAAACGACAGACGCCTGCGAAACAGCGAACTCATGCAGAGTGAAGCACGTGTTGGAAAACAAACGCTGTTCAGTATTTGAATCCCCCTATCAATACATCGACTGTTTCAAATTAGTGCAAGTGAATGAATTACGTTTTTAATCGTGATTGGCCGATTAGGCGTAAACCATTTTTGACAGGTGAAATTTTGTCCCTCCCTCCTTTGACTTTTTGTGCTGCAGCTCTCGTAAGCGCTACAGTGTAGGATGCATGGCTGATCTGCGAGTAGTGTATTGTGTGTGCAAGTACTGACCTGCTATGATTGTGTGGGAAATACTGCATGGGTTTCAAAGCTCTGTATCGGACTTCTGAGCTGCGTGAACACAATAAACATGAAGAGTGGGAAGCAGTGAAAGACTAGGTACAGTGTGCATATCTGGTTCGGTATTTCAATTGTGTATAATTTTACGAGGTATTTCAGGTTTCTTATTGGGTATAGGCCTACCAGGTATTTCAGGTAGGCCTTGGCCTAAATTCGTTTAGGACAGATTTCTATACCGTCGGTATAGGTACAAGTGACATACCTGGTATACCAGGTATATCGATATACCGAAGGGCATTATTTCCAACTTAGCTCGCATTTGTCTGCCCTAGGCCTAGGCCTTACGTGGTGTACCGCCTTACGTTAGGCCTACCGTTACACTGTGAGAACGCTCGCACACAGTCACAGTCATACAGCTACACCTCCAACAAATGTAAACATTGCATCCTAACACTATAAATTTACGTAATATTAACACTAGGCTTAAAACGGGCATCGAATTTGCAAATCACAAATCACAAGTGAAATTCTAATAAGGCAGTTTTCCGACGGAATATAGAAGTAAATGGCAATGGCAGCTCTTACCCAAAAGCTTTCCTTAAACACCGTCATGGTGTAGATTGGAATTATCCTTGCCAAGTACTGCTTTGAAGTGGTGATGATAATTACCGGTTTCCAATCTTGGTGCTCAATGTACAAAATCGGTGTGTATGTTGTGTGTGGCAATGAACTTTTCTACCTTGAACTTGCTGGGAGTCGTTTTATGGTGTCATCTTGTCAACTAATTCCAACCAGGGAGTTGTTATCTGGAGAGAGTCTGTAGTCGAACACTGGCTTGTGAGGAACTTTCTATGAAACTTGCGGTTCATATAGGCGTCACCAAAGGGTGGGGGCTCCAACCTCTTCTGGTAACGCCCATGAACAGGCATGCCTAGCCACCTCGCTTGGCTTGATCCTCCAAATGGAATTTGAAGGTACAAAACAGGAAAAATACGGTATGTTGGTATAGTTCATAAATACCACTCGAAAGTAGATCTAGGCCTGTAGCCTAGGTTTAGTATTTGGGGTGAGAGGATGGCGTAGCTTCACGGGGTGGGTGAAGGAACAGAGGAGGCCATCGTCCTCACCCCTGGCTCTGAAAAGTGATATAATCGGAAATATACCACTTGTGACATTAGTCAACTACAGTGTAGTTTTCTCAACTTTCCTTCGTGGAACAAGTTCCGAATTCTCTAAAATACAAGTTACATAATTGTAATTATTTGTTTAAAAATATCAACATTTTCGGCGCGCTTCGCGCGCAGCAAAGTGTGATTTATAATACAGTTGTTTTCAATCTTGGTGTTCGCTCAAAGTGG
Source organism: Holothuria scabra (assembly GCA_037179385.1). Classification (NCBI taxonomy): domain Eukaryota; kingdom Metazoa; phylum Echinodermata; class Holothuroidea; order Aspidochirotida; family Holothuriidae; genus Holothuria; species Holothuria scabra. The sequence goes on from CM074186.1 coordinate 40,247,311, forward strand.
TCCCTCATCAATCCGTTTGGTAATTTTTAATTTTTCCAATCTTTGGAAGTGAAAAAATCGGAACCTTGCCATGTGACACCAGATCATCAAGTGACGCCTGCAAGTACAGTGCTATTTATTTTCTTTCACATAACTCTAAATTTTCTCCAACATAAACTTTTGATTTTGAAATATTTGCCGAACAAACTTTCGGAACCTTTCTAAATGTCGTCTGAAGTGGAATTCTCAATTTATATACCTTAGATGACAATGTCTAGCAAAAACGATTTCAGTCGCCGGGCAATCTCAGATTTGCCAATAGGAAGTGCACAGATCGAGATTCTTCATGATCTGCCGTCTTTTCAAATTTCCCTACAGGAAACTCAGAATCCAAAATTTTCTGAAATACAAGCTTCATACAAATGTTGTTTGAAGGTGTAAGAACTTTGGGTCGCTTTACGACAAATTTCCCGCAAATTACGTCCCTAATGCAAGTCTGAGAAGTGCTGTTTCCGGCAACCCCCAGGGACAGAGATTCTGTTCGTCCTGCGCCAACTGATGATGGCGCTTCGTTTATGCAAAGGACCGGTCGCATCAGAACTCCACCAAGATGTACAGTCTTGCCCCAGTCCCCATAAAACAATCCTGAAAATCCGTTTTCCCCCTTCGGTGACAATTTTTATTAAATATTGCTGAATATAGGCCTACCCCCGGAAGTTGACAAGTTTTTCCATGACTGTGGTAGAATCTAATCTTTCTGGGCTCTTTAGGTGTTGGTGGTTTGCTTTGTTTTGGGGGGTTTTTTTTGGATTACGGGGCATCTTATGGGGCCTTTACAGCCCTCCTAGGCTTTGCCCTTTAACCTGTTATGTTATGTTATGTTATGTTATGTTATGTTATGTTATGTTATGTTATGTTATGTTATGTTATGTTATGTTATGTTATGTTATGTTATGTTATGTTATGTTATGTTATGTTATGTTATGTTATGTTATGTTATGTTATGTTATGTTATGTTATGTTATGTTATGTTATGTTATGTTATGTTATGTTATGTTATGTTATGTTATGTTATGTTATGTTATGTTATGTTATGTTATGTTATGTTATGTAGGACTTAGGTAACAGGGTGGACTGGAGAATAAGTCTATAGTCAGGCTGGAAATGAGCCAACGGGCTCAGAGATTGTCTTTAGGAACATGAGAGGCTTGGGCAAGAGGGCAGAGGTTGTCCCCTATTTGAAAGGTTTTCAAACACAAAGTGTCCTTATAAGTAATTTGTTTCACCATCATTTTTGCATCTTTTGAAGTGATGTTTCCTCGAGAAATCCATATTTTACCTTCGGATGAAAACTGTTATTCAATGTTGCTATAATTGTCGAAAGTTATATGGCCTAAAAGGGTTTTGGGCCTACGACTGTTGTAAAGTTGCCATGATGTTTAGGAAAATCATTGGCAGGCAACCTAGTTCAACATTTTTATGGATCCTAATTTGGATTAAAATGGCTTTAAAACAACTTGTCAGAAGTCTAAAAAGTTTGCACAACTAGTCGTTTTCGAAGCTAGGGCCTTATTTCTTCCTTTTTATTTCATAACACATCATCAACAATTTCGACATTTCATTTGCTGAATGTACAACTGATGTTTCCATAATTAATTGATTGGTATTTTCAAAGAGTACTTTTTCTAATATCAAAAATACACAGGGAAAATAAGGTAAAGTAGAAGAAATTGTCTTGATGGCCTGAAACAATTTCGAATAGGCTATCCTTTTTTGCGTGGATCATGGGGACAAGGGATAACTTTCACTAATTAAGACATAGCTAAAAAGATTTCTCTCCTGGATTTTTTTTAAAATATTAAAAAATAAAACTGTGATGGCATCGTCACCTTTATGTTGAGATCAATTTATAATGATTCAAATCTTACTTTCTTGATACCGCACTAAAAATAACGCTTAGGTACAAATATATCGCTCTGATCGTATAGTGCGAGTAGCAAAAAGGGATAGACGGTGTCATTTCTAATGACTTAGAACTAAATCATTTATTTTTCCCAAATAATATTTGCAGAGAAATGTTATAAACACTGACCATGACGCTGACACAGTTTATTTTCATCGAAAGTTATTTATGACGGAAAAGGAGAAAATAGAATCGATCAGTATTAAATACTTATAGATCGTTTACCCAAAATAAATAATTTACACGATGAATTGATGAGAGGTTGTAATACACAAATTTTACAAAGCTATACAGCGGAAGAAACTCGAAAAAAAAGAAAAGAACGGGGAAAAGAGTAACTAAAAAAGCTTTTCATCAGCGAAGTATCGTAACACATATAAAAAATAAAGCGGTTTTATGTTGGAAACTGCCAAAAACAGAGGACTTCTGTAAAATTTTTCATTTTGTTACTTTTTGTTGGAAGAACTTTATTTCCATTCTCAACATATATACATACAAAACAGCAAATTTAATGATAAAAAATAATTTAAACAAGTATTTACAGCTGAATAATTTATCATATCACTCTTTCAATAATACCTGACTCATTATGCAATTACGGTAAATTAAAATTTCTTTTTTTTTTTAAAAAGAACTTTTTCATTTTTCATTTTGTTACTATTCTACGATACCATCTGAACATCAGTCAATACAAACTATGAATTTAGATTGAGACATTGAGATGAAATTAATTGTGATCCAAATTCTTATGTTAAAGGTGCAAATTTGGCTAATATAAAATAGACCGCGAATTTAAACCACATTTTAAAAGCTTAATTTTGCCCAAATATGTGGTCCGTTTGCCATCTATTCAGGCACCTTTTAACTTCCCTGTTGAACCACTATATAGCAATGATTATTTAGAGGCCCAAATGTGAGCGATTACCAAATTAAGTAACCATGATTTTTGTTGTCTAAAAAGAGTATTCATTGCGCTGTTGTGATGTTATTATTTTTTATTTGTTTTGCTTTGAAAAACATCTAAATATGCAGAAAAGGGGTTAAGAGACAGTTTCATTAAAGTAGCACAGGTCATTTTCCTCCAGTTAGACGTAATAAAATCCCATAAGATCCCTACTCATTCCAGCATTCGAAAATGGTGAAAATTGATCCACGTTTGTAATTACATTATTGTCCGCTACACTTGTTCTCTAACATGTTCTTTGATGTAGGTATACCAGCTGATCAAAAACAACGAAATTGATCAAAAGTTCTGCAGAAGCTTAATTCGGCGATAACTTTCTCAAGTGGGTTTTTATTCTGTATAAGGGCATTGATAGTCTTTTGCTTATTGATGGATACACCTCTGATCCTGTTTGTATAGAGCTAGGAGTCCCTTTCCTTTTTGTGTTTTTTATTGAGCTTATTGCTTGCATGCTATATTAACCAAAACGTATGAAAACCTATGTGAAGTTTTTGAATCATGCTGACTGATGACCCAACGTGTGTGTCCACCAGTATATCAGAAATTGAAATGTTTTTAAGGTATTTAATTTGTTTCAAAATTAATATAAGGTTTTAAAGCTTGGAAGTTTAAAACTTATTCCTTACTGAATAGAATTGATTTTAGTATATACTTTGATAAAAAATTACCGGAGTTTATTGTTTTTTTTTTTTTTTTTTTTTTTTGTGTAGGAAGAACTTTATTTTCAGAGTTTATTGTTTTTGGATCAGACACAGCTGTTCTTAGGAAGAAAAAGTGAAAATTATCGAAATGCGCCTCACATTAAAGAGAAACAGAAATTTAAATCCGATTGGCAAGTTGCTTGTAAACAAACATCAATTTTCCAGACATGTTCCGGATAGCGTTGTTATGGAAGTGAGCAGGGATTGTTTTTGCTTTAGTTTTTTTTTTTTGTGGATGGGGGGGGGACAAAACCGATCAAGTAACTAGGACGGTCGTTTCTTTAAAAACAAGGGATAGTGGTCTTGGATGATTATAAATGAAAGGTAGATGCACTGTTCGTGAGACCCCTAAAACCCTACTTAAAATTCTCTTTGACTGGTTGATGATACCCCAGTTTACCTCACTCTGACCCTTTCGTAGAGAAACAACTTCTAAGATACTATCTTCATGTATGCTCTAACATGAGACCAAATTTCCATGTGTAGACCCCCAATATAATAAAAAAAAAAACTTGAGACGTGCCGTAATTAAGAGGATTTATACATTGGATAACGGTTTTGCTTACAAAGTAGGGTTAAAGTTGGAATTATCAGATTATATAGCGGTTAGGGACCATCAATCTTATCCGTGAAATCAAATCTGGCATTTGTCTTTCATGATGTACTTGATTTTCAATTGCGTTTTATTCATTGCGTTCTGTAGCCTACACAAGAGAAAAATATTAATACATTGATGGGCACATCTCGCATCTGTTCTGAAAGTATCCAAAGATCGAGCCTGTTTTGAAATGGGTTGAGAGAGTCTTTTGAAGATGTAACCAATTAACAGACTCCCTCGCCCCAAATAGTACTGATTTTTTTATATGGTTTCCTCCGCACTAGTTTGCAGTGCGGGGGCCTAGTCATTGAAAAAATGCAAGGTTTCGTATTCAAGTTCTGCATGGTTTCACGTGTTTTGATTTACAAAGTCTGTTCTGTAGAAATTCAGATGTCTTTACCTCAGGTTATCAATCTGCTCCGAGTTTTTTTTTTTAAACTATCCGAGTTTTTTTTAAACCAGTGGCGGCGGAACGGGGGGGGGGGGGGGCTTTGGGGGCTTAGCCCCCCCCCCATGAAAAAAGTAGAGGGGCTAAAGGCATGTTTAGCCCCCCCCCCAATATTTGTAAGGTGCGCTTCAAGAAGTGGTGACCGGCGAAGGCGGGGAGAATATTGAAGTGGGTGGTGAACATATTCTTCATCAGTCTAATGCACAATACAGGCCTACTAATAATTTTAGGGAACGTTGTCGATGAAAAAGATACTGGACACGCTAAAGCCCCTTTATCATCCCCCAACTCCATCTCCGAGATCCTCGAAAAGTGGAAGCAGTATGGTCTGTTATTGCGTAATCTTGTTAAGTTTTACTGATCGTTTTTCGCGAGGTTGAACAGCGTAGGCTACTACCGTTAGTACACAAGTCTATAGTACGTTTGGAATTTGAGATCGGTATAGATATAGGTTGGAGGTATCCTTGGGAGGAACCACGCAGGGGTGGCGCCAGCGGGGGGCCGAGGGGCCATGGACCCCCCCCCCCCCCCGTCGGGGAACACTGCCCTCCCGTTGGGGAAGGTCGGCGTTTTCGTCGGGGAGGCCTAAAATAATAATTAAAAAAATAATAAAAAATGAAAAAAGAAAAAAACTACCAGGACTGAAGTTACTGGATGGGTGAACATATTCTTTGTTTTGAAATGTTATTTTAATACATATCTGAATCGATTTTCAATCACTTCTTCTTTGCTCCGTTATACCTTATTCCATGTACCTTTTCCTATCTCCTCCCCGTCGGGGGAGGACGGCAATTTCCTTCGGGAAGGCCTAAAAAAGTAAAAATTGACGTAAAGGACTAAAGTTACTGGATGGATGATCATTAACTGTGTTTTAATGCCTATCTGGACCTGTTTTAATAACTTCTTACTAGCTCCGCCATCCCTCATCCCATCTTCAATCCGCATGCCCCCGTCGGGGAGGCTGCCGGCCTTTCCCCTGTTGTTGAGAAAGTACATGCGAAGTCAAACTTTTTCCTCGGGAGAATGTTCCAATATGGTCTGAGGGCCTGAATCTGCATGATGATATCCAGTAATCCCAACAAAACTACAGATCAACCCTTCCTTAATATTTTTTCATGAGAATTAGGTAAAATTCTTCGAGAAAACGCCCAAACTGTCAAAAGTTTTACAATTTTTTCTCAAATATAAGCTTCATATTGTTAAAAGTGGCAAAATTTGCCAATTCCGATGGATACTCCGTACAATAAACAACCAAAGCCAACTCTGTTAATCACCCGGCATACTACTTAATTTTGCTCTTGAAAGGCTTACAGGGTAACTTTAAAAAAGCCAAATATTCATTATAACCCTACCAAAAAACCAAATTTTGTTCATTCAATTCCAAAATTTCTCCAATACAATACGGCCTTAATTTTCAAATCTTCGTTCAAAATGGGAAACACTTTCGGGGCAAACTTGTAGTCTCGTCTCGATTTAACGCGTAACCTCAAACGAATTTCAGCTGTTTCCTATATCACGGGTTTTTGTCATATGAAGGACAGATTCTTCAATACAGACCCAAAATTTTTCATGATGCTAACAAAAGCCAAATTTCTTAAAATAACTCAAGATTTTTAAGTATTTCTTAAAAAGAAAGCCCAAAATTTCGGCGCGCTACGCGCGCCTCAAATTCTGCAAAGTCACGTCCCACCGGGACATAACATCACCTTTGTCGGGGCCTTGAAACTTTGGCTCCTGTCGGAGAGCTTGGCCCCCTGTCGGGCAAATCCTGCCGCCACCCCTGGAACCACGGGGGGGGGGGGTGTTTTGGGGACAAATGGTATGACCTAGGAGAAATATAATTGAGTAATTGACATGTATGGGTGGACAAATGTAACAAGGGGTGCAGAAAGTGAATAACACGGCAAACAGAATGAATGAAAGAGGATGCATAATTAATTATTGTTCTTGTATCATCTCAATTTATCTGATATGTATTACCATTTTGCATAGGCTGAATTTTTTCTTTTAGTTGAGAAGTTGCAAACATGAGACCAATATTTTACGGCTGAATACATGCAACAAAGAACACGCGGGCAGTGCCGTTTCCGGCCACCTGGGGGTCTGTAAAGTCAAAAATTTTCTTGTACGCTCCGCGCCAACCGATGGTGACGCTCCGCTTAGATAGCCCTGCTGGCACTCAGCCCCCCCCCCCCCCCCAATATTTTTTCCGTTCCGTCGCACCTGTTTTAAACTATCACAAATTCAAAACACGTGTGCCTGCTGCCTTCAAATGTTTTTTTTTCTAAAAGTCCCCTCGACTAGCTCTCTGGCGAAGAGCCAAGGGGCGAAAACCAAACGATTACTCCCGGAGGAGTTCTGCTCCCTTAAGGAGCTAAACGTCCCAAATGGACAAGTACGCCCTCCAAAGGGCTAACATGCGTGGTCCTGCTCTAGACTGGCTGAAGAGAACAGAAGCCACAACCTGGATGCAGTTTAACTTCATGCCCAGGATGCCTTCAAATGTTTTATTAAATTAACTAGGTTCAAGAAAGTAATTACCATGAGAGACCAAAAGTTAGAATTTCGCCTGTAACATGATTTACCGTTACCTCTTTTGAAGTATGAGATTATTTGCAGTCGGTGGCGATTGTATCATGCTTTGGGAATTATGTCTTACGGTAAAACTGTATGTAATTTTACTTTTTTACTTTGTAAATACTTCTTTTCTTTTACTAGTTGAATCAATTGGATTTAACTCTTGATGGATTCAACCGGATTGTAATTATTCCATTTCTTAGTTTCCAATCTTTGCTGTAATCTATTCATTGGTGGAAATAAAGTTCTTTCAAAATAATGTAGACTTAGCTTTTGGAGTGTTTTTCATAATTAAATATGATGTCATTTAGTTCTTTGTGTTTTCTGAACATCAAGACTTGTCTACGGTACGGTGTCCAAACAAAACAATACATTCGATAGTTTGAGGTGAGCTTTAGACCGTACCTTACGTATTGTGTTTTGTTTTCACGTTTGACCCATTAAAGTGGTTATAGACGGCTATTTGTCAGGGCCGAAATAGCTCAGTTGGGAGAGCGTTAGACTGAAGATCTAAAGGTCCCTGGTTCAAAGTCCAAGAAAATTAATCGACAATCCTGAACTTTCCCGGGTTTCGGCAGTGTATTTTTTTTTTTTGCAACATCCTAAATAATGAAAGGGATGATCACTTGTTCTTTACCTTGTAATTCCTCTGTGTTGCCCTTACTGTTAATTGCATGTATTTACCATTTCCAAGCAAAGTCTCCAAAATATTAAATTATGGGAATCTGGCATTCAAATTAAATTACCCAAAAGGTTCAAATAAGAATTAGGTGTTTACAGTCAGGACGGTAGGTACGACTGTTACTTGTGGCGTATAATTGCTCACAGATTTATAAGTTTATCTCTTATGTTTCTTAATTTGTTTTTGTTTTGCTTCTCTCATCAATTTAACTTTACTGTGCTATGCTGTTGGTTATGGAAAGTGTCTTTGTTTTCACTGATGTCAAAGTAGAGTGTCGAAGGTAAAAATTCTTACTTTTTTGTGTAAGATGAAGTTGTTCTGTTTATATTGTGTGCTGCGTTAATTAATCTTTTGTAAATATTGTAAATTATTTTTTTATTTTTCTTCTTTGTCTTCTCTATGTATTTTTGGTTTGTTGTTAATAAAGTTATTTTGTGTAAGATGAACTTGTTCTGTTTATATTGTGTGCTGCGTTAATTAATCTTTTGTAAATATTGTAAATTATTTATTTATTTTTCTTCTTTTTCTTCTCTATGTACTTTTGCTTTGTTGTTAATAAAGTTATTTTGTGTAAGATGAACTTGTTCTGTTTATATTGTGTGCTGCGTTAATTAATCTTTTGTAAATATTGTAAATTATTTTTTTATTTTTCTTCTTTGTCTTCTCTATGTATTTTTGGTTTGTTGTTAATAAAGTTATTTTGTGTAAGATGAACTTGTTCTGTTTATATTGTGTGCTGCGTTAATTAATCTTTTGTAAATATTGTAAATTATTTATTTATTTTTCTTCTTTTTCTTCTCTATGTACTTTTGCTTTGTTGTTAATAAAGTTATTCCTTCTATGGAGGAAAAAAAAAAGTCTCCAAAATAAATTCTGCTACCATTGGAAAAAGCAAGTAGGGTTGTCCTGTAAATCAAATTCCTCTCTTTTCAACTACCCGTGTAAATATCGTGTTTATTTGTAAACTTTGTAAATATCTAATCACTGTAATTACGTACTTGAAGTCAAAAATTAAGTTTTCCTCTCAAAAAATAATATATATTCAATCATTCCTTCAATGAAACTTCAAAAAATAAAAAAGGAAGAAATCATCCTTGCGTTAGGATACTTTAAGGCTTATTATGAACTGTAGGGTCAGGTTTTCTAGTTCATATGTAATTATGTTCCCACGTACGATTTTCTACCCTGACGTAACCATAATCAGCTTCCACTCATTGTAAAAACTGTCGTATGTATGCATGCCTGAGCTTCTTAAAAAAAAAAAAACTGAAATTCAATGACCCCCAATGAAAAAACAATATCGAAGTGTAATTTAATTAAAATGACTTCAATATTTAAATACTTGAAATTAAAATCATTTTCCAGTAGTGTGCAGTGTAACGTAATTGTCAAATGCTTATACAAGAAAGGGCTCGTGAGGAGCAGATTGCCTTATTTCCGCAAGACAGGCTTTGGGCAGGTATGGAAAAATTCATTGACATTTGAGTCAAATAGTTACATGGTTTGACTTAAAACACTGCTAGGCCTGCATGCCGAGGTTGTTTAAAAATTTGTTCGAGAAGTAGTCATAGTCACTATAAAACGTCCTGAAATTTCAAAAACATTACAAAATAATTTTAAGAATTCAATCAAATTAAAAACAATCATTCCCGAGTCTCACATCTTTTCTTTTTTTTTAACTTGGGAAAGAACTTCATTTTCATCGAGAAATATGCATACATTCCACGAAAACAAAGGGTAACTTCATAGTCATATACATAGGCGTACTAAGCGGGGCACTCGCCCTCCCAATTCGGGCAAAAACAGCTGGTCAATTCGGGTAAAACATGAGCAAACATGATAAATGGTGCCATTATTTGGGCAAAAATTGCTCTTGCCCTCTTTAAAAAAATAGCCCCCCCCCCCCCCTCCCGTGCGCCTATGGTCTTACACACAGCCCTGTATACATAGCCGTACGGTATACTTTTCAGTTTGGAAAGCAAAGATTTTATGCCCGAAAAATTAATTCTGTCCGAACGACTGTTTAAACAGAGCGCCACAATCATTGGCGCGAATGGTACAGAAAATGTTGTAAAGTGATGCTCCCCACGGACAGTCGGAAAAAGCATTTCCAAGTCTTGTAAGAAGGATCTAAGCAGTTGCTATTTTGAGTCTGCGTTTGCCACGTGAGACACAACTGAAAAAAAACGGCTAGACTTGAATCAATTGGTTGGAAACTGGGCCGTAAACCTCCATCTAATTTATTGTTTGCGAAAAATGTTCACTTCAAATTCTCACAGAAAGACTATCGAAGCGGAGCGCAAAAAGTGGTTGGCTCTAGGAGAAAAAACGGCATCCCTTTAAACGACCGAAAATTGCCTTTTCCTGGCTTATAAATCATCTAAGTATTTGCTCTTCTGATTTTGCGTGTGCTATGAAATGTTTTCTTTCAACTAAAATGAAGAAGCAAAACTTTAATTCTGCCTGAAATACCAATGCTTACACTCCTGAAAAGGAGTTTGAAGTGAAAAATTCCTCACCAAATATGTTAAGCTTTGATTCCTTTTGTACTCTATTTTCCACGTTTAAAAAGTGGATGGAATCTGCATGGGTGTTGCCTACCATCCCTTTCATAATCTTAATATCCCCGTTGGTATTGCGGTTTCAAAAGGAACTGGGCGTTCTATAAAGCGGATGGTAAATTATACTTCTTCATGCTCACTAATTGAGAACCCCGACTTTCAATTAGCCTATAACACCAAAAAAGAGGGCAAAATCGGTTAATGTTTGTTAATTTTATTTCGAAAAATTCGTTTTTTAATCATAACATCCCTTCTTGTATTCTCAATCGGTAGAATTATGTAGACCAATCGTTTTGCATCTTTGCTCTTCTCTTTTTTATCTTTCACATCTTCCTTTCTTTTCTCCTTTTTATCTATCTCCCCCACCCTTTTTTTTTTGCGAATTCAAGACTTATATGGGCGATCGGCCCACCCTGCCCCTATGGCCCCTTCTGTAAATTGAGGCAATAAATTTATGGACCACTAGAAGTCTTCTGCGTGATCAATTTTAGTGCTCATTAATCATACTTAATGGAAGGCTTTCGTTACTCCTTTTCACAGGATAGTTCGAGCCAAGAAAGTTCAAGCCTTCATGAAAACTCCTCTACAATTATCATACTCCCAGGAGGGCATCCAGAGGGTGCGGGACTCATCTCCCCTCGATCAAAATGAATAACATATTAAAAACAAAACTATAAGCAGTAAAGAGAAAGGAAGGATAACAGCCATCTTAAAAAAATAATTTTTTCGGGGTTGTCGTCTCATTACTTGCTTGTTCTATGGGGAATCAATAAATTGTTAAATGGAACGACTCTGGAATTTTCTTATTCTCCTCTTAATTCCGCTAAATCAGGGCAACGAAATTGATAGTGGGGATGGGGGTAGAAACACATCGATGTTGATATCTCGCCGGTGTGGGAGAGGTTCTCATCCTTTCAAGGAGCTCTCCCAACGCCCTGATCTCATTAAATCCGTAGTTTTGATTTTTGAACAAACCCAATGGTAACTTTTAAGTTGAACGTCCCAATAAATTTATTCCTGGTTCGGAAATATCTTAAAGGCCGTTTACCAATTGTGTAAAATCAGGTGACTAACTAAATTCCTTAGGCCAATATCAACCCCTTTCCTGCCCAAGACCACCAGAGAAATTCCCCTTCAGACGGTTCATATCCCATGTCAATTCCAATGCTCAGACAACTTTTTCACGACATCACCACATAATTTGGAATATTCCTGATGGAAATGCCCAGGAGAAGTTGAAAATTGTTTGAGAAAATTTGCCTGGATACACAAACTGTGCAAATATCAGTGTTCCTGCACTTTCTTGAGAATCATTTTTCGTAACTCTTTGGAATCATTTTTCATGACTTCGGGACCAATTACGACAGTAAAATTCGAATTGAAGGGGAAAATGAATTTTGATATGAAGAATAATAATGGAAAAATTTTACTTTCCATGACTTTTCGGCGATTCCACACAATTTCCCTGGATTTCAAAAATTTTTTAAGACCTCCACGTAATTTTCCAAATTTTCATGACTATTCTGTTTTCAATGACGACGGAAACATTGAAATGTTCAATACTAGAAGCATGACATGTTTTTCCAGCACATATCTAACACATGCACAAGTTCCATCTGTACTAGCACAAGTAAATAGATGAAAACAATGAAGAAAATACACCAATGTGACAAAAGTCTTCATATCTGTACAATGTATTCAACAAAACTATAATCAAATTTGATTATACTCTTTTGCATTAGAAATTCAACAAATGTACAACTCAACTCTACAAAACCACCATTTCTCTGAATAAAAGTTTCATCTGCAACCTCCAAGCAAATATTTTATTCAAAATACTTTTCCCAGAAAATTCCACGAAAGTAAGTCTTCATCTGACCACATAGCTTTCAGCAACAAATTATATCAGCATTACGAAGGTTAATTCATGTAATTTCTCTAGGAGTAACAAGTTTTCCAAATATACACCTTAAGCTACATACAAGAATGTGAGACATTTCTGCCCCTCCTTCCTGTTACACCCCTCCTCTGAAAATTTAAAATCATTGTGTCATGGCACTCCAATGCAATCATTCTTCCTTTCTTAGGATTACCTCATTAACCCTTTACCGTTGTTTGGGTCCTTTTGGACCCATGCGGAGAGCTCGGCTGTCACACATCTTTACTGCTTCACGTGGAGCTCGAAACTGCGAGTAGCTACCCGAAAATTCGGCCACAACAGCGAGAGAGACAATAGTTTCAGGTCACGGGGTCAATGGCCTACGGAAGCCGACGCGGGGCGGGCTAAGTCCGCTTTTCCGCCCACTCCCGAGGCGCGCAAATATGCCCTGATCGGAGCACAACGGTAAAGGGTTAAGCTTTCTCAGGAAAAATTGCTCCTCTAAAACTCAGAAGCTAAGACCAGTTGGAAAGGGTTGCCTGAAAACATATTCTCTTAAAATTAAAATTCTACCCCTATAGTTTTAGAAATAAAATAGTTAAAGGAACAATTATTCCAAATTATATTTTTGTGGCATGAATATGACATTCTTTTTTAAACATGTGAGCACACCATCATTCACTCAATAGCAACAATCAAATATGTAGAAGACGAAAACATCCAATGAAGGCAACAGCCAGCAACTGAACAAAACAAAACAAAATCTTGGCATGGCATAACGTTTGACAACACTTGCTTTACTAGTCTCCATGGTAATGTTAGCCTCTGTTGTTCAAAACAACACAATTACATATGAATGGTTTCTTCTGATGCTTCAAGACCAAAGGAAACAGAAAAAGTTGCCTAGCTATTTCCCAATGCCAGCACTGATCTCGTAGATGTACAGGATTTTTCTCCTCGGGAAAGTGAACTGTTCAGGTCAAAAAATATCTCTTTCCTTGGCACTGAATTGCATAGAACCTTCCAGAGAAATTGCCTTCCTCAAACTCAACAGGGTCTCTCTCCTGGCGCAACTATGTTAGAACCTGTATGAAGTTTATTATTTGTTGTGTTCTTGCCAGTTTTCCAAATCTGTATTATACTCAGCTGAAGAAGAACCCTATTGCATGTCTAAAATCAAATTCAAAATCTGTCACACTCTTAGGTAAAAAAATGCTTATACGTAGGTTTACACTTGGAATATATATATATATATGACTATTTTATACAAAAGTAGAGAAAAGTTTAATTCTGAAACAAAAAAATATGAAAAGGGAATTAAATTCTAATAGTACAATTTAAAGTTGTGTGCATGAAACCTTTGGCAGTGAACAAAAACAATCCCGAAATTAAAACAATTTGACAATCCTTTATGGGCAGAGATGGATTTACTGAGCCTCACAGCTGAGGTAACTCACAAACCCCTTGTACCCCATTGGGGTGTGCGCTTGTTTCAACTTCAATTTGCTGATAATAAAACACACTATTTACTCCACTAGTAACCAATGACACCAAGAAAAAATGATTTTAGGTTTTAACCAGTACAAAATGTCTTGAACTACAGAGATTATGCCACTTCAGTCACCAAGGGTTGAAAGGCAAGAGCATAGCCCCACACTTTCTTTGCAGGGAAATTTAAATCTCACCCTTTTCTTCAAATATCTCTTGTAAATATTTTTCATAATATTTTAGGATCTCATTATTGCATATTCAAGGTAAACCAAGCAGTTATTCCTAGTCAATTTCTCATTTGAGGAGAAGAAAAATATTGTCACATGACTCTCAAGAACCAATCATGAAACTGTGCAGTCTACTAAACTAATTGAGGTGACTTCACTTGCCCTTTGACCCTTGCTAGTGGCACACCTAATTTTCACTTTTTTCACTGTGGAATAAATTTCTGTTTGTCTTGGATATTAACATTTGCATAGATGAAGGAAATTGTATATACAGTATTTGTTTCATTTCAGTTCACATCAGGTTTCTGATCATTCACCATGTCGCAACAGGACTCAAAAGCCAAATGCGGCACCTCTTCAGCCCTCAACACCCATCCCCAGAGTTGTTATCTCTACTTAACGGATAGAGCTAATAAGCTCCTAATTAGTCCCCATTGCAAACAGTTTCCTTATCAAGAAAGTTGCTGCAGCTACTTGCTGCTAACTCTCAATTGTGTCTATTGTTTGAGAGATTGTGTACAACCTTTTGGGAAAATATTCGAATTGAACCAAGTAATAAATGTGCCAAGACAGCCACTCAATGGGATTATGAGTTTCTAGAAGGTGCTGAATTTTGATAATGGGCACTGTAGCAGCACAACAAACAAAATGAACTCAAAGGTAATGCATTGAAATGTTTATAATTGAAATCAAACAAAAATAAAATAAGGAATGAAGGAAAGAAAATCAAAAAACAAACTGAAAAACTGAACATCACCACTGGAAGTATCTGCCTGCTTCCTCAGAGAAACAAGGATAAATGATTGCACATGGAAAATATCACTTTTTTATTCAAGAAAGAAAACAGAATTTGTTCACTTACAATAGGTGGGTAAAGGTTGCAAGGGACTGCAATGGACTGCTTCATAACTGAGATACAGGGTCAGGGCGTGGGTGAGAGGCAGCCTGGCAGATGTCATGGGTTTGAAGTTTAATTGTATAAGTTTACCTAATGTGTTACATAAATGATATCTTTGATGCAAATATCCCTTGAGCAATACAGTTGGAAAAACTTCCTATATATCTTTGTTAACAGAACTTAATTAAATGAGAAATGCAAAGCCCACATTTCAAGTAAACTAGATATTTTCATTTGAAGGTTCCCATTTACCTCGTTCACTGATAACTTTTCCCTCTAATTTAAGGATTCCCAAACGAGCCAGCAAGTAAATAAACTGCATGGCTGGCAAAGGCTTGAGCTGTATGCTTGGACTACTGAGGCATCTTACATCACACAAGGAATGCGTTGACAAGCTTCTAGGAGTGGGTAATGAGGAGAGGGAT
Source organism: Holothuria scabra (assembly GCA_037179385.1). Classification (NCBI taxonomy): domain Eukaryota; kingdom Metazoa; phylum Echinodermata; class Holothuroidea; order Aspidochirotida; family Holothuriidae; genus Holothuria; species Holothuria scabra. The sequence continues at coordinate 40,262,704 of CM074186.1, forward strand.
GGTGGGGATTGAATTTGTGGCAAAACCAAATCTAAAATGAAATGAGCATGTGAAATGAAAATTATGTGTATTACTCTGTCAGCATTGAAAATTTCACCATACATTGATTCGTACCACAGAAAATTTCTAGAACTTGTAGAAACTTCCTCTTTGAAATTGTATGAGAAACATCTATAAGTAAAGAATTTAATCATCCAGTTTCTCCAAGGCATATACTATGCTACTGACCTACTTTTGTTCATTATATATGGTGTTGTTTGTTATGTATGGTGAAAACAGTGCATACCTCTACAAAGATTTAAGTCTCCTATTGGTAGGGGAGTGGGGCTAGGGTCAACACCATGACATAGGGCTACTGTAGCACTACATTTACATTAGATTTCTATTCTACATCTAAACAAATACTGTAGGACTGTTTGTCCCTCAAAATTAAATGCTCAATTTCCTTAATAAAAGAGGACTAGGAATTCTCTTAAGAAACACAAGATTCTCATGATATAGTCTTCAAAGTTTGAACATTTCTAAGGCAACTTACTAGATATGTAAAAATTACCATATAATGGAGTGAATCAAAATTTCTATTGCTTATCCTAATTATGCATGAATTAATATGCATAATAACCTAGCATGTGCTTTGGTTCAATTAGGTTAGGTTCGGTAGGGTTTTGCACCTCAACTTACAGTCTTCTGGTTTTAACTAGAGGTGCCCATAGTCTTTTTTCCAGCTGTGTGCTTTGATGTATAATGTTGACAATTCCAATAACTTACGTGTAAAGGATTATGTCAGTAATCACCTTAACTGACATTGTGGGTCCTTCCTTCTGTGTTTCTTAACAAATGTTTATTCATGATGTTTATATATGTGACAAATAGAAATTGTCAACAAATGGTCCATTTCAATTAATTGGGCATTGATACCAATTGTAGTTATTTCCAATGTCTTCTACATCTACAAAGAATAGTGTCACATTTATATATTGACAGACTTTCCTAGGAAATATACTGATTATCTACCTCTAAAGATACAAATGAAATCAGTACCACAGAAACTTTATACCATGCAACCAAAAAAGCTGATCACTTTGGACAATACGATGATGTTCACATTACCAGTTGTTAATCATGAAAATGAAACAAAAATTGAGTCAAAATTAAGCTGAGAAAGTTGTGAATCAATATTTCTTCATGCTCTGTTTGCAGGTGTATACTTTTTATTTTAAAATTGCAATATCATAAACTTTCCTCTTAAGATGAAGTATTTGCTAATCAATTGGAACACTAATTTGTAACAGCCAATTATTGCTTTTCAAATCTTTTGATGTCATCTCTAGTATCAAATATTTATCTTGCCTGGTCTACATTAGAATATGAATAGTAGGAAACACTAAATGAGAGATATTTTACTTGTTGATAGCTTACAAACCTGAATTTCAAGAAATGTGTTGAGTCCTTTGTTTTAATATGTAACTACAATTGTATATTTGTAAACACATTGTGTGTACTACTTTGACGAAACCAGATTTGCTCAACTCCTGTATGAATGATTTGTAGCTGTAAATAAGCATTAAAGTTCTTGGTACTTCAAAATTACTGCAAAATGTAACAAAAAGACTAAGACTAATGGTCTTCATATAAAAGCTTAAATTGACTTGGAAATTCCTGACATCAAGAGACATATTATACCTCTTAAATGACATGATATTCACACAAAATAAAAGGACATTTGTTGGGAAAAACTAAAACGTTTTGAAGAATGGTAGATCTTCTAAAGACAACTATCCATACAAGAAGTCAACAGTGTTATTTCCAAGAACCTGCTTCTTTTATCAAACTTAGAGAGAAGAAAACACTCTTCCACTCTTGTGAATAGTATAAACTTCCAAAAGAACAGAAAAGTTGGAAATGTTGTACCCCAAAATATGTATAATGAGGATTTTTGCAAAGACTATGACCCATGGAAGACAAACACAAAATTGTCTTTAAAAGGAATTAAAGTGTGACTAAACAAGCTGCAAACACCTGAGTAAAAATTTTAGGACTTTTAAGAGATCAATCAATAATTTCAGGAAAGTATATTTTCTCCTTACTTTACTGTTGTATGAATATATCAAAAGGCATATCAGTCATATCAGTTTAATAAAACACTGTGTTTTCTTCCATATTTACAGTCCTTCCAAAACAGTTTTAGCCTTTCAAAAGTTTTCACTTTAGATTAAGGTAGCAAAAAAAAGATGTGTTCAAAGTTCTGGTACAAAATATTTTAAAAAGTAGATCATTGTTTTTCTTTTTTCTTCATGTGATATTTACTTTTGTGCTCCTGACTTTTACAGACAGAATGCAGGTTTGAAAGACAATAGACAGTTAAACTGTGAGTCCCATTCCATCACCAGAAAGACAATCACATCCATTTATTACCAGCAATCATAGATCACTACAGAGGGGGCAGCAATTGTAGATCACTACAGAGGGGAGGAAGAAGATGATTCACTCCGAGTTGCTAAATTTTTCATGAATGTCACAAAAACCAAGCCATCATTCCTGAGATGGCATTAGGTGGGAAGAAAATTTTTTGTACCCTCACTGAACAGCATCCTATCAATCTGTCCTCTGCCTCTAAACCATCCTCCTTCAGACACTTTTAAACCTTGCTGCTGTTTTTCAGATTTCAATCAACAACATCTTCAAAGTTTTTACCTCCAATTTCTTGCATCTCTTCATTTTGGTCATCTTTCTGACCATTGCTCTCAGACCCCTCTGACCCCTCTCCATTGTTGGCTTCTTCATCATCAAAGACATCTTTGGTTGATAGTCCTGTGAAGAGGGCTGTTGCCTCTTCCAGGGTGTCCTGTGCACTCATTGTCCTCTGAAATGATTTGCCATGGGCAGATTCGTTGGACTGGGTTGTGGAGGATGACCAGCCATGATCTGACATCTTTGAAAGAAAGCATATAATTCACAAAACATGAACACAACAGGCCTCAAACCCATCATTAAGAGATATAAATTATAATTTCTGGTAGCCACCATAACTAATGTTTACATATAGCACTGTTCTGATATTGCAAAACTAAAAAAAGTGCAATCTGAAAACAGTATAGATCGAACAATTCGATTTCAAATACTACATACAACTGGGTCAAGCCAGGGTTAAAAAAAAAAAAATCAAAAATTAAAAATTTTGCATTACTATTGGATGTAAGATTGAAATATTATGAACACTATATGGGTGGTTGGAGTCATGTTGTTGGGTGGCTAGGTATGTTGGTTGGGAGGTTTGTTATTGTTATTGCCTTATTGTGTTGGCTTATTATTTATTTCCTGGGGAGCACTTTACTAGATAAGCCCCCCCCCCGGGTTTCTTCAAGTGCATCCCTCCCCAATCTCTTCATCTTCTGCATTCATGCCATACATATATTGTTATTATTTTCACAATGATGCATGTTTTAAGATTGTAATGAAACAAATAAATGAAATGAAATGAATGAGTGAATAAAGGTTGCAACTTGCAGGTTCCTTTCATCAATCTTGTCAAGATACATTGATATCAATTCAACATGCCCCTTTAATGCCTCAGTCACATTGCAGGGCGCCGGCTGATGAGTAGAAATCGGCCGATGTCTGACATTGGCCGGGCGCCGGGGGATTTTTACCAAATCTCACCGACATCTTTCATGTGGTCACATTGCTTCGGTTGCCACTCGAGTGTCGCCAGGTGACCGGTGGATGGTTTCTCCATCAATTTCGCCGGGCTTCGGCCGGTGTCCTTTAGGACGTCTGCAGGTCACCTGCCGAACACTGGCAGGGCATCCGCAGATGTCCGACGGGACATCGGCCGGCACCCGGCCGATTTAACTCATCTGCCGGTTCCTGGCAGTGCCCTGCCCGGGCGCCCGCAGGGTGCGACCGGGCATCTGACAGTCCCCCTTCAAATCGGACAATGTCCAGTCAGGTGCCCGCCGATATACATACTTTTTCTGATGTATCCACCGGCGCAGATGTCCCACCGACGTCGGCAACCCATCTGAAAATTTTAACTCCACCCTAAAACTTCACCGGGCGCCACCCGATGTCTAAAGATCCGCCGGCAAGGCAAATTCTTCGGCTGATCATCTGCAGGGCGCCTGCCGATGTCGCCGATGTCTGGCCGATTTAGGTCCGGCCGGGGCCCGGCCGGGCGCCTTTTCGGACATCGGCAGTAATGTGACTGTAGCATAAAAGAAACTAATTAGCAGTAACATTTCAGATGCTTCCACCAAACCTATGACAACAATGTGAGATTTGGAACAACAATAGCAGGAAAGTTACCTTTTCTTTGAGCCACTGGACTGACCACTGCCACTTTGTGGCAATTGACATGAGATAATCCTTAGCAGGTGGACATTTGTTAGCCAAAAGCACCAGAAATTTTATACACTGATAACAGCGAGTACTATCAGTATTGGTTGACTTCTTGATGATACCTGGAGAGATAAATGACAGAAATTGAAAGAAATATGTACGTCACAACCAAGACAATTCATTATTGCAAATGTGGTTAAATACAGTCATCAAAACAATGACAAAAAGGTCACAAAACTAAAATTCTATGATATTGACCACATAAATAAGAGCTGTATTTTGGATTTGAAACTCACAAGGACTGCCTATCACATTGGAAACCCCAAAAAGTCAAACATGAAGTAACTTGATTGTTGATCTGCCTTCTTGACATCTGAAATTTTGTCTGAAGTAGGGGACTCCAGATGCTAACAAAATTCGAAGTTCAAAACTTTCTTATTCCTGTTCATCCTGTTCACAACCCAAATGGAACACTGCATAAGCTCTTTGCAATAGAATTAAGGGGACTACTCAAGTAAGAAGACTATACCTGACAGTGTTAAAGAATCTATCAAGCCTGACATCTTTTCTCACAACTTACCCAACAGCCCATTGTCACGATTACCCTCTGCGGCAAGTTTGATCCTTCGCAGTTGAAGAGGGTCAACCAGAAGAAGTAATTCCAACAATAATTCCAGTATTGGCTTCAATTCATTGGCTGGACATGTGTCTACTTGGTACTGGTTTAAATGAGAAAGACCAATAAAACAATCTTATTTGGAGATATTTTAACATAGTTGAAGTATTGCAGACGATATCAATCACATTTATAACCTGCTACATTTGCATCTGTCTATCAATGTATCAAAATTGTTGACATTTGAAAATCCTTACCTATCCATACACACCTATGCCAAGGTATAGACAGGCACTACACATTTAAATTAATGCAAACTTAGGGTTCTAAAAATCCTTCCCTTTTCATTTCTCATCTCCCATTATTTTTTTTATCCAGTGTTGTAGAGCATTTACCTGCACCAATACTTGAGCACAAGACTGTGTACATGTACCAAAATAATAACACAGCCCAAGCTCACCACCAACCCTACCCACTGAGCATTTGCTACCATCATATCTATGCCTACATCATGAATTTCACCAGCAAACCATCAAACTATAAATATTTAGTCGCTAACATAGTAATAATTTCATTTCTTTTGCATAAACATCCATTTAATATCACTATCATGACACTATCACAACACTATCATTATAACTCTCTTACCTGTATCATCATCATCACTGTCATAGTGAATCCTTCATTACAATAAGAGCAGTGTAAGATCATCTCTAGTATAGTCTGTTGACACTGGTCAGGTGCAATCTCTCTGAAGGCAAGCACACACTGCAAGATATAGATGGATTCACCATATTGTTACTTATTAACAAATGAGTTATGACAGCTCTACATATCTTCCAAACTTTAACATGATGCACAGAAAATTCTAATTTATATTTAAGTCCTTGATGATGATCTCTTTTCAAAGCTCCCTATTACTTGGGTGTAAAACTGACTTTAAAAATGATATCCTAAATAAAAAATGGGGCAAGGATAAAAATCCAGTGTCTCACAACTGGAAAAGGGGCCACCAGCATTACTAGATTAAACCACAATGTTATAAGTTGAGGTGTAAAACATAATCTAATATATAAGGAGTAATTGTAACTCATTAAGTAATCAAATTGCACTTTGGGTTTTTCAATGTGATTTGACACTACTCCCTTGCATGATTTCCCCTGGACAATTGTCACTCAAGATAATTCCAAACTTTGACAAATACCCCAGAGACAACTTGGTAACTCCCGAAAATTTGGATTGTCCTGTGGGAATTGTCAAGGGGTAAACTAATGAAGTAGAAGTTTTCCTGGTGGGAAATATTTAAGTAGCATGCTTTCTGTCATGCTGAGCTTGATGTACTTCTCATGATCTGGGCTACCACAAACATATCATGCAATTCATATCAAATGCACCAAAAATATGACATGTTTGCATTCATTTATTAAATTCAACACATCAATCATGTGATATGGCTGGTAATTTAACCAAGTAAGAAATAGTTCCCAGAATTTTTCTTCATGGTAACTTGTATACAGTGGAATACTTCATAGTTTCAAAGGAACTGCCAAGAAACTTGTAAAGCTGCAAACTCTGAATTCCGAGGAAAATTCATCAAACATTTTAACAACAGCATACCTCTCTAATATAACGTAGACACTCAGGACCCCAAAGTATTTCTTGCATTGAAGGTGGCATCTCAAATAGTTCTCGATGAGGGGGATCCACCAATCTCTCCCTGTCAGGATACTCCCCTTGAGCTGTAACAAAAATGTTGCTTGTATTTTAGTCTGATATGAACTACTGACAACAAGAAAGGTTACGCAAAAAAAAAACACATGCACACACACACACACACAAACAAGAATACAGGACATTTAATCCTATGTGCATGTGATATGTTGCAAATACACAAAGGTTTGCCAATTTTGCATGTTTTCCCTTCAATTTCTCCAATCTGACTTGAACTCATTACTAGCAGATTTCCATCACAGACACAAAAGGAACACCACTAACTGCACTCTACTGATGCAGAATTTCACCAGCAGATTCAAATTAATTAACTATCATGAAGCCTTAAACTTCATCATTAGTTCACTTCTTGACTGTTTGAATTTTGAAAGGCTCTGACATCTGATGACAGCAGAAATGTAAGCTAAAAATTGAAGTGCTAGCATCAACAACCTCTGAGTCATACATGTAAGGTTTACCTCCAATGAGATAACTAATCAACTTTTTAAGAAAATATGGCATTTGCTTTACTACACAAAATTGCATTTTAAACCAATATTAATGATCAGACTTATGAATAAATTAACATAATGCAATATAGTAGCCATTTATTCACAAAGGAAATTCTCACAGATACAAATCCAGTAATTTGTTGCTCAAGATGGTTTGCTAATTTTTCCCACAAACTTTCAAATATTTTCAAATGATACAACTTCCTAATGTATTATGTTTAAAGAAGTTTAAGCTTCTGCTGCAAGCCTATTAATTTGTTGCCGCATGGAATTGTGGTGTCACACGGGTCCATAGAGTACACAAAGAACGACAAGTAATCATAGGTTTCCTTGCAACAGCCACTATTTCTTCAAAGCCAGTTTCCTCTCCCCAGAAGAAAGAGGTGAACGCATAATACAACATGAATAATATAAATGCAACTGCCTTCTCCCGTACAACCGCATGCAGTCTTAAAAAACCTATCATCGGTCCATCTCACCAAACCCTTTTAAACTTCCACTCTCATATGTAAACAACTGACTGTCCCTGCCTGAGGCCTGTGGTAACACTATCATTCTTCCTAGAATTCTGCTTTGGAAAAACGCTTAACCGGCTGCAATCCGGTCATACTTCCGAATATTCTTTCTCTCCAGACAGACGTGCCCGCCTCAGAATCTATACGCTCGATCCTTCCTTTCCTTTCTATCCCTTTACATATCTCACCTCCAAACACCCCTTTTCTCACTCTCCTCCTCCTGCCTCTCCCTGATTCCAGCTTTCCTCGCTCTCTTCCCTTTCTATCTTTCCCTATATCCCACATACCCCGCAGTTCTCCTGTTTCCTTGACAACAATAACAAATTTCCCGCTTCAATTACGTAATTTAAATAACACAAGACCCTAAAATACGAGGCTCTCTTATATCATGGACACCTAGAGTAGTTGCCCCAGGTACGTCTGTTAACACGTCCCTAAACTCGTCGAGTAATAGTTTCACCTCAATAATCTGGTTGTTTGTTAACCGAGGGTCAATATGAACATCTGCGATTGTTTCCTGGGCTTGGGCGTTTGGAGTACACATCTCGCCCACCTCAAACTGAGCATCTCTTGGGTCGCCCATACCACCCAATTCTGGCTCGATCACAGACACACAAACCACTTCCAACACATTTGCTGTCACACGGGTCCATAGAGTACACAAAGAACGACAAGTAATCATAAGTTTCCTTGCAACAGCCACTATTTCTTCAAAGCCAGTTTCCTCTCCCCAGAAGAAAGAGGTGAACGCATAATACAACATGAATAATATAAATGCAACTGCCTTCTCCCGTACAACCGCATGCAGTCTTAAAAAACCTATCATCGGTCCATCTCACCAAACCCTATTAAACTTCCACTCTCATATGTAAACAACTGACTGTCCCTGCCTGAGGCCTGTGGTAACACTATCTTTCTTCCTAGAATTCTGCTTTGGAAAAACGCTTAACCGGCTGCAATCCGGTCATACTTCCGAATATTCTTTCTCTCCAGACAGACGTGCCCGCCTCAGAATCTATACGCTCGATCCTTCCTTTCCTTTCTATCCCTTTACATATCTCACCTCCAAACACCCCTTTTCTCACTCTCCTCCTCCTGCCTCTCCCTGATTCCAGCTTTCCTCGCTCTCTTCCCTTTCTATCTTTCCCTATATCCCACATACCCCGCAGTTCTCCTGTTTCCTTGACAACAATAACAAATTTCCCGCTTCAATTACGTAATTTAAATAACACAAGACCCTAAAATACGAGGCTCTCTTATATGGTACGGAAGCCTATACAGGTCCGTGACAACTTCTCCCCCTTTTAGAAATGTACACATCTTCGATTGTACCATTATCTTAACATTTTTATAAACCACAAAACCCTAAAATATATGTATAACACAAGTTTTTACAAACACACACATAAATATGGCTCATTGTCAGCACTTTCTTAAATTCTACTTAAATAGTCCGCACCGATATTATCAGATCCCTTGATTGCCACAATACGAAACCTATAGGGCTGCAGTGCCAAGGCCCAGCGCATAACTCTGTTGTTGACAACTTTCGTGCTATTCCCCAAAATGTCACACGGGTCCATAGAGTACACAAAGAACGACAAGTAATCATAAGTTTCCTTGCAACAGCCACTATTTCTTCAAAGCCAGTTTCCTCTCCCCAGAAGAAAGAGGTGAACGCATAATACAACATGAATAATATAAATGCAACTGCCTTCTCCCGTACAACCGCATGCAGTCTTAAAAAACCTATCATCGGTCCATCTCACCAAACCCTATTAAACTTCCACTCTCATATGTAAACAACTGACTGTCCCTGCCTGAGGCCTGTGGTAACACTATCTTTCTTCCTAGAATTCTGCTTTGGAAAAACGCTTAACCGGCTGCAATCCGGTCATACTTCCGAATATTCTTTCTCTCCAGACAGACGTGCCCGCCTCAGAATCTATACGCTCGATCCTTCCTTTCCTTTCTATCCCTTTACATATCTCACCTCCAAACACCCCTTTTCTCACTCTCCTCCTCCTGCCTCTCCCTGATTCCAGCTTTCCTCGCTCTCTTCCCTTTCTATCTTTCCCTATATCCCACATACCCCGCAGTTCTCCTGTTTCCTTGACAACAATAACAAATTTCCCGCTTCAATTACGTAATTTAAATAACACAAGACCCTAAAATACGAGGCTCTCTTATATGGTACGGAAGCCTATACAGGTCCGTGACAACTTCTCCCCCTCCACGATTTTGTGTGGATTTTCGAAAATTAAACCAAATCACTGTTTTCGATTCTGAGCCGATACCTGATCAAGAGGAGATCTATACAAGAATCGCGAATAAGTATTTTTTCTCTAAATTTGATTTGAGTAAAGGGTATTGGCAGGTACCTTTATCTGAGACTGCGAAGCCCCTTACTGCATTTGTTACTTCCGACGGTTTGTTTCAGTTTACGACCATGCCATTTGGGTTAGTAAACGCACAAGCAACATTTAGCAGACTAATGAGGAGGGTTTTGAGGGAGCTAGAGGGAGTAGATAACTATGTCGACGATATTTTGGTGTATAGCACTTCGTGGGAGGAGCATCTGATGAAACTCAGACAACTTTTGAAAAGGCTGCGGTCGGTTAACCTGACTGCAAAACCGTCAAAATGCTTTATTGGATTTGAAAGGTTAGAATTTTTGGGTCATGTAGTAGGATTAGGGCAGCTTGCGCCAAATCCCGAAAAGGTAAAAGCAGTGCAACAGGCACCAACACCTGAGACAAAGAAGCAGCTTCGATCTTTTCTTGGGCTAGCGAACTACTATAGGAAGTTCATACCAAACTTCGCGGCAATTGCTGTCCCACTGACCGACAAAACTAAGGCAAAGGAACCGAACAAGATTACCTGGGGCAAAAGTGAAGAGCTTGCATTTGTTTCACTGAAGGCAAAATTGTGTAATGCACCAATTCTTCGTCTACCAAATTTAGATTTACCTTTCATTCTGCAAACAGACGCGTCAGACGTAGGTCTAGGGGCAGTCCTACTTCAAGAATACGAGGATGGGAAGTTCCCAGTCGCATATGCAAGTCGTAAGTTATTGCTAAGAGAAAAGGCGTATTCTACAATTGAACGAGAGTGTCTGGCAATCGTGTGGGGTATTCAGAAGTTTGAGCCCTATCTGTATGGCAGACTCTTCATGTTAGAGACCGACCATCAACCACTCGCGTATATGAATAGCACGAAAGTTGTCAACAACAGAGTTATGCGCTGGGCCTTGGCACTGCAGCCCTATAGGTTTCGTATTGTGGCAATCAAGGGATCTGATAATATCGGTGCGGACTATTTAAGTAGAATTTAAGAAAGTGCTGACAATGAGCCATATTTATGTGTGTGTTTGTAAAAACTTGTGTTATACATATATTTTAGGGTTTTGTGGTTTATAAAAATGTTAAGATAATGGTACAATCGAAGATGTGTACATTTCTAAAAGGGCGAGAAGTTGTCACGGACCTGTATAGGCTTCCGTACCATATAAGAGAGCCTCGTATTTTAGGGTCTTGTGTTATTTAAATTACGTAATTGAAGCGGGAAATTTGTTATTGTTGTCAAGGAAACAGGAGAACTGCGGGGTATGTGGGAGATAGGGAAAGATAGAAAGGGAAGAGAGCGAGGAAAGCTGGAATCAGGGAGAGGCAGGAGGAGGAGAGTGAGAAAAGGGGTGTTTGGAGGTGAGATATGTAAAGGGATAGAAAGGAAAGGAAGGATCGAGCGTATAGATTCTGAGGCGGGCACGTCTGTCTGGAGAGAAAGAATATTCGGAAGTATGACCGGATTGCAGCCGGTTAAGCGTTTTTCCAAAGCAGAATTCTAGGAAGAATGATAGTGTTACCACAGGCCTCAGGCAGGGACAGTCAGTTGTTTACATATGAGAGTGGAAGTTTAAAAGGGTTTGGTGAGATGGACCGATGATAGGTTTTTTAAGACTGCATGCGGTTGTACGGGAGAAGGCAGTTGCATTTATATTATTCATGTTGTATTATGCGTTCACCTCTTTCTTCTGGGGAGAGGAAACTGGCTTTGAAGAAATAGTGGCTGTTGCAAGGAAACCTATGATTACTTGTCGTTCTTTGTGTACTCTATGGACCCGTGTGACATCCTCGTTGTCACGGACCTGTATAGGCTTCCGTACCATATAAGAGAGCCTCGTATTTTAGGGTCTTGTGTTATTTAAATTACGTAATTGAAGCGGGAAATTTGTTATTGTTGTCAAGGAAACAGGAGAACTGCGGGGTATGTGGGATATAGGGAAAGATAGAAAGGGAAGAGAGCGAGGAAAGCTGGAATCAGGGAGAGGCAGGAGGAGGAGAGTGAGAAAAGGGGTGTTTGGAGGTGAGATATGTAAAGGGATAGAAAGGAAAGGAAGGATCGAGCGTATAGATTCTGAGGCGGGCACGTCTGTCTGGAGAGAAAGAATATTCGGAAGTATGACCGGATTGCAGCCGGTTAAGCGTTTTTCCAAAGCAGAATTCTAGGAAGAATGATAGTGTTACCACAGGCCTCAGGCAGGGACAGTCAGTTGTTTACATATGAGAGTGGAAGTTTAAAAGGGTTTGGTGAGATGGACCGATGATAGGTTTTTTAAGACTGCATGCGGTTGTACGGGAGAAGGCAGTTGCATTTATATTATTCATGTTGTATTATGCGTTCACCTCTTTCTTCTGGGGAGAGGAAACTGGCTTTGAAGAAATAGTGGCTGTTGCAAGGAAACCTATGATTACTTGTCGTTCTTTGTGTACTCTATGGACCCGTGTGACATTTTGTTATTGTCAGTTGGGAGGAGTAATAGCACCTCGTCGTCTGGCGCAAAACATCTTTTCCTTGCTCTTATGTCAAAATTCTTCTTATATCTACGGGAAGATTTAATAAGTTCATCCTGCGCCAGCTGACATGTATCTGATAGCCTATCCCTAAGATCTACAACATATTGATACACTGTTTTTGTCTCAGATTCTTCATGTTTGCCTGTCCATAGCTCACGTAGAATACCCATAGGCCCTCTAACCTGTCTCCCGTATAATAACTCAAATGGGGAAAACCCTAAGCTTTCCTGGGGGACATCCCTGTAGGCGAACAAAAGGGCGTCGATATACCGATCCCAATCTTTCGGTCTCTCGGAACACATCCATGTTTAAGTGGCTATTTGTTCTAAGGCTAGGACAATGTATCAATGAGATCCAAATTACACACAATAGCAAGGTTGATATCAAATTATAAAATATAGACATTATCAGAATACGTACTTGGTTTGTTCGGCTCGGTGTTAACTGCACATCTCGTACATGACTTATCGCAAGTCCAGATAGGCCCCCAAAATGTCACACGGGTCCATAGAGTACACAAAGAACGACAAGTAATCATAGGTTTCCTTGCAACAGCCACTATTTCTTCAAAGCCAGTTTCCTCTCCCCAGAAGAAAGAGGTGAACGCATAATACAACATGAATAATATAAATGCAACTGCCTTCTCCCGTACAACCGCATGCAGTCTTAAAAAACCTATCATCGGTCCATCTCACCAAACCCTTTTAAACTTCCACTCTCATATGTAAACAACTGACTGTCCCTGCCTGAGGCCTGTGGTAACACTATCATTCTTCCTAGAATTCTGCTTTGGAAAAACGCTTAACCGGCTGCAATCCGGTCATACTTCCGGAACACATCCTTTTCAGCATTTGCTTGAGCGTTCCATTGAACCTCTCCACTAATCCGTTACATGCCGGATGGTATGGCGTCGTCACTAGTTGTCTTATAGACAAGAGTTGACTCACTTGTTTCATTACCTCGGACGTAAACTGGGCCCCTTGATCCGTTAGAACTTCCCTCGGTACCCCCACCCTTGCGAAAGTGGTAACAAGTGCCTCTGCCACTGTTTGTGCCTCTATATTGGGTAAAGCCACTGCCTCAGGATACCTAGTTGCATAGTCTACGATGGTTAAAATGTACCTATTCTTGCGATCTGTCATTGGACAAATCGGTCCCACTATGTCAACAGCAATTCGTTGAAACGGGGTATGTCACACGGGTCCATAGAGTACACAAAGAACGACAAGTAATCATAGGTTTCCTTGCAACAGCCACTATTTCTTCAAAGCCAGTTTCCTCTCCCCAGAAGAAAGAGGTGAACGCATAATACAACATGAATAATATAAATGCAACTGCCTTCTCCCGTACAACCGCATGCAGTCTTAAAAAACCTATCATCGGTCCATCTCACCAAACCCTTTTAAACTTCCACTCTCATATGTAAACAACTGACTGTCCCTGCCTGAGGCCTGTGGTAACACTATCATTCTTCCTAGAATTCTGCTTTGGAAAAACGCTTAACCGGCTGCAATCCGGTCATACTTCCGAATATTCTTTCTCTCCAGACAGACGTGCCCGCCTCAGAATCTATACGCTCGATCCTTCCTTTCCTTTCTATCCCTTTACATATCTCACCTCCAAACACCCCTTTTCTCACTCTCCTCCTCCTGCCTCTCCCTGATTCCAGCTTTCCTCGCTCTCTTCCCTTTCTATCTTTCCCTATATCCCACATACCCTGCAGTTCTCCTGTTTCCTTGACAACAATAACAAATTTCCCGCTTCAATTACGTAATTTAAATAACACAAGACCCTAAAATACGAGGCTCTCTTATATGGTACGGAAGCCTATACAGGTCCGTGACAACTTCTCCCCTTTTAGAAATGTACACATCTTCGATTGTACCATTATCTTAACATTTTTATAAACCACAAAACCCTAAAATATATGTATAACACAAGTTTTTACAAACACACACATAAATATGGCTCATTGTCAGCACTTTCTTAAATTCTACTTAAATAGTCCGCACCGATATTATCAGATCCCTTGATTGCCACAATACGAAACCTATAGGGCTGCAGTGCCAAGGCCCAGCGCATAACTCTGTTGTTGACAACTTTCGTGCTATTCATATACGCGAGTGGTTGATGGTCGGTCTCTAACATGAAGAGTCTGCCATACAGATAGGGCTCAAACTTCTGAATACCCCACACGATTGCCAGACACTCTCGTTCAATTGTAGAATACGCCTTTTCTCTTAGCAATAACTTACGACTTGCATATGCGACTGGGAACTTCCCATCCTCGTATTCACACGGGGCCATAGAGTACACAAAGAACGACAAGTAATCATAGGTTTCCTTGCAACAGCCACTATTTCTTCAAAGCCAGTTTCCTCTCCCCAGAAGAAAGAGGTGAACGCATAATACAACATGAATAATATAAATGCAACTGCCTTCTCCCGTACAACCGCATGCAGTCTTAAAAAACCTATCATCGGTCCATCTCACCAAACCCTTTTAAACTTCCACTCTCATATGTAAACAACTGACTGTCCCTGCCTGAGGCCTGTGGTAACACTATCATTCTTCCTAGAATTCTGCTTTGGAAAAACGCTTAACCGGCTGCAATCCGGTCATACTTCCGAATATTCTTTCTCTCCAGACAGACGTGCCCGCCTCAGAATCTATACGCTCGATCCTTCCTTTCCTTTCTATCCCTTTACATATCTCACCTCCAAACACCCCTTTTCTCACTCTCCTCCTCCTGCCTCTCCCTGATTCCAGCTTTCCTCGCTCTCTTCCCTTTCTATCTTTCCCTATATCCCACATACCCCGCAGTTCTCCTGTTTCCTTGACAACAATAACAAATTTCCCGCTTCAATTACGTAATTTAAATAACACAAGACCCTAAAATACGAGGCTCTCTTATATGGTACGGAAGCCTATACAGGTCCGTGACAACTTCTCCCCTTTTAGAAATGTACACATCTTCGATTGTACCATTATCTTAACATTTTTATAAACCACAAAACCCTAAAATATATGTATAACACAAGTTTTTACAAACACACACATAAATATGGCTCATTGTCAGCACTTTCTTAAATTCTACTTAAATAGTCCGCACCGATATTATCAGATCCCTTGATTGCCACAATACGAAACCTATAGGGCTGCAGTGCCAAGGCCCAGCGCATAACTCTGTTGTTGACAACTTTCGTGCTATTCATATACGCGAGTGGTTGATGGTCGGTCTCTAACATGAAGAGTCTGCCATACAGATAGGGCTCAAACTTCTGAATACCCCACACGATTGCCAGACACTCTCGTTCAATTGTAGAATACGCCTTTTCTCTTAGCAATAACTTACGACTTGCATATGCGACTGGGAACTTCCCATCCTCGTATTCTTGAAGTAGGACTGCCCCTAGACCTACGTCTGACGCGTCTGTTTGCAGAATGAAAGGTAAATCTAAATTTGGTAGACGAAGAATTGGTGCATTACACAATTTTGCCTTCAGTGAAACAAATGCAAGCTCTTCACTTTTGCCCCAGGTAATCTTGTTCGGTTCCTTTGCCTTAGTTTTGTCGGTCAGTGGGACAGCAATTGCCGCGAAGTTTGGTATGAACTTCCTATAGTAGTTCGCTAGCCCAAGAAAAGATCGAAGCTGCTTCTTTGTCTCAGGTGTTGGTGCCTGTTGCACTGCTTTTACCTTTTCGGGATTTGGCGCAAGCTGCCCTAATCCTACTACATGACCCAAAAATTCTAACCTTTCAAATCCAATAAAGCATTTTGACGGTTTTGCAGTCAGGTTAACCGACCGCAGCCTTTTCAAAAGTTGTCTGAGTTTCATCAGATGCTCCTCCCACGAAGTGCTATACACCAAAATATCGTCGACATAGTTATCTACTCCCTCTAGCTCCCTCAAAACCCTCCTCATTAGTCTGCTAAATGTTGCTTGTGCTTACTAACCCAAATGGCATGGTCGTAAACTGAAACAAACCGTCGGAAGTAACAAATGCAGTAAGGGGCTTCGCAGTCTCAGATAAAGGTACCTGCCAATACCCTTTACTCAAATCAAATTTAGAGAAAAAATACTTATTCGCGATTCTTGTATAGATCTCCTCTTGATCAGGTATCGGCTCAGAATCGAAAACAGTGATTTGGTTTAATTTTCGAAAATCCACACAAAATCGTACAGTCCCGTCCTTCTTTTTCACTAATACCACTGGTGCCGCGTAAGGGGAACCTGACTCTTCTATCACTCCTAACTTAAGCATTTTCTTAACCTCATCCTTCACTGTTCCCCTCAGCGCATGGGGCAGAGGGTAAGGTTTACACCGTATAGGATCACTACATGTCAATTTTATATCATGGACACCTAGAGTAGTTGCCCCAGGTACGTCTGTTAACACGTCCCTAAACTCGTCGAGTAATAGTTTCACCTCAATAATCTGGTTGTTTGTTAACCGAGGGTCAATATGAACATCTGCGATTGTTTCCTGGGCTTGGGCGTTTGGAGTACACATCTCGCCCACCTCAAACTGAGCATCTCTTGGGTCGCCCATACCACCCAATTCTGGCTCGATCACAGACACACAAACCACTTCCAACACATTTGCTGTTACCTCCTGTCTGACCTTACTTGCCTCTGGCACGTCCCGCCTAAAATACTTTTTAAGCAAGTTAACGTGAAACACCTTTGTTCTGCCTTGCAGCTCCACACGATAATCCGTGTCACCTATCTTAGCAATTACCCTGAATGGACCCTTCCACTGCATGAGAAGTTTGTTATTGTCAGTTGGGAGGAGTAATAGCACCTCGTCGTCTGGCGCAAAACATCTTTTCCTTGCTCTTATGTCAAAATTCTTCTTATATCTACGGGAAGATTTAATAAGTTCATCCTGCGCCAGCTGACATGTATCTGATAGCCTATCCCTAAGATCTACAACATATTGATACACTGTTTTTGTCTCAGATTCTTCATGTTTGCCTGTCCATAGCTCACGTAGAATACCCATAGGCCCTCTAACCTGTCTCCCGTATAATAACTCAAATGGGGTTGTCACGGACCTGTATAGGCTTCCGTACCATATAAGAGAGCCTCGTATTTTAGGGTCTTGTGTTATTTAAATTACGTAATTGAAGCGGGAAATTTGTTATTGTTGTCAAGGAAACAGGAGAACTGCGGGGTATGTGGGATATAGGGAAAGATAGAAAGGGAAGAGAGCGAGGAAAGCTGGAATCAGGGAGAGGCAGGAGGAGGAGAGTGAGAAAAGGGGTGTTTGGAGGTGAGATATGTAAAGGGATAGAAAGGAAAGGAAGGATCGAGCGTATAGATTCTGAGGCGGGCACGTCTGTCTGGAGAGAAAGAATATTCGGAAGTATGACCGGATTGCAGCCGGTTAAGCGTTTTTCCAAAGCAGAATTCTAGGAAGAAAGATAGTGTTACCACAGGCCTCAGGCAGGGACAGTCAGTTGTTTACATATGAGAGTGGAAGTTTAATAGGGTTTGGTGAGATGGACCGATGATAGGTTTTTTAAGACTGCATGCGGTTGTACGGGAGAAGGCAGTTGCATTTATATTATTCATGTTGTATTATGCGTTCACCTCTTTCTTCTGGGGAGAGGAAACTGGCTTTGAAGAAATAGTGGCTGTTGCAAGGAAACTTATGATTACTTGTCGTTCTTTGTGTACTCTATGGACCCGTGTGACATTTTGGGGGCCTATCTGGACTTGCGATAAGTCATGTACGAGATGTGCAGTTAACACCGAGCCGAACAAACCAAGTACGTATTCTGATAATGTCTATATTTTATAATTTGATATCAACCTTGCTATTGTGTGTAATTTGGATCTCATTGATACATTGTCCTAGCCTTAGAACAAATAGCCACTTAAACATGGATGTCGAAAGGCTAAGCAAAGTGGGCAAGGACCTAGGGCTGGATGGCCAAAGCCTTGTTGATTTTATATCACGGGAAAGGGATATTGAAAAGGCGGAAAGAGCCGATAGAGAAAAGGCTGCTAGGGATGAACGGGCGCATCAGCTCGAACTAAAGAGACAAGAGAAAGAAATTCTTGAGATGAAACTTTCGCTACAAAAGTCGAAAGATGAGGGCGGTAAATTTACTGAGCAGGATTTAGATTCGAGGCCAAAGGCAAAAGTCCCCAAACTGCCTTGTTTTGGGGACAAGGAAGACTTAGATGCGTATCTCAATAGATTTGAGAGGTACGCTTCCAGCCAAAGATGGGCAAAACAAGACTGGGCAATAAATTTGAGCGCCTTGTTGACTGGGAAAGCCCTGCAAGTATTTACCCGTATGCCAGTCGCCGATGCCGGTGATTATGAAAAATTGAAAAAGCACTTCTTGACAGGTTTCAGCTGAATAAAGATGGTTTTAGAGTTAAATTTAGAGACGCCCTGCCGGAGGAAGATGAGGGCGCTCCGCAGTTTGCGACAAGACTTAGTAGTTATTTTGACAAGTGGATAGATCTGTCGGGAGTTGACAAAAGTTTTAAAAGCTTACGGGATTTTATTATTCGAGACAGACTATTAAGTGTTTGTGACGAGGATCTTGTTATATTCCTTCGGGAAAGAGAGCCGACCTCTGTAGAATCAATGACGAAAATAGCGGAAAAGTTCGTTCAAGCAAGAGGAAGTAAATTCTCTCAAATGTGTAAGGGTTCTGGTATCTATTGTGCACGGAATACTACTCCCAGTAAAGACCAACGAGCACCGTCAGTTATGAGCAAGGGGCTGATCCCAATGTGAACAGCCAATCTTCATGGCCACCTAGAAAATGTTTCCTCTGTGGCAAAAACGGCCACATAGCCAGGGAATGTAGGTGGAAGGGTACTCTTTCAAAGGTGGCATCAATGCTTGAGTGTGACATCGTTGAAGGTGAGAGCGCAGTGTCGGGTAGAGGCTATCAGAGTGCCCTTCAGACGGCAGCAAATACGGAAAATTCCACAAGCGACTATTGGGACGTCAATGAGGATTGTGAATGCAGAAAGCCTGAGAGTTCAGATTTGGTCGCTTGTATGGTGGTTACGGGTGGAAAAAGTATTGATGGAAGAGTTGATAAGGGTTTTGTTAACTGTAGGCTAGGTCACAAACTACCAGTCCTAAGTGCAGCCTGCGAACCAATGAATGTAAAGCGCATGCCTGTAAGTGAAGGCACAGTTAATGGAAACAAGGTAAGCGTTCTTAGAGACACTGGTTGCTCTGGAGTTGTCGTGCGACAGAGTCTAGTGTTGGGGGATCAGTTTACGGGTGAGACAAAGAAATGTATTTTAATTGACGGTACGGTCAGAACCGTTCCAGTTGCTTATGTCGATATTAAGACTAAATATTTTTCTGGTGTTACAAAAGTATTGTGTATGAATGACCCCATATATGACCTCATTTTAGGAAATGTTGATCAAGTGCCCCAAAGAGTGACATGTCAAAGAGACAAAGAAGCATGCAAGCCGGTGTTACCAGGTGAACCGACTATGGCGGTTCAAACGCGCAGTAGGATGAGGGAGGGAGATAAAACCCTACCTAGGTTAAAGGTACCAAAGCCGGTAGGGGCTGATGTAAGCCATGATCAGCTTGTCAAGTCACAGCAAGAGGATCCAACGTTAAAGAAGGCCAGGGAATTTGCTGTTGCAGGCAATACAAAACGTAGGGCAAGAGGGCAATCTAGGTTCTTTTATGATGATGGGATACTCTGCAGGGAATATGTATCACCCAGGCTACACCATGGTGACCCTGTAATTCAAGTGGTTGTGCCAGAAAAGTATAGGGTTAACGTTATGCAATTGGCTCATGAGGGTATACTTAGCGGACACCTCGCATCTAAGAAAACTACGGAAAAAGTCATGACGTCATTCCATTGGCCAGGCATAGGGGCAGATATTTTACGGTACTGTCGATCTTGTGACGTGTGCCAGCGGACTCTACCCAAGGGCAAGGTTTCCAAGGTACCATTGTGTAACATGCCTTTAATTGATACCCCGTTTCAACGAATTGCTGTTGACATAGTGGGACCGATTTGTCCAATGACAGATCGCAAGAATAGGTACATTTTAACCATCGTAGATTATGCAACTAGGTATCCTGAGGCAGTGGCTTTACCCAATATAGAGGCACAAACAGTGGCAGAGGCACTTGTTACCACTTTCGCAAGGGTGGGGGTACCGAGGGAAGTTCTAACGGATCAAGGGGCCCAGTTTACGTCCGAGGTAATGAAACAAGTGAGTCAACTCTTGTCTATAAGACAACTAGTGACGACGCCATACCATCCGGCATGTAACGGATTAGTGGAGAGGTTCAATGGAACGCTCAAGCAAATGCTGAAAAGGATGTGTTCCGAGAGACCGAAAGATTGGGATCGGTATATCGACGCCCTTTTGTTCGCCTACAGGGATGTCCCCCAGGAAAGCTTAGGGTTTTCCCCATTTGAGTTATTATACGGGAGACAGGTTAGAGGGCCTATGGGTATTCTACGTGAGCTATGGACAGGCAAACATGAAGAATCTGAGACAAAAACAGTGTATCAATATGTTGTAGATCTTAGGGATAGGCTATCAGATACATGTCAGCTGGCGCAGGATGAACTTATTAAATTTTCCCGTAGATATAAGAAGAATTTTGACATAAGAGCAAGGAAAAGATGTTTTGCGCCAGACGACGAGGTGCTATTACTCCTCCCAACTGACAATAACAAACTTCTCATGCAGTGGAAGGGTCCATTCAGGGTAATTGCTAAGATAGGTGACACGGATTATCGTGTGGAGCTGCAAGGCAGAACAAAGGTGTTTCACGTTAACTTGCTTAAAAAGTATTTTAGGCGGGACGTGCCAGAGGCAAGTAAGGTCAGACAGGAGGTAACAGCAAATGTGTTGGAAGTGGTTTGTGTGTCTGTGATCGAGCCAGAATTGGGTGGTATGGGCGACCCAAGAGATGCTCAGTTTGAGGTGGGCGAGATGTGTACTCCAAACGCCCAAGCCCAGGAAACAATCGCAGATGTTCATATTGACCCTCGGTTAACAAACAACCAGATTATTGAGGTGAAACTATTACTCGACGAGTTTAGGGACGTGTTAACAGACGTACCTGGGGCAACTACTCTAGGTGTCCATGATATAAAATTGACATGTAGTGATCCTATACGGTGTAAACCTTACCCTCTGCCCCATGCGCTGAGGGGAACAGTGAAGGATGAGGTTAAGAAAATGCTTAAGTTAGGAGTGATAGAAGAGTCAGGTTCCCTTACGCGGCACCAGTGGTATTAGTGAAAAAGAAGGACGGGACTGTACGATTTTGTGTGGATTTTCGAAAATTAAACCAAATCACTGTTTTCGATTCTGAGCCGATACCTGATCAAGAGGAGATCTATACAAGAATCGCGAATAAGTATTTTTTCTCTAAATTTGATTTGAGTAAAGGGTATTGGCAGGTACCTTTATCTGAGACTGCGAAGCCCCTTACTGCATTTGTTACTTCCGACGGTTTGTTTCAGTTTACGACCATGCCATTTGGGTTAGTAAACGCACAAGCAACATTTAGCAGACTAATGAGGAGGGTTTTGAGGGAGCTAGAGGGAGTAGATAACTATGTCGACGATATTTTGGTGTATAGCACTTCGTGGGAGGAGCATCTGATGAAACTCAGACAACTTTTAAAAAGGCTGCGGTCGGTTAACCTGACTGCAAAACCGTCAAAATGCTTTATTGGATTTGAAAGGTTAGAATTTTTGGGTCATGTAGTAGGATTAGGGCAGCTTGCGCCAAATCCCGAAAAGGTAAAAGCAGTGCAACAGGCACCAACACCTGAGACAAAGAAGCAGCTTCGATCTTTTCTTGGGCTAGCGAACTACTATAGGAAGTTCATACCAAACTTCGCGGCAATTGCTGTCCCACTGACCGACAAAACTAAGGCAAAGGAACCGAACAAGATTACCTGGGGCAAAAGTGAAGAGCTTGCATTTGTTTCACTGAAGGCAAAATTGTGTAATGCACCAATTCTTCGTCTACCAAATTTAGATTTACCTTTCATTCTGCAAACAGACGCGTCAGACGTAGGTCTAGGGGCAGTCCTACTTCAAGAATACGAGGATGGGAAGTTCCCAGTCGCATATGCAAGTCGTAAGTTATTGCTAAGAGAAAAGGCGTATTCTACAATTGAACGAGAGTGTCTGGCAATCGTGTGGGGTATTCAGAAGTTTGAGCCCTATCTGTATGGCAGACTCTTCATGTTAGAGACCGACCATCAACCACTCGCGTATATGAATAGCACGAAAGTTGTCAACAACAGAGTTATGCGCTGGGCCTTGGCACTGCAGCCCTATAGGTTTCGTATTGTGGCAATCAAGGGATCTGATAATATCGGTGCGGACTATTTAAGTAGAATTTAAGAAAGTGCTGACAATGAGCCATATTTATGTGTGTGTTTGTAAAAACTTGTGTTATACATATATTTTAGGGTTTTGTGGTTTATAAAAATGTTAAGATAATGGTACAATCGAAGATGTGTACATTTCTAAAAGGGGAGAAGTTGTCACGGACCTGTATAGGCTTCCGTACCATATAAGAGAGCCTCGTATTTTAGGGTCTTGTGTTATTTAAATTACGTAATTGAAGCGGGAAATTTGTTATTGTTGTCAAGGAAACAGGAGAACTGCGGGGTATGTGGGATATAGGGAAAGATAGAAAGGGAAGAGAGCGAGGAAAGCTGGAATCAGGGAGAGGCAGGAGGAGGAGAGTGAGAAAAGGGGTGTTTGGAGGTGAGATATGTAAAGGGATAGAAAGGAAAGGAAGGATCGAGCGTATAGATTCTGAGGCGGGCACGTCTGTCTGGAGAGAAAGAATATTCGGAAGTATGACCGGATTGCAGCCGGTTAAGCGTTTTTCCAAAGCAGAATTCTAGGAAGAAAGATAGTGTTACCACAGGCCTCAGGCAGGGACAGTCAGTTGTTTACATATGAGAGTGGAAGTTTAATAGGGTTTGGTGAGATGGACCGATGATAGGTTTTTTAAGACTGCATGCGGTTGTACGGGAGAAGGCAGTTGCATTTATATTATTCATGTTGTATTATGCGTTCACCTCTTTCTTCTGGGGAGAGGAAACTGGCTTTGAAGAAATAGTGGCTGTTGCAAGGAAACTTATGATTACTTGTCGTTCTTTGTGTACTCTATGGACCCGTGTGACATGGTAAGCAAGTTAACGTGAAACACCTTTGTTCTGCCTTGCAGCTCCACACGATAATCCGTGTCACCTATCTTAGCAATTACCCTGAATGGACCCTTCCACTGCATGAGAAGTTTGTTATTGTCAGTTGGGAGGAGTAATAGCACCTCGTCGTCTGGCGCAAAACATCTTTTCCTTGCTCTTATGTCAAAATTCTTCTTATATCTACGGGAAGATTTAATAAGTTCATCCTGCGCCAGCTGACATGTATCTGATAGCCTATCCCTAAGATCTACAACATATTGATACACTGTTTTTGTCTCAGATTCTTCATGTTTGCCTGTCCATAGCTCACGTAGAATACCCATAGGCCCTCTAACCTGTCTCCCGTATAATAACTCAAATGGGGAAAACCCTAAGCTTTCCTGGGGGACATCCCTGTAGGCGAACAAAAGGGCGTCGATATACCGATCCCAATCTTTCGGTCTCTCGGAACACATCCTTTTCAGCATTTGCTTGAGCGTTCCATTGAACCTCTCCACTAATCCGTTACATGCCGGATGGTATGGCGTCGTCACTAGTTGTCTTATAGACAAGAGTTGACTCACTTGTTTCATTACCTCGGACGTAAACTGGGCCCCTTGATCCGTTAGAACTTCCCTCGGTACCCCCACCCTTGCGAAAGTGGTAACAAGTGCCTCTGCCACTGTTTGTGCCTCTATATTGGGTAAAGCCACTGCCTCAGGATACCTAGTTGCATAGTCTACGATGGTTAAAATGTACCTATTCTTGCGATCTGTCATTGGACAAATCGGTCCCACTATGTCAACAGCAATTCGTTGAAACGGGTATCAATTAAAGGCATGTTACACAATGGTACCTTGGAAACCTTGCCCTTGGGTAGAGTCCGCTGGCACACGTCACAAGATCGACAGTACCGTAAAATATCTGCCCCTATGCCTGGCCAATGGAATGACGTCATGACTTTTTCCGTAGTTTTCTTAGATGCGAGGTGTCCGCTAAGTATACCCTCATGAGCCAATTGCATAACGTTAACCCTATACTTTTCTGGCACAACCACTTGAATTACAGGGTCACCATGGTGTAGCCTGGGTGATACATATTCCCTGCAGAGTATCCCATCATCATAAAAGAACCTAGATTGCCCTCTTGCCCTACGTTTTGTATTGCCTGCAACAGCAAATTCCCTGGCCTTCTTTAACGTTGGATCCTCTTGCTGTGACTTGACAAGCTGATCATGGCTTACATCAGCCCCTACCGGCTTTGGTACCTTTAACCTAGGTAGGGTTTTATCTCCCTCCCTCATCCTACTGCGCGTTTGAACCGCCATAGTCGGTTCACCTGGTAACACCGGCTTGCATGCTTCTTTGTCTCTTTGACATGTCACTCTTTGGGGCACTTGATCAACATTTCCTAAAATGAGGTCATATATGGGGTCATTCATACACAATACTTTTGTAACACCAGAAAAATATTTAGTCTTAATATCGACATAAGCAACTGGAACGGTTCTGACCGTACCGTCAATTAAAATACATTTCTTTGTCTCACCCGTAAACTGATCCCCCAACACTAGACTCTGTCGCACGACAACTCCAGAGCAACCAGTGTCTCTAAGAACGCTTACCTTATTTCCATTAACTGTGCCTTCACTTACAGGCATGCGCTTTACATTCATTGGTTCGCAGGCTGCACTTAGGACTGGTAGTTTGTGACCTAGCCTACAGTTAACAAAACCCTTATCAACTCTTCCATCAATACTTTTTCCACCCGTAACCACCATACAAGCGACCAAATCTGAACTCTCAGGCTTTCTGCATTCACAATCCTCATTGACGTCCCAATAGTCGCTTGTGGAATTTTCCGTATTTGCTGCCGTCTGAAGGGCACTCTGATAGCCTCTACCCGACACTGCGCTCTCACCTTCAACGATGTCACACTCAAGCATTGATGCCACCTTTGAAAGAGTACCCTTCCACCTACATTCCCTGGCTATGTGGCCGTTTTTGCCACAGAGGAAACATTTTCTAGGTGGCCATGAAGATTGGCTGTTCACATTGGGATCAGCCCCTTGCTCATAACTGACGGTGCTCGTTGGTCTTTACTGGGAGTAGTATTCCGTGCACAATAGATACCAGAACCCTTACACATTTGAGAGAATTTACTTCCTCTTGCTTGAACGAACTTTTCCGCTATTTTCGTCATTGATTCTACAGAGGTCGGCTCTCTTTCCCGAAGGAATATAACAAGATCCTCGTCACAAACACTTAATAGTCTGTCTCGAATAATAAAATCCCGTAAGCTTTTAAAACTTTTGTCAACTCCCGACAGATCTATCCACTTGTCAAAATAACTACTAAGTCTTGTCGCAAACTGCGGAGCGCCCTCATCTTCCTCCGGCAGGGCGTCTCTAAATTTAACTCTAAAACCATCTTTATTCAGCTGAAACCTGTCAAGAAGTGCTTTTTCCAATTTTTCATAATCACCGGCATCGGCGACTGGCATACGGGTAAATACTTGCAGGGCTTTCCCAGTCAACAAGGCGCTCAAATTTATTGCCCAGTCTTGTTTTGCCCATCTTTGGCTGGAAGCGTACCTCTCAAATCTATTGAGATACGCATCTAAGTCTTCCTTGTCCCCAAAACAAGGCAGTTTGGGGACTTTTGCCTTTGGCCTCGAATCTAAATCCTGCTCAGTAAATTTACCGCCCTCATCTTTCGACTTTTGTAGCGAAAGTTTCATCTCAAGAATTTCTTTCTCTTGTCTCTTTAGTTCGAGCTGATGCGCCCGTTCATCCCTAGCAGCCTTTTCTCTATCGGCTCTTTCCGCCTTTTCAATATCCCTTTCCCGTGATATAAAATCAACAAGGCTTTGGCCATCCAGCCCTAGGTCCTTGCCCACTTTGCTTAGCCTTTCGACATCCATGTTTAAGTGGCTATTTGTTCTAAGGCTAGGACAATGTATCAATGAGATCCAAATTACACACAATAGCAAGGTTGATATCAAATTATAAAATATAGACATTATCAGAATACGTACTTGGTTTGTTCGGCTCGGTGTTAACTGCACATCTCGTACATGACTTATCGCAAGTCCAGATAGGCCCCCAAAATGTCACACGGGTCCATAGAGTACACAAAGAACGACAAGTAATCATAGGTTTCCTTGCAACAGCCACTATTTCTTCAAAGCCAGTTTCCTCTCCCCAGAAGAAAGAGGTGAACGCATAATACAACATGAATAATATAAATGCAACTGCCTTCTCCCGTACAACCGCATGCAGTCTTAAAAACCTATCATCGGTCCATCTCACCAAACCCTTTTAAACTTCCACTCTCATATGTAAACAACTGACTGTCCCTGCCTGAGGCCTGTGGTAACACTATCATTCTTCCTAGAATTCTGCTTTGGAAAAACGCTTAACCGGCTGCAATCCGGTCATACTTCCGAATATTCTTTCTCTCCAGACAGACGTGCCCGCCTCAGAATCTATACGCTCGATCCTTCCTTTCCTTTCTATCCCTTTACATATCTCACCTCCAAACACCCCTTTTCTCACTCTCCTCCTCCTGCCTCTCCCTGATTCCAGCTTTCCTCGCTCTCTTCCCTTTCTATCTTTCCCTATATCCCACATACCCCGCAGTTCTCCTGTTTCCTTGACAACAATAACAAATTTCCCGCTTCAATTACGTAATTTAAATAACACAAGACCCTAAAATACGAGGCTCTCTTATATGGTACGGAAGCCTATACAGGTCCGTGACATGTGGGACAAACGATAAGACACAAACCAAGCTCAGCAGATAGTGTACTATGTTCCTTGTTTTTGTGCAGTACTTGCATACAGATATAAGCAAAAATCTAAGAGCCTAGCTCAACTGAATGGAAATCGGTGTCCAGCTCTCATTTAAGGCAAATTAGAATGCAAATTTTTAACCAAAATGAAAAATTAAGATAAATTAACTTCACAAAAACACAAACTTTAAAATTCCTCTTTATATTATTGGGGGATTATGAACAAATGATTCAATGAAATTTTGAATTAAACTCGAATTTTGGAACACATGTTGTAGAAACGGCAGCATTTTGGTTACCCCAATGATCTGAAGGATGTGTGCATGTGTATAGCCCCTCAAAATCAAATAAACAAACCCCCTAAGTATGATTACAACAAATTTTTGTTTCATGCTATGTTGGTGCATTTCATAACCATGAATTTCCCTTTAAGATGCAATGAAAGAGGACAACTCATTCTACATTAAATGCAGTCCTACAGGAAAAACATACACAACCTGGAGAAAAATGCACCCAAAATCTCCTGCAAAGGTAGGAGTTAAATGCAAAATTTACCTTCAAATGTCTCTAATACCTGAACAATTTTAATAAACTTACCCATAAAAAATATTGACTCCCTTAAGAAATTGAAAAAAGTATTGAAAAAAGTTCACATACCAGTAGTTTGATATTTAGTAACATTGCAGTTCATAATCATGGCTGCTAGCATGTAATGAAGATCACCAAACTCTCTTGTATAGAGAGATGTCCACCTCCTAGAATACACATCCTACATGAAAAGAAAAAGAGAACAATGAAGCATTGAACAAAGAAAAGGAAACAATGCAACACTGAAGGTGAAAAAAAGAACAGTTCAACATAACATTAGAAAAGGGTCATTGAGTCACAGAGTCAGCAGCTTGTTTCTATTGTTTACTTCCAAATCTATCTTGTTTGTTGATATGAGGTTATAGGAATTTGTCAAAAAAAATTTTTTAAAAAAAGTCTTATCAACTGTACTATACCCCCTGCCATGAAAATACAGTTGAATACAGGTCACACACATCACAGCAATTTGATGAAAGTTTTGTATTTGAAATTTTCAACTGAATTTGGGAATGCCAGCTAAACAGCTACACCATTCAGCTGGTTCTGATTCAAAGATTTCTATGTAGAGACCTCAAGATGTAGTTTTCCAGCCACTCACAAGAAGTGACAAATTTTTCAAAAGTACATCTTATTTATCCGCATTTTCAAATCATGACCTCCCTTTAATTTACATTTGATAATTGAGAGGTTAAAAAGTGTACCTTACCAAAACGACCAAATTCAAGAAAGATGCAAGCTCTTAGAGGGTATAATACAGTTGATAACGATATATTTCTTTTTTAGGGGGAGGGCAATGCTGCAGCAGTCCTAAATTCAATTAATTGGACTGAAATAATTTGCTTTGTAATCTTAATACTCCTGCATGTGCCATGAGCGCTTTTTGTGTGCGCATTATAAATTTCCATTATTATTATTATTACTTCATAAAATTAATTTCATTTCTAACTCACTATTCTAATGATTCTACCGACATCTTTCTTTCTTGCATAGCCTTACACTACAGCCAAATGGTTACCATTGCAATTGATCATGAAGGCAGCTCAACACAAGTCCATGTCTGCTAAAGTTAGTTACTTAGATATGATTTTATGGCACACCAACATGTTTGCTTAAGTACAACACATTAAGCTAATCCTGACTACAAGTATGTATTTCATGGAATGAGATATCTTACACTTGTACCAAAATACCTACCATTTGTTGTGTTCTGACTAGTGGTGGACCAACCAGGAATACTACAAGTTTCTGGAAAGTACCCTTCTGGAAGAGATGCTTCCAGCACGATGAGCTCTGAAACAGAAAAAAATATAATTTCAGTAAAACAACGGATTGCTCAAGCAAAAATTCAATGTCTCAAAAATTGTTTTCATGGCAAGAAAAAAAGTTCCCTATTCCCTGTCTCCATGTCAGTTTACACATTTTCCCATAGAGTGATATAGATAGAAGAAGATGAAGAGGGCTAAATTACCTACTTATCATCTTATGCACATATATCCAATGTCACTCATTCCTACAACCTCCCTCAACTTATCTCTCATACAATACTGTATCATACTTTTTGGAGTAAAACAGGAAAATTAAAAGTTTATTCACCAAGAGATATGTTCCATAAAATAAAAAAGTGGCTTTCTCCTAGTATACTTAAAGCCATGACTAACCAGAACACATTCCACAGTTTCAACACACCACCTTCAATTCACAACTTGCCATGCATAGACTTAGCAACAAATAGTCCCATATCTGTAACCAGAGTTTACCACACCAGGTAGAAATCCATTGTTCACCAATTCCATGTATTCAAACAGTATCTAGCATACCACCCTACAGTCAATTTAAACAACACCATGTCATATTTAAATGGCTACTTACCATTTCCATATATCTACAAAGCAGCCAAAAGTACTGTCGACACCTCTTGTTATTATCTGCTACATCTTTGTTCAGAAGACTGAGAAGAGATTCTATAAGAGCATCCACCTCTGGAGACTCCGGTGGGCAGGAATGCTTTAGAATAAAACTACTCAAGATGGATTCTATGATCTTGGCAAATGCTTCTCTGATTTCACTTGTTATGCATTCCAGAAGAAACATACTGCAATGAGAGAATCATTTAAATTACAATCAATGTTTTAATCTGGATGAGGTCTTGCATAGAAAGCTGTAACTGATGGTATAGTTAGAAAGATGGTGATAAATGACACACCAACATGAATGTGTTATATAGTATCACCAAGATGAAAAGGTAGGGTTTCCAATAGAGGTCAAGTTTGGTCTCAAGTATGGTACAGACAGGTTCAGGTGCTCCCCTTTAGTCAACTCTCTTAAAACAGACAGCTGATACCATGGGCAAACTCTACAGTTCCCAACCCACTTGGGGGGGGGGGGGCAGCATGACAAAGGCACTGGGCAAATACACATGAACCTTGCCAAATAGTGTCCTGGGATAAAGTTTGTGAAAATGGGTGACCTCATCATCAAACAAACTCCATCCATTAGATGAAGTTTAAACTACTACCCAGGACCTGCTGATATGGTGAAGTGGATACAGAGGGGTGGTATCTGAGACAATTTAACCCAGAAGTTTTAATGCTTTGGGAGGTTTGATTCCTCACTGAACCAGAGGAGCAATTTTCAATTCTTTTCACCTTGAAAAAAAAAGTAAAAACTTGGGAATAAACATACATAATTTAAACTATTCCATTGAAAGTTGGAATTGATATCAAAGTTACTGTAAAGTTGCTCTGCAATGATGATCTAGTATCATTGAAAAATATTTGTCCCCTATATTGATATTGTAGGAAGAAACCATTGCACACATCTATCATTCACTCAGTTCATTGCCTATACACTAAATGACTCAGAATTAAATGTGCCTGATAAAAGTATGTCAGGGTTAAAAGAAACATCATAAAACCTCATATTTAAATACCACTTAGTCTCGAAAGATGATTTAACCACAAAATAACATATCTCATTTAATTGATAAAGATCAATTAATTACTGAGTTACTTCAAGAGGTCCTGATTAAAAGAAAGTTCCCACATTAGTTTGGATTTACCAAGCAATAAGCCAATAAGCCTACATAAACTAAAGAACATTGGATTAAACTATTTGAGCAACAAGGCCAGTACTAATTTCTTTAGTTGATTTTCACTTATTTCTTTCAAAGTAGCCCCTTCTCATAAGCTACCCCATGAAGAAGCTAATCTATTGACAAACTTGGCCCTCAGTGAGCACCAAGAAGTGTTAAAGTTTACAAGGATGCCTATAACTTCAACAGGAAACAACTACAAAAAATATTTTCCATCAAGAACTTCCATGTCTAATATTTACCATCTCTTAGGTTGGGGTTTCTAGAATAATTTCATTTAAAGAAATTACAAGACTTTAAAATTTAACACATCAAAGAACCTACTCCCCTGAAAATGTCATGTGTTAATTAGTTAATTAGATAAGAGTTTTATGGCCCAGTTTCCAACCAATTGGTTCAAGTCAAGCAAGCCACAACTTTTTTCCAATTATGTCACACTGGCTTGTTTTCCCTACTCCATTGCTTCTGCTTAGCACCAAGCACAATAGCAGGAGGTTCCATTTTTTAAATCTTCGGTAGATCATACCCTGGTGGGGTATGACCCCACCAGGACTTGAACTCCCAACCTCCAGACTGCTAGTAGGATGCTCTAACCACTTGACCATGCGGTCTGTCATGTGATAGATGCAAGTGTGTCTCAAAAGCTGTCCCATTATCTCATGTAAAATTTATTAGTGAAATATGATTTCTTACGGAAGATTATCTTTGCCTTCTCCACCAAGGAATGCGAGAGCCCAGCGGCAAGCTTTCTGACTATGTCTGGCAATGTTTTCAATTTGTACATACCACTCTCCCAGGTCAGACCTGCAATTAAAAGTATGAACAACGAGAAAATCTTAGTCTCAAACAGTTCTGATTTTTGTTTAGAAACGGTTACCAAACAAAAAAGGTGAACACATGAGAATGTTTTCTTTTTTGAATACAAATGCTTATTTAGCTCCACTAGTTGTAAAAACTCAATAAATATTTAACTGTTATTAAAGTCAATTAGTCAAATTCTAATTTTTCCCAATTTTAACTGTGCAGACATTGCAAAAAATCAATGGGCATTAAATTTCATATTGTAAATTAATAAAATTTTAAAACGTTATTCTTTTGCAAAACTGCATAAAAGCAAACAATATGGTAAGGTCTTGAAACTGACCTAAGTTTCTTGTGTGTTCTGAATAAGGTGTTGACAAGGAATTGCATAGCAAGTTGAATGCTGACTTCTGACATGTGATCAAAATCTTCACTGAAACATGATCTCTGTAAATTAAAAAATAATTTGTAAGAGTGTGAGTGTGAGAGACTTTAAAGTTGTGATTTGAAACAAACTTAAGTACAAGCTAAAAAGAATGAGGACACTCACTTGAGATCTACTGTATCACTTTCCCCTTGAACATATAACATAAAAACTCAATAGAGTTTAAGTAACTCATGATAGCAACCTCTCATTTTAACAAAACACATTTCACATAAATTGTGTGAACTTCAATTACAAGTGTAATTTTTGTTACTCTTTTAGGGACTACTAAGGTAAACTAGACGGTTTGTACTTGCAGGCAAGTACTAATCGAAGCCACTGAAAATGGTCTGAAACGAAACGAAAAAGCCCAATGTTGCACAACTTGTTTCCAAGCCTAGATGGAGTAAATATTAAGTGCTGTACAAAAATGAGCAAACGGCCTACCATGCTCACATTCCCAGAGAAAAATGCTCTGCCCCAACACAATTTTAACCGTTGTGTCAGGAACATACCTTTCACGCAGGCAACAGATGGGCTGTAAGATGCTTCTACCTCAGATTCTCCATTTGCACATGCGCAGATTAAGCCAAGATGTGCCAACAGACTTTTAGCGGTTGACAAGTGTGTTAAACAAGGGAGGATTTTGGATGGTGTGGTCGCGGAGTAAGAACTAGTGTTAGTCTGCGTAGCAGCGTTCAAGTCTGAGACTCTTTTATGAGTGATCAAATCAAGTATATAAAGAAAGTTAATAGAACTGCGAAACAACTTATCATCCTTCAAAAAGAAGACTTCCTACATGCCTCAAAAAGGCTGATTATTCTATTGGAACACCGTCAAGTTGGTGAAACCTGGGAAATAGTCGAAATTTCCACTTACTGAAAAAGTCAAAATAACTGCATGGCAGATGAAATGCTGTATAACGTTAGTATTGTTCGTGTGTAAATAGTGTAGCATCACACTGAAGATATTCATACGCCGAGCCAAGAAAGAAGGCACAAGTTCACTTGACAAACTGAGCAAATCCAATAATCGAAGCTGTAGGCTTCGATTAATAAAATAAGTGTAGCAGCATTTGAAGTAACAAAGATTAAAACAATGGGACAGTTTAACTTTGATCCCTGATCAAAAACACAGTATGGTGGGGTCTAATGTGACAACCAGCAACATTCCCTCTCGCATGAAAATAGCACCATTCAATCCAATCCAATTCCAAGATTGGGATTTTTCTGGGTAATAATAGTTCAGTACAGAAATTGTTTAAGGGAGGGTGAGGAGGGCAGGGGATGTCCTAGATGTTGCTGTCTATTTGGATTGTTACAGCAAATAGGAAATGCAATCTTTAGTTACCAACCTTAATTCATTGATTAAAAAAACACAATCTTCAGCTCGGAATTGGAGGGTGACTGACATGAAGAAGTTATGAACATGCCCTCTAAGGCTTCCCACTAATTATGGAGGGTTATTACCATCTTATGACTGCTCTTATGGGGCAATTGTATGCCTTTCATAAGAAAACTGTTGAAGACATTTGATGGAAACAAAAGATGGATGTAACAATCCACTGCAATGTTTGACCTCAGCTTGATGTTAACTCACCAAATTGCACGTAACTAAACTTCGAAGAAAGTTGAAATATTCTTGGTTGTAGACAGCTCTGTCTCTCAAAAACTGAAGATTTTCACTTCGAATGACCCTGTGAATGTCAGGTGGCATATGATCACCAAACAAACCCTTCCTCTCTCCTCTATTAACAAGAGCAGATAGCTCACTCAGTCTGTCACCCTCTTGTCTTGGTGATAATTCTGGAGAGCTAATTGGTTCTAGCCTGTGAAAAAAGGGAAACAAAACTTTCATATAAAATCTGTTGTAAGACAAAAGTTATGTATTTGTTCATCAACATAATATATTTTTTGTCTACTGATAAACAGGTTTCACATGAAACCATTCAACCCAAACAAGAATCCCACTACAACAATGAGGCAACCAATAAAATCTGCTTTGTATGATAAAAAGTTAAAAAACAACTTTCAAACAGAATTATGCCATTGATGTCTTACATGTGTATGTCACCATCACTGTCTTGCTTCAACAGTGCAGCCCTACCGAGAGAACCTCGGAGAGAATCGTGGTCCCTAAAGTTTTCAATGCGTTCGTAGAAGAGCATGTAGCCACTCCAGTAACGAGATTTGGCATCTGATGAATAAGTACCTTTAAAGACAAGGAAAGAAGACATAATACAGGTTTACATCTCAAAAACAAATACAAAACTTTTCTCAACATTTCAAAGCAGCTATGTATAAAGGTCAGCTATGTAAAATGGTTTAACTTATGGTGCTCACACACCCTGTTCTCTTTCTCTCCTCTCTCAATTTAAGAGTACCCCATCATTTCCCCCTCCCAATTTAACACCTATCTTCACTTACTGCTGATACTTTATGACTTAATCATTCCCCCTCCCCCCACTTTACCACCCCTTCCCTCAATTTAACACCTATCTTCACTTACTGATGGTACTGTAAGACTTCATCATTCCCCAAATTAACACCTTCCCCCCCCCTCCTGCCAATTTAACTTCTATCTTCACTTACTGCTGGTACTGTAGGACTTTGGTTTATAACTTCCACCAAAACATTCTGCTTCCACTGCTGCATCACTCATATCAAACTCTTCAACTATCGTGTCATTAAATTTGTACCACTTGGAAGAGTTAGAGGAAGGGTTCATCCTGGGAAGGTAAAAGAAAAGAAACATGAACTCCTTTCGTTTATGGTGATGATTATGCTGATATAACTATCTATGCAGACCACTGTGGCATAGGTCACCATGTCAAATGGTAAACAGATCATAGGCAAGAAGGTTTACCTATCTTCCACTCAAAACTTCTGAGTTCTGTGATCGATAACATGGTTTCTCCACGTGATTGAGAACCAAGTCAGTAGCACTTCCAGCAATAGTCAATTGGTAATTCCACATCACTTCTCCAACTTCAAGTCTGACGTTATATCAAATAAAAAATACCAAACTGCCTTTTCCAAAAATAACTCCCCACACTCACACCCCCCCCCCCCACTCTCATTTTCAAAGACCTAAACTGTCCTGGCAAACTTGGCCTGCTAACTCTCAGAATTTCTTAGGCAGTTGTGTTCTCAATAACTTAACTAAAACCATTTTGTAAATATCAGTAATGCCATTATTTACCATCTTTCCTTAATATATGAATAGTAATGTCCAGCATTGGCTTGTCCACTGTGTACAACAATGCCGACCAGCTGGTAGACCTCAGCAGTGCTTTGGGTGGAGACAGTCCTCTGGTGTGCCCCTTGGTCCTCGTTCTCCTCCTCTGAAGCAGCTGCCTCTTGCTCCCTTCTCCTGATACCTTTGCTGGTGTAGGGTTCCATGTCAAGAACCCATGGAAACTGAGATAAAAAGATGTATAAAATCAACTTCTCAATCATACAAAACATTTTCTGCATTGATATCAGTTAAGATGAACATCAACCCAGGTCAACCTCTGCCCATGTATCTATCATTATTTTGAGGACTCTAGCTTTAAGTCATAAACGACTGAAAGATGGGAACAATGGTATGCACATTTGTTGCTATGTTTTCATATATCATAATAACATTCTCGAACAGGGTGTGATTAGAAGTTATATCTCATTTTCTTTTTTCTTTCCAGGTTGATGATGTCACATGAACTCGAAAACTAGAGTACCATTACTAACAATCACAACCTAAAAATGATCGGAGAGTGAAAATTTCTGATTAATTGCTACAAGTGGTCACTAATCAAGTGGGGCAAGGTGGGATTGCACTTCACTAATAGGTAGCTATAACTATTTGACAACTGCAGCAAAACCATTACCTTGAAATAGTCATCAAACTTGAGAGCCCGGCCAGCCTCCCAGTCGTAGCCGAACCTCTTGAGCTGAATCACAAGAACTGGTGGCAGTGTCTTAATACAGGTCCTTTTAATTGTGTTTCTCTGTGAGGATAAATTTGTATCTAAACATTGTTGACAACTGTCAAATATTTATGAGGTTCTGAGACTACATTAATCCTGGCCTGTTGAAGGGAGCCAAAGCAAATCACAATTTCAATTTTCCTTCAGTAATACATAGGGACTGTATTCTCACTGTTTCTTAGTACCAATGCTTAGAGCTAACAGCTAGCATTTAAAAAAACTTGCTCTACTTTCATCCCACTTCCTTCATTTACGCTAGGACGGGCTCCAATTATTTGAATTAAAAGTGAAATCTATTCAAAAAGTAATGACTTTTATAAGACCAACCTATTTGTTAGTCAGCAAAAAATAAGTGATGGCTTCTACATACTATGTTAGATACATGTGTACCAATTTTAAACATATAAAAAAACAGAAAAACTTGTCCATTGTTTTTATGAAGTTATACTCAGCATCACCAACTGAACAAAGTAACAAAAAATTCAACCCTTCATGAATGTCTCATTCAGAACAGTACACCTCACACAATCAATCAATCACCACAATCACTACATTCACATGTAAATTAAAGTAACGAGGCTTTTCTTGCACTATACTGGAATAAAGGCTGTCCCAGTTTTTCTTAACTATACATCCTCAGCCATTGTAAATAAGATATTGGACACGGCAAAAAAAATAGCTGATGTGAATAGGACTGACTTCGGCAAAAACACACTTTACCTCGGCATGTTTATTATAGCCAACTTGTCAATACAAACGACAGTAAAAGTCATGCAACTATATGTGTATGGCAATTAAGTTAAAAATAATTGCTTATACACTTGGTATGGCACTGTACTGTACACAGATGTAATTTGTTTCAGAGTTCTGGAATTCCATAGATTAAACCAAGCCATCCACTTTGAGAATTTTTCCCATATAATTATGTATCAAAATGTTAAAATGGCTGGGTCTTAGATCTAAAGGTCATTCTTTGCCATGTCACATTCATGTGTGTGCAGCACTACTGTGTGCAGTGATTACTTTTTGACAGCTGGTGGTGAGTTATGTATGTTCCATTAATACTAGTGTTGAGCCGATAACAGAGACATCGAAACTTGCCGATAACAGATAACTCAAAGTTAATATCAGCCCAATACCGATACGGATAACAAAAAAAAAAACATCTTCCCTAATCACAACATGTTTTGTAACCATTGAAAAATTATAATTTTAACACTACTGCACCCTAAACTTATTTTGAACGATGTCTGCATGTTTCCGTTACTTTGTCTCTGTGAAAAATTTTCCTTGTTTCTGACGAAGTATTTAGAGCAATCAATCACGATGTATTTGATATAAAACATGCGCCAGCTAAGAAATCCCATTCGTACCAAGCACATTTTGTTACATACAGCCAGACTGTAAACTTTTTTTTGTGCGCGGGGAACATGAAAAAGAAATGGACAATGTGCACGGATTGGGAAACCCAGCATACCAAAACATAAATGCCGTGCCGCTAGTACAGTATGCTACACGTATAGGTATGTGTATATACCGTACAGTGGAATTCTCCTAGCTGTACTACAAAAAAAAAAACTCTTAGCTCT
Organism: Holothuria scabra; assembly: GCA_037179385.1. Taxonomy (NCBI): domain Eukaryota; kingdom Metazoa; phylum Echinodermata; class Holothuroidea; order Aspidochirotida; family Holothuriidae; genus Holothuria; species Holothuria scabra. Next base: position 40,300,690 of record CM074186.1, read on the forward strand.
TTCAATCGAACGTTCGCGATTGTGAATGTTGAGCATGCCGCTCTGCTGTACACAGACAGTTGGAAATCCCCATTGAGTTACTGTTACTGCATGTGGTGAAATTCACACAGTAAAACTCCATTGAGATTAGTCGCGGGATTCGGAAGAATTTGACTTGCGTAAACGGAAAACGGATTGGTATACCAAATTGACTATAGATTGCACATTACGATGCAAGCACTCTGCTATAGATGTGTACCTTAATTGTTGAAAGGACATGGCAAGCAATGCTCACTCAGTACATTGTTTGTTACAAACTGCTTCCAAACTGAAAAACATGGGGATTGCGCCAAATATTTTATAGACCATGAAATGCGGGCTTGCGGCGTAAAGTAGTAGATCTATCATCTTGTTTGTGTACGTTCACTGCAATGAATTTGTTGAATGTTTTATGTTCAACACAATGCTATGTATTTTATTTAAGTGCATAGTAAGTACTTTTAGCTCTTTACTGTTGAAATGATGGAATGATGGTTATTGGTTGCCATTATCGGAGACAGCCTTCATTTGTGCCGATACCGGTATCTTACAGATAACGCTATTATCAGCCGATACCGATAATACTTATCGGTGATCTTCTCAACACTAATTAATACCAATCATAGTGAACTTTTTCAATCAAGAATTTCTGTTAAAACTTGAAAAATTGCAGCTATGTTTTGTTTGTGAAGAAGTAATACTGAATACATTTGCTCAAATTTTTATCATGGAGGAAATTTTTATCATAAAACGACTTCTCTTCAAATCACTACTCGAAGCTTAGGACTAATTTTGAGCAGTGTATTGTGTAACTTTCCTACCATTACGTCCCTGTACAATGTCACACAATCTATCCCCTCTTCAAAATTTTTGCCAATGTCGAATTGATTTGCCACAGCATTTCCTTCAGCATTGCTGAATGCTGTGGCTATTTGTGAGGGTTGCATCCAAAAATCATAACTATTCCTACTAAACCTCAAAGGTTGGCAGGTCTTGGATCTCATGCTTGAGAGGGGGAGAGGGTCGTTTGGAAATGGTTAAAGAATAAAATATGATCACACCTATATATTAGTAGGGGATTGGACAGCAGAAGATGCACTGCTTATGAATTTCTTCTGTTTGAAAATAATTTCATGATAATGTTTTTCTTTTTAAAGGGGATTTTTCCTTTTGGGAAGCCTTTAAAGGTCATCTTTCCTCCTCTCATCAGTTTACATTTCCTCATGTTTTTTCAATTATGACACATGTAATAAAACAACTGAATCAAAATGTTACAATTGACATCACAAGATGACATTACCTTTTCATTACAATCCTCACAAAGGTATGCATTCTCTCCTTCTAGCATCTCTCCCTGGATAAACTGTTCCAATGATGCCTCCAAACTCTGACTCTTGATTCCAAGGTTTAGAGCAAAGAATTCTTCTTCCCTCTCCTTCCTACATTCATGGTCACAAATATTAAATGCATAATGTTATAATGACAAACAGTCACGCAATATTTCAGTCTGTAAGAATGTTCTGACCTACAAACACTTCATCCATAGTGGAAAAAGTCTATCTGAATTGATTTAGAATCAAATCTATCACATACATTTTTACTTTTGATAGTAATGCTTCCATACCAACACTGCTATATATAGGAAGGTTTCGCACAGGGAAAACTCAACTAACACAATTGTGGACTTGAGGACGAACAAATACATGTGGTCGCTAGGTCAAGTAATAAAGCTATGTTATGTGCAGTGCACTGTCCTCGAGAGAAATGAGTCCACTGATTTTGACCTTTTGACCATATGTGCAAGCTCCCTATACCAGTTATCTTGCCTTGAAATATCAGTCTAGAAATATCCCACACATGAAATTGCAAGATAAATTAATAGTAAATATATAGCAACAGGCAATTTAGCACCATGTTGGACTATATGTATGTATACAACTGTAGAAAGTAGGACTCCCTTATAGGAACCAACTGACCATATTTTAACATGAACCACTGTATATTGTAGTAAAGAGCTCATATTACCAAGTGATTCATTTTGCTGCAATTGTGGATTATTGGTTTCACATACAAATGATTGACTAAAAAACAGTTGTAGTATCTGGTAGAGGATCAGCAAGCTATTTATGCAAATATTTTCAAATACTGATTTTAAACCTTTTGAAAGGGCCCATTGAATATTATTGTACTTTACATATCTTCTTCACTACACTGGTCTAAAACAGTAACCATTATGTTTCAATAATAGGAAGGTCTATATTATCAAACAACGTTCCAAAACTTTGAAAGTGAAGAAAACCCCCAAAAAATAAAAAACAGTTACCTGTGAGGGCACCCTCTGCAGATCATTTGATTGAGAAAGACCCCTTGGAACTTGGGTCGAAATACTTCTTGTTGTTTTTGCTCCTGAAATGACACAGTTTACAACTGATTAATATCCATAATCAGGGAAAAAGTTTGGAAAAATTCAATACCAATAGAGATGTCAGTGTTGTAACAAGTCATGCATGACTCTAATCACAAGCCTTCAAAATGGAAATGACAAAAGGAATTGTATCATGATTTTCCTCATAGAAATAGTACTGCGACTTGACTCCACTCAAGTCACATTACAAATAGGGGATGACTTGACTCAACTCATTATTGGGTGACTCATTGCAACTCTACATAAAGTTGACAAGTAACATTCCAGCAGTAGCTGGTAACTACTATAAACAGATTTCAAGAAAGGTGGGGAAAAAGCAATGTTTTGTCTTAAGTTCTTAAAAACAGTTTAAAGGGAAAAGACTTCATAAGTCTTACAAGGAGATTGCTTATTTCCTACCTTGAGAGTTGGGGGTCTACCCTGTGGGCTGTGGGTTGTAGAATATGCCCACGGCATTCCCCACATATTGTAAGAGGCCATTAAACAGGAAAACTTGAACAGTATATGAACAGTATGACATTATATAACACATTCATGTTGGTGTGTCTTTAAATCTTAACAAACTAACCAACTAACCTACCTTTAGGAAACCATCAATTTGATCAATTAGAATGGTAAAGAAATCAAAGGCATCTTGCTGCTCTCTGATATTAACAGGTTCTCCCCAAAATTTAAAGACTTTCCAGAACTGATCAGGTTCATAAAACTGAAGTTTACTCTCCCAAAGGTGACCTAGGAGCATTTGAAGCTGATAGAAGACATTATCTGTATTGTTGTTGGAGACTTTAGCTGAAAGAATACCCTGGTAGAAACAAAAGGAGAGAACGAATAGTTAGAAGAAATAAATGAAGGGAATTCCTCAAAAATACATCAAGTATCCATGACACTGCCAACGTATGTACATGTATGAAACAAACAAAACAAAATAAAAAAGACATAATGAAAAGAAGGAGTATAGATTGCCTCCAATATGTACTAGATTTCCAAGATACTGCCAATATTCTTTAACAAATTTCTGATCTCAATAATTTCTGACAATAGCCAATATTTCACTTCCCCTTTCCATCTTCAATAAACACCCACTGCTTTATTTTCACCACAGTAAGTTAATCAAACAATACTCAATGTAAGTGAAACCAATGTATCTCAATGAAACAAGAATACCCTACAAATAAGCTTAAGATAAAAGGTGTCTACTTTTGTCATAAACTGAAAAAGACAATTCTCAAAAGTTTCATTTCTTGACAAAACAGTGAAAACAGTCCAAATTTCTCTTCCACATAGCTTTGTAATCAATACAAAGCAGATATTGTCTTAAAATAATCACAACTTTGCTGAACCAAAGTTAAATGGAAATGAGTTGAACAATTATCTCAGCTGTAGGTAAAGGGTATATAACCAGTTCCAATTGAACCTGAAATAAAAGTTACCTCTCTGACTCCTGGGGTCATGTAAAGCTGCTGTAGTATTGAGTTCATGTAGCAGGTAGCACCGCCGTTCTTCAGTCCTACGTATCTACACAGTCTGCCCTCCACGGGTGGTAAGTACTACCGAAATAACAAAAGGAATATTTTTGCACTCTTTGAATTATAAAGAATCTTTATTCTACTGGTATTTTTGTTTCTACAACATTACATAGGGAATCAAACATAAGTATAAACAATGTTTGAAACATTAGCCTCCTTACCCTTTTCTGACAAATTTACAAAGATATACAGCAAAGCTCTATCTGGTTATTAAAATATTTCCCTTAACACTTCAAACATGAAACAAGTTACAAGTAACTATTTTGAAGAAAATGATACACTTTCACAGGACCAAAATTATCTCAGACACACTGCATTTCAAATCACTTACTCTTCACCAGGCAAAGGGAGGCCAATTAACTTAACACTATAATTCTCCACACAAAGTATTCTGCAGTAGATAAAATAAAGGAAGCTTGAATGACAATTCTGTTTCCTGATCCATATAAATTACCTCCCATTCCTTTGCCATAGTATGGTCAGCATGGTGATGCATCTGTAACAGTATGGATGTAATTCCTTCTAGATTTTCCTTACAGTTCTCAGCAGCTGAAATCAGGAGATCAAATGCAGCTATCCTTGCTTCTCTTTCAAATATCCTATAATGAAGGACATAAAACAGATCAAAATATCCTTGTAAAATGAACACTGGATGGGAAGTCATTTTTGTTAAAGAATCAAAACTGCAAAAACTCTCATTTGGCCATCAGATGAAGCAGCAGCTCAATCCCACAATTTTCTAACTTTTCTTCAAATTATCTTTCTCAGGACTCGATAGGATTGCACATTCAAGATAAACCAAGCAGTACAGGCTAGTAAATTTCATATTTGAGGAGGGCAAATACTGTCATATCACTATCAAAAACCAATCATTAAACAGAGCAATGTATAATGCTACTTCAAGTTGGGGTGGTTGCGTTTCCCATAAAAAAAAACATCCTTTCAAAACTATTCCATCATTGCTTGCTATGTTCACTATCAGGACCATAGCAAACTATTCATAGTGCCAACTGTTTACTATGATCATGAAAACCAGCATGAAACATGCTGGAATAATACCGGAATAAGCGAGTCCCTTGCAGTTCTAATCTCTCAACTGGTAACCTGTTTAAATTCAAAAAAAAAAAAAAAAACCAAAGGCAAAAATGTTATGAGAGCTATCTTACTTGGGTGTGACATGTGCATGAGAATCATTTATATTGTACTGGTCAGTTCCTCTCTTCAGAATCAGCTGAGATGCAGGGTACATGTACTCTGTCAAAAGACGGCTGATTAGCAGCTTTCCTGTTGTCGGACAAAAGAAACGCATATTAGTCCATTTAGCTAATTCATACAATTCAAGATGGAAATCCCCAGGCACAGAACATACAGCAGCCAACTTTTAAAAATGGTTTCCAGTATTTTTTTGCACAAAAAAGTGTATTTTGGACATAAAAAGCATATTCTCTTGAAACTATTCAAGTTCACATAAAACAAGTAAAAACATGTAAGGCTAGGCCAACTAACATTACCTGTTAGGCCAGGCCTAACGTTAGCTACAATTTCAGCTTTGTCCACATAATTTCAGTGTATTGATGCCTACCTGTTCCTAAGTTTACTTCCTTGGCTTTGTTAGCATAATTTCATTGTTTTTGAAACAAATAACAATGTCCCAACTCATCCATAATGAGCAGTTTGTGTGCTGTATTCCATCGAGTAAATCACAGTATGCTACGTACAGTTACTACGTCGACATCACAGTACAGTACTGTTTGTAGAGCTAGCTACAATCCTTGACAAAAATGATGGGACAAAACAAGCAATGTATGGAACACCATCCCCCCCACTCCCCCATTCAATGTTGCGGCAGCCCAAGGCACCTGAAACTTCACCATTGATACGGGGAGTGGGGTTTGTCCCATGTACTTTTGTCGAGGATTGTCGAAAGCCTGTACAAAGGTATAGGAATTTCCAAATTTTCGTTTTAAATGCTCTAAAATGAGTATAGTTGCCTTTTTACTTTTCAAGCTACAGGAAAGTGGTAACAGTTGAATTTGTCCGACCATTATACTGGCGTGTTAGATTAGTGATGGGCACTCGAATAAAGATTTGTCTTCCTCAAGTAGCTCATACAAGAAAGGGGGAGGGGGAAATAGTACTCTGCCTGGTGAGAGATTTAATTTATTTTAAAAATTTCATGTACTGTATTGGGGAAAAAACAAAGAAGTTTTTCCATCTTATTTTTCGTGTTAGGGGTTGGGGGTAACATATTTCACGATATACCCAACTGTTAACCACAAAATTCTCTCTTTTTATAAATAAACATTGAATGATGATTCAAACTACAATCTGGTTAAAGACGAAATTATATGTCAGCATTAGGGGTAGTGAACGACACAATTAATGTCGATTTCTCAAAAATGAAACGGTTAACCATTTTTGCACAATGAAAGTTCCCTATAAATAGAGAGATCTTCTATTTGCATGATTAACCCTCGACAGTCATTGAAATAGTGTGTGGGTCAATGGTTAATCATGGTGAGGTCAACGGTAAACCGTGGAGCTAATTAAATATTCTTAGTAATGGGGAGCAGTGACGAGTTCTACACAGGGATAACGAATAAATTAAGCATTATAAAGCCTGCTTTTGGAGCTTTCTGTAGCAGTTCTGATTCAAAAATTTAAAATGCAGCGTTTGTCCTGTATTTTATCTGCAATATCTGTTCTCCCCTCCCCTCAAGGTTGTTTTGATCAGCCCCCTCCCCGAGAAATATTTCTGGCTTGAAAGCTACCCTCCCCCCTCCCTTCGGTACCCTGCGGCAACGGGTCTTCTGAATAGGTTAATGACAAAATAAGCGACGTTAAACCAGCCATGGGTACCTTATTTTGATCACTTCCGGGTCCTAATTAGAAAAACCGAATATGGACAGAAGTCTGTAATGCGTGATAAGTTACATTTCTTCCCCGTGAAATATTTAAAAGCGGCTTTTATTGTTTTGTCATGCAGCAATTGTTCTTCATAATGCTAATGCCGTGACATTTGTCTTCCAATCACTCCTTTCAAAGCACACAACCTTTATTCACCAACTGTCATTACGTTGCCCATGACCGAAAACTTCTTCATATACATTTGTACAGGCTTCCGACAATCCTCGACAAAAATGATGGGACAAAACAAGCAATGTAAGGAACACTATCCCCCCACTCCCCCATTCAATGTTGCGGCAGCCCAAGGTGTCCTGAAACTTCAACATCGATATGGGGAGCGGGGTTTGTCCCATGTACTTTTGTCGAGGATTGTAGCTCAGCTCCTGATGTACTGCAAGCAGTGCAGGTTGGGTCATGATAATGTGACCTCTACTGTGTAGTCTCCAACTCTAGTCACATTTTTACTGTATTCAACTTGTTGTTTTACTACAGATCTTATTATGGTGCTTTAGTGATAGTATTTCTGTATTTTCACCGGACAAAGCGTACGCCGATATTTAGTACAAAAATCCCTACAAAATACGGGAAAACCATACTGGTTCGCATCTCTGCTTATTATATTTTCCTGTTTCTGCAAAAATTTTGGAATCTATCATGGGAACCAAAAGTAAGAATATTATGTGGAGGCAAATATGTTTAGTCTTTCTTGCTAAAATGTGGGTATTCTCACCTGTCTTGATCTTGTCGATGCCTTCACAGGTAAGAAGAACCCTGGCTAGTCTAAGATGACCAGCCAGCATCATATCATCCACTTCAGACAGGCTACTTTCCATTGGATCCCCTGGTTCAAAGTTCTGGAGCCAGTCAAGCTCATCTTTTAGAAGATGGGAGGGATTGATGCCAAGAAACTTCTGATCTTTGACTGAAATAAATAAAGAATAGGAAATAGTTCATACTCTAAATTTATCATGAATATCAAATTTTTGGGGTGGACAGGGTATGGAGGGTTTTCGACTTAGTTTCTAACCAATTGATTTAAGTCAGACTGGCCACAGTCTTGTTGCCAGTTGTGGCTCAATGGCTTGGTTTTCCTCCTACTCCAACTACTAACTTGTATGAGCACCATTATTATTTTTTTTTTCCAATGAAAATTAGAGATGTAACGGTCATACAATTTTTGAATCTAAACTCTACAAAAATTGGGGACCCAAAGACTTGTCTGTAATGATGCTTCTTTTTATGTTATTAATCCCTAGCCTGAGATGATCCTCATCTTGTCCAAATAGCTGAAGATTTGATAAAATAGAAATTGGGTAAAAAACTCACTAGTCAGATTTTCCAACAGTCTACATCTGAGATCAAAATATTGTGAGCTTTGGCCAAGGAGTCTGAAGAGAATAAAAGGAAAAGGTGATGACTGTTTCAAACTAAAACTATGTACAAAATTCAGATAAGTATTAGAAACAACCAGCTCAATATTTTATGGGAAAAATACTTCTTGAGAATAATATACACAGCAAATAAACATTGTAACTAGTGTCACTGAAGAGTGCAACTATGCCTAACCACTATAATTAATGACAAAGCACACAGTTTTAGGGAAACTGGCTATGCTATTCAGTAAAGTTTTGACTTTTTATTCTTCTTCACTACAAAAACTTTCAACAAAATCTTCTTGCTGTTTGCAAGACAAGTGAAAGTATTATTGGCGTGCTTCTTCACACAAACTTGTTCAGTATAATTTTTTGACATACAAAAAATAAATACTACATTTCTTAACAAAAGGCTGTCTAATTCACAAATAACTGAACAATAGCAGTTCCATCAATATATATAACTTTCTAAGGTAGGTGAATTACTTTACAAAATATAATTTTACAACCACATTTTTTTTTCAATTAAAAATGTTGTTGCCCTCACAAGGTAAGGAAGTCCAATGGTACCACACAGAATCTGATGTTCCACACAGTCAATAGCATATTTATGCCACAGAAAACATGTTACTTGTTCTTCACTTAAGATCATAACATGAAACAGAAATCCCAACAAGTTGCAAAATTTAAGCTGACAGGGGCTAGCTTATTTCTACTTAATCTCGTCATTGGCAACCGCGTATATAGCAAATTTTTAAACGAATCATTGTTAGTTCAACATCTTTTAAAACTTAAGGATGGTTCCATTGCAATACCACAATTCACTTCCTTTCAACAAAACTACTATCAAGTAATTCAAAATTACTATCTTACCTAGAATTAACTCCTCTAACCAAGGAATGTGAATTCCACAGAGGAACTGGTTTATTCAACAAAGTTTGAAGAAGGAAATGTTTTGGATGGTGGGTTTGTAATCTCTCTGGACTGAAGTTTGTCTGACTGAGAGTATGGAACTGTTCTAAGGCAGCTGATCTGACATCAGGATGGGGGCAGCTTAGAAGCAAGTCAATTATAAAATCTCCAACTCCTGGCAGAGTGTACAGAGCACCTGGAGATAAGTAACAACAACAAAAAAAAAACAGGGTAATATTTATGGTTGCAGCTTCTTTTAATTACCCATAAGCATTCACTCTTCTGTAAATGAGTTGTCACAACTGTCTGTAACTGGAATGACAGTGTTTTACTTCAGTTCATTACTTGGGGGCGCTGTTTAACACTTTTCAAAGAGCAGTAATGACTTACTTTGCTGCTGTACTTCATGACCAATTTTATTCCATCATAGCTTTTTGAGAGTTTTATTCATCGACTTCTGATGGAGTGTCATATGGAAAGTTAAATATTTCTGGGAAAACTTGTGCTAGATAAATTTGACAGGTTTTGAATTGAGTTGTTACTTGCTTAAATACTCTCACATGGTAACTGCTACTAAAAATTTGAAGAAATTAAAATAGGTCATAAACAATCATCACTGAAAAAGTGAAATAAATGTGAGACCCAAAATGCAATAACATTTTACAGAGAAAAGAATGTATCTAAATACATGAAATAGGTGGCAGAAAAAACTCACAAACATGTAACATATTCAAGATGTCAGTAAAAAAGAAGCTATTTTAGAACAGAAACTCAAAAACAAAAGAAAAGATGCTTATAAAAGATTACCTAAGTCATGTGTTCTTAGCTGCAGGCAAGCTACCATTAACTCCAATGCCTCTCGAGATATCAGGGCATCCTTGGATGAGACCATAACTGCCTTCAGACACACCCCTGAATGAAGGAACTGTGGTTCATTGTCCTGGCTAGAGGTACTGGTGGAGCTAGCTGTTAGGTAAACAAATATTTAAAAACAACATTCAAGATACAAATAACTACTAACGGAACTATTTTTAAGTTTTGTGAATAACCCATTAATTATGCATCAGTACAGTAACTTCTAATTTTTGCTACCCTTACATGTTTTTTGTGATGAAATCAATTTTCATAAATTGTGAATAAATTTTTCCTCAGTTATAATCATTTATTTAACTAAATCAACTTTTTTCATGTTGTGTACGGATTCCAATAATGTGATTATCTGACTCATTTTATTTTTTTCAGCAAGCCACAGCACTTATGTACATTATTCATACTGAGACAAGAAGTTCTTAGTCATAAAACTGGCAATAGACTATCTCCATAAAGGGAGACACCTATGCAGTCTAACTAGTAACTACCCTGCAAATAACTCCATGGTACTTCATTTTAACCAACAAAGAGTCATCAAGATCACACTGATTCCACTAGGATAAGTATTTACAGTTACACCTCAGTGTAATGACAGTGCAATATAAAGTAGAAGTCCTTCCAAGGGACAAGCTAAACACAGGTGATATTTAGTCTTTAACACAATGATCTTTTGTCTTAATTTAGTGAGTTTTATGCCAATGGTGCTTCTTTAAGTTTTTTTTTTGTTTTTACTATTTACAAGCATATTTTTTTTCTTGTCTCAAGTGCTGACATGGTTTGCAAAGCAAACAAACCAACTACATTTGTAACACATTGGTGGAGTTTAATTTCGTTGCACCTTGAATTTCACATCCAAACAAGAGATAATAATGCATTTTATGTCTGACTTTTAAAAGAAATAACAATATTTTTTTCAGGGGATAACTTACTGGTGCTACTGTGTCTACTTCTACCATGACCAAACATCCCTCCTCCTGCACCCATGGACAACCCACTGGTTATTCCCACCCCTTCTTTGACTGGTTGATTCACACTGGCTAGTTTAAGCTGTCCTGCTGCAGCAGCCCAGGCCACCTTCATTAAACAGGACACCATGGCAGTGAAGTCATCATGGTTCATGGTCTGTGAATAAAGGTCCAAAAATAGTAAAACTTCAAAACTTGGAGAAATTTGAACTTAATAAAACAGTTACATGGAAGATGGACCCTTATAAGTGTTAAGGTTAGTTGTACATTGAGCTATGCTTCTTGTAAAAGCAATAGTAGGAAATAAGGCAAGGGAAATGAAAATGAAGTGAAAGGAGGTGGTGGGGTGACAAAGCAAAGCAAAGGAGGAAGTATAGGAAACAAACAGACACAAGAACAGATAAAGATATGCGATAGAAGCAAGTAGGGTGATGAGGGTGTTCATAAACAGGGTTTGATTACAATTTAACATCTTACTGGTCAAACAAATTGGTTTGCATTGATGGTATACATGTATGTGTATGTCCTCCAGGTCTGCATTGTATTTGTGCCATGCAACTTTTTTGTTATGCAATTACACATATAAAATGTCCTCTGATTAAGTGAATCATTTCCATACCAAAATATTTTTCAGAGTCATACTTCAGTTGTTTCATCACATTCCTTTAAACATGACATTCACATCGTAACCCACCACCCCAAACCCAATCGATCCAAAGAAAGTTTATCTCCAACTAGACTAAGAGTTCCCAACATTTTTCTCGAGCTGACCCCAATGTAGATAACATCAGATTGCAATCCCGATTAAGCTCCAAAAGAATCACAAAGTCATTTCCCCACAAACGCTTTCTAATCTGAGAGCATTTGCTGCCTAAGGAGAGTTTTGCTTATGTCAAGGTTAGGTGACTTAAGTTTGTCTTGGCATGTTTCTAGCAACACATCCTTAATGAATATATAATAATTTTTGATTAGTAAGTGACCAATTTTGTGACCCCACAGTAAAAACATCATGACGGGTCACAATCCCAAGGTTTGGATACCATACACTAGACTGACCTGTATAACATATCTCGCTTTAGATGTTCCTCCCTTGCTGGCAGTGTCTCCACTGGCTTCTACACTAGACATCCTTTCCACTATACTAATCTTCCTGGGAGATGAGCTGAAACTGGATGAGAGGTTGACTGAACTATCCAGGGATGAATCAAAGACAGAGTCATTCCCTGAGAGATTGCTTTCAAGGAGTGCAGTAGTAGTCTGACCACAAAGTAAAAATCTGAAAGCAAATATGAAAAGTAAGATAATTGTTATGAAAGATTATATCAAGTACTGAATGAAGGCTATCATAAAGCCATTCCATCCTTGCTAAGGTATATCAGAATGACGAATGATGGCAATTTCATCCTTGCTAAGGTATATCACAATGACGAATGATGGCAAAAGGTTATGTTAATTTAAATTTGATATCTGCTGAGAACAGATATTGATCAAGAATCTGATTTTAGTATTGTAAATGAAAACCTTGAAGAAGTAATTCATCCATGTTCCTTTATAATAAAAGAAGGATAATTTGCAACTTTGGAATAACAGATGCTAATTCTGTTTATAGGAACATTAAACTCAAAATTGCTAAAATATTGGGATGCTACTGACTGATATCAATATCAACAGAACAGCAGACACATGTCTACTTTATAATTCTTTTGTACCTTACAATAAATTAACAGACAAAATCCCCCACAAACACCATAGACATAAATAGAAACTTTGTTAGCAATATTTTGAAAACTTTTTAATTCCATCGGTACACTTGAAGAAGGTGTGCACAAGGAGGTCAATAGACATGAATCCACTGAGGTCTCTAAGGTATCCTGAGGTATAACTTTTACTTTTCCCATTAAATCTTCTTCCTAGCCCCTCTTTGAACCCCCCTCCTTATCAAAACCCCTGCTCCCAATCGAATCAATTCTGTCTTACCTGGCTAGCTGCAGTGCTATAGAGTAGCATCCTCTTCTTGTTTCTAAATCTACATCAAGGGGTATTGTGTCCTTCTGAAGAACTCTGGTTACAAGACTGAGACCACCAGCTGAAAGGAATATCTCTCTAAAGCTTTGTGCACTTGACTGTGTGACAGCATCATCCTGAACTGATGGCATCAGTCTGCTACTTAGCACCTGGAAAATTGGCAGATAGAAAATTTTGATCAAAAGTAGATGGTGCAACAGACTGTGGAACAAAACTTCTTGGTTCAAATTCAACAACCAAGAAATATCCCCATGTTAGATCAAAAATACACCAAAAGGTGACAGAAACACCTTAGAAAAAAATATAAGTTTTATAACTTGAAGATATAATGCTATCCTTTTGTGTGAAGCAATGCAAAGGAAAGATGTATCAAGGAATACCTAATATATCTAAGAGCCTGTGGTCAACGGAAAGAAACACAGAAAGAATTTCTCAGTACCCAGAGGTATTGATATGATTTTCTAATATGGATAAGAGCTTTGACATAGACATATAGCAAATTTCTATAAAAACATAACTAAAATATTTCAAACCTTACCTCAAGGTTATACAAAAGACGGAATGCAGACATCCCAGCTGAACTGGTCATAAAGAGACTTTCCAGGGTAGCTCTGCTTTCTTCTTGCTCCCCATCACCTGGGGTTGCTATCGTTTTGCCATTTTTTTCTTCCTTCTCAGACCGAGTAATTGAATCTAGTGTTTCTTGAATGGATGAATCCGTTGGTATCAGCATCAAAAGATTTCGGACTTTCTCTGTAATTCTGAAAGAGAGGGTCACGTGACAAAACAGTGAGATTAAAGACAACCACTGCCGTACGTCAAAAAGTTGACTTTGAAATATTACACATTCTTCTCACTTGTCAGTTCTTTTTGCTTGTTCAATATATGTGAGTTCGCATTTTGGGGTTTTAAAGCATTTTTGTGAGTGACATGTGCCTCTCAACTGGAACTTCCACTTCCTTCACCCCAGTGCCTGGCATAGAGGGGACTTCAGCCAAGATTTATTTATGAAAACTTAAAGACAGTATTCCCTTTCTGGCTAAATATGAAATATATTTTGAGCACTCTTTCATACAAAGTTAGGATTGTTTTAAAGTTTTAATCTTTCAAGCAATAGTGTTATTAGCTCAAAACTTCAAATCAATCCTTACTATTTACAAAACAAGGCCTTTGGCAGAGTGAGCTATGCTGCTAATCCCAACTAAAATCTGTTTAAAGTGAGAGTGTGCAGTTTTCTCCAATGTGTCTTCAAAATGCCAGTAATTTCCCTTGTCTTCTCTTCACAAATGCACAGTCCAGTACAAAAATACAATCAAGTAAGTTGGATAAATACCCAGCTCATGTAGGGCAGAAGTATTGCAACACTCCGGCTATCTCCCACATATGAATGGGGGTTGGGGTGGGGGGGTTAGGGCTGTTGTTACACCTGAAAAGTGCAAAAGTTCAATCAAAGCCTCTGGTTAGCAAACTCACTTCTCCACAGTAGTATGATTTCACAGTATAAGAAAGCAGACCTCCTTTTGCTTAGATAGTTGGTGTTATACTACATTTCAGCTTGACTGAAATGGCTGCTACCTACATGAGTATCTAAAATATTTTTTTTACTACAGTGGTAAAGCTGTGTCCTTAAAACAACTGGGGGTGAGTCTGAGTATACACTCCTTATTTTGTTTTCATATTTGCCACACTTAGACTCTGTGCTATTGGTGTGAGCTTCAACTACTAGTATTATTACACAACAAAATCTAGACCCCTAAAACAAACTAACAAACCAAGAAATAAACTAAACCAGACATATATACAAAAAGCGACTACAGAAGCATTAAAATAAGACATTTTGAGAAGAGATTGTAGTATGTGTTGTATCTTTATAATCATTTGTTAAAAAATATGGAGGATCACTCTTCAAATATTTTATACATGATGCCTGAATATAAAGAAAACTGAAGTAGCAAATAGCAAGATATGGAGATATTTTAAACGTTTCTCCAAAACTTTTTCACTGAAGAAAATGGTGGAAAATTAAACACAACCTACTTGGGTTCATCCCACTCTGCAACTTGGTATAACAATTCAAAGACTTGGCCACCTGTTGCCATGACAACTCCAGGTAACATCCTCTCTTGTTCTGTTACTGGGTTTTCTTTGTTACAACTTTCCATACTCTGTGAAATCAATTTTCCAAGAAATGCTTGTAAAGGTTGGTTTATAATCATCATACAACATTCAAAATCAAAGAGTCCCAGAAACTTCATTCTCAATCAGAGCAAAGGTGGAGGTTTAAAAAGTACAACACCGTTGGTCACTTATTTTTTCATCTTGCCTTATATAAAATATTTCTTAAAAGAATACAACAAACACATAACTTTAAGTTACCAAATAATACAACTGTAATGAGAAATTGCTCAGTTGTGACGATGACACTGTCTGCTCAACATGCGTACCTGGGTGTAACCTGGGTCTTAGGGGTAAACAAAACCACTCTTTGATAGTTAGTAAATCTTGAAAGTCTTTAGAAGGTCTTACCTCATCAGATCTTGCCCCTAACCCTAGAGTCTTGACATTTAGCACCTGTCCATCTTCTATATCCAGCTCTCTCATTAGTTTGTTGTCTTTTGTTGTCAGCAGCTGAATCAAGCAGAACAAGTACAATTAAGGGCAAAATTTGTCACAACAATTTTAAACTTTTTGAAAAATTATCACAATATACAAGTAGAGCTCTGCAGGACAAATTATTACAAGCTCAAAATTAAGACAATAGACATTTGCAAAATCACTGGCATTATATCACCAACTGTTTGTCAGAATGAAAGTTTCATTTGCATACCATGAGATGAAGACAAATAACTCATTTCTAACAATGGTCAGTAACACAATGAAATATTAATGCCACAAAGGCATGAGTACAGCTCAAATGGACTGACATCTCTACAGCTAAGAGAGAAGCCATGGAAAACAAAGAAGTTGGTGTATAGATTAGTGATCCTGAATTATTCTTTCTGTGATGGGTTCCTGGTTGGTACATAAAATTTCTCTTCCATAAGTTTCAACTGGACTTTTTCCTTTTCTCTCTTTCTTCTTCATGTTTTGAACTTATTTTGGAGCAACTGTTACAGACTTCACATGTTTTTTCTATCATCAAAGAGGCAAAAGGATCAGTGATTCCAGCAGACAAAGTTTATCATGTTGTGTCATATGACACAACACAGCTTTATGTCACAAGATACAATAAGGGTCTTCAAATTTCAACAAAAGACATGTCTGATTTAGTAAATATTGAATCCTTTAGCTAAAGAGCTGCCCAGAATTGCTAACTCTAAGTGCAATTGAGACAAGATTTCATTATCTTTGAGGTAATGATAGTGCATACCACAAACCGTGACAGATACATAATATTTATTTACTTCACTTTTCTGAAACATCATGGTCTTCACCCTCCCAATATCATGGAAGTCTCAAACAAATCACTTACTATATGAATCTGGTTGTGTAAATAATTTATTCAATTTACTCACAATTCTATCAGATGATGACAGGTGGATGTTATCACATGTTGTATTCATCTTCTGTGCAATCTTGCATCTCAGACTGTGAAGGCTCTCATTTGCATGGCTCTAAAACATTAATTAAAATTACAAAACTAATAAATCAGCCGAAAAACACAAGTATTCCTATACATTGCCCTGAAAGGATAATTACTTTATGTTTCTAGACTAGAAAAGCTTACTTTTATATTTCATCACCCTATTATAGCTATTTATTTGTGTAGTGTAGTAACTACTCCATATTTCCTAATTGCAAAGTCTGTAGACAAATCCAAACAGCAAGTGATGGTCTGATTTCAGGCAGCCATAACTGGGGTCTATCACCTTTAAATCTTTCAATTTCATTGCTTACCTGTATCATGGATGGTTGTACACTAAATTATATATTAATTCCTTCAATTTTCCTGAATATGAGGGTTTAAAATATAAGTAGACAAAAAATGAAAACAATACATGAAAACGATTTTAAGGCTGATGGAACCCACCAATGGCTGCCTACAATCACTAAACAAAAGTGTTGATTGGGATCGTCTATAAAACGAGAATGTTAGCAAAAGGGAGAAAAAAAAAATATATAAATACTGTGGGGTTAGATTTTTAGGCCTAAACTTTTAAATTTCCGGTTTTCTTTCTGATGCAGACTTTAAATGATACTCTGTTTAAGTAATAAACATATTCTGGATTTCTTAGACATATTATAGACTTCTCAAATTTCTAGAGTTGGATGATTGTTAGTATTCAAACTACTATGATCACACTTTATAGAAATGTGAAGCATGATGAAAACATTACAATATGTTGTAAGCTCTTATCTTTTATGGAGTAGGGAAAACAAGCCAGTGAGCCACAACTGGAAAAAAAAGCTGTGGGCCGCTGACTTGAATCAATTGGTTGGAAAATGGGCTGTAAAACTCTATCTAACTAACTCTATTTTTTACTTACTATATACATTTTTCCTACTAACTTTATATTATATCTAACAAACTAAGTAACTTTATATTGTGATGAAGTATAGAATGATCACACAAGATGTTGGCATTCTTATGCCCCCCTTCTCTTCCCCCTCCCCATTCTCCTTTCTCTTCCCCTCCCCCTTCTGCTTTAGATCCTATTTGTTACTAATTAACAGATTTGTTGGTAAGTAAGTTTGGTGAGTATTTGGCCAAATTCAATAAACAACCTCTCATTCTACTACTGCCACCATACTCACATAATATTTTATTAAAGAGTGAATGTATTATAAATCTGTGCAACAATGTGAACTACAGCTGAGCATGTTCTGTTTTTACTACAAAACTCACCACACATGGAAATTCAGTTCTTGGTGACTCACAGCAGACCTGGAAGGTGAGTGGTGGTCCCTGGAAGGAGGCTCCATGGGGTAAGATAGTCCTAGTATTGTGGTACTGGTCCTCTACAGTAGTAATGTATGTCCTAGCCAGTACCAGCAACCTCTCTATCACTAAATATTTAGCAGATCTGTCAGGAAAGTCATGAAATTATAAAGATCAGGCCTCGATTTTCAGAAAAATTTATGGTTGTCCTTCGGCAACCATTTCACTCATTTTGGTTGTCCATAAGTAAATTTGGTTGTCCAAAACCTTTTTCGCTCGATTATAAAACAGTAACTGTGTTTATGTACAGTGTTGTACCTCTTGAAGATTAAAAAGAGACAAATACACTGACATCTGAAGTATTGTATGATGGAAATAGTTGAAAGAGTTGATCAGTCAGCAGTATGCTTCTTCAATCACAGAGAAAAATGGTTGTCCATCAGACAACCAACCTTTAACTTTTGGTTGTCCACATGGAATTTAAGTTGTCCCGGACAATCTGACAACCATGAAAATCGAGCCCTGAAGATCATCCAATATTTGGATATAATGCTACCTACACCACATAAAATGCATTATAATGTTCCATTACAGTCTATGTGAAGGCATGTGACACATTTTTCTGCAAAACACATTAAGTGATAATCAGCATATTGTTTACACAATCACCAAGTCAAACTGCTAATAGGAGGATAAGAGTTCACCCATAAATTAAATTGGCAGAGCATTTTCATGCACATCTGAGCACACAACAATAATCCTTGGAATCAGGGTTTAGAGCTTATTTAAAAACCACAGCCTATGGTACCCTCTTGAGACATATGAGATTGTATACATTTGTCATCAATTGAGACAAGAAGTCTTATGGAACATTTGGTATGCTTTCTGTTGCTCATTTTGTATCATTTACTTTTTTTTGGGGGGGGGGGGGTGCGAATGTTAATGCATCAAATTAGCACGAAGTCTCATTACATTCAAGCTTAGTGAAAACACTGAAAAATGCAAAATAGTTATGTAACACTGAATAGTCTTGGTAACATTTAAATGAATCCTTGTCATACCTTGAAGGGCATGGCACAGATGATACTTCAGGGATGGTAGCAGCAGTAGATACCCTGGTAGCCTGGGAGATGGCAATGGCCAAAGCTGTACCTCCCATGGTGATGCAAGCCAGCTCTAGTTTCTTTGAACATTCTGCAATAAATGCTTTGTGAAGAGCTACTTGGTCCTATAGAGAGAAATGGATAATTGGTCAATGAGCTGGAGGCATTTTAATACAGAATCATCATTATCACTAAAACTAAAAGGTCATGTGTTAAACAAGTCATAAATGTCAACTGAGATTTAACTATTCCACATTACTGGACATGAGTTACAATTTAGAGTACACATATGATGGTACTTCAGGGTCTGTCAGATATTTGGCTTCCTTTTGTTTATGAGTCTGTTTCCTCAAATTATGCCAATTTTGATTACAATTTTGGAATGTAATGATGTTATGTCACAGTAAAAGTTCAGCAAATATCACACAAAATAGTTTAAACTCATTCAAAGGTGTCACCAGCTTTGAAGCAATGCGCACTGTTGAACAAGGTATTTCCTAACCCGCTAAGGATAGCTCTAATCCCCAACAGTAACAAAGGCAACAGCCAATTAAGAAACACATTCTTAAACACTTTGCGTCTACCCCCAGCTTTACACACTGCTAGCAATATTAGTTTAAATGTCACTCTTAATGACACACCACAATACCATTTATGAGCAGATTCATGGCATGATGTTGTTTTAGTTATTCCTAACATAAAAATTCATATATAACTGATTTTATTTACAACTTAAATCACACCCCACTTTAAGGAGATGAGATTTAAATACCTTGACAAAGTTTAGAAATTACCATTGAGAAAATAAATACCGTACTCTACTAGGTAAATGACAGAAAGGTTTTGAGGTTTTGTGTTGACTAAATACCGTGCTTTACTATGACAGAAAGGTTTTGTGTTGACTAAAGACTGGAATGATGGAAACAATTTCAAAATACTGCCATAATTATAATCTATGTGAATCCAAGGTTAAACAGGACTCATTCCATAAGATATGACCAAATTCTACCATCAACACTGATATATAATAGGTCATAACCAAACTTTCTGGTGACAGTAAAATTTACAAATTATCAGACAAGAGTCCTTTCAATCTGTATAAGAAATAATCTCTCTCATCAGTCTGAACATTTAATCAGGTCACATGTTCCCTAACATTACCTTCTTCAGTTTGGTGGAGAGCGAGGTATAAGACATCTTCATGATGTGATGTATAGCTGCATCTGCAATGTCTTCACTTGGTGTCTCTAGAGCAATCTGCCACAGGAATTCCATACCCATCAAATCTAACTTTTCAACAACCTTAAAAGAGAGATTCGGCACAAGTTGTTCAACTATGCTTTTCCAACAAAATTGTAACTTAGTTATAGTAATATTTATATTAGCAGAGATTTAAGCCCTCAAAATTCACATTTTAATCTTTTTGGCAAGTCCTTCTATTACCTTATCTATTTTAAATGTAACATGTAACTTTCTTGTTGGACACACTAAACTTAACAATATTAGACATTATAAAACTTCAAAAGTAGGGCCTCTTTAGGATGAATTCTCCATGACTTTCTTTAAAGCAAAGTACTATTCCTAATTCATGTTTGCTAACTATTGGTCCTAATAAAGTCTTAACTCAGAATCTGACCTACATTTTCTAAAGGTCATTTAGCAAAGGACTCCAAAACTTCTCCCTTTTGAATCATAAATTTAAATCACCACTCACCAACAGGGAGCCAGACCTCTTCAACTTCAGGTTTTTGATATTGATGGATTCAAAGAATGCTTTAATACATTCAAAGCCAGTCACGGAGAGGTTGCACGGATTTATTTTCAAGATTTTGTCACGAAAGAGTTGCTGCTGGGTGTCTGCCTCCAAGTCGTTCAATCCTCTGGTGAACCACAGGTAACATGTCTAACAAGATAAAAATAATTGGTTAAAGGACCATTCTTGATGAAATTTACATCACATTTACCCACATAATTTTGTAGGCACACAGAACATTTTCAAAGTTAAGTAAGGAGATAGAAGGTTATTAACACTTCCAAAATTTTCAAGTACATAGTAAGCATTGATAAATCAGTGTTTAAAGATAAAGTGCAAATCTTGCACACTGTAATTTAAATTACCAATGTGCTTTGTACTAACATTAGTCCATCTCTTTAAAAATTACATAGCAACACATTGAAGATGGTAAAATAGCACAAATGAGTACTTGTCATAAAAGGAGGGATGAATGTATTTTTTTCTTCTTTTTTGTTTTTTTTTTTGAGGTAACTCAAAGAGTTTTTTCTCTTTTTTTTATTTTTTGGGAGGTAATTCAAAGAAATTTGTAATAGTCAGTTTTGCCAAAGGCAAAAAGAGATAGCTAAAGAGATGGTTTGAAAATAATAAAGCATCTGTGAGGACTTCTTCAAAAGTTCCTTTGACTCTTAGGGAAAGAGTTGAAAGGTGAGAGGTCAACATTATTCCAAAAGGAGTCCTGCTCCCCCACAAAAAGCTCCCATGAGAAACTTGTATTTATGAGGGCAAATGTTTGACCTTCAGATATTGCATATTGGTCTGTCAGGTATGGGTCCTGTCCTTAGACTGGGTGTAAGAACACATGCTACCTGTAACCTTAGCCACAAGTCGAGAAGCCTACATGTAAGGACTTCATTTTGTATATCAATTTATTGGGCTAGTTTCTTTGATTTCTTCCAGAATATTTAGCTCTTATTGGTTCAATATGCAAAGGCTGGGCATATCTAAACATTCGAACAGATCTAATTATGCAGATTACACAGAAAAAAACTTGGTCTTAAGGTTTGCCTTACTTCCTTGTCTGTGTTGCAAGCTTCTGGATTTCCGATCAAGCAATCCCATATCTCTTTGGCTTGGTTCCAGGGTAAATACAGGTGACCTTGTTCAAGGATGAATGCTAGAAACTGTAGGTGGGTATCTACATGCTGGAAAGAAAAACAAATAATTCATAGGAAGTGATGAATAAAATATTCCACTGACAAGTTATAAATACTTAATGTTCCAATGGGATTCTTTTTACACTCTTCACAGTATACTAGTTTGTCAGTTAGGTTTTATGGCTCTATTTCTAACCTATTGGTTTAGGTCAGTATTATTCCAGTTTTGACTCACTGGCTTATGAAGTACAGGAAGACGAACATATAAATCAACAGAGTTGATTAAGCTGAACTAAGTTACAGTTATACACTGCAAGTGGATATCAACATCTTGTGAAGTGGAATGAATAATTCATAAAACTAAAATCATGAACAAAATATTAATCACTAGTACTGAATAATTAATGATGAAATTTAAACCATTTTTATTCAATTAAGGATGTAATTCAGGGTTGAAGTCCTGTGTATCTCCAAGTCATGAACAAAAACATTCATTACACTATATGAATGACTACATCACTATTTGCAACAAATTTCTCTCTCCTTTCCCCCAAACAGCAAAAGAAAGAGAGGGATAAAGATAATACAGAAATAGCAAAGTTGACTGTAAGCCTTTGTTATGTTTACATATATAGAGGAAGTTTACAGAGGGAAATAATTATGCATAATACAAAACTATGCAACATATGACAAATCAGTGTTAAGTGTTAAGGTAAACAATGGCAATTGAAGAAAAGTTTCAATTTCACTTCATGCTACTGTTTGTTGCACATAAGGCCATGTAAAGATGTATTCTATTGTGTTAGTTGTACATTGTAAAATGATGATGAAAAAGCTTCTCACCACAAACAACAACATTTCCTGATGCAACCTTTACTACAACGTATGCATGATCAGAGAGTTTTTTCTACTAAAATGTATGTATATTCCGAAAGTTTGGCTTTATTAATGTCATTAATATCCTTTTGAACTTTTCTTCTGATTTCTAGGGACTTCACTGGTTCTTGTATCACGTACAGTAGTGAGCTTGAGAACAAAGTTAAAAAAAAGAGCCAGACACAATGTCTTAAAAGAACATACTTTTAAAGTAAATATTCCTCTATTTATAGAATATTTTAATATTTCAAATAAACTGATTGGGGCAATAAGCACAATTTCTTTGCTATGCTTGGTACATAGTTTCCTGGCTACTGAAACACTAGTCCTGTTTCAGACAAGCATCTTCATCTTTAGCTGAACATTTATATAAATAACCCTTCTATTTTAAAATCAGAAGAAAAGAACACATACCAAAATAAGACCTCATGCTGCTTCAATTTGCTGAATGCAGCTTGGGACCCCTGATCCTATGTTATGATGTAAAGTCTTGATAATGCTTGAATTTAAGATCCTAAATGATCAAAAACCAGCCACCAAATATTTGGAACCAATTCATGGGATAAAATATTACTGATTCAGTAGTCACCACCTCTTTAATACTGGTCTTGAATAGGTGAACAAAACATATACAGTTGATGACAAATAACTTACCTCTGTGTGGGTGTATTTGCCATCCACCTTGGGGTTATTTGCTATAGTGCACCCTCCTGCGGTGTTGACAGCCATCTTATGACACTTGAGTAAACTCTGTGTTATTAATTTGATGATGTCATGAGTTTTATTCAGTTCTTGGGTAATACCCTGAAAAGGAAAGAAAAAAGTGAATAAAGGTAGAAGTTGAGGTAAATTTTAACTCAAACCAATTTGATTTAAGGCAAGGCAAATAGCAAGGACCAGAAGCAGAAAACCTTATAAAGCCAAACTGAAAGAAATACATAGGACAACTGTTTCTCATTGACACAACCAGCCAAGTAATGTCACACTGGAAACATAACTACAAATATGCAGACCCCATGGTAAATAAGTTTGATTATCCTTAGCTTTCATAACAATAAACTTACCTTATCATGCTTGCTATAAGTCTGCTTACTGAGACCTCTAGTGATTTGGTGAAGGTGTCTGATGGCTGGTACCACCATGTTACTCTATTTCAAGAAAAAAAAATAATTTAATGAATACTAATTATATCTCACAACATATTTACTTACAATAGGGAAGGTAAATGATGGATCCATACTTTGATACGTCACTACATAATAACTGGAAATATTGATAAATATTTTCATAAGAGGAATTTGAGAGTTATTACTACAACAGTGAAGATTTAACACCAAATACTGAAAAAGTAAAGATGCATATGTCATTTTTGGAACAACTTCTTTGCATAGAAAAAGAGGTCTAAATTTGCATACATGTAAAGTACTTATCCCTAATAATGTTGTAGTGCAATGCCTTGCTGGAGAATATCATCAAACGGATAAAGATGTGACGAAAAGGCATTTTTATATTAAACCATGGACTGGCTAATAATGTTAACTTTGCTTTAAATTAAGATGAACGTTCCCAATTAACTAAACTGGCCTCTGAAAAGAAGAAAATTGGATCAAAACTGTTCCGTTAGTTGTCAACCTACAGTTGTAAATCATGAGTTAAAGGTTTTCTTCACTTTTATTTTTGGCTACTAAACAGAATTTTAATGAAACTGTCCTCCAAGCTCTGAACTACTAAAATGTGTCATTTATCTTTTTGTTACTTAAGCACATACACCTAATCACTTCATAAAGTGATACGAAATTAAATACCAAGACGCTCACAACCAGGCCCAAAAAGGGCACACAAGCAAGCCCATCCCTCAGCAAATCAATTTGCTAACTGCAAAAAATATTCTTTTCCATGAAACCCTCTGCAGGGTTCACCCCCCTAACCTCCATATTAAAATCCCTTGCACTCCATACCTCCCATGTAAAATTTCCCTGTCATGCTAAACCAAACTGCCAGCTGTTTCACCAAAGATTTACTTAATGTACTTTGTTATACCATCAAATAACTTGCTGGCCTTGCCTGCTCGATCAATGTAAGTCTTCAAATACATGGAAAGTTGCTAAAAATCTCCCCTTCAAATAATTCAAACTTAGTTAAAGAAACCATTACTGAAATACCTTCTTGATGTCCTCCACACACTTTGTGATATACTTTGTCTTCATCTGCTGGTTAACCGAGATGGAATCACTCAATATCTTCAAATGCTCATCAAGAGCATGCTCTAAATGTTTGACAGACATCCCTGGGAGATGAGCCAGATCCCATAGTAACTCAAGAACCTGAATAATTTGAAATGTCAGATATCCAGATTATTTTCTATTGTTTGAGTTTTTTAAATTGTTTTTTTTTTATACCAAAACAATTCAATCATTAATTTACATGATTACATTCAGTTTTACCCATCAATTTTCAACCTATCTTAGCAAGATTTTAAGTATTTACATGAACAACCCACTTTTTATGCAAACCTAGCATTAAATACTGAAAAGTAAAAAGATAGGCTCATAGGGATGAAATAAGAACGGGGAAAGTGAAAATACTGGAATTGGTGATGAATAGGTATGGATAAAGGGTACCCAAAGACTCTCACAACTGATTATGTGTGACCCCCATTCAACATGTAAGCAATACAAAATTACACTGAAATAGAACCACTATTGTACTACATTGTTAAAACTAAACTTTTGAACCAAACAAGTGATGTTCCATGGACACCTTGGTGGGAGAGTTTTTTAGGCATGCTGGATATGCCTTGTTCCAAAAGGTCAAGTAGCCATCTCTACATTTACATTTCAATATTTTTTCTTCTTTTTGGAAACATTCCCTTTTCATTTCCTCAGACCCATAAGGGGAATACTCATCTTATGTGTCCATGACTGGATGTGTGACAATCTTCAGAACCAACAAATTTCAATCCATCACTGAATAATACCATACCCAGAGCTAATAATCATTTTCAGCTAAATGAATTGATGCAAGCAGACTGAAATGTTTTTCTCAACAACACATTTAACAACCTGTGGTTTTCTCAACTGACTGAACTATTTCATGCATCCATGTAAAGGTTTTGAAATACAGTACAATTGCATCCATAGGATTGCAACAGGTTTGTAATATGTTCAACTGATAGTTTAAAGTAAGGACAAATAACAGACTGCATGCATATGATGTCACTGAGCAACATGTATAAACTCCTTTGGAGGGAACACTTTGCAAGTTCCACTGACAGAGAGAGGAAGCTAATGCTCCAACCGATCAGTTACGCACCTAAGTCTACTACACGCAGAAGGGAAATTCTACTGAGTGCAGAAAAAGCACTCATTGTTTTCCTCCAAACAATATTTTAGTGTAAATATCATTGCAAAAGATCTATTTCAACCTTCCTCCTTATGAGTGCTATCTATTCAGGGTAGAGTAGTTCCTTTTACAAATTTGTACAATTGTAACAACAGCAACTCACTCAAAATAACTGAAACTATCTCTTTCACTTTTCTGACTACACTGAACTACTATGTAGCATACTTTAATACAAGAAATAAACAAAAGTGCTCCAATCTAACTCACAAATAAACTGCATTTTAATATACTTGTATGAAACTGAGAAAAACCCTGATGAAATAGAATGATCACAAATAATCATTACTTACTTTATTTGTGGTTTTCAAGTCTCTTGTATCCTTCCCTATTTTTCCAATCAGTGTCAGCAACTTTTCCTGAACTCGATCATTCTCACCTTTCCAAGCCTGAGAGAGTTCAAAAAATGACAAAAATAAAGTAAGATCACTCATTTCAAGAATTTCCTAGAAGCCACAGCTGCAATGTTAT
This sequence comes from Holothuria scabra, assembly GCA_037179385.1. NCBI lineage: Eukaryota > Metazoa > Echinodermata > Holothuroidea > Aspidochirotida > Holothuriidae > Holothuria > Holothuria scabra. Next base: position 40,327,328 of record CM074186.1, read on the forward strand.
ACTGAATATGAAAGATTCATTGACGTAATACAAGCATTGAGAATGCTTGCATGCCTCCCATTACTTACCACAAATGTTGTGTGATTTTTTTCACTGATTATTTAAAAACATTCAACACACAAATTGTCCCTTTATAAGCTTTCTTTTTTAATTTAGGCATCTTTTCTTCTTCTGTAAGAGCCATGAACACACTGGTTGAGTGCTGCTGGGTAACTTCACATGAAGCAGGTTTTTTTGGTCAATTTTCACATTCACCTCTTGGTCTTGTAGATTTTAGAATAAGCAGGTGTCATTTTCTACCACAAAATCCTCTATTAAACTATCAGTCATACCAAGTATGGTACAATGGTAACATGCCATCAATGTTTCAAAAATACCCTGGTTTTACAAGTCAAAACATGTGCTTCCACATCAATACACACAAATCAACAAAATTACAATTTGGATAAAGCAATGAAAAAAAAAAAAACAACAAACAAACAAAAACATGAGTCCTTGTTTTGGATTAAATACATTGGAGACCATGAGTTATTGCAACATCCACAAGTAACCTGGTCATTTACTTTTCAAATTAAACCAAGCACTTCGTCATGTGATCATGGAGTAAAAACCACATGTCTGATAAATTAACACTGACTGCATGGAGTGGTTAGCACAAGCAACTTGCACTCTGGAGGTCTAGAGTTGGAATCCTGCCAGGTCATACCAACGGTTTTAAATAAGGAACCTATTGCCATCCTGCATGGTGCTCATCATCAGTAATGGAGTAGGGTAAACAAGACAGTGAGCCACAAACTAGATTGTAAAAACCTCAAACTGATTAATGACGAACTTATTTCTAAATATTAGCAAGTCCACGTGATACAAGAGATAGTTTTATAAACTGTTTGACATGTACTCAAATCGGCCATTGTCGCATGATACATCACATTGCACATCACACCAGACATAACTTTTAAAACCTACTCCAAATGTTACAGAAAAAGTTATTGTCAAAAGCACGACCAACAGTTGTTACAATCTCATAAGGTTTCTTCTTGACCCCTGCACTGAACACACATAGTTAGTGCTTCATGCATCATAACATAATATTGCCCTTCACTTTTCATTGGGGAAAGAGAGGGTTAGCTTAGAAGGGGTTTACAGCCAAGATTCTAACCAATTGTTTGAAGTTGAGCTAACCACAGCCTTTATTCCGGCTGTGGCTCACTGTCTTGTGTTCCCTACTCCATTTCATATGCTGAGCATCAAGCACAATAGGAGAAGGTTCCACTTTTAAAGTCTTCAGTAAGACCTGGTCTGGACTCAAGCTTCAGACCTGACGGCAAGTCTAATACTCTAACCACCTGACCATGTAGTCGAGGGAGGGTAGGGAAACAAAAATTATTATTGCTTTTTTTGTAAAAAGAATTGTGCAGGTTTTTACTGTTAGTTTTAACAAACAGAGCATTTACTATTGCCTCAACTACTACCTCTCCTCTGGTTATACACATGACATCATAACTAGTTCATTATGCATTATTGATATTGTGACATTCATTCCCTTACCTTCTGAATGAGTAATATAAGATGTTCCAACTGTTCATCATTAAACTTGATGGCTGCTGCTGCCATGATATCATGGATGTTATCTACCACTGTCAGAGGCTGATCATTCTGGTAAAATAAAATGTTAAAATGTTACATGATTAACATCACGCATAATGCACCTCTGCTGCTATGGAAATTACTTATTTCTGACAGACACCTTTTCTCTTTTGTAACAATACATTTAGATCCATACCCTGACCAGATTACAAGAACCTCCTGCTGCTATGTGTGGGACTACAGACAATTCAAAATTTAAATTTTTTCTTTCTGTAAAATGTTAATGAACCATATCAGACTACAGTCATGTCATATTTACCAACACTTATAAGATAATGACTTGTATGGAAGGATGGAAAATATCATGAAAACAGAAAAATACACAATTTTTTTCAAATACATTGCAAACTATGCACACTTTGGTGACACATTCTAAAATGAAGTATGTGTAAACTTCCTAGACAGGTTTAAAACACAAATACTCAAATTCCAGATCATACCATAATTACAATTTTTTTGCATATTGTTGCTCCTGTTCTGAGTGGTCTTTACCAAAACAGTTTGTTCAAAAAGAAGAATAGTTTTCAATAAAAATTTAAAAGACTCTTACAAAATGGGATCTTCAAAACAGCAGTTGTAATACTGAGATGTACCGCTCTTACAATACACACTTATTGAGTGCACAGCTAGCTTTGAAAGGTTTACATAACAGACGTAAACTTTTAGATCGGTTCAGTTTTACTTTTTTTCTTCATTAGAAAGTAACTGATTCATCACAAAATTGGCGCCTACAGTTAATTCATAAGCATAAGAAATTTTTTATTTTTTTTCTGTTCCTAATTTAAGGACATCACAACAAAGTCATCATTAATGACTATACTGAGAAAGAAAACAGAAATATTCATTGAAACTTAAAGGGGGTCAACTCTCACCACAAACCAAAATTTTTGTAGTAGTCTACAGAAATTCTTAATTGCCACAGCTCTTTGATTGACAGCAAAAGCACATAAAGTGAAGAGTACTGTGGTTGTATTACAGAGCATTTACGTTACTGGGCTTAAGTAGGTAAGTGAACTGGAACTGTTTGGGGTGAGAGGACTCAATCAGTCATAACTAAAGTTCTTCACTGGATGACTTTTAATATATTGTACCAACCTGCATCTTCCAAATTTTAGTCAATTCCTCTGCTGAAAGCTTGGATCCAATGAACTCAACAATGACTTTGAGCTTGTCACAGTACTGAGCCTGATCTATGTTACCTGTAAAGAACAGAATGGGTTAATATACATTGATTAACTATAATTTAATCCATGTTTTGTTTAAAGCAACTTTGAAGACAACTACTAATCATCTGCACATTCACAGGAAGATTACATATGTCTAGGACAAGATGAGTGGTGATGGCATAGAGAACCATTCTAACTATGAAAATCATTTTTTGTGCTTTAAAATAGCACTTGTGCATATAAAGGCCTTCATTTTCAACATTTTCATGAAATGGTGGGGGGTTATATTGCTGAGCTTATTTTTCTTGTGTCAAAAGAACAAACTTAGTGGTTATAAATTCTAGCCCCATGGAGTTGACTTTTATGATGGAAGCCTTTATTAAGGCATCAACTTCTAATGCTATGGCATAAAGGACAACTATTCTGGCATACAATGAAATGCTTGCACAAACTGACGTAAAAACAAGAAAAGAAGCAAACCTGGATTCTCTAATGTCAAAACTCTTTACCCAATAAAGTCCTTGTGCTTGGTGTTTAGTATAAGCAGTGGAGTAGGGAAAGCAAGCCAGAGAGCCACAATAAGCAAAAAGGCTGTGTCCAGCCCAACTTTAAGCAATTGGTTAGAAATGGAGTGGCAAAAACCACAAATTAAATATAGAGTCCTTACTTTGATTACTTCTGCTTTACTTCATAAAGAAAAAGGAACAATTGAGGCCACAAATAAATAATTTATGATGGTTATCTAAATGAACGAAAAGAAAATAGCTTTAATTATACATGCAAAAACTCTTCCATACCTTCTAATGCTATAGATAAGACCTTCTGTTCTACCAGCCAGTCCAGTATGACTTTTTCTTCAATAGCATTCTTACTGTTACTGGGTGAGTCTTCAATGAGTTTGGCGATCTGAAAATATGAATTATTAATACCATTTCCAATCCATGGGTGTTACAAATGAAATAACAACTGAAATCATACAAGGTATTTATCATTGTACAGACCTAGTACATTGACAAAATGCTAACATCATTTTGGAGGAATAACGATGAAAAATAAACTTTGCTTAGAACATATATTAAGTTGTGGGTGACAAGCAGTACAATTCTCCCCATATTGAATTAGTAGTTGACCAATCAGCTGTCTGCGTTTGTTGATGTTGGTTTGTTATTCCTCTGAAGGAGTGCATTGGAAGGGTCTTAAAACTAGTCCATTACTAACAACAAAACAAAAATGTAACAAGTTCTACCCATGTACTGGTTGCTCTTAATCAAACTGGGATTTAGTTTAACCCAGGCTTCCCAATGAAAAGCTCACTTAACCTTCACTACATTCTACACTTGGAACAATAAAATGAATAAAAAACATTGCTTAAATTATAAGTTCCATAATTTGCCTTCTTACAGAGAGTGATGCTTTAAATAATTAAATATGACTGCAACAATCAGTTTATACAACAATTCAACCGTACCACTAATAGCCATGACGGACTCCTCACCAGGTCATACCAACGACTATGAGCTGTAAAACCTCAACTTACTAATTAACTAACATAGTCATGTTCACCCTCAGCTGTGGCCAAACACGAGGTTCACCCTCAGCTGTGGCCAAACACGAGATTCACCCTCGGCTGTGGCCAAACATGAGGAAGGAGTGGTAGAAAAAAACTTAACTTACTTCTTTCAAACTGTTCATCCTAGCATTAAAGTGGGGTGACTTTAACATTCTTAGAGCCAACTGAAGACGAATGTCATCAACTTGTGTGACATCTTCAATCCAGAAGTTTAAAATCAGTCTCTTGAGGGTGGATAGGAGAACTGAAAGACTTCCTGCTTTCTGTGACAAAAAAAAAAGAGAACAATTATGGGAGAAAAATTTGAACCCAATGTAAAATATTTCTATGCCTGCATTACATGTGAAGCCACTTTCTGCTATATGACACCATGTAGGAAGAAAATTTCCAGAAATTATGTCCATACATGGAACACCACTGCAAATGTAATATATAGAAAAGCATGTACACAGTGTATAGGAAGCTACACCTAAGGTCAAAAGGTCATATTCAGTGAATGTACTGAGAAGTGTGAACGACAGATGCACTGAACACCATCATCAAACCCATTGCTTTAACCCATTGTCATTGTCCCTCTGTTGTGTTTGTTGAACTTTTGGCCCATGTGATCCTCCCTATATTGCTGACATGCTTGTGTGCTCTGTCCAATTTTAAAAGGGAACCTTAAGAATGCATGCACAATAGACCTTGGTGTATTCTTCTTATGTAAGGCCTTTTTCTGCTGCTTAATGAAACTTAATTCAGGCATAAATAAATTCTCTTCCTTTATAATTATTTGTTAGATATCCACTTCAACAACATGTAAAATTCAAAGTCTACCTTTTTTCATGTCCTGACCAACCATACAGCATTAACAATTACTGTCCCTACAAACACTGCCATCAATAGAAAACTTAACTATACAAAACTTACAAACTGCTGTTCTACCAATCAGATATAGCAGTTTTCCACAAATTTCTATTTTTAGTTTCTTTCCTTTCCATGCCTTGAATCCATGCCTAGCATATAAAAAAAACAGTTCCACTCAATCAGTAGCTGGCAAGCAAAGTTAAACAAAAACTTGTAAATGATGACAAAAATGGTTTCCATGCCTTTTCTAGTTACATACTTTTACTTTGATTGCATTCACTGCATTAAAACATGGAATGTTTTGCTTTCATTTTTAAACCATTCGAAGCACTGGTTTTTCAATTTTGCAAATTCAGGTCTTATCACTGGCACTTTTAGCAATTCGAAAATTGAGTTCGGTAAAAAAATCCCACACCTTTTGTTTCAAGTCATTATCTTTTAATTCCGAGATGTACTTAAGGATGACTTTCTCCATCTCACTGAGATAATCTACAATGCGAAGGGCATTCAGGTAATCAGATGCTGCACCCAACGGTTTCAGTAACACTGTCATTGTCTGCAACAAAATGAGAAAGGTTGTAACTGAAACCTGATAAATGCACACAACAAAATAATAGCATATGATGACTATAATTGGTTTGCCACAGGTGTGTGACTTTGGAAGTCTGTTCAAAAATCAATTCTTAAAACTGATATTGGGATAGTGTTCTACTTGCATATATTGCTTAAGTTTGAATTTTGCATTTTTTTACCTTACTAAAATGCAAATTTGACCAGCTGTATGAAAACAAACAAACAACCTGTGTCTACCAAATTAACAAAGCTGGTATATATAAGTATTGTGTGCACATTTAGTGCTGCTGTCAAAGATAATTACTCGGTTACATTTAAAACTAATGGTGTAACTTTATTTACAATCTAAATTCCACATTCAAACAAGTCTTAATTACTGACTCCACACACATGGAGGTATGACAACACTGCTTAAACTGCCAAGACAAAAGTTACTGTCTCTTTTTCAAATTTCCTCGCCAACTTCATCCAGCAACACAATGTCAACAAAATTTGACATAAACCCCCAGCCCCTCCTTTTCTATGGGATACCTCTGTTTTTGAAATTATTCAGCTTTCTATTATCTGGCATGGTTCAATTGAAATTTTCGAATTCTAAAACATTTCCTTCAATCCAAGTCCAATCTTCATAATGGATAATATGTCAGCCTTCTCCTCTTCCTATTTTCCCCATCTTTCAACTGAGCCCATATCACTGACATTGCACTGAACTCCTACTTGATAGAACTTCCAACACACCACACCATTAATTTACAACTACTCCAACAGTTTTATCACACAAATTAAGCACTTTAAATCAATAATGTCAATCTCCATCTTAACACCATCTGATTTTACAATCATATTAATACAAAATCATCGGGTTAGGTTAGAAGGAATTTTACTGCACAGTTTTTAATCAAATGGTTTAAATTAGGCCAGAGTTTTTTACAGTTGTGCCTCACTGGCTTATATTCCCTTCTTTAAACTTTAATCCCCACAAGTTTTTTTTCTATTTTAACTCTTCACAGTGCCACCACACCCCCTCATATTTTGACTGTTTATGTGCAGTTCAAAACCTTCGACCTCGGACACAATCAGTTGCCAACTTACTGATGGGTCTAAATCTTCAGGATTTTCCATGACAAGCTTCTTTATCATATCAATACCACCTTGTTGTGCAAACTGGTAAAATGAAAACACATAAAATAAACTTAAATTTTATGCCACAAACTTTGAATACTGTTAAAAAAGGAAGAGAAAAGATATATTTGAAAGCACAACATATTGCCATAAAATATTAAAATAATGTTCACATAGTGCCCAATCTTTGTATATCTTTGTTTTTCTGAAAGTCACTGCACTTTGTACCAACGAGTGATAGCACTCTTACTCTTAAATAGGCTGGTGGAATTAATCCCTCTCTGTGCAACATGCTATTCAAGCAAACAAGAAATGTTCAAATTCATAAAAAATATATTTTAAATTTTAGAGGAAAACAAAGCAGGCAACATGAAATGTACAATAAGAAAGTCACAAATTATTGTGCAATGAACTAATCTGTTTTTAAGTGAATGGATTTTTAACATTTTATATCTATGATCAAGATGTCCTATGAACATGGGAGTTGGACTGTTAGAATTCACTTTTCATGCATACTTTTCCATTTTTTTGATTTGAGGAACACTTAAAGGGCTAAAAACACAATGCTTCTCTCTAAGAGTCTTCACCTCTCCTCCCCACCTCACACACTGCCAGATTCAGAAGACTTGACCTCACATGTTGCAGAAGACATGTCATTATGTACAGTAAGCTATGCCATAAATATGTGTTACCTAGAATAAGTAAAGTTCATTGTAAATGAACTATAGCTTGAGTTGGCATGCAATTTTATTAATGTCATGGTTTTAGTTTCCATGGTATAAACAATGAAAAGTTGAAGTGGATTTCATTGATCTTTCATGACATTTTGGTTAGCCAACTGAGACTGACCATACTTACCCCTCTTTAAAACATTTGGTTTCTTTAAATTGCCGCCTTTGCATGAAACCTGTCACATGTCACATGCAATTACTCAGAGATGATGCAACAATGTTTTGTGTAAGAATGATTACCCCACTCATGATGTCTTGGTTCCAACAATTGGAACACAATTATTTGTCCTTCATCCTTACCCTGTTAATGAGATTTACGAGCCAACCACAAGGATCCTTATAGGTGACTGCTGGGGGTGGGACAGCAAAGCAATTATTGACACCAAAGACATTCTCCCAGTGAATACGGTCCCATTGTTTGTTTCTATTCTTGTAGTGATACTCCGTATCTGGATTGAATACCTGTAAAATGTCAAACAACAAAAGTTAATCAAGCATATACAGTACTATTGTTTACAACAATGCTCAAATTAAATATAAACAAAATGGCTGGTCATTGATGTTCTGTAATAAATTTGCCCTCATGACATACAGGGTACAGCAAGAACAGCTGTTACAAGCCATTAAAGATTACATATGAGAATGGAAAAGCATGACAAAAGACAAAACAGCAAGTACTGTGTTAAAGCTTGCTGGTGGTACAGTAAAAGAATGGGGTGGTGGGTGCCCTTCAGAGCTTTCTTTTTCCATACCATCACACTGAAGCCAAAAAAATTACTGCAGGTAAGTATATTAACACAATGTTAATAGGAGGTACTGTAAGGGGGCACAGATCTTTATATACAATGTCTTTACCTAAACCCACAACTTACCTCCAGACAATACAAGGAGAATACACTTGAGGTGCATAAAAGAGTTTTGAAATATCATCTTTCCAGTTTTTAATGCCAAACAGCATGATTAATTATTTACAATGGCTACTTGTTTCAAGAATCCTTGAGGCTTCTCAAAAATTTGCAAGAGCTGTTGTTTAACTTTTCCCTTTTTTTTTTTCTTTTCTTGGTACAAACCTCTCTTTTGCTTCACATGCAAAACAAATAATGCAAGCAAAAAAGGTTAACTTGTGATAAAAACTTGTTCTCAGCTATTCAATGTTTTTGTGTACTGCCATTTAGAGGCCATTAAGGTCTATTCAGCAAAGGCATCTTCAACTAACCTAGTTTGCTAAGATTTATTAATAAAGATGGTCTCTGTCAAATGTAGACATTTTCACAGAGGGTGAACTGGGACATACAGTATCCCAGTGCAGTCAATCCAATTCAGTGATGAAATCTTGGTAAATTATACAAAATGTCAAAGTTTTTTATCCATCTCTGATAGTCCTAGAGGCTAGATCCCACAAATTGGGGCTGAGTTTTTGCCAGCTTTTCCAGAATTGCTGAAGTTGTACAATGAAATGATTTGCAGGCAAGTAGGAGCATTACATGTGTAAATAGGAGGTGATGAGGAGATACAACAGACTCAACATGTTAACTTCCAGGTCTTACTCACCATTGCTAAAAGCTCTAACAGTTCAACAGAGATTGGTTTGTACTTGAGTCTAGCAGCGACAAGGTCAACTACTAGCTGCATCATGTTGTATATCCCCTCATGTATCTCCACCCCCCAACGATGGACAGCATTTGATGTCATCAACTTCCTCATTGCCTCTGGCAAGCAGCGGGTTACAAAGCTCATACAATGCTCATCAGATTCCATGGTTTCTGTTACGATGTAAGGGTTAGAAAAAGTACTGAATCTAACAATTTATTAACATATGATTTCCAACTTCAAAAATCAAAACTGCCCCAGTTGGAAATGTATTAAACAAGCTGGTACATTTCCCTTGCAGAGTACAACTCTACAGTAGCACTCTGCCTAAAGAAAGCACAACAACTACTGTTCTCTACAAACTACATGCACTGTTTATTTCTTAATTCTCTGAGCACATCCATCAGAAATGAACATGAACAAATTTGTACAGCACAGTTACAGAACATAAATTGAACTATGTATATACAGAGCTGTAGACATAACAATCAGAAATATTTGGCATGTTCCATATCAGTACAAAACTCTGTGAACAATAACAAAAGATTAAGGGATGCTTGCTATAGTATTCAGTATTGCTGCACATTATTTCTCTACCGATGTTCATAACTTGCAGGTTGACCTCTGACCTCTCACAGCTGTATCCTAACTTGCAGCAAGATAATGAGCAATACAATTCAAGTTCACTTTACAATATGGGCACGATACTTTATTGGAATTTGTAACTTGGCTATATATTCCCTGATTCCATGCTGCAAATAAAGCAGGCACTATTCAAATGTGACATGAGAAATGCCCTGTGTTGTTCAGAATTACTGTACAAAATTACAATACTATAGGTAGAAGTCACAATAAGAGGACAAGCTCATATGTTTAATACATTTACAAACAAAAAATGGCAGAAAGGAAATGGGAGGGGAGGTAAATTAACAATCATCACAATTCACAACAAAAGTTCCAAAATGAACACAGCTTGCAGTTTGATCCACTTAGAAGTTTCCAACACATGTAACATAATGCCAATCCTGGCCTCAAATTCACCAAGGCCATGGAGGCAATGGCTGCCATAAATTTTGTTTTGGCTTTCAACAGGCATATTTCACACACTTATTCAAAGGCCACTTTTGGCCAATGATAAGAGTCAGTCAAGCTGCTCTGTATGTGTTGAACTACTGTAAATACCAAGTGCAATTTCTTCATCATTTCATTTCTGCTGGAGCATTCACAATGCAGGGTATGTGAACAAATATTTTTACACTTTAGTTCTGCTGATATTTGATTCACACCCTATACAGATCATTCATAGATCAATGGACAATCCCTAGCTTGATCTGTTCTGCTTCAAGTGTATTACATTTTGGCCTTGGATAAGAGAATTTTGGCCTTTGCTTACCCAAAAAGTGTTGGTTACCAAGGCCATTTTGGCCCCACAGTGAGAAAAAAAATGAATTTCGAGGCCTGCAATCACAGTTCAAGACCCCCGCCAATAACAGTATCACATTCACACAGTGTGATATATGTACACATGTACGTAACTTATACAGAAAAGCCAACATTTACATCCAGAAATCAGGGAGGTTTCACACAAGAATTAGGGAGATTTTTTAAAATTACATGCAACTCAATGGGGGCAAAACTTGTTTGAATCAGGGAGATTGTCATATTTGCTAGTTGGAATGGACAAAAATCCTTGAATTTTCAGGGAGTTTCCCTGAGAATCAGGGAGAGTTGGCACCTCTGCTTATACCCTCAAATAAATTCCCCTTATCCAAAAATGTCATGCCCCGGGTGGGTGGGGGGATTTATTGGGGAATATACGGTTAGTGAAAACCTATTCTGAAAGCAGCCACTGGTAGTGTACTCTACTTAATACTCTACAGACTACAGTTTGTCGTAAAAGAACATTGCGGCCAATAACTTATATATGACTGACCTTCCTCTGCCATTCTGACTGCTGCTACTAGACATTTTCCTAAAGATTCCTCCTTTTTGTATGGTATTGACCACTGGTCTGTAAATACTCTGGATTGAAGTTCATAGAGGTTTGTAACTGGAAACTCATTGGAATCATCTACTGTGGCTTCTGTCTTCTCTGTTATAGTAGCGGTGGGATCTTCATTCTGAAACAAAAACAAAAAAATAAGAACAAATACATTCTGTAAGTGATGATAAAATTTAGTAGTAGTGATAGAACAAAAGATATTATAATGTATAAATTCCCAGTTCCAGGCCATGAATTTTGGGGTATGCCAGTGCGATCCCACACCATCACTCACCTCAAATCACTCCAAGGTGTGTTATTTTTTGCATGTGCACCTAGATGAAGAATGAAAGCTCATACTAATCAAATTAAGTTTTAAAAAAATACAGCACACCTCATACACTCCTTAATTTCCTGAAGAGCCTGATTTGTCACACACGTGGAAAATTAAAAACTCAAGGCTTGAAATTCCTATCCCCACATTGTTACATATTCATGAGGACTCTTTACAGAGGCTCAAACTGAGGGGTGGAAGCATTGATTTGACATGTGTATCATTCCCAACTGTGATCTGCACACATTTCATTTCATTTCATATATTTTGTTTCACCACTCAAGTATATACAATGACATAGTTCAAAAAAATTACGGAAGATAAAATGAGAGTGGAAGGAAGTGCAACTAAAAGCCAAAGGCTTGTCAAGAGTGCACTCCCTGAAAGGAAAACAAGAAAAAAAGAAAGAAAACTTAACTATCCAATAACAAACTAAAATTACATAAACCATCCCATGAGCAGACAATCCCTACCCACAACAGCATATGCTGAAACCCCACCCCACCCGAGGGGAAGAACAAAGGGGAATAAAGCATCAATCATCATTGTTAATATACCTAGTATAATTACTACGGAGGGTTGGTTTGCCTTTCAAATAATTAGGAATGGTATTCCAGAGTCTGACCGCAGGATAACTTTAAGAGTTTTTGCTATAAGATGAGGATGTAGTGGGAATATGTAAATTACCCGACTGACGTGTGTTGTGGCCATGTACAAGAAAACTGTGAGTATAATAAAAATTGGAAAATAGTTTAGGAAGCAAATTATGAGTTAATTTGTATACGAACGTGACAGTATTTAAATTTATAACGTCGTGTAACTTTAGGAGGTTTGTGGTTTTGAACAAATTACTGGTGTGATCACAAGGCTTTGAGAAGGTAATGTGGCGAACAGCTCTTTTCTGAAGAATGACCAACCTTTTAATTTGGGAGGGGGTTAGGGCTGCCACGATAACCATTTTTCATTTATCGATGTCGACAGAATTTCCGCGACGATATTGCGATATCGCGCATTGGTCTAAACATTCTCCATTAGCGTCAAGGAAGCAAAACAGCTGTTTATTGCATGCAGTCACTACTGATTTCATACCAAAAGTGAGGGGAGATTGATTATGTGTGCATGTAGCAATATTGATTGTGCAGAACTCTTCACAAGTCTAGAACGTATGTGAGCTGTTACAGTATTCACTGCATTTTGAAACAGCTTCCGATTTTATATCATGTTTTCTTGTGGTGGGTTAAGCGCAGATTTCATTTCTTGTGACATCATAAATTATGATCATTTTAGATTACTGACTTAAGACAATAAAAATAGGGATTTCACAGTGGTTTAGTCATTTATTTGATTTATTGCGATATCACATCTTGACAAAACATTGGCCGATATCGTCGGGGAAAAACTGTATCGATGATATCGTGATATCGCGATATCGTGGCAGCCCTAGAGGGGGTAGCACTAGACCAGATAGTACAGCAATATGTGAGATGCGGATAAATAAGAGAAAGATAGATCGTACCTAGGACATTCTGAGGAAGAATATGTTTGAGTCGGCCAAGAATGCCAACACCCTTGGCTACTTTAGAACACAGGTGGGAAATATGGTGCTCCCATGTAAGGAGTGGGTCAAAAAAAACACCGAGAAATTTTATTTTACTGGCAATTTCAAGTGGTTGGTTTTTAATGTGTATATTGAAATTGAAGTTATTCCTCTTGAGATTGAAAACCATGTATTTCCTCTTACTTACATTAAGGGAGAGTTTATTAGAGGCAAACCAGTCTGAATACAAACATAATTCATTGCAGACAGTTTCTCCTAGCTTATGAATATGTCAGAGCCCCCCATGACCCAACCTTGCAACCTAACTGCAGAAGCTTCTTTAGATTCAGAGAAGAGTTAAATCTAAAGGGAAAACCAGATTTGTATGGGGCAGTTCCCATTACCTTATGTGACATCACAAATGTGAAACATGTACATGATAGGAGTAAGTCGTGAATCCCATGAAAAGATTTTTACATTTGATATGACGTTTTTGTTTTGTAAAAAGTAACATTCAGTTCACTTTAGCAGAAAAGTTTGTGAAAATGATCATGACCAATTTGAAGAAGTGAACATTTGTGCGGGCAAGTAGAATTTACGTCAGCTAAGCCCATCAGGCAAATAAAAATCCTACTCATTCTTTTAATAAAATTGATGGCCAAACAAGTGTTAATATATTAATTTGTTGGTATATATTACAAACTAATTTCCTGGCTGTACCCTTACATATTATATTTTGGCTGAAATAAACTTCTGATCAAAGTTATTTACTTCATGGCTTCAAAAAGGTACATACACAGCAGAACAGTAAGTGCACACAGTAAATAAACGTAATGATGTGTATACTACATTGCAGATTTTGCACAAAAAGCATGTTCCACAATGCTTCATTCACAGCTGCTTATGGAGTTAATGCAGGTACTGAGTAGCGCACGGTGCACATTGTCATGTCGGCATTAGCTTTCACCTTCAACAAAGACATGTAGGCCTGGACTTGGCCCTATGTGAAACAAATGCAGACTTTTAGTTTCATTTCTTTTATTACTAGGCCCAACAGGTTAAGGAACTGTTTTTCTACCAAGTGTTTTGCCTATATTTTGAAAATTCAATTTATTTTTATGGAAAGAAGGTTCATTCTGGCTATGCATTTCTGTCAGTTGGGCACATAGGCCTAACATAGGGCTGCCACGATAACCATTTTTCCCTTATCGATGTCCACAGCATTTCCGCGACGATATCGCGCATTAGTCTAAACATTTTCCATCAGCCGCAAGGAAGCCACTACTGATTTCAGCTCTAATTTAGAATCCGTGCCCGGAACTGCGTCATAGCTGTACGGTTAGGGGTTACATATGCATAGTAATAGGTTAGGGTTACGTACGCATAGTAATAAGGTAAGGGTTACGTACGCATAGTATAATGGTTACGTACGCATAGGTATAGGGTTAGGGTGGGCCATATGCAGGTGTACGCATGCAAAGGAACTGTATACGTAGGGGTATATAAACATTTACGTATACGTATCTCATACTGTACATATATATACACTCTCAAGTACATACAGTTAGCTTTAGGTATACGTAAATACGTATACCTACAGCTATATGTAATAGATAGTATTATTAGACAGTACTTATATTATTTCTAACCCATTCACCGGCAACGGCGCTCGTAGCGCAGTAGGCAAGCGCGCTGGTCTTCATGCTAGAATCGCTATACCGCTAGGGTCGAGGGTTTGGGTCCCGGTTCTAACAATGCTTTTCTTTCTTCCACAGCATTAACCATTCACTTCTTTCCACAGCACACACTTATAGCGCTGTTCCTCGAGTGAGGAAAAAAAGAAAAGGGTTTTTTACTTAAAAAAAAAAAACTTTAAAGTTTCAGCGCCCTCTTTTGGAAGTTGTGAAGTAAGTAAAATTATGTCTACTTCCAGGCATGGATTCTAAATTAGCACCCTGATTTCATACCAAAAGTGAGGAGAGATTGATTATGCATACATGTAGCAATATTGATTGTGCAGAACTCTTCACAAGTCTAGAACATATGTGAGCTGTTACAGTATTCATTGTATGCATTTTGAAACAGCTTCCGATTTCATATCATGTTTTCTTGTGGTGGGTTAAGTGCAGATTTCATTTCTTGTGACATCATAAATTATGATCATTTTAGGTTATTGACTTAAGACAATAAAAATAGGGATTTCACAGTGGTTTAGTCATTTATTTGATTTATTGCGATGTCACATCTTGACAAAACATTGGTCAATATCGTAGGGGCAGAACTGTATCGACGATATCGCATCGCGGCAGCCCATGCCTAACGTTATTCAAGCACCCACACATTCGTTGCATTAGGCTATTACGAGCCTGATACAGTGACTGTGACTCATGTATTATGGGGGGGGGTAACAGTTAGTTTCCGCTCTTGCTACTTTCCGCCCCTCAAAAACAGTGTTTTTCACCCCTTTTATTTTAAGCAGAAAACATCTTTTTGGGAGTTATGGAATGGAATGTGATATCAGTGGTACTTTTGTCAAATGGAGATTTCATCAACTTTTCCTTAAAGTTTCAAACTTCATCAATGTCTTTTACTATTCAATTCGACGCCCATTACTGCTTTCCAAGCAACATTTTCACTGTAGACTTTAGTATCATAATACATACTTACGTGCAGGTATACAGTATTCAGTGCTGTGAACAATTGTTCACACATTCAGCATAAGCCTTCATATAGACAAGCGGACCACTTAGCCTATACGTAAAAAATACAAGTCCATGAATAGACTTGATGTTTAAAAGAAAGATCATACAATTCATTCCTTTCAGTGAGGATGCTGAAAATTTTTTAGGCCTATTCACAAATTTCATTGTTGTCTTGTACTTGGATTTGAAATTTGAAGTTTGAAGTTAACAGTTATTTTTCACACATGTAAGTTCACACAATACTTTCCGCCCTAGGATTTTTAGGGGTGGAAAGTAACATGCGGAAACTACCGAGGGCGGAAACTAACGGACCCCATTAAGGGGTAGGCCTAGCGTAAGTTGCGTAACATGTGTCTGGGCAAGTGACTTACAAGGAATGAAAGCCCAATGGACAAGTGGTAAACCAATGCTAATTTTAAACCCTGGTAAACTCGACCTGTCACTGTCAGTTGTCACTTTTGTTAGTGTCACCACGTACTCACTGAGGTTAGCCTAGGCCTAGGCCTAAGTTAGCAGTCTCAGCTGTAACTTGTCGACTATATGGACACACCCACCTCTACTGGTTCCATCACTTCATCATAAGAAGGTGGCAGGTCAGGTGTCTGCTTGACAGGTGAATTTGGAAGATCCATGTACTCGGTTCCACCTTTTCCTAAGCCTCGTGTGTTCATTTCGGTCATTTCAGATAAGGTGGGAACGTCGTAGCTTAGGTCTGTTTTCTCGTGTGTTAGGATAGCCACTGCTTCGGATAAGTCGTTCTTCGCTTCAGTGAGTGCTCTCTTAATTTCGGTAACATCAGAGAAACCCATGTTCACTAAAGACTCAAGTGCTTCTTTGTCGGGTTCCATCTTGATTTTTAAACCTCCAGATTGGAGGTAACTGTCACATCAGAAATGTTGTGAAAACTCGGCTAAATTGCTTGTCTTGATCTGCATAGTATGGATATCGTGTGTATTGGACTTTGTGTAATAACCAGGCCTAACGCTTTGCGTTATATGTTAGTAAAGTACATTGCCTAACGAGTAAGCGCAACGATCGCACAGGGCTAAAATGATTACATATATGCTTCCGCACATATATCACTGCAGCTTACGAAGACAACACAAACTGCCATAGACATTTTTAATAGCTTGATGAACGCATCGCACATTGGGTCTTGGGTGTACCTCTTATGCTCTATCCGTTAAGGTGAAGGGAACGTCAGGTAAATAAGGTAATCCTGCTTTACCATATGAACGGATCGGAGTATCAATGAAACAAATCGGTTGCCACTAGAACTTGTTTCACACACGAAGGAGGGCTATAATGGCCCCATAAGAATCCCTGTTATCTCAAACCCCCAGAAAACAAAAAGCAAACTTAACATGCTGCTTAGACGGACCTGAAGGATAGCGGGATGCATGGATCCCATCTGGCCCAGGAGCCTTACTCGTCTTTAAACTCTTTCAGATTTTTTTCAGAACCAGTTCCTCAGAGAACACAATGTCACTTATTGAGGAAGAGATATCAGAACCCCTAAAAATCCCCATAACAGATGACTCCTTCAAGTTGGTAAAAACAGTTACAAAATAATCATTTAACAAATTAGCCATATCCTGATGATCACTAACTAGTACCATTCACATCATGAAGTGTCCCAACCCCCTCCTTAACATGCTGTTTATAGACCTGACAGTAGGCATGGCATGGAAAGATTGTGGGTTAATCTTAACCTCACTGGCTAACTTTTTTCAAACCTAGCTTTATAGTGTCCTTAACCGAATTTTTAACTAAGATCTCTTGACTCTTGTAGGCAATTAAGTCATCAGACTCCTTGCTGTCATACGTTATATCGTCGCCAACACTTACGTTTTTTCCTTGTTGCCCTGAGTACCTCCCTAGCTAGAAACCCAAATAGGCCTACTTTTCACCCGAGCCTTCTTGAGTGGTATACATTACTTTGCAACATCAGAAACAGTACTGCTGAAAAATTTTCCAAGCTTCAGCAGGACCTAAATGAGACAAATGTGCAACCCAATCTCAGTGCTAAGCTCCATTTTTGCATGACTAAAATTAGCTCTACTGTCGAAGTCAAGAACAGTTTTGTCACTACTTGGAGGTCTACTGAAACAACAAATGTCAAAACTAACAAGGTCATGGTCACTACACATGCAACCTTACCACCACTCGATCCTCACATTTCTGACCAGATTTTCATCAGTAATTAACACCAAATCTAAACAATTATCCTCACGAGTGGGAAACAGAACATGCTGATGAGTGAGGAAACAATCAGACACCACCCCAAGAAACTCCCGCCTCCCATGTGGCCCGCTAGTGCATATGCCAATCAATATCAGGAGAGTTGAAATCCCCAAACACAACCGCCCTCTTAGAAGAAAGTTTCTTCAAACTTTGAAGCAAATTCTGATTATTATCAGCACCAGAGTTAGGTGAACGATAAATGATACCAACAACCAAAAGAGTACCCCCATTGATTGGACTAAGTTCAAAAAACAAGCAGTTAGCAAATCCAGCAGAAAACTTGTCAGTGACTTCAACACAATTTATACTGTCCTTAACATACAGCAAGACCCTCCACCTCTACCACTAGCAGTATCAACCCTATCCTGCCAGTAAGTTTTATACCCTGGAACCTGAACTTCAGAATTACTTATATCACTATGTAGCCAACTTTCAGTAACCCCAGGATTGTGTATGGAAACATGTGCAAGAAACTCATTAAATTTATTGGAAATGCTGCGAACAATGTCAAACATGACCCTCAAATCACCAACCTTCCCATAGGCCACCAGAAATCCCAGAACCTGAGGTTAAAAATCTACCTTATCTACCTTATGCTTGAATTGGGCTTACCACTTTGAAGCTGAGAAGGGAATCCTTTGTTAGCTTGCAGTTATTTAAAGGTCCAAAGTAATCCTCGGGTTAGAGGCCATTGTAAAAAGCTTGAAAAGTCTTTTGCTAGGCCTGATATTAGGAAGTTCAGTTTCTCACAT
This sequence comes from Holothuria scabra, assembly GCA_037179385.1. NCBI lineage: Eukaryota > Metazoa > Echinodermata > Holothuroidea > Aspidochirotida > Holothuriidae > Holothuria > Holothuria scabra. The sequence goes on from CM074186.1 coordinate 40,346,126, forward strand.
AGGGTTGTAAGTGAGTGGAATAGCCTGCCTGAGTGGGTTGTTAACTCCACATCAGTGCAGTACCGTTTTAAGGTAAATATTGACAAGTTTTTCCATGACTGTGGTAGAATCTAATCTCTCTGGGCTCGTTAGGTGTTGGTGGTTTGCTTTTGTTTGGGGGGGGGGGGTTGTTTTTGGATTACAGGGCATCTTATGGGGCCTTTACAGCCCTCCTTTGCCCTTTAACCTGTTATGTTATGTTAAACCACCAAAGCCTAACGAGCCCAATAGCCCATGGAGAGATTTTACCACAGTCATGGAAAAACTTCAGTTGTCAATGTGATGAACTGATGTGGGGTTAACCCGCTCAGGCAGGCTATGTATAAACAACCCTGTAAGATCGAGGTCTGAATTTCATAGTGTCAACTTGAAGTCTAGCAAAAGTATCAAGCTTTTTACAATGGCCTCTGCCCCGAGAGTTTCTTAGCCTAATTGACCCTTAAAATAACTACAAGCTATCAAAGGATTCCCTTCAGAAAGAAATTTGAAAACCTGGAGCTTGTCTCTCCTCTCCCCCCCCCCCCCTTAATTCTCAGCTCCAAAGTAGTTCTTAGCTCAAGCTGTTTAAGTCAATAAGGTAGATTTCTAACCTCCGGTTTGAGTCCAGGAGGTCTCTTCTGAACTTGCTCTAAAAGCAATTTGTTCTTTCCAAAGAACAAACAAACGTACATACACACAGTTTCTATACTCTCGATGGCGCTTCACTCCTCGTGACACTTCCTCCACCATACCCACTGAGGCTGTTTACTGAATAGTGGCATACACGTGCACACGGGGGAGTGGGCTAGGAATATGGCACCAGCGGCCGGTGGGCGGGGGGCATACGCGAACGATCGGGGAACACTTCCCCCGTGGAGGAAGGTCGCGGTTTTGTCAGGCCTAATAAATAAAAAAAAAAATCATAATGAACCCCACAAGGACTGAATTAAGTCTAAGTTACTGGATGTGCGATCTAGAGCATATTTTTTTGTTTTGTGATGCCGCTATTTTGATTCAAATCCGAACCGATTTTTAATCACTTCTTCTTAGCTCTGTAATTATACATCATTCCATGTATCTTGTCCTATCTCCCCCCTTGACTGGGAAGGCAAATTTTTCGAGGACACATCACATGAAAAACGTAAAGGACTGGATTAAGTTACTGGATGGATGATCGTGATTTTTTTCTTTATGTTGAACTATATTTTGTTCTTTTGTAACGCTATTTTAATGCATATCTGAATCGATTTTAATCACTTCCTACGAGCTCTGCAATCCCTCGTCCCATCTTCAATCCGTGCTCCCAAGGTCATGCCCCAGACGGGTGAAATTCCCCACACCTTGTGTTGAGAAAATCTAATTTCGTCGGGGAGCCTTCTTCTGCAGACCCACGATAAAAGCGATAAAAGATGTGGGCCTGATAAACTTCAGTCACTCGGACCACCTTCTTGATTTTGCTTACTAGAAGGACATATTCTTCAAGGAAACTCACATTTCCGAATTCTCCTTACATGTTCACTCGCATGCAGTACCCACTGGTGTGCCATCTGGCCTGCCCGGACAGCCGAATTCTCGCAACGGTAATGAACGTCGGCCATGCCGTTTTCAACTACACATGATAAACAGTAGTGTTAAAATGTCTCCCCATAAGTATGACTGAAAAATTTATTTGAAAGCACTTTGTAACGAGACATATTTTCAAGTACGTTGGGAGTAAAACCATTTATAGTCAGGAGTTCGGGCAGTCTCGTAAAACTGAAACGCTCCCGTACGCCTATGACAATAAATAAGATATAAAACTTTAAACATATGCAAAGCCAGACTTTTTCCTCAAATTCTACCAAGTCACGTCCCACCGGGGCATAAAATTGCTTTTGTCGGGGCCTTTAACTTCTGGCCCCCGTGACGGGCAAATCCTGGCCCCACCCCTGGAGTGTGTATTGGGCCATGCTCCCAAACCACCACCTCACGGATGCCAACTTTTTTCTCTTATTTCACGGATTCTAAAAATACGTACTTTGTATTACAAATTTTACTTCGAATGGTAGCATACATGGCACCAGATCGCATGTAAGGACACCCACTTTTCAAACTTCAAAGCGGGGGAAGGATTTTCTCCCCTGGCCAAGGCCCACTCAGTGATGCCAATTTGTTTAAACTACGCAAATGTTGTCAAATTCCAAATTTTACTTCACTGAAAAGATAGCATCTGTGACATCAGCTGCAAATTGCATGTAAGGACCGTAACCTATTTTTTGTGAAATTTTGCAAAAAGAGGGTCCGATATGCCTTATACTCTTTACCCGGCAGGCAGACGTACACAAGATATAGGGGCAGGGAAGCGGAGGGTGTTCAGGAATCGGTGGTGAGCAATAGTTTGCCATTTTCCTTACATAAAATTCCCAATACAATTCCAGGGCAGGAATCCTGTAGGCAATGGCGTCGCCAAAGGGGAACGTGAGCCTGCAAAATCCCCCCTCCCCCACCTATGTGCCCCCAACTGAGATCTGATATTTTTTAAAAACGATGCCTTCTGTAGTCAGAGTGTGACTACGAATTTTTTGAGATTTGACTCTTTTTTCGACAAGAAAAGGCAACAATATACATGTTCTACAAATGGTCCGCGAAGGTCGGCTGTTTCGTCGGGGAGGCCTAAAAAAGGGCCTAATAATAGAAATAGAAAATAATAAAACTCCTTCGAGGATTGAAATTACTGGATGGGTGATCGAATGTAGCCGGGGCTTCTTTGAGGCCAAATTTGTATATCTTCCAAAATCGACTCTCGGTTTAAGTAAAAAGCGTTCTGGAATGAATATTCATAACTTGTCGGCTGCCAAAAAAAATTTTTTCTATTGCAACTATTAATTTGTTCTCTTAGGTAGGCTTAAGCACCTGGATGCCTATTGTTCTCGTTGCGTGGTTATCTGATTTCTAATAGAGACAGCGTGTTTGGTTTAACAGTAAGAGCATCCGCCTCTCACGCGGAAGGCCCAGGTTCTCTTCCCAGGTCGAGTCATACCAAAGACTCTAAAAATGGAACCTACTGCCGTTGTGCGTGATGCTCCGCATAAGCAATTGAGTAGGGAAAACAAACCAGTGAGCCACAACTGGAAAAAGGCCGTGGCCGGCTCGACTTGAACCAATAGGTTGGAAACTGGGCCGTAAAACTCCATCTAACTATCTAACAGAGACAGTGGTTCTTCTAAACTTGACCAAGTCTTCCCCTGTGTTTTCATTGCCGTATCAATGTATACGTCAGAATCTTACCATCAAGAAGGAACATTAGGACAACTTTTGTAATATGTTGCTAAATAGGATGCGACTTTTTGTCAATTTAATATATAAGTTGACACGCTGAAGTGTCTCTTATGTTAAAATTATGGTCAATTAAAGCAATTTTGAGAAAATTATGGAACTGAAACCTGACCAGCTTATATCAGTCTTTGAATGTGGGCAAAATAGGCATGGATAAGAGTAGGAAACCTCATGTGAGCTCTACTAGCAAAACTTCTCTAGGGACATGGTCATGGTAAATCAAATTGGTATGAATGGATAACCTGTCAGCATTTTTGCGGCGGGTGGTTGAGACGTTGTGAAACTTCGACAACTGTTTTAGAAATCATTTAACTTAGGCCTATTCAAATTAGAATGTAACTAATTGCAAGCTGGCTACATTAAGTATTCGAAAAAGTCTTTCGAAAGAAGTGGAAGCAATTTAAACGTTCAGATAGACCACAAAGCAGTCATTAGTCCCTCATAAATCGAAGTACTTGGACTTGGTCCTTACAAAGGATTTTTGAAATATATGTCAGTGATAAAGGCAAAGGAAGTAATGATATAGCAAGAATTATTGCAACATTTATTAATTTTTCTATTGGACTTACACACTAAATCACTCACCTTCCCCGGGCTCTAGTTTTTTGTAGAAGTTCTCAAACCTGGACATGCCACCCCTCTGGTTAAACCTCACGTTGTGGGTCCCGCTTTTAATTTCATAACCATTGAAATTTTGAACTCAGTAGGGAACATGGAATGATAGGTACGGGTTTCCCATCCTGGCTGATGCCCTAAGGGGACAACCACACAGCGGACTTATGTATAATCGACAAATGGCACTGAAACTTGTCAAATTGCCCCGAATGTTGCAGAGTCTGCATTTCAGCTCATTTTCTACAAAGTACATTGACAAATGATCGTTCCTGCTGAAGAGTTACACAGCCAGAAACAACGTGCAAAATTATTTTTAAGGCACTTCATTTGTCTAACTATATTTTTCAAAGTAGCAATGTTTTAATTAGCAGTCTGCTACCTAGGATTTAGGTAAGGGTAGATGGGGTTTCGGGCAAAAAACGATAAAATATATATGACGTACACCCACTATTAAATGCAGCGCCTCGGCAAATCCTGCAACATTTTAATTTTGCTAAAAAAAATTAAAAAAATGCCGGCTAAAACGCCACTCTCGACAAAATTTCGACAGCCCAGCACTTTCACTCAGGCTTGCACGTCGTTCAGTTAGTTTTACACTTAAAGGGCTGTAGGGTACAGGTTGACAACTGATTTCCGTAAACTCCGTAATAAGTCGATTTGACCAAATTTAAGACGAATGGGTCAAACTTTTAGATATTTTGTTTACGTGCTGTCTACCAAAGTATAAGAATCCAACTGTACCCATTGGTTAAAAATTATGGAAATATTTTTCTCTCCCAACCAATCAACATCTCCCTTACCCAAAGAAAGTAATTAACCGTGAGTGAGTGGTTTGTTGTAATATTTAGGTTTCCAATTATTTGTTTCCTGATATTAAAGTGTACCTCAAGTCAAAAAATCAAAAATATATGTTTAAGAGCATGAAAAATGAATTCTAACAGTCCAACTCCCATCTTCATATGACATTCCTGAGCTGAGATATAAAATGTTGAAGTTTATTCACTTTAAACAAATTGGTCCATTGCGCAATAATTTGTGACTTTCTTGTTGTACAACTCACGTAAAATGCTTTGTTTCCCTTTAAAATTAAAAATGTTGCTACGGCCTTGAACACTTCCTGTTTGCTTGCATAGCATATTGCACAAGGAGGGGTCAATTAATTACATCACCTCATAAGAGTAAGAGTGCTATCACACCTTGGTACAAGGTGCAGTAACGTTCGGAAAAACAAAGAAATACAAAGATTGTAATTTGAGTAGTACAAGAATGACATCACAAATTATTGTGCAATATACAATTTAAATTTGAGTGAATTACCTTCAACATTTTTGAGCTCAGCTCAGGAATGTCCTATGAAGATGGGAGTTGGACTGTTAGAATTTATTTTTTCAAGGTCTTTAATATATATTTTTGAATTTTTTGACTTGAGGTACACTTAAACTATTTTTAAGTAGTGTAAAAACGTCAAAAATATTCATGATGAAACAATAAACAGTTATTTCTACAAAACGTGTTTTTGCCGTGTCCAGTGGTTTTAATATGGAACTGTCGATTTTTTCAGCTGCATTTGCTTTTATTTCTTGCTTCTTCTTTATTTTATTGTCTACTTGGCATTTTAACCTCCACTTCGCTTCTTGTTCTCTACACGAGGCTTTCTTTTTTAATTATGAATTTTAAACTTTTAAATTATGTAAAAAAAAACACGCTATTGCACATGGTCTACGTGATAAGGTCGGACAACTTTACCCTCCCCCTTTCCACAGTCCATTGCTTTCACTTGTACGTCGTTCAGTTAGGTTTATACTAAGGATACGATTTTAACTGATTTCCAACACAGCAGTTAGTCGATCTGAAGACGGGCAACATTTGTAAAAGATTCTCAAAACAGTTCACTTGCAATAAACCTAGAAGGGCCAAAACATGCTTGTTTTCGGTTTGTTGCACATCGTAGACAGATTATAAACAATTTGAAAAAGGATTGACAGGACATTTCTTTTTCAATATTTTCCAAAACATTCTCAAAACATGATGTATACCCTGTCTACACTGTGCAACAAACCGAAAACAAGCATGTTTATGGATTTGTTGCTAGTAGATACTTTGGAAATGTTTTGGGAATGTTTTGTGATTGTTGCTCGTGTTTACAGGCCTTAAGACGAATAGATGATAACTTTACATACTTTCTGTTATTAACTTGGTGCCTACCAAAATTTTTGTATGTAGTAAAGCATTTTTCTATTTGAAAACCTTTCCAACATGAATTTATTCCCTACATGAAGGTGCCCAAAATCCTACATAAATCCCTAATAACAATTTCCCGTAGGAAATAATGTATGGAATATTTGTAAGGGTTATCAACCAATTGAACCAATTGGTTGGGAAATGGGCCGTAAAACTCTAACTAACAAATGTACGCTCCGTGTCAAGCATGGTGGCGCTCCCTCCATAGGTAGTACTTCTTGCCAGTGGCGTAACCAGCGGGGGGTGGGGGAGGAGGCGGGGGGCTGAAGCCCCCCCCCCCCCCAGTGAAATGCCTTGCCCCCCGCTTGTCCCCCCCCCCAAATGAAATTCGTAGGTCCAAAAAAAAAATAATGAAAATGGGTAGGCGGTGGCATTACCTGATCGTGGGGTAGGGTGGGAATGGAAGTTTTATAAATGAGTGAAGATATTGTACAGCAGTTACTGATATCTTCTTGCTTTCATTCCTACTAATATATTTTTTTCTTAAAACAGAAAGAAATAGCCCTAGCTTAATTTATATTGAAGAAAAGTTAAGACCAAAAATAAGAGGGTAAAAGCAAACAATCAAATGATTTTTAAAGCAAGCAAATTGTTAAGGTCCCCATACAATAGCATTTGGATAGAAAGAGTGGCAAATCGTGATTCTGATTAGGCATAAATCAAACTTTATACAAATAAAACACATGAGTCATTTAATTGAGAAATTTTGCATGTCAGTGCTTTTTTTGAAATGTGTATGATTTATTAAATATAGTTCGTGTGCAGTTTCAGATTTTCACAGTTTAAATTAAGGCATGGTATGACTATTTCCACAGGTACAACGCAGTAAAATGGTCAACTTGTGCAATAAACGGAGGAACAAGCGGTGCATTGACACAGTGGAGAACCTTTTCTGCCGACCCTTTTAAGACTCTAGCAGGTCCCACGTTGGCATAAAGCAAACATTCATAGTGGAAGTATAAATTTCCAAACCTGTGTTTTAAAAAAGTAGGGATACTTAGCTGAAATTCACAGGGCCAAAGACACTGGAAAGTGCCATTTCCGACAACCTGAGAGGCATTTTTAGCCAAAATTTTCTCTGTACGCGCCAACCGATGGTGGCGCTCCGCTTAGGTAGTGTTTTTTGTGCTAGCCCCCCCCCCCCCCATATCAACTTTTGCCCCCTCATCCCCCAAAATGAAAAAGTTTGGTTACGCCACTGCTTCTTGCAAAATTACATTTTCGGATCAAAGTATTTTTTGATAACTTTCTTGTCACTCTGCAGTTTGAGAACTTAATTTGACACAAGTTTTTATTATGCAAACGAAAAAGGACAGCATGTTTAGATTCTATGGCAAAGTCTGGGAAATGCTATTTACGGCCATCTGAGGGGTCCGATACTTTAGATGATTTTCATGGCAGAATTACGTTTGTCTGCTACAAAAATCCAAAACTGAGGCGCTCCCGTACGCCATCACATACCTATTCCAATCATAGGCAAGCTGACTATCACAGTGAATGGCGTGAAGAAGTTACTTACGTATGTCTGAACTAAAAAAGTTATGGGTCCTGATAACATTCTTGTAAAATAAGTTGTAACGTAAGTTTAGCCCCAGTGCCACAAAACTGTTTCAAAAATCTGTTGATACTGGTAAATCTTCCCCGTAATTGGCGTGATGCAAATGTCACTCCCGTTTACAAAAAGGGTGACAGATATATACATACAAATTATCGTCCTGTGTCACTTATCTTTATTGTTTGTAAGCTCCTCGAGTACATAAACTACCATCATATAGTGTGCCATTTGGAGAGGTATCAAGTTCGAACCAACCATCAGCACGGTTCCCGTCAGGGTAGGTCCTTTAACACACAGCTTGCTGGCCTCGTGGACGATCTTACTAAAACACTCAACAGAAAAAGCCAGGCCGACGTGGTTTTTCTTGACCTTAGTAAGGCATTCGATACGGCCCACATCAAATACTTTTGAGTAAATTTAAGGACACTGGCAGCAGGGGTGGCGCCAGGATTTGCCCGACAGGGGGGCCAGCATTTCAAGGCCCCGACGAAGGTGGTGAGTTAGTCCCGGTGGGACGTGACTCGGCAGAATTCGAGGCGCGCGGAGCGCGCCGAAATTTTGGACTCTTTTTTAACAAATACATAAAAATCTGGAGTTTATTTTGAAGTAAAAATTCAACATTTTTGAAACAATTTTGACTTTTTTAAGGACCATTTAAAAGTTGGGGTGTGTATTGAAGAATCTATCCTTCTCATGGGCAAAATCAAAAGCGTTTGTACGCGACAGCTGAAATTCTGTTGAGGTTATGCATGTAACCGTTCTAAGTTTACGTACTAAGGTCTCAAGACGAGACCAGACCTTTGCCCGAAAGGTTTTTTCCCTTTTTTGAACGAAGAATTGAAGATTCAGAGCTTACTAGATTGCAGAAATTTTGGGATTGAATATAAGAAAATTTGTTTTTTGCATGGTTAAAATGAAAAAAGTGGGTTCTTTATAAAGTGATATGCCTTTCAAGAGCAAAATTGGGTATAATGTCGGGGTGATTTAAAAAGTTGGTTTTGGTTATTTGCTGTACTGAGTATCCATCGATATTGGAAAATTTTGCCACCTTGAACAATCTGAAGCTTATATTGGGGGAAAATTGTAATTTTATGACAAACCATCTAATAAGAAAAATCAAATAGGGGTGACGAGTAGTTTTGTTGGGGTTACTGAATATCATCAGGCAGATTAAGACCCTCGGACCATATTCGAAAGTTTTCCCGCGGAAAAGTATGGCTTCCCAAATATTTGAAGTTTTATATTTTATATATTGAAACTGATAAGCGTACGGGATAGTTTCGCTTTAGGAGGAGCAGAATTTTTTCCAAAAAAAATGTAATCCTGCCCGAAAGAGCACACAGATATTTTGAAAAATTGAGAACCACCAGACAGCAGGAAAAGGCATTTCCCGGGCTGGTATACGGTAATTAGAAACAAACTAGTCAGTAATTTGAGCTTTCTTTCGCAATAAAATTTCCACTTTATAATACCGTCCCCGAAAGAAGAATAGTATGCCAGCATGCATTGTTCCTTTTAGTTATCTGTTCGGCCAAAATATCTATGCGGAGCGTAACCACCAGATGGCGCGGAACATGCAGAAAATTGTTTAAAAAAATCTAATCCCTCGAACAGCCAGAAATGGCATTTCCCCCAGACTTGTAACTAGAAATGAAGCCATCGTTATTTTGAGCTTTCCTTTGAAATGAAAGTTTAAATTCAACAGGAAAAGGGTCCAACTTGTTACAAGTGGATCAGAAAATTCCCAGATAAAAGGTACTGCTAAAATTAGATGTAATGGTCTTGTCCCTTTTGGGGGGCCGAGGGGGGGGGGGGCTGTGCAACGGAATGGAAATCATACTGTGTTTGACTCTACTAGGAATCTTCGTTGTATTCAGTTACAAGATCCAAGATGAAATTTTCTACGTGACTGCCCTAACCCCAAACTATAAATGATTTTACTTCCGACGTATTTGAAAATATGTCACCTTACAAGGTAGTTTTAAATGAATTTTCAGTCAGACTAATGAGGAGACATTCTCACGCTACTTTTTATCATTATATGAAGCTCAAAACGGCCTGGCCGATTTTCATTACCGTTGCTAGAATTCGGCTGCTGGGGCAGGCCAGAAGGCAGGTAATCGGGCACTGCATGAACAACTTCTCGCCCGTTTTTGTAGGGAAAATTCGGAATTGTCAGTTTCCTAGAAGAATATGGTGTTCATGTAAATAAAATCAAGAAGATCATCTGGGTGACTGAAGTTATCAGGACCCGGTCTTTTATCGGCCTGTAGCTAAAGGCTCCCCGACGAAATTTTATTTTCTCAACAACAATGGGAGGGCAGTCTTCCCCGCCGAGGGCATGACTTTGCGCGCACGGACTGAAGATGGGATGAGGGATAGTAGAGCTACTAAGAAGTAATTCAAACCGATTCAGATATGCATTAATAGCGTTACAAAAGAAAAAAAAGGTAATAAAGAAAAAATAGTTCATGATCATCTATCCAGTACCGTCAGTCCTTTACGTTCTTCACAGTTTTTAGGCCTCCCTGAAAAATGTCGTCCTTCCCAGCCTTGGGATGAAATAGGAAAAGGTACATGGGTGAGACAGGACAACGTGTATGGCATGAGGTATAACAGAGCGAAGACGAAGTGATTGAAAATCGACTCCAATATGCATTAAAATAAAATTACTCTTTGCGGACGATTGCATAATTTACAGAGAGAATAATTCATATCAGGACAGTGACATTCCACAGGAATTATATTGTCTCATTAAGTAATTGGGGACCCATGTGACAATTGTCTTTTAATGTTTCAACTAGAGCTATTCCATACACGTTTCTCATAGAAAGAATCCCATTTTTAAAGACTTGCACACGAACGAGAGAATTCTACTGGCTGTTAATCATCAGGCTTAATTAGAACTACTTACAAGCCAGCCTGAGACATGCCATTCCCGGCTTTCTGACGGGTGGCATTTTTTAAAAATTTTCTGTACGCTGCACTAAAAATGAAGATGGTCTTTCTAACAAGACTTCATATTACAGACAGGGAACCATTGGCCCACCGTACCCAAATGCTCTCATAAACAACTATCATCAGATACCTTTCAAACCTGGCAGTTGAGAAGTCTGTGTAGATGGAATCTTTAGTTATTGAAGTGTCAATATGTTATAAACAGGCAATGTTGCAGAGCAGTCAAATAGCTACAGGCGGCAGGGGGCGATTGTCCCTTGGCTCGAAAAAGTGAAAAATTCGGAAATTTGCCATTTGAGACCCCAGTCAAATACAGTGCAGTTTTCCTAATTTTTCCTTCATATATTCCGAATTCTTCCTAATAGAAGCTCCATATTTGTAATTATTAGTTTTGAAAAAGGCAAAATTGCCCGCGCGCTTCGCCCGCCCTTAACTGCAACCCTTAATGAAGTGGTCGGTCATTAAGTAGTGAATGGTAAACTTTTCCGAGCCGTTGCAGTGCCGTTTCTCTACCAAATTTTCTTCAGTATATAGGGTTAAAGTTTATAATAAGTTGTCTAAAAAGGCAAGGGCGGATATAAGGAAATTTGTTTTGGGGGCAAACTCAACTTGAGACCAAGAAGTCTGAAATAGTATCGGGGGGGGGTGTTGTGCAAAAATATTTTTGGAAGGATAGGCATGAGAAGTGGTGACTGACTGCCCAAAAGACTATCTAAGCGAAGCGCCACCATCAGTTGGCGTACAGAAAATTTTCAAAAATCGTGATCTCCCAGATAACCGGAAATTGCATTTGCCAGGCTTGTAAGTAGAATTTAAGCAGTCGTTATTTTGAGCTTTCCTTTGCAACGATATCTTCATTTTAATAAAAAGAAAATCAAATTGCAAAATGATCAGAAAATTACCAGATAAAAAGTACTGGCTCCTTTACAGGACGATGTGACATTTTATCATTTTCTTTGTCGCAAAGTATAATCTCCATTAAAAAGAATAGACCAGAACCAAATTTTTGTTTAATATGTTAAAGACGAACATATTCTAAGCACTCTAGTGGAGTTTTCATTCATTTCTCATGTTCGGTTCTCAAGATATTAGCAGCTGAAGTTGACACATTTTCTACAAAAGGTAAACTTGAACCAAGCAGGTGCTATGTCATGTATTCATATAGATGGTCAATGTTTTGTTTTGTTTTTTATTTTTTTTTTTTTGATCCTGCTGTATCTTGAATTGATTAGGGATGTTATCTTGCCCTTAAGGCAAATTAATTTTTTATGGTTACAACATATTACAGTTGAATTGTGTAAATATGGTGTTAAATTTTAGAGAAAAACAACTAAGCATTTCCATCAATGTGGATACATGACATCACGTCTACTTGTTGCAAGTTCACTCTTTGTAGAAAATATGTCAACCTCAATTCTAATATCTCGAGAGCCAAACATGGGAAATGAGTAAAAATTTCCCCAGTAAGTTATGCCTAGAATATGTTGCTCTTCAAAATATCAAACATAAATTTGTTCTGGACTTTTTGTTTCAAGAAGCTGCACACCGTTGGAAATAAATTGAAATCATAACTTTTCGAATCATATTCAGTGGCGTCGCCGAGGGGGGGGGGGCAGTTGGAACGTGCCCCCCTCCTGAAAAATCGTGTGCCCCCCCCCCCAACTGAGATTTGAGATTTTCAAAAAAAAATATGTCTTCTGTAGCCAGAGTGTCATTATGATTTTTCTAGGATTCGATTCCTCTGTTGAAAAGAAAAGGCAGTAAATTTTTATGTTTTCCCAATGAAAATATCGCAAAAAACCTTGAAAATGCCGTTTCCGGCTGTCTGAGGGGTTTCGTTTTTTCAAAATTTTCTTCACACTTCCGACTACGTCAATTGGAGGTGGCGCACAGCTCAGGTAACCCTTCAAGCAGGATTAAGCCTACACTTTTCCTTCAGAGGATCACATCTAATTGCCCATCAACTGCCTTTCTTCTCTTTATAGTCACGGTGCAGCTCACCTTCCTCAAAATGTCGGCCTGATACGCTCTTGAGAGTAGTTTCACTAACGTTTGCGTTGTTACCAAAAATGAAATCTTACTCGAAGTTGCCCTGTAAGTAATTTTTAGGCCAGTGTAAAAACAACATTTTTAAAAAAACAACTTTAAAACCTTACAAACACGCTAAAGACCTAGGAGCTTCCAGGGGCTTCGCCCCCTGGACCCCCACTAAAACTCACATTGAAGTGCCCATCAACTTTCTTTCTAGAGATCATCTACCCCTTTTTTTAAAGTGTCAGCCGGATCTGCTCTTGGTAGTTGAATCAGTGGTTTTTTTACCGAAAGTCTTACTTGAAAGTTACCCTGGAGGTAACTTTTAGACCAGTGTTAAGTCAATAAAATTAAACTTAAATAACGTCTTTAATACCTCAAAAACACGTTAAAACCCAGGAGCTTCCGGGGCTTGGCCCCCTGGACCTCCTCGAAAACTCACATTGAAGTGCCCATCAACTTTTTTCTCTATAGATCATCTACCCCATTTTCAAAATGAGAGCAGGGTAAGCTCTTGGTAGTTGAATCAGTGGTTTTTTACCGAGAGGCTTACTTGAAGTTACCCTGGAGGTAATTTTTATACCAGTGTTAAGTCAATAAAATTACCCTTAAATAACGTCTTTAATACCTCACATTCACGCTAAAACCCAGGAGCTTCCGGGGGCTTCGCCCCCTGGACCTCACCGGGGCTTTGCCCCTGAACCCCACCAGGGGCCCTAAGGCGGGCCCCTGGACCCCACCCCTTGAGCCTCGCGCTTCGTTCTCGGTGGCGCCTCCGGCGCCATGGGTGGAGTCTAGCAATGCCCCCCCATAAAATCATTGTGCCCCCTCAGTGCCTCCCCCCAGAATGAAATGTCTGGTGACGCCACTGATCATATTAACTCATATGACCAGTGGTCGAATGAGCCTGTAAACCTGAACCGGCCACACAAAAGCATTGGTTACGCAAAAAGCACCAATAGCAGTACTGATTCTGTACTACAATTGGTGGTGGTAGCGCTATCAACGCTTCTGTGGGGCCGGTACTGGACTAAAATTTTGATACAATTACAAACTATATCCTTGACAATTACGCATTAGTTTTTACTTTATAAATAATATATGATATTTGTATGAGATAGAAAAGCTGGGATAGCTTGCCCAGGTTAAGAAAAAGGTTACTTTTTATTCATGTCATATCGAATAACGTTATTTTTGGAAAATTGAAGACCATGCTTTGGAAATGTTTGGGGGGGGGGGGCAAGTGCCCTCCGTGCTCCTATGGCGAGCCGCTAATGTAAAAAGGCAAAGTTTCGGGAGCTTTTTGAATATCTCCGAGAAACCGCAATCCGCACCCCTTAGATAAAATTATGTAACAACAACGATCTTCAGTCGACATGCTATCTCAGATGTATGCGAATAGGAAAAGCGGATTCTTCGATAGTCCCCAAAATATTCAAATTTTCTTACAGGAAACCCTAAGTCTAAACTATTTTTTGCAATACAAGCTCAATATTTACAAATGGGTAAAAGGACCCAAATTTTCGCGGCGCGGTTGCGTTCCTAACACAGAAAGTAGTGTTCACACTTAAGAAAAAAATCAGTTTTTGTATTTTAAAAAATTGTCCTTGCTCGTGCAAAAAGGGAAAAAAATTACCATCAAAAATGTGTCTTTTGGTCAATGGTGTAGAGTGAGGTGTGTCGTCCAAAATCTTTCCACCACCTCCCCCCTCCCCCAGACTTTTATTTTGCTTCCTGTACGGCACTGAATGATATGTTAACACATTTCATAGGAGTCACTTGAAGTATGTCGTACCAAACGTCGTCTTCTTGTCATCTATAAAGACTGAAAGAGGCTCATAACATCACCTCCTTCAATATTCATCTTAAGGGTAACAGTAAAAAGACTGCAGAAGTAATCAAGGCACACATAAAATTGTTCCACGATCATTTGCAGTTAGTAAGTGATGCTACCAGTACTGGATATATCCAAGAACTGCTCGGGAATGGAATCTCTTTTCACCAAACATAACAATTAGGTCTTGAAGGGCAGTTGTTTTACGACGCTAAGCTACCACAAATGTGGGAGAAGCCATTGGTTTATGAATTACAAATTCACGTCGGGTGGCAACCAATTCAAAAATTTGGATCAAATTTGGTATTTTTGAAAGGCAAGTTCAGACGGGAAAACCGTAGATTTCTCTTGGATGAAAAACCCACTTTACATTACGTGCAGCACCTTATATTTACTCTTTTAAATCCAGCTTATCCAATTTTTAACTTCGGCAAACTTACTTTCTAAATCTTACTTCAAAATTTTGTCAACTGCCCTTCCACGCTGACCTGTGCGAGATAACTGACTATTGGGCGTGTTTGCACAGTCTATCAGTACGAAACAGAAGCCAACAAACGCATTTGCTGATCATTAATACTCTTTTATATTGACTCCTAAAAGTGCGCAAATTTATAAACAAATTTTACTTCGAAAGGTAGCGTACATGGAATTGGATTGCATGTTAAAATACAAAAATATTATTTGCATGTAAAAACACAAAAATATTATTTTTTATCCTCATTAACTACTACAATTGAACGAAGTTTAAGTTCGAAGTTTAAAAATCAGAAGGCTATCGGGAGAATGAATGAAGACCGTTGGGTTATACATTTTCCTAGGCAAACGGTTCAATTGAGCCTTTTCGACGAAATTAAAAAATACCCCAAATATGTTGTATTTAGACAAATGATTGATCAAGAGCTTACACTAAGGAAATGTGCATTTTTTGAGAGACATTTTGATTTTTTTCTTTTTAAGAACCTTCCTTTGAAGATGGAGCAAGATTGACTACATTGTCTGTGTTCCATATTATACGGCTTTTTGGCGGCTTGAGATTCTTGAATGAGATTGTCAGTGATGACTTTCCTTTCAAAAGAATTTGATAACTTGGAGTTAGTAACGAAGGCATTTTCGATATTTTGGACTTTTATACAAAATTCTCTGTTTCCCTTTTCCTTGTAGCAATATCAAGAAGATCTTCGGTTCGACTTGAATCTAATCGTAGTAACATCTTACAGATTCAAGTTCCCGATCAAATAGGGTAATTGAACCGACGGGGGAATCCCCTTTCACGAGGTCTATGTCCACTAGCGTAGCCAGCGGGGGGGTGGGGAGGGCAGGGGGCAGAGTGCCCCCCCTCCCCACAGAAATTTTGGGGACGCGATGGGCGATGTTGAAAAAATGCAGGGGAGCCAAAAAATAAAAAAAATAAAAAAAATAAACGGCAAGAGGAGGGAGGGAATCGGGGGCATTTTTTACAGTTTTTCGGGGGGGGGGGGCTCTTCGTCGTTACGATAAAGTATGCAGTCCCCGACGGCGAGTAGTCTCCCCGATGGTTTACCTGTTTTTTCTCTCAAGGGACAATTTCCCTAATAAGAACCCCAAATTTTCGGCGCGCTACGCGCGCTGTAGATTCACTCCAGTTTTTTCGATACTTCCATTCCACATGTCTAGAAAGTGTAAGTCCTCTCAACCTTACCAAGTAACTGGTAGGCAGAGTACACAGGTTATGCAGAGGTCGTAAATTTTATCCCATATCACAAAGCCTAGTTGCTGTTCTCTTGTGTGTGTCATGCGATAGGTCAGATGGTGAGCCACTCACGGAGCATAGTTTGGCTATTTTATCGGGTATTCCAGGTGGTTTCGACACAATGTATGTTATCCCCGATACGGTCTACAACCTCTACAGTTTCTATTTTTTTTTCTTTTTGTTCTTAATGATTACATAGGCTATGTTATTTTTGTGAGCCCACCAAAAAATTTCGCGCGCTTTGCGTGCTTTGCAATTTCACGATTCAGATTCAAAAGAACACTAACTCGGCTTTTGAAATATTAAGTAACATTGTGCAAAATGTGCCCAAGGCTGCAATGACATGGGATAGTTAGGCTCCTTCATACTACCCCCTCGACATAGGGGTTGTCGGAACTTGTGGTCGCTGGCATGGCCCGCCCCCTGTCGGGGATAACCTGTCGCCTTCTCATGGTCGGTTTAGTTACTTTGGCTTTCACAAGAGTTATTTCTGCGATAAAACCAAAATGTTCGGCACGCTTTGCACACTCTTCCTCAGTTCCGTTACCTAGAGCTAATAAAGTACAAACCCTTCCCATCTTTTCATGTAAATTAATAAGTAGAATAAATGGATTAATGTTCATGTAGAGAATTTCATCTCATTTCGCTAAACTTAGTTAATTATCTCTTGTGTCAGTCGTGCGGTACGGACTCGAAGAAGAAATTACAATATAATTTGTGTCCGATAGGGCCCAAATGAAGGGACAATTTAATGACCTATATAAGATTTAAATAAGTACAGATTCTTTTTAGTGTAGGCTAACCCCAACAATTTTTGCCCCCTTTTCCACGGTTAAATCAGTGCGGAAATATCTTCCTCTAGCATATACAAATTTGATGTCGTATATGGCTCGCAATGGCAGGTATAATGCACAGGTTTTCTTCAAACCTCCCTCACCAACTCATCGACGGCATCCTGGCTGTCGGGGCTTGGGTCGCTACCCACCCTGCCCCTCCCCCGTTCGGAGAGTGGCCCTTCGTCGGGCAAATCCTGGCGCCAAACCTGGAAGCAAGACACATTTTTCCAGTTATGACTTGTATATGTGTAATGAAGCAATGAACTAGAAATGGAAGCTGCATTTTTTGGAGAGCGGCAACTATTTTGGAGGGGCTGTCAATTTCACTAGGAGGACGTGTCGGCCCTCTAAAACCCCCTGTGGAGAACACTGGAATCTAGTATGAAAAGAACAAAATATAGCACCATATTGCATCTAAGCTCTTCGAGACAGCAAAACATTCCAAAAGGGGAAGGTGACACCCAGGGAGACAGGCCCGTGGTCAGGGGGTTCTCACTTAGTCCCGCCCATACCTAATTTTTCTTATTTTTAATTTTTTTTTATTTAAATGGAGTTTTGGCGTTTTTCAAGGCAAAATGTCAATTCCGCTGGTTTAGCCAAATAAATGTAAGCCTTATGAGTAGCTGTTTTGTTCCAGTGCGACACAATTCCCCAGGGCCCCATTGACTCTTACCGAGTAACCCTCTTACAGTCACACACAAACCCTGCTAACTCTAGAGGGAATAAGGAAAACATTGATACAAGATTGAAAATGTCCAAAAATTCCAACTTAGGTGTTCACCAGATCGCTCAATTTTGATGTAAAATTGCAAAATCTCCTTGGGGCAGGAGGGGGAGAACCACATCCTCTCCCCGTTCGGTCGCTCGGCTCCTCACTTGGGCGCTTCGCTCCCTCAAGAAAATGCCACACCCCAGTGGCGGCGATGAAAAATGAAAAAGTTTGGGCTAAAGGTATGTTCAGCCCCTCAATATTTGTCAAGTGCTCCAATTAAGAAGCGGGGAGAATTTCGAAGTTGGGTTGAACATATTCTTGCTTAAAACACTCGGGAAGTGCCGTTTCCGGACATCTGAGGGGTTTGTGAAACCAAAAATTTCCTGGTACGCTCCGCGCCAATCGATGTTAGAGCTCCGCTTAGAAACATGTATTAACATTTTTCATAGATTGATTTTTTTTTTTTTTTTGCATTAATTGAGAAATATCAGAAATGAGATCCATATTTCTAGGCTGGTAACATGCAGCATAAAACACTCGGGAAGTGACGTTTCCTGCCATCTGAGGGGTTTCTAAAACCAAAAATTTTCTTGACGCTCCGCGCCAACTGATGGTGGCGCTCCGCTTAGATAGTCCCGTCGGTCAAGATTGGGGACGATGAGTCGACTTTGCCACCCCCCCCCACAAGAAAATCCTGGCTACGCCCCTGTCTATGTCCCCTTGCTGGCTCCACTCCTGAAACCTTTGAAGTTAACTTTGTGTTAAAACATTGTAAGTAATATTAGGAGCTAATATTAAATTTTCATCAGTGACTTCATGATGGTTCAATGTCCGTCTCTTTACGCCTACACCACGCCATTTTAATATTGAGAGTAATTTGGGGGTTCGATGCCATTGTGTCTTGCAATGCTTGAAATGAAGTACTTTGTGGGCTCTATTTGATTTGTCAATGAGTGGAATAGTCGGTAGGTGTTACTCCTCTTTAGTTCAATCCATGCCTAGAAAACTTGAATTAAGCTCACTCGATGTTGGTTTTTTTTATCTTTTAATCAAACATTTTGATGGCCCACTGGTGAAATGTTGTTCCTTCATCCCCCAATAAGAAAAGTCTGGTGAAGCTAATGTAATCTCTACTTCAAGATTGGGTAAAGTAAGCTACGGATACATGCTGATATTGCCGAGTATAACATTTACTCTCACAATGGAACATTTGCCTTTACGGCCTTTAGCTTTGATATTTTTAATTTAAAATGTGAACTCAGCAATATCGTCCGAAAATGAAAAAAAAAATGACTGTAAATTCTGAGAACCAAAAATATTGGAATTACAAGCATATGTAAGAAATTTTTTGTTATCTTGAACATCTCTTTACTTTTTGCGTAAATTTACAGGCCATTTTAACAGTGTACAGAAGATGTTTTGTTGCGGTCAAGAGTACTAGAGGGTCAGATAATTGACGTTAGCAGTTTCCCAGAGTATGCTTCAAATTTAACTTCTTTCACTGCTTTGATGTCTACATGTGGTGCTTAGTAAGCTGCCTTGGTCAAGACGTTTTTGCGTCTTTTCTTGTCGGGGAAGCATAATCGAGGGCGCGCTTTAAACAAACATTTTGTAGGGAAATTTACTTCATTTTACACTGATGGTTAAGGAAGCCGAGGTAGCCATTACCGTCGGTATAGTCTAGTTTCTAGAGTCTTGACCAAGACTACACAAAATGCTTCAATTAGCTCCATGGGGACAAGAGCGGAACTTTATCTTTTTTCCTTAAAAAATAACAAAAGACCCCATTATGTTTGAGAAATACCACAAATATGTGTTTCCTTTGGAAGATATTTGTAAAGGTACAAAAATGTATGCCTAAATATTCACAGTACTCAAAGTTCTGAAGGGGGCGAAATGGCTTCCTGGCGGGGTGGGGAGAGAAAATGTTTCTGAGGGTTAAATGTGTGATAAAGTGTTAATGTAATAGCAACGGACAAACTTTTAGAGGGCAAAATATTAAAACTTTAATGTTTTTTTAGACCACTTCTGTTCTCTTTTGTAACTTACCTATATAGATTATTGCAAAACTATTTTCTGCTCTATCTTGTACTTCATATGGAATAAGATAAAAAAAAAACGAAGAGAAACGAAACTTAACTAAGTTTATTGGAAATATTTTTTAAATGAAATATTATTTTGTTTAAACAAAACTAATATTTTGCCTATCCCATAACAGGTTCTATAGATTTAGGCCGCATATGGTAATTTACTTAGTCTTTTTGGCTCTTGTTGTTATAGTGTTATACGTATATTTACTCTTTTCTGAAAGGAAGCGAACAGACGTAATATGATTGTAGTTGTGTTTGGAGAATATTCTCCACAATATAAACACGGAACAGTTTCATAAAAATCACACATGAGACAGCACAACTTGTACGAATGCAGTATATTTGCAACCACCCGACTGGAAATAACTAGCACTCAGGACAGAAGCCAGGTAAAGTTTTGACCAGGGTAGCTTCCATGGACGAAATGTGTAACAATGAAAACTTCAAATTTTCTATAGGTGATAAAAACTAAGTCCTCCAATTACGAAATTACTTTTTGGATGTACTGCATATATGTAGTGGCGGCGCCAGAAAGTAATTTTTTTTTTTTTTTGGGGGGGGGGGGAGTTGGGGGTTCAAAATAAGGGCAAAGGGTAATCTTTGGGGGTGGGGGAGGGGCAAAAACTTTTCTTGTGCAGTGCGAAACCGAGCCCAAATCGCCAGTTCTTAGGGCACTGGGGTCCAGGGGGCAAAGCTCCAGAAGCTCGTAGGTTTAAGCATATCTCTGGATGAAAAATTATGTTTCTGAAGAGGTGTATTATTTACTTTTTCGGCTAAGCCCTATACTCCTAATTAAAAACCAAAATCTTGGGGAAAATTCCCCCTCTTGCCCCCTGGAGCGCCACCACTACAAGTATGGATATGTGTGTAAGTTTCGTTTTAATTTTCCGCTATTCGGCAATTGTATGAAGGTATTCAGCGTTCAAACAGCTCCAATTCTCTCAACCTTCTTACTTTTTGCCTCTACCACACTCTAAAAGACTATGGTCAATTTGACCATTGATTTGGTCAATATGCACCGACCTAAACTATAGTCGAATTCTAACCACATTTTTACAGTTAAAGTGACCAATTTATGGTCAAATCTGACCATAAAATGGTAATTTTTGACCATAGTTTGGGCCGTTGCATAGTTGACAATATAGTGTGTCAACTATACAAAACTCTTCCTCCATACATGGCTGCGTCGGAAAATGTGTGGACGGAAACGTATTCCGAAAATCTGAAACCAGGGAGTTGTAAGCTCCCTGAACTAACTGATGAGTTAACTTCGATAGGGAGTCTTTTCCAGCGAATAAGTAGCAAAGACCTAAAATTTAGCTAAATAAAGGACAAGCGTAAGAAAAAGTCGACAAGGAAAGGTCTGGAAACAACTTTGACCTGTTTTGCCCACCCCAAAACCGAAAGTCTACTGGCAAAGTTGGGCATACCCTCCTCCAAAAGTATTTAGCAGCTTGTCTGAATTTTGCAAAAAAAAAAGAAAAGAAAAGAAAAAAGGTGTGTAAGGGTTTGCATAAATTAAATCTGAACATGTTTAGGCATTTCAATGATACTTAAGGTTAGAAACTTATAATTTTTCGAATACATATGTTCGTAGCATAGTAAGGACATACCTGTAGTCAGTCTGGGACTGAAGGCAGGATGAAATATCTTTGTGGGCAAATCGTTTACACGCTGAATAAGCATGTTAATATGTTTGACATCCATGGCAACTAAAGTAACTAACTGAAGTACTGCTTTAGTTTAAGTTAAAATCAGCTCAATCTAAATAGAACCTAGCTAGCAAACCCCACATGCTAGGTTAAAGTGGCAGAGAACAACATTCTATATAGACGAATCCGGAGAGCTGGTGATGGTCTGACTTTAGTCGGCCATAACTGGGGTCCATCACCTCTTAATCTTTCAATTTCCTTGCTTACCTGTATCACACACGGCTGTGCACCGAATTGTATCTTGATTCCGTCATTTTCACTGAATATGAGGGTTTGAAATTCATGTAGACAATAAATGAAGACGGTTGAAGAGTGATGGACCCCACAAATGGCTTCTTACAGTCACTGAAAACAAGCGCTAATCGGATTCGTCTATATGCTGGTGCGGTAACTATTAGACTACATTTCTACCCTACAATATCGCTGTGGCACTTAACGTTTGCAAGTGACCCCTTATTTCTTAATTAAATGGCACTTATAATAAACCAATATTTTTCCTTGCCTTTACCTTGTAATGTAACATCCCTCTTCTTTACAGTCAGTTAAATCACCCCTGGACATCAAAATCCTATTTAAACTTACGTAAAACACGTTAAAACGATGCTCTCAATTAATCCTAAATCTTTGACATCTGATTATGAAAACATAGCCGCACATATCCTTGAAGTGTACCTCAAGTCCAAAATTTCAAAAATAAACACTAAACAGCATGAAAAATGAATTCTAACAGTCCAACTTACATCTTCATAGGACAATCTTGAGCCGAAGTATAACCAGGGAGCTGTCAATGACAGTTCCGTGGTATAACATGTTGAAATTTATTCACTTAATATAAACTAGTCCATTGTGCAATAATCTGTTACTTTCTTGTTGTACAACTCATATAACCTCCGTTGTTTCTTCTTAAGATTAACAGTTTTTGTCTCACCTTAAACACTTCCTTTTTGCTTGCAAAGCATGTTGCACAGAAAGGGATTAATTACATCAACGCATAAGGGTAAGATCTATTCAGAATAACAAAGAAATACAAAGTTTGGAATTGGAGTTAAACAACAATGACATCACAAATTATTGCGCAATGTATCATTTTAATTTGAGTGAATAAACTTCACCATTTCAAAGGAATGTCCTTTAAAAATTGCAGTTGAGCTGTTAAAATTTATTTTTCATGCTGTTTAATACATATTTTTAATTTTTTGACTTGAGGTACAATTTAAACATTTAATGTTTGCTTTCTCATTTGAACCGATCCCCCTGTGGACCGGGGGTTGTAGAATATGCCCATGGCATTTCCCGCCTGTCATAGGAGGCGGCTAAAGGGAAACCAAATTTGAACCTGAACACGCACTTGAAAATGAACTTACTCTTTGAACTTTTTATCGAGTTGAATGATACTATATAACACATTCGTGTTGGTGTGTTGTTAAATCTCATCTAACTAACTCATCCCGAAAACAATTGATTCACTACAAACTCTTGCCAAGCCTGTTACAAAAGATTAAGAGATAAGACTTTGTCTAAGTAAATTTTACCCAGTATGCTATAAACAGTTATCATATTCTTATGAAACAATACTTCGCTGCATTTCGCTTACACCGAAAGGACGAAAGGCTATTCTAATATGGGGTCTCACCTATGCCACCAAATCTTTTGGGTTATGGTGACGTAGCCGGGATTTCTCTAACGGGTGAGTGACATGAAATATGTTGTGTGGTTGTTTGTAATTCTGGACTACAGACTAATAGAGTACCTTCTCCCTATAAAGGTACTCTACAGACTATCAAAGAGGAGCGCCACCATCTTTGGAGGGGAGTTCGGAAGGAAGTTTGAAAATTTGCGACCCCTTCACTTAGACAGTGTGAAATGACATTTTCCAGGCTTGAATGTAGATTCTGAGTCTTAGCAGCCAGCCGTGTCTTTTCTTTGCAATGAAATATTCACCTCGACAAAAAAAAATACAAGTTAGGATCATGATACCGGATAAAATGTATCACTGTCATTAATCCGGCAACACTTTAGGCCCTTTAAACACCTGGTACCCTTCCGTCTGCCCGTGTAATTTGGCCATTTAAAACATCCTAGAACTTCCGCGTTTGCGTTTTTCAAACTTGGGATGGACAAACGATCCCAAATTTCTCCAAACCAAGTTGCACTTCTCGTCTTCGGTAATCCACTCATATGACGCGAACCCTGAACGTATGCATCATTATATACATCATGCCGCTTTGTAGTGCCCAATCGCAGAGCCGAGAAAAGGAAGTTATTGCACAAAAAGCACTATAATAACATCATACGATCAAAGTTCATTCCTTGATAGATTTTGGATTTCACAACCAAAACACCGAGCGCAACTAAAAGCACAGTCAATTTTGTGGTAATATTTAGTAAAGGGACTCAGTATGTCTAGAATGATCATTAAAATTGTAGTCAAATACAGGTTCCTTGCCCCCCCCCCCCCAAGAAAAGAAAAGAAAAGAAAGATTAATCCTGTCAAGCTTAGGTCGAAAATCTTTCTCCATTTTTCACCTAGAACGTAGAACGCCTGAAAAGGGACTAAAATTATCAAAAGGGCGGGGGGCATCCTCTTCTTAGAATCGCCGGCAAACGCTCTTTCAAAACCCTGGCCACTTCCATTCAACACTAAAACAGTTTTAACACTTCTTTGTGGACCAACAGATTTTGAACAGTTACGGGCAATCACACAATGGAAATAAAATTATAATTCGTATGCTGTATGCCCAGTTATGCTTTAGGAGGTGAAACAATTGCACTGACACTTCTTTTAACTTATACACTGACGGATTCAGGATTGGCAAGAAGAGGAGGGGCAGGTCAGTTGTAAAGGAAAGGATAAATATATGGGGTTAAACGACAACATGACTATCTAAGCTCAGCGCCATCATCAGTTGGCGAAGCTTACAAGAAAATTTTTGACTTTACGAACCCTCCAGATGACCGGAAACGGCATTTCTCTAATCAATATGGAAAATGGTGCATATATTCTTGATCACGTGGAATGACTACATAACACTTTATTGAAATGTCACATTTGAGATCACCACTTATTTTAAAAGTAAAAACGTCCACGGCTTAGAATATATTTACTTGAGACCCGTGCTGAAAGCAGGAATGTAAGAATACAATGCTGGATCTACCTACAGGTCCAAAGGAAATGTAAGGAGTACATGCCACTTATGACGTCTATAAATGAAAAACGTCTATAAATAAAGAAGGAAAAGGAAACAGTACAACATAGCTTAAGTTTCCAATGTCTTTGTAGGAATACACGGATAAGCATCAAAAGCTTTTTGCAAATCAAAGTTTCTTCCAAAACTTGTTGCTTTGCTTTTTCCATGGCAAATTAGGGTGGCCTACGCCTCAATTAAGAAGTGTACAGAAAGTTGTTAGAAAAGAAGTTTTTTATTCATATATTGTTTTGGACAATATAAAACATATATATGTATGTCTCATGTATTGAAAGTTAAGTTCAGAATGTCACCATAAGCGGGTAATAACAGACACAGGCGTACGGACGGGAGAATTCCAGTTAAGGAGGGGACAGAAAATCCTCTGCCAGAAAAGTACAATGGGGACCAAAAGACAATGTAAGTGGAGCGCCACCCAGTCGTGGTCCATTGGCGTAGCCACGGGGAGGGTTTGGGGGTCAGAACACCACACATGACCCAACCTTGTAATGCAAAGGACACCTAAAATAGCGTTTTTTCCTTTCTATCCTTAGACTTTTCCCTCATATCGTGCCACAAGCCCCCCCCCCCCTCTCATGACACCAAAACCCTCCCCATGACACAATCGTGGCTACGTGCCTGCGACGTTGGCATTCCTCAGGCTTGTAAACGAACCATAGCAGTCTCTTTGTTGTAATTTTGGAAGAGTGACCATCCATATGCAGCACTACCATCCGTTTAAGAGGATACACAGAAAATTTGAAACACTCGAAACCCCTAGACCAGCCAGAAATGGCGTTGCCCGAAAGACTATCTAAGCGGAGCGCCACCAGAGCGTTCAGAAAATTTTGGAAATTGCAACCCCTCTGACAGCCGGAAATGGCGTTAACCAGTCCTGTAAACAGAATCTAAGCAGTCGCTATTTTGTTATTCTGCCCGAAAGATTAGCCGGCGCCAGAGCATGTGAAAAGTTTGAGAAATCGCAACCGCTTAGACACTGAGCCGGAAATGGCATTCCACAGAACTTGTAAGCAGATTTCATGCAGTCGTTGCTTTGAGCTTTCTTTTTGCAATTAAAATCAACAAAACGAGTGAAAAAATGCAAGATAATCAGAATTCGTCTAACCAAAATGCATGGGTTATTTGGTGTGAAGAAGTTAAAAAGTGGAGGGATATAAGGTGAGGGTGTCTTTAAGCAAATATGATACATCACATAGACCGATTTAAGTTGTAATAAGGCCTCATGAAGAAAAAAAATCAACCATTTTTTGAAAGGAGGACACGGGCTACCAACCCCCTAAATACGCCTCTGGTATACTCTTTTGGTAGTGACTCATTCATAAACTAAATTAATTGTAAAAGCTTTGAACATTGCCTGCTTAATTTTTAGAACGTTTGACCTACAACGTTTCATTTTCAACATAGAATTAATTAATCGCTTAACTATTTTTTGTTTTAAAAATGTTCAATTGTTAGTTTTGCAATGAAATAATTGTCTTGTTCATAAAAGACACGCTACAACCCTTACTGATATTAAGTGTTAATCCTTTCACCTTCAAGTGAAACGTCACCACAAATACATGGATTGACGTAGTAGACTATTCAATTTCATGTACGGTTCTTGATGAGAACCACAATGACAATATTTTCTCACCCTTTTGTTAAATTAATGAGGAGTCATTGAGTGAGTTACCACACTCTACAATATTTATGTCCTGGAATACGAAGAATAATTGGAAGAGCAAATTTGAAGAGCTGAAATTTTGTTATACTTAGTTGTTATTTGATGAGTCGACTGTTCTTGAAAAAATCGGGATAACTTTAAAACGATGATTTGTCAGCTTAGACAAATAAAGGTAGTGTGAACGAACGGAGTATCCGAACGAGAAACATTTCATATCTCATCGGGGAATTCCCGAAGTGACACTTCCAATAAAAAACTGTGTTGGACCTTGCATGCACGTGAATGAGTGTTGAATTCATCACGCTTGCGTACTTACATGTTTCAAAATCTTTACATTGACTAAACATTGTATTGAAGTGTAAGTTCATGTCCGACCATGCACCACAAGATGGTGTTAAAAGGAAGTTATTCCGGAAAATAAACGAAACCTTAGATGAAGTTTTATTGGGATTCTATACCGACACTTCACACAAACGGAAGTATTAAATGTAATCGGGAGGTAGAATGTTAACGGTACTAATTTTATTATGTCATATGTATGTACCGTTCAAGTTCCGTATGACATTCTACGTAGTTATCTTGAATGTGATGATCAAATGCACATGTATTTGTAGCTTCTCGGCCTTTTGAATATCGTAAAGTATCTGTTCTTTTCATCCAGTCAAGAATGGAGCCGTACATGACAGACCAATAATGTAAATGGTCTGATGGCCGTGAGGTTGGTCACGTATTGTGCTTCAGTGGACGTAATAGCTTCTTCGGGAAGCAGTGAAAGTTTTGGTTTCACCGAAGGGCCCTTTGACAGAGGGTCGGGAAGACTTAGGAAAAAGTATATTTATAGCTTCAGGATTATGATTAGGGCGATGTTTAGACGTGGGGGTGGAGGGCCACGTGCATAAGAGTCCTTGCAAAAAGTACACTCAAGCACGAGATTGTATGATTTTCAGGATACCAAGCAATAGAGGTCCCCACACAGACTAAAACATTTCTGGTCACTTCTATTCTGCTCTGAGCAAACCTCTTAGTTGCACCCAGACTTGACTAGGAAATACAGTGCCGTGTTTGTTTTCAGACAGTTCTTAGTGACGTCACAACTGCGTTGGCAACCGTCTTGTCTGAGGGCAAGCCTGTACGTACATATCGGGGTTGCTCTCATACATCTAACTAACTCAGTCACGGCTAAAATACTCCTCGTGAAAAGCTCCCATGACATCACGTGAGAACTATCTTGAAGGTCAACGACGTCACTTCGTTGGGTGTGTCCATCTATCTTGTTGACCACAATGGCGGCGATCTGTATGAGATATGGGGGGGGGGGATATTTTCACAAACGACAGGCGGGTAACAAGGAACTCTGATATGGGGGATATGGGGGTTATGTAGTCAGCAGTGACACCTGGTGGGTAATTAATGTTTGTGAAAATTACATGCCATATCTGAACACATCCATGGGTAATCTGAACCCTTCCATGGGTAGATTAACGATACGCCTCATGATGTGCTAATGAGGGCGAAGCGCCCGACTTTTATCTCTCTGTTCCAACTCCTTTTTCAATACACCATGGAGCTTTGAGCAGGACATAGAATGGCAGAGGCAGTCTTCAGCAGAACAGAATTTTATAACAGTGTTCTAACTTTGAACGATATTTTCATGATAAAAAGGAAAAGTAAATATCGAAATAAATGTGAGAGTACGAGCTCAAAACAAATTATTCCAGCTACCAGTGACATAGCTATGGCAATGGGCAATTGCCCCCCTCCCATTTTGAAATTTGCCATTTGTGACACAGTCAACTGCAGTGTGGTTTTTCCAACTCTTCTTTTTATAAAATTCCTAATTCTCTCAAAGAATCTCAATTTTTGTAATTATTTGTTTCAAAAAGTGCAAAATTTTTTGCGCGTTTCGCCCACCGCAATTTGCAGTTTCTTATACAAAAGTGTTCGCTCATAAATCCGTTTGGTAAACTTTTCTGAACTCTAGAATTGACCAAATCGCCAGATTATCAAGTGACATCGGCTATGTTTGTGAATTTTCTTTCAGAAAATTTCAAATTTTCTCCAATCTGCCAATAAGCTCTTGACTTTAAAATGTGGTCGAAGAGCATCAGTTTGTACGCCTTGGATAACACTGTGTAGCAACAACGATCTTTGGTCTCCTTTCAATCTCAGACTTGCCAATACGAAACAGATTCTTCAGTAATTACCGAACATTTCTCATTTACTTATATAGGAAACCCAGAACCCAAATTTTTTCCACTACAAGCTCCGTATTTTCAAATTTTTGTTTAAAAAGGATAAAAATTTTTAGCGCGCTCAGAGCATAGTACGTCACCATGGAAATGGCGTCCACACTTAAATATATCGGAACATTTGGGTGCTTGTCCCCCTGTAAAATGTCTTGCTACGTCACTCTCAGTGCAGCATTTTAGTCTAGAACTCAATGAGGCTGCCATAGGGGCAGATCAAGTGGGGAGGGGAGCCGAGGCCCGAGGTCCCATCCTTTCAAAACAGGTTGAAAAAAACTTAACTTAAATCTGCCTATATTATTTCCCATATTTGCTTAATGACATCCAATTCCTTATACCCCTCAACTCTTTTCCTTCTTCACACCAAGATTGTTTAGCAAGTTTCTGGTCATTTTTTCATCCTTTTTGTTGATTTAAACATTTCATTGCAAAAGCTAAACTCAAAATAAAGACTGCTTAAATTCTGCTAACAAGTCCTGTGGAATGCCATTTTCAGTTGTCTGTGGAGTTGCTATTTTCAGAATTTTCTATTTGATCATGCCAACCGATGGTGGAGATTCCGGTTAATTTTTCGGGCAGGGTTATAAATTAGCAAATACTTAGACTCTGCTGAAAGACTTGGTGAATGCTATTTCTGAAGGCTCGGGGGTGCGATTTCCAAAATTTTCTCCGCTTAGATATCCTAGTCTTTTGCTCACTATTGCATTTTACAGGCAGAGAATCTCCTGTTCCCCTCTCCCAAACTGAAATTCCCTGTACGCCTATACCTGTGTTCACCCTCTTGTGGCGACGTTCTGAACGTAACGTTTAATGCTTGAGGCATATAAACAACTAACAAACATCCTCCCCATTTGGGAAGCACCGTTACCGACTTGTACGCTTCACGCCAACTATAGTGGCGCTCCGCTTAGTCCTGCTTGCGTTCAACCCTCCTACGGTCATATTTACCAAGTTCCGCCAAAACTGACACTCCCTTATCCTTCTGGCAAATCCTGGATCCGCCACTGACAAAGACCCAAAAGGTGAAGAGCGCACGGATTAACTTAGAGTCCTCTCCTATCTTTAGATCTTTGTCTGGAAACGTTTACTGTTAAAAGGTAATGCTAATAATAGAGTGTATAGTTGGTTCAACTTTGACTATGAGTTCTACACCGAAAGAAATTTATTTACCATGCAGTTGAAGTGGTAATGACGGATACACACGACAAGAAGGAGGGAAGCAGCTCTACCCAGTTGAAGGATCCAGCAACCCGATGCTCCGCCAGAAGTGACCGTTTTCCGAAAACAATGTCTGAAATGAAACATTTTGGACGCCCAAACGCGTCGAAAATTCAAAGGTTTTACTCCATATATACTGAAATATTTGGCTCATGTTAATGAAATGGAACGATGTTCCTAGTTGTCATAACAGAAGGTTCCAGTTTTCCCAACTAACTTATTGCTGGTCCCTCCCAAAACTATCTTCACCTCTTCCTTGTGCGCAGGTGCAAACCCTATTACATTGTTCACAAAATTATCCTGGGGCATACAAGTCCATAACATGTTATCAGCAAACTCTCTGTGCCTGTTAAAAAAAATCAACTTTCCTGCACCTTTGGACTTTGATGATAATCAAAGATCATTCAGCGATAAAGTTGTTTGCCTACTCCTTAAAATATACTCGGGATGAAAGACAAAGACACAAAATTTCGGGAATAATCCCTTTCCACTTCTCTGGACTTCAGACACTTATTTTTTACACAACATGATGATTTGTCTGAATATATGATCTTCCAAACATCAACAAAAAGGGAACTTCTATCCATTGACCTTTTTCCAAATAGAAATCACAAAGGATTTGGGGATAGTTTTTAGGATAATTTTTGTCAGTGACATTTTACTGTAGGAAAAAATTAAGGAAAACCAACATTCTGCCCCACAATCCTTTGCAAAAGCTATTTGGCCAAAGTGTCTATGTAATGCAGTGTATAGTTCGGTAGAATAATGCCCATATGTAGTACTAAATAGACTGTTTGCGAAAATTTCTTTTATTCAATCAACATATCTGAAACTCTCGTTAAAAGTTGAACCAAATGTAGCTATTGAGAAAAGGGCCCGTAGCCCGCGAAAATATTTGCAATTCAAGAATAAATGTCTTAGATATAAACACGACAAGCCACATCAATTACCAAAATATATCGACCAAACTACTAATTAAAACAGAAAAGTAAGTGGGCTACACATTTTTCTCAATTCTTCTTCATGCCCCCTGAAAAAAATGTTGGGGAAATGTCCCCCCGCCCCCATTATCGCTGCCCGTAGTCGTCCAGGCGTACACTGTATCGGTAACACTGTACTAACCAGCCGGCTGCGCATGATCAGTGACATCCAGTATGGCAAATTGACACGCCCTGACTTGACGTGCACGACCTTTATTAGAAAAAGACATTTATTCTTGAAGGGGGAAAGAAACGTGTTGCTGGACAATGAATGTTTCCAATTTCTTTAAAAAATCATTATTTCCTATAGTCACCTGTATGTAGTTATAAAGCTTTTATTTCTAGGTGCTCATCCTATCCCTTGATCTACCTACCTTCTAGCATATAAATGTAATAACTAAAACCATTCTAATAGACTTGATGCAATATTCTCAAGGATATGCCGTGGCCGCAGTATTTAGTTGCCCTCCACTTTGTTTAACCTTTACGTCAGCCATGACGTGTCGAGGCTCTGACCGTGAAAGCTTAAGTGACTTAAAACCGGCTTATCATGAGGTTTGAATCTCTCTAGGGGTAGAACTTTTGCAATTTCCTCACAACTCGTTTTCGTCTTCTCCCCAGTTAAATCAGATTTACAATATGCAGAACTCTCGACAGGTTTTGGGTTTTGCACCTATTCGGCAGGGCTCGTTTTTAGTGTGTTGTACCTTTCTTCGCCCCCTCATTTTTGTTCTGTTCTCTGTGGTTCGGTTTATCATATGCAGATCTTTCGACAGGTTTTGGGTTTTGCACCTATTCGGCAGGGCTCGTTTTTAGTGTGTTGTACCTTTCTTCGCCCCCTCATTTTTGTTCTGTTCTCTGTGGTTCGGTTTATCATATGCAGATCTTTCGACAGGTTTTGGGTTTTGCACCTATTCGGCAGGGCTCGTTTTTAGTGTGTTGTACCTTTCTTCGCCCCCTCATTTTTGTTCTGTTCTCTGTGGTTCGGTTTATCATATGCAGATCTTTCGACAGGTTTTGGGTTTTGCACCTATTCGGCAGGGCTCGTTTTTAGTGTGTTGTACCTTTCTTCGCCCCCTCATTTTTGTTCTGTTCTCTGTGGTTCGGTTTATCATATGCAGATCTTTCGACAGGTTTTGGGTTTTGCACCTATTCGGCAGGGCTCGTTTTTAGTGTGTTGTACCTTTCTTCGCCCCCTCATTTTTGTTCTGTTCTCTGTGGTTCGGTTTATCATATGCAGATCTTTCGACAGGTTTTGGGTTTTGCACCTATTCGGCAGGGCTCGTTTTTAGTGTGTTGTACCTTTCTTCGCCCCCTCATTTTTGTTCTGTTCTCTGTGGTTCGGTTTATCATATGCAGATCTTTCGACAGGTTTTGGGTTTTGCACCTATTCGGCAGGGCTCGTTTTTAGTGTGTTGTACCTTTCTTCGCCCCCTCATTTTTGTTCTGTTCTCTGTGGTTCGGTTTATCATATGCAGAACTCTCGACAGGTTTTGGGTTTTGCACCTATTCGGCAGGGCTCGTTTTTAGTGTGTTGTACCTTTCTTCTCCACCCCATTTTTATTCTGTTCTCTGTGGTTTGGTTTTTCACCACTTGTTGTCGTTTTTGCTAACGCGGACTCTTGTCCTTTTCTGTTTAACCATCAGGTCGGGTTCGTTTTTTAAGGTGTGTTTGTCTTGTCCGTTTTCTTTAGTTATTTAGTTTGATTTTGCTACCTGTATGAAGGGTTTATAGGCTATCCAAAATTTGGGACAGTTTTCAGCAAACCGTGAAGCACTTTTTACCACATATTAAAATTAAAGGAGGTCGAAACATAATAATAAATTTGTGCACGGCATTATGAATATAAAAAACCATCAATTTTCTCAGAAATTTTGCGATTTAGTCTTCTACCAGGGTATTTGAATTGCTATTTTGAAGTATAGTGAGGGCCGACGGATGTTAAGACAGTCAGAGGTATAAAGTGATGTGTTTAAATAAGGCGAATATCGTCACACAGACTAGGAAGGTTTAGGTAGTTAGTAACTTAGATGGAGTTTTACCGCCCAGTTTCCAACCAACTGCTCCAAGTCGAGCCGATCACAGCCTTTTCGGTTTCCCGAAAGAGAAAACCTATGAACTCATGCAGAAAACACTTTTGCAAAACGTGTAGGATCGTGCATTTTAGTGTTGGCGTATACTATGGTTCATCGACTTTCTTATAAACATTGGTGCACAAGTACTACGCGAATACATATTGTTCACTGTCTGAAGCAGACGACATGTTTCATCGAAAACTGGTTTTGATGACTCAGCCAGACGAGACTATTTTTATCGTGGGCAATTGTGTGCTCTGTTTCTACAAAAATAGTATTGTTTTGAATTGAAGAAAAATAACGAAAACTTTTTATTCTGTCTGACTTGGTTTATACATTTTATGCTAACCAGATTTTTACTTCATAGTTTTAACATTGAGGAACAGGAAGGTTTGACGAGAGAAATACTTTTACCTCCTTTGAAATGTTTCTAACTTTTATTGGATATTGAGTTACATCATAGGTATCTATCGAGTTTCAAATGAGATTCTGAACGATGGAAGCCGAGAAAAAGCTTACAGTAGAGAGGAATATGCATTAGAACTTTGGGGGAAAACATTCCCTTAGCAGTTATTTAAAGGCCGTCTGGTGGCTTTTCACCAGGGTTTTGTAAAATAAAAAATAAAGAAAAAAATATTCACACCGTGTCCTTCAACCCCTGTCGCAATTCATTTTCCTAACTCAAAATATCTCATTTTAAAGAATGGTAATTTTTGTTACAAAATACCTCTGCTTTTCAACGAAGCCACAAAAAATGATGTAATGTGGGCACGTTGTCTCTGATTCCTTTTGTTTTTCTTTATAAGTTAAAGTCCTTTTTGTCCTTGATATTTTATACTGTTGGAATGTTTAAACAGCCTTACCTGTAGATCAAGCCTTACCCTTCACCATACGTTAAGTTCAACCACCACTGTTGTTCGATATTGCGTGCAGTTGCATCCAAATAACAATTAAACTGAATGTAATGTCAAATTATATGTGCCGCGATGACATCACAGGTTTTTCATGATGCACCAAATTAAAAGATGAAATGCATTACTTTATAAATTTGTATCTTCCAAACGCTATAGGCTATTGAGATGCAGTTTTCACCTCCTAAAAAGAAAATTTTTCTGCATATCTTGAAGTTAATAAATTTTGTCTCCGGAATATGTCTTGAATAGTCCTTTCGGGGAACGTTTCACAATTAAGTTTTGATCTCCAGTTGTGGCTCACTGGCTTGTGTTACCTAGTCCATTGGCTATGCGGAGTATTACGCACAACGGAACTAGGAAGATTTAATAAAAACAGTGTGACAAGGGAAAGTTTTCCTATGGTTTCTATTTCATTTAAGTAGGGTAAAGTTACAGCTTACAAACGGAATTCATTGAGGCAGAGCTGGTCAGTCATTTCTATCAAGCCTTAAATTTAAAGGGAATGTTTTGATGATTTTTTTTATTTTGCTGTGGTTTCCTGTCAAGAATGATGAGGTAATTAAAGTTATCGCTAACCTTTGAAATCAATTATCATAAGGAAAAGAAGATTTAATGTCAAACGGTATATCAGTTAGTATAGTACACAGCCACGTAATACATCTAATTACATTGAATTTACATGTCTTAATCGTCTACATGTCGTGGTTTCGGTTTATTTTCTTTAATTCACACCCTTAAAAACACTTTGCCGCCTCAGATAAACTTAGGTTAACATAAATTTTACACAAAGTTCAGTCAATTACTCACAACTGAGGGTCGATTACATGAAAAACAGGGGATGGTGGTCTCGCTAAGACAAGACGTTTGTCCCTAAAACCATGCACAATTTGTTGATGGCAGATACGAACCCCCGAGCTGCATGCGCAGTTCACCTTACTCTGACGATTCCCATTGTTCACCGTTAGATTGATCTAAGCTTAAAATGTAATTAAGAGACTAGCTCTCGAAAATAGCTTTGTTGATAATGTAAGCAGAATAAAAGACATTACTCAGAGATAAAATCTTTCTGATGAGTGGCGTATCTACCAGGCCCCCTCCCTCTGAAAAAACGAAAATTTGCTATATTATGCGCAAGATCATCAAGCATCACCTTGGTAACTCGCGGCTTTTGCAAATTTGCTTCCACAAAATCCAAATTTTCTACAATACAAAGTACTGGATTTCAAATATTTGTCTTTAAAGGCATCAAAGTTTCCGATTTTTTTCTAAATTTCTAAAGTCTCAATGTAGCAGGCCTAAGATACGGTAACATTTTGTAAAAACGTCCTTCGGTTGCCGTGTAATCTCGGATATTGCAGGCCAATAGAAAGGAAAGGTTCTGCAATTATATCATCATATCCTAACTTTACAATTTTCCTCAAAGGAAACCCAATTTCTTTAAATTGAGATAAATTTTAGTAATACAAGGATATTTATTAGCATTTACTTTCAGTGATATAGCTACGGAGTTGGGGTGTGGTCCTTCAATCATATTTTGACCGAAAACAATAAATGTACCTGAAATAGTGTTTTCGGGCAGTCACATTGAACTTATTTTGTCAGCAACTTCTACATCTCAAAATTTTCTTCCCGTTTTTCTTCAGAGTGATTTTTAAAACCTTTTATGACTTCACAATTGCACATTCAAGCTAAACCAAGCAGTTAATACCAGCAAACTTTACAACTGAGGACAATATATATGGCCAAACGATCCCCAAAAGCTAATCATGAAACAGAACAGTCTAGTAAAGTTGTGTTGACTGCCTCGTTTTTTTGACTTGAGGTACACTTTTACGCGACATTTATATATAAAGAATGGGGTGAAGTGTAAATGAACATATCAATTCTATCCATACGGCCTCTGAAATGCAATTTCCAATAATTTCGAAGATACTTTAGCCCCCAAAACTTCCTGTACGCCCCCCTTCAACCGATGGTGGTGTCGAGCTTAGATATTCGTGAGACGGACGGGTGGAAGTGACTACAACCTTTGTCCTTCTTTCGGGACTTGTGCCACCGTAGTATTAACAGGATCTATTGTCTGGACCCCAAAATTATTCGTGTCCAGCCTTTTGGGTCCAACAGAAGATAACAGAGCGGCTTCTGATCATACCCGCGCCTGACGTACTACTTTGGGGTACTTTTTACATTGACAATGAAAGGAACTTCATAAAAAAAAGCATATGGTAACAGAGGTGTCCTATGGGAACGAATAGTTAAACAATGCATGTCAAACGTATGCGCGGATTAAGGATTTTGAGAAAGGGGGGGGGTGCACACACCATCGGCCAAAGATTTTCTTTCAGGGAAAATTGAGTTCCAGATTCGCGTAAATAAGATTTCCCTTGGGCAAAAGAAAAACCGTGGTCAACTAAAAAAGGAGGGCGTGCGCCTCGTGCGCGCACCTAAATCCGCCTCGAAACGTTGTGTTAAAAGTAATGTGACATGCAAATGACAAGATTGGGTATTTGATGTAAAAAAAAAAAATAAATCTTCATTTCAAGGACAGTCGTAACATTATTTCGTCTTGAGGTTTTATTTTGGAAGTTTAAATTGTGTCCTTGACAATCATCAATATCAATAACAAAAGCATAAACTATCTAAGTAATTGGGAGATAATTGATATAGGGTTAACAAAGAAAATGTCAACACTGTGCAAAACTCCATATCATTTTTTTTTCATAAGCAACAAGTTGCTTTAGAGACATTTGAACTTTGAAGAAAGCTAATCATGAAACAGAACAGTCTAGTACAGTTGTGTTGACTGCCTCGTTTTTTTGACTTGAGGTACACTTTTACGCGACATTTATATATAAAGAATGGGGTGAAGTGTAAAATGAACAGATCAATTCTATCCATACGGCCTCTGAAATGCAATTTCCAGTAATTTCGAAGATACTTTAGCCCCCAAAACTTCCTGTACGCCCCCCCCCTTCAACCGATGGTGGTGTCGAGCTTAGATATTCGTGAGACGGACGGGTGGAAGTGACCACAACCTTTGTCCTTCTTTCGGGACTTGTGCCACCGTAGTATTAACAGGATCTATTGTCTGGACCCCAAAATTATTTGTGTCCAGCCTTTTGAGTCCAACAGAAAATAACAGAGAGGCTTCTGATCATACCCGCGCCTGACGTACTACTTTGGGGTACTTTTTTACATTAACAATGAAAGGAACTTAATAAAAAAAGGCATATGGAAACAAAGGTGTCCTATGGGAACGAATAGTTAAACAATGCATGTCAAACGTATGCGCGGATTAAGGATTTTGAGAAAGGAGGGGGGTGCACACACCATCGGCCAAAGATTTTCTTTCAGGGAAATTTGAGTTCCAGATTCGCGTAAATAAGATTTCCCCTGGGCAAAAGAAAAACCGTGGTCAACTAAAAAAAGGAGGGCGTGCGCCTCGTGCGCGCACCTAAATCCGCCTCGAAACGTTGTGTTAAAAGTAATGTGAAATGCAAATGACAAAATTGGGTATTTGATGTAAAAAAATTTTTTACAATCTTCATTTCAAGGACAGTCGTAACATTATTTCGTCGTGAGGTTTTATTTTGGAAGTTTAAATTGTGTCCTTGACAATCATCAGTATCAATAACAAAAGCATAAACTATCTTCTAAGTAATTGGGAGATAATTAATATAGGGTTAACCAAGAAAATGTCAACACTGTGCAAAACTCCATATCATTTTTTTTCATAAGCAACAAGTTGCTTTAGAGACATTTGAACTTGGAAGAGGTATATCTTGAGAACCGTAAAAGATATTGTAGTAATTCCGGTTCATTGGTTCATTCTGTAACTGTCAGGTGAAGTCTGGTCATTTTGCTGACATGTCAAACTACCATTAAAAGGTTCGGAAACAGAAATTGTTTTTGACATGTTATTGTTGCTTATGGTTTTCTTCTCTATTTAATGAACTATTTTTCATTGCGTACCATAACGCAGGATATAGGAACCAATTGTCCTGCTCTATGTTGCATGCACAACTTCATTAGTTTCCTTTCGTGTCTATCCTTTAAGTAAGGAGAGATTTATAGACTTTATCGTTTCTCGGCCTTTTGGCTAAGATCAGGTGTAGTATCTGTTCTTTTCATCCAGTCTAGAATGGAGCCTTACATGGCCGACCAATGATGTAAATGTTTTACGGTAAGTTCTAATATGACTATGGTAACGGGCTTCAGAGTTTCAGGGAAGAATTATCATTGTAAGCTCCATCTTGTAAGTTGGAATCACCACTTTAACCACGACAGCTGACGGTGCATGCGAAGTTCGAGGCCGGGACCTCATGGTGCTCTCGAAATTTGGAATTTAAATTTGACAGTTTTTATGGACCACTCCTAAAAAATCCGACTGATTTAAAGGTAGTGTGACATGTCAGCAAAAAGCACTGAATTTACTGGTTAGTTACGGAGCAAGGTCTTCTAAGTAAGAATCCGTTGGAATTATGTCAATATCTTTTACCGTTCTCAAGATATACCTCTTCAAAGTTTGAATGTTTCTGAAGCAACTTATTGGTTAAGCAAAAATAGTGATGTTGAGGGTTGCACAGTGTTGACATTTCTTTCGTTAACCCTTTATTAATTATCTCTTAATTACTCATCAGATAGTTTATAGTTTGGTGATTGATACTGATGGTTTTCAAGGACACAATTTCAACTTTCAAAATAAACGCCTCAGGGACCACTGACTAATGTTAGAACTGCCCTTGAAATGAAGATTGCCAAAACAAAGGATAACATTAACCATGTATGGTATGTCCCTCCCATGACATCACAAGATTTACATATTGAGCTCATATTTATGCACGATTAAGTTCAAATCAGAAATAAACCTGTAAAATGGCCAATTTTTAACCAATTTGATGGAAATTGCGCTAATTTTCTTGGTTTTTAATGCTTTTAACATCAAATACCCAGCTTTGTCATTTTGGTGTCAAACTACCTTTAACTTAAAAATCAAATGAAATGTTTTTGTTATGCTGATTGCCAGCAAATTTTTAATACCAAAAGTCAGACAATTTTAAAATAGTGGTGGTGGGTTAACAGTTAGTTAGATAGAGTTTTACGGTCCAATTTCCAACCAATTGGTTCAAGTCAAGCCAGCAACGTCCTTTTTTCCAGTTGTGGCTCACTGGCTTGTTTTTCCAACTCAATTGTTTTTGATAACGATGGTGGTAGTTAATGGGGACAGTAACTGCTGTGGAAGGGGGGGAGGTATAGTTTACTAAAACTGTCATAATTAAATAAATTGGAAATTATACTTAGTTTTCTGACGCGCAGCAGTATACAATATCGAAAGCTTTCCTAAATGATGCATGCAAGGACCATACTGCAAATAGATTAGTTCTTTGAGTGACTCTTATTTTGTAGCCTCAGGTATGTATGTATGTATTGTATTGTATGCCTCAGGTTCCCACTCAAAAGTCAAAAGTCGTGATTTTAGAGAATTTAAAGTGCGAGAAAAAAATCAGCAATAGTAATGACCTTTCTCTGTAGGTGCACACGCAGTGTGACAAATATCTTACTACATAGTATTTTTCTATGGTAAATATTTTCCTTTATTTAACATTATAAAATTTAATTATTTTAGATAATTCAACGTCTTATCTTCATCATCGTCATTTCTCTAGTTTCGCTTTCTTACGCTCATTTTAGTAATTATTTTTTGGAGAAATAACGGGGGGATATAG
The DNA here is from genome assembly GCA_037179385.1 of Holothuria scabra. Classification (NCBI taxonomy): domain Eukaryota; kingdom Metazoa; phylum Echinodermata; class Holothuroidea; order Aspidochirotida; family Holothuriidae; genus Holothuria; species Holothuria scabra. The sequence continues at coordinate 40,385,801 of CM074186.1, forward strand.
TCCTCTAAGCTTGTCCACCCCGTAATCCCGCCAGGATGGTAAACACAAAGGGCCACAGCTGGAGTTTTTTAACTATGTTGAGCTTTCCTGCGAAACTCAACCGCATGACAGCAGGACACTGACCTCGAAAAAAATCTTAACTTTCATTCAAAACATCAGGTGACTCTAAATTCCAGGTCACCGACAGTCTACAATGAGAAGAATATTTTCCAGCCCTCGCTTAACTGATTGCTATGAAAGCGCCAACGTCAACTGAAGTCCAAGAAAATATGCCTGAACTCACAAATTTATGCTGAATTATGATTGGTAACATTAACTCATGTTCTAGTACTTAATATATGACCGGACACCTGCAGGGTCACGTGATAATCATAACTCCTATTGAGCGAGAAAGCTTGAAACCATGCATATTGAAATGTATATTGAGTAACATGACCGGAGTAGCCTAAAGCCTACATCTTCACAAAATACAATTTCATCAATCCACTTTCATAGCATTGCCAAATTAAAAAAAAATTGTTCAAATTCCTTTAAATGTTTAAGCCATCCCTCATGACAAAACATTACTGCTGACTCCCTGACAATTCCCTGCCCAAAGCTCTTGAAATGCATAGCGTGTCTGTCATAAAAAAGAGATGGTGGCAGATGTTATCAGGTCACAGGCTCACAGCTCTTAAAAAGAACCTCGTATTACTCTATCAAATACAGGCAATAAACCTCACATTGAACACCTTTTTTTTTTATGAAATTCATTGTCGTCCACGTTATACGTATACGTGTTAGGCTACCTATACAGCTTTTCTACATATGCCGTCATTAGCATACTCCACAGCGCCATATAATGTTGCCAGTGATTTCTCACTGCGTGTTTGATCATCATCAGTGTAGTCATATGTAAATTCATCTGATTCTTCAATTTCGAGGTAAGTATCACGGCGGGACCCTGGAGACTGAGGGTCGTCTTTAATGTCTTCGTATGTTCCAGAGCTCTCCATGGCAGACAGGCGACCTGGACGGGCTGGACGGACTGGACGCGCTGGGCGGGCAGGGCGACCATTACCTGCAGGTTGTGGTTCGATTCCCCTATTCTGTTGGGTCTTCCCAGATGTAGATTCAACATTTTGCATAGCGTTGGTCCTCTTTGGTGCAACGTTTCGACGATTTGCTAAGTAGGAAGCAACATTGTGCTTCACAAGCGCAGTGTATCCGTCATTGATGTTCTCTTTTTTGCTATTTTTCAGGCAGGTGTACCCACATAAATCGCCATTATTCTGTAAGTTAGACGCGTTTTGTGGATTATTCGAAGCAGCCGTTTTAACTGGCCTAGCAACCGGGGCCACAACATTATTGACGGGAACATTTCTTTGCGAACGTTTTCTGCAGCAAAAGCATAATATGATATTAACTAAGAAAGAAAAAGTGGAGAATACTATCAAGATAATAGCTATGGGTTTCCAAGCACCGTCCTTTACCATCGGAATTGTTGTTGCCATGTTCGGTTCCTTAGTAACCACGACTTGACACAATCCTGAGCTGTAGTAAAGATCAGCCTCCAACGAAAAACATGTAAAGGTTTCATTCACAGTTCCATTCCCGATCTCAAAATCGGTTTGGTTTTTCAGTGCTAGGTAATGAACATGGTCAACGGCCTTCCAATATCGCGATTTCGCGTTCTCTCCACAACCTATCACCGTGAATTGATCTTCAGCGCTAGACTGTGATGAACCATCACAAGACGCATGATTTCTTAAGACAAGCTCTACAAGTGACCCATATGTAGGATGATTACTTTGGCATCGATATACCGTGGTGCATTCCAACGGGGATATTTTACCACAAACACATGATGCATTAAATGACTCCGTGCAAGAAACTATGGCATCGTCTACAGATGGTTGCTGTGCAGTCCTACTCGAGCATTGCAGTCGTTCCCAAGAAAAACCCTGGTTTATTCCAAAGTGGAGCTGATTCCTTCCACACCTAAGAGTGAAGTTAGAAACAACTGAAAGGCAGTGTCGATTGATTCCTTCCGATATCGCTTGAGATGTAGTTGGGTTGATTTGCAACGATAGTTGACACAAGCCTACAACCAATATTGTGACCATGACACTGTCGTGGAACATAATAGTCTTATAGTGTCCATACAACGTCAATAGTCTATAGTACCACAACATTCATATCGATACATCAAGCCAAACATTTCATGCTCCCAACTGATACCAATGATTTCAACGGTCCAATACAAAACGTGTTTAAATGTAAATCCAACTATGTCAGTATCACCTGAACTAAATTCGAATCATAAGCGGAGGTCTAATACTATCTGTTTATATCCTCTTTGTTTTTAAAATGATCTGCACTTTCCTTTGCTAAAGGAAGTTGTCGTTGTGGCTAAATCCGCACACTGGCAAGATTTTTCCTCGGATTAACTTTCGTTTGTAGGAACTATTAAAGCAGCAAAGTTCTAATAGTGTAAACTACTTTTCAAAACGCGGAACTAATTTGTATATATACAGACATGAAAACGGAGACTCATTGTCAGAAAAGTGAGAATATGCTAGCTAAACAATTATGACGCCAACACAGTAAATATGTTTTAATAATGAATCTGGATATATGAGGAAGAGTTCATAAATAATCGGGGGGGGGGGTGGCAATTTTCACCCGAATCCTTTGATAACAACTCCCAGCCAAAACCTATTCTGTAAAATACCGAAAGTGTTATTACTCTCTTTAATTTGAAAAAAAAATATCATATACGGCACTATTGGTATCTACGTGTTATGCGTGCTAAACTGAAGTCCCATTGAGGAAGTGGGGTGATTCCTGTACATGCTATTCTCTTTAAAATCGGAACATTTTTTCAGACTAACGCCCGTGTTCCGTTTTCCAGCTAAAACACATTGTTTTCAATGCATAATTGTTTGAAATTTGCAACCAAGACACTTTAATAAAGACTCTAAGGCATGCTCGTAGCGATGACTGTGCCATTGGAGGGGTTCTGGGAGTGTGACATGGGGGCGGGGTCTGTAACGGGAGAGATTACCCTCTCCTTTGGAGAAATGTTACTCATCATGTCTCCAGATGAAATGGTGCAATTTTTTTACCTTAAGCGCAAAATAAGTTACATTGATCATTTTTGGCCATCATGTTCCCTATTATTACTTTGATCCCATAGGTGGGTCACGGGGGTTTCACAGGGGATTTTAAGTGTCCTCTTCTCTTCGAAAAGTTTTGGCCATTACAAGGGGCCTAAATGCAAAATCTTGCAAAGTTGTCAACTTTGACAGAAACAGCCTTGAACGTTGACATGTGGTGTTTAATAGGGGTAGTATTGATTGTTTAAGAAGAGATGGTGTCTTTACGAGCAGTCTGGTGCCACGTATGCTACCTTTTGACGTAATTTTTAAATTTGCGTATACTTATTAGTTGCGGATCAGGGAGGGGGGTCGCCGACGTCCGGACCCCCTTCAAATTTCCCAATTCCAGTTCTACAGGTAGTGCCACTTCTCGAATTCCGAGAAGATTTTGGTTGTTCCCATCCAGCATCGACCGATCCTCCGTTAAACTCATCCATGTATCGCAGACACTTCCGGCAATCTCTACGGTGCAATCGTTTTCCAGAGGTGTGACCACATCATGTCTTACTGTCTGCGTGGCAGTCAGGCATTCTAATTACTTTCTTCTTGGAACAGCCTGTGGTATGCGTGGGCTTTCAAAAGTGATGCCAAGGACGCAGATATCAGGTCTTAATCACTAGCTGGCACGAGTGGCGGGTCATTAACGTTATGAGAGTGCCGTTGACATGAAGCGTACTCGTCGAGAATGAGCTACATACAAGATGCAATATGGCTAGCAGAAAACGAAGGGTCTAGTTTCAAAAAGAAAGGCATGGAGCAGGTGGCTATGAAGTGCAACTGGGTCAAGGCCTCGAGGCCACCCATGGAACCGGTTTGGGCACCCGATGTTATCGGTGAGCTTCAGATTGCACGACGGGGAATTCGGCTTCAGCGCATGCGTCTATGTGAACTTCACGTTGTCGTTGAAATTCTACACCGGAAGTCGTTCGTTTTGGCGTTGTTTGCTAAAACGGCAACGAAAGGCAGCATAGGATGTCATTTAATTTTGTTGCCATGCCGATCGCTGCATTAGAATTTTAAAATATGCATTTCACACATTTCATAAATTCATCGTCGTCCATTACATCAGTTAAATAAACATAACAATTGCTTCACGATTTCAATGAATGGTTACCCCTCTCCCATTAAGGCCTACATAGGGAGTTACTTTGACTTGTACTTTCCGCTGAATACTGTTACCACTAGCAGATCGGTTTGCGAGGCTGTAACTCAAACCAAGTGCGAATATTACTACGCGACTTTTATTCCACGTAGTAAAAACTACAGGGCAAAAAATTCAGACCCCGGATGTGAGCTCTTCTACGTGAACTGTATGTTTAGACGGTGCGTTTCCCTGGCCACGTCGTGTTATCAAAAACCGAATTTACACACTGTGCGACTCTCTGCTACGAAACTCCTGGTGACGAGATTATTCAGTCACGTAATTAAGAGTGAAATTCAGCTCAGAAGATTCGAAAGTACCGTTTCAGGCCATCTGGAGAGTTTGTAAAGCAAAATATTTTCTTTTACGCTCCGCGACAATCGATGGTGGCGCTCCTCCTTAGATAGTCCTGCTCGCACTCAGCTCCCCCTCTCCAATAATTTTCTTTTTCGTTCGACCGCGCCTAGGTAAATTGAATAATCGTTGACGTTTGTGGAAAGAAAAAATTAAAATGAATGTGCCCTTTTGTGTTGGACCTTCCCTCAAAAAAGATCCTAGATCCCCCCTGCTTAGGAATCAAAATGAAAGTTTTCAATGATCGGCGACTTAGGTGAGGAGTCTCAGGGGATGGTATTTTTTTTAAAAAATTGATGTCCTGACATGCAATTCGGTGTCACATATACTATCTTTTGAAGTTAAAGGGACAATCCCCTCACCCCAAACTACACTTCTAGTATAGGGTAACAGAAACTCTCAATTGGCTCAGCTTTTTGATTGACTGCTAATTCAAACAATGCAGAGTACCAAAACTTATATTACATAGCACGAACTGTTCTGATACTGTTTTGATTATACACATTGAACTTTCTATATTCACCCTGAAGCAATAAAATGAGATTGTGTCTGGATGAGGGTGAATTTTAGACAATTGTGGGAGGGGCTTAATGAAGAAGGTTAGGAGAATTGGTACTGTTTGGGATGAGAAAATTGGGCCTTTAAATGTGGAATGTTTCAAAATTTGCATATTTTAGGGACTAACAAAAAATATTCGTTTGGAAAAAATATTCGTCTGAAACTCAATATGCCGAGTTCACGAAGTCAAAGTTACATCATGCCCTTTTGGACCATGCGTAACGGTCATACATATTCTGAAAAAACGGAGGAGAACTCATTAACTATTTCAGATTTGTTTGTTTTTTTCCACGGACTTATATACGAATGTTGCTTTCGTTGATGGTGTTTACTTGGTAATAATTAACAGAATGCAAGGCATTCATACTTGCGATTAGAGGAGGTGCTTACAATTCTGATATGAACAGAGGGCTGCTTAGTTCTCTTATCTATTTACTCTCTTAAACCTTTAGAGTAAAAAATCAGAGTGAATATTCCTTCTAAATTTAGATCCATCCCTAATTTCCGTCTTTTGGATTTAGAGAGTAGTTACTACCTAGCTAGGCTACGAATAACAGGTCGCCCATATTAAACCGGGAAATGGCGAATTTGTTGTGATGATTCGTGCATTTCAAAAAGTATGAAACTGAATGTTCAAAATGTATTTTGGTAAAACATAAGCCTGATCTGAGGTTAGGAGAAAGTTCAGGCCACAAACTCGAATTTCAGAGAAGTATATTTGCGACACGTAAATATATACATGGTGTAAAAATGACTTGATTAACAGGAAGTGGATGCTAGTAACACTAGGCCGAAAATAGATGTGTTAAGATTACCAAAGAATATTATATATCAATTATCTCAGTGGCTAATTTTTACTGAAAGTTCAACATATCGAAAAATCCTCACTAGTGACAATTTCACTTTTCCGAACTTCCTTGCGGTCCTCAGTACAAGGCGCAGATCCAGACATTACCAAGGGGGGGGGGGCTGAACTTAAGCGGGTAATGGGGACGTGCCAGTTGCGTACGCAGAATTTCTCTGAGGGGGGGGGGCATGCAGTGTGTTCAGTGATCGCCGGCCTGGGTGGTCTATTTCCCCCTCCCCTTTGAAAATTGTTGGCGCTTTCAAAGAGCCTAGATGCAGAATGGTGCAATTTTTTCGAATTTGACGGGAATAGTGATAAAGGTTGTATTGTGGTGGTACATGAGGATAAAACTGAAACTTCTGTGTCTTTGTATGCAGTCTTATTCCATTTACGCTACCATTCGAAGTAAAACTTGTCTTTGATTTGCATACTCAGTTTAGGAGTCAAAATAAAAGAGCACGGATCAGTAAAGGAGAACGGGAGCATTTTAGTTTACGGTTTTTCCTTGGCCGCAAAACGTTATTCTGCCATTAAGATAATCTGAGCGGAGCGTCATCATTAGTTGGCGCGGAGCGTGGAGAAAATTTTGAAAAATCAGACCCTCAGATAGCCGAAAATAGCATCTTCCAGATTCATACGAAGAATCTATAAGCAGTCGCTATCTTCGCTTAATAAAATGCTCACTTCAAGATAAGTTCGCGAACTGCAAAGTAAACAGAAAGTTATTAAAAAATACTTTAACCCGAATAACGTAATTTTGCCCGAAAGACTATCTAAGCGAAGCGCCACCATTAGTTGGTGCGGAATGTAGAAAAAAATTCAAAATGATCGCAACCCCTCAGATGGCCGAAAAGTGCTTTTGCATGCTTGTAAATAGAATCAAAACATATAGTCTTTAGGCATAAGTTTAGCTTTTGTTTGCAATACGAAAAAAAATCAGGAAAATGCTAAGTGATCAGAAAATTACTACCACAATTATATTAAATGGTCTAGATTGTTTTCGAGGAAACTGAAAAACGGAATTGAAAATATTCTAATGCTTCTCTATTGTGACTCTTGGCTAAATTAAAGATACGCTGAATTGTTGAAATTGTCGGTAACTGCTCGAACTCATGTCTGTTAATTATTTTCCCCCTAACATCTTTACGTGATAAATAGCAAACTATTTCTCACCGCAACTGAACACCCTCCACTCCCTGTCCCTGTCTCGTACGTCTATGCCGGCCGGGGAAGGAGCCTAAGGGATGGGCTCATCAGTGGCGGATCCAGAAGAGGATGGGGGGTATGCATACCCCCCCCCCCCCACCGGGATGGTAAAAATTGTATAGATAGCCAGGCTAATTGTAGCCTAGGCCTAATTACTTTTTAAAAATACGGGGATAGTTGTTACATTATTTGATTACCGTATTTTGTGTCATATTCTTCAATAAAATGAAAAATGTAAATTTTGCTCTATCTTCCGTATCATTTGGAAAATCCCCGTTTGTTTAGACATTGCGAATGATAAATCTAGCGTTTTCCGCCAACGGCCGTTGGTAACGCTGTTTGTGACATCGCATTTGTGTCTATATATGTCAATACGTGGGGCTACGACTACTGTCCGGATGATGGGTCAATCGTTGATACGAAGGCTTGTACAGGGATGTTGCAGAGTGTGTAGGCGATACGAGTTGAAATATGAATAAATAGTTTAGAAGATGATTTAGTTCTGATCCAAGGTGAATGGTGGTTCTATTTCCTTTGATTGACAGCCGGCAAAATAAAGAATTATTAAAATTTGACTGTATAAAGTTGACTCAGATGCTCGTCGTCTGAGGCCTGCTGCATCAGTGTGTGAGTGTGGTCAAAACTTGCAAGCTCTCGAGAGCTTTCATGTCAATGGGAGATCAAAACACATGCAGTTCCTTCACTTGTTTAAAGTTGTTACCCACCAAATAAATAAATATTAAGGAATGTGCTGATCTAAAAAATGACCAATGAGGAGGCTGTAGAGGGTGAAATTGGCCACACCTTGAAAATATGGGATACAGCATACAAGTGGAACTAGGGCGAAGTAGTTTTTCACGTTCACCGGTAACAAGTGACGGGAAACAGGAAGGGTCCTGGGAATCTAGGACCAAAAGGAAGGGAGAGTTTGCTCTTAAACAACAAGATGACTTTCCTGTTAAAGGTCTTGGAGGGTGCACCATTCTACATGACACTGTAGTTTACACATGACATAGCCTAAAACCGTGTAACGATAATAGAGTACACCCGGTATTAAATTCACATTGACCGTATAGTTCCGTTGAAGTAATGATTACCCACACTTTCAAGACCATGTTTTGAAAGCTTGGGAGTTTTATAGGGGCTCAAAATATTGGAACATTTAGTACCATGTTGCATCTAGGTCCCCTTTTCTTAGACACCCAGGCGGGACAGGGGCTCTGAAAATGAAGAATTCGGAATTTCGAAAATTCGGGAATTTGCCAATTGTGAGACCAGCCTACTGTGTGGTTTGGACAACTCATGAAATTGCAAAATTCCCAATCAATTTTCTCCAATAAAAGTTCCATATTCGTCATTATTTGCCTGAAATAGCCCCCCTGAATATTCTCGTAGATAAGCATTATGCTTATTTTAGTGTATTTGTTATTGTCGATGTGACGAAAAGGGGGGGGGCTGAGGCCGTAACCCCCCCCCCCCTTTGGATCCGCGCCTGAGTATTTTTTCTATGTTAGTGCTTATTACGGTTCTGCTTCAACCGGATATCTTACATTTATCACGTACGTAATCACCGACAAAACGGGTGTACCTCTAACGAGGACTCGAAAACGAAGACCGAAGACAGAAGACCTCCAACAGGAAGACCTCGAAAACGAAGACTGATTGTAGCAAACGAGCATTGTCGTGTGTTCGCAGCATGCGGTCTCCCTGGCCTCCGTAGGCTTATCGCGTAACATTAATACTGTTTCATATACGGGCAATACCAGGAAATAATAACAACGAAAAGGGTAAAGTGGGAATCTCTACTCGACTTCTTCTACACCGTTCTTGAATGCCTATAACAGTCTCATCACTCAATCCAGCGATTAGAGCAGTGAAACAGTTCATTTTATTCAAGTCTTCGTTTTCCACTAGTCTTCGTTTTCGAGATTGGCAGAATAGATCAATCTCGAAAACGAAGACCGAAAAAAGAAGTCCTGACCAAGTCAGTTAATTTCTCCTTTCAAATCGTTAAAAATGCGTTCTAGCTGCTATAAAAACCAAGTGACAGACTTGTTTTAAGTATTCAAGGTGTATTTCAATGCAACAAAATGAAAATGGCGCTGTGCGTATGCTCATAGTACATTGAATATACCCCCAGTGCTTCCGTAGGCTAAACTCGTAACATTTTTATGCTGGAAATAGGATAAATTGGGAATTCCTACTCGATTTAGGACTAAACCACTTCCTCTACAAAGTTCTTGAATGCCTATCACAGACTCATCACTCAATCAAGCGATTAAACAGTGAAACAGTTCGTTTTGTTCAAGTCTTCGTTTTCCAGTCTTCGTTTTCGAGATTGGCAGAATAGGCCACAATTAAATTTTTAAAAAAAAAAAAAACGTATACATACGGTACTATGCCGATACGTGGTATACGTGCTAAGATGCACTCCCATTAAGGAAGGTGGGTTTCACTTCTACATGTCATTCTCTTTAAAGTCGGAAGCACGTTTTTTCTAGAGCCTTGCCCCGTTTTCCAGTTAAAACTTTGATTTCTATGCACAGTCGTTTGAAATTAACTCTAGAGCAGGAGAATGGCCAGGATTTTGTTATGGAGGGTATGGGGGTGACATATGGAAGCGAGATCTAAAAATAGACGGTTACCCCTCTCAAGAAGAAAAATAGGCATGAAATTATTCTTAAATTTTAGAAACAAAAGTGTCTGACAAAACCTCCAATTGTTATTTGGAACTGAAATTTAAAACAAGAACGTAGTCAATTTTTCATTTGCAAATTTGCTATTCCAGTTGATTGATACAGAAATTTTAAGGATTCGCTCACCTTCCTTTAAGTGTCATCAAGTTTGCTTTGTTCTTCAACAATGAACAGCTCTATGCTACAACTAATATAGGGAAACTGATTTGTCGTACATTGATAGTGAATGTTTCCCATAAGCATAGAACAGTAGCGTGTTTAAAGAAGAGGGAAGGGCACACCCCCACCTCCGACGTCATTTGATATGCCGACATGAGTTGGTCACCAATAACTGAAGTGCAGAAAAGCAAAAAAAAAATCCGTGCCAGTCAGGAGAATCGCAGGTTGCCCCCAGCCACTGACGTAGAATAGGGACAACAAACCAGTGTCATACAACAGGTTTAACGACTGCATGTGGAGGTTATGACTAGATTTTTCCAGAAGGTTGTTAAGTTGAGGTGTTAAAGCTCTATCTAACTTAAAGGCAGTCATTCGTCACCCTAAACTACAGTTTCAGTATACATATACCAAAACTCTCAATTGGTACAGCTCTTTGATTGGCATCACATTCAAACAATGCATCATAGCTAAATTACACAGCATGCATATGGGCACTGAGAGTGTCTTGATTACACATTATGGACTTGTATGGCCACTGGGACAAGCCATGAAGAAATAAACTAGGACTGTGTCTGGATAAAGATGAATTTTAGATAAATGTGGGAGGGGCTAGAAGTAAGTAGGTTGGGAGAACTGGAACTGTTTGGGATGATGAAAATATGCCTTTAACCAATTGACATGGGATAAATATTTCCTTTAGACCAAACATCACCACGATTAAGGTATTCTGTACATTGAGTGTGAATAACATAATGGAGATTGACTGGAACCATCTCATATTACTTAAATGCTCTTTTGTGACGTACTATCGATCTGCAGGTAGGTGTTTTGTTTAGCAGAAAGATGTTTGTACTTCGCTATCAACTGTCTAGTAATTGATTCTAAGTGACGTAATAAGTTTGCCCCAAATGAAAAGAACACACAAAACTAGCTAGACAAGAATAAAAACAATGAAAATTTTCTTCGCAGAACTGTTACTAAATGTGGGAATCTAGAAAGACATTCATCCCGGGTGAATATTATCGGGGTTTTCCCGGGCTCTTGCTTTCGCCGCAACAGCATAATATGGAGAGCTGAATTTTGACATGAGCGTTAGCGGGCTATGATCGCATATAGTCGCAGTTAGCTCAGTTGTGCATGAAACTTGAAGAGTGCCGAAATTTTTGAGCCTTTGAAACAAATATTTGAAAATATGGAGCTTGTATTGGAGAAAATTTTGGGTTCTGGAATTATTACAAAAGGAAATTTGAAAGGTTCAGGAACTGCTGAAGAATCTGTATTTCTTATTGGCAAGCCTGAGATTGCACGGTGACCAAAGGTGGTTGTTGCTACAAGATGTTATCTGAGGCCTAAAATTTGAGGCTTTATATTGGAGAAAATTTGGAAGCTTATGAAAGAAAATTTAACGATAATATCTCCGTAGTTGCTGATGTCACTTAATGATCTGGTGATTTTGTTATTTCCAGATTTCGGAAAAGTTTACCAAATGGATTTAAGAGTGAACATTACTGCATTATGAACTGCTTGGCGAGGAACATTTTGCATTTGTGAAACAAATTATAAAAAATGGAATTCTTTCGGAAAACATTTGGAATTTCATAAATATGAGTTCTAAAAACGGCACTGTAGTTGACTGGTGTCACAAATGGCAATTTTCCAAATTTTTCACTTTTCAGAGCCAAGGGGCAATCAAGGGAATTAAGGGTCAATCTGTTGGTAGGAGGGGAAGAGTTGTTAAGGGCCGGTTTTAAAGGGACTTTTCTACACTGTGTCGTCATATTCATGAGATTAATTATTTCAGAGATGGGAATTATTGTTTTCTACCCTGCCACATATAAAAGATATGAATTGTTGTACCTCTTGATTAATTTATAATAGCTACGTGAGTGAGAAATGTTTAACGAGACAATGCAAATTTTGTTATGGTCGAAGAAAATCGGGCAGTTAAGCGCTTCCGTAGAATTCGGTATGTGTATATGTTTCGTTCCGTTTGGTGTTTGTGAGGACATATTTGGGAAATCAAGAACCTAGTGTTAAGCTTTTTAACTGGAATCATGCAACGGATCCTATCGTAATATATGTATGCAAAAAAGTCATCCTTTTTTCCCCGTAGTGTTAGGAGAAATGAATGAAATTCTTAAAGCAGATGTAATAATAACGATTAAAAATATTGCAATGAACGTTACATTTGAAAAATGTCTCATTATAATATGGATCATGTCTATAATTTTCTCGCCAAAACGATGTTTCTACGGTGGCCTGTAAAAGTCATCTGCATTGTTATGCTATTTTCTAATTTAATAGGTCGTGACTCGATGTTGCCGTGCAGTTTCAACTATTTAATTATTTTTTTGTGTGGTTCATACCAAACTTCTGAGGGAATCGAGGGATGGGAGTCGAAGAAGGGTAGTCAAGGAACGGGTCGTTCTTGGATAATCACGACGTGTGTTCCAAGAACAACGCTTTCGGTCCTCAGTTAAAAACGAGGCTTAGATGAGGCATGTTTTGTTTGAAGTTGTAACGTCTAGGCCAATACCTGGTCTCTAAAGTGAACCGAGCACCGGACTTGCAGCTCAGTGGGGTACGTGAGGCTAGAATCGTTCCCGCGTCATACCAAAGACCTAATGGAAGCTTCTACCGTGCTTGGTGCTTAACATAAGCGATAAAGTGGAAACAAGACAGTGTGTCAAACTTAGAGAAAAAACACTGGACCCGGGCTCGAGTTAAACCAATTGTTTAGAAACTGAGCCGCAAAACCTCGGCAGATTCTTTGTTCAGTGACCACGGGCGGCGATCCTGGGGGATGGGGGATAAATTCATTTTTTGCGAAAATAGAGGGCGGTCGCCGTTGCATCCCTTGGTCAATATGAACAGCAAACTATATATTTTACCAACGTAGCAGACTGTCAGGCATCGGTCCAGTTTCAAACCATATTCCTTGTTAAGTCATATGTAAAGCCTTCAAGGGGTAATTTACAAACTGAATCCACTCCGGGGGTATTGATACGGTATACACTGACTTTCATGGTAAGCTTTCAACATGCCAAACAGCAAAAGCTGAAACTAGTAAGGGGATTCCTCTTCCATAGGGGGATTCCCCTACCAAAGCATTAAGAGATTTGGGGGGGGGGGATAGGTGGCCCTTACGGGGAAACTGGGCATAATGTAGAGAGAGTAGGGGAATTTAAAAAAAAAATGTGAACAAATCTTAGACTAGAAATTTAAAGAGAAATTTAGCAAACCTGTGAAAGAAATCGACTTCCTCGATACAACAAAAACCATTAGTTAGGCCTATGGGTAGTTTCAAGACATTTATACTTTATTTCAGCACTTAGACTTAACATCTAGTAGACCGCTAAAATATAAACATGGAGTGTTTAATATGGCTAACTGGTCTAGCTGAACAAGCAAATTTCTTGTTATTTTGCAGTTTTCCATTCTTTTATTGTTTAAACGTTTCATTGCAAAAATAAAACTCACAATAACGACTGCTTTAATTCTGCTTACAAGCCTGCTTTTTCCGACAAGCCTGCTTTTTTCCGACTGTCTGAGGGGCTGCGATTTCCAAAATTTTCCGAACGCTCCATGCCAAACTATGGTGGCGTTCCGCTTACATTGTCTTTCGGGTAGCACCATTTCTAACGGTGTGAGTGTTATGCGTTTTCCATGTGTTCTCTGTCCCTTTCTGACAAGACAAAAAGAAGTAACCCACATTTTCAATATTTTGAGTTATTTACCAAAACGTGTTACCTAAAAGCCAACAGTAATGCTTCTACATGGCACAAGGACACCTGCTATAAGTAACTGAACAATTTGTAACTTAAACATTGGAAAATATTTTTTTCCTGAAATTCATTGCAAAAGCGGACTAATGTGGTCCACTTCCTTTTGTGAGAAAACAATATCCATGTGAACACGTACACTTTTCTGACACATAGAAGTATGATCTTTAATGTTTAATTTCAATACTCTGTCATATTTTTTAACAGAAAATATTTTGTTTTGTTTTGTTTTATATAGGAGATATTGTAAAAGTTGATTACCAAGATTTTCAATGTGGATTACTTCTTTTTGTAAGAAAAAACAGTTAAAATATTCCTTACAATTTCTGACAGAAAGAAGTACAAGCCACCAGTGGCGTAGCTAGGATTTTTTCCAGGGGGGGGGGGGGGGGGCAAAGGTATGAAATTTCCCCCAAACTTTTCCCGGTCAATGTGTATGTATTTCATATAAAATATGCAAACTTACAAGTATAACAACATTACCATGTCATTTTGTAATATTACCTGCATTTAAAAAAAACATAGAGCAATCGGAAATAACAAAGTATATTATTTTGGTAAACAATACCTGGTTTATTTGTATGTATAACGCAGTGGCGTACGCAGGATTTCTCTGAAGGGGGAGGGGCATGCAGTATGGTCTAAGGGGAGGGGTGTCCGGAAATTTTTGACGTTTTTAAGGAGCCTAGATGCAAAATGGTGCAAGATTTTCGACTTTGACAGGAACAGTGTTAAAAGTTGAATCGCGGTGGTTCATGAGGATAAAACAGAAAATTTTGTGTCTTGACATGCACTTCCTTATGCCATTTATGCTACCTTACGAAGAAAAACTTGTCATTAAATTTGCACACTTTTAGGAGTCAAAATAAAAGAGCATTGATCGGTATTTGTGGTTTTTCTAAGCCACAAAATGTTATTTTGTCATAAAGATTATCTAAGCGGAGCGCCACCATTGGTTGGCGCGGAGCGTAGAGAAAATTTGGAAAAATCAGACCCCTTAGATGGCCGGAAATAGCATTTTCCAGGCTAATGCGAAGGATCTAGCCAGTCGCTGTCTTCTTTTGTCGTTTGCAATAAAATGCTCACTTCAAAATATGTTCGCAAACTGCAAAGTGATCAGAGATTTAAAAGCTAATTTTACCCCCAAAATATAATTTTGCCCAAAAGACCGAGCGAAGCGCCACCATTGGTTGGCGCGGAGCGTAAAGAAAATTTCGAAAGATCAGACCCCTCAGATGGTCAAAATAGCGTATTTATGCTTGCAAAGAGAATCTAAACATGTAGTCTTTTTTGTCGATGTCACCAGTGGGAAACAGAGTCTACCTTTTTAGGTAAAATTGGAATTTGACAGGATTTGCCTAGATCTATTTGTAGGAATTAAAAAAAAGTTGGCATCACTGAAAGACCTTGCAGGGACAATCCTTCCCCTTTGAAAATTTTTGAAAAATTGGGTGCCCTTATAAGCAATCTGGTGCCACATATGCTATCTTTTGAAGTATATCTGTGTTAATAAAGTTAGACTACGTATTTTTAAGAACAAAGAAAAAAATGGCATCTGTGAGGGGGCATGGCCCAATGGTTTCCCCTTCGCACGCCACTAAGGAGGCCTAATAGTGGCTCGATCACACAGGATATCCTGTTAGAAAAGCAGTCTGTTAAGTGTGGAAGGCTACAAGATACTCATTGTCCATTTATTGTTACACTCAAAGTGAGCAGAAAACTATTTTCCCGAACTAGCTTGTAAGCCTCCAAGGATTAGGCTAAGTAACAAAATCTAAGTGTGCCAACGAATCCCGTTGATTAACTTTAAGTTTATCGTTGGCCATGGATTGTTTCAGCCCCATCCATCGTTATGTACACAGAGTAAAATCGTACAGCTACTGCTGGCTCGTAGAAGAACATAACAACCTCGGGGGTCTACGGTAGTGACTTGTCAGTTTTCACATCCATTTACTGAATTCCCAAAGTATCACCTGAATAACAGCTTCCTGTGCACTGAAATGCACTGATCATAACCCCCGTGCGTATACAAGCACAAGAGAACATTTAATCTGCTACGCGGCGAGGACATTTCTGTGGAACGCGAATTGGGCCGGTTCGTGCGACACTGACGAAATCTGAGTTAATTTGTTGCATGAAAATACGAATTATGTATTAGAAATGTCTCACAATTTCTTATTATAACAAAAATTTTGAGAAATTTTGGTAATAATAAGAAGATTCATCAAATTTCCCCATTTTCATCAAATTTCCCCAAAAATTTTTCCGGGGGGGGGGCAACTTGCCCCCCTTGCCCCCCCCCCCCCCAGTAGCTACGCCACTGCAAGCCACTGCTTCTTTTTGTCAGAAACAGTTTGGTTGAAATAATACTTGTATTTTCTGACAGAAAGAAGTAAAAGCCACTGCTTCTCTTTGTCTGAAAAGAATGTAGTTTTCCATGTGGGTTACTTCTTTTCTTGGCTGATTATCTCAGGAAGTAGACTACATGTTAGAATTTGAGGAAATTTCTGAAAATTTAAGTAAAGAGAAAAAACAATATGGAATAAAATCAATTTTGAAAAAATGTGGATTATTTCTTTTTGTCCGAAAGGGGCAGTTCTGTGTAACATAAAAACAGAAGGAAATGAACATGGCTTGGCAGTTCTTTACACCCTCTCACAGGGCATCCGACTTGCAGTCGGTATGTCGGACGTTCGACACTTGGCCGGGTACGTCATACCGAAGACTTAGATTAAAATCGGAACCTACTGTCATTGGGCCATGATGCTAAGCATAAGCAATGGAGTAGGAAAAACAAGCCAGTGAGTTGGCAAAACTGGAAAAAGGCCATCAGATCGGCTCGACGTAAAACCATTTGGTTTGAAACTGCACTGGACCGTTGAACTCCATCTAAACTAACCTAACCTAACCTAACCTAACCTAACCTAACCTAACCTAACCTAACCTAACCTAACCTAACCTAAACTAACCTAACCTAACCTAACCTAACCTAAACTAACCTAACCTAACCTAACCTAAACTAACCTAACCTAACCTAACCTAACCTAACCTAAACTAACCTAACCTAACCTAACCTAACCTAACCTAACCTAACCTAACCTAACCTAACCCATAGGCGTACAATGCGGGGGGTGGGGGCACTCGCCCTCCGAATTCGGGCAAAAGCTGTTGGTCTATTCGATCAAAACCGTGGGGAAAACATAGTAAACAGTGACATTATTCGGGCAAAAAAATGCTCTTGCCCCCTCATGGAAAATTACCCCCGTACACCTATGACCTAACCCATGAAGTAACTAAAATATGAACATATTACACATATAGGCCTATGCACCAGCATCGTCAATCGCCTATCACCTTTGAGAGTGATTATCCATAAGTTTATTTCTCTGCTTTAAACAGAAGGTAAAAATCCATTTATTTCATACAGCATATTCTGATAAAGTGACTAACCTGCAGTAAAATCATATATATATATATATATATATATATATATATATATATATATATATATATATATATATATATATATATATATATATATATATATATATATATATATATATATATATATATATATATATATATATATATTTATATATATATATATATATTTATATTTATATATATATATATATATATATATATAAGGTCGAATACTGCGTAGCACAGGTAAAGTATGAAGGTAAACAGATTGGAATGATAAAAAGTGCTAAAATTCGGAAGAAAGCTCCGCAACGTTTCGGGTATGTACCCTTCATCAGGCGGCAAAATAATAACTGATCAAAAAAACGATATTCAAAAGAAACAATAAACGCGTGCCGATACAACTCGATCGGCGCGCGTACAAAGGCCAAGCACCTACGTCAACGCGTTGTGTGTCTTGTTATGTCCCCATCAACTCCTTACAATCGTTTCTAAGTCCCTGTAGTGCGGACGCACTGGTAACACACGCACTACCCATGACAACATCCATCCAGCAAGCCAAACCAAAACGCGCCGACGTCAAGCGTACAACCTCTTTACAAAGGGATTGCCAATAATGAAATGTTTGCCTACTTCGCGCCGCAATTTTAAACACAGCTAAACGACGCAACCGTGCAAAACAAGTTAATAGTGATGACGCGATAAAAATTAAAAGTAATAATAAATACACGCTAGGCGATTATGATGTCATTATGAACGGACTTTGCAAGGAAAATTGAACACGATCAGTTTAAGTTCAAGTTCGGCAAACAGTCCGTTGTAAAATAATAAACACAGTCTATAACAGTTCGAGTTTGACGTTCAGCCCGTTAGGAGCTAGAGTTCCTAGCCTTACTATCAGTCGATTTTCGGCAGTAAGACGATCACGGTCGGAACCTCTGCATGAGATGGCCACCGTGACCATCAGATCCTGTATAGAACAGGCCGATGGGGGGTTAAAATGGTTGGCAACCGGGTACCCTGGAAGGTTTTGCCTAATGGATCTCAAGTGTTCAGTAACCCGATCAGCTAATCGACGTTTAGTCTCACCCACATACATCATGGCACAGCGCTTACAAACTAGGATATACACTATATTAGTAGACGTACATGTAAAATGATGTTTGACGTCGAAGGAGTTGTTGTTGGGACCTACAACAGACAGAAGTCTGTCTTTGCTAACAAGTTTACAAGTATTACATCTACTACGGTTACAAGGAAACGTCCCTGCCGGATGTAACATAAAGGGTTGGGGATGTGAGGCCCGAACCAAGTGACTTGAGATGTTTTTCTCACTTCTAAAGGCCGTAATAGGCGGTTCAGGAAAATACTCACGGGTAGAGGGTTCTCTTCCTAGAAGTTTAGCGTTTCTGTGGATTGACTCAACAATGGGGCGAACTGAAGGATGATAAGACACCACGAAGGGTATTCTGGAAGTGGATTTGACGATATTAGTCTTGGGGGCCATGATAGTTGCTCTGTCCATCCCTTCAACCCTCCCTAGTGCCTTCATGAGTACCTTACGTGGGTACTGACGTTTCTCGAAAAAGGAGATCATATCTTGAGAGACCTGTTTAAAATCCCTATTATCGGAACAAATGCGTCTAGCTCTCAAGAGTTGCGAGTACGGGATAGAGTTGGTACATGACCTAGGGTGGTTGGATAGATAAAGCAAGTAGCTGTGGGAGTCTGTAGGCTTAAAATGGATATTAGTTTTTAGTTTTCTGTCACTAATAGATAGCTCCATATCTAAAAAGACCACTGAGGTGTCAGAAATACAGCTGGTGAACTTTAAAAAGGGGCAAAACGTTTCAACAAAATGTATAAAGTCATTCTCTATAAAAGGTACATCGACGACATTGTTGGGGTAGCGTCGGGCTCTCGTCGTGATTTAGAAGACTTTATACATTTTGTTGAAACGTTTTGCCCCTTTTTAAAGTTCACCAGCTGTATTTCTGACACCTCAGTGGTCTTTTTAGATATGGAGCTATCTATTAGTGACAGAAAACTAAAAACTAATATCCATTTTAAGCCTACAGACTCCCACAGCTACTTGCTTTATCTATCCAACCACCCTAGGTCATGTACCAACTCTATCCCGTACTCGCAACTCTTGAGAGCTAGACGCATTTGTTCCGATAATAGGGATTTTAAACAGGTCTCTCAAGATATGATCTCCTTTTTCGAGAAACGTCAGTACCCACGTAAGGTACTCATGAAGGCACTAGGGAGGGTTGAAGGGATGGACAGAGCAACTATCATGGCCCCCAAGACTAATATCGTCAAATCCACTTCCAGAATACCCTTCGTGGTGTCTTATCATCCTTCAGTTCGCCCCATTGTTGAGTCAATCCACAGAAACGCTAAACTTCTAGGAAGAGAACCCTCTACCCGTGAGTATTTTCCTGAACCGCCTATTACGGCCTTTAGAAGTGAGAAAACATCTCAAGTCACTTGGTTCGGGCCTCACATCCCCAACCCTTTATGTTACATCCGGCAGGGACGTTTCCTTGTAACCGTAGTAGATGTAATACTTGTAAACTTGTTAGCAAAGACAGACTTCTGTCTGTTGTAGGTCCCAACAACAACTCCTTCGACGTCAAACATCATTTTACATGTACGTCTACTAATATAGTGTATATCCTAGTTTGTAAGCGCTGTGCCATGATGTATGTGGGTGAGACTAAACGTCGATTAGCTGATCGGGTTACTGAACACTTGAGATCCATTAGGCAAACCTTCCAGGGTACCCGGTTGCCAACCATTTTAACCCCCATCGGCCTGTTCTATACAGGATCTGATGGTCACGGTGGCCATCTCATGCAGAGGTTCCGACCGTGATCGTCTTACTGCCGAAAATCGACTGATAGTAAGGCTAGGAACTCTAGCTCCTAACGGGCTGAACGTCAAACTCGAACTGTTATAGACTGTGTTTATTATTTTACAACGGACTGTTTGCCGAACTTGAACTTAAACTGATCGTGTTCAATTTTCCTTGCAAAGTCCGTTCATAATGACATCATAATCGCCTAGCGTGTATTTATTATTACTTTTAATTTTTATCGCGTCATCACTATTAACTTGTTTTGCACGGTTGCGTCGTTTAGCTGTGTTTAAAATTGCGGCGCGAAGTAGGCAAACATTTCATTATTGGCAATCCCTTTGTAAAGAGGTTGTACGCTTGACGTCGGCGCGTTTTGGTTTGGCTTGCTGGATGGATGTTGTCATGGGTAGTGCGTGTGTTACCAGTGCGTCCGCACTACAGGGACTTAGAAACGATTGTAAGGAGTTGATGGGGACATAACAAGACACACAACGCGTTGACGTAGGTGCTTGGCCTTTG
Organism: Holothuria scabra; assembly: GCA_037179385.1. Taxonomy (NCBI): domain Eukaryota; kingdom Metazoa; phylum Echinodermata; class Holothuroidea; order Aspidochirotida; family Holothuriidae; genus Holothuria; species Holothuria scabra. Next base: position 40,406,489 of record CM074186.1, read on the forward strand.
TACGCGCGCCGATCGAGTTGTATCGGCACGCGTTTATTGTTTCTTTTGAATATCGTTTTTTTGATCAGTTATTATTTTGCCGCCTGATGAAGGGTATATACCCGAAACGTTGCGGAGCTTTCTTCCGAATTTTAGCACTTTTTTATCATTCCAATCTGTTTACCTATATATATATATATATATATATAACATGATAGGTGGCGTGTGTTGGAAAGTAAAGAAACCAAATAACAAAAGAACACAAAAAATGGATACATTCATTTCCAACTAAATTATAATATAAATCCGTGAATACAAAATATTTCGGGCTTAAATTACACAGCCCTTCGTCAGTTGTACAAAAACACTATAGTGCAAAAAAAGACTGTATACACGTACTCGTTCTGCTTCCTCGCTTAGGTATCAACTGCTTGGGTGCCCATGAACGCCAAATCCCTATTCAGACCCGATTTATGATTGTTAAGTGAGATGATGGTTTGTAACTCACGGTTGCATCTCTGCTGAGCGCTTTTAAAATTGCCGTACAACAAGGCACACTTTAAATGGGAAAGGTTATGCTGAGGGAGATTAAAGTGTTCGGCAACCGGGAATCCAGGGTTATTCTTTCTTATGCTGAGCTTGTGATTATTGAAACGAAGTCGGAATTTTGTGCTTGTTTCGCCTATGTACGTAGCTAAGGGACATTGGGTGCAGAAAAGTAAATAAACTACATTACATGAGTCACAATCGAAGTCTCCCGGTTTTAGAGTTATACCTGAAGCATGGTGGTAAATGGTGGGGGAAAGCTCTAAATGATTGCAAACTTGGCACCGGGGTTTATTACACTTCCTGTTGCCTGTTTTGGGATTGTCTACAGTGGGAAGGGTTTTGCGAACTAACATGGCTCTAAAATTACGTGGCTGTTTATAAGCAATCATCCCAAGTTATATTCAAGACAGCACTCATTTTATAAATAGACTAGATGAAATTATGTCCTTGCCCAAAGATGCCATACTCGTGACGATGGACGTGACTTCGTTATATACAAATATCCCCCATGAGGAAGGTACAACGGCCTGTTTAAATTTAATGAGGAAAAATTCTGTCACTGGGTACTCTGAAGTAACGAGTTTAATTCGATTCATTTTGAGCCACAATAACTTTCAGTTTAATGACATTAATTATTTACAGGTAAATGGGACGGCTATGGGTACAAAAATGGCACCGTCATATGCCAATATATTTATGTATCATGTGGAAGAGGGAATTTTGATGCAATCTTCAAACAAACCCTTATTCTATGTACGATATATAGACGACGTTTTTATGATCTGGGACAAAGGGCTGGATAATCTAAAACAATTCTTTTATGTTGCTAACAGTTTTCATCCTTCCATCAAATTTACTTTTGATTATTCCTTTAAGACTCTGCCCTTCTTAGATGTTCTGGTAATGATTGGAGACGGTAAGATCACCACGTCCGTCTACACTAAACCTACAGACAGACATACGTATCTCCACTTCAATAGTTTCCACCCCGTCATACCAAACACTCTATTGTGTACAGCCAGTTCCTTCGGTACCGCCGTTTATGCTCCACTAATAACATTTTTGTGGAAAGGGCCACTGAATTGGTTAACTTTTTTCTCAACAGAGGATATCCCTATAAACTCCTCAACAATTACTTTCATAAAGTTCTTGCTACACCGAGGCATAATCTCCTTCGGTATCGCACAAAATCGAACTGTGACCGCATTCCCTTAGTCATCACATACCACCCATCCAATCGCACCCTTACCCACAATATCAAGAAATCTTGGGAAATACTCAAATCTGACCCCTCGATTTCTGAAATTTTCAGGGACCTCCCGATGATTGCTTATAAACAGCCACGTAATTTTAGAGCCATGTTAGTTCGCAAAACCCTTCCCACTGTAGACAATCCCAAAACAGGCAACAGGAAGTGTAATAAACCCCGGTGCCAAGTTTGCAATCATTTAGAGCTTTCCCCCACCATTTACCACCATGCTTCAGGTATAACTCTAAAACCGGAAGACTTCGATTGTGACTCATGTAATGTAGTTTATTTACTTTTCTGCACCCAATGTCCCTTAGCTACGTACATAGGCGAAACAAGCACAAAATTCCGACTTCGTTTCAATAATCACAAGCTCAGCATAAGAAAGAATAACCCTGGATTCCCGGTTGCCGAACACTTTAATCTCCCTCAGCATAACCTTTCCCATTTAAAGTGTGCCTTGTTGTACGGCAATTTTAAAAGCGCTCAGCAGAGATGCAACCGTGAGTTACAAACCATCATCTCACTTAACAATCATAAATCGGGTCTGAATAGGGATTTGGCGTTCATGGGCACCCAAGCAGTTGATACCTAAGCGAGGAAGCAGAACGAGTACGTGTATACAGTCTTTTTTGCACTATAGTGTTTTTGTACAACTGACGAAGGGCTGTGTAATTTAAGCCCGAAATATTTTGTATTCACGGATTTATATTATAATTTAGTTGGAAATGAATGTATCCATTTTTTGTGTTCTTTTGTTATTTGGTATATATATATATATATATATATATATATATATATATATATATATATATATATATATATATATATATATATATATATATATATATATGTATATATATATATTTAAATGCCATCAGAAGTGCAAAAGTCTTTTTACATAATTGCCCGACGCACCGTAATGTTCATTTTTTCTGAAAGATTTAATTCTGCAAAAACTTGGGGTTTTCAGTTCTCTAGATGAGTTTTATTATACCGCAGTTTAAGCTCCACATTGTTTTTACAGTGGTTTTTACTTTGAAAATCATTGCTGTTATTTTTATTCTTTCGGTTCAGATTTATCGACTTTCTTCCAGTCTCATTTGAAAGAGTATTACAATTATTTAATTCAGTAAATGACTGATGATCATAAACAATAAATTCAAAGATTAAAGACAATTACTTAATGTTAAGGCATTCATTAAGAATATTAAAAGAGACGTGATTATAAACAGTGTACACAAAATATAAATTGATTCATCATACAATAATAAAGAGCCCGAGGAGTATTATAACAAGAAAGTTAAAATGCCCTGATATGCACCGACAGGCCTTAAAAATAACTAAAAATTTACTACGCAAATGGGATATAAACAATATAAAGAAATCAATAGTACTCAATAATTTTCTTTTCACTCCATTCAAAAACTTTATCTCCCTTTAAGGCAATCAGACAAATTTTACCTTTTTTGTATATATTTTGCGATAGGCCTTTCTCCCTTTTTATGAAATGCGCTTCCGAAAGTTGCTATAATATCACGTTAGATTGCCCAGATATTGCCATTTTCGGTGATCTCGGACGTATATTTGGCCGAAAATTTCCTTGAAATTTTCTTGCACCAACTGAGGTGGCCTTTTGTTTAGACGTGTCACCGACTATATCCCCCACGTTCAAAGACGGATCGCCGTCCATGGTAGGCTAGCGTTTCTTCAAAATTTAATATGGCTGCCCTCCGTGCCAACTGATCGTGGCGCTCCGCTTAGATAGTTTTTTCGGCAGGAATTACATTTTTCGGGCATAGAGGGAGGCTCAGTGCCAATTCAAGTCCTTGTCTCAATTGTGCCATTTTTATTTGTTCATTTCTTTTTCCAAAGTCCTCCCTACTCTCTGTCAAAGAGCCGTTCGATGAAACCATGCCTTAAACTGGTTCCCAAAAGAAGCTATACGTCCACTGAAGAACAACACTTGACCAACCTCACGGCCTTCAGGGGCCATTTACATCATTGGTCTGTCATGAAAGGCTCCATTCTATAGGTTGGCTGAAAAGAACAGATGCTACACGTGATCTTAGCCAATTCATTTATTTCACGTATAGTTAAAAACAAAAACTAATTTGTGACATAGGCGTAGAAAGCGGAGACTGGGGGCGACAGCCCCCCCCCCTCCGGGAAAAATGAGGAGGCGGAAGCATGCTTCCCCCCCCCCACTTCCTGGGTAAGAAAACCTCCTTTTTCGTTTTTCCAACTCTCAAAAAGGCGAAATTTCCGGCGCGCTTCGCCCCCCGCAAAATGCAAATTTGAATGCATTAGTTTCTCTGTTATAAATCTCTTCAGTAAAATTTTCAGAGCTCTGGAAATAACAAAATCGGATAGCTACCATATAAGGCACTACATCATCAAGAGACAAGAGCAGCTAATTTGCTATTTTTGTAAACTGTATTTCATAGAATTCCAAATTTTCTTCGATAACTTGAGCGTTTGATTTTGAAATATTTAGTCCAAAAGGACAACAAAGTTTTGGAAACTTTTGAAATGTCATCGGAGAGTGTCAGGTCGTAGGTCTTAGATAACATTATGTAGCAACAACGATTCAGTCGTCGTGCAATCCTTCTTCTTCTGGAAGCAGTTTATATTTATAATTTGGTTTCGCCGAGCGGCTTTTTTTCAGAGAGGTCTGGAGGACGGGAGAGAAAGCAATTGCCACCAAAATATGAAGTAAGTGCAGATTCTTCAGTATCCCCCAACTCTTTTAATTTTCTTACAGGAAACCCAGGTTCCCAACGCTTTTTGCAATACAAGTTCCATATCTACATATATACTTGTTTAAAACTTTCGGCGCGCTTTGAGGGCCGCAATACGTCCCTATAATACGTTTTTGTCCACACTTGACAGAAAAATCGGAAAACTAAGCTACTACTTACAAGCCCAAGACATGCCATTTCCAGCTGTTTGAGGGGTTGCGATTTTTCAAAGTTTTCTGTACGCTCCGCACAAACTGAAGCTAGTCTTTCGAGTAAGACTTCATTACAGCAGGCAGGGGGCGATTGCTCCCTGGCTCGAAGAGGTGAAAAGTTCGGAAATTTGCCATTTGAGACACCAGTCAAATACAGTGCGGGTTTTCCATCTTTGCCTTCATAACATTCTGAATTCTTCCTAATAAAAGCTCCATATTTATAATTGTTAGTTTTAAAAAGGCAAAACTTTTCGCGCGCCCTAAATTGCTACCCTTAATGCAGTAAGTGGTGGTCATAGAGCAGTCAATGGTAAACTTTTCCTAGCCGTTACAGTGCCGTTTCCAAAAAATTTCCTTCAATGAATATAGGCTTTAAATTTTTTTAAATGTTGTTTAAAAAAGGCAACAAAGTTTCGGGAGCTTTTTAAATGTCGCCAAAGGCTCACTCCTTAGATAACTTTATGTAACAAAAATGATCTTTAGTCTACATGCTATCTTAGATATATTCTAGTAGGGAACGCCGGTTCTTCGATAGTCACCCCCCCAAAAAAAATTATAGTTATTTACAGGAAACCCTGAATCTTAACTATTTTCTGCAATACAAGCTCTATATTTCCAAATGTGTAAAAAGGCTCGAATTTTCGGTGCGCTCCGCGGGCCGCAAATTAGCCTACGGTCTAGAGTAAGTAGTGCTCACACTTAAGAAAAAATTAGATTTTTTTTCTTATTTTAAAAAGTATTGTTCTTGCTCGAGGAAAAAGCGAGGAAATTAAGCATGAAAAATGTACATTTTGGTCAATGGGGTATCGTGAGGTGCATGGTCCAAATATGTTCCTCCCCTCTCTCCTCCCCACTCTCATATCAGTGGCGGAGCTGCCATACGGTCAGGTGGACCGTCGCCTCCCCCCCCCCCCCCTTAACGGACCAAAATCGTCTGTCGGCGCCCTTTTTAGATTTTGAACATACTTTACTCTTGCACCATTATTGACAAAAGACATAAATTAAGATAAGATAAGATCAACTTTATTAAACCCCACAAGTGTAACTGAATGCTCGCATAAAACAGAAAAAACAATAAAAGAGTGATTACAAAAATATATACACACAAACAACACTTAAATAAAATTTGTCCATAATACGCATACAATACATTCTAGGGCTTAGATTTTTCGATAAAGTTTCTACCTGTTCATGCCAGGAAAGTCGATTGTCAATCACCACTCCAAGATACTTATAAGTGTCCACCCTCTCAACCATACTTCCGTTTATAGTGACAACACTTGGGACATTATTTGACTTCCGATAATCAATAACCATTTCTTTTGTCTTCTTTACATTTAGTTCTAAAAAGTTGTTGGTACAATAGTTAACAAAATTGTTTATCTGCTCAACATAAGCGGTATCCTCGTCCTTTGTTGTCAGACCTAGTAAAGCAGTATCATCTGCAAACTTGACCAGAGAACAATTTTCAAATTTTGATCTAGCGTCTGAAGTATACAAAGTGAATAACAATGTTGTCAGAACCGTACCTTGAGGCGCACCAGTGTTTGACACAATTACATTAGAAGGTGCTCTGGTCCACCGAAGTTTTTAAAGTAACATATTGGAACCTATTGGCTAAATACTTAAGAATCCAAGCAATAAAATCATAGCAGACATTCATTTCTAGTAACTTGTTGGCTAAAATGTGGGGCTGAATAGTGTTAAAAGCAGATGACAAGTCAAAAAACATATTTCTAGCAGAATGACTCTGGTTTGTGTATTCAAGATGTGAGTTCAACTTTTCAAGACTGTACAGGATGGCATCATCAGTGCTTCGCCTTTGCCAGTATGCAAACTGCAGAGGATTTAGGAATTCATCAACACTTTGCTTTAAAAATTTTAGTGCTAGGCGCTCGCATGTTTTTATCGCTATCGAGGTCAAAGTCACATGTCTGAGATCATTCATGCTAGGAATATTAGATTTCTTTGGTACATGTATTATACAAGACCGTTTCCACAAAGCTGGGACCGTCTGAGATTCTAGGTAAAGGAATTGAGGAAGAGTGTGCAAAGCGTACCGAACATTTTGGGTTTCATCGCAGAATTGCAGAAATAACTCTTTTGAAAGCAAAAATAACTAAATCGACCATGGGAAGGCGACAGATTATTCCCGACAGGGGGCGGGACATACCAGCGACCACAAGTTCCGAAAGTCCTTATGTCGAGGGGGTGGTGAGAAGGGCGTATGAAGGAGCCTAATTACCCCATGTCATTGCAGCCTGGGGCACATTTTGCACAATATCACTTAATATTTTAAAAGCCGAATTGCGCACTGATAGTGTTCTTTTGAGTCTGAATAGTGAAATTCTCAGTGAAGTATTTCTCTATTTTCCGTTTATATTGGTCCTTTTCTCTCCTTAAAACCTTGTCGAGTTCTTTTTAAACCCAGTCAACATGCCCATCTGGGCCCCAACTGGGTTTCAGCTGGGCTACTTGCTGGGCCCCATTCGTGTTTGTCAGGTGTTCCCACGTGGGGCCCAACTGGGCTAGCTTTTCCCAGCTGAAGCCAAGCTAGGCTTCAGTTATTGAAGCGGGTCCCAGCTGGGCTTCATCTGGGCATGAGCTGGGAAAGACTAGCCCAGTTGGGCCCCAGCTGGGAACACCTGACAAACACGAACGGGTCCCAGCTGGGGCCCAGCAAGTAGCCCAGCTGAAACCCAGTTGGGGCCCAGCTGGGCATGTTGGCTGGGAAGGCTTTGAGATTTTCCTTGTCACCTTGACCAAAAATCTGCTTCTTTTTTATTAATTATTGATTTAACTTCCTTAGTAATCCAAGGTTTGTTATTTGGATAAACTTTTATTTGCTTCGTGGGCACTACACATTCAACACAAAAATTTAGATAATCGGCTACTGTCTGAGTAAGTTCATCGATGTAATGCGTGTTCTCAATGAACACCTCCCAATCCGTAGGGTCTAAAGAGGCTTGTATGTAGCTCATCAATGGCTTCAGAACTCCAATGTTAATAGCGTTGTTTTAAGGCCCAGATAACGAAATGCTCAAACGGCCACCAGTAACTGTACTATCTGCATTTTATTCTGATGAAACAGATCTTCTGTAATATAGGGTAGGTTTTCCCGAAACGTATGCTTTATACGCACTAATGAATGTTGCCGCTCACCCTCCAGGCCAATAAAAGATGTTTCAAAGGGCGCAACAATAATTGTAGCGCAACTAGCCAACTTGTTGTCGGGGATAATTGTCAACATAGACAATAAAAGGGGCTTATAAAGATACCAAAATAGCTTCCAAAACATTTCTCAAAGTCATTTGAAGAGGAAATTTAGGTTAAAATAAAATAAAGTTGTTTTAATAGTGGTAATGATTAAGGATTTTACTAAGCAGTTTCCATTTTGCTTTTCAAGTGACCATTCTCATGATAAATGGCTATTTCTGACACTGCACGTCCCATGAAAATGCTTATTTCTGTAGGCCTACTTTCGTGGTCTCAAAAGCCAGATTGCATCTAATAAGTCTAGGTTTAGGCTTCTTATATTTATTATCAATTCAGTATCTAGAAAGCCAAGCAGACCTTTTGTCTTGGCTATTTCTTTCAATGTACCTAATAATGGCTATTTTCAGAGTGGACACATGATGTAAATTACGTCAATTGATGTTTCTTCGTGTACGTATCTTGATTTCCAGATGCCAAAAATATACACCGAACGGTGATTAATTTCCAAAACTTTTCCGCTTGTAAGATTGCTTGTTATTTAGCTCTAGCAGGTTTAATAAAGATCCTCTCAAAGTAGTCCAATATTACATTAAAATCTTAAATCGAGACCTGACAATAACACAAAATATAATGACCGCCTTAATACTAGAATGTGAAAGAAAGGGATATATAGAATCATGGGTGTCCGCAGGTAGGGGCAAGGGTGGATTTCTCTCCCCTGGAAAATAAAAAACTTGAAAAAAACGAAGAAAACATAAAGAAAAAGACGAAGAAAAATTAACACCAACATTTCTTAACAGTTCCCTCAGTGTTTTCCCTATATATATATGCGGTAAATGGGCTTTAGAAATGCCATTTCCAGCGATCTGAGAGGCATTAAAAATGTTGTGCCTCACGAGTCGCTAAGACTCTTTGCCGATGACACGAATCTATTTGTCCATGATAGTAATTGTGTTACCCTTGTTGATAAAGCTCATTTTGTACTCAATCAACTTAAGACTTGGTTTGATGCTAATAGACTTACTTTACATCTTGGGAAAACCAACTTTTCGATTTTCAATGCTAATTCACATATACCCCATTTTTGTCCAGACCACTTTGTCATGAACGATGTAAATATCCTCAAAACAAACTGTGTTAAATACCTGGGTCTATTGATCGATGATCAGCTATGCTTTAAGCAACACATTGACGATCTCTGTAACAACCTCGTAAAATATAATGGAATTTTTCATCGCCTTAGGGCATCACTTACCCCTGCTGTTGCAACCCAGTTATATTACTCACTCGTTTTTTCTAAATTGTCTTATGGTATGGAAATATATGGCATGTCTAAGCCTTCTTCGCTCAAACCCCTGCAAGTTCTTCAGAATAGGATTTTAAAAACTCTTACTTTCAAAGACCGGCGCCACTCCACGAATACCCTGCCTGCCTGCATAGAGACCTTAGCATCCTTAAGATCAGCGATATTCATACTTTCAAAATGTGTTCTTTTATCTATAAGTATATTAATAATCGTCTTCCTTTTGTATTTAGTAAAATCCTTAACCCTAGCTTTTCTACCAATGCTCGACCTAGCACTAGAACTAATGCCCTCTTTACGGTTAGTAGGCACCATACTAGGCATGGTAAATTATTGTTAAATAACTATTGTTATAAACTTTGGAATTCTCTCCCCAACGAAATAAGAAATGTTAGAACACATGCTACTTTTAAGAGTAACGTAAAAAATTACCTAAATGCCCAGTACACTTGTTAAGCATCCCTTTCTTTTTTGCTTTCTTAGTTGACTTTGTTGTTTCTTTGTTCTCCTTTTTCCTCTTATTTTCTTTTTTGTTATTCTTTGTTGTATTGTCTCTTTATGGGCACTAGCTCGTTAAACTATTGTTTTTCTAGTGTCCTGTCCGGTTATATATTTCAGTTTATATTTGTACGGAAGAAATTAATAAATGAAAAATGAAATGAAATTTTGGGTCAAAATCTTTTTGCACTCCACGCCAACTCATGGTGACGCGAAGCTTTTCCCCCTAAAAGAATTTTGCCCCTCCCTGAATTTTCTTCTGCGGAGGCCCATGGATAGAAATTTTAAACATGTTTTGATAGAAGTCTTCTACTAGGTCGGAAAATCAGATGAAAAGTCTGAAAAGCCGTGGCTTCGATCGTGCTGAGGCTCAGGGTATTTACTCCTTCGAAGCGCCCGTGCAGACCATTTTCGCCCCTTCTGACCGAAATCCCTAGCTCCGCCACTGTCTCATATTGCTTTCCTACGTCTCTCATTTGTGACATTTTTTTCATATTATCTGACGCAGAAACTGCCGCTGCCGTCTGACTTTTCATCTGTTTGTAACCACAAAGCCGGAGTTGCGACAGTACGCGAACAGTCATATCATGAAAGTGAACGAGCGCCAGCATCGATGCAAACTGTTTTGATGCACGAAGTTGCGGAGTCGATACTCAGTCTGGTAGGATACTAAATAATTTCTTTGTTATAGAGCAATTGTGTCATTTATTTGTTACATAACACAGTTTATCTGATATAGCCGATAACTGCAGATGTTTTAGAAAACTTTCGGTTTTCAAACGGGAGTGGAGTTGCCAAAGCAGCGCACTACTTGGACCGGATCCAATAATACAGTCTAACAGTTTAAGCTAACTAACAGTTAAGTGTACAGAAAGAGCTTAAGTTATTCATAAAGTTAGGCCTTACGTTAATGTAATGGTAGACCATATACTACTACACGTTAGGTTGTGATTAGGAAATGCCCAGGCTAGTTCGGGATCCTAGGCCTAGTTTATTTGAATATGCGAATGTGAAGACTACTGCAGGGTGCCTATTGTAGGCCAAATGTTTTATGTCAAAGTCGTAGGAGCTAGTATTGGTACTTCTCAGGACCTCTGCATGAATTAACCTTTGAAGTGTGCTGTCCAGTGTGTATTTCCATCATCAGTTCAAACGTTTCACAAGGAGACATTGCCTGGGGGGAGGGGGGAGGGGGCATAGAGCCTAACGTTATGCCTAACGTTACATCTACGTTAGGCCTAGGCTAAGCCTTGTCAAGGCAAAGTTTGACATACATGAATGAATTCTGAAACTTTAAGGAAAAGTTGATGGGACCTTCATTTGACAAAAGTACCACTGATATCACATTCCATTCCATTACTTTCCCGCTCCAAAAAAGATGTTTCCTCTAAAAATAAACGGGGTGGAAAACACAGTTTTTGCGGGGCGGAAAGTAGCAAGGGCGGAAACTAACTGTAACCAAATACCCCCCACACTAACCAAGGTGTAGTTTGAGTCCTTAGCCCACATTGCCCTTTGGTAGAGGCATTATATCTTTGCAAAACATCTAAGGCCTAGACCCTAGTTCTGCTTTTGGAAGTTTTCTTGGGCGGGGGGGGGGAAATTGTCAAGATTTCCTCAAATTTTGTCGCATATTCTTGTTGGGCTAAATACAGATTGAAACCAGACTGAAAGTTTTGCCTGCGCAGGGAATGCCTTTCGGCCTGCCATCCAAACTGCCTTGTTTTTCTGTCTGCACATTTCAGCAAATTTTAGTGAAATCCACTCTCATCTTTTACCGATTTCAGTTTATCCACGCACAATTGTGCAGTTACTATGTAGGGTTCTACTATGACAGGTAATCTCAAAGAATGCTAATCCTACTATTATGCAAACTCGGCGGGGCGTCGGTTAAAAGGAATATTATTGAAGTGTGAGAATACAGTCAGTAGAGCACATGCATACACTGCGTCTTGTTGTGTTTTGAATGTCTTCTTGTTGGACTCTACAATGGCGTAGTCGGCAGGATTGAAACTAACTTAGACTTTTCCTACAGATTTTGTGGCTGTCCAGAGCTGCAGAGAAAGTGATAAGTGGCTGTCCAGAGCTACAAGAACTATTGGTGAGCAGTAATCTAAATGGAAAGGATTTGCTTAGTTATTATTGTTCTAGTTTTAGGTCTAGCTATGGATGGTGCAGAGCAGCCTGCAGCTGAGGCAGAGAGGTACCCTTACCTCAAATATATGCTGGCCGGGCGTATAAAAACTTTGTGTGAGGAAAACAGTCTAGACATTAAAATTTTGGCTACAAAGGAAGAGAGAATTGCGGCCCTGCAACTGCTCCCTACTTTACAAGATCCTCAAGCCAATGCGGCACAAAGCAAACCGCTTCCAGTTAACAAGCTAAAGCATTTGCATCCACTTAATAACGACGATGATGTGGAGTGTTATTTGACTACGTTTGAACGACAGTGCAAACATCATGAAATCCCCGATTCCCGAAGGACGTTCCTGCTAGAGCCTCTTTTGACGGGCAAGGCACAAAAGGCATTCCATCTGCTGACAGAAGGACAAAAGGCTGACTATAAAGTTGCAAAGGAAGCCATTTTAGCCGCCTATAAACTCACACCTGAAACCTATCGTCAAAAATTCCGCACAGCAAGTAAGTTAACTTCTGAAACTTTTACTCAATATGCCAATCGTTTACATTTATACCTGAGGAGGTGGATGAATCCTTCAGATGATTTGTTGCGTGTCTCAGAATTTGTTTCAATTATGGACAAGCTTATCGCAGATCAACTAATTTCGTCTTTAAATGATGACAGTTTGAGGCTAAAGTTGCTGGAACTAAAATGGGACAAAATTGATGACTTAAGTAAGGCAGCAGATGATATTATGATAGCAAGGACAGCATGTAGAAGGCACAATGAAACTGTGGTGAATCAAACAAATGCTGCGTCACAATCCAGCCAAGTTACTAATAATGCCCCACGTCAGAGGTGACCTACTTCACAATCTGACATGTCCACCATCAGGTGTTATACCTGTCAACAATTGGGACATTTGAGCTACAATTGCCCTAACAATGCAGATAATCATGAGACCGTCAACTTTGTTAGACTTTCTGATCCACTGCACCAAGAGGATTTTAAAAGAGTTAATTTGCACAATATGCTTTCAAAATCAGAAAGTGAATGTAAGCTGGATGGGGCATACTTTGAAGTTAATATAGATCAGGTGGCGACCCTGGCATATGCTGATAGTGGAGCTGGAGTTTCCATTGTTTCAAGTTCATTTGTTGGACAGAAAAAGCTTGAACCTCTTGATGAGCCGAAGTGTCTTTCTCTTCTCGATGGTACGCCATTTATAATAGCTGGGAAATTTAGCGGCCAGCTGGAGGTAGCCGGGGAACAACAATATGTTCAATTCTTTGTATCAGACATACCATGTCCTGTTTTGTTTGGTCGTGATCTCATCAGCAAATTTGGTTTGGTATTTGATTTGTGTGGTAGTTCTTATTGGTCACAAAAAAGTCAGCCCATAGTGAAATTTCCATTAATATGGATTGACAAACGGGGATACAAATATTCTCTGCCTGCCGAGGGTTTCTCCAAGGAAGGAAACCAACCTAGTGAAGTAGTTATCCAAGAAGAAACTGAACAGTATGCATTAGGCAAACTGAATGGTTATGAGGAAGATATTAATGGTTTAATTAAAGAGTTCAATGAGGTGTTTGTTGACAAGCCAGGGTATTGTGACTGGCTACAAAATCGTATCGAGACAGGTGAGTCAGAACCTGTACGAAAGGGGGCTTATAGAATGTCCCCAAGTAAACGTGAGAGTTTGAAAATGCAGATTGCAGACATGTTGAATAATGAAATAATTGTTCCTTCGAATTCTGAATGGAGTAGCCCAGTGGTTATGGTACCAAAGTCGGATGGCACGTACCGATTAGCTATCGATTACAGAGGTATTAATGCCGTTACAAAACCGTCAAATTATCCAGTTCCGACTATAGACTCCATTCTGTATTCAATGAACCACTCAAAGGTTTTTTCAACTATTGACCTTAAGTCTGGGTTTTGGCAATCTGCTATACACCCTGAGGACCAGTGCAAAACGGCATTTGTGTGCGAGGAAGGGGTATTTGAATTTAAAAGACTACCTTTTGGCTTAAAAAACGCAAGTCAATTCTTCCAAAATTTGGTAGATGTAGTATTGAAACCAGTTGCTGAGAAGTCTGCTCGAAAGTGCTATTACACATACATAGATGATATAGTAATTCATTCTCCAGATATTTCAACCCATTTTGACGATCTCAGATGTGTTTTAGGTAGCCTTCAGAAGGCGGGGTTGACCGTTAATCCAGCGAAATGCCATTTTTTGTATAGTGAAGTAAAATTCCTAGGTTACATTATTGGAGCAGAAGGTATTAAGTTAGATCCTGCGAAATGTGAGGCTATATCCAATTATCCACCACCACATGACAGGAAATCTCTCGAAAGGTTCTTGGGCATGAGTGGTTGGTGTGCCAAATTTGTTCAAGGGTATGCAAAAATTGTGTCACCCCTAAACAAATTAAGACAAAAAAATGTTAAATGGGACTGGTCCGAATCGTGTGAGAGGGCCTTTCTCACTTTGAAGGAAGCAATAACTACGGCAGTTTCTCTAACAATCCCAGATTTTGACTCTCCATTCGAGATACATACTGATGCTTCCTCTTCAGGTTTAGGGGCTGTACTGATGCAGAGAAATGGAGATGGTGATGCAAAGGTTATTGCATTTGCTTCAAAATCCTTAAAAGGGGCAGAAAGGAACTACTCAGCCACAGAGTTGGAGTGTCTTGCAGTAATATGGGCTTTTGAGAAATGGGGACCATATATTGAAAGTTCTCACATAACTGTATTTACTGACCACCAAGCATTGGTTTGGATCTTAAGAAATAAAATATTGAAAGGGAAGCTACTACGCTGGGCTTTAAGACTTCAGGAGTATGACTATGTAGTGCATTACCGTCCTGGTATCCAAAATGTGGTCCCCGATGCTCTATCTAGATCTACAAGTGTGTGTGTGGTTGATTATGACAATAATGTTTGCTTTCATCAAGACTGTAGAGGGGACCCAGCAAAGGTAGTCAACTGGGTACAATGTGACTCATGTGACAAATGGTATCATTGCCACTGTTTGAATATGACGTTGGAGGATGCTAAGAAATTAGATGAATTTGTTTGTCCCCAGTGTGAACCCTTACCACATAATGTGCAAACCTCAGATAACGGTGATCAGAACATTAAGGAATCATCAGTATTACCAGATTTGAATGCATTTATTATGTGTCAGAACAGAGACACGACCTTGTCAGGGATTATTCAAAAGATCCAAGAGTCCACCCCTACTGAAAACAAAATTCATCAGACCTTCCTTTTGGAAGGTGGAGTATTGAGGTATCAGTCTATCAAAACAAAAGGGACAAAGCTTGTTGTCCCAAAGGAGTTAGTGCATAGGGTCATTTTTCACTTTCATAGTACTCCAACATGTCCCCATTTTGGCATTCGTAAGACTGTTAGTAGAATTATGGGTAACTGTTGGTGGAAGGACCTTAGGAGGGATGTTGAAGCCTTCATTAAGAGATGTCGTTCATGTCAGTTAACCAAACCGGTGTATCAGAAACCCGGTGGGTTTATGCAGTCCACTGTAAGTACCTACCCATGGGAGATTCTGGCTATGGATCTCATCGGTCCATTTCCAGAGAGTCACAGTGGGAACATGTATGTATTGGTCGTCACCAATCACTTTACAAGATTTAGTCTTTTGTATACCCTGAAGAGAGCTACTGGAAAAGTAATGGTATCCGTGCTAACCCAAATTTTCTGTACTTGGGGGGCCTGCAAGTGTCTTGTGTCCGATAATGGCCCACAAATGATATCAAAACATGTGGTCCAGTTATGTACATTTTGGGGTGTCAGGCGTATATTGACAACTCCATACCACCCGCAAACAAACTGGGTGGAAAGAGTTAACAGGAATTTAGTGTCCATGCTCTGTTGCTTTGTCCAAGGTGAGCACACGGAATGGGATAAATACATTCCGGAGTTCATGTTTGCCTTGAACTCATTTCGCCATGACCCGACAGCTTATAGTCCGGCGGAGTTGTTCTTGCATCGCAAACTACAGGGACCAGGGGAGCCCGTGGAAGAGCCCAGTGTGACACCTGACACCACAAGAATGTACGAAACGGCAAGGGAAACTATGGCTAAGATTAATGAAAGGAATAAAAGGGCATATGACCGGAAGAGGTTGAGTGTTAATATCTAGATAGGAGATAAAGTGTTATTAAAAAGTCATCCACTCTCGAATTTAAGAAGGAAATTTTCCGCCAAATTGGCACCCAAATGGCGTGGCCCGTATGACGTTATTTCGCAGGTGTCGCCTGTGAACTTTATTATTAAAGCCGGAGTAGATAAAAGAGTAGCTCATCTTGAGCAGCTAAAAGTTATTGATGTGTAAAATAAATATTACTTGTTTCACTTATTTCGTTAATTAAATGAAAGGAAGCGTAAGAGGGTATAGCCTATAACCTTGGGGTGGGGTGGGTGGTAAGGAATCTTAAATTGGGGGTGGGGGTGATGTAGGGTTCTACTATGACAGGTAATCTCAAAGAATGCTAATCCTACTATTATGCAAACTCGGCGGGGCGTCGGTTAAAAGGAATATTATTGAAGTGTGAGAATACAGTCAGTAGAGCACATGCATACACTGCGTCTTGTTGTGTTTTGAATGTCTTCTTGTTGGACTCTACAACTAAATGGCCAGCCTATGAACTGTATGCACTGCTAAAAGAGCCGCCGAATTCTCAACAGTATCCATATGCATACACATAGTGTATGTATATGTTGAGAATGCCTGTGGTATGCTCAGAGGCCGCAGAGCCAATTTTGAAGTGCGGGGGCTAATCATCGAAGCGGCCCAATACATGTCCAATAAAATAAGTGCAGTTTAAGGCGGCCCAAAATGCCCCTATCCCCTCCCCCCCCTGTCTCTGGGGTCCCTGATGCGGTACGTAAAGGCTGCATGTATCCGCACGCAAGTTTTCTTTTTGTAGGATAGCAAGGGGAATTCTACTGTAACACATACCTGTACTTGCGACACAACATACATGTTTTGGTATGCGGGGTTTTTCAATTCGCACGTTTTCTATTTCCTGTTCACGATCCCCCCCCCGCAGAAACAAAAGTTTAAAGTCTGGGATTTAAAGTTCAAACATTTACATCTAGCTCTAGGCCCAGGGCCTTTATGACATTTGCATCCTTTTTCATTGCTTCACAAAGGTACACTCTGTCTTGATGTGAATATATACTATTCAACACTCCAGGTGGAGTCAAACTCTTTGTAGTCCTGAGCAGGACTCTATGCTACTGTACATTACATCCACTTTGTTTTAATCTGCACAAGAGTCCTTGGCCACAGTGTACCAGAGATCCCAGTGTTATGGCTTTGTAGGGTTTCCATCTTTTGGAGTTTACTGTCCTGGAATGAATTTCAGAAATTAAATTTTGGCCCATGTACCATTTTCATATTAACAGATTTCAAATTCATTTTCTACCTTGTTGAGATTATGGCTCCCTTCAATTGTATACATTTTTTCCCTAAGTCCAAAAATTTACACGGATATGACATTTTGGATAACTTTTGCATGGACAAGCCAGTGCAGGCATACTGTGTGCTTAAGTCCTACTGTATATTGACTCAGTGTTACTGATGGTTTTAACTCCCAAATTTCACCTTCTTGCACAACCCCATTTGAAGAAAGACCAGTCAAATAAGTTAAATATTATGACAAAGATCATTTATGGCATGTATGGTAATTATAGGCCTAGGTGCATTTGTGAGGCTGTGCTCATCACCCACATGGACACTTTTCAAGGAAACTCATACAGCCTTGAATTTGACGGCCATTGCTGTGGCACATTTCCTTTTTTGCCTTGATGCCCGGGTAAAATGGTTAAAATTCATGGCCAAAGTTGCTGTCGTGCCTTCCGTGAATGGCTGCCCCGCCCTCAGACCTTACTGAGAAGTTCTAACTTATCATTAAAATGTAAGTAGTACATGATTGGTGAACATACATAGAAACTCAAAACTCCTAGAACTTGGTGCTTCCTACATAAAAAATGATAACTTTCTTAATTCTTTCAGTTTTAACGAGACATCATGCCTTGCAATGTGCTGCATTAAACAAGCTCTGCAGTTGCATACCGAAAAACAACAGCAAGTGTATGTAAAAAGCATTGGCCCAATCACAACTCCCGATACGGTGAATGGAAGTTTAGTGTGTAAAAATCTGCGCATTGAGATCAAGTTACGTCTATCGTGTGCATACTGTACTGCACTGTGGTGGAAAACTTGTTTCCTTTGCGGCGTGTGTGGATACTGACTGTGGATGTGGTTTTCTGTTACATTTTGGTCCGGGCCCAGTTGGTTTCATTGTTTCTCAGGGTCTGTTTATGCATACTAAAAAAGTTCACATGCTGCACACACTGCTGTTTTACATTATTTAGGTGAGCAATGCAATTCGTTCTGTTTTGTATGATGCAAATTGTTTTGCGAATAGTTTTTTAAAACAAAATCAGTCTGTAACTAAAGTTGAGGCTTTCCAAATGTGCTTATGACCTGTGCACATCCAATTTGAATTTGATATCGAAGTACATTGGAACAAGAGAGTTTTCAGGGGCTTATAGTTAAGCCCTTTGAGCCTTACTTAGGTTGCACTGTGTAAGTTCTACAATTGCAAACCGTACGTTTGAGAGGCAATCAGTGCACCTAAGACCCAGCAGCTTGGGTTAAAAAATCTCTTGAGTTGGTGTTTGCTAAATTTGTTATTTTTAGAAACTGCCGTTGTGCCCTTATTGAAATTTGAAAATGGCTGTAATGCCCTGACTTCTTGCCTTGATGTTCTCAAAAATGGAAAGTAAACGAAGGCCAAATGGCTGTGCCCTTTGAGATCTGAAGTTCGAGACCAGCTCATATTTTGGAAGACATTTTGTTACTGAGGGAGTTTTTTGTTTGAACAATTTTAGGGAAGTTGACTTGTAAAGACAGGTAACAGAACTTGCTTTTAAATACATCTTGGATGTTTAAGGTCAGTAAATGGATAACCTTGCTAACAAGTTTTTAAAGTATAACACACTGTCAGGCTGGTTTCTTTGTACCCCCAAACTTATCTACATTGTTCTTTGCATTCTGTATTTTCAGGACAAATGGCTGACAAGGCTAGTGGAGGTCTAGCAACTAATGAGCCAAGTCAGCAAGATGGTTCAAAAGGAGTAAAGGTAGGGAAGACCTAGTAACTTACAGGTTTCCATCTTGCAACGAAAGGCCTAATACTCTCGCTCCAAACAGTTACAATTCTCCTAACCTACTAACTTCTGTCTCTCCCACAACTGTCTCATCCTCATCCAGATTCCAGACACAATCTTAGTTTATTGCTTCAGGGCCAGTGCACAAGACCCAATGTGTAATCAAAACACTCTCATTACAGTTCATGCTCTGTAATATGAGCCACAGTGCTCTGCATTTTTTGAACTTGCTGTCATTCAAGGAGCTGGGCCAATTGAGAATTTCAATGGACTACTACAAAAATTGTAGTTGGTGGTGAGAGGGATAGCCCTTTAGGTCCCATCACTTTGTTCTGTATATTACTACTGAGCAACTGAGGCAGAAATAGGATCTGTGTTGCTCTGGATTTGTATTTTGTTTTGGGGTCTTCTTGATACAGGGAAAAACTTCAAGTGTTATTTTCAATTCTTGAATGTTAACTTCATGTATGTGTGTGGTATGTTTTGTTGAAAAGACTTAAGCATTGAAAATTGCAAGAGGGTTTTGCTTTCATGGAGATAATCATTTAGACATTGAAATTGAAAACACATAGGCCTGCTGTATTATTATTGTGAGTCTTGCAATAGAACCTTTCCTGGAACCTTCAAAATGTAAACCACAAGGCAGAAGTGTACTTGTCTGTAGACTTAAATAATTTGAGTCCTGCCATTTACCCGTAGTGTCATTTTTTAATTCTAGAAAACTTTAAAAGAATTTAGCCTAGTATAAGTAGAATTAATGTACTGTCACAGTCTGAGTCGGTGAAGTGTGAGTTATGTACTTGGCAGGGTCTTGACCTCTCTAGGATTTGAAAGCATTAGTATACTTGCTCAAGCCTTTTTCACACAGACCTCTGCTTGTTTCCATAAAATGTTGTGAATTGAGCCATCATGTTTCTGCACAGACTCAGACTGCCTTCGCCATCTTGATTGAGCACTAAGGTCTCTCCTTGGTTTAAGAGGTTGTAAGGTTAACCTTGTTAATGGGGTGGTAAAGCAATGCCAGAGCTTTGAGTTTGATATCTGAAGTACAGTGCATTTGGCAATTTGAATAATGTCCTGTGAGGTGGTCATCAAAATCAGGTAGGAGGCTGCCTTACAAACAAAAATTGCCAGCGTAAACTCTGGGCATAGTAAAGCTGGTTGCTTTCAAACATTTACAGTATTAATTGTATGATTTTTTTTCTCCTTTTTCAGAGACAAGCAGAAGATGATGCTGACAATACAGCAGCAAAAAAACAAGGTAGGCTTTAAATCATTGTAATTGTCAAAACTTGTGTCCATGAGAACTGAGGTTGAAGCCAAACCCACAGGCAAAAAGCCCCCAAACTTAATAATAAAAATATAAATAATGTATAGCCTGGATTTAGTCAGTGCAAAATTTAATGCGACATACTTAAAATTATTTGCAGCCATGAAAAGAAGCTCTCTAGAAATACGTCTTTGTTCGGTCTTGCCAGCGACCTTTGCAAAATTATGTCAAATGATTACTAGGCCTTGTCTTGATCTGTTCTTTACTATGTTGAAAAGTTTGGTGAATAAGAGGCAGAAGAAGAAAATATTGAAACTGAGGCCAGTCTTATGTACAGGAAAAGGTTTAACTTCAGTTTGCACCATGAGACATGAGACACTTACATGGTTACTAGGAGACTTCACAAGGTTTAAAGAAGAGTGGACTTGACTCCTGTGATGTTCTGCAATCACCATGCAGTTTTAATTGGAAAGGGAATTATGTGAGTGACAGGGGAGGGGGTTACATAAATGTGGAAACAATAGGTTTAATTTATACTTTAGCCTATGTTTCAGGGTAAGCTGGGTATGACATGCTATTTCACTTCTCTTTAGCTGATAATACATAAATTGATATAATTAGTGAATTAAGAACTGCCAGTCTATTACATTGTATTTGGTATTTCGTTTCTACAGAGACTGAAACAGCTTTTTCACAAATACATCAGCCAACAGGTTAGTTACGATAAGAGAGTTATATGACTGTATAGTGAGTAATTATCTCATAAATCAGTGGATAGAATCGAACATAGTTATCTGCATAACAATGGGAGCAGTGCAGTGGTATTAGCATTACTACCTCTGGTACAGTGCTCATTCTGTGTCTGCTTTGTTTTGTTGTATTGAATATTCACACATAAGTGCACTCATACTGGTGTAAACATTGAGGGGTGGGATGAAATGGAATGAAGTTTCCAACCTATCAATTTTTATATTTTTTGGCATAATCTTTACAGAAATTGAGCAAAATTTGGCAGCATTTTTGCATTGAGGATTGTTTATTTGCCCTCTTGGTCAAATGGACTGTTCAAACATTCTGTGAAAAATTTGGGCAACATTCATTGGTTTGTGGTAGGATAATATGTAAAATTTCCATCTTGCAGAAAAGTATTCAAGTAGAAGCTGCCATTTCAAACTTTTTAATTAATATAATATAATTAATAAAAGAAATTGACTTTTTATAGTTGATCTTTTATTCCAGATTGAGCAATGATTTGTGTGTTTGGTTGGTGAAACATCCTGGCACTTTGTAAACCAGAATGCAAAAATGCATTGAGGTTTCTATGATACCTAAATGTTCCGTTTCAAAGAGTGCCATCAGGCACCATTATCTTCTCATTCAAATATTATGCTAGCATATTCAAAAAATAATTTTGTCATTCCAGATGACCTTTTGACCTCTACAAAAGCCATACATTGCTAGACATACAAACAACAGACAGACAAATGGACAAACAGCTATCTTGAAAGATCATATTTAAAAAGGTTTCCAGGCTTTGACCCCTGGAGACCCCAGATGACCTTTCATATCTGCCAAAAAACAATGGGAAGCATCTTCTGACCATAATGCATCCACTTACCCAAATATGAAATCTATCCAAGTTTCCTATCATGAGATATTGCATAAGCAGGATTTTCAGACTTTGACCAGCAGTGACCCCAGATGACCTTTGACCTCCATCAAAAACATTAGGTACCATCTCCTGACCATAAAGCATCCACATACAAAATATGAAATCTTATCCAAGCTTCCTACCTTGAGATATTGTGTTATCGAGGTTTTCAGACTTTGACGCCCAGTGACCCCAGATGACCTTTGACCTCCGACAAAAACAGTAGGGACCATCTACTGACTATAACGCATCCACATAACAAATTTGAAAATCTATCCAAATTACCTACCTTCAGATATTGCATTTTGGTGTTCAGACTTTGACCCCAGGTGACCCCAGATCACCTTTGACCTCTGACAAAAACATTTGGGACCATCTACTGACTATAATGTATCCACATACCAAATATGAAATATATCCAAGTTTCCTACCTTGAGATATTGCATTAACAAGTTTTTCAGACTTTAGACCCCTGGTGACCCCAGACGACCTTTGACCTCCACCAAAAACAATAGGGACCATCTCCTGACCATAATGCATCTGCATACTACATATGAAATCTATCCAAACTTCCTACCTTGAGATATTGTGTTAACGAGATTTTCAGACTTTGACCCCCGGTGACCCCAGATGACCTTTGACCTCCGCCAAAAACAATAGGGACCATCTCCTGACTACAACACATTCACATACCAAATATGAAATCTGTCTAAGCTTCCAAACTTGAGATATTGTGTTAACGAGATTTTCAGAAACTGACCCCCGGTGACCCCAGATGACCTTTGATCTCCACCAAAAACAATAGGGTTCTTCTTCTCAATACAGCACATCTATGTACTAAGTTTGAAAACTGTCAGGCATTCCTATCTTTAGATATCGTGTTAACAAGCAAAGTGTCACAAACACACACACATACGCACACCCCCACACACACACACATACATACATACATACACATGCACGCCATCATGAATGCATTGGTTTCTCTTATCATCGAAACCAAAAATCAGTCCTTCAGTAGGCCAGGAGAAACAAACAAATGCAGAATGTATGGTGACTCATTATTATGATTATTAGTATTCAGGTTCCCCCTCCCCTGTGTCCCCACCTATCCACCATATCATTGATCGGTCTGCCTTATTGCCTAAAAGTTGTTCCCAGAGAGGCACAGGTGTCCTCAAAACAGCATGATTCAAAGGTTGGTAGTTATATAAAGGAGGCTGTTATGTGCATGACATGATTCTTCCCTTGCATTGCTTATGTAATTGGCACTGTAGCAGCTGCTGCATGTAACATTTAAAGGAGATAGATTATTACTTTGCCAGAAGATATTTCCACTAATCATTATGCCAATTTAAATATGCTTAGCGAAATAACCTTTACTCTACAGTCTCAGCCCATCATTACTGTCAGACAAGAAAAGTTTCAATGTGTCAATGTTTAGCTATGTAATGCTGTATTGTAATACAAAGTTGCTGAATTTTTATGCATTAGACACAATATGACAACTCTTCCCTTTAAATTTATTAGTGACAAGTTGCAGGAAGACTGCTGTATAAAATCTTTCAAATCTTCACTTTGTTTGCTATTTGTCATGCTAATATTATGAGAAAGTGCCAAGTAAACATGGAATTGTGAAATATTGCAGATTGTGATAGGAAATTTATTCAGCACAGAAGGATGTACGATTTGTGGAAACAATAAGTTGCTAGGAAGACTCACTTACTTTTTGAACAGTAATTATTTAAGTAAGAGCTAGTTTTTTTGTATTGATTAATTCTGTTAAAATTTTACGTTCTATATTTCATTAGTAATAGAGTAAAAACATTGGAATATGTAGTAATGGTATCTTGGTTGTTTTAGAAGGATCTTGTTGAAAGTGTCATGGGATAAGAGTGTGCTGTTGAATAGAGGTGGCAAATAAAAGTAAAGACTGTTAACATTTACTTAATGTTGTGAATACAATGTTTCAAGACATGTTCAGTCTTAAAAGTGACTGGCAGTTTTTTAGCTTTGATTCACTTGTTGTGCAATGTCCCATTTATTTGCAGTAGGTTTATATGGAATGACTGCAATGTATTTGACTGTAGAAGTTCACAGTTTCTGCAGCATTCTACAGAAATTCTGAATTGGCACAGTTCTTTGATTGACAGCAAGTTTGAATGAAAAATGCAAAGTAGTGTAGCTCATATAACACAGCATGTACTTTACAGAGATTACACATTGGGCAGGGTTGAACTTATATGAAGGCCATGGCATTCATATTTTTTGGCAATGGCCTTGTTGCCCTATAAAATTTAGTGACAATCAAGGCCATTTGGCCTTTATGCCCTATCTGTGAGAGTACATAGTGGTTTTGAAAAAATCACTTGTTTGGCCTAGTTGCCCTCTAAGTTCACATGACATGCCCTTAAAGCTGATGGGTAAATGACATTGCCCTGCTGGAACCTTAATTTCAGCCCTGATTGGGTCTTGTACACTAACCCTGCAGCAATAAACTGAGATTATGTTTGAATAAGGATGAGTACTAGACAGTTGTATGAGGGGATTAAAGGAATAATCTGGTATCAGTTCATAGTGTCTCAGATAAAGGAGAAAAAATTTTTATTGCACTCCCTTCAAACCCCACATCTATAGCTTGTTCATAACTCAAGATATTCCTGTTTAAAGATAGGTTACCTTTGTCAACAACAGACTCCTAGTTGCTTCAAGGTTACAAAATGTTATGTAATACCTGCAGAATTGCTTCCAAAATCTTTTGTTCTGTAAAATTCAAGTTATTAATTTGACCTTGAAACTCCACACCAGTGAAACATTAAATAATGTTCGTTTGCAGTTGACCTGAAAATTTTGTGATAACAAAGGTTGCAGCTTTAAAAGGGGTCTGCATATTTCAGTTGCATGTGTGAACATTATAAATATAAAAATACAAAAGATGCTCACTTAATCAGCTGGTATGACATCACAGATTTCCCACAATGCAATGTGTTACTGTGGTTTGAATATTTTCATAACAAAGCCACAACTTTGAACTCAACATGCCGTTGAGATGGAATTTTTACTAATAAAGAGACAAAAAGTACCTTGACTTTTTGAAGCTCTTAAAAATTGTCAACAGAATATCCCTTTAAGTAGGTTGGGAAAATTGGAACTGTTTGGGATGAGAAGATAAGGTCTTTCAAGCTGTGAAGGTTTAAGTTCCTTACAGAAATAGCCAAGTTAAACAATTTCTGAACCAACTGAATAATTGTCAAACCAAATGAAAAGTGCAAATGTTAGAGTATAAACTTTGCTATGCCATATCACTTTTCAAGGTCATATAAAGTAAACATCAACCTCTAAGGTTCCAGTCAAATGCATGAAAGTTAGGTATTTGTGGAGAATGAATTCCAAGCCTGCTGGGTTGGAACACACATCAGTGTTTTACAAAGTGTGGAGGGTTTATTTTTGCTAGACTCCACCTTACAGTAGTTTAGGTGAAAATCACAATCTATTGGTGGTCAAATGGGGGAGCACATTGTACCCGTCCCTTAAGGGACTATGTCCCCCTCTTTTACTCAAATGGAATTCGCTTGAAACTTGATGTTATTTATAAATGTGCTTTTAATGCTACAGGTTGATTTTGTAGTATATTGTATGTATAGTCCAAAATGTTATGTTCTGAAGTAGTACCAGTGAGCCACAACTGGAAAAAAAGCAGTGGCAGGCTCGACCTGAACCAATTAGTTTGAAACTGGGCCATAAAACTTCATGTAACTGACTACAACCTGAAGTAGTGTATGTATTACTGCACCACACAATCCTGAAGATGTACTGTAGCATGTCTGCCAGTAGCATAGCACCTTTTTTGACAGTGCAGTGCATTCTATTAAATCATATTTCCTGAGTCCTGTGTTCAATCTTATATGATCTCCTATTATAGGTGATTTATTGTAATGATTTTGGATGGAAACTGAAAGTTGTGTCAACAATTTTTTAAAAGACATATAACAGTCTTCCTAATCCACTGTCTAAAGAGTGTAAGAAGAATGATTGTAAATGTTGTTATTCATACTTCCTCATACATTGGAATTTTGTGTCCTGAAGATGAGAAGAAGAAGTCTGTAACAAACAAAGCAGTTTGCCTTGCAAATCACAGTTTATATCAATAGTACAATAACCCCCCAAAGTGCATCAGTTTTCCAGGACTTGCTTTAACCTTGCATTTTCAAAAGGACCTTTTTAGGTAATTGAATTTATGGAAAATTTTTGGTAAAACAAGATTATGTCAGCAAGGTTAGTAGTGCTCATCCAAAAAATAGTTGTTCTTTTCTGATTCTCATGCAGGAACAATTTTAATTGAGATAGCAAAAAGTTTATTTTACAATACACGAAAGCTAGCATTATGAAAATAAGGGACCATAAGGGACCCAACAGAAACATATATATCAAGAGACCCCTTTCTTCAGGGAAACCCTCAAAAAGACAGAAGGTTGAGTGAAAATTGTATTGAACAATAAGTTTCCTTTACCTTCAAAATGTTCATTTCCAAAGGAACCTTCCAGTTCTAAATCTCCTGCGAGTGTTATTTTTGGCTATCAAGGGTTTTGTTCTATCAAATTGTCTCCATTGTTTCAGATGATAAAGGCACCTTCAAATTGAACCCACCGACATTAATCCATGGCGTTGCCAAACCTGCCCCTAAAAGTGACGGTAAGTCCTCATTTACTTCATTCCATTAATCACCTTGTCTGAAGGCAGTATCTGAGATTTATTTCTCATAATTAAATTGCATAGAAATAATCTACCTTGCTGCTAGATCTTAAATTCAGGGTCGGCAATTTAAGGATGCTTTTCTTGCTTTCTCATCTGCACATTCTATCATTCCATGTCTCTTTATTTATGTGAAGGCCTTGAAAAATTTCTGATTTTCTTTTCAGATGTTGAAATGTCAGATAACATTGAGAATGAAATTATTTCCATTGTGTGATTAAAATCAACATGCCTTTTTACTTCAGGCATTAAAGATCAGGAACCAGATTTCAAAAGATATATGTTCAAGTTTTAGTGACTCTTTATCTCATTTTTAGTTGCGGTGCCTGCCTTGCAGGCAGCACCGCAACTAATGCAGTTACTATCGCGATGTCAATTTCTGACTTTTCTGGCACTTTATTTCTATCTCCTTCTAGATGCTTTGTGGTATCGAAATACGGTTTAGTGCAATTTGTAGGGATGGTACTTCTCTTTCGTGTTTTTAAGTTTTGGTGTAAATATGATTTTCGTGAGAGTGTAAAATTGGGGGTTTTTTCACGTAAAATTTGGAAACGTGTTCTATTTTTAGTAACAATCTTGCGGAAAAACCAGGTCCGTGTGTACTCTGGGGAATAATATGTTGTTTAATTTAACACAGCGCCATCATTTTGGTTGTTTTTTTTTAATTCATCGAGGTGTTTAGTGAATTTTGAGTATTTATATGAGGATTTCTTTGTAGAGATTTATTCTTTTCAAGTGACATGGTCGGGGTTGCTGTGGAGTAAAAAGTTTGATAGTTTAGAGGAGTTTTGTTCACTGTTTTTCATAAAGTAAGTTTCTGTTGGAGGGAAACATTGTTATTGGTAGGTAAATATTATTTGTATGAGATAGCTCGTATTAATATTTGTGTTATATCAAGGTGTCTGGTTATGGTAAATTTGTTATTTTAAAGTTTAAAATTATGTGGAGGATATAACAATGCCCAAGAAGGGCAAGTTCAAGATTTTTTTTTTTTTTTGTTGTAGAAAGGAAAGGTTGGCAACAAAGAAAAAGAAAGTATGGGGGTCAATTTCAAGATAAAAGTTATGAAGGGGAGAAAAATGATGATGTCAGAGTTGGGATCAACCAAAAAAGGCTCTAGTGGATATGAAAAGAGTCAGAGGTGTGATGATGGGGAAAGTAGGGAACATGACGATTGTGATGTATTATTTATACGTTCCGAAAGATCTACATGTACATTTTATTTTTTCGTTGTTGTGGGTGGTAATTGTTTTTTTTTTCGGTGTTTGGCATTATTGGTTACAGGTAAGATGATCATCTTTATTTAAGACAAGTCATTGTAAGTTCATTATGTACCTCTCCACATATTTACACCACGAGTTGCCATTGCTCAGAAGCTCCACTAAAGAAGAATGCTTAAAAAACCAAATTCAGAGGGAATGTTCTTGGGGATATTTATACAATTAGGGAGAAGAGCACATCATAAGATGAAGAAGTGTTAACATGACCACATAGTTTAATGTAAAGAGTTGTCACGGTAGGGTTTTAACATGCTCATTCATATCTCGTTTTATATTTGTATGTGATGAGAGCAACCTTTTTTTATTACGCTGGGCGGTGATCTGTTTGAGATATTGGGAAGAGGTCTGCATGAATGAAGGCTTTGCACAATCATTCAGGGACTGCTTTGGGTCTTCAGTTGGGGGAGAAGCCCTTGAAAACCAACTGATTTGGTCTTTTTAAAGGCCATGGATAGTTCATCTCTTGTCAAAAATGTGTTGATTTTGAAATGGTTATTTAAAATTTTGAGGGAGCTATATGACAGTTTGGCTTTCCTTTTTTACTTGAGGAAGCAAAGACATCCCTTGCCTTCTCCGGGATTTACGTCACTGTAAAACAATTAAAAATGATTGCCTTATCATTTTTTTATATTTATGTTAAACGAACGTAAACGTTAAATTTGGACCGTTTGTAGAGGGTTCAGATTGTTAGCTTACACAACGAAGTTTTGAACAGGTACAAGAAAATTCGCAATTGTAAATTTTTAGCCAGGTGGTTCATTTCGTGAACGGTAAAGTAGCAAGACACTTATTTATAAGCTAGTTATGCTCTTTTTTGTTATGTCACTGGCTGTGGTGTTATCAGCGAAACGTTTATTTTTCATGAAGTCCGTTTTTTCTTTGAAAGTGATTTGTTGAGCTATTGCATATGAGTGGTTGGAATGATGAAATTTGTCTTTTACGGAGTTTTTTAGTGGACAGTGCAGTCTTATTCATAGACCTGGCTTTCTTATTGCTTTTAAATATTTTAGGTTATCGTTTGATCAGTTGCGAGTCGTGGACATACATAACCTTGCTACATTATTATTTTTTATTAGAAATAGAAATGCATGGAAATTATTAAAACAATTTTTATATAGTGCAATGGCAACAGTTTTGTTCCATAGTAAGAAGTCACTGTCAGAAAGGCGACAACAAGTTCTTGATACAGAGTGTAGGAAGAAGCGAGACTGTTTAATGATGTGATGACAGACGAATCGCAGCTAATAGTTATAAACTAGGGACATCGATATTTTTGGTATTCGGGTTTCATGAAGGGACGTATAGATGTTGCAATTCATCTTTTATGATTTGTAAGTGATTGATTCGGTTCTCTGATTTGTGGAGGTCAACGTACGTCGTTCAAGTGTCTATACATTACTAAACTAAGAAGTTACTGGCGAAGGGTTAGTAGTGACGTATGTGTGCGGGATTAATATAAATTGGAGAAACAGTGACAATAGGCCTAAGGCTAGAGTGAAATATCATCATCGTAACATTTATGTTGAGAGAATGTAGGTGTAAGTAACGCTGACAAAGGAATTTTTACTTTGCTGTTTTATATTTTTTTTTATTTTATTTCATCATTTGTAAAGATTATGGTAAATCTGAGATATCGACATTTCTTTTGATTCTCGTTAACTTGTTATTACATGTTACTTACAACAATTTTTTATTAGGAAAGCTGAGAGTAAACTTGGTGCGGAGCGTACAGAACTTTCTAAAAACCATTAATCTTTAAAAATTCTTTTTGTTCAACATTGGAATTTTTTCCTTTTGTTCATTAACATAAATCCATCTTCAACCAAGTGACTACAACGTTACTGTCATGTATATACAGACTCATTATCGTTTTCAACATTACGTCATATAACAGTGTACTCCACCTGTATTCACTAAACAGCTAAACAAATGGCATGTTTTTCCTTATTAACTGCACTGCTTAAAATACAATTTTCACTAACGTCTGTTTGGTCGAATGGTCTGTCTTGAGCCTTTGCGGCTTTACCATCTTTTATCAGAAACCCTCATGCTGTACAAGGAGTTACTAAGGAGCCGGGACATTAGGGATACCTTATATTGAATGAACAAGCAACAGCTTGTAATGGACGTTTGAAATGTTACCTGATGTGACGTTTTGCTCTTTCTACAGTTCTAAATCAACTGCTGTATCATCTTTTCCTGATTTACTGTCAACTATGAGTTCAAAATGAGCAAACCTCATTATACCGGCAATCGATTATTTCTTTGGTGTGTTACACGTTCCACCTCAACCACATTTCTAAAGTGAATGAACAATGTTCCTGGATTACAAGTGTGGAACTTAACTTAGCTGCTATTGGGCAAAACACAATACAAGTATTTTGGAATGGTATTTTTGTCCCCCTAAAATATAAAATCACCTTTAAAGTACAAGACGACTTGGTTTGTCGGCACCGCAACTCGTCTAGACGTTCGTCTTGTTAACCCTTTATGCCTTTTTCTCTTTTACAGGAGATAATTCTTCAGAAAACAAAGAGAAGCCACTCCTTAGGCCATCATTATTTGGAGCTAGCTCAAATCCCTTTTTAAAACGTAAGCTTTTTTTCAGTTTCTTAGAAAATGTATTCATCTTAATAAAGAACGATGGAGGCCACAGAAAGGAAATGAGCTTTGAAAGAAATAAAAGTCACTGACATATTTTGCAAATAGGTTTGTTAGGATCCTTCATCAAATGTCATTTGATAACCACGACTTACAGCTGTGGAAGAACAAGGTAGGTTTTCTGAAGAGAGGGACATTTCACATGTACAATGGTATTTACTTGCCCTGAGAAACCAGATAGATTAAATCAAACTTTTCCTGTATAAACTAAAGTGGCAACTTTTCTTGAATCCATGGAATAAGGGGTCATTGGTGTCATATTTTAGTGTGCCTACAGAATACTTGTACTTCCATTTACACTGCCTACATTCTATTTTAATCCAAAAATATCTTGCATTCATATTATTTGCACATCACTAAAGATGAGAATATAATTGCTTGAGTCCCTATCACGTTTCCAAACTTGTGGAAGAGAAGGGGAGGGGGAGTTGAAATTCCCCCCAAGTATTGGAACTACAAATCAGATATCTTGGGAAATTTATTAAGAAAAATATTTCAGTTGATCACTCCATTCATGAGCTTGAATTTAGGCAAAATATTTGATCTTAATATGTGACTTTTCGTCTGGTTAACCAGCCTTCAGCACCACTTCCTCAGCGGCTGATTCCACCAGCCAGGAGACTGAAGCCACCAGTAAAGATGACAACAGCAAATCAGAACAGTCAGATACTGACAAACCAAAAGTGAACTTTCTTAAACTATCTAGTGGAGAGTCAGATAGAGATGTTGGTTTTGGAGTGTTTGGAACCTTCTCTGACAGTCACCTTCATAAAGTAGACTTCTCATCTGAAGAAAAGGCTAAGAGGCATAATGGAGAAGGCCAAAATTATTTTCTACAATTTTCTCAACCTAACACGTCAAGGTGAGGAAAGTTTTCAAACGTTGGTAGAAAAACTAATGGCACATCCTTTAATATAGACTATGCATGTTGGAATGAAGGTCATCTATTTGAACAGACTGTGTGGCTGCAGTATTCATTTGTGTTTTATGCCTTGTGTTATATTTGATGCACCCTTGGATCATAGACACTACATGAGCTCCTTCTTATGCAGATTAGATGAGGTCAAAGGTCACATATAATGGACAAAAGTCTGTCGTAAAGATGTAACATTGCCTGAAATTTAAAATTAGTCTTAGTTCCAAAATTAAAATTTTTATTCATCCAGCCCTTTGATAATAGATCAGTATGGATACTTCCATATTACAGGTCATACATACCATACCTTCACTTATAGACTAGTGACTTGGACAATGCTGGAGTGGGGATCTGTACCACTCATTTCAGTCTTTACTTAAAATGAGCCATGGTATGTTCGTTAGCTTTAGGATGCATATCAGGGTTTGTATAGCTCCTGGAAGTTCTTGAAAGGTTAGGGAAAGTTGAAATTTAATTTCCAGACCAGACCAGGAAAAATGAGAAATATTTCAAGAGGTCTTATACAGTCAGGGATCTTAAAATAAAAGGAGACTTGTTGTTCCAATTTTCTCAATGTTCAGGTGCAATGTTTCATTTTGGAAAAAAATGGTGGAAAAGTAGGATCTGACTGTTTTTCATAGGTTCTGGAAACATCAGTCCGGGCCTGTAAACGTCATGGGATTTTGTCATTTTGAATAACATGTGTAGAAAGCATGTATAGAAAACAAATTTATTATATTCCAAAGGTCATGTTAAAGACAAATAGTACTTTGAGAGGACATTTTATAGACATTTGTAGTTTTCACATCTAAGGGAGGGGTCTGGGTTGAAAATAAACATAAGGGATTTGTTAGCTATATTATACCAGTTTTTTTTTATCTGTATTATCTTTGAATTTTCCAATTCTTCTCAGCCTGCTTTTAATTTTCTTCAAGAGTTAATGCTTTCTTGATGTAAACTATAATGTGTATCATAATACTTTCCTTGCTTGCAGCCTGCTGTCAAAATCTCAACAACATAAAACTATCTAATTATTCATGCTCTAGCATTTTATGTTTAACAGTGACATCTTTGAACAAAATAGTTTGATATTTTCAATGTATGCAGTGAAATTTTGCCATATCAGTAGACAGATTTCAATAGTTTTTCAACACTCTTTCCCATTTCTACCTTGAAAGGTCGACTTGTTTAATTTTGTCAACCAATCAAGAGAGGTTTCTTTCGTCTGTATTGTCCTTTCATCGTGCATTTCATAGAGGTCATGTTTGAAAGAGGCAAAAATTTTAGTATTATATTGCAAACCCTCAAGCAATTTTCATTCGTTAAAAAAATTTTGATTTTAATTATTGGTTTAAATATTATCAAAATATAGTCTACCTCTAATTCTCCTTAGTGTCAAGTAATTAAGCATTAAGTTATTATTGTTACTCAAACTCATTTTATTCAGGATTTATAATTAAATACCTTGTTAGTCCTTCATATTTTAGCAACTGTTGAAAACTTTTGTTAGAAACTGTGTCATATGTCTAGTATGGCAAGCAGTGTTTTTAAATATTCCATGCAGTTTTGTCAAGGTACTGTAAAGAGAAAGTGAAAAACAGCACAGAATAATTGGTACTCATTACAGTCGTTCAGCTAAGCTGCTATGAAACCATTTTGAAGCAACGGCTTATCAGTTCAACACACTAATGTTTGTGGGGAAAAAAATGAAAAAAGGTTTAATTTTTTACCACTCTTGATGTGTGCATAGTTCCACAAAACTGAAATTTCCAATGAGTCAAATTGTCTCATTCTTAGTGTATTGACCTAATGTACAATTTCTATCAGCTATGTCACAGATTTCCCACCATAATCTATGATGACATTATATGCAGGTAAGAATTGAATTGGTGCCTTCTGGTACCACTCATTTTTAGTATGTATGTGGTTTTACCTTTTAAACAGAGCTGTGTTTTCTGTGTTCTTTGGAAGTATCTAACTTGGTCACTGTGACCAATCTATACCTTTCAAATTAAATTTGTCAAGCTTCTCACCTTTTCAAAAGTCATGATTAGAATGGGAAGATTGTTGTGCACTTAAAGTAATATGCTAAGGTAGGGACAGGCTGTTTCATTGGTGCCACTACCCAATTCCATCCGCTACTTACTTAATGCCTTGGCTGTACATGGATTCACTGCAAAACCATATCACTCAACTGTGATCTGGATTAGCTCATGATAACCCTTTAATGTGTAATCCTGTTTTGGACATAGAATAGGCTTGAAGACAAGATATTTTACACATATGCAACCTCTTGGGGGATAGTGGGGGCAAATATGGCAGCATCCATATAAAAACTTAGTATGTTGTGGAACTTGTACATAAGAACTGTGTACTCGTAATATAATACATAGCAGTACAGGAGAATGGACCCCCTTTTGTTGCAAAAGATTTAAATTCTGTCATAGTTAAACATGACTTAAAGGGGCAATTGGAGTTTGACTCATAGTTAAACAAGACTAAAAGGGGCAATTGGAGTTTGACAAAGAATAGTAACCTTTTGTTCCAACACCTCGTTTTTTCACATCTGAACTGATTGTTCCAGAATGCAGAAATATGGAAGCAGTCTTTATCATTAGAAGAAATGTTAATTTTGTGTGAATTACTGTTGAATGAAAATTTCTATAATATCATTTGGGGAGAAAAATTCCACACAGATGCAATGCTGCAAGGCCTCCAATAGCCAGTCATGACATTAGACTGTGATCATGGGTTCTTTTTGTCCTTGTCAGTCTGAACTCACTGTACAGATGTGGTGCAGAATTAAAGTTAAAAACAAAAATATGAAAAAATAATTGTGCAAACATACTCTGATTGCTACTTTAATCCGTCTACTTTTGAATCAATTCCCAGTGTCAAAGAAAAGAAAAATACATCAACAGAAGAAGATAGCAAAGAAGGTGTATCCAGTACTGAGAAGGAACAATTTGTCTTTGGTCAAAATATGAATGCCAGGGTGACAGTGAGTATGTCTGGTTGATTATGTAAAGCAGATTATTGTGTGGGAGTTTTTGGTAATGATTGGAGGCAAAGGGGGATGGAAGCAGGAAAAAGGGGTGGGTAGATGAAAATGTTTTTTTCTCTGATATTGATAGGTGGCCTATAATGAGCAGGGTTTCCTCTCAGAAAAATCAGTGTATGAGCCCCCCACCCACCCACTCCAGGGCGAAAATATCACAAAAAATGGCAGTGGTGCTTCAAATAGGACAAAGTCAGGTCATATTATTCATGAGAGTTGTCAGTGAGTTACAGAGTCTCATGACCCAAGCACTGTTTGAAGACTTAAGTTACAAGTAAGCATCTTAGAGTTTCAAAATGTTATCAGGGAAACTACGAGAAGAGTGAGGAAGTTCAATTCCATAGAGTGGTGGGAAATTTGTAAAGATATGTTTATATGAATATTTATTAGCTAGAAATTTTTAAAATGGAAATAAAAAAGGAAAAATTGCCGAAGGCAGGCAAGGAATCTCTGCGATGGTGATTTTGTGTGTCTGTGTGTGTGTGCGTATGTGATGCCTGCTTGTAAACATGATATCTCTAGAAGGGTATTTCCAAGGGATCTCAAACTTGGCATATAGATTGCCCACATTGAGTAGAAGATCCCTTTTAGTTTTTTGGTGGAGGTCAAAGGTCATTTGGGGTCACCAGGGGTCAAATGGTAAATACCTTGGAAATTGCTTGTAAACACTGTATCTCCAGAAGGAAAAATGTGATTTCATACTTACCATACGGCTTGCCCATATTAAGTAGATGATCCCTATCATTTATGGTGGAGGTCAAAGGTCATTTCGGGTCACCAGCGGTAAAAAGGTCAAAACCTTGTAAACACTGTATCTCAAGAAGGGTAACTGTGAGGGACCTCATACGTAGCATGTGGATTGTCCATATTCAGTAGATGATCCCTATTGTTTTTGGTGGAGGTCAAAGGTCATCTGGGGTCACCAGAGGTCAAAACATCAAAACTTTGTAAGCAGTATATCTCAAGAAGGTTAACTGTGAGAGATCTCATACTTAGCATGTGGATTGTCCATGTTAAGTAGATGATCCCTATTGTTTTTACTGGAGGTCAAAGGTCATTTAGGGTCATCAGAGGTTAAACCTTGCACATACTTTATCTCAAAAAGGGTAACTGCAAGGTTAATATTCATTAGTGCATAGGGTTAAGAGTTTTGAATGGCATGGGTAATGTAAGATGCATAGGTAAGCTTTTGGAATCCACTTCATTATGTAAATGATCAAGTTGGGTAATTTCAAAATATGTACTAAAGCAATTTCACTGTATTAAGAATGTCTAAAGTGCATAAAAGTGCATTTGGTACAGCATTTATGTTGATTTTGGTTTGAAGTTTTGCCCTATAAGATTAAGTGCCAGTATAAATATGCGTAAGAGTAAGTGGGTAGAACAAAATCTGAAAAAGTTAAAAAGGAAAAAACTGTTCATCAGGCTGACATGTTAGTTAATTTATCTTTGTCATAGGTACATGCTGATTTTGCCATAAGTAACTCGGCCTGTAGATTTTCATGAAATATATTTCCTACTCCTAAGTGGAAGTTTCTTTCAGTGTCTGAAACATGTGAGTTAAACAAAAGCTGTATGAGGGTTATTTGGGGACATAGTGTGAACATATTGGAGAAAGCTTCCATGCCCACAAAGCAGAGGAATTGTTCAGTGGGGAACTTCATAAGTGTTAACTCTGAACAGATCAAGTGCTCTGTATGATGCCCAAATTTCTTTTAGAGCATACAAACATTGTTTCTTCCATAACCCTTAAGAAAAAATGAAGATAACATTAAATTTAGTATCAAAGATTGTTAAAAGTTACAGACAAACCTTGTGTCACTGTCCTCATAAGGACATGTAAGTGGGAACTAGATGATAAATACACCACCGGTAATTAGTTTTATAAAAAGAACTAAATAACTGATCATTTGGATCAAATACCCTCGAGCATGCTTGAATTGAGATCGTCTAATTGAATGAATCAAATTGTAACTGACCCACCAGAGTCTGTGAAAATTGCTGGTCACTGTAATACCTAAGTTTACACAGTTGACTGCCACAATGTCCTGAGGGGTTTTCTCATTGAATCATACAGCTCAATGGATTTTATCATTTCCTACCTGTCTAGAGATAGTGTCTGACACTAATTAGCCCTCTCAGTAAGGCTTGTTTTTCAGAAAGTACTGTAGTTCCTGTAATCAAAACAAGCATAATAGTATCTGCTGTGTATCAAACAAAGGACACTTGACTTGTACTCTGTTATGTGGTGTTCCTACAAGCAGACAATTTAAGGCAAATAACAAATCTTGTTAATTTCTGGATTAATAGGGTTCCCATTTTTTGTTAATTTTCAAGGACATCATAGTCATTGGAAAGGGCATTACACCAAAAAACAAATACAAAAGGACCACCACTAATAGCCAAGGTTACACCTTTCTGTTGAGATGTCTCTACTGTATGTTCCAATTTATGGATGACTGTTAGGATTAGGGCTTGTTCTAACACTAACCTCAATGCAGTCAACTTTTTGGATCATAGAGACATCATTATATAGAGAGCCATCCTCAGTACCCGGAATTTTGATTTAAAGGAGCATGTTTTGAAAATATCTCTTTATCAAGTTAATAGACAACATAGTTTACCAGCATCATAACTGCATGGGAGATTTCTCTTGTTTGTGGAGGTCAAAGGTTGTGGTCACAAAAGGACAAAACCTTGTAGACATAACATTTTTATGTGGTTGTTGAGCTGTGGAGGGATCTCATACTCAGTTTGTGAATTGCTCATATTTAGCATGTTGATGGTCTTTTTAGGGAGTTGCTCCCTATTGTTTTAAGTGAGTGTGAAAGGTCATTTTGGGTTATGTGATCTCAAAAGGTTTCATCCTTACTAGTATACCTCAGTATTTGTGAGGGATCTCTTGTCATGTGGGTACCCATGTTCATTATTACAACATATCATATGGCAAGGATCACTAAGCCTTTTGGCTTTCTAGTTTGTAACTTCAACAAGTAAAGTTTTCCTTTCCTCACAGAGTCCTTCAAGGGAAGAAGGAGAGCTACATACTGCAGGTCAATATGTTTTTGGACAGAATCTCTCCAGTAGGGTTAAGGTAAATTATTGTTTTTGTTATTTTTCTTAAATGTGAGCCATTGAGCCACACCTGGGAAAAAAGTCATGGCTGGCTCTACTTAATTGGTTGGAAACAGGGGCATAAAACTCCATCTAACTAACAAACTTTTTAAATGCATTTTTGATGTTCTTCCATGGACAAAATTGTTTTTAATATCCACAGAATTATTTTGCACTGTTAATAAAAGAAGAATCTGTCTTTCATCTGTTTCAAAGAGCAGTTGTTGAAAAAGCTTGTACAAGAAAAATTAATTCATTTGCTGAGCACTCTGTAATTAAGTGTCATAAACAGGCTTTGCTATTGTATTCAGATGAGTTACTATATATTCTCTGTTGAGCTGTTTAACTGCAATATGGGTGTAAAAGGCAGATTTGGGGTAGTTGGTTTGATTTGTAAACAAAATAAAGTAGGGGTAGGCGGAGCACTATCTGACGTCACATAGTTGGACAAACCATCAATGCCCATTTTAAGGAAAGGCCCAAAATCAACAAACGTGATTTTATCAAAAGGCTTGAGAGGGAGTTTTTTCAAAGGGAATGAATTGCCCGGGGTTGATTATTCTTTGTTTGGTGTTTATGACCAGACTGACAGATACGTTATTAAATATTCTCTGTTGAGCTTTTGAGTTCCAGTATGAGAGTGTAAGGCAGATTTGGGGTAGGTGTTTTGATTCCCCGAATGCTTCAACTGATGTAAGATTCATCTAGTGAAATTTTATAAATGTCTGTGTGCATGTTACTACCATGGGGTAGTGAAAACAAGCCAGTGAACCACAACTGGAAAAAAGGTTGTGGCAGGGTCAACTTAAACCAGTTGGTTAGAGACTGAGACGTGAAAATCCATCTTACCTAACCTACCATGGAATCCATTGAAACTGTGTTTGAATGATGCACACCAGATTTAAAAAAAAGGAGAAATCTGTAATGGAAGAAAAACGGTAGGGCATCAACAGTGGAAGAGATTACATCTGAGTGAGATTGATTTTTCAACTGTAGGGACCCA
Organism: Holothuria scabra; assembly: GCA_037179385.1. Lineage (NCBI taxonomy): Eukaryota > Metazoa > Echinodermata > Holothuroidea > Aspidochirotida > Holothuriidae > Holothuria > Holothuria scabra. The sequence continues at coordinate 40,445,272 of CM074186.1, forward strand.
GATTTCATTAAGGCTTGAAACCTGAGGGCCCTGAAACTGCAGAAATTTCATTTCAGGTGTCTGCTGAGGTATGAAGTAAAGTTGCAGCATCTCACAATTTTTTCTTGGGTCATAAATGTATTGGCCCTGTATTATTATCAGCATCTTGCTTATGCACAGCATTTCTTACCAATTGCCCAGGGGGACTTAACATGTGCCTGAGTCTCCGGAACCTGGGGTTAGTAAAAATACTGGGACTTGAGTTCCATTTTAAGAGACTTTGTAAGTTGAAGGAATAAAACAAAGCAAGTTAGCATTGTGAATAGCAACTACTACCGCATTTACTCTATTAAATGCCCCGGGGGCGTGAAATTTTTGTTAAGGGGGGCGTTTATTAGAGTCAAATTTATGTGACTTCTGACAAACTGCTACATATGGCATATTTGTCCATTTGGTTGTCAGCTTCACAATCAGCTGTGAGCTCCTCCCCAATGATCGGTAACCAAACTTCCCTATAAATATGGTAGCCACGAACAGCACTCTGAACTTTGCAAGTGTGATCAACTTTCACCGACATCTTGATATGTAACGTTACACACAGAAGTGACTTTTTTACGTGCCCGCGGCATATGCATACATGCATGCTGTGCACAGTATACAGCCAGGCCTCAAGGTACTATGATCAGCCGGCTATACGCACGTACATACGGTAATTGCATAATAGTTACCGTGAGTAGCACCATTAGCAGTACATATGCGTTCATAGCATTTCACTGTTAAACAGTTTTCCTGTGTTGAATTTGGAATTTATGTTAGGCTGTTCGGATAGGCTAGCGAATATTTGTACAGTATTTGTATATGTACAGTACCACTTTCGAACTGCAAACGAAGCAGTATAGGTTCGCGGTATGTGATAGCGTGATGGATATCAACAGAAATTAGTTGCAGAAACATGCCTTTTACTTCAGGATACAGTATGGGACTTTAGGAGATTTCGTGGCTTCAAGGCAGGACTATTTCATTTTACCATATTGTCTTTGGAATTAACAATTTCACTTTATGCAAGGTGACGAAAAAGTTGGGGGGCGTTTATTAGAGAGGGGGCGTTTAATAGAGTAAATACGGTAAATGTTTCTCCTGCTTTATGGTTGCTATAATTATTATTTGAAGTATTTTATGTTCTTAACTTACAGCAAGAAGAACCAGTATCAGATGAAGCCAAGCAGTCTGGTATGTTTTTACTTATGTAATAATTTATCTTGGGTATGTTTAGTTAGTAGTAAACTGCAGACAAAGCTTACAAGCATCCTGTTTGGATGGCCTTGCCAATTTAAATTAGAGGCAGGGTCTTGTGTTACATTGTCTGGGAGATGCACTTAACAGTGTGCTTTTCCTTATCTATTTTTTTATTTTGAAAGTGGAGTTAAAATTAGTTGCCCATTACAGCAGTAGGGAACGTGAAATTTTCTATAGTGGGTGAAGGTATTGTGCGCCACTGCAGAATATTCAAACTCATGATCTTGCTAAAATTATAACATTTATATTAGCAAAGATGAATCATTTTAAAATTCATGACTTTCCTGAACTTCAAAGATTCATAGTTGCAGATACTTGACAGGTTATGTGTTAGCATTGAATGTTGATTCTTCACAGAGCAAACCCCCAAAAGTCTAGCAGAAAGTGCGAAGGAGTTGGAAACTGCCAAAGAAAAGAGTAAAGTTAAATTAGAAGAAGTGGAACTAATTACAGGAGAAGAAGGAGAAGAAAATGTCCTACAGGTAAGATGGAACATTGAATTATAAATACACTTCTTTTTAGCTTCTCTGTAGAAGCTAATATTTAGACTTTCAAAGTCAGGGATGGGTGTGGAGGAGGGGGAGACTGGAAGAACAGGTGCTTGAGGGTGGAGTTGGCTTGGTGGTTTGAGCGTACTGCCTTGCATGCTGAAGGTCCCAGGATTAATCCCTGTATAACCACTTGGAAATTTTCTGAGGTCTAAAAATTAGCTTGTTCATCATAGCGGTTCACAGTGATGCTGAGGGGGTTTAAAAATTGGTGAATTACAAAATTGGGTATTTGGTTGTCCGTTTCAGGAAGTTGTCCGACTCGGGAAGTTGTCCGACTGAGGTAGTTGTCCGCTTGCTCAGTTCAGCTGTTGGGCAGTGGTGCAGAGCAAGTAACCTCCACCTCCACCCAGCCTTTGGGAAAGTGGCTAAAGACTGGGGATACAGCCATGTCCATTGGATGGGGAGGTTAAATGGAGGTCCCAGGAGCAGGATTGGGAGCTATTCATACATGCCTTCCTCTTTAAAAAAGAGGCAGGCATGTATGAATAGCTCTCCCGTGTTCACCCACGCTCGCTCTGGCATAGGGTCCTTGATGAGCCAAATGGCTTCCTGACCCTTAAAGCATTAAATTAAAATTAAATTACATTTGAAGTCAATTCATGTATCACTTTTTAATCATCTTCATTGTTTTTCATGCAGGGGGTGGAGTAATGGGTTTAGTTTTGGTGCTTGTTTTTTGTTTCTTTGTTTTCCATGATACTCTCTTGCAGAAACTGGGCAATGCCCCAAACAAAAGTATTCATGCCTAGCTGTCAGTTTCATGAGACAAACACAATTCTAATATTTGTGATTAAGGGATAGCACAGAAACTACACTACCCAGAAACTAGATGGCAGTTTAATATCAGACAGGTTAATTTTGGAGCTTGGATTGAAACACACCACCATATGAGGTTTGCGTGCACGTTAAAAGGGTGTGTCCTTCACACTAACATGTGGAGAACAATGAAATAGGATGAAGGTGCCTTCTTTTGAACACATGCATATATTTATTTCCTTCTGTTCACAGGCACAGTGTAAGTTGCATCTTTTTCAAGTTGAAACACAAGCCTGGGTGGAAAGAGGTAGAGGTTTACTGAAATTGAATGACAAGGTCCCTAGTGACTACCAGGCTCAGATGGAGTCCAGGATAGGTGAGCAATATTTCCCTTATGTATAAAACAATGGTTTTGGCAAAGTTTAATGTATTGTAGAAACTTTTGTTGTCCAATCTTTTTGGGGTTTTTGTCCCAGATTAGTATAATGTATCATATCCTGATTATTGTTAAGACTGAGTGTTTGGTCTAGTAAGTAGAGCAAGTGACTATCACTCAGAAGGTCTGATGTTTCAACTGCCAGTCTAGGTCATACTAAAGATGTGAAAATGGAACCTACTGCTGTTTTATGTGATGTTCTGCCTCTGCATAAGCAATGGAGTGGGAATAGAATCCACTCCACAACTGGACAAAGACTGTGGGCACCTACAGATTTAAAACAAGAAGGTCATAAGTTGGGGCAGAAAACCCTATCAAACTTAACCTAACCCACCATTATTAATTTTGGCATGAGGGCAGCTGTCATGAGTGTTAAACTGGATAGGTTAGGGAAAGGGGTTTCCCCTTTCATTTATGTAGAAATTTTGAATGGAAACAATTGAAATGGTGCAGTTAGGTGACATTTATAACCTTAATTATAGGCATAGAAACGACTGTATTAAACTTATAATCTTTAATGTAGCATCTGTAATTACTCATACTCTTTCTGTGAATCTGTTGATTTTGTATATCTGTCATACAATTTAGTGGGACTTGGGACAAGCTCATGTCTTACCAAAACTAGGAAATTCCCCATGGGTGTGATGCATTCTCCAGGTTGAAAATTTCTAATCTAGATATTGTTTATATACATCTTTAATACGGAAATAGACACTGCTCGAATTGTAATATTAAAAAGTTGGTATGCTTTGAGTCTTGACTTTGGTCAAATGACTCTTGATGGTATTCTGAGACATTGTTAAATGCCTAACTATATTACCTAACTGCAGTGAGTCGACAAAGTTCTGAGTTTTTTCAAAGAGTCGTAGTTAGAGCACACAACTGAAATTGGTTTAGTGAAAACTCTTGGTGGAGCTATAAATAATGAAAATTATACTTTTTTTGTATGGGTTTATGTGTCAACTATCGCTTTGTCTTATTTCTTAGTGATGAGAGCTCAGGGGAGCCTTCGTGTCCTGCTTAACGCAAAGATCTGGCCAGATATGACTGCAGAAAAAGTCAGTACCAAGAACATCAGAATTAGTGCTGTGGAAAGTGACAGCGGAAAAGTTAGAATTTATTTAATTACGGTAGGTGAATGAGTTGTTTAAACTATTTTGCTTAAACCATCATTTTGATTCAAAGGCAGGCTTGGAATCTATTCAGTGGTGACTGTATGTGACACTTCCTTGTAAACATGATATCTCAAGAAGGAAACCTGTTACCAATCTCATACTTTCTGAAAGCAGAGATGCCAACATTTACATCCAGAAATCAGGGAGGTTTCACACAAGAGTCAGGGAGCTTTTTAAGAACTACATGCAACTTAATGAGGGAAAACCATTCTTGAATCATGGAGGTTGTTACATTTGCTAGTTGGTAGAAGTAGTAAGTAGAAGCAAAATTTGAATGCCATTGTGTCAAAATGAATGTCAAAAAGAAGAATCTGTTATAATTATGAAGTTTCTTGATTTTCCTTATCATTCAGGCAACCCCTAATGATGCAGAACAGATTTATCAAGGTATTGAATATAGAATTCAAGCTTTGAAGCACCGTGAGGCTTCCAATGGTACCAAGAAGGAAAAAGAAGATGGCAAAGAAGAGTCGTACCACACAGAGGACTCCCTCAGTAACAGTGCCACCTGTGACTCATGTGAGGGCAATGAAGCTGAAGGTGTTCCTGAAAAAAGGCTTAAAGGTATGTTTGCATACATGATGTATACATGTGCACCTACAAACAATGTCTTAGTGGGTACAGGCCGCTCACAAGAGAGATGGGATGTCAAAAGCTTTGTTGAAATTGATGTCATTAATGTCTTAAATTCCTTTTAGAAGTTCTTAATCATAAGCAAGTGAGACAGAAATTTTGCTGGAATGTGTCAAGCTTTTGAAGATTAACTGTCCCTTGTCACTGGTTTATCAAGTTTGCAGTCTTAAAGTGTACCTCAAGTTAAAAGATTCAAAAATATATATTAAAGTGCATGAAAAAAATGAATTCTAACAGTTCAACTCCTATCTTCATAGGACATCCCCGAGCTGAGATATAAAATGTTAAGTTTTATTCTCTCAAATTAAAATGGTGTATTGCACAATAATTTTTGATGCCGTTGTTGTACTACTCAAATAACAATCTTTCTGTTTCTTTGTTTTTCTGAATGTTTTTGCACATTTTACCAAGGTGTGATATCAGTCTTTTCACTTATGAGGTGATGTAGTTAATAAAGCCCTCTCTGTGCAACATGCTATGCAAGCAAACAGGAAGTGTTCAAGGTCATAAAAACGTTTAAATTTTAAAGGGGAACAAAGTAAGTCAAGTGAATTGTACAACAAGAAAGTCACAAATTATGGTGCAATGGACTAATTTGTTTTATATCTCAGCACCTGAATGAGCTATGAAGATGGGAGTTGGACTGTTAGAATTCATTTTTCATGCTCTTAAGTATATATTTTGATTTTTTTTGACCTGAGGTACACTTTAAGGATGGTTGTCACTAAGCAGAAAATAACAGGAGCAGGAGCCCTAAATGGCAAAGGAACTCTTGATTAATTTTGCCCGTTACATAGGGCTTATGCCTTGACTTAACACCATCTGGTTTTATTATTTCAATGCATAACATGTGCTGAGATATCATCACACTAGCCAGTACCTGAAATATTTTGAAAGCAACTGAATGTTCATTGATCTGTGGTCAATGCCTTTGAGAGTTTAGGATCATGCTCTTTGAGTTGGGGACAGAACAAGTTACATTTTTCCATGTTAAAAAATTGATGATGCTTAGTGGTGCTAAGTTATTTTGGCAAATTTTTGGACAAAACTTTTCAGTTGACAAGGGAGTTGTCTTTTCTTTGCACACTGCACTTTGGTTGCTCCAGTTTTAAAGCTCTTGATCTAAATCTGAACAACTGTAAGCAGTCCTGCTGTAAGTCCTGTATTAAGCCAAGGTATATTTTTTCATAACTTTTTAACCAATATCTTATTTTCAGCTTCTCCTGAACCCCAAGATGCAAGGACAAATAGTGCAGCTGAGGTGACATCAAGTTCACGAGACCCATCAGAATAGGTTTACCTGAGAGATGAAGTACTTGAGCCATGACTGCATGCCCTCTATATATATCTATATTAGTGTGGATACTTGTCATCAAGCTAGACGATTCATGAAATTTGATACATGCCCTAAAAGAGAGCTAAAAATAATGGCTTTGAGAGAACTGTTCTGTCCTGCAGGGAAGGTATGAAGCCTTTGAGGAACCTTCATATTAAACTGCTGCTGTATCTAATGGCCAGAGTTTCACATTATTGACCTGACAAGGATGGTTGCAGCTTTGCAAACATTTTATCATTGTAAAAATAGCCACAGAAAAATTTATACATGCCACAGTGATTTATGTTGTAATGATCTGCTGATTGTCAGTGATGTCATGCTTTTTCAGTATAGGAGCATCTTTGTTATGGTGAATTAAACAATAGTGATTACAGTCATATTGATCAGAATTATTGTTATTAATATCATTATAATAAAAACAATTTCAGTCAGTATGCTGGTGGTTAAAATTTTAATGCTGTGTCTAAGCATATAATAAGCAGTGTTAAAGTGATAAGAGCCTGTGCATGTGCATACAGAATTCACTGTTTCTATACCACAGTGATATCCCATAATTTACCTAAGACATGTCAATATTTATTTATGAATCAATATGAATGTCTTATTGATTGGCATGAAACAAAGTAATCAACATGTCACTTAGATTGATATCCATGAAACATGTCACTGGCTTCAGTACAACATAATGAGTCAGTTTAGGGTCAGTGCATAGCTATATGCCATGCAGTTATTAGATTATAATAGTCTCCACTTGGGTGATCATCACTAAAGGGTAGCTATACGTAGTGGATGAAATGCAAAGATCAGGGAACTTACTATGTGTTCCTTTCCCTATGTGCAACCTTTGATCCAAAGGAGCTTGAAATGAGCTTTAAAATAGGCACAGCCAAAGTAGGTCTGTATTATATGATAGGACATTTCTGAGAGTAACCATGGCCATTAGTAAATAATTCCAGACTGCTATGGCTGTTAGTACTATTGGTTATTTCGATCCCTGTGATGGTGAAGAAATTCTCAGTTTTAATGGTGAAAGGGCACATGTATGAACATGCCTTATTACCTTCTTTATTTTGCAACATGCCAATCTGCATAGATATTTTGTGTCATAAGTTGTGTTGTCTTTTGCTGGATATCATAAACAAAAGCTGCTTTACTTACTTCAGCAGCATCCATCTTGGTTGCTGACTTATGTCAGCACCATGGAAAAAACCACAGATGGTGAAAAATAAAAGTTGTGATTTAATGAAAGGAATCATTAACATTCTGGTTAGTGCAAGTGTTTAACATCTTGTTCATCATTGTCATAGTGGCATCCACATTTCATAGCAAAATGTTCCCTAATATTTCAAAAGCCGTGACAAACAATACATAATTTTTTTAATTCTGCCATTCAAAAATCATTTTTGGTTTCGATGAAAGAGAAACCTATGCATTCACGCAGGAGTGTATGTGTGTGTGTGTGTTTGTGACATTTTGCTTGTTAACACGATATCTCAAGATAGGAATGTCTGACAGTTTTCAAACTTAGTACATAGATGTGCCATATTGTGAGGAAGAACCCTATTGTTTTTGGTGGAGGTCAAAGGTCATCTGGGGTCACCAGGGGTCAAAGTCTGAAAACCTTGTTAACGCAATATCTCAAGATAGAAAACTTGGATAGATTTCATATTTGGTTTGTAGATTGGATTGTCAGAGGATGGTTCCTATTGTTTTTGGCAGAAGTCAAAGGTCATCTTGGGTCATCAGGGGTCAAAGTCTGAAAATCTTGTTAACACAATAACTCAAGATAAGAAACTCGGATAGCTTTCATATTTATTATGTGGATGTTTTATGGTCAGGAGATGGTCCATATTGTTTTTGGCAGAGGTCAAAGGTCATCTGGGGTCACCAGGAGTGAAAATCTGGTTAATGCTATATCTAAAGATAGCAAACTTGGATAGATTTCATACTGAACATGTAGATGTGTTATTATCAAAAGATGGTCACTAACGATTTTGGTGGAGGTCAAAGGTCATTTGGGGTCACCAGGGGTCAAAGTCTGAAAATATCGTTTACATGTTATCTCACAATAGGAAACTTGGATAGATATCATATTTGGGTATGTGGATGAGTTATAGTCAGGAGATGGTCCATATCGTTTTTTGCAGAGGTCAAAGGTCATCTGGGGTCACCAGGGGTCAAAGTCTAAAAAATCTGGTTAACGTGATTTCTCAAGATAGGAATCTTTGATAAGTTTCACATGTGGTATGTGGATGAGTTATGGTCAGAAAATGGTCCCTATCAGTTTTGATGGAGGTCAAAGGTCATCTGGAGTCAACAGGGTTGAAGTCTGAAAAACCTTTTTAAATGCAATATGTCAAGATAGCTGTCTCTTTGTATGCATGTTTTTTCATCTATCCATCTATGGCTTTTATGGAGGTCAAAATAGGTGTTAACACATCTTAAGGTGGGAAACTTTAATAGATTTTACATGTGGTATGTGGATGCACATTATGGTGAGAAGATGGTCCCTATTTTTGTTAGTGGAGGTGAAAGGTCATGTGTGATAAAATTATTTTTTGAACATGCTTAAGTGAGAAGATAATGGTACATGACGAGATTATTCTAATGGAACATATATTTATCATCGAAACCTCAATGCATTTTTGCATTCTGGTTTAAGCAGGACATAATCCAAAATTGAGAGTGCTTTCCCTTGAAGGCAGGTGTGAAACATAGCTTTGCACAAGAGTCTGTATCAGGAAACCTGTATTAAACACTGTGCAGTATAAGATTTTGCAATTTTAGAAACAGAACAGTTTGGCATCTCTCTTAGTCACTCACAGTTACACTTTTCAATCAAACAACTGTAAAAACTGCTTAATGTATTAACCTACATAACTACTGCATGGTCTGTTAACCAAAACTACCTTTAGCATTAAGAAAAATCTCAGCTTCTTTGTTCAGCAGGCCTATCATAGGTGCACATATTTTCAGTTGATGCTACACTGTGACAGTACTGTAGTAGATTGAAACCTTGTATCCTGTTTTAAGATACAAACCATGGAGGTGTTTGTAGTTGGGTCATTCTACTTTGTCTTTTCCCTTCCCTTCAGGAGTTGTGGAATCACAAGTCATGTTTCAGGAAACTCTAAATTTCTTATATAGACCAATATGCTGGCATATGTACTTGGGCTTGTGCATGTAAAATGCTTGCCTTTGGTGCAATGAACATCCTGTGCACCACATATTGTTGTATCTGTGGGTCATAAATATTGAATTTTATGTCTAAAAGAGCCTATTTTGAGTACTGCTGTAGGTTACAGTTTTTGTAATGAAACTGTGATGGAAATTTAAGCTCACACATAATTACTGTGTGCCAACTGTGGATTGCAAATAGCTTCTTCTTTCATTATCATTGCTCACACTTGCACACACCAGATGCATTCAGTCAACAGTCCCAAAAGCTGTTTTTATTGGTTTGTTCCCCAACCCCGCCCTTTCCCTTCTAGCATTTGGGTTAAGAATATACGAAGAGTATTACTCAGAATAAAAAAAAAACGGAATGTAACAAATGGGGTTTATTCCCGAGCTCAAGTTTGTGTAATAGGTATCCAGATGTTAAATTTGTTTTAGCTGTGTTTGAATTCCTTTTATAATCACTTCAGCATAGATTTCTTTTATAGTTACCTTTGTACTCACAACATGTGACAAAATTTTAAATAATGAAGTGTTGTTTCTTTCATACTGTTGTAGAAGTGGTTATGTTCAACTGAAATTTGATCAAAGCATCTGAATGGAATGTAGTTTTTTAGAATGCAATACAGTACTGTGAAGGAATGTAGCTTTCATTTGGTGAATCTGTTCTCTAAGCTTAAAGCTGAAAATTGCCTTCAGCTTTAGAGCAAAATTGCCTTCAGCTTTGGAGCAAAATTGCCTTCAGCTTTTAGAGCAAAATTGCCTTCAGCTTTGGAGCAAAATTGCCTTCAGCTTTGGAGCAAAATTGCCTTCAGCTTTTAGAGCACTAGTTTTCACCCTTCTTTAGCTCTGTCTGTTCTCACTTTCCAGCATCTTCTCCCCCACACCAGGGAAAAGAAAGAAACATTTCAGATGAAGAACCAAAGTTGAAATAAAGGTCTCACAGATTCACACAGACAATCTTGGTCTTCACAGAATTGCATAACTCTTATTAAAATATGAAAAGGTTTATGGAAATAAGTTACTGGTTGTAATGTAAGGTACAGTATGCAGGCTACTCTTCTGCTTAAAGTATGTCATTTTATTTCTGAGTGAGACTCATTTCGAAATATACAGAAATTGAAGGTGTACAGAGAGACTTATTCATGTAGACATTATACAACAACATTCTTTAGTAAATGCAGAGGGAATTATTAAATTCAAGTATAGTGTGTGCTAAGTATAAGTATATATGATTTATTTACAGACTTTCTGTATTCATGGCAGAGCATGTAACACATAAGTCCTATCGGTATATTGTAGCCACCGGAGCTATAATTTGTTTAATTTGACAGCAACTCTGTCATATTTTAAAGAAAAGTTTAACTTGAATGAGAAATGATATCATATTCCTGCCATACATGTAGTAAACTGTAATTTTGGCCTTAGCTTGTATTATTTCGAAAATGTTTTAACTTTCTTGCAAAATCTGTCAATTTGAATTACTTGAGCAAGTCCAACCTTTAACACAAAATCATAGCAGTCAGTTTTTTGCTACGCCTTTTCTCACACGCACAGTGGGGACAATTTAGCGTGCAGTATGCTCTGTCCATGTGTAGGAAGTCTGTGGATTTATTTCATACCAAAGGCAAAGTCTTAACTATATTGTTAAAGTCTATTAGTGAGCCTGCACCATTCATTAATCAAATCCAATTATTTTGACATTTACTGCCTTGTGTAAAATTACCATTTATTAGTTGGTATGCTGAAAGCAGTTGTTTATTTTTCTTTGCCATGCAGCAAATATGCTCACTCGATGTACTAGTAAGAAATTGTGAAACCTCTGCAAACCTTAGCAACAGTATCTTGCATTAAAGATGGTTTTTCTTTCGGGGCACAGTCTGGACGTTAAGAACATTTTAAATGTGTTTCCTATTGTGGCTGAGTTGAAAATGAACTATTAATGTCCCTTACCATTAATATTGTGAGCTAATTCTGTAATGATGTAATGGTTGGTAACCACCTGGTATGTGACACCACAAGGGGGTTGAACAGATACTTATTATCTAGTCATCATGGCCCATCTCATTTTCTGATCAGACCTTTCTCACATTAGATGTAAGCTTATATATTATATTCTGTTTTGTCACTAGACAGGGAAAATCCAGTCATATTTTGCAATGGTCAAGACTTCTTTAACTTGATTTCTATGCATTGGTAGCCCCTAAGGTAACTCTCTACAGCTAAGAGATTTTTTGGGGTGGGTGGGTGTGGGAATGGGTGAGGGTGAGGAGGGAGCATGGGCAAGGATAATTATCCTATCAAGGATGTTCTTTGATACCTTGTTTGGGATGCATCTCTGTTTATATTTTTCTTATTGTGTTTCACAGAGACCTTTGTTAAAATCCATGGGTTCTAACTTGATTAATAATCAGCAAAGCTGAGTAAGGGACTGATTTTTACTGGTTTCATTTTAAATACAGTGAAATGTATAACTATGAACATGACTGTATGATTTGATTTTGGGAAGAATAATTGAAAGGGAGATAATTTTGAAAGAAAGAAATTTTCTTTTTTATAGAATTGACAGCAGCGATGTTAAAACACTTCTCTGTATAATAAATGAGTACATTGCATTTCATTCAGTTATCATGAAAGAAAGAAAGTTCTTCATTGTGTTTATTTTCATGTGTGTTTTGAATGATATTAATATTAATTTTTACAAACTAAGCATTCCATTCCATAAAATCTTTGTGATAAACTTGCAATAATGCAACTTTTCATTTTCTTCTGACATTATCTTTGAAAAGCAAAATCAAAAATCTCTTGTCACACCCAATGGATAGTTAGATGAGGATTTTTGACTTTGTAATCAGTTGGTTAAGTCCAGTTGGCCAAGACCTTTTTTCCAGTTGTGGCATTTTTCCTACTCCATTATCCAATGGATAGGAAATACGTTGCAAGAGATGTATAGTCCCAAAATGCACTGTGATATTAACATTAGAAGGAAACACATGACATATGTATGCCAACACCAGTATAACACTGAAAATAGGCAGTTGCATTTTAATTTACATTGATGCTGCTCATGCATTATTCTGTATTAAGCATCCCAGGTGATGTCTAATTTTAATTTTTGACTACTGACGCTGCTCTTCATGTGACAAATATGATCAATACACTTTACTGTTCTGATTGAGCAATGATGAAGTGTGCATATCAATGAATTGTATATTTTGCAGAGCAGACAGGTGATTCTAGCAGAACATATCCTTGGGCAATAACATAATATGCAAATCTTTTGAGTGGGGAGTGTTTCTGAAACTGATGTTTTGCTTTATATGGGAGAAGCCAAAAAGATTCTGTAGTATTAAGGAAGTTCAAAAAATATTGAGGCAGAGAAAATGGGCCCATGCGGAGTACTTTACTTTTGCCAAACATTTGCACATATCAAAAAATGTATATTAAACAGCTCCAAAAAATGCATGTCTGGCACCAGTTCATTTTAAAAAAATGTGTTCAGTGATTTAACAGATCTATATGGTGTTTCAGAGAGTTATGGAAACTGGACGAAATTATTCCATCTGGTACCTTTTTCTTACCAATTGATTTAAATTAGGAAATGTTCAGCATATCTGCTGGTTTTGCAGTGGCAAAAGTATATATTTTTGCGCAATTTTTGTACAAAATTTACATCAAAGGGGCATCAGGATTGGACAGAGTATCATTAAAACTTATGTTCAAGCATACCCTTTGAACTGATTGTAAACCAGAATGCAGAAACATTGGCAAGGTCTTGCAGTTTAGAAGAAATGTTAAGTTTATGTTAATTACTTTTAAATAAAAATTTCTGAATATTGTTTGGGTAACGAAATTCCACATAAATACAAGACTAAACAGCCTTCACAACACTATAACCAATCATTACATTAAACAGTGATTAGGGATCATTTTTTTTTTATTTTAAGTCAATGTACAAGTGTGGTGCTGAATTAAATTTGAGAAAAAATTGTAAAAAAATACTCTGATTGCTGCTTTAAAATTTGAAAAAAAGGTTCTGCTATCCAGCATTAGGAAGTATTCTTAGATGATTCTGCCTCTTGAAAACCCTCATGTGGAAATTTCATTCCTTAATTGCTGATGGGTGGGTAGGGCACTGGTTTCACCCATCACAATAATATATACACTGTGCCTGTTGGTCCAAACACTCTTAAGGAGAAGTGTAGCAGACATTTCCATTCTTCCATCACTTCCACACATCAAGTTCTTACTCTTCAAATAATTTAAATGCTTTTTGTATCTATTTTCAATGACAAATTAAAAGAAGGTGCCTCAGTACTCTAAAATTTATTTCACTTTATTTTAATATAAATATAAAATTGTATAAGTTAAAAGTTGCAAAACTTTACCCAAAACTTTCTAGAACAAGTGCCAAGGTTTCATTGACCTCACAGGTCAAACTACAGGCTCTCATTTTCTGTAATTACGTTAGTTTGATAGAGTTTTACAACCCAGTTTCCCACCTGCTGGTTCAAGTCCAGCCGACCACAGCTTTTTTTTCCAGTTGTGGCTCACTGGTTTGTTTCCCCAGTCCACTGTTTATGCTGAGCACCAAGCACAGTGGCAGTAGGTTCCATTTTTGATTCCTTGCCGAAGGCAGGCAAGGAATCTATGCGATGGTGATGTCGTGTGTGTGTATGTGTGTGTGTGTGTGTATGTGTGTGTGACGCCTGCTTGTAAACACGATATCTCAAGAACGGTAACCCCCAGGGATCTCAGACTTGGCATGTAGATTGTCCACATTGAGTAGATGGTCCTTTTTTTTTTTTTTGGTAGAGGTCAAATGTCATTTGGGGTCACCAGAGGTCAAAATGTAAATACCTTGGAAATTGCTTGTAAATACGATATCTCCAGAAGGAAAAATGTGAGCAATCTCATACTTACCTTGCTGATTGTCCATATTGAGTAGATGGTCCCTATTGTTTTTGATGGAGGTCAAAGGTCATTTGGGGTCACCAGAGGGAAAAAGGTCAAACCTTGTAAACACTGTATCTCAAGAAGGGTAAATGTGAGGGATCTCATACATAGCAGGTGGATTGCCCATATTAAGTAGATGATCACAATTATTTTTGGTGGAGGTCAAAGGTCATTTGGGGTCATCAGAAATGAAAAGCTCAAAAACTTGTAAACACCATATGTCAAGAAAGGTAACTGCCAGGAATCTCATATTTACTAAGTGGATTGTCCATACTGAGTAGATGACCCCTATTGTTTTTATTGGATGTCAAAGGTCATTTGGGGTCATCAGAGTTCAAAACATCTAAACCTTGCAAACACTATATCTCAAAAGAGTATATAACTGTTGAAGTTAATATCCATGAGCAGTTAGGGTGAAAGGGTAAGAATAATTTGGCATGTGTAATGTAATAGGCATAGGGTATATAATTTTTTTGGAACAGTTTATTAACTTCACTATGTAAATTCTTAAGTGAGGTAATTTTGAAAATGCATTTGTAAAGTACTGAAGCAAACTCATAGAAAGAAGGTCTAAGGTGCACAAAAAGGCACATCACATGGTAGTTACTGTACAGTATGTTGATTCTGGCATGAAATTGTGCCCTGTTATTACATTAAGTTCCAAGTATTAATACATGAAAAAGTGGGCAGAGCAAAATATAAAATTTTAAAAGGCAAAATCTGTTCATCAGGCTGGCATACATGCTTCAATGCTCATGGGTATGCTGATTTTGCAGCCACAAGTAAATAGATTTTCATGAAACTGATGTGGAACATGTGAGTTTAAACAGTCTGTATATAAGGGTCATTTAGGGACATAGTCTGAAAATATTAGAAGATGCTTCTGTGCACACTAAGTAGATGACTGATATGGAACTTCAAAAGTATAAACTTTGAACAGAGAGTACTCTGTGTGATGCACAAGAATCTCTTTTATAACATACCTACATTGCTTTTTCAATAACATTAAAGAAAACCTGAAGAAAACATTAAATTTAGTGGCAAAAAGTGCTAATATTTGACAAACCTTGTACCTACTGTGTCCTCATGAGGACATGTGCATGCAAGCATGCATTAATTGGAAGTGGGAATTGATTAATTAGATATACCACAGTTAGTTAGTTTTACAAAAAAGAACCTAATTTACACTGATCATTTGGTATCAAATACCCTTCAGCGCACATGAACTGTCATTGCCTAATAGAGTGAATCAAATTGTGACTGACGCATTCTTTGCCATTTGGTCACAGTTATCTCGCCCAATTTTTCACAGTTGACTGCCAGTTATCCCCACAGTGTCCTGAAGGATTACCTCATACAAACATACAGCTCAATTGACTTAAGCTTTTTACTGTATAAGTGGTGTTAATTGACTCTTATAAACCCTCTGAAGAAAGCTTATTTTTATCTCAGTACATAACCATGACAGCCCATTGTTTGTATATACTCCTATTTCCTGCCATTCCCTGCAGGCATTCAGTACTCTTTTTGTGGTCAAAATGTCAGACTTCCATGAAAGTCACACCTCTGCTAAATCCAGCATAAAATAACTGTCCACATTATCTTGTCTCATCTGACCACAAATAAAAGTTGTTTGCCTAGCCATTGTCTGGAGATGGAGAAGTTCATGTACACTGATCAAGTTTCTAAACTGAAAGTCATCTTAGAAATACTGTAGATTGACACCCTTCAGAAATTAGTGTCCTGTACATAGAAGCTGGTGGAATTGAACAAATAGTGTGTTTGTATAAGGAATTTTGTTGAACAAACTTTAAAAATTGGTGTCTGTCTAGATTGGTGTTTCTGCTTTACAGTTTCAATATGCTCTACAGTGATTATTTGTCACTTAGTTTCATTCTAGAATTTGTTTCAAATTTTTGATAGCATAAAATGTATCAGCATACTACTTGCCTCATCTCTGCTTATATGTGGATAACTACACCAAAAAAGTAACCCCTGTGCGAAGGATTATGTAGCTATATCAAATATCATCATCGAGTGGGAATTCTTGTCTCACATTTCATTTTTATCCATGTCACTATCCCCCCCCCCCCAAAAAAAAAGTGTACCATAAAGCTTAATGCATAGAACCATTGCTTCAAGATTACCCTTTATGACACTTTTCAAAAGTATTAAGATTTTATTTTGCATTGCTGCTGTCATTTAAAAGTAGTTCAGGTAATAAGAGCAAGCATAATGTTGTATACTGTGTATCAAACAAGGAAAACTTGTACTGTATGTTATGCTGTACCTAGAGTATAAGTAGACAAAAGGCGAATTAAAAGTCTTGTTAAATTATGGATTAATAGGGATATCTGCTTTTGTTAATTTGCAAAGGATACCATAGACAATGGGTGGGGCATTTCCCCCATAAAGCAAAAATTGCTGTCAGCAATAGTCAAGGTTACACATCTCTGTTCAGATGTCTCTTTAGGCTTGGTCTCACATACCCCCCAACACCCAGTGTTAACTCGTGTTTACAATCAGACAAAACCACAGGCTAACCCCGTGTTTTCCAGTCTGTGTTCTCACATACCCAGTGTTTCGTTGATTGGATAGTGTTACCATAGTAACGAGACCAAATATTTCACACACCGATTACAGCAAAATGTAAGAAAATACCTGTCATCAGTGCTATAAATACCTGTGACCTTGCTTGATTAAAACAAACACGATGTTTAAAACTGCTTAACCCTGCGATTTGAGGTGGATTGAAATTTAAACACCGACCCCGCGTTAACCCGCATTCCCACGTTACTCGAGCGTGAGGTAATACAGTGTTACCTCAGGTGCGGGGTATGTGAGAACACAGTATTTGATCCAATGCTTGTAGGAGAGTGTGTCGATGAGGGCTTGTTTAAACACTAACCTCAATGCAGACTTTTCGAAACATAGAGGCATCGGAACATAGAGACTTCAGAATGGAGAGCTGTCCCCATTGACCAAACTTTTCAAAATACCGCTTTTTCAAGTAATGAGACAGTTTTCTGGAATATTAAAGCTGTGTGAGAAATTCCTCTTGTGTGTGGAGATCAAAGGTTTGAGGTGACAGTCAGATCAAACTTTGTAGACATAATATTTTTAGGGGGATAACTGTGAGGGATCTCATACCATGGTGGTAGTACTTCCATACTCATTCTGTACTAAGCTTAATTTTGAATTACTCATGTTGATGGACCTGTTGGTGAGGTGATCACTATTGTTTTTAACGGGTCAAAAGGTCATTTTGGGTCACATGAGGTCAAAAAGTTTTCACCCTACTAGTATTATATCTCAATTAAGTAGGATAATTGTATGGGATCTCATGCATGTCATGTTTGTTTCCATGTTTGCTATGATATATCATACGGCAAGGAATCACTAAGCCTGTTGGCTTTCTAGTTAAAGTCTTCGGTATAACCTGGCCAGGACTCGAACTCCCGAATTCCCGACTGCAAGTCAGATGCTCTGACCACTTGTCCATACAGTCGGTCTCCTGTTGTTAAGACATCTTGTTTTTGGTTTAAAATGATGCAACTTTCCATCTTAAAACAGCTGTACCAATTGAGTATTTCTTTGGACTACAGCAATAATTGTCAGTCGGGGTGAGAGTATTAGCCCTCTAAAGAGGTACATTTAATTTATTCATGAGATGCAGCAATTTATTCATGAGATGCAGCAATTTTTTCTAAAACCTATATTAGTTTCCTTCGTATACTCATAAACAATGGACGAACTTCAAAAGCCCCAGTTCCTACATACAAATAAATGTTCCACGAGAGAGAAATAAACAACTCAATACAGTTTTCAAAAATTTGAGACCAGAGACTGTCAAAATGTGAAAGCAACAACTATTGGATCTGAAACTTTAGGCTAATAAAAAGCATTGTCATGTGGAAGCACCCTTCAACTCTCTCATTAAAATACTGATAAAAAACTCCATGTACCCCTATAACGTGTTACCTTTAGGTGTCCATTTTCATGTCTTCACTTTGTTTTGTGTTTACATCATGGAAATGTTGTCGCTTAATACTTCACACATGGGATCTCCATCATTTTCCTGTTCGCTATTTTGTGTGTGTATGAGGGCATGTAGGAGGGTGAAAAAAGGTCTGTAGGTGAATGTGTGTGTGAACTTACAGCACACATACAACTTCAACACTTCAACATGATATCTCACTTAGCTTCTTTACTACCCAAAGCTTTTTCCAGGTCTCCCATGAAATGTCTGGTGAAGGACCTAACAGTAGAGTACCATTAACCAGGAGGCTCCTTATCATAGCTATGCAGTGCATTGACATCCACAAACAGGAATGTCAGAAAAAGAACCTGTCCTCCATCAGTATTGTAATGACCAACAATTACTTGAAGATCAATATGACTCTGTGAAATTTACAGAGAATATCAGACTATACTATTCATACTGGTTGTAATATTGCCACAAGCCACTTATGGGATAACTTTTTTGTCAGGGTTACAAACTCCCTCTCACCATTGCTCACATTAAACAGTTGAGCAAACTCTACTCAGTAGTTTTGTTCAACAAATGAATCACAGCCTCTGCATCCTCCTTACTAGCTATATTGCACTTAGCTGCCCTGTATTTAGATACTGTTGATAGCAACACTTAATATGAGTTCTTGGAGGAAGAAGACAGTTTTGAAGTTATTTACATGAGAGAGTATGCAAACTATGTTCTTAAGACTTCTCAAACCCTTTGCTTCCCATGCGAAACCATAACTTACCATTGCTATATACATATGATTGTGCTGTGAAACCATTGCACTGCTGCCTTCTAGAGTAGCTGCTTGTAAACCTACTGTGTGTAACATTGTTTTGGACACAAAATGGGCTTGAAGAGGGGATATTTTTACATATGTATACCCTCTTGGGTTACAGTGAACTTAATAATGGCAGCCTCCAAACTTTAGAAGAACCCATACAAACATACTGTGTATAAGTTATGTGATATATAGCTCAGTATGATGGGTAGGACTCCCTTCCATAGCAAAAGGTTTAACTTAAAACAAATCTTCCCAAGAATCACTTTAATGCTGAACAACAGCTTCCTCATCGCAAAGGAATCCTTTCCAATCTTGGTGCTGTACCAAATGTTTGCCTTTTCTCTAGGATAAGTAACCTCCCAAGCCATTCAGCAATGAGTGTCATGGTGCACATCATTTTTCCTCATAATATAATGACAGCATGGGCTTCCTTCATATGATGCAATACTTGGAGAGTATTTCAAAAGCCATTTCTTCATTTTTACTCTGGATGTAGATGAGGGCAAGATTATGAGCTATCTCACAGCGGAGGTCAAACCTAAAGTCAGGGACAGTGGGCTTTAACTCCAAAGCCTTGTGGTAGTAATGAACAGCCAAATGGGTCAGACCTATGAAGTTAAAGGATATGATTGCCTGTTACTGCTTTATCCAGGTTTTGAGGTAAACACAAGATAAAATAGAACAGTTCTCAATAAACCCAGGTGTTTCAAAAATTTAGTGGAGTTTCACTTTAGAGACTCTCTGATGGTATAAAGCTTCTGACCATGACCATTTTTGACTTCAATTATCAGATGCTGGCAAATGCCAGTTAAGCTTGTAGAACATAACCAGGGTAGGGAGGGAATATTATTAGTCAAGTAAACTATATTATTTCTAATTGCAAAATCTTTCAAATATTGTCTTTAACCCTTTCCCAGCCACTTACATAATGTTATGTAAAACCAAAACAAAAACAAAAAGTTTCTCAATTCACAGTCACATCCGTACTATTACGTAAAATTGCTATGTAGTTACCAACACCTTTGCTGAAAAGGGTGCTGTAATGGACACTGGCTATGAAAGGGTAAATAAAAGTATTTAACTGATGGAATATTCTATACTCTAGGAGTACATACTCAATATCAGAAGAAACACCTTTACACAGTTGAAAAAAATTCTTAGTCTGGTCTTTGCATTTGAGGGGTTTGTAAGGTAGGAATGTTTTTCACATCAGTTGGGATACTGGATCCAACAGTACACTTCCCACATCCCTATCAAGCAGTGACATTTCAAACCTTCTTCACTTCTTTCTTTGTGGAGAAGCCTCTAGTAGCAGCACAGACAAGAGTAAATTACTGATAATAATGTTTCCTAACAAGTTTTTTACATACAAATAAAACCACAAGGGACATCCCAACCTTTTAGCCAAAGGTAGTTCCCCAACTTACCACAGCCATGAAGAGCACGGCCAATGTTATAGAAGGTCTCCTGGCATGCACCACGGTAAGTCTCATACCGTTTTAAAAAGGCAAACCCCTGTAAAGAAAAATATGAGAGTGGTCAAGTCATAATACATGCCAAGAAAGCTTATGAAATTAACATAATAGGAAAACTGGGATCTTGTCACAACTTACTTTCATTTTCTTTATTCTCCAAAAGTTTACAGATTTTTTATTCTTTTTTTTTTTTTGCAGAAGTTGAAATAAGTTTATGCAAAATCAAAACCAAGGAAACTTGTTGTTCTTCTGTTATACATGACAAGTCTTTGAGGCTGGGACCTACAAGGCTGATGTGACTTAAGTGTAAAACATATCCTTCTGGAGGTTTGTTGCTGCAGGGAATGTTGTATGTGTTTGTGTACAAGTGCATGTACAATATAAGTGTAACAGAAGATACATAAAACACCAGTTCAAACATATCAGGTCAGTTTGTTCACGTTGTGACAGTTGGTAACAGTCAGAGCTATACAACGAAACTTTGTGGGAAACTTTTCAACATTTGTCAATACAAGACAAAAAGTTGAAAGGAAACACCTTCAACTGACCATTAACTACCTTGGAATGGCTTTGGTCAAATTGGCTTAAGTGTGTCTATGACACATCACCTTGTTAGTCTGAAGCTATCAAACCATACTCTTGATATCCAAAAGTGTAAACTAAGATCTAAATTTAGGGTATTTTAAGGCAGTACTGAAAATATAAAAAAATCTCATTGAGATTTTGAATGTTTAAGGAAAGCAAAGCTTCCTGCAAAACTCAAATACAATTTAAAAAGCAAAATCCCATGCAAAATTCAGAAGGTCTGGTGACAATGAATTATCCCACTACAAACTCACAGTGATCATACGCTTCTCCATTTCCCTTGCGGTTGTGCTGTTTTAATGTGGTTATTTGTAAATAGAATTTTATCTGTGGTAATTCTTTTCAAATCAAAATATTGTTGGGTATGAATGAACAAGGTTAAAGACATATTTTCATCATCCCAAACAGTTCCAATTCTCCTAACCTACTTACTTCTAGCCCCTCCCACATTTATCTAAAACTCATCTTTATGCAGACGCAATCCTTGTTTACTGCTTCATGACTTGTCCCAGTGGCCATACAAGTCCATAATGTGTAATCAAGACACTCTCAGTGCCCATGCTGTGTAATTTAGCTATGATGCATTGTTTGAATGTGATGCCAATCAAAGAGCTGTACCAATTGAAAGTTTTGATATATGCATATTGAAACTGTAGTTTAGGGTGACGAATGACTGCCTTTAAACATCAATGGACCTGTGCACTAGGACAGGATAACGAACACTTGGCTGTGCACCCTGCATGCCTTGCATTAAGCTACGGTCACTCTACAACAATTTGGTATCAGATTTGTATTTTTTGTTAACATCTTTTCCATCTCTGGTTGGAAAGAGCCAAAAATTTTTCAACCAGTGTAAGTATATGAGTTATTACTCAGGACTATCAAAATTAAATTTATTCTAATTATTTCGTGATATCACATCAACTGATAGATTTTATCCAACTACGCTGTCCAAAAAAAATATATGACAGCATGACATCACTCAAAATTCAGTTGGCATTTTATTTTAGTTACACCAGATGCAAATCATAAATTTACACAGGTTGACAAATGTTTGGTACATTCTGACCAGAGATAGACAAGATTTAAACAAAAACCCCAAAAAACTGGATGGGACATCAATTAGTTGTAGTAGGACCATGGCTTTAACCTTCTGATCATGCATTTTCCTGTGCTTATGCATGAAGCATCATTGTTTAATAACCTTATTTCCAATAACACCAACTGAAATACTCTTGAATACTACAGTGACATGTCTAATATTTGGGGGGAGGGCAAGCAAATTTCTCACATTGCACTGTTTCTAAATAAAATTGAGTATCTTCCAAATACTACATGTTACTCAGATTTCAACTCCTAGAAAAAAATATTTTTTGTTTTTTTTTGAGATAATTCAATTTAGCTCTTGGAAAACAACTTCAATAATCATGCCAGGGAAGTTCTTGGAAACTTCACTCAATAGTCATTTACATTTATAATCTGAATACAAGTTTTCTTAAAAACACTTTTAAATAGATAAATAACAACAGATTTCTACAAGCTCTTGAATTCAGAAAAACTCACCTGAAGTATAAGAGAATGTTTCTTGTCAACAAACTTTTGGTTTGCAATTGCAAAGAAAGTGACTCCAATGCAAAAGTTCATGATGGGACTCTCCATATCTTTTCTAAGGCCTCTCACATATTCACCTGAGGAACATTAATACAACACCATTATTAGTTATTCTTGCTTTGCACATTCTCCCTCATAGATAAGGTTCAAAAGAAAGAGAAGTTGCCTCAAATCAAGTAAGGGTAGGCGGTGCGCTATCTGACGTCACATGGGTAGTCGACAAACCTTCAGTGCACATTTGAGGGAAAGGCCCGAAATCATCAAACGTGATTTCATCAAAAGGCTTAAAGAGGCATTTTTTCAAAGCGAATTTATTGCCGGGATTGATTATTTTTTGGTTGGTCGTTTTGACCAGACTAGACCGCTTTCTGTTGCTTCGGCTCAAATAATGGCCCAACTTCATCAGTAGTAAACCGTTATGAAATCTGTTAGGGTAAATAATCATTTTGTCTCATGATAGGACAATAGAAATATCAAACAAAATAACTTCTTGTGAATTAAGCCCATTGAGTTTTGCTTTAGTAATTAGCACAACTTTCACTCGATTACTGATGCTTATTTTTAGCCGTGACGAGATCATGGGGAAGTACATATCATGTGGGAGTGAACAAATTGCCGTTCGCTTTTGAGGCAAGTTCATATTTTAATATAAATTAGCATAAGAGCCGTGGACTGTGACAATTCCCGGCAGGGTCCCCTTGTTACCTGTTGCGTTAAAGGGATCTTAGCGGCAGCACCTTGCAATCCCTTTTCAACTAAGTAGGTTTAGGTGAGAACCCTTTTTAACGAGGTATAATATTTTTTTCCAGACTACTCTGCTTAATTCCCTTAACATTATTTGTAGGGGGTTCAGAGTGTCGTTCTCAAAATACCCATTTACTTTCGTAGTTTAAGTAAGGCTTAAGTGTCGTTCTCAAGAAGCTTTTGCATGCGTAATTGGAATAGCGCTAGGAGTGACTGTTCTCTTCTAAGGCATTACATTAATATGAACCTTACTAATTTGGGCCTTCATATTGATAGCCCGGGTTATAAATCTTTGTTCCATCTAAGAAGTTATTTCTTGATGTATTTGGGGGGTCCTTTCGCCGTTGAAAAGGTTGTGGGCGATTTATGACTATGTATAGTCTTATATTTCCTTTTAGGCAAGAGGTTTGACAGATGTTTACACACCATAAGGTTGCCTTTATTTTAGGCGGGAACATCGGGATTGAAACCAATAATTGAAGCTATCCAGTGGTATTTTTTACCTTTGGTTCTTTCCTTGGACTTTTTCAGCCTTTTGGGGGATGGTTTCTTATCAGTTTCATCTTTGAAGACTGGAGAGGATGGGAGTTCTTCTTTGAGATTCTCCATCCCAAACTGATATCAAAGTACAAAAGCAAAGCAAAGTCAGCTAGTTAACTGGTCCACCCGAAGGTGCTTCAGTCCGGCGCGCAACCGACTTCGTCGGCTGGGCAACCGATTTTAGTGGCAAGCCTATGCCAAGTGGGAGGAAAGCCGGAGTACCCGGAGAAAAACCCACGTACATCGAGCGGGACTTGAACCCATGCACATGTGAGACACATTGGTACACAGCAGCTGGAATAGACCACTCTGCCACTCGATGACCCCACATATCGAAGTACCAAAACGAAGTCCTTGAATAGTGTAATTTGGACATGAAAGAGAATACCTCGGATTCTGGCTCCTGATTGGTCAACTTGAAAGGTGCGAAGGCCTCAGTTGGGTTTGCTGTCAAACTTATACCAAAGTGTGCTAGTTTGAAAGGTTCATTACGTGAATTTTATACTTTAAGTTTCCTCCTTAAGGTCTGAAAGGACTTGAAAATTTAGTCCTTATGTTAACGTCAGAGATTCCTCGAAAGAATTCTCAGCGTATCTAACCTACGTCTCATTTTCCGAAGAAAAGAGAAGCAAATTCAAGTCAAGCGAGGGTAGGCGGTGCACTATCTGACGTCACATGGGTAGTCGATGAACCTTCAGTGCACATTTGAAGGAAAGGCCCGAAATCATCAAACGTGATTTCATCGAAAGGCTTAAAGAGGCATTTTTTCAAAGCCAATTTATTGCCGGGATTGATTATTTTTTGGTTGGTCGTTATGACCAGACTAGACCGGTTTCTGTTACTTCGGCTCAAATAATGGCCCAACTTCATCAGTAGTAAACCGTTATGAAATCGGTTAGGGTAAATAATCATTTTGTCTCATGATAGGACAATAGAAATATCAAACTCGCTTTTGAGGCAAGTTCATATTTTAATATAAATTAGCATAAGAGCCGTGGACTGTGACAATTACTAAGGTTCATATTAATGTAATGCCTTAGAAGAGAACAGTCGCTCCTAGCGCTATGCCAATTACGCATGCAAAAGCTTCTTGAGAACGACACTTAACCCTTACTTAAACTACGAAAGTAAACGGGTATTTTGAGAACGACACTCTGAACCCCCTACAAATAATGTTAAGGGAATTAAGCAGAGTAGTCTGGAAAAAAATATTATACCTCGTTAAAAAGGGTTCTCACCTAAACCTACTTAGTTGAAAAGGGATTGCAAGGTGCTTCCGCTAAGATCCCTTTAATGCAACAGGTAACAAGGCGACCCTGCCGGGAATTGTCACAGTCCACGGCTCTTATGCTAATTTATATTAAAATATGAACTTGCCTCAAAAGCGAACGGCAATTTGTTCACTCCCACATGATATGTACTTCCCCATGATCTCGTCACGGCTAAAAATAAGCATCGGTAATCGAGTGAAAGTTGTGCTAATTACTAAAGCAAAACTCAATGGGCTTAATTCACAAGAAGTTATTTTGTTTGATATTTCTATTGTCCTATCATGAGACAAAATGATTATTTACCCTAACCGATTTCATAACGGTTTACTACTGATGAAGTTGGGCCATTATTTGAGCCGAAGCAACAGAAACCGGTCTAGTCTGGTCATAACGACCAAACAAAAAATAATCAATCCCGGCAATAAATTCGCTTTGAAAAAATGCCTCTTTAAGCCTCTCAATGAAATCAGGTTTGATGATTTCGGGCCTTTCCTTCAAATGTGCACTGAAGGTTCGTCGACTACCCATGTGGCGTCAGATAGCGCACCGCCTACCCTTACTTGGCTATTTTTACTGCTCATAAAGCTCACAATTTTGGCAAAACAAATATTGTCACATGATTTTCAACAGCGGATCATAAAACAGGATAGACGACTTCTCTTATTCAAATTGATGTGACTGCATTTTGCCATTAAGAAATGGTCACTCAAGATGAAATGAAATCGCCAAACACAGAGCATTCACTTGTGACTGCAGTATGGCAATAAAACATTTGTAGCTAATGTTTATATAAATACAAAAGTACATGCAACAAAATTCTTCAAGCATTTCAATGTTTTAATATTAGTGAAAGTATATTTTTTAACATCTGTGAGGCTTGTTGGTCTTCCTTTCACACCATAGTTTATAATCCAAACCTATATTTAAAAAACAACAAACAATTACTGCTTCACAATTTTAACATCCTCACAAAGCAAACATTGTAATTTGTTATTTTCTTCATTACATTGCTACTTTTGCATTAAAAGGAAACCATCACCAGTCTGCTCTTTAGCCTGTAAATACAGCTCATTAATTTTTTCAGGAATTAAGGGTATGTGTCTGACAACTGAGAGAAGGCTATTTGAAATCACTGCATCTACCCAAAATATCTCTGCATCTCATCAGGGGATACAGGATATGGCTTCTTTGGGGTGCAGAATCATTTTCAGGTTTACCTTTGGTTTTCCACCTCTGGCATCTAGCTATTTAAGCTATGGTTACACTAAAATGAATGAGGATCCGATTCCAACCCAATTCATTTTAATAAAATGTTCTCCCTGAATGGTCCAAAAACCCAAATTTTCCAACCAGTGTGCGTGCATTAGAGGTCTATAAAAATGAATATACACTGATTTTTTGTGACATCATATCAACAGACAGCTTTTTTTGGAGAAGAGTAGTCCGATACAAGCTGTCAGTTGATGTGACTCCCCAAAATAATAAGTATACATTTAAATTCTGTAGTGCAATACAATTCATATACTTACACAGGCTGGCAAATTTTTTGGCTATTTCTGACCAGAGTGAGAGAAAATTTTAATAAAAACTCACCAAAATTGAATCAAAGGAATTTGAAAAAAAAAACCTGGAAAATTGCAGTGTAACCATGGCCTTAGAAAGGTGCTTTTTTCAAAGGCAATACTTCTGCCCCCTGTAAATTTTACCAACATCTTTTCTATTTTTCTGCCCTTGTGAAACAAACATATAATACACATGGCTGACTCCAGTATTTTGGTGTTGAATACTGGCAACTTAATGAGTCAGATATATGAATGAAATTAAAACTCCAAATTACATATTTTGTAATTTTATGGAAAGAGAATAAAATAAACATCATACAATGTTGCAATTGGGCTATGATGGAAGATTGTGTACTTTTCTATCAGGCTAAGCAGCTTAGTATCAAGTACAAGCCTGCAAGGAACTGTGGAGTTAAATGAATTTTTTTTCTTCTTAAGTTTTCTTTTTCTCTTAAGATGGCTGAGGTTCAACATCAAAGACCAGAAAGGTGAAAGAATAAGAATTGATGAAAGAAAATGGCAAGCGCTTTTTACAAGTTTCCGCTGAGACTTGAGATTTGATACACAAAGAGACTTTCAATGCACAAAAATATATTCTGCAAATTTTCACCAATCTACATGCATATGGTTACAACTTTAGGAATATAGAAGGATCTGCAATTGGAGTAAGAATTCCATCCATGCCTTGCCCACAACATGCAGTCCCGGAAGAAATTCTCCATTTGTATCCACCCATCTCCCAACAGAGTCATCCACAACATGTAGCCCAGGCAGCCAACCTTCATAGTGTTCCCATCCATCTGTCCCCAAAATGACCCATAACATGTTATCCAGGCAGTAACCCATCCTCCATTTTTAGTATAACCACCCATCTCCCACCAAAGTGACCCACAGTATATAAACTTGGTAGTGACCCACCATTTGTACCCACTTACACCTCCTAGCAAAGTAAACAAGGCTGTATTACAGCATATCATGCCAACTTTTGGAGGAAAATTTCCATGCATATGACACAAACATAAACTTGTTACAAAATGTGATGATAAAACACATAACATTGGCATGCATATATATTACATACCTAGGGCATGTTTGTAGCTTCCCCTCATCATAGAGTTGAAACCGTTCATGTAACAGAAAGCCAGGCTGTCGGGACAAGCCTACAGACAAAAGAATAGAAGCGCTGCATTTATTAAAATTGTATTTGTATGTTTCTATATTGTACCATGTCATATCATATCTTATCATACAGATGAATCTGGACAGTCAAAAGATGATTTTAATAGTACATAACTGGGGTCCATTACCTTTAGTCTTTCAATTTCCTTGATTGCCTGTATCATGGGATGCATCTTCATTGCATCAATTTCACTAAATATATGGGTTTGAAATTATGGTAGGCAATAAATGATAACGATTTAAGGGTGATGGACCCCACTAATGGCTGCCTACAGTCACTAAATGCAAGCACTGATCAGATTTGTCTATACCATGTCATCTCATGTACAGTGGCTGTAGTCAGCCATTAGTGGGTTCATTTTCCTTAAAACATCTTCATTTATTGTCTAGGTGTAATTTCATCAACCTCTCATGAACAGTGAAATCGATTAAATTGAGAGGCACTTCAGAGTACAACCATCCCTGATAAAGGTACGGAAATTGAAGGATTAAAGTTGATAGACCCCAGTTATGGCGGACTAAATCAGACCCTCACTTAACATTCCGATTCGTCTACATCATGTCAAGTCACATCATATATTTTACCATATCACATCATTTCAAGCATATGAGCAACATTATCGGGCAAAGTGTTAAAGGCATATTTTCATCATCCCAAACAGTTCCAATTCTCCCAACCTACTTACTTTTAGCCCCTCCCACATTTACCTAAAACTCATCTTTATCCAGACACAAACCTAGTTTATTGCTTCATGGCTTGTCCCAGTGGACATACAAGTCCATAATGTTTAATCAAGACACTCTCAGTGCCCATGGTGTGTAATTTAGCTATGATGCATTGTTTGAATGTGATGCCAATCAAAGAGCTGAACCAATTGGAGAGTTTTGATGTATGCATACTGAAACTGTAGTTTAGGGTGACTGCCTTTAAAATTTAACATGTTTTGTTATACTTACTACCAAGGTCATTCGGAGACAAAACCGGTTGTGCTTGCTTTCATTGGCTCTATTGGCAACAAGCCCAAACAAATTCATAACTCGATTGTTTTCTGCATACTGAGGGAAAAATAAGAAGGACATAAAGAGAGCTTCATTTAAAATAAAACTCTACTTTCTTCATGCGGGAATAACTAGTCGTCATGCAAAAATGCATTGTGGTTTTCCTGGTACATACTTTTCCAAATAATGCCATGATGTTAAAATTCTTTCTGTCACTGGTCCAATGATATCTAAACATACTAGACAAATACAAGTTTTGGTTCATTTTTAATTTTGGGAATTCTTGGAGACATTTCTAGTGTTGCTTGGTGATCCAAATGACTTTTGACAGGGCTTGTGAGACCTCAAGGGAAATGCAGGCAAAAATGATACAAGACACACAGTAACCAAGTTGTGGCTCACTGGCTTGTTTTCCACACACCTTTGCATATGCAAAGGCGTGGGGCAATCAATTCAAAAGAGTTGTATCTACTGCTATCGATCAACTCCGATTTGAAAGTTGACTTGTGTAATATAGCAACACCACCACCAATTTTGTGGCTTTTTGGCTTGTTTCCCCCATGCCTTTGCATATGCTGAGCACCAAACACAGTAGCAGTAGGTTCCTTTTTAAAAATCTTTGGTCTTTGAATCACACCACAAAAGGGTGTTAAGTTCTAAATGCATTGATAGCAAAAATACCAGATCAGACTGGGTATCGGCCAATGTTGTGAAAAAAACATCAGTCATCAGATTGGCAGCAAAAAACCACATCATTTGAGCCCTTAACAATAGCACCTAAATACTGAGACATTAACCAGTGTTTCCAGTGTAAATGCTACTTATCTTTACCTTTCTGACCACTGTTCGCATCAAACGATAACAAGCTTTATATTGTTTGTTGAAGAACAAAGCAAATATAAGCAAGAATTCAAAGTTCTACAAAAGAAAAATAAGGAGAGGAATAATTGATAATGACAAATTTCATAAATTTTTGTATTTGTAAAAGTAACATTCATAGACATTTTATAAACACTGTGGCATTAAGACAAAAAAAGTCCATGGAACTAAAGTTTCATTTCAATAACATTCTACCTTAAACAACTACAATTTTGCATAGTTAATCAGAAATCTTCAGTGGTAAAAGTTTGTGAAGTTATATCTTGAAAAGAGTAAAATATTTTCATATAATTCAACTGAAATGTTCATAAGAGAATTTAATCTGCAGACCATAAGAGAAAATAGGGGTGTGATGGTGTAGTGAAATCAAATAATCTTAGATCACAAAAATTTGCCATCATCTAGCAATTTATTGTGTTTACAGTGCAATAAAACAAGCTCCAAAAAATTCTATAAACTTGTTTGGCTACTGCAACTGTCTGCTGTCATCTGTCATCATGATACTACTTAAATATATTCAAACAACATAAAATATTGAAATATTTACAAAAAGAGTAAAAGAAAATTGGTAATATTGAGCTGATACTTGGAAATTTAGTTGAAGAAACTCTTCTTAATAACTTTTACATAATTACAGCATCACTTAAGACTAACCTCCATCTCAAATCTAGCATTCATGTCTTTATGCAATTTCTCCCCATTGACTGCCATCTGGGCTATGTCAGCCATGTCTTGATTGCGGCCAAGCTTTTGCAAGACTGGGCGGATCTTGAGTGTCAGATTATACCAATCCATTGGAGTGATGGAGCTCATGTCGCCAGTGAATAACTCTGCAGGTAATATGTAGTGGAGACATTTGATTGAAGGGCAAGAACAGTGTAGTATTGTGGTTTGTTTCTTTTTTGCTCTTGTGAGTCATGTGATCATATTTTTCTCACTAAATTATGAAATTTAGGAGAATAACTAATTGGTTTACCCCAAAGATGCAATTTATATTTAAGTCATGAAATATTGTGAAAGATACTTGAAAGTAAAATAAGAAGAAAGCTGTGGAACCTGTCCGTTGCTTCAAAATAGGACCTTAGTTTGAGGCAACTGCTCTTGCCCTTTAAGAAAAAAGAAATTTATGACAAATTGTAAGGAAATTGACATTAACAGCCAGAATAGCAATTCTATTCTTACTACTAAATTGCAATTTGTGAGAAACAGACACCTAATCACGTGAACAGAAAATACAATTCTCTTTGAGTATAACACAAAGATTAAGGATTCATGATGTT
This sequence comes from Holothuria scabra, assembly GCA_037179385.1. Lineage (NCBI taxonomy): Eukaryota > Metazoa > Echinodermata > Holothuroidea > Aspidochirotida > Holothuriidae > Holothuria > Holothuria scabra. Next base: position 40,476,494 of record CM074186.1, read on the forward strand.
ACAATTTATGTGAAAACTTCTGGGTAACACCTGTATAATACAAATAATGTATACACACCAGAGAGCTGGCGAATTTTGAAGCAGTTTACCCTTGAAGAACCTATTGTGTCACAATTAAGGTTTTTGAAGGACAATTTATTAGGTGAGTGAATTGCACAAATTTTGAAGCTCTTCTTCTGCTCACTTCAAACTTATTGCTCTGGAATAAATCTGGAAGAATTTATGAGTTAAATAATACACACAATTCTAGGGAATAATTTATTGTTCATAATTTGCATAGCAGTTTTGCAGTTTCTGAGCATAAATACACTTTATGTACAAAATGTACTAAACACGTTTGCGTTGTATGTCAATTTGTTCATTTTTTGTAGCAAAATGTAATGCGATGACAGATTAATTCTTCTCTGAATTCCAGAGTAATTGTTTTACACTCTACCAAATTTACCTAATACCTGTGATGTCACTCAAAGGTGTAGCCTTATACAACAATATATGATCTTGAAACTGATGCTATATGTACCACCGATATATGCAGACTTAGTTTTAACTACAGATGAAAAGAACAAGACTGTTCTCTTCTTTACCTTTGGATACTAAAAAAGATTTATAGACGAATCCAGACAACAAGTGATGGTCTGATTTCAGTTGGCCATAGCTGGGGTCCAGCACCTTAAAATCTTTCAAATTCCTCACTTACCTGTATCATGGATGAATGTACACTAAATTGCATCTTAATTCCTTCAATGTCACTGATTATGAGGGTTTAAAATTCATGTAGACAATAAGTAAAGACGATTTCAAATTGATGGATCCCACTAATGGCTGCCTACAGTCACTAAACACAAACTCTGTTCTGATTCACCTATATGGTTTTCTCCATATTTGAAAATTTGAGTTTAAATGGTTTAGCTTTTATAAATGAACACTTCAAGTAACCAGCTCTAATGAACCAACACTCATTTTAAATGCTGGCTGCTCCTATACACAGACAACTTACCATAGCTATCTGACTCTTCAGGCAAGCCTTTTGCATAGTTTTGTTTCAATAAACTGACAGCTAGGTCTGCAAACTCTTCCTCGTGCCCACTGCTATGCAGGAGCAAGCATTTCCTGTATGCTAACTGTATGTCCTGGGATAACACTGAAGCACCATCCTCTAAATCTATACCAATAATAAAACAACAGAAATCTAAGCAGATGTGAGAAAGAACCAATGTTGTACACTAAGGTTCCAGCTAATTCTGTCATTTAAAGAGGCTCATTGAGTTTATATTGATAACTTAATGAGAGTCTCAAAGGGTCACTACCACATAACAAGGCTTATAGTTAGCATAAAAAGTCAAGTACTATGTCCAAAAGGCACAGAACACGTTAAAATTTTGACTTTACCAGTGTCCTGACTTGTAACGGTTTATACATAATTTGAAAAAGTGTCTGGTCACAAATTGTTGAAACCCAACTTTAACCGTTCAGTACTCACTCATAAAACAGTTATTTGTGTGTAGGGTGAAGGGATTGTCTAAGATTGACCATTTGTCATTGGTATGTGAAGAAAACTTAACAGGTGTGGAAAAATTTGTTGACTTTCATGAAGCAACTCAATGAGCCGCTTTAATATGTTGGAAGTGACCATACTGCATTTCTTTCAATGTCTCTATGCCTTTATCAGTAAGAAATTGGTACTCCAGTAAAATTGTCCCTTATAACTGTGTGCTTCAATACCATACTTGCAAAGTCATTTCACCAGAATAAATGGGACTCACTTTGGACCGTGGAAGCCCTAGAGATAAGGATACATTACGGTAATAAACGAGCTACATTCTATATCCCTTTAGGTAAGACCATCAGAGATGGAACTAACTTTTTAATGTGTCTAGCTATATCCCTTTGGTACATACTAACACTTTTAGTGCGTTATAATCTTTTGTCATACAATACTGGCAAATAAAATCCACACTTTTATTCATCTAGACATTATTGAATCAACTGGGGAAATTGTTACTTGAAATAATAACTTATTGGAGTAGTTTTAAGACTGATGAAGAGATTAAGACCCCGTATAATGTAGGAAAATGCTACAGAGGGCGGAATGAATAAGAAATAAAATAAACTTAAATACAGAAAACAGCCAGCATGCTTGATGATATTTTACAAAATTCTTGCAATGCTAAAACTCATTAAGAGTTGTTCTCAACATCAATTAGATGCCTATTCAAGCATTTGTCAACAGTGCCAAAGGTTGACATTGAGATGGCAGTTTATCTAGATTAAACTGAAGGGTCCCTTCAGTGTAGCATGAGTTATTTAAACCCCTTTTTGTTAGGACTTATTTAAGAGTTTGTTGTTAGTTGCACTGTGAAACTCAATGAGTTTCTAGTGTACAAGAATGATCACTGAAGCTGCTGCTCATTAAAGCAGCTAATTGGAGTAATGATGAATTGTCAAGTAGTTTCATTGGGAAGCACAGATTGACACCATGGCAGATTTCAACAAAAGTAAATTTTTTCTCATGAAAAATAAGAAGTGCAGTGTCTTACCAAAACTGAGTAAATTAAGAGCATGGGTTGTTCTTCCTGCCTGCTGCTCAATGGTAGCCAAAGCAAGTCTAGCCTCTAAATGTGCTGGTACTTGTTCAACAACTCTCTCATAAGCTTTTGCAGCACTTCGCAAATCTCCTAAAGAATTCAAACAATCTGCAAAACGAAGCCAGACAGCTGGCTATAAAAAAAGAAAAGGTAAAACAATCACATTATTAATTTGCAATATTTGAAAGAACCTTTTCATTAAATGTTGATAATCTTTGACACATCATAAACTAACAATTCACAAGTCCAGAGAATCTAAAGGGAATATGAGTAACACGGTCCACAGTATTAAGTTTATTTTTGGAATTCATGGACAAAACTAGAAAATATCCAACACACAACTGGAGAAGGAACAAGAAAAAAGCTGTTATAGGCAAAAAAAGAGTAACCTGTCAGCTCATCAAACATTTTATAAGAAGTACCTTAAGCAACACAAAAAATTATGGACATGCATGACAGACTTTGTTCTCTAAAAATCACATTATAGGGCAGATGAAACACAATACCGTTTGCACACAATGTATGAAGATTTTACTAAAGTATGAGGAAGAAGAAGGTAAATTTTTAAAAACTACACACACACAAAATTTATCAAACACAAACATTTTTTTTACATTGAACATGGATTGTGTATTTGCTGAAGGTCACTCACCAGGTTATAATTCTTGCTCTTGATAAGGGAGGACAGTATTGGACAGGCCTTCTCATTGTTCCCTATAATGTAAAACAAATGGATACAAGTTATCAAATCTTAAACACAGAATTACCCCTATAAAAATCACAGTGTAACTGTAGCATAGTGTAGTAGTGGTGGGTTCATTCTAAACAATAAAATTTTGTTTTGAATAACAAACTATTACATTAAAAGCAATTGTAACTTCATACTTTTCTTGAAATAAGCCAGGCAAAATGTTTTACAATTTTCATAAAAAGTGAATCTTAGATATTTCCAAAAATGATTTCTAGACAAGCAGGAAATTTTTGAAATTGACAGTACTTGGTTTAATCGTCTTTAATAGTGTATAGAACAGTTAGTCAACAGGGCTTGGAATGCCATAATGGCCTATGACTTTACTCCCAGGTGGTATCATTCTGTCCTGCAATGAATACCTTTTCATCCTATTAACTATTAACATACTGAATAAAATATCCTTAAAAACCTCCTATCCCTCTTTCTGCCACTTCAACATAACCAGCTACCAGAGACCTTGCACACTGTTGAAAAACTTTCTTCAGTACTTTGCAAAAGACTTCTACCTTTACATAGACCCTTACAAAATCCTAAACAAAATTACCTGAAATTATTCTGTGCCCTTCATGACAATTTTGCTTTGAATTTGAATGTAACTTGCTGCTGAAGGTAATAGTCAAACACCTTTTTCACAATATTGAGCAGAAGGGTGGAGGGCAGACATGCCCTCTATATCTTACAGGTCCAAGGATAAAACATCCAAAAATTTTGGATGGTGTTACCCTTATTGTTTAATACACTTAATAAAAGTTTCATCAATTTCATTCAAATTCAAGTAAAATCCAATGTTCACAAAAGCTAAATTTAAATTGCAATAAATTTTAATCCTTTGGAGAGTTTTTAAGACAGGTGTGCAAATTTTACAATTTTTGGACAAAAACAAAGCCTTTTAAGGTGTTACCTTTTTCCAAATATGCTTCAGCAACATCAAGATACAAGTCTCCCATTGACTCTGCACTAGATTTCATCAAAGGCTGCAAACATTTCTGTTGGGTGCAAAACAAATCAAATATCAACACTGCAGTGATAAGGTCTAAAAATATGTGCAGGAATTTTGCCACTTCTACAAGTTTTGGGGCAGACTGTAAAAGATACATACCAAACTGTATTTTCTTTGCAGGACCTGTAAACTGAAAGCGGGAATCCCCCAATTATGCCTCTTAAAGTAATCACTGCAACAATGTAGTTTTGTAGTTGGAATTAAAAATGCAAAGTAAACTGCAAACACAGATTGGTCAGAACAAAATGAAAAGGATCATACATTCATAATCATATATGGCCTGCCATTGAAACTGTTTACTTACTTACACCAAATTAGTAAAAAAAAATCTACACAACTGTCCTGTCAACCCACCCTTTTGTGGTCCGATTTGTTATTGCCAGATATGGACCTTCTTTCTTCCAAAGTTTGTACTGTGAGTGTGCAATAGCAAGCTCCATTATAAAAGGCATGAAAAAGTCTTGAGCATAATTTACCTCAATGACATGACTCTTGACATCCAGTTGGATAAGGCTGATAGCAAATTTAACCTTCAGATCTATGGGTAGTATGTCAGGAACTGCAATGTTTACAATATCACCCAATGACCTGTGTAAATACAATAAGTAATATAACTTGTTCACTTCTAATGCTAATATTTTCATCAGTTTACAATGCACAATGACTGCTAAGACTCCAATTGACCACAATCACCTTAAAGGGCCAAACCTCTCACCCCAAACTACAATTTTGGTACGGGGGTACCGAAATTCTCATTTGGCTCAGCTCTTTGATTGACAGCTAATTCAAACAATGCAGAGTACCAAAGCTTATATTACACAGCATGAATGGTACTGAGTGTTTTGATTATATAAACCGAGTTTTTTTCTATACTCACCTTGAAGCAATAAACTGAAATTGTATCAGGATGAGGATGAATTTCAGACAATTGTGGGAGGGGCTTAATAATAAGGTTAGGAGAATTGGTACTGTTTGAGGTGAGAGAACTGGGCCTTTAAAACAAATTGCTTTCATATCTAATTCACAAAAATTGGACTGGTCTTCAAACAAAGATCACTCTGTTGAACTATGTCATAATTATATAATGATAGCAGAACAGTTTTATCCTGTGGCAAGTTGAGATCAGTTCTCAATTTTCCATGATCATTCTTAGAACAAAGTTTGAGAAAGAGCCCAATTCAGAAGAAATCAGATCCAAATTTGGATTGAAAATCACTGCCATATGCTTGCCTATAGCACATAAATGGAATTAATCTTCATCTACCCACATGAGCAAATAATTCTACTCCATACAACACATATTTGCCGACATTGTTATCTCATACAACAGAACATGTAGCAGACAAGCTATTGAGTGCTCTGTAGGGTACCACCACCATCAGTGCTACAACACTCCTCTCCATGGGTGGGGTGTAGGGGGGCAATACTACATGCTTTCCACTCAAAATATCACAATGTGTGTGGAAATAACATTGATGTAGGTAAAACTTGATGTCACTGTCTTCAAGATGTTGTTTAATCATTTTTCTGATCACTTTTATTAGTATTATATTTGTGATACTCAAAGTTTGAACATCAGAATGTTTTGATTTTTGAGAGTTTTAGAGTTCAGAAAAGTGAACAGGTCTAATTGAAATGGATAAGTTGGCAAGTATGAAAGCATAGCAAGGTATGACCTATTGGCTGCTGCATTAATTTTGACACTTTCTTATGGAGGCAATTAAAACAGAGTGATTAAGATTGGTAAAAACTTCACAAATTTACTCATAAATTTAACCCAGTTGGAAAATGGAGCAACTGATTTGCTTTCTTTTATATCAAAAGGATTTAGAACCACTTCAACATGACCTTAAGTATTTTAGAGCTGTTGCTTGCTGTGATTGGAATAATGGTAAAAGCACTCTAAGCACTGTTTGCAATTTCCCAGATTGAAAAGAAAGCTTCCAAAACACTGGTGCCAATTTGTTGACAAGTTTGCTAGTACATTAACAGCACCTGACAATAAGCATTGAAGTTAACAAGGAAAAAAACTTTGCATTTAAAATGCACCATCATGGTATCAAATAATCTTCATTAATATTAAATCATTCAGTCTCACCAATAAACTCCAGTACTTGATCTTTCTCCTACAATTTTATGCATTACAACAGTTACTGTGGTTGCATCTTTTGAATTTTTGAAATTTTGGCCCAACATATTATTTTTGAATGACAACTTACTGCATTGCTCTCTATGAGATTCTCAATTATATCTTGAAGAAAAGCTACAGAACTACCTCCTTGAATTTTGAGGTGTGCAAGGGCCATTGCAAACCATCACTCCCCTCAAATCACTGTGACGAGTGCAATTTTTTTTGCCCACCTAGATAGAGATGGGAGCTCATAGAAATCTATTTAAGTTTAAAGGGCAAGCACAGTCACCCGAAATTGAAGTAGTGTAGTAGCCTGTCCTGTTTTATGACTGGCTGTTGAGAGTCATATGACAACATTTTTGCTCCTCAAATGTGAAATTTTCTAGAAGTAATTGATTGGTTTACCTTGATGTGCAATGGTTAAGTCATGAAATAGGATGAAAGATACTTTGAACAAAAATAAGAAGAAAATTATGAAATTTAGCTGAAGCTTCAAAATAAATTTAGGGAGACTGCTCTTGAACTTTAATAAAAACAGAACACCAACCGAACTCCTCAGTTTCCTGAGAAGTGCTATTTGTTGCACACCAGGGAAATTTAAACTCAAGGCCTGTAAACATCTTCTGTTCTGTATCTGTAAATATTGGTTTAAAATATACAAGTGTCTTCTGTGAAACAGGTCTTGAAAAAACTGCTTGCAAACTCTCCATTGGTAAGCAACATTTTCAAAAAATGAACTCCGTTTATACTAGACATGCCAGTTTGGTTATTTGGCTATTGCCAACAAGTCCATGCATATAAGCTGAAGTGGCAGGGTCAACCTTTGGTATGTTCATACATTGTGTACAATAGTTCAATAGCAATGTAACAGCTCACTGAATTATGTAGAGAGTAGATATTTCATTCTAGCTGGATTTATCATCCCACTTGCCAACTGGCCTGCAGTGAAACACAATGCAATATTTTTTATAAAACAAACTTACAAGTCCTTTTCTTCTTCAACTTCACGAGCACTGCTAGAGGTGGATTCTGTCTGCATTGTAGCATCCTGTCCCTCTCTCTCTATGATCACATCACAATGGGTCACTAAAAGCTGGATGGTCTCCTTGTATTTCTTCAGAGACATCAAAAGCTCCGCCATCATGTTAATATCTGTGAAGACAATGAGTATCATAATGGGACAAGCCTAGGGGAATGTTGGATTTTATGCTTTAACTCATAACAATCTGGTTTAATTTAATAGCACCCACAGTCTTTCCAGTCGTGGTTCAATGGATTGCCTTTCCATTTTCCCACAGGGTTTCCTTGGAAATATTTAGTAACATTAATAGTTATATACCATGGCCTTTGCAATTTGAAGGATATCTGTGACAAGACTTTGAACACTTATTATGGCCATGTGGATCCTAGGCATAGAAAAAGAAATGATTTTGTACGATCAAAAAAAAGTGCAGAGCAAACTAAAGTGAAAATGTGGGCTAAAGCAAATTTGAATACAAGTTTATTGCAATGAACAATGTCACTGTTGAAAAGCCTTGATGAACACTGACACCATTTTACATTTGCATAGAGGGGTTAAGACCAAAAAAAGAAGAAGAAAAAAAAACTGTGAAAAAAAAAGAAACGTGAATCAATTTCCAAAAATATAAACCTATGATAACTGCAAAGTATTACCTATAATTAAGGGAAACCTTTTACTTACACTAAAATGGACAAAATATCCAAGTCCACAATAGATATCCATAAAAGGAGGGATCAAGTTAAACACTTTGGGTTCTCCCAATTTATTCCTAAACCAATTGTTCCCCCAACAAAGCTAGTCATCCACCACACTTAATTCCATTTTTCCTTTCCCAGTCATTCCCACTTACCTTCATAAGTTACTAAGTCCTTGTGTTTACTTATTGCTGTTTCCATAATGTTTATGGCTGTGGCATTTTCATCACATTCATGTGCATACTGTAAAATGAAAATAAATACTACTTCACTACTCTTTTTCTTGGTAAACAAAACCAGAAAGGCTGTCATAAAGACAGGCAGACAAACAGACAAAAAATCAACTGCCATGTGCATGTTGCTTGATTCATAGTTTAACAGTCTGATTGATCGATGCTCGACCTTAGATTACCACAAACTAAATTAATTTACCTGATATACTCCCAGTGTTTCCATCAAAAAGGGGGGAGGGTGGGGGGTCACTGGTAAAGAGGATTTTTGTCTCCCCCTTTTCAGAAGGAGGGTAAATTCTTAGCACCCTTTATTCAAGAAGAGGACACCTTTGCTGCAATCTTTCAATTTGCATAAATGGCAGACATCAATTTTGACTTGGGGTTTGACATAAATGAATCCCCCCAAACCATGTGGTGTGGAAATAATAAATCCCCCCTTTTTAGAGTGAAATCCCTGACACCTGTTGATAACATAATTCCATATGTTTTCTTTTGTATGGTCACTGGCCTGTGAATGTTTTATGAAAGCTTGGGTAATTACTTCTTTAGCAGTTATTTCTAATAAAACTTACCTTGGTTAACTCTCTTGCCAGCTGCAGGTAGTCCTCACCATTATCATCTGGGAGATATTTCATCATCATTCTCTTCACACTTTGTGCTCTGCTATGTTCCCCCATTTCTTCTAAAAGGTTTGCTTTTTGCCTCAACAATGGGAATTTGTTAGTAGAATGTTTGATGGCTGAAAAAAATACATGAATCAAAAACTTTCAAAATATTGCACTTATGTTTGCTCAGCTTCATTCATCTGTTGACCAGTCATATTAAGTTAGTAAAATAGAGTGTTACAGCCCAGTTTCCAACCTGTTGGTTCCAGTTGAGCCACCAACGGAATTTTTTTTTTCAGTTACGGCTCACCAGTCATATTAAGAAGCCCAAAACAAATTAAACTAGGTAATACCTTCAAGTCAGTGCTTTACATGCTAGTAATTGCTTTTCATCCAAAATTATTTTAATGGAATAATCTTTTGATCGATGTTAAAATGATAATAATTAAGTACAAAAAGAGGTCATTGAAAAGCCTAATGTGTTTTAATGTTTTCTTATTTACTTATTTAAAATTTTATTTTGACATTAGCACTCTCTTTGTTGCAAATTCACTCACATGGGCATGTTCACAAACATCTTAAAAACCAGAGCCTTAGACATAAATTAAGTCATTTATTCATCAAGACAAATGAACAAAGTTTCTTGCATATCTTTCTTTTTGCTTTGTTAAAAATAGCAAGGTGAAATAACATGAAAAAGAAAACCAGCAGTGCTACTTATCAAAATATTACTTCAGTTCACACTTCTAAACATGATTATTCAAAAGTCCAAACTGCTATACTGTACTACAACTACTAAAATGTCCAAAAGGAATAAATCATAAAAGTTGCAAGCTAAAGGTGAATGAAAGATGTTTTTTAACTGATTCAGATTCTAATAAGGAATACATGAATATTCATAAATGAGTTTACCTTGTGTATAGCAGTATAATGCCATATCTAGGTTCTTTTGGTCCATACACATCTCAATTACTTTTGTCCATTCATCTGGGTCTTGGCTATTCAAATGTGCTCCAAGAATGGCAAACTGACAATGGTAAACACATATATTTGTCATTAATGAATAAGAATGCTCACTCTATGCCCAAATGACTACATAGTTAGGAATGAGAATAATACTACATACCAAAATCCTATTTCATTTCCTCATCCTAACATTAGAGGGAGTTGATCATACAGCTATTCTATGTCTGTTTCATTATATGATCATCTCTGCCAATCAAGAATATTTTGGATAAATGAGGGGTATTTAAAACAAGTTTGTTTACACAACATGCATATTCAGTTTTTAACCTAAAATGATATCAAATATCATAGGCCCATAATATTTTCATGTCACTGAAGCTAATTTAGCAATGAGGAGGATATTAATGCAATGGCAAAAGCTTGCGTCATAACTCTTTTCTTCATCAATGACCAAAGTGACTTATTTATTAAATGAAAGGCATCAAAAGTACTGTAATGTCAAAATGGAATCTTACAGCAATACTGCAGACTATTGGCCTGTTGTTTTCATTTTGTATTTGCTTTCAAAACGGTTAGAGATCCAAAAGTTTATTTCTTTCAATTTGGGTATATTCATAGAATTTAAGGTTGTCTCCATTTTTATTCCAAACAAGAAAGAAAGATTCACCCCTTTGTACCTTTTGTAGAGATGCCCATGAATCTATTGACCATTTATTCTGGACCTGTTACATAACTATTCAATTTTGGAATGACATTTCCTTTAAGTTTTTAAAATGCAAGCTTGACTTATATCTGAATCTAATAAATTTTGGTCTCGCTAATGATGATATCCATCTTATCGATTTCTTTATTTTTCATGCTATATATTATATTTTTAGTAATAAGCTTTTGAAAAAACTCCCTGACACTGACGCCTTTCGATGTAAATTTTGTCCTTGACGTAGAATACTTTATTTTGCAAAAAGAGAACAAGGCGGCGAGACAACTGTTGCTCCATAAACATTTACTATAACTTTTTATGATCTGTAAGTGTATACTAGTCTCACAATGTATAATGAGCTAAAATTGTAGTCTTTGCAAATCTCAAAAATTGTAAACACTTGATGTGCTTCATTTTGCTATTGGCTGTACCTACCTGCAGACTTCTCTCTGATTCTCCATTTTCTTCATAGATCATACTCAACAGCTGGTAAGGCTCAGGGCATTTTGGAGCTTGTCTAACAATCTCCAAACACATGGTTGCTGCATTATCACTTTCCCCTCGGGCGAAGCAGAGGTTGGCTTCTCCCATCAAACCAGCCAGGTGTTTAGGGACCCTTTTTCGTCTGCGTCCTCTTGGTGCTCCTCGTCTCCTTTTTGGAGTTTCATTTAGTTTCTTAATTCCCATTTTACTAAGTACTGATGACAGAAAAGAAAGGTTTTAGTTTGAATGATGGCCTAAACTGTAGAGTCAGTACCCTTCTAATCCAAATGTTTGGCATTTCACCCTCATGTACTGTATGGGTGAAAAACTCTGTATTCACTGCCCTTCAATGCTGAAATGAAACTATTACATTGAATAACACACAAATCAATGTAAGAACTTCATCTTATGGACAAGTATATATTTAACCATGATAAGGGTAGTGAGTAAGATGTTACTGAGGGACTTCATAATTGTCCTTTTTGGAAATACTACATTTTCAAAAATTGTGATTTTAAATTTATACTTTACAGCCGCATGTTTCGTTTAGACGGTTTTTTACAAGCGTGAGGGTAGATCACCATCTCCATGCGGAGCCTACTTGTTACAAAATTTGTGTTTACAAATGAAAGGTATCTCAGAAGGAGAAACAAAATGGTGCTTTCTCTGTAAAACTTTTAACTGATAAGTCTACTTGGACATAACTCGCAGGTATGAATGGCTGTTCAATTAGAACCCAACAGCCTGATTTTGAGGATTTCATGTTCGGTAGGGGGTTGGGTATAATTAAGAGAAAGTACAAGTTTGTATGAAAACCATTTCTCTGGACTACAGTAGTATAGAAAAGCACTTAGCACTTGACTAGATATCTACTAAATTAAACATTATGACATTTGCAATTTTTGGTATTGACTAAGGTCTTCCAAAACTCTTACACAGCCCATGTTTTGATGATTGAATTTACAGACTCACCTGCAATATTTTTCTGTATTTCTGTATCAGTACTGTCTGCCTCTTCATTTTTCTCATCCTCATCAATTTCCATCTCTTCTTCTCCCTCTTCCTCCTCATCAATGTCTTCCTCCTCCTCCTCCTCTTCCTCAATCAGTTCTTCTACATCCCCACTTTTATTAATCTGCTCTAGATCCTGCTCATCTTGCTCTGTTTCTCTCTTAATGTCTGGTAGTTTTACAACCACAGATGAGTCACTTAGGATAACCAAAAAATTGCCACCTAGAAAAGCACAAAAATAATATGTACGGTACAAAGCCAAACTTACATATTACAATGACTGAAATTTATTTTTGGTACCTGTATAGCAGTAACAGAAATTAAGATACTAAGAAAAATGGGGGAACTCGTGACCCTCAATTGAATCCTTTTCCACCTTCCAGCCAGCATCAAATTAGACTAAGGCATGTGCAACTATGAAAAAGATGGACCAGATTTGTTCTGCCTAAAGCCCAATAGGGTTTTGTAGATCACTTTCGTCTGCTACTTTGTCAAGTCTGCTTTCTGTTGCCTTAACTTTCTTCTATTTTGTTAAATTGTTCAATGTAGTGGAGAAACAAATAAATGAATGAATGAATAAATCTGTACTGTACAGTTTAAGGTTGCAATAAAATTTTGAATTCTAGTAAAAGATGATCAATCATTAACATGTCATTCACACTGTACAGGACTTGTATTTAATGCACTTTTTGAATGTTATGCTGACAATAATAAGACAATGCCTTGCACAACTTCTGGTACTTTTAAAGATAGGCATACACTTCCATCCATCAGGTTGTACAGGCAATTTTTTAGGACTCTCTTTTTGAGACCTACTTTTAATTCTTTCACAGTGCCTTCTTTGTTGATCACAACTCTGCAGTCTGTATTTCTGCTAAGCCACTATGATGCCATTTGGCACAATGGTTAGTGCCAATTTGGTGTGTCAATGGTGTTATTAAGGGGAAAACAAAGAAAGAGATTTCATTGTGTCCCTACAGTTGATATGTGCATAGTTCCTGAAGGCCACAATTTATAATGAGTCAAATTTTCTGATGTTGAGTATATTGATACAATGTGTAATTTTTTGGGGGAAACACTGTCTACAGCACTTCTTACCATAAATCATAAAAACTACAGAAGCATTCCATCTGCAAGATGATTGTGATTCCACAACTGATAGTTGCACTGGTTGTGAAAACACTAAACTAACTTTCATAGAAATTTGTGTACATTACAGCAGCTTCAAATGGAGAACTCAAAACCAAATATATTTCCAGTTAATTTTGATCAAATATTTTGGTGGAACTTGTAGCAAAGTTTCAACAACTAGAACTTGAATTATTCCTGAAATAAAAAAGTGTTTTAAAATGTTCTGTACGTTAGGCAATAGTAGCTCCCTACAAACACTATCTAGTGATCATAGTGATGTAATAATTAACAAGTTAAGTTGATGTTAACAGGATAAATGTACAGCCATGTACATCATTGTCCCAGCTGACATTAGTATACTTTCTATCCTAGATACTGTAGGCATTTCATGTCAGTGAAACCAACTTCATTGTATGACAGCTGCCCCCCCTCCCCCAGTTGGCCTCAGTTTTGATTACGGCCAAGTTTTCAACCAATTGGTTCAAGTCTGCCACCGCCTTTTTTCCAGTTGTGGCTACTGGCTTATTTTCCCTACTCCATTGCTAATTATACTAAGCACCCAGCACAATGGCAGTAGGTTCGGTTTTTACCATCTTCAGAATGAGCTGGCCAGGACTCGAACTACCTACCTCCTGACTGCAAGTCTGATGCTCTAACCACTTGACCATGCCCACAGAACAAATTCAACCACTGCGTCTGCAGTATGATGGTCATATGAAGCACCGACTTGTACAGATAGCTAGTTATTTAGATGAAGTTTAATGGTCCAGTCTCTAACCAATTGGTTTATGCTGGCCCGCCACTGCCCTTTTTTGAGTTGTGAATTTCCTGGCTTGTTGAATTCCCTACTCCACCTTATACCATACTTTATATTACTGTATGTACTGTATACAAAATTAAATACAACATAATAGGCTATATTGCTTGTACACTAAAAATATTGTGCAAAAGTTTCAAAATGTAAATATACAAACCTAAGGAAGAGGTTCTTGTAGCTTGATTCAAATTTGAGCTTGCAGGTTGACTATTACCGGCTGAAGGAACTTCACTTTGAACACTGCCAGAAGTTGAAGGTTTGTCCAATGCTCCACTTTCGATTAACTTATACAACTGCAAAAGGAAATGATTTTAATTGAATATGCCAAAAATGAAGTTAATGCAAAGAACCCAAAACAGTTTCCAAAAAATTACAGACTAAGAATCCTTAAAGGGGGGGCTGAGGTGTAAGTTTTACAGCTGGGTTTGTGTAATTTTTTGTTCCTACCATATTTATTGTTATTACCTCTTGCTCTACAAACTGGTTTTTCAAATAAAACAAGTACTGTAACTTGAAATGGGCGTTTAAATAAAAATGATAAATTAAATGAGAATTACTAACTGTTTGGAGTTTGTTTTAGATGACCTTCGACCTAAGACTCAAAACAACCTCAATAATTTCAATTAACTTGTCTGACTTTCTTCTCAAATTCTCACAAGTCACTGAAGGATCCTCCTTCACACATGCTACCACAAATGCTCCAGCATGTCCCATCCAAGTCAAAAGTCCTCTAAATAAAATTTTTGAAAATGACTTCATGCATGCACAGCTCAAATAATCAGAGTAGTAGCACGCACAGGGAACCGCCCAGGAAGACCCTGTAGACAATTAACAACAGCACTGAATGAGAATTAGAATTAAAATAGAAAACTGCGTCAATTGCGCATTTGATTTGCACGGGCATAAAATTTTTATGCGAGTAGTCACAAACGTTACTTGCCGCTACTCACATAAGAATAGTAATGGTAAAACAAGCTAATGAATAAGGTATTTATGCTGTGAGCAATTTTCCTTACACTTTTAACAGCAGAGTTTGTAGCGCACTGTGGCCAAGGACCACACCGGAAAGTACATTTGCTATACGCCAAAGAATCACCCCAAGGTGGAGGTGTTTGAAATTATACGCCACACCAACTGTTGCAATTGTATGCCAACTGTTGTTATTTTCCCTGTAGCAGCCGGGTACGCCGTATGCCAAATTTGTTGGTGTACATTTCCGTACGCCAAAGATCTTTCTGTGAAAGGCCCTACTTTCCAGTATGGGCCAAGGACTCTAACAGTAACATTAGTGTGGGGTAAAACGAAGTGAAGGTAGCACATAGTCCTGTTCAAGAAATGCAATTTTTTGAATTTGTAGTTATCAGTAAGCAGAATAAGGCTAGGCCTAAATTGTAAGCTAGGCTATTTGTTAATTTGTGTGGTTCTCTAGTCACTGAACGTGACCGTATAATCCGCTCCTTGTAGTCACTCCTTACTACGGTCACTGGCCTACATGTACAAAGGTAACATCGTTTTAAGCCAAAACAACAAACCGAGCTCTAATTATGATGGAATGGTTCACAGAACAGATTTGAGTTGATATAATGATTTTGAGCATTCTTAAATACCACTTATACCTTCTGGAATGTTTAATACCAGCAAATTCATAGCAAAAGGCAGGAAAAATATGGTGCCATCCTTCGCAGTAACATCGACATCTTGACCGTCTGCTACAGTGCTACTGTGTTGCATGATGGGAAGGACTTCCGCTAGACAAGCTTTCGAAGACCAATTAGTGTGCGCGGCTAGTCAATACTTATACTTCATATACTAAGCTCTCTGTACATTACGAAATTGTACAGTCAATGCGTAGGTTTCTCCGTTTTAAATGTGATCACATGACAAACACGGACTTCTTCGACTGAAAAAATAATCTGCACAGGCTTAACGTTACTCGCAGAATTATCCAGCCAAAATTTCCCTCTTAAAGGTCTAATTTCGTTAACAGACTTGTGTGGAAGGTGAATGTGATGACAAAGATCATCTGTGGAAAGTTTGGTGAGAAAAGGTATCTTTTTGGGGACGTGAGGGATGCCTACTCACGCATGAGTAGGCAAGTGAGCTGTGTTTTTGTGTATACCGGGCAAGGGCCCAGAAATGAAGTGTATAGCATAGGAACGTAATGCTAGGTCCCTGTTCAAGGGCTAGTGGTTCTCTAACTAAGAATAGCTCAGAGATTAGCCTAAAGGCAGTTTTTTCAGGGGCTGGGTGGATCAGTGGATTTTGGTGTTCAAATTCTGGGAAAACCCCAAAATGCAGGTCACTTAGGACTAGGAGGTATGTAATTGTACCTAACCAGCTTACACCAACCTTCACATTGTGACAATACTAGGCATAGGCTAGGTACACAACACTGACGCCCAGGTGATTAGGCCTAACGTTAACTGTTATTCAAAGACGAGTAATATTTAGCGCAACGCTAGGCCGAGCGAGTGAGTGGGCTGCGATTGCGATTTTAACGATTGAAATTAACGTTAGACAGAAAGAGTGGTTAATGAAAACTTTACTCACTTGGTCACCTTCTTTCCATTCTTCAAAGGAGATTTCACCTTTCATGTATTTCATAAACTGTCCCTTATCCAATTCTTTTTCCATTATTTCCAAAAAAAGTTATGAATATTACTGTATGAATGAATGATCGAAAGACTGAGGAACAGATCGTCAGCAGACGATGGAATATCAACTCCACTTTCTACTGTAAAATTACCTGCTAAATGAATTTTAAAGTTGATATAAATCTAAAAAATACAACAAAAGCTACAAAATACAACATAATTATTAAATATGCAATGAAATTATTTAATGAGAATTTCTTTATTTCAATTATCCTCAATATTACTTTACAGAAGATTGATTTGCGTTCTTTTTAGGATTTTTAATTTAAAATTATGGAAATTAGTTTATAAATTCATAAAAGAATTAAGTACGCCCTCTACCTGGTTGCTAGTGTAAACTTCCAAATCCAGAATTCCGGTCGGAGGAACGAATCCAGATTTATCTTGCCAAGTCTGCCTACCAGAGGGGAACACAGTGATCGCAATGTATGCAATCATAAAGTAGATGTTTTGAAAGGGCGTTTTTTATCATAAGGCCTGGGCCTATAATGGTAAGGGTGTTATTCAGGTGCTGCTACAATAGCATCTCAGTCTCCTCAAAATTAATTAGCCTACGTTAGGCTAACGTTAGGCCAGGCCTAACGTTAGGCTATAGCCAAGGTGGGCCTAACGTTAGGCCAAACAGTAAGAGTGTGACTGAAATGCTAAATGACCTAGGGTGGGATAGTCTCAAAAACAGGCGTACTGCCAACAGGCTAGCAATTCTTCACAAAGCCAGATTGGGCCTCCTAGCCTTGCCAATCAACAACCTACAACCAGTCCGGCGGCCCTCCAGGCATCACCATTCTAGCTTTACAAATTACAAATATACCAACCAATAAGGACTGCTACAAATACAGTTTCTTTCCTCGGACCGTCAGAGACTGGAACCTACTCCCCCAGAACATTACAGATCTCGAGGACCCCAAGCAATTCAAGAGTGCAGCCTTGAGGATCCTCAGACGGGACGACTAACTACATACGCACACTCAACCCTGCACGTTTGACTCCACCAGGAGTGTTGTGCAGTATTTTTCCAGATCCAGATCCAGAGCCTAACGTTTCGATGTGTTAACTTTGTTAGTCTAGCGTTAGGCGAAGTCAGTCTCAACTGTTAGTGTTAAAGGCACAGTTCTCTCACCCCAAACAGTGCCAATTCTCCAAATCCTCTTACTGATGTGAGAGGAATGGCCCTTTAACTTAAGCCAAGGTCTAAGGCTAAGTTAAAGGCAGTCATTCGTCACCCCAAACTACAGTTTCAGTATAGCCTACATAGGCCTATATCAAAACTTTCAATCGGTAGGCTACAGCTCTTTGATTGGTTTCACATTCAAACAATGCATCATAGCTATATTACACAGCATGGGCACTGAGAGTGTCTTGATTACACATTATGGACTTGTAATTGTATGGCCACTGGGACAAGCCATGAAGCAATAAACTAGGATTGTGTCAGAATAAAGACGAGTTTTAGATAAATGTGGGAGGGGCTAGAAGTAAGTAGGTTGGGAGAATTGGAACTGTTTGGGATGATGAAAATATGCCTTTAAAGCCCCTGGTCAATTTGATCATGCTATATCGGGCAGGCTTCATGGACTTCTTGTGGGCTCAGGTCGTCCTTCTTCTTCTTCTTCAAAAGGTGACACATCCAAAGGACATTCTTTCACCACGCATGCTTCGAGAGGCTAAAAAGGCTAAATATGCCCAGTGATATAAGTAACAGGGTCCTTTGCTGATGACACTTAGCTCTATAGGAATGTTAATGACGGAAAGGATGCTTCTCTGTTGCATAGGGACTTAGATAGGCTAGTTACTTGGTCTCAGACTTGGCAAATGTCTTTCAATGCTGATAAATGCAAAGTTCTTCACTTTGGATCCAAGAATTTAGGTCATAAGTATACCATGGCTGGTAGTGTTCTAGGTAATGTGACTTCTGAAAAAGACTTGGGTGTTGTCATTTCAAACGATTTGAAACCTTCTAGGCAGTGCGCAGCAGCTGCTGCTAGGGCTCATAGGGTGCTTGGTTTAATCAAGAGGAATTTCAGCAATTTCAGTAAAGATATTGTGCTAAATCTTTATAAGCAGTTGGTTAAGCCACATCTTGATTATGCTGTGCAGGCATTGAACCCTTTTTATGAAAAGGACAAGTTTATTTTAGAGCAGGTTCAGAGGAGGGCCACACGGCTTATTCACAATGTGCGTAATCTCCCTTATCATGATAGGCTCAACTGTCTAGGACTTACTTCTCTCGAGTTCAGAAGGATTAGGGGGATATGCTGCAGGTTTTCAAGTTCCTTTCTGGTTATGATTCTCTGTCTAACTGTAACTACTTAGAGATTTGTGCTGATCCCCGTGTTCGTGGCCATAATAAGAAGCTGGTAAAATGTTTCTCTAGACTTGACATCAGAAAGTTCAGTTTCTCTCATAAGGTTTTTAATGAGTGGAACAGTCTCCCTGAGTGGGTTGTTAATTCCTCTTCAGTCAACTGCTTCAAGATTAACATTGACAAGTATTACTGTGACAGTGGCAGGATCTGATTTTATTGGGTTTGTTTAGTCTTTGTTTGGATTAGGTGTTGGTTTTGGGTCTGTTCTATAGGGCATCTTATGGGGTTTTTACCCTCCTTTGCCCTTTAACTTGTTATGTTATGTTATGTTATGGACAGAGGCAACCTAGTCCTAGCTTGAAATTCCACCCAACCATGCCACACTGCAGAGGGCTTCCCACAAAACTCAAAATTATGCTAGCCTTAGGCCTTGAACAGGATTGGGTACTACCCTCAACTTAAGGCTTAACAGTATACCCTATGCCTCCTCTGTACACAGTGTAGGCCCTAGCGTAAAAGGAAGTGGACAGAGGCCTAGCTAGTCCTGTCCAAGGACTAGCCGGCCTATTTATGATTTCTTACCTTAAAAGTTATAGCCTGCCTTAAGCTTAGGCCTAGGCAACGACATTGCTGAGCACTCATACACTGTTACAGAAATTGTTTACAAAATAAAAACATTTTTTTCTTAAAAAGATCCAGAACTTTGTTTTACTTTTTGAACTGATTGTTCACCTACTGCCGTTGTGCATGATGTTCCGCATAAGCGATGGAGTAGGGAAAACAAGCCATTGAGCCACAACTGGAAAAAGGCCGTGGCAGGCTCGACTTGAACCAATAGGTTGGAAACTGGGCTGTAAAACTCCATCTAACTAACTAACTACCCAGATTATAGAAATATTGAAGAGGTTTTTTATGTTAGAAATAACATTGATTTTGTGTTAATTACTGCTGGATGAAAATTTCTGAACATTTGTGTGGTAAAAAATCCACACCAATGTAAGAGTAGTCTAGACACCATTCACTACACTCTAACCAATCATGGGATTAGACCATGATCATGGACCTTCTTTTGTAAGTTTTCAGTAAATTTATACAAATATGGTGCATTATTAAAGTTGTGAAAAAATTGTTAAAGCAAAGTAGCAAACTCTAATTGCTTCTTTAACCTTTCAGAAATCCCCTCAGTGTCTGCCCCCACTGTCTGATCCTTACAACGTTGGGGCAGAAAGCAATGTTCTAACCAGTATGTGCTTTGAATAACTGTTAAAAAAAGGATTTCAGTTTACATGTAAGCTTTGATTCTTTAGAGGGATACTTATTCTAAGCATTTCTATAAAATTTGTTCTCGAATCTGATGTGTGATTCTCAAGATATGAGCCTGTAATTTTGTCTTATTTTCAACAAAAAATGAACTTGAAGCAAGGATATATATGACATTACATCCTCACATTAGTGGACAGCCTGTTATTTTCTTTAAACTTCACAACTAATGTTATCCTCAACAATCCCATATAATCAGAATGTGACTTCATAAATGGCATCTAAATTTTACAAACTTTGCATTCCCCACTGGATGACTTCACTTTTTGATATCTTAAGAAAATACATGTCTGATTTGAATGGAAGTTTCACCTCACTGTGTAGATTTGGTTCATCTTGCATTTGTGAAAATTAATTTAATTTACCTGCCACCTTTAATTTTGATTTTCAAATACAAATTCAAGGCAGCAATGAAATTTGTAGTTAGGGACAGAACTTTATCTGAGTCCTCATCAAATGAATGAATGAATGTGGTCTTTTATCAACATTTGGCATAGTTACAGACTTCTTTTAAGCAGTTCATTACTGTATAGACTTATTAGTATGTGGCAGGCATATTAATATTTTTTTATTTTTTTTTTTAAATTTTTTTTATTACTGTATGGAGGTCATAGATCATTTCAAGCCACCTTAGAAATATTCCTAAAACCTAGTTAAAAACAAGGTATTAAAAATAGGTAATGGTGAAAATATTTCACTGCTTTACACAACCCATGACTACCCAGCACTGTGTCTCACTACCTCATACTGCCCCACCAGCTGCCCCCTAAAATAAAGTTCTGCCTTCAGCAGGGAATGAAAGGATGGTTTTCCTGGTTGTCAAAAGTAATCATACTGTATCATGTTTTGTTCAACTTGAAGTATGGAAAAGTATGGGACATTGACTTGTAACCAAATTGCTATGGAATACTTGAAGAGCCTCATTGCATAGGTTTCTTTACCCTGAATTTAATTCAAATTTATTTTTTACTTTCTCGCTCTCTCTTAACTTTAAGGAAGTGGATTTTCCTGAGATGTCTTCCATGGTATATGAGCCACCACAATCATTGTGGAAACTAGTTGAAGAAAATGTCACAGCAGAAGAGACAAGTGAGATTAGAGAAATCCTGGGTGATTCACTTGTAGATCAGAGTTTAGAGTTGCATGCAGAGGTAGGTGATGAATTTATGCTCTCTTTTTAAACTTTTGTCACAAGAGTGTCTACTTTAGCTTACAGTATCATGGATTGCTAATTACCTCACTGGTAAGGTGGGTTTTTCACCCGAGACCTATCTGCCGGTTTCCCAAACATACCAAATTTGATCCAAGTTGTTTAGTTGGTTTTTCCTGATGTGAATTTGTAACTCAAAATCTACAGTCTTCTCCCACATTCGTGGTGCTTAATGTTTAAAGCAACTTCCCTTCAAGGCCTGATTTTTTTATTTTTTTCAATTAAAAAGAGATTACTTGGCAAACTCCATAGCATTTAAATGGATGTTCATTTTTGGTTTGGAAAATTATAAAATGGAATTTGATGATTAAAGTGTACCTCAAGTCAAAAAATTCAAAAATATAAATTAAACAGCATGAAAAATGAATTCAAATAGTCCAACTCCCATCTTTATATGACATTCCTGAGCTGAGGTATAAAATGTTGAAGTTTATTCACTTAAAACAAATTGGACAATTGCACAATAATTTGTGACTTTCTTGTTGTACAACTTCACATAACATGCTTTGTTTCCCTTTAAAATTAAAAATGTTTTAATGATCTTAAACACTTCCTGTTTACTTGCATAGCATATGCACAAGGAGGGATTAATTAATTTAAATCACCTCATAAGAGTAAGAGTAATATCACACTTTGCTACAAGGTGCAGTAACATTTGGAAAAACAAAGAAATACAAGGATCGTAATTTGAGTAGTACAAGAACTACATCACAAATTATTGCGCAATGTACCATTTTAATTTGAGTGAATAAACTTCAACATTTTATATCTCAGCTCAGGAATGTCCTATGAAGATGGTAGTTGGACTATTGGAATTCTTTTTTCTTGATCTTTAATATATATTTTTGAATTTTTTGACTTGAGGTACACTTTAATTAAGTGTAATTAAGTGCTACACTATTTTAATTGGGCAAAATGTTATTACACAGTGGAATTTGGATTTAGGAAAATATAGAGTTCATGTCTCTTATTTTGATGCATTAGGCACAAGCTATTTAGTTTATTGCAAAGATATTGTCATGAATGATTGGTTGTATTGAACCTTACAATGCAGTGGCAAGCCGTTGTGCCTGTCTAACAGGATCAATGTCATCACATTAATTTTGCATATCCTGGTATCCTTATTTATGAATGGTTCTTGAAAATCTTCAGACTTTAATTTTGTGTACAAGCAACTACTTTGACAACTTTGAAGATGTCACAAAGATGCTCTGAAATGTTGCCAGGAATTTGGCTAGAAATACAAGGAAGAATGGGATTTGTAACTGCTACAGTAAATCCCAAATCTAAATTGTTCATGTCCCAGGGTAAAGTTGCAAGTGGGTTCAGGGGAAAAAAGCTTGGCTCAAAGCCCCTGTAAGGTGCAATTTGAAGGGTTTTTAAGGCTATTTAGTGATGTTAGTTAAAATATTGCTGCAAAAGTATCCTCTTTTTAAGTGAAAAACCAAAATAATGATAAATTTTTAATTTTTATGGAAATGTAAAGGGGGAGGGGGTAGATTATACCCACCTTGTTCAGGAAAGAGTGGTACACAAATACCCCTTTCCCCCGTCTGACAGAAACCCTGATTACTGTATGGAAGTTGAAACATTTAGTTAATATTCATTTGCGGTGACTATGTAGGCCTGTTCCTTTTAAAGCGTTAAAATGACATGTTGTATTCTGTCTCTTTATTGATTGAATAGATTGAAGCTCTGCTAGACATTTGGCAAAACTTCAGAAACGAGACAAACATGCTTATACCTACCAGTCCTAAATCATTGCCAGAGCCTCCAGGGATGAGGGAGAGCCTGTGCAACCATATCAAAATGTTGGTGGAAAACATTCGTGAAAAAGCAAGGTATGGTATTTTTGGGGTGCAAATTTCAGTTATCCTTCAAAATGTGTTTGGGGAAAAAGGTTTTGAGTTCCAAAGCAAGAGAGGAGGATAATTGTTGTTTACAGTGGACACTTCTTGCCCTCCTGGTCATCTTTCCAGGGATGATTTTCTCAAGTGTAAGAGAAAGTGTACTGGAAACCTGACTGCAGTGATCTGGTAATCCTGCCTGAAGAAGATTTACCACTAAGGGTTATATATGTAATGGGTGTACTGATGTTCCACTTGCAAATATTGCAAGACACATACTGGTGCAGAGCTTAGATGCCAGATTGTCTTATAGTTCATACTTTCTTCCTACAAGAGCCTGCTTTTTTGTCTTTAAATCTTACTACTCTCTCCCTAGTATTGAGGCTAGAAATTTAGATTTTATTTAGAATGTTAGCATAAATGGTTCCAATCAAAAGTGAAAAAGTCAGTTTGTAGGGAACATAGGCCGATCTACAGACTTTGACTTTGTCATTTATTGCATACTGGTAGCAATGTAGTGTCATATGTTTCACTAGTCAATGTTTTTGAAATCTTTTCTTTGTTCTTTTCTTAGAGATGCTGATTCTGTGCTCTCTCAACACAAAACTGATGTTTTAGAATATGCAATGGATAGCAGCTCAAGAGGTTTGTTTTTCACTTCTGACACTCATTTGCAAAAAAGGTGATAACTTTGAAATGTGTTTCCTGCTCATATATAACTTATTTTCATTGCAATGCTTGTGCTTGTGTGGTGCTTGGAACTTCATGGTTCTTTGCTACTGTTGTCATTTTTCAATGAAAAAGGTTTTTAATGTAAGATTTTATTGATAACTATCTCTAGAAAGGTCAGTGGTATTAGACTAGACATCTTTATCATGTGAGAGGGTACACAACATAACTTGCTGCTGTACATATTAAAGATACATGACTTAGAAGGAATACTCAGACATATTCAAAACAGGTTTTGCATGTGCTCATGGACTAAGGGTAGTATTTGACTGGTACAAAACTGGAATTGTGCAAGTTGATTTGCCATGTAGTTTTCCTCAGCTGAGACTGGAATTTATTTTGTTCTGCCATGTCAAAAGCACAAGGTCTATAAAAGGTAAAGTTTGCTTCATAATGAAGTATTTTGCCTACAACACCTATTGCACCATTCCACATGTAGTCAACCATTAGACAGAAAATATGTAAGTCAGGGCTGTTCTCCCTTTGAAAATCTCCTGTCTTTTTTCATGGTAGTCTTCTTCCTTTTCCTGATACATTATCCTTCTTTCTTTAACTTACTTTATGTTCAATCTCCTACATTCCAGATTGCAAAGCATGTAATGAGAGAGAATTTATTTCCCAATACACTTTTGCATAGCACAAGATGGAACGAATATTAAAGTTCCTTCTGGGAAAAGTTTTGTGTTTGCATGTTAGTGTACATATTTGATATTTTTAATGACACTGCTTGATGACACTATGATAATATTTAACTTTATCAATATTCCTTTGGGCAGGGAGTAGTCCAGGATGTTTACGGTCTCGACCATCTTCATCCTTTAGTAGTAGGAGTGGTAGGGAGACACCAATGAGAATGACTCCATCAAGTGAAGAAGACAGGTGAATATTTGTCCTCTTGCTTTCAGAAGCTATGAATTACTAAGCAATTTTGCTCTCTGGTTCTTCTTTTGTATTGAGATAGTAAGTGGCTAATTTGAGAAAAAAGCTCTTTGGAAAGGCTTATTGTGATATTTTATGAGAAAGAATTCATTTTAAGTGCAATATATATCTCTTAGACAAAGTAAGATATTTACTTGTTAATGTTATAGAACAAAGAAGAAAGGCTGCAGAGAGGAACCAGGTAGAGGTGAAACCATGAAAATCTGCTAAATGTGCAACTGCTTTGAAATGTTTTAATCTAAATTTATCTGTAACTATTAAATGAATCTCTAATTTAGTATTAACCCCGTTATGCTTTTTTTTTTATTTAACAAACCCAACCAGATATTCATCATCAACAAGTGCCAGTGAAAAAGTTGATTCTGTTCGTGACAGGCTGAATGTTTTCAGAATAGACGAAGTTGTTCATGAGTTGAGGTGAGATAAATCAAACATACAGTATTTACCTCTCCATTTTTTGTACAATTATTTGTGTTGTTTTCATGTGTTTTTTATTTTCATGAGGTAAGTGACACAATTATGCATGCTCACAAAAATGGTCAAATGATAATTTCATGTAGAATGTGGGGTTCCATCAAAACTTCCTCATTTTCTCTCTTTAATTTGACTAATGTAGTCTATGATATTTACAGGAGTGTTTCAAGACTGTGTTGTGCTCAAAGAATTCCTTTGTCACTAGAGAGCATCTCATTACAACACCTACTTGAAAAAATTTAAGTTGACTTTGTTGTGTTAAGGCAGATATGTAAAGTCAATTACAATACAAATTGGATTGAAAGAAGTATATGTGTCTATGGAAATATTGATTGGTATTGTGTCTGTACAAAAGTAATTGGTGGAAATTGTCAGAGAAACTGCATTTCTTTTTTCGTTAAAGGAGTGTGCTCCAAGATGAGGTGTCACAGCTTTTGACTGATATAAGATTCCTTCAAAATTGCTTAGAAGAAGAAAATGACTTTCGATCTGAATCAAGGATGTCAACATTCAGCGAACCATCTCTTCAAGGTAGGCCTATTCGTTGTTATTCTAAATAAATGTATGAAGGTTGTGTCTAATATCTTGGAGGTTGCTGGGTGTGATAGCTTGAAGTGGCATTTGAAGTAAATGTTCATATATGAAGTTCTTGATATAAGAATATTGGTCTCTGAAATTTCATAGATTCTGAAAAACTCATACAAAAGGGCTTTGCCCAATATCCCACTAACATGATCTGAATGGTATTGTGTAGCTGTCACAAATATATTTGTAAGAATTTTATAATATGCTCTGTCAATAAAGGTAATTAGATATAGTTATGAGAATTTTTTCATTGTTTAATTGAACAGAGTTAAAAGAAGAGAGATCCAAGTTGGAGAAGACATCCGTTTCAGTGCCTGATTCTATCCATGTAATCAGTACTCTACCTGCTGCTAGACCATCCATACCTGGATCCCCAAAGTGAGTTTGGTAGTAGAGTGTAATTAATCACTATATAACAAATTATTATCTTTTAGGTCTTCTTCATCTGGTTGGAGGATTGTTAGTCACATGACAAGGGCTATTTAGCACTATCATATGGTCATGTGTTATCCATTATGTCTTAGTGTGGAATAAAATATTGTGTTTTGCCCTCTCTGTTCCCGGAATTAACTTTTGACCAAGATCTGACCTATTTAAGGTAAGTGTTGTGAAAAATTAATGTCTTTATTTACGTTATATTTAAATTATTTATTGGAAGATGAAGGTTCTATTCAAATCATGAAATTATTCATCTCACTAATAAAAGAAATCATTATTTCTATAATAGAAGACTGTAGTTTTCCTGTCAACACATAGTCAGGAAAGCCATGTATAGAGGTTTTGCATGGGGAGTAGATGAACTTAATATTTCTATACTGCAAGTTACATCTTGCACTCAAAAGGTGTATTGCCGTGTATATATACAATACATGCATTCAGCAAGTTAGTTAGATGAGATTTAAAGACACACCAACAGAGCAGGACCTTTGATGCAGTTGTGATGTGGTGATTGTTTTGTTAGGTAAACATTCCAACAAACAGAAAAGGAGGCAAAACCTTGAATAAAAAAAGGGAAGTGAAAATATTGACATGATTGGTATTATGTAGAAATTTCTTTTTGAAATATTAAGTATGGAAAGGATGATTTAACTTGTACCAAAGAACTGAAAATTGTTAATTTATTTGTTTATTCTTGAAGTACTGAGTGTGCCATTGTTATGAAACTCGTAGTATGTTTTATTCTCCTTTATGTTTCTTAACAGACACCTTAAACCTCTATCACCAATAGCTACTGGTCAGCCAAATATCCGTCCTTCTCCACCATCTTCAGCAGGAAAGTCAGCAAGAAGAACAAGGACCCTTCCTTTGAAGGCAATGCATCCACCAGGAGACGTAAACATGGTTGGATCAAAAAATTCTGATGGCCAATATAGTACCCAAACAGGGAGAGTGTTAAGTGGAAGCAACAATATGAATAAAGTGACTGGAATGAGAAGACTATCTAATCCATCTAATAACAGCAATGTATTATCAACACCTATGCAACCATCTCCACCATCATCTGCCAAAAGACCATCAGGGAGTCCTACTTCAAATAGGTTACGTCAGAGGTTCCAGAACCTACCGCGTCAAAACAGTATGTAATTCCCCCTCTGGCATGGTATCCTTCCATCAATAACATCAACGTGCAATGACAAAGTTTTATTTTATACAGTATTATCTCAATTGTTTTGAAGTATTTTTTTCCACTGAAGAGATTTTGCAGATGTGGTTTAAAGATACTTGGAAGAAAATGCACAATAATTGCATTGGTTCTGAGAGGTGACATGTTGGCTAAATGTTTAACACAAAGGGCCTGGTTTCCAAATTTACTATCTGGAGTATCAGAGTTTAATATTTTGCAGCCAGGAAGCCAATTGGCTCATCAAGGACCCTATACTAAAGGGAGTTGTAGTAGGGATGAATACCAGTGAGATTTCATGTCTCATTCCAAGAGAATCCACGCTATAACTCAAGATGTCCTGCCAATGGTTACCAATACAAGTGCAAACCCTGCTAGTTTCAACATGAACTTTAACAGAAGGAGTGAACCACCACATTGAAATTAAAAATCCCTAAGATAGATCTCCTATGTGCTATTTGAGGTTTAAGAATTTAGTGTTGTAAGGTCAAAGAGCCAATTGGCCAATCAAGAACCCAGTACCAAATCCAGCTTGGATGAATACCAGCAAGAGTCCTGGACTGATCTGTCAGCTATACCTGGAGAAGTGGGAACCCTGGTAATTTCAACATATACCTAAACTGAAGGACTACCAGTGAAATTATCTACCAATGGGCTATTTGGTATTAGGGGTGTTAGAATTTTATGTTGTAAGACCAGGGAGCCAAAATGGCTCAGTAGGAACATGTTTCAGAGCCAGCATAAGATGAATGCCAGCAAAATTTCTCTTTTTTACTCAAAGTTTCATGAGGCGAATGTGTGCTAATTACTACCAATCCTGCCAGTAAAACTTCCATTCAATGTCCACTTTGGATGTATTCGAGTGTATCCTAGTTGCTAACCACTTTCTGAAAGCCTTGTGGGAATGGAGGTTCCTTGCTTTGTACTACTGCTTGACAGCTAATAGCAAAGTGATTGATAACTTCCTGAAACAGAGAATCAGATATGTACCAAATTAATATTTATCAGTTTAAACTCCTCACTTTCAGTAAATTTTAAATCTTCAGGAAATTTCCCACTGGTCACCTGGATCTGGTCTTATAACCTTTAGAATGCAGGTAAATCATTACACTCAAACCACCCAGCAAACTCCATCATCCCATGAGCTAGTTCAAATTTAACCAGTGGTCTTGGGAACCAGGACACACTGTTTTACACTTTACCTGTGAAAATTCAATAAAATGCTCACATGGACAACCTCAGTCAAATTCAAACAACATTGATTCATTTCATGGTTAGTGAATTATGATTTGGCAGGTAGAGAAATTTATTGCCTTTTAAGTGCTCATTGTTTAGCATAAGTCCTTAAATTTTCCACTTTTAAAATATTTAAAATGTTCATTCTCATCACCAAATTTTTAGGGAGTTGCATGTCCTGTATTGAGATCTTGGGCAAGTTTCTATCACAACCTTCCAGTTAAACTTGCATATCCCTCCCTGACATGTGTTGCCCCACCTTTCAAAGAGATTCTAAGGCTTATTTAGAAACAAGAATGTCTTATTTCATGTTAAAGATTTAAAGAGGGAAATGATTCTTCTTCACAGAAAATAAAACATACCTCACTCATGCAGTTATTTACACATTTTAATCATCTAATTGAGCATATTGTGAAAAACTAATAATTGAAGTGTTTGTCAACTGAATTTACTCTGTGCCTGTTACACTGTTAATCCGAAGGTTTTTATGTTTAGTCAATAATTTTATAACATTATTTTTCCTTGTATTCAGTATTTATTTATTGTACAGTTGACTTTCTTTTCATTAAAATCTTCCTTTAAAAAGGAGCAGTTAACAAATTAGCTCAGAGTCTTTGCTACAGTAGTAATGTTGCTCTTGTTACCCCTTTTTTTCCCTACCCCTTTACCCCATGGTCTGGTCAGAAGAGCATCTAACTCTCTCTATAAAGGTCCAGGGTTTGATTTTGAGGAAGAGTCATACCAAAGACTTTAAAATAAAACCGACAGCTTTTGTGCATGGTGCCCATCATGAGTAATTATGGGCACCTCTAGACCAACACAGAAGACTTTTAGTTGGAGTGTAAAATCTTGTAAAACTCTTGCCAAAGAAAAAAACAAGGTGTCCCCCTTGAATGTCTTAATGGATTGAAACTTCCAAGAGCCATAGGAGTGTGGGAGCATTTCATTTGGGGCAGAAGATTTTGTTGGCCTGAAAAATATCACCAAGAGGGACATATGAACAATTTTGCAATACGACACAAAATAAGATTCAATATGTCACAAAATGAGATTCAATACGTCACAAAATAAGAGTATTTTTGGTTTTGATGATAAGAGAAACCAATGCAATCATGATGGCGTGTGTATGTATGTGTGTGTGTGTGTGTGTGTGTTTGTGACACTTTGCTTGTTAGCACGATACCTCAAGATAGGAATGTCTGAAAGTTTTCAAACTTGGTTCATGGATGCGCCATATTGAGAGGAAGAACCCTATTGTTTTTGGCGGAGGTCAAAGGTCATCTGGGGTCACCAGGGGTCAATTTCTGAAAACTTTGTTAGCACGATATCTCAAGTTAGGAAACTTGGATAGATTTCATATTTAGTATGTGGATGTGTTATGGTCAGAAGATGGTCCCTATTGTTTTTGATGGAGGTCAAAGGTCATCTAGGGTCACCAGAGGTCAAAGTCTGAAAATCTCATTAACACAATATCTCAAGATAGGAAACTTGGATAGATTTCATATTTGGTATGTTGATGCATTTTGGTTAGGAGATGGTCCCTGTAGTCTTTGGCGGAGGTCAAAGGTCATCTGGGGCCACCAGCGGTCAAAGACTGAAAATCTCATAAACATGATATCTCAAGATAGGAAACTGGGATAGATTCCATATTTGGTATGTGGATGGCTTATGGTCAGGAAATGGTCCCTGTAGTCTTTGGCTGAGGTCAAAAGTCATCTGGGGTCCCCCAGTGGTCAAAGTCTGAAAATCTTGTAAACAGGAAACTGGGACAAATTTCATATTTGGTATGTAGATGCGTTATAGTCAGGAGATGGTCCCTATTTATTGGGGCAGATTTTTTGGCGGAGGTCAAAGGTCATTTAAGGTCACCGAGGGTCAAAGTCTGAAAATCTTGTTAAAGCGATATCTGAAGATGTCTCTCCATCTATGTATAGCTTTAGTGGAGGTCAAAAGGGCATCTGGAATAACAAAATTAATTTTTTGAACATGCTAGTATAACATGTGAATGAGAAGATAATGGTGCATGATGGCAAATTTGAAACAGTACATTTATGTATCATCGAAACCTCAATGCATTTTTGCATTCTGGTTTCAGTTTGGTAACCATTCAATTTCCGGTAAGTTTGTTTCTCCGACATAAATCAATTTCCTCATGGAACTAAATCCACCTCCTTAATTAGCTCTTCAAAAGCTTTATAAATCACCGTTCCTGGATTTTGATTGATTTCTATTACCAAACAGAGTTGTTCCCCTCTCCACGTTTTAGTGGGGACAAATTCCTGCCTATTAAATAACTCCCAGCACATATGCATTTTCAAACTAGTAGCCATGCACACACGATAGGGAAGGGGTAAGATAGACTTCAAGGGGCGAAAATATTTGAAGGACTGGATGTTATGCAATGCATTCTGGTAGTGTTCATTTTATTGGCAGTAGAACCCCCCCCCCCCTCCTTTGGCTAAGGGTTTGATCATTATACCAAACCCATACCTTGCCTACGAAGTGACTTCATTTAGAGTTTGTATCATTACACTGTCGTTAGGCGGCCCACAAGCATTTATTGCTGAGTTGTGTGGTCTCCTGGAATTTTTTTCTCTTTTTATGCTAATTACATTGAATGTGCAGTTACATGACTTATTACAAAGGGCAGGATTTAAGGAGACTGATAACTTTCCGGCATTAAGTAGTACTGCAGTGTTTTCCACAATATTGTGATGTCACCAAACCAAAGAAAGCTGTGAATAATCGCATATTATGCATACCTCTGTTTAGCAGTTACTATGACAGGACTCCGAACGGCCAAAACCAATGCTATTGTGCTGTTTGCACCTGTTTCAAAAAATCAGTGGTCACTATCAATAAGGCTTGCATTAAACAACTCTTTGTATATTACCATACAGTATGTTTTCTGCATAGGCCTATCGTTGGCCCGGTGATGGGAGTGGAGATTGTTTCTGTTAATGGAAACAAAGGCGCGAAGAAGCCGTACAGGAGCTAGAACGGTCTCGCTGGTCGAAGGATCTGGTTAATTCTGGGCTTGAACACAAAGAGATACGTCTGATCCATCTTGCATGGAGGTAAGTACTTTGTCCTCATAACTGTTTTGCACCAGTTAAAGTTTGTCCCTGGGTGCAGTGTGACCTGCATTAAAAAGTATAAACCTGTATTAAAAATGAAATTCAAAAATTTTTAAACGGAACTAGGATACCCCCTCTACAAGAATATACTTCGTCTAAAAACGGTATGTCCCGTACCCCTTTTAGTGGAATGTCATGATAGAGACATCTTATGTAGGAGTAACCTGTCAGTAGATCAGATGGTTTGGTCGAAAACGTTTTAAAAACACACCATCTCACACCATCCTTATGGTAAGGTTTATTGTTTGGTGAGACCCTCAACCCTCCAATAGTTTTATGATTATCGGTGGCGGTGGAAATTAGTAGCCCAAATAGGCTAGTTATTTCGGATAGACTTTTACGGCCGATATGGCTTAAGTCGAGTCGGCCACTACCTTTTTTCCATTTGTGACTCACTGAATTAATTTTCCATTCTCCATTGCTCATGCTGAGTACCAAGCACAATGGGAGCAAGTTCCTTTTTAAGTCTTTGGAATGACCCGGCTAGGACTCGAGTTCCCGACCCCCCCCCCCCCCCCGCGCCTGCTTACCCACATAGAAAATGGTATCCCAAAACCAGTGAGTTGGTAGTACCAAATGAATTTAAGAATGGGATCACAAGATTCTTAAAAAATACAGTCAACATATGAAAATGAAAAAGGGGGGCAGAATGAGCATTAAAATAATTCTTACTATCCTTTTTTGTAAGGTGTGAAATTCACTGACATAATAAGGAAAGGACAATCCCCAAAGAAAAGTAGCCTTCCGTAAAAAAGGGTACAGAAGAATGATAGCCTTGTAAACTGATAATTGATAAAAACGCTTTTAAGGGAAGTTACTTGTGGTTCTGTAAATAATTTTAGCTGTGCCGCTAATTTCTGAGGGGCACCACATTGTAAGCACAAATTAGTCAAACAGTGACTGAATCGACCAATCACGTTAGTCAACAATATTGACCAATATTTGACTAATTATTTGACTCAGCTGAATTCGTTTGTTACAAACTTTTAAGCATCCTTCACTAATTTTGACTGATATTCTTGAGTCCATAACTAAGAAATTTATCAGATATCATCACAAATTAGTCAAATGTGAGTGAGAGTCAATTCAGACACCGCTTGACTAATTTGTGTTTACAGTGATGTATGGTGGAGTGGATAAACTCTGCATTCAGTCTCATTGTCATTGAGATGCATTTATTTTACCAGCATTCTTCTGATTAAAGAGGTTTCTTGAAGGTTATGGTCTGTTAAATTTTCAAAATATGTCCCCAAATTTCGGTGACAGCAGTATACAATTTTTCATATCTCCTTACCCATTCTTTTGAAGTTTTTCACTCAAAGTTTTTCTTCTAGTTTTCGCCCATGCACGTTCATCTTCTGACATCTGATATCTTCTGACAAAATTCCC
Source organism: Holothuria scabra (assembly GCA_037179385.1). Classification (NCBI taxonomy): domain Eukaryota; kingdom Metazoa; phylum Echinodermata; class Holothuroidea; order Aspidochirotida; family Holothuriidae; genus Holothuria; species Holothuria scabra. Next base: position 40,510,069 of record CM074186.1, read on the forward strand.
GTTTTAGCTGCTTCTAAGAAATTTTTGGTTAAATCGTGGCCTCACCATAAAACCCAATCGCACAAATGAACACATGAACACAAACACAAGTTACTCTTTTGCATACAGCAGGATAAAGAAACCCCATTGTTGTCTTCTCAAAATGACGTCTGCGCCGGCTGTTAAGCCCCCTAAGGTGACACAACATCATTTATTGTTTACCCTTGGTGAACACCCTAAATAGTCTTTGTTACTCAACTTCTCTCATTCTTTGTTAAGTTTTTCATCCCTATCCATCGATATGACTGAGGAATTTCTTACCCTATTATATATTTCACCCGAGTCCCCACCAAAAGCAAGGTTTGGTGGGGTAATTAAATTTTACCCGACTTCCTGCTTAACTCGTTCAAGCACGCTCCAAGAAACCACAAGCTTGATAAGAGAGAGCTAGCAGAAGATGAAAACAAAGATGCAGTGGCGTAGCTAGGATTTTTCCAGGGGGGCAAAGGTATGAAATTTCCCCCAAACTTTTCCCGGTCAATGTGTATGTATTTCATATAAAATATGCAAACTTACAAGTATAACAACATTACCATGTCATTTTGTAATATTACCTGCATTTAAAAAAAACATAGAGCAATCGGAAATAACAAAGTATATTATTTTGGTAAACAATATCTGGTTTATTTGTATGTATAACGCAGTGGCGTACGCAGGATTTCTCTGAAGGGGGAGGGACATGCAGAATGGTCTAAGGGGAGGGGTGTCCGGAAATTTTTGACGTTTTCAAGGAGCCTAGATGCAAAATGGTGCAAGATTTTCGACTTTGACAGGAACAGTGTTAAAAGTTGAATCGTGGTGGTTCATGAGGATAAAACAGAAAATTTTGTGTCTTGACATGCACTTCCTTATGCCATTTATGCTTCCTTACGAAGAAAAACTTGTCATTAAATTTGCACACTTTTAGGAGTCAAAATAAAAGAGCATTGATCGGTATTTGTGGTTTTTCTTGGCCACAAAATGTTATTTTGTCATAAAGATTATCTAAGCGGAGCGCCACCATTGGTTGGCGCGGAGCGTAGAGAAAATTTGGAAAAATCAGACCCCTTAGATGGCCGGAAATAGCATTTTCCAGGCTAATGCGAAGGATCTAGCCAGTCGTTGTCTTCTTTTGTCGTTTGCAATAAAATGCTCACTTCAAAATATGTTCGCAAACTGCAAAGTGATCAGAGAGTTAAAAGCTAATTTTACCCCAAAAATATAATTTTGCCCAAAAGACCGAGCGAAGCGCCACCATTGGTTGGCGCGGAGCGTAAAGAAAATTTCGAAAGATCAGACCCCTCAGATGGTCAAAATAGCGTATTTATGCTTGCAAAGAGAATCTAAACATGTAGTCTTTTTTGTCGATGCCACCAGTGGGAAACAGAGTCTACCTTTTTAGGTAAAATTGGAATTTGACAGGATTTGCCTAGATCTATTTGTAGGAATTAAAAAAAAGTTGGCATCACTGAAAGACCTTGCAGGGACAATCCTTCCCCTTTGAAAATTTTTGAAAAATTGGGTGCCCTTATAAGCAATCTGGTGCCACATATGCTCTCTTTTGAAAGTAAAATCTGTGTTATTAAAGTTAGACTACGTATTTTTAAGAACAAAGAAAAAAATGGCATCTGTGAGGGGGCATGGCCCAATGGTTTCCCCTTCGCACGCCACTAAGGAGGCCTAATAGTGGCTCGATCACACAGGATATCCTGTTAGAAAAGCAGTCTGTTAAGTGTAGAAGGCTACAAGATACTCATTGTCCATTTATTGTTACACTCAAAGTGAACAGAAAACTATTTTCCCGAACTAGCTGGTAAGCCTCCAAGGATTAGGCTAAGTAACAAAATCTAAGTGTGCCAACGAATCCCGTTGATTAACTTTAAGTTTATCGTTGGCCATGGATTGTTTCAGCCCCATCCATCGTTATGTACACAGAGTAAAATCGTACAGCTACTGCTGGCTCGTAGAAGAACATAACAACCTCGGGGGTCTACGGTAGTGACTTGTCAGTTTTCACATCCATTTACTGAATTCCCAAAGTATCACCTGAATAACAGCTTCATGTGCACTGAAATGCACTGATCATAACCCCCGTGCGTATACAAGCACAAGAGAACATTTAATCTGCTACGCGGCGAGGACATTTCTGTGGAACGCGAATTGGGCCGGTTCGTGCGACACTGACGAAATCTGCGTTAATTTGTTGCATGAAAATACGAATTATGTATTAGAAATGTCTCACAATTTCTTATTATAACAAAAATTTTGAGAAATTTTGGTAATAATAAGAAGATTCATCAAATTTCCCCATTTTCATCAAATTTTCCCAAAAATTTTTCCGGGGGGGGGGCAACTTGCCCCCCTTGCCCCCCAGTAGCTACGCCACTGCAAAGGTCGAATGATACGGTTCAGATGTGCCACTGTTTGTGAGGTGTGAAAGGCAAGCGGTAGGGCATCTTCTTATCTGGTTTCTGTCGACCTTTGTTCACTGAAGCAAAAAGGTGTGGACAGAATTTTTATAGGCAGGGAAACTCAATATGGATGCGAAGCTCACATACGACCTTTTGAGCTGCAGAGGTACAAATAAACTGTAATGCATGATTCGCCCTTTATCACTAGTAAGCATGTTCGCCACACCTACAGATTAGCACTGAGCTTTCCGACTAAATTTTTGTAATTCTCACACAGGACTATGAAACAGTGTTATTGTTAACTTAAATTAGTCAAGTGGTGTCTGAATTGACTAACCACGTCAGTCCCGTATAATTGACTAATTTTTGATGATATCTGACTAATTTCATAATAATGGATTAAAGACTGTTCGTCAAAACTTAGTCAAGGAGGCTTAATATTTGTTAGAAACTAATTCAACTGGGTTAAATATTAGTCAAATATTAGTCAATATTGTTGACCTTATACCTAACCATAACCGTGATTTCGACACAAATTTGAAACTTTTTCAATCCATTTTTCAATCAATTTTCCATCTCAAGCATACCAAAGAAACCTACGCATTCCTCTCGGATGCAAGAAATACAATATACCCATTTAAAAATGTGTGCTGAAGTGTACTTCCAGTCTTTACAGATATTCCTGTCCGCAAGGGAAACAGTATTTGTCATTTGATCCATGATATAGTTGAGTTTGAGCTGAAATTCCAACTAATCTTTTTGTAGACCCAACGACAATGTTGTTGAACGATCCACATAGGCCTTGTTACTTTTATGTTAGCACCGTGCTGTACATCCAGGAGAAAAGAGGGCGCTCTACCAAACATACCGTAGTTTCTACTAACCTACTCTATGGTTAGTTCCTAAAAAGGGGGGGGGGGGGGGATTTATTTTTCACCCTGTTGTGAGAGAAGAGTGAATCTAAAATGAGAGGCTATGGAGGAGTGCCTATTTGCCTATGAACGAAATATCCCTGACATTTTACGAAAAAAGAGAACATCAATCGCCCTGCAAAATTGCCAGATTAACGCTTTCGCCGCCGAATTCTCTAAATTTGGCGCTCTTTTAGATTGTTTGGTCCCCGAAATATGTATTTGGCGTATTCAAGTTGGCATCGCCCATTTTTGGCACCATAGCTGTTCACTGCAATTCGTATACTAAAATATGACATATTGTGCTTCATTGTGATGTCACTTTCATGAGCTTGGTAGCTTTTGGTGCCGTTTGGTACCTTTTTACCCATAGGGTTTGCCTTGTGTTTTGAAAATCGTTGGCCCCAAAAGGCCCCAGATGGCACGAAATAGCATCTCCGGACAGTTTAATACGCACTGAAACTGTCCCTAAGTTTACATTTCTTGTTCCGGAATTTTGTGCAAAAAACTTTATCAGAAAAAAGTCTTCCAACTCCTCCGTGGAGAGTCTAAAGGGTTGTTCTCTATGTCCACCCTTCGCCAACGAGCAGCCCCCAGAAGTACTGGCCCATAGAAGTAAAACATTTGAGAGTACACCAATTGTTTGTGGGTAAATAACTGTGGAATTATGTAGTCTGATACAAAGGCAAATAGGTAACAACCTGTGCTGGTGACTGGACGAAAAATGTGCAAGGGGAAGTGACTATCTAAGTGGGACGCCACCACATCGACAGATCGTAAATTTTACATGCGCCAGAAATTGTCATTCTGAGAAATGATCTATCTGGAGAGTGGACTATTACTTCTTAAGGAGAGCGCCACTACTAAAGATTCTGCCTGTGATGGAGCTATGAACCTAACTCTGAATTAGGCAGTAGGTGTTTTTGAACATCATATTTTTCAACATCACCTCGCGCGCCTCTGTTACGTGAATTGCCGGAATTCGGACACATTCCAGTCCCCAGTCCTGATCCCCCGCCTCTTTTGCCCAAACTGTTTAATTTGGTCCAAAATAAGACTGATATCGTTCACATTACTCTTTGATTGTGATACAAGTGTTCCTATGACACTTACCCTTCATAACCGATTTTTCCGGATATTGTGATGAGTAACATAGGCCCCTTCTGGCCAAGCTTCTTGTAAGGTCAGGATTTTTCAAAATGCACGCCTAGAATCATTATTGCTTTGTTTAATTTGGTATGCTGGATGACTTGCCAGGTAACAAACTCACATGGCATCATATGGATGAACCCATATGAAGCCAATTCAATATTTTGCCCAAATATTGGTCAGCACTTCAGAAAAATTTTACCAACAAATTATTTGTCCACATGAGCCCCAGAACTACCCAATATGTACATATGAGCAGACCAAAGTGGGTTTTTCTTTACAAATATTTGATGCAAATAGCATGGGCCCCATCTACCGACATATGGATCCCATATAGGAATGCTACTTCGGTCGTTCATCTGGGTTTGGTTTGTCTTTAGATTGAGGCGCGTGGACAAGATCCAGTACATATTTTAGTTTTTTGGTGAAGTGTTTTACTTTAAGAATTCCAAAAGTGTGCTTGACATTGGTGAACCCAATCAAAGCTTATTTTTTACCAACTGCTTGCCTGTCACATATTTAATCATCTCTTGTTGCGGTGGTGTAAATGGTCAAGTACAAACATTTCAGAGGCCTAGATCTAGTTTGTGGATGGGGGTGGGGGGTCAAAATTTTTCCAACAGCCGGTCGGGCCCTGGGTATTGTCCCGGACGGGACTCGTCTGCAAGTAGACCACCCATGCGAACGCAAGCACACACGTATGTACACGCACCTTGACACGCCCATACACTCAGATTGACGTTTCTATCGAAGCTCTTAATTTATTTGTATGCTACAATGAAATATTTTCTTTCTTCTGCCTGTTTTTTTTAAATCTGACTGAGTCATTGGGGAACAAAATGACATGTTTTCCTCAGTATATGCATTAGGGGCAATTGTCCTTAGATCGACGCCCGGGAACATTGTTCGGCCTCTGAATAATATTTAGAACGGGACTGCAACTACAGTTTACGAGAATGGTTTTAACATTTACCAAACAAGAACAGAAAACACAAACACATGGAAACTAACGATAGTGCCAATCTGCATGGCTCCTTTAATATTTAAACATTTTATATACACACAAATTAAATATTTTTTTTTTATGAAAATACTCTATGACGAGCGAAAAGTAAAATATACGTTAAAATATTTCAAGAATATTTAACATTGTCAAAAAAGAATGTACAACGTTTAACACATTGTCAAGTACTATCACTAACATTGGAATTCGAGATCACATTTTATGTCATTTTGTTACTTTGTAACAGGAATAATCTAAATAAATCTAAACAAAGGCAGTCGACCATTTCCTCAACTTCACTCCTTATTATATTGAATTACTACGTACACATGCACGCTCAGAAAGACAAACATTACGTTTTATACTATTTGTTAAAATGAAACTCCTTTCCCCAAATCTAGAGAATTGCTTAAAGTTATCCTCACAACAAATATTCCCCGCTTTAAGAGCAATTAATGTTAAATGCAAGAGAGGTAAAATGCGCCGATCCCATCCTAACATCTCAACGCACGACACTCCCTTCTTCTCCCCGTATGAGAAATCTGGATCCGATTACAAGGTCTTTAATGTTGGGCTAAGGAAGAAATGTTTTATCGTACTTAAGTTTAGAGTTTGCTAAGGTGCTGGCAATTTTAGTACAGTGTAGATCTTTTGGGAAACAAAGCACCCACACTAAAATGACTTATTCACTAATTCCCCCTCCGGACAATAAAGGCTCTCACCATAGGCGCACTAGGAGGGGATACAAGGGGGGCACTCGCCCTTCCAGTTCACGCCAAAAATGGTCTATTTGGGAGAAACATGATAAACCGTAACATTATTCGGGCAAAAAATGCTCTTTCCCCCTTATAGAAAATAACCCCCGTACGCCTATGGCCCTCAAATTGCTTAAAAAAGTAAAATCATGCTTGAAAGAGCAGATGCGAAATCAGCGGAAGAGATTGGAGACGAAAGGGGTGGGGGTGGGGGCTTATAGGTTAGGTAAGATTATACAGGTTAGACGGAATTTTGCGGTCCAGTTTCTAACCAATTGGTTAAAATATATATCCTGCCACGAGCAGGGCTAAGGGCGCAAACTTGTAAAATTTCATGAAACCAACTCTTAAGAACTGATAAGTTCATAGAGCAGTAGAGCGAGAAAATGAAGCTTCCATTTCGGAGCCCTCGTGTAATAACGGAATACCTCTGACACCTCTCCTCATGGCTCATGGGACTTTTCTCGTAAAATATTTGAAACTGAATCTATAAGAAAAACAAAACCGTGCAATCTGGATAATGCGAGAATGACGTTACCCACTTAACGCGCATTCACCACTCTGTACAAACTTCCATCTCATAACAGGATTGTACCGTTAATGGTTAAGGAGGGGGGGGGGGGGTGACGACAATGTATTTCTTATTTCTTTTTTCTGCCTTTAGCAATGTAATGTTGCCCATAAGATCTTATATTTCGGTTCCCTGTAATCCCAAAGAGTTTAGAGCATAGAGCACGATATACCCGGAACCCCATCCTGCTTTAGTGTAAAAAGATCTCGGCATTAGCCTACAGAGAAGCCTGTAATAGACACAAGTTTTTTCACGTCTGTCTGTAGAAAGATAAAGAATTCCTCAGTTACGAGTAGTGTGAGGTTCAACTTATAATCAGAGATGTATTTTTACCGGTGACTTACCGGTGGAACGATGTAAAGGAAAACGAAACGTCACATTTATATGGGAAGTATACGGTTCCATACTGTCATTTACTGATTTACAGTAAAAATTATCAACATTTAGTCATTCAATACATTATAGGAAGCAACTTTGACGAGTATGGGTCTAGTGGGAAGAATTCGAGCTGTTACAGAAGAAATTTGCTAAATGGATAACGCAAGCGCTAATCCCTAACAATCAGACAACGAATACAATCGATACAATGCCAATGGCAACAGGAAATAAAGAAATTCCTTGTTAAACACTGAGTGTTCATCAGATGGGCTAAGTTTATTTTGTAGAGTAAGCACAGGCAGTGACCATAATACGTTCTGGTCTCCTTCTTATAATACTTACGCGTTTTTGGTCTAACGGTATGAGCATCCGCCTCTGACTGAAAAGCGGAAGGCCCGGATTTCCAGGTCGAGTCATACCAAAGACTCTAAAAATGGAACCTACTGCCGTGGTGCGTGACGCTCACATGAGCAGTGGAGTAGGAAAAACAGGCCAGTGAGCCACTACTGGAAAAGGGATGTGGCTCCTGGATATTAACGAAATTGTAGGTATTAAAATGGTGCATTTTATCTTCAACTGTAAATTACATAAGATGGGCACCTAACAGACCACAAATATCACAATTTGACTTTTTCCAATTATATTCTTACTCCGTGTGATTAAAGTCGGCCGAAATCGATAATGCAGAAGGTGCGGGGAGGGAGAATGGATTACTTAAAATTGAGGTTCTTCAGGGGCTCTCTCCTTGGTGCCCCAGGTCTTCTTTCCAGAAAGCTACGTGGCTTTTCATGTGACGTGACTTCGGCCCTTGTCTATGATGGGGGCGCGAAGCTCGCCGAAAAAAAATTAACGTTTAAGACATCTCATTACTGAAATTGAATTAAAATTAGAGAAAGGATGGGCCACTTTTAATTTAAGCTGAATAACGGCGGCCCACTAAAGACATTCCTACTGAAGCACGAGCATACTCTGGTTTCCTATAGTCTTTTTCAGGTGACTTTTACAGAGCCGTTACTTGTAAAAGGGCGCGCGGAGCGCGTCGAAAAAATGAATTGTTACTTCATCTCAGTGGTGAAATTGAAATAAAATTAGACAAAGAGGGGTCCGTTTTCACTACAGCTGAATAAGGGTGACCCCTGAGGATATTGTATTAAGCAAAAACGTACCGTTGGTTTACTATAGAGTCCTTTATATGAGATTTTTATATAGAGTCCTTATCTGTGATGAGACTCGCAAAACACGCCGCAGAATGGACTTTTGAGACATTTCAATAGAGAAATTAATGGAAATTAGAGAAAGGGTGTGCCCCTTTTCACTTCAGCCGAAAAAGAGTGGAGCCTCAGATTAGGCCGGGATCAAATAAGATCATCGTCCTTATAGAGAGCTTGTTCAGATAAGGGGACCAGAAGACGACCGCCTCCCTGCCTCCCTGCCTCCCCTTTCACTAGTTACGCTAAAGCTTCAGCTGTTAACGGCCCAAAACCGAGAACTGGTGATAAGTTTCACTGAAAATGGAGGAGGTGTTCTACAAGCAGTAACCCCGAATCCTGAAATATTTAAAAACGAGTGCGCGCGAAGCGTGTCGAAAAAACAGACATTTATCGGAAGAATATTGTTTTTACTTAGTTTTCAATGCAGAATATGACCTGTTTAAACATTATACAACTTAATTAAGTATCGCTCGCGTAGCTCTGTCAGTTCAAGTTTGTATTTCTGTAGCAAAAGTAACCAGACTAAGACGTAAAAAAAAACAAGTTCCGGAAAAAAGTGGGGGGAAATCCCCCCGTAATCCCGCCTATGATTAAGACAACCGTTGTGTTGCATTATCGTTTACTCATGTTTATGGAAAACGATAGTGTAGACGTAGCGTTCGATCTGTTGCCCGACATTTGCACTGTATTCATGATACATGGTACTAACACCACAGATCTGGTCCTCGTACTATGAAAATACACTCATAATACAAAACTGATATTCATACACATGGGCTTGTACTTACACTATACAAGTCTTGTACACATACTCGTAATATGCATTTTTATTCACACTTGAAGTCAAATCATTTGCTCGTGATATTGTACTCACGCCTTTAAAGTCTGGTAATACCATGCACTATTCTAGTCCGAAATTTGGATATCCTTTTGCCCCTCTTTTCAAATTATTGCTAAAAATTTCAAAATGACAATTAAGTTTGCTTCATTGTACAAAGCTAATCGTGATCCTGTACTTTGAAGTAGAAATTCAATGAAATTGTCTCAACTAACATGAGGTATTTTTCCATTTTCCTCAGGTTCCTGGGAGCAAGGACGAAAATTTTAGTCCGATTCTCCAACTAGGACGCAATGATCGTGTGAATTGTAATATTTTTTTTTACAATTTTCTAAGCTTTTTATCTAAAAATATGTCTACACTTAAAAAAGTGCATTAGAGAACCATATACCCTGTATTAAGGTAACACATTGTCCCACATTGGTAGATAGGTTTCAAGTTTCACACGTCGGGTATTTCCTGTATTAATGTATACAATATAATTTCATACGGTAGGTGTAGTGAAAGCTCAGAGTAAACCTAAAACTTGATAGTTTTATTGCTTAGGTGATTATAATACTTTCATCGTTTAATTGCAGTATTTGTTGGGTTGAAACTTATCAAAAATATTTGTCTCGACCACTTTTTAAGTCCGTGTTACTTTCCCGTTCAGTAAGATACCGTTATTTATCGGCAAAATATTTGCACTATGTTACGACCACTTATTCAAGAGTTAGAAATTTTCCTTTCGAAAACCGAATCCATATTGGTGACACTTCTGCTGCACAACTTTTCCGAGTTGAGGAGAACCGCAAAAGAATACCGTCACCTTTCCCTGCTTTGCTGCTGCAATTTTCGTAAAAACCTGGAATTTAAAAAAAAGATAAAAGATCAAATCGTAATTATATGTAGGCTCAAACATTAGTTAACACTATAAAATGAAAAGAGTGAAAATGTACTACAAGTAGAGCTATATTTCATTCCATTGGTGTGAAGTATCTCTGTATTTGGAGTGAAATTTACTTATACTTTGGAGTGGTCGTTCTGTGCACTCTTCTTGGAATGAATTTCACTCTTTAAAATTTGAGTGCACTTTTTGATATACTTCCCTGTACCTTCAATTTGACAAAATATCTCCGAGTTGTTTTCCATTGAATGTAGACTGAAAAGGAGCAACCTCTCTCGGGCGCATGACCTATGAAAATATGGGACCTATAGCTGAGCCCAGACGCCTAATCAACTGGAAAGGAGGGGAACGAAGCCAAATCCCCCCATATAACACATATTTGGTATTCTTTCCATGCTTTTGGTATTTCCACCGATCCGGAACTTTTTTCAGTCAAGAACTTTCTTATGCGCACGCTTTGATAATGTGCTTACTAACTTCTCCCCCCCCCCCCCTGACAAATCGTGACTACGTGCCTGGCTGGACATAATATGCAACCTCAAAACAGATATGTTTAGGTTTGTCATGACTGGTAATTAATGTGTCACTGCCATGGGATCAATACCGTTAAACACGATCTTGCTAGCGTTGCTTTTGCTTAGTATAGAACGAACTCTGCCAATCGTTGCTACTTTTTTTCCGATAAAATGCGAGTCTTCATTGCTTAAGTAAATATCATGCACCCCCTTTACAAAAGCATCTAGTATACCTGAGACTATCCACATTATCTTGTCGTATTCCAAATTCGTAGTAGACATCCACGGCCTCCGTCACTGGTTCAAATGAGTAAGGTAGGACATAATTAATATAGGAGTACATATGCTTCCCTGAAAAAGAACTATATTGCTAGATGACTCCGGGGTAACTACTTAGATTTTAAAGTTAACATATTTCCCAATGTTATTGCACCATATTTCCATCCTTAACAAAGTTAGTAGCCTAATATAAATAAAATTTATAATTACAAATTTTCTTCGATCTTATACAACGAGAGATTTCAAGCATCCTTTTGGTAGGCTATTAATTCCTGCCACCTCTTTCAATAACCCCCTTCTCTTTCATCTCTCTCTCTCTCTCTTAGCGGTCACGTTACCATGACATACCTTGTCCCAATCTGGGCGTCCTGCCTGCGTTCTGGTCATTAAACCCGTGATCATGTCTCTTCTCTGTTTCTGATGAATGAGATCCAATGCGACATAGAGACCAATAGCTTTGACGTCATTTCTCGATAAGGCCGACGTCATGTATAAATGCATAGTGATTAGCCTTTGGGAGGGATCAATTTCCTCTTGTTCGATTTCAATTAAATTCAGGAGACTGATAAACCACTCGAATGATTTTTGGTCGCGATTGATCCAAATGAAATCGACCTGTCAAAAGATAAGACGAAGTTAGGCAATTAAAATCAAACAAAATTTTCAATACCTGACGTTGACAACAGTGCTGAAGATACTGAAAATTGAAAGACAAATTCAGTGCACCACAACTTGAAAAAAAGCCACTGACGTCGCTAGATTAAAACAGAACGTTATAATTCGAGGCGTAAAGCGTAGGTCATACTACAGCAATACCGGATCGGAATCCGATCCGATTTTTGCGATATTTGTTAAAATCTTCTCCATCTCTGGTTGATAATTATTTCGTGACGTCACAACAATTAATAGATTTTATAGGGCCACCCTGTCCGAAAAGAATGTTTGTCAGTGTGACGTCACGAAAAAACAGTTGGCATTTTATTTTCATGGACATCGGATGCAAATCATATATTTACACTTGTTGAAAAATTATTGGCTCTTTCCGACTAGAAATGGAGAAGAATTTAACACAAAAAAAATCGGATCGGAATCCGATCCGAATTCATTGTAGTGTGACCGCGGCTTAAAACGCCATCTGACTAACCAGTTAACTACAGTACATATGTAGTCGTCTAAACCATATTAAATTTTGATGACGGAAATACCATGGAACTCGGACCGGGATAGGGATGGATTAAACCCATAACAGTAAGGAAAATCAAAATTTGTCGCTGCTAGTCCAAATATAATTATTTTGTTTTACTCATAGATGAGCAAACAAATTACTTGAGAATATAAAATAATGAAGGAATTGAATCGTCTAGTCCAACCCCTCGATAAGTTAAAGCAACCTTCCTGTTATAACAGTCATGACTCCTTGGGATCTATACACACAGGTATGGTAACGTGAATCGCAAGTCTTTTGCTGCATTCCGAACGCCCTTAATCTCTGAAGAAAATTTGTTCCGTAACTTGAAATCAAACAATGTCCCCATACGCCTTTATTAGCAGAACTTGAGATATTTGAAAAGTGGCAAATATATTGGCCCCTATGTTTACCTTTCTTAGATGGAAGTCTTTGTTGTCAGAGTCCGGTATGTGACTTGCAGACCAGCACATGGGATCAAATGATTTGTATTCTTTATAACGATGGTGTATGCTCTGTAGAATAGATGCAAAAGGTGTAACTCCGATACCTCCACCAATCAGAACAGCATGTTCAGCTTCATAAATATGTTGCGCTGGTGCTCCATATGGACCATCTATAATTGCCTGTCAAAAGAAAGGGAAATCAAAACTAGGACTTTAATAAAATACGAAGTTCCACATGTTTGCTAAAGGTCGAAAGTTGTGAGCCCAAATTAGCCAGTATCTATCGGAGTCTTCTCGGGCACACACATCGCAATCGAGCAGTCCGCGGGGGGGGGGGGCTATAGAGATTCTACCCTCTTTTTGAAACATAACCACCTTCATCAAAGTTTCTGGCATCTTTTTTTCGTGACTTAACTTACTTTACTAAAATTATATTTCGTTCCATTCCCCCTTTCCTTTGCTCAATACCGTCGTAGAAACCTTGATGTCTAACACATATGGCGCATATTTTTCACAAAGCATTTTTCATCTTTTTTAATTACAAAATGGACCCTCTCTATCGAGAGAATCAACCTCTCCTAAATCCAAGCCTTGAATTAAACCTTTAGTCTGACCCCAAGCTCCATAATAAAAGGGGGGAGGGTATTTCTGTGCAGCGTTCACCATATTTTTTACTATGCTCCCAATCTTGTATATACTTATCATGCAGGCCTCATTATATAAATACAATGCGTGTTCCTCCAAATGCAGACCCTCCCCATCCCCAACTCCGGGCAGTCTGCTGACAACAAGCCCGCGTCGTATATATATATATATATATATATATATATATATATATATATATATATATATATATATATATATATATATATATATATATATATATATATATATATATGTATATGTATATGTATATATATATATATATATATATATATATATATATATATATATATATATATATATATATATATATATATATATATATATATATATATATATATATATATATATATATATATATATATATATATATATATATATATATATATATATATATATATATATATATATATATATATATATATATATATATATATATATATATATATATATATATATATATATATATATATATATATATATATAATTACCTCGATTCCAGTGTGACCATTTCCATCCACCCCAACTGTATTGGCAAGATCTAAAGAATGTTGAGTTTTACGTTGGTTCAAAGATTTACGTTTTGGCCGCAGCAATTTTTCGCTCCTCATCGTAACAGAAACTGCGTTGGCTAGTCTTTTGTTGTAAAACGGTTGTAGAATACGTTCTTCCTTAGAGGGCGTTGTTTTCTCTTCTTTCTGTTCCGCTGAATCCGTTAAGGAATTGTTATTATTGGCCATGCTTTCGGAGATAGTTTGTACTTTTTCATTGACCAATGAAAATGTCGGTGATTCATTTGGATCAAATGGTTGGATTTTATTTTTCGATTCCATCCTCTTAGGAGACCATTTTTTCAAAGCATCATTCCTGATAGCAACCGGAGGCGTTCCTCGAATCTCAGGAAGTGTACGGCGACTTTTGGCCGAAAGAACACCATTATTACTATTAGAAGTTGAAGATGACGTGCTTGCTCTAGAAAGCAAAGCCTTTCTATCATCAGTGACAAACTCGTTTTTCATCCAAAGCTGTGCACTTTCATAATCATGAACTCCCTTTTCTTTTTTGTTTTCACTGAACGGTTGTTGCATGGAAAATGGATCCGGTCCAATGGAAGACCGTACAGGTGTGCTGTCGTCAAACACCGCGATATTTCGCAAAGTAGTCGGGGTCCCAAGATTAGTGTTATCATTGTTTGATTTGAGCAAAGAGGCTGCACTTCTCGCTTCTAAATCGTTTGCATCAAACGCAGTATTGTTAGAAGCTTCTTCTTCCAAGGCGTCTAATTTCCCCTCTTGGCTCTCCATGTGATTCACGTGTTCGTTGTTGATGTTTTTAACAAAATTGTACAGTCGTTTTGTCCAATTTCCTTGAGCTCTAACATGAAGAGTGATGAAACCTGCAACCGAATGAGGATCATACGTTTAGTAAATCATCACTGATTTATTAACAAAGATAGAAAACCGGATAGAGAGGTTATGATTAGTGCTTCCCCACAAATCGGCCAACGTAAAGGTCGGGAACAAGTAGCCTCTAAAAATATGTCTTACATCGTTCAGATATTCTCGGCAAGGTTTCAAAACATAAATATTAAAAATGTAACATTTACGAAAGGATAGATCACCAAACCGTTTCAAATAGAGTTACGCAATTCCGTAACAAAACACAGTCGCAGAATTAAAGCAAAGTTTACGTCAACAGAATGGATCTACATACGTGTTTTTTGTTCTCAATGTCCCTCCCTCCCCACTATTTTATGGAGGGAGGAAGGAGTGAAAACAGTCCCAAATCTGTACTTCAGGTTTGTGTGGACTCATTGTTTATTTTCTAGTAACAAACAAGAGCCCAATGGGCACTGTGGTTCCTTGCTGGATATTATAAGAACTGTACAGGCAGTCTCCGAAATAGAGCTAAGCAAATGCTCATACTGAATGTTTGTAACATCTTCACAAGGGGTATTTTAGTACTAATATTACATGAAATCAATGATTAAATTTTTGTGGCCTTACTTACATTCAACTTGTATAATGCTTGGTGATCCTTCAAAAACACTACCTCATTTCCATGTATTTCTGCTTGTAATCAAACTTGATATTATCACCAATAAACAATACACAATGTGGTAAGAGAGAGAAAAACACCCCTTGTATTTCTCTGGTAAGTAGGTTTGCTCTCAAATAAAACTTGCTATTACTTTAAAACAATCTACGTTTGTCCTGTTTGCTCTCTCTCTACACAGAAAACAGTGTTTATTCAGCAGTTAAGCAGAAAGCAAGTGATTAATGGGGTGTGATAATAAAATGAGGATTAGGCTACCCCACAGGGCACAGCAGTATTAAAGAGACATACTGTATAATTGACGCATTGCTTCCACTGGCAGAAAGACCAGTTTAATGCAGAGTGACCTGTGCTTAGTGAAATCTACAGATTTCAGTTATTGCCCTCTTAAAACTTTAAATGATCCAAAATATGTGTACAACCCGAAGGAATCATTACTGAACGAACATAAAGGCAAAATTTCTAAGGTGTTTGGGTGTGTGAGCATGCAAAAGCAGGTGAGATAAAAAATCTATGGAACCTATCTTTACCTAGCTTACAAGATTTTCTAAATAACATTTCCAGCGGTTGACCTCCAGTGACCTTGATGACCTTTGACCTTCACCAAACACAGACTGATTTGAAATCTGTCCTTTCTACCTTAAATACTGTGTTAAAACGTTTTTCAGTGTTTGACCCCTGGTGACCCCAGATGACCTAATGACCTTCACCAAACATATCCAATGTCATCCTTACACCATAACACATCCACACACCAAGTATGAAATCTATCCAAGTTTCCTACCGAGAAATATCGTGTTGAGAAGGTTTTTAGTGTTTGACCTCTGGTGACCCCGAATGACCTTTGACCTCCACCAAAAACGATAGGGCACACCTTCTCCCTATGACGAATCTTTGTACCAAATCCAAGTTCCATCCAACCTTCCCTTATTGAGTTAGAGCGTACCGAAGCAAGTGTCACACACACACACACACACTCACATACATGCACACACGCACACACGTCAACCTGACTACATATGTTCCTTTGCTACCGCAAGGAACCAAAAACACGACATGAACGAAATCCAAATTTATCTCTGGACCCTCCCCCACCTGGCTTTGCAATTTTTTGCTTATAAGTTCGAACTTCATTCTCATATAATTAGCCCGGCACCCTTATTTTCTTTCAACTTGATCGACCTACCCGTGCATTATGACGGAGAAGTAACAAATGATAAAAATTCAAATTTGTATCATACAGTGATGGGACAAGGATTTGCACAAGGGATGGGATGGTTAAATTTTCTCGAAGAAGAAAGTAAGGGGCAGCCTTAAGTTCGAAAAACGGCATCGATTTGCAGAAAACGAAGAAACATTATTTACTGGTCGTTTCAGGATATAACCGCACTCAATTAGCCCCCTTCCCCTGGCTGAGCCACCTTCCCCCGAGGGAGGGACATGTTTTTTATTTTCCCGCCTGGCATCAACCCTGAGGAAAATATGAATTTAGTAGCCCAGTAAGTGTAACTGTCCGATCAAAAAGATGTAAATTTATATATTTTTTCAACATGTGTTGGAAAGCCGATCTATTCGCTATAGCTACGCTTACCAAGAGCTGCATAGGCTATGCCTCGACAAATATACTCCCTTAATTATTACTTCAACCTCTTCATTTAATGCAATTGAAAACTCAAAATGGTTCGAATCCTGCATGTAGCCCTCTGTTTGAGCTTATGTTATGACGATAGCTTACAAGGTCTACACTCTGCTCGGTTTCTTTCAGAATTAAAAAAAATTCATTTTACAGACATGTTCTACACTTTAAAAAATGTTCAAGTTTGGTAAAATTTCACCAGAATCAGTGTCAGTTGAGTAATCATGCAATCCTAGCTAATTTAACCAAGAATTTTTATTTAAATGAAGAATTGAAAAAATGATTTATTTATTTAAAGGAAGAAACTTGATAAAAAACCTCGAAGAATAGGCAGGTAATTGGTTAAACTCAACAGGTTAAACGTGAATATAATCATGATTTCCTGGGGAAAAATAACCAGGATTGTGTAAGTGTTCTATCAACACCGACCTGGTAAAATTTCACCATACGTTGTTTAGAGTGTATGACTCCTACCTTTCTGCTCCGGAGCACTGCTGATGGTGAAGGGATGCCACTCATGTCTAGCAATTGATGGTATACAAATAAAAACATATTCCCCTGCTTGAAACTCGAACTTTGGTGGTCTCGTTATGATCAGGTGAGTCACCTAAAATGGTAAACAAAACAACTTCAAGATTTTTTTCAAATTGAATCGAGCCGAATAAAATAAAATGAATCATCAGTTAAAATCCAACAATTGAAAGCTTTATATAATAGTTCGGGCCCGTTGCACCCGCTACGGTAAGTACGGTATTTACCGTACCACTTTTCAGTCAAAAAAAAGTGTGTGTGTGTGTGTGAGAGAGAGAGAGACAGACAGAGAGCGAGAGAGGAGAAGGAAAGGGGTACGACAGTGGGAAAAATGCAGTTTGAATCAACAAAAACACACGTGTGTCCATGACATAGGTCTATATCCCACTGCAACGACAACAGCAGATGAGCTTTTTTGAATCATAAAAGACGCCTTCCTCAGGATGAACCTATCCTTGACAAAAGCCCAAGGTCAGTGCTACGATGGTGCTGCTGCAATGTCGAGTGTCAATAGAGAAGTTGCGACAAAATTGACGGCGGAGGAAGCAAGAGCCATATACACCCACTGTTACGGCCACGCCCTAAACCTTGCGTGCTCGGACACTATAAAGATTATCGCACTTATGAGAGATGCGTTGGGTAATACCAGAGAAATTACCAAACTTACAAAGAATTCGCGAAGACGTGGCATCAAATTTGAAAAAGTCAAATCGAATCTCACAGAAGCCGCTCCAATCGGCATACGTACTTTGTGTCCAATGTGATGGACAGTTAAGGCGGATGCTTTGGAGAGTATCATAGACAACTACGATACTCTCCAAAAGGTTTTCAGGAGTGTCTAGAGGTGGAGGAAGAGGCAAACACAAAGGGGCGCTTGAGAGGGATCTTAACATACATGAAGAGTTTTGAGTACTTCTTCGGAGTCAAGTTGGGTCACTTTCTTCTGAGTCACAGTGACAATCTTAGCAGAACTCTTCAAAAAACAGATATATCTGCGGCGGAGGATCAAGAATGTGCCAGTAAATTCTTACTTCCAGATCTGAGCTCATTCTAAACTCGCAAATGCGATTTCCGGCCATCTGGGGTATGCTAAAATCTCAAAATTTTCTTGTACGCTCCGCGCCAACTGATGGTGGCGCTCCGCTTAGATTGTCACCCGTCGCCGTCCCCCCAAACAGCCAAAATACCGTACCACTTTTTAATACCTTCCGACGGGCCTGTAATAGTTAAAATGTGAACAATGTTTTAATTCATTGTTTTAAAATGTAATTATACTTCCTTGATATTTTCGGAAATGTTGTGTCAGAAGATGGCTCCATGTGGCACCATGGCACCATGTTATACATTTGTGTTATTCTTAGAAAACAGTAGAAAAGTGACTGCCTAATGTATGTAGAAACGGCATACTCTTACATTAGGGTCAATCTCGAGAGAAGGAAATGGGGCCTAAAGAAACTGAAAAATGAATGAACGTGGACACAATATTAGGAGTGCACATGTTATGGGCATTTTCTTCTGTACTGAAAGGGACCCCTGTCTTCATGCATAATAGACATCCAACTGAACTGTCACTATTAAACAGGGCGTGTAACATATATCCCGTTGCTTTAGCTAGCACCTTTTTACTTAATTTTTTTTTATTTTACCTTTATTTTTGATTTTTTAAGGAGGGAATTTTCATGAGACTTTACCCCCCACTTTTCATCGGCTATGTTCCGAATTGGCTACCAGATAGGGGTGATTCTTGTCTAAAGAATTCCCGATTTTCTTTATAGCAGTGTTACATGACAGAAGGGTGTTGTTTTGAGGGCCTCTAGCCACCACAGGCCTTTTTTCAAATAGCAATTAAAAACTATTCGGGGATTCAAATTTGGTTTGCATAGTTTCAACCAATCAAAATGCTATTAACTTACATTGGCTGGAAGGTTGACCGCTTCTTTGATGAAGGTCCTTCCATTTCGGACACGACGAATGAGACTTAATCTCAGAATTCTTTCTAGAGCGTAGACTGAGCCAGGCAGAAGAAATAACGTCCAGAAGTATTCCGCGTGAAGAATGAGAAGGATCCAGAATAGAATAGAGAGTTGATGCGTTAGGTAAAATACCTGTTTAAAAATAAAGAAAGGTAGAAGTAACACATAACGCATCAAAAACAACATCGAAAAAAGGAAGAAAAAGAAATCCGAATTATTTGTAAGAATGGATGGGGGGAGTGGTCCTCTAAAATAAGCATCGGCCCTAGATCTTTTCAGTTGATATAACCTTGACACATTGAAGGTTTAAAACATTTAAAAGCGTTTTGTCATGGGTTCTGCTTTAAAGATTCTGGTTGGACCGAAGCCCCTGGATGTCAGGTTCTTGTAGCATGCAAATACAGGACTATATGTTTCCTGCTAATGTATATTGAAGAACTTGTGTAGCTTACCTGAATGTGGCTTGTGCCTAAAAATTACAATGCCTTTCTCTATAGTGGTTTTATTGCCCATCTGCGACGAACCGCCCCTTTAATCAGTTTTGACAGCAAAAAATAGTTTTGACCGTCTCAAAGATGGTGAGACGTACCGTTTTCTATAAGACCGCTTTCACACTTGAGAGCTGATCTCGAGGGGGATCAGATCCGGATCAGATCCTCCCCTTGAAATTAAAGGTTTCGCTTTCACACTTCATCCCCCGCGGTGAATCAAGCCCCGATCAAGCGATCAACAAACAGGAAGTGACGCAATGAACCCGCCTCATCCTCGTAGTTGTCTGAAAGTCATAGGTCATGTTGATCTCGGGTCACCTTGATCCTCCGAGCTTTCACACACGGTTTTTTATCCCCCTCGCGAGATCTGATCTGCCCCGGTGGGTGGATCAAAATCTCCGGATCTGATCCTGAGTGCAAGAGTTTTCACACTACAAAGTTGATCTCGAGGGGTAGATCAGATCCGGATCTGATCCCCTGCTTGAGATCAAGTGTGAAAGCACTCTTTGTCTGCCTGAAAGTAAACCCCCTTGGCTATTTTCAGTGGGGCGATCTGATGACATAAATAACAGTTTGATGTCGAAGGTCGAAGTTTTTGTGGTTATTGACAGAGTCGGATCCAATTTTTGCAACCAGAATTTTACATTTCCAACCCAATGAAAGAGCTTTTAGCAAACTAAAATTACCAATTTGTTCATTTTCCTGATAGAGGAACTTCTTCAATATGTTTTCCATGAGTACATAATGAACTCAGTGTAACCTAATTGATGACGCCTGTAGCTGTCAGATTAAACTACAATAGAAAGAGAGAGAACAAGGCAAGGGCTGTGTATTTTAGATTTCTTTAGAATTACCGCCTATCTGTACCGGTAGGAGAGGTACGGGAAAAGTAGTCCTCAGTTGCGTAACCACGATTATTCAACAAAGGGAGGAGCAACTATCTAAGCGTAGGAGGGGGGGGGGGCACCAGTTAGCTCAAAACGAAAAATTTAAAATATTGGGACTCCTCAGAGAACCTGAAATAGCGTTTCCTAGGCTTGTAAGTAAAATTCAAGCAGTCGCTATTTTGACTTTACATTTCTAATAAAACGTCCACTTCAGGAAGTGAGCACATTTAAAGTTGCTTAGAATTTACCAGAAAAAATGCAGTAGCGGAACCAGTACCTTTAGTTGGGAGAGGGGGGGGGGGGAAGTCGACTCATTGTCTCCATCGGGCATAAGAGGTCGAAGTTTTGGTGTCCAAAAGTGCCCAAGTCTATAAACAAGCGGTTGCGAAATGACTATTTTCATAGAAGGCCAAAATGTGTCGCAAAATGTGGTAATATTCTTTATTTTTATTAAAATTTTACCATGACTGTGATACCTTTATCTATCCGCAACCAAAATTAGACAAGAAATCGGGCATTTTTAGAAATTTTTCTCCGTTATGAAAACGTACTATATATAAGACCCGACTGGCTGCTAATTTTTGAAATGACTTCATAATCTATATGATATGTATAAATCAAAACTGTTTTGAGGCCAGTGTTAGAACGCACCTCTTGCATAAACACAGTGGCGGATTTAGGGGGGGGTGACTAGGGTGGCTAGCCACCCCCCTTTTTTGACCAAAATAAAAAAAAGTAGGCATTGTTTTCACATGCTATCGTCTTCCTATTATTATTTCCTATGGAACGCGAACAACAATTTTAAAAGTACATGTTTAAAAGTGGATTAATTAAAATGTTAAATGCAGCAACACCAAAGACTAATTTAATTCTGATAGTCTGGTACGAACATAGAATAGAGCTTGCAGGTGAAACCGTATTACTTTAGTGCTTCCCAAAAAGTGTAGACAAATTGCAATGATCACACACACCCGAGTCATTATTACGCCTAACGTTAGGTTGTAGATGTTTACGCATACTTCATTGCTAGCATATATATGATACAGAAATACCAAACTTAATTGGATTATACATGAAACAATTGAAAATCCCCCGAAGAAAAAAAAGGTGTTGTAAGCAACAGACTTTGGATAGTTTTGTTGTTAACAAGGATGTGCGGCAGAATGAAGAAGACCCTCGCGAAAGTGAAAGGCTAAACCAAGGGTGCGCTGGGCCTATGATCGTAGAGAGAATATTTATGAGGAAGTGTCAACGTCGCTTCAACCTCCAGAAACGCATAATGCACCGTAACTGGCTGCATCTGATAATGCAACTGTAGCCAGTATGAGAGCCCCGTTCAAACGGCTGTATCTCCGAATGATATTTCCCAAGTCATTCACACATCTGAACTAAGATGCAAGAAAAGTGGAAATCATGAATAACCGCTGAAAACCCGACTCCTTACACACACTTCATAGTCGACAGTTTAAAGGAGGCAAACATGTAACATTCCAGCGGAGATGGATTGAGCAGCGTAGATGGCTTGCATACAGCAGTCATTCCGATTTCATAGGGGGTGGTGTCTACCATGTGTTTTGTTTCTAAGTTTTAAGTATGTTTTAAAAATGCTAAATTTTTAAAGCTTCAGTAAGTATTTTTTTTTTATGGATTTCTGGCTTAGTGAAGAATTACAAACCTATCGCACTTGATATCTCCTTCACTTAACGGGGCCAAATATGAAGGGCCAATAATCCTCCATAACGTGTGTCAAATACTTGACTTGAACTTAAAAAAACATTGATTTCGCCTTAACTTTGGAGGGTCATTTTTGTGGGGGGGGGGGGGGGGCTCCATACCATTCATTTCGTTTGCCCTATCCCCCTTTCGGTGGCACTAGTCCTTCCCATCACACACCTCACATGTTTTTTAAAAAATGGCGCAATACTTATTTTTTCTGAAATATTCAAAACCCAAACCCTAGCCACCCCCATTTTTAAAACCCTAGATCCGCCACTGAGACATTTGAAGCACTAATTTCATGTCGATGCCGTACTACATATTGAACAACTTTTGAGAGCTTTTTGGGGTATTAAAATATGTTCTCAGTGTTCAAAAATTCACGATTGTGTTTAAAATTAGGTCCTTTAAACATCGCTCAAAACGACCCTGTTCTCCACAAGACATATGCCTTAGTGATTTCTATGTGGGTACATGTTGACTCATTTATGAAGATTGGATTTCGATCAATTTCCTTTAAGAGATCACTTACATATTGCTATATTTGTGTTATTGAACATTGTTTATGATACATCAATACTGTGGACCTTTAATTAATGAATATGTGAACGATAGATCTATCAGCTATCGATATTATATTTGTTATAGTACTCAGTGGCGGAGCTAGAGGTTTCGGTCAGAGGGGGCGAAAATGGTCTGCAGGGGCGCTTCGAAGGATTAAATACCCTGATCCTCCGCACGATCGAAGCCACGGCTTTTCAGATTTTCCATTATTTTGATTTTCGCCTGGTAGAAGACTACTTTGACATTTCTCCTCAGCAAGTTTTTGTATTAAAACATGTTAAATTTCTATCCATGGGCTTCTGCTGAGGAAAATTCGGGGGGAGGGGGACTAAATTCTTGTAGGGGGGAAAGCTCCGCGCCAACTCATGGTGGCGCGGAGCGCAAGAAAATTTTGGCCCAAAATGCCTCTCAGCTCGATGGAAATGACATTTCTTAAGCCTATTTACCGCATATAAATAGGGAAAACACTGAGTGAACTGTTAAGAAATATTGATGTTAATTTTTCTTCGTCTTTTTCTTTATGTTTTCTTCGTTTTTTTCAGGTTTTTTATTTATTTTCCAGGGGAGGGAAAGTCTCCCCCCCCCCTTGCCCCTACCTGCGGACGCGCATGTTTCTATCCTTTTCTTCCACATTCTAGTATGAAGGCAGTCATTATATTTTGTGTGTTATTGTCAACTCTCAATTGAAGATTTTAATGTAATAATGGGCCACTCTTTGAAGGTAAAGATTAAACCTGCTAGAGCAAAATAGCAAGCAATCCTACTGAGGGAAAAAGTTATGGAAATTAATCATCGTTATGTGTACATTTTTGGCACCTGGAAATCAAGATAAGTACACGAAGAAAAATTAAATGAGGTAATTTACATCATGCGATCACTCTGAAATAGCCATTTATTAAGTACATCAAAAGAAATAGCCAATACACGCTTGGTGTGGAAGCAATGAACTTAGCACAGCGACAGTATAAAGCATGAAGATACGTTTGGGGCAAAACCTATCCCTATGTTACAGAAGATTACCCTTTTCATCAGAATGAAGTGCAGTTAGTACATTTATCGGTGGCTGTTTCAGCATTTTGTTATCTGGGCCTTAAAACAACGCTATTAAATTTTGTCATTTGCCAAAAAATGGTGCAAGAGTAAAGTATGTTGAAAACCCAAAAAGGGCGCCGACAGACGATTTTGGTCCGTCAGGGGGGGGGGGGGCGACCACCCCCCTGACCATATGGCAGCTCCGCCACTGATAGTACTACAATGACGTGGTGAATGCAAGCTATTCGTTCGGCATCGCAAATCAGCTTTTAAATGATCCACATATTAGAACCACTTCTTCCTCCTGCTTTGAATCCAAATTAATGCGGATGGAGAAGAATTTCAAAATTTTGTATGATTATGTTTATGTCTGAAAGTTTCAAGCTGTGGTGCTGAAATAATATTTCAACGGATAAAGCAACTGTACCTGTATGGTATGGATATTCCCTTACAACGTTAAATAATTGGCTCAATGATGACTCCGAATGTCAAAGTGATTTCATGCAGTTCACGTATAAGTACTAAGATACTCTCTGACTCTGGGTCTTTAGTCTGCAAAATACTGACATATTACCTTTCGTCAAAAGAAAGATCTGCCCCAGTTTAATTGATAAATTTGTCATCGACATTTTAATGATGGCTTTTCAAGGTAACATGTCATTCCTCGAATAAAACTCTCACGCAAGTCTGGAAGTTTTTTTTTTCATTTTTCCCTGAATTTTATCACATAACACATCATAAAGTCTCTTTTATCAGTCCATTGTTTACATTTTCGTGATAAGATTTGAGAATGTCACACTCCACAAGACGAATTTTTGATAGGCTGTTGCCATGCCATTGAATTGCATCAATTATATTCTTTGGTAGGGTGAGGGATTAGATTAGTGATTGGCACTATCGTTAACCAGTGGGAAATTTGTTAAACAGTGCGCACTGGTACAAATTTAGCCAATTTCCAGGTGTTTTCAGTGGCGTAGGAAGCGAAATGGAAGTGGGGGGGGGGGGGAACAATTTTTGACCATGTACCTTACCCTACCCCATTGACCAAAAGGTACATTTTTGAGCTAATTTTTTCTCTTTTTTCTACGAGCAAGAACAATTTTAAAAAATATAAAAATTAAAAAACCTGATTTTTCCCTAAGTGAACACTACTGGAGTAGGAACGTAATTTGCGGCGCACTGAGCGCGCCGAAAGTTCGGGTCCTTTAACAAATTTGTAAATATGGAGCTTGTATTGCAAAAAATAGTTTAAATTCAAGGTTTCCTGTAAGGAAATTTGAATATTTGGGGGACTATCGAAGAGTCTGCGTTTCCTATTAGCATATATCTGAGATAGAAAGTCGACTGAAGATAATTGCTTTTACATTATGTTATCTAAAGAGTGCGGATTGAAGCTTCTCGGCAGAGCTCCCGAAACTTTGTTGCCAATTTTATTCAAAATATTTAAAAATTAAAAGTCTTTATGGAAGAAAATTTAAGGGAAACGGCACTGTAGCAACTGGGAAAAGCTTACCCCTGACTGCTTTATGCCGAGTGACCACATACTGTATTAAGGGTTGCAATTTAGGGCGTGCGAAGCGGGCGGAAAATTTTGCCTTTTTAAAAACTAATAATTAGAAATATGGAGCTTTTGTTAGGAAAAAGTCGAAATTTTATGGAGGAAAAGTTGGGAAAACCGATCTGTATTTGACGGTGTCTCAAGTGGCAAATTTCCTAATTTTTCACTCTTTCGAGTCACGGGGCAATCGTCCCCTGCCTCCTGTACTACGTCACTGCTCTGTGACATTGAACACTAATAACATTTTGTCACTTCAATAACTTTTTAATTAAGAATCCATTTATACAGACTACGGTACTCAACTGACAGGGTTGAAAGGTATCTGATGACTGGTGAGTGTGAGGGCATCCGAGTACCGAATACGGTGGGCCAATGGTTCCTTGTCTGAAATATGGCAAGGCAAGTTGGTGCGGAGCCTTCAGAAAATCGGAAAAATCGCGACCCCTCACACAGCCGAAAATTGCCTGTTTCGGGCTTGTTAGTAGTAGCTTTATAAGTTTTCCAATTTTTCCTTCAAATGTGAACACCACTGAGTCAGGGACGTATTGCGGCGCGCTCGAAACTTTTGTCACTTTTACACCAGTACATGCAGATATGGAGCTTTTACTGCAGAGATTTGCTTTGGAATTGGGTTCCCTGTAACGAAATTTAAAGAGTTGGGGGATTACTGAAGAGTCTGCAGCATGTACCCCCTTCATATATTGGTGGCAAATCTGAGGATGATTGTACGACTACTGAATCGTTGTCGCTACATAACGTTATCTAAGGCCTACGAACTAACACTCTCCGATGACATTTCAGACGCTTACCAAACTTTGTTGTCCTTTTTAGACAAAATATTTCAAAATCAAGAGCTCTCGTAGAAGAAAATTTGTAATTCTATGAAAGAAGACAGTTTCCAAAAATAGCAATATAGCTGCTTGATGGTGTGGTATCACACATGATACAGATCCCATTTTGTCACTACCAGAGCTTGGAAAAATTGATCAAACAGATTTACGAGCAAGAACTAATGCATGAGATTTCATATAATAAAAAAGGTGTTTTCAGACCCGTGAAGTGGGGGAGGGGCTGTCGCCCCCACCCCCTCCCCCCGCTTATTACGCGGGTGCATAATTTGCATTGCAGGAATACGGATATAATTTTTTAAAATTTAGCTACTGACGTTAAAATTGTTTTTCAAAGTCCTGTGGTGACAATCACATGTTTACACTCGTTGATAAATTTTTGATGAATTCCGATAGGAGATGGAGACGATTTTGACTACAACTCCCAAAACCGGAATCGTAACCCGATACGATATATTGCAGATGGAAATTTAATCTTATAGGTTGAAACTTAGAGAAAAAGTTCACAAAGGAATACTTAAGGAAAAAGTGCAGTTTGCGCTATGCCACATTTTTTGAAGTGTTTAAGATCTGCGAATGAAGGCACGAAAAGATTGGGCATGCGCAAAGCCCCACTGACACATTTTTAGATCAGAAAAGAACATTTGGGGAAAATTGGCAAATCGGTGCTTGTTTGATCGGATTAGAGAGAGAACCATAGACAGTCACGTTTAGATAAAATGTCTTTGTACCATTGTTAGTAAACGATTGAGGTAGATAATTCTTCCTAATTAAAGAAGCCACCAGTTGACAGTGTATGCTCCACAATAACAGTAACGAACAAAGGGCAAAGGATAATGATGAGGGTCAAAAATTTGTGGCGCAGCGCGAAAACGAACCCAAAGCGCCCGTTCTTGCAGTTGAGAGGTCCAGGGGGCTAAAGCCCGGAATCACTCAGGTTTTAGCATATTCCTGGATGAAACATTACGTCTCTGAAGAGGTCTATTATTTATTCTTTCCAGTAAACTCCGAACTGACCCTAATCTAGGGGGCAATGACAAAATCAGGGGGCAAAGCCCCTCTTGCCCCCGGTGGCGTCGCCACTGCTGGAATTTTAATTTTTTTCACCAATTAAAAATATCTACTGAGTTTCTATCTTCAATATTTTATTCAACATCCTCTTAGCATTCATATATTAAATTTGCATTTTTGAAACAAAATGCTCGTTCCAACTTTGTCCTGGGGGAATTTCGGGAACAAAATACAAACGACGGTAATGAAATCTCTGACAAAAAAGGACTTAAAAAGTCACAACATATTTGTTTCAGTCTGTTCAGAACCACAGCCTACGGGGTAGAGGTGGGGACAGGGACAACTGCCCCTCATATTTCCAAATCGTACCGTTTATACACTACGTGTTAAGGTGGCGTTATAAGTAGTCAGTGTTTGACCTGCCCCTTAGCGATTCTGCCCAGACCCTGCTGTGGCGAGGAGCAATGTCAAGTTCCTTACAAATTTTTAAGTATTTCATCTCTAGGACAAAATAAGATACAATGAGCTTTTGATTAAAACTGTTGTACCGCTATTGTCTATATTGCTTAAACTTGACCTATGTCGTCTTCCTCAAACTTTCATGAGTATTGTCACCGGTTAAAGATTAATATGCACGGTAAAAAATGTGTCCTTTATTAGCAATATCTGTAATGCATGTCTCTATCCTAAATCCCAGCGACAACACGTCAGCATGGTCGAGGGAAATCTCTAAATTTATGCGCCTTCACTATAGTCATCTTCCATGTACTTAAACCTAAATCCGTTTGTGCAATTACAATAAGGTAATTCAATGTGCGCATTGACCATGCGCATATCCTCCAAATCATCGGGGTAAAAATTGTCTCCTTACATACAACACGTGTTCAAACGTTTGCATTTACTTAAAAATCTCGAGGAGTTGTTATTTTTTAATACATCCATAATAAAAGGTGGAATCGTAAGTGTGATTTTGCGAAATGGTCTCTGACTAACTTGTACTTATGGTGTAAAAATTTTCATTTTTATCTACAGCTAAGTAGGGACTGAGACCGAGCGCCTTTTATCGTTCGGTTGGGTAAGGCACTTAGATATGTTAAGTGCTAAGTACATGTGAACCGATAGAACGTACTACGTGAAACAAGGAACGCACTTCGTGAAACAAGAGGACGCACTACGTTCTGTGCTGAGCACGATTCCACATACAGGTGGCTGAATTAAAAATGCAGATAAAGTTGTATTCGGAAGTAACGGGTGGGTAGAATTAGAGAGGATCTCCTTCTATATGTAGGGGCAGGAAAACATATAGAGGTGGAAAATTACAACCCCTCCATTTTAACAAGCGGTTGTCAACACAATTAACACCCAAATTTTGAGGTTCACTGCAGTAAAAATTCACAAGGATTGGCCTATATATATATATATATATATATATATATATATATATATATATATATATATATATATATATATATATATATATATATATATATATATATATATATATATATATATATATATATATATATATATATATATATATATATATATATATATATATATATATATATATATATATGGAACTTATCCAAATTTTCTTTGCCGGTTAAGTCACCACGTACCACTTTCCCTTTTCCACGACAGGGGTCAAATTAATTTTGATAACTTTGCTATCTGTAAGTCACATCCTTGTTTCTCAATCAAACAATCGTTTACTATGGATGCCATTAAACAAAGACGAAAAATTCACATACTAGTTTTTCGAATGTAACGTAAGCACACAATAGGTGTGTCTTGTCCTATGTTCATGGTTAAGTAAGTGGTGGAACTTGAGTAACACAGTATGTAAGGTCTAATTGCTTTCTCGTATAACCCTTTGTGAGCTGGGGTTGTATAGTATTCCCACGGTGTTTTCCGACCGAAGAGGCGACCGAATTTGGGCTTTATTTGAAACCAAACTTGAACTTGAACCCATTTCCAACCGTATTTAACTTAATCTTTATCTAGCTGACACTACACAGTACATTTGTATTGGCGTGCTATTAGAATCCATCTATAGCTAACCAGAAAATGCTACCTTGTTTAAAGAACAAACGAAATCACCCCTTCTTATTCATTAATTGTCCTTTAAAATCGCGCCAAATGAAGCATTTTGAATAATTTGTTTACGAAACTCGTTTGATTAAAGGTAAATTGTAAGGAGTTCTCTGTAGGCTATTGTAATGTTTATATTCAAAATAAAATATATTGGAAAATGTTGCCTCGAATAACACCTGGGGTCACAGCGTTTCAAAGATGAAAATTATCTTGTCCCTGTACCCATTTTTTCAAAGATGCACTGAAATGATGGTTCAATCATCTGTTGTATGCCTATATGTTGGACCCTTCTTAAAGGGCAAGAGCAGTCCCCCAACACTGTCCTGTCTCATGATTGGCTCTTCATGGTCATGTGATGGTATTATGTTTTCTCCTCAAATGTTAAATTTACTGAGAACGGCTACTTTATTTACCTTGATATGCAAAATTGCAATCCCACATGACTTTGAAGAGAAGTGAGAAGAAATTTGTGAGATTAGATTGAGCTGTTGCTTCGAAATAAGTTTAGGACGACTGTTCTTGTCCTTTAACTGATATTTTTCCCAAACAGTCACACAGATTAAAGTGATATTTTGATGAGTTCGAATGGAAGACTTAGTTCGTTCCAATAATTTTTACCTCTCCAGTTGTAAAGTGAAACATAAATTGGCGATTTGAGGCTATGGTCTGACCCTGAAATTACACAAAGATTCTCAAAAAAGAAGAAGAAAAACAAACCTGAAAGTAACCCCGTCTTCTCACGACGGATAATGAAAATATGCAAATGATGACAAGAACGACAAGAATTCCCCAACCCGTGGGGAAAGCTAGATCCCCAACCCACCCAATCCCTGAGGCTGTCGCGAAGAGGAACTGCCAAGCTGTAACGTCGGTGCTATTCTGGTTAACTGTTTCCACTAAAGAAATAAGAAGAAAAGTACAAATATAATTAATGCGTAACCTCTCACATATGCATTAAAAGAAAATTGATGCACGCGAATAGTATGTGATCAACACACTCGAGTTTCAAGTAGGATGAAGAACCCCTTTTTTCGTGTAAGGCTATCTTCAAGTTCAAAAAGATATAGGCCTCTGTGCCTATGGGCCTATAGGCCTCTGTGCCTTGGGAACCATGATATTAGGGAACGCAGTTTACATATCTGCGTGAAAGAAACGTGTTCATTATCGAATGATAATACCAAAATCAATGGGGTTTACCACGTGATATGCTCTGGCTTAAAACTCACACATTCATGAAGTTCCATTGACGTACTGTACAAAAGCTGATTCGGTCGCAGAAAGCTTAGTCATGTAATAAAAATAAACCAATCAATACTTAAAATCAAATTAGGCTCATGAATATTAGAGAATTTTTGTCATTTGCTTGCACGTGTCAATTGAGGATATACTCAATACCTGCTATGAAATAACAATGAGGTTCAATAAACATTCTGTGTCAATGAGGAAATTTGGGAGGATTTCTTGGCCAAAAGAAACCAATCTTTAAAATGAGATAAATTTTATTGGACTTTGGTAAAAGGTTTGGATAAAACATGGGGCCTACCCTATTTAGGCCTACGGGTTCATGTACAATTCATGTAAAACGTTACAATGAAATGCCTTGGATTATTCGTTTTTATGTTTGAGGGAGGGCTACTTCTTTTTGGACTTTTCCAAAAACATAAAATCTCACTTGATTACAGTGGGGCAGAAAACTCATTCTTACGTAAAGGAACAAAGAAATGGGGATGGATATAACGTTATCCTGACTAAGCAAAGGTTAAGCATATAAAACGATATTTAACATGCGGAAAACCTCCAAACAGAGAAAATTTCATGTTATGGTTTTGTCATGTAAGTCATCATCCCTTCCTTGAGTTCTGTTACAGATGAATTAAATATTTTTGTCTCTGATAAATATGTTTAGTTTGTAACATAGTGTGCATTAACGTCAACTTTGCCGAGATTCTATTTGTTTTCTCATATCTCAGTACTCAGCCCATAAACTGCTACGTTGACATTGAACTCATAATTTGTAAGTAGACACTGCAATGTAATCTTACATTTTTGTGGATATCACATTTTGGCAAAGCTGCGGGTAATGTCAGACAGAATCAAAGGAAACCGATCATGTGATGGAATGTACCTTCTCCTTTGAGGATTCCTAATATCATTCAAGAAACATGAATAACGGAAAAACAGCAAACAAGTTCTAAATTAAATTGTCCACTCAGTGTAAGCGATGACAATGTCATATTAAATTAAATCGAACACCGTAATATGCCTGTAGACCTTATGCATATGATGTCACGGACGAAGTACGCCCTCCTTTGAGGGCAAAGCAAAGCAAGACCGACAACTTAAATGTAGACAGCTGATTTGTCAACCAGTGGGTATATACGCCAATACTCTGTTACACGTGCAGGGCGAATCGTATGAGTGCGGCTTTGTGTTCCATTGTTTTACCCCTAAGGATGACGTCAGTGTGTCGGCAATGCATAAGGTCTCTTGGGTGAAACTTTCCAGTAAATGTTTTCTTACCGCAGTTTCCAAGATGTCCGACAACATGAAGAAATGTTTCAGCTACGATGACAACTCCAACAAATTTGTGCAGCGACACATGTTGATCTATCGGAAGAATTGATCCAAGTCTTGTACTTCGAAGCCACGTGAGAGTTTTACGGAGCATTAACACCAAAATAAAAACACAATTGAAATTTAAAGCCCTCCCTAAAAAGAAAATAACACAGCTTGTCAAAAAGTCAAGAAATTGCAATTTTAGTCAAAACTTTAAGGACAGGGTTACATGAAAAAGAAAAGAGTCGAAAAGCATAAAAAGCATTGTGCCACAATAATCATCAAAATCCATCAAAAATTGACCATTGACAGGATGGTATCCGTTTTGTACTTAGCGATGCATAAACATAAGGTTAATATGCAAATATTGTGATTTAAAGGGAGAGAGAAAGAGACGGGCCATACATGGCTATAGCTTTCCTTTCTTTCCCACATTTCAAGGGCAATTGTAACATTACCATGTCGTGAGGTTTTTATTTTGAAAGTTTAATTTGTGTCCTTGAAAACTATCAGTATAGTTTACCATGTGATGAATAATTAACCGATAGGTAAGATAGGGTCAACAAAAGAAATATCAACACTGCGCAACACTCCGCATCATTAGCTTTGCATAACACTATAAAATTGCTCCAGAAACATTCAGACTTTTAAGAGGTCTATCTCAAAAAAAGTAAAAGATATTGACATAAATCAACTGGATTTTTTTTCTTGGAAAATGCTACTTTTTTTATATGCAAAGTAAAATCAAAATATTTTGCATGCATGTCACCGTACCAAATGTTCAATCTAAAAGTAAAATGTTTCGCTAAATTCAACTCATGTATCTGCTTGAGATCAAAGAAGTAGGCAGAGGTGCTAAAAGGTGGGCAACCTGATCACCGTGGGCTTTTACAGTTGATAAAATAGCGCACTACTCATTTTACAGGCACATCGTTCTCCAAATGGTTCCCTGGATTTTTTTATATTTTTCTTGCCTTAGGGGGATATTAAAAATTATATCGGTACTTTACACGCATTTAAAACAGGACAATGAGGAGGAAGAGACTGCTCCCAGAGGGTTGAGAATATATCAAAGGGCCAGAGGAGATGCGCTTTCATGGCATTCGAAATTTCTAGGGAGGGTTACAATTTTTATCTCACACACCGCCCCTGGATACAGGACTATGCTATGAACTGTACGTCCATGCTTT
The DNA here is from genome assembly GCA_037179385.1 of Holothuria scabra. Lineage (NCBI taxonomy): Eukaryota > Metazoa > Echinodermata > Holothuroidea > Aspidochirotida > Holothuriidae > Holothuria > Holothuria scabra. The sequence continues at coordinate 40,543,431 of CM074186.1, forward strand.
CAAATTGTACCATACTAGCTTGGTACTGTATTACAATGGATATGGATTATGCAAATTTCCTTGTTGAGATATCCTCACGATTTTTGACTACAACAAAATTAACGTAGAACGGCTTAATGGACGGCGTCAAATTTTTGTTGTCGAATTGTCTGCCGATCAAATTTCTTGAACGACACTTCTCAGCTCAGTACTACCCACGTGCTTTAGGGTTACTTGAGAATTCCTGGAAGTCAATAGGAAATGTTACCCTTCACTTTTGCATGGAACAATGCTTATTTAAAAACGTCGCCGTCTCTATGAACAGAGTCGCGACAGTTGGGAGGGGAAGGAACATGGTCTCGTAGGTAAATGCCAACCCGTCGAGAAAATTTATGATTTCGACAGGAGCCTTAGTGGAAAGACAAACTTTACACTCTGCGAGGCTGACAAGTTGACGCGACAGATTTCTTATTTTGCCCCTTGAGAAAATTCATTTTTCAATAAAATTCTTTCATTTTCGATTTCCTTCAATACCCCCAACCATCTCGCCTTAAAAAGCTTTTGCCCTTTCTCAATTACAATCAGTGGGGATTTCCTCATGACAATAGACCTATTTCCAAATAGCAATTACAATGAATTGTGGGACAGGGTGTTGGGTGTACGTCAATTTTCACCATAGTAAAATGCCATTGACAAAAATGATAAACACCAAAACTCAATCCCACAATCCTTTGTAATTGCTATTTGGAAGTAGGTCTATGCTGAAAATGGTTTGCACTTACACACTAATTTGTCTAATCCATGACATTCAATTCAATATTACCTTGTAACTTTACTATAGAAATTATCATTTCCAGATGTTCCTTAAATTAATGTAGACGTATCTTATCCACTGGCTACACGAGGGAGTCTATAACAGTTTAATGTTTAATACTTGTGACGTTATGGTCTTCCTAAACAGTTAGTTAGATCATAGAGGCATTATGCAATACCTCCGTGGTAAGATAAGATTTTACGGCCCAGTTCTAACTGCAATTGGTTTCAACATGGAGGTATTCCGTATTACCTCCATTGTTAAATTTGGGCCATTTTGCCACTTGTGACTCATTGACTTGCTGTCTCTACTCAATTGCTTATGCTGAGCACCAAGCACAATGACAGTAGATTCCACTTTTAAAGCTTTTTGTATGACCCAGAGGCTTCTCAAACAAGTTGTCTTTAGTGGGTAAGGACAAGGCAACTTGTCGCTTAATCGATCTTAGCTTCCATGGGATAATGTAAATTAATGAAAAATTTTTGGCAAAGCGCAATCTAAAAGCAAAAGGGCGAAATTCATTCCAAAATAGCGTACTGTCGGATGACTTCTCGTAAGAGTGACATTTACCCGAAATGGCGCGCCCAGTGTGGTTTACTACGTAGTTACATTTTCTCCAACATGGTCGCCGGAGAGTATTGTGACGTCATGTGAAAACCCTCTACAACTGCTTCCCAAAGAAGCTATACGTCCACTGAAGGACAACACTTGACCAACCTCACGGCCTTCAGACCATTTACATTGTTGGTCTGTCATGTATGGTCCCGTTCTAGAATGGCTGAAAGGAATAGATAGTAGTAGTACACATAATCTTAGCTAAAAAGACTGTAAATGAAGGCTCTCTGTTTTCACTCAACCCTACGTAGAAACTATTCCTACTGGGAATGGAACCTCAGCGCACTCTTTGTAACGGTGAATTTTTCTCTTTTATTTTTAGAGTGTAAAAACAACACAACTTGTACATACCGCCCTCTGTTATTCGCTTACCGTTTATTCGCGCTAACATAAGCCACCTTTTAGTTGGGGTGCTTCTGTAGACGTTGACAAATCCCCAGACAAAACAACCGATGTTAATGAAGACAAAAGTTAGTAAGAGAAAGACTGTTGCGAGGTTATTGCTAAGTTGTTGAAGAGGACTTAATTTCTTCTTAAAAATCTTGGCACAGTAGCTACTGAGTTTGGATGACGATGTTGGCTTTTTTGGCGGCTTTAACCATTCGGCAGCACTGAAATCAAGGAGAAATAAAAACAATATTCGACTTAATGTTTCAATTAAAACAAGTATTGTTTTTATTTACTTGTTTGTTGACAATATTTTTTCCAAACCGGAACCGGAAAAAGGATGGAAGCACACACGACAAAACCAGCAGCACGTATACCAAGTTTTATGCTCAGCTCATGGGACACAAAGCCAATGAAGGCGTTTGGGGGGTTGCGACCCCTCCCCCATGACCCAATCCTGAAAAATTAAATAATAGTAAAAATGACAAAAAGTGATGACTGTAAACTTCATTACTTCTGGAAACCTAAAAACAAAAATGAAAAGAAAGAATGACTGTAAATTTCATTACTTCTGGAGACCAAACCCCCATAAAACTCTTCCAACGTGAGGAGAACACCAACTTGACCTAGGCTACAGCCTTATGTCACATTCCAGGAAACCTTCCCATGGCACAAATCTGGCTATGCGCCTATAGCTCATGGCTTCAAAGTCGATATCCCCTGTGGTGATTAGATAAAGTTAGCCTCTAAGCAGCTTAGAAAAACAAGATTGAGACAATAGTAAAGTAAAATCAGAGTTTGAAACAGAATATTGACCTTTGGTCCCAGCACCGCGTTTTTCCTTTCTGAACTTATTGTTTACCAGAATAAAGAAACATTCAAGACTGGTCTCTCAAGTTAGAAGAAACCTTAAAACTTTAAGTTTTCGGGAATTTCGCGTTAATTACTGTTGAATGAAAATGTATGAACATTTTTTTCTGGTAATAAGGATCAGTTTTTCTTTTTTTTTAATTGAATGCGCAGAATTCAAGTTGTGAAAAATTGTAAAAACAAACTTTAATTGCCGTCCATGTACTAGCATTGTTGAGTTGAACTGGAGCATCTTAACGAGGAACGTATAAATTTATTCACGCAATTTTTACCATCAGGTGCATACTTTTATGATTGGTTCTGTTTAATCATGTGATGACACTTTTTCACTAAAATGTTTTCAGAATGACTTCTTAGTTTACCCTTAACATGAGCTATTTGTTGGAAGACAACATGAAGGCTTTTTGCTAGAGAGAACGAAATCCGTATACAGCGTAATGTTTTCCACTAAATTTGGGCCGACTCGTCCATTCTCTGTCTTCAACAGTTTGAACAAACAGAAGAATGACTTGTTTTCTCAGAGTCATTTCTAGGAAGTGATAGGAACAATCGTACATGTTTGCACAAAAAAAATGTTTACTAAAACTTGTTCGGGGTTGCCAAGGGTCCTCTATACTAACCTCGTGAAGGTATTTTATCTGGTGCTTACCTTATAGTGAGATTTGAAGCGATATCGGGATACCTATCTAACTGACTTCTCAACTCCTCAAATGTTATTTTGCCATTGCCATCTGTATCTGCATCTTCGAATAATACCTCTGTAAGTTCGACTAGCGTTTCCTCGCTAAGACTGAGGGCGCTCTCTGCCATGCAGAATCGAAGAACTGTGCGGAGTTCCTCAAAATCGATTGAGCCATTCCCTGAAAAATATTTCAAAACAAACACATGTTTATGCATATATAACATATCAGCTTGGCTATTTCCTTTATCTGTTTATCATTTGCGTTTTCGAGGTAAAGACCATAATACACACCAGCACCAAGTAACAATTCCTATACTGCCTTTTTCAGATTCAGTATCGACGAATCCAATCTGCGCTTGTGTTTAGTGAGTGTAGGGAGACATGATTGGGGCCATTAGCCTTAAGTCGTCTTCACTTATTGTCTAGATGAATTGAAATCCCTCATGTTTAGTGAAATTGCAGGAATCAAGATACAAATCAGTGTATAACCATCCATGATACAGGCAAGCAAGGAAACTAGTCTGAAAAACTTAAGTTAATGGACCCCAGTTATGTCCGACTGAAATCAGACCTCCACATGACTGTCCAGATTCGTTTATGTGGACCAATATAATTCTGTATATTACGCGGTTGAGGTACCATGTCAGGTTTATCAAGCTTTCGAAGATGGAATAACGTTATATTAAGTACTATACACACCAAAGTAACATAACGTTGATCCCACTTCCATAAGGGTTTTACCCAATATTCCCGCGGTTCAATGTTGTGGCTCCAAAACGAAGACCTTCAAAACGAAGACCGGAAACAGAAGACATAAATATCTCTAAAAAGAAGACCTCCAAAATAAAGACCGACGACCACGGGAAGACAACCCCTGCCTTATTAAAGACATTGCATAACACCCTGTCGTATATTTCTCTGTTTACTTCCGGGTCTTCCATTTTCGGTCTTCGTTTTGGAGATTGCCCTATTATGCAAATCTCCAAAACGAAGACTGCAAAACGAATATCCCGAATTGAATAGTGCAACACCGGTTATTTTACTAATTAGCTCTTCAGCAGTGTTCTTAGACTTTGTTCGCTACTTAAATGGTATGAACCTATGTTTATATTTGCTTTCCATCTGTGTTTTTTTTTTTATTAATCAGATTTGTATGAAGTAAAATTATGACGGAGTTTCTTTTGAATACTTTTTCTATCATAGTGTGAGTGAAAATGAAATGAAAGACTTTGGTCGTCGGTGTTTGTTTTGGAGGCCTTCGTTTCAGAGATTTTCCCTGTCTTCTAACTTTTGTCTTCGTTTCGGTGGTCTTCGTTTTGGACCCACCCGTTCAATGTTCCCAGTTAGGTTCTTTGTCCCCCGCTTTCGTATCGTTTCAACGGTTGGCAGTGATTACTGGGTTTGTTATTCCCAGACTTCGATGTTCCTTTACATAAGGATGTCGTTAATGTTCATTTTTTTCAGTTTAGGAACATCGAACTATGGATACAATGAACCCGAGAACATTGTCATATTCCCTAAACATTATTGTCTGATTCTTTTTGCCTTAGACAGCTTACACGATGTTGGGGTCCACTGTTTTTATAGGTGCTTCCCCATTGACCTACATTCGCCATATACAGTTGTTTAGTCATCACTCAAACTTTTAATTTACTGCAAAACGTGATTTAGAGTTTTGTTTTCCTTTTCCCAAGAAAAAAACTGTCAATGAATGAGTTTTGAGAAATCCTTACAAGAGAGTCTTCTCAGAACAGATGTTGAGTCTCATAATCTCATTGGCCACACTTTAGGATAGAATAAAGGTTGACGCCCGTGATGATATAAATCTGAGACACATTGTCGCCATACTTTTGAAAAAGACTCACTTTTCGCTGTACATTAAATATGACACCTATGAAATAAAAACAGCTAATGTTCCCACAACATAAGAAACATTAATAAATCAAGGTAAATATTGTATTCACAAACTGTCAAGCTTCAATCCATTTGCGGTTAGGTTAGTATTTTAATTACACTAGGGCATTTTTCCAAACATGAAAAGGGCAATAAGGAAAAAGTCACTTGATAGCAGGTATGGGCGAAAATTAGATGCATCGCAAAATCTAAACAACTTTTTGTTGCACAGTAAAGGTCAACATAGTTAAGGAGCTAAACACATTTAAACTTCAGTTAGATGGGGTTCAACGACACCCCATTTAAAACTTCAGAATGACGGATAAAATGCGCACAAACATTTGTGTAAGACATAAGTATACGTCGAAATGTTAAAAATTTATGATAGACGTACTGTGCAAAATGGTTCAAAGTCTCATAGGCGTCCTGGGTCTTCAGAACCTTAGACTTGGACTAATCCTCTCACCCCACACATTTTGAATTCTGCTAACATACTTAAGCCCCTCCCATAACTGTTTAAAACTCATCCTTCTTTCAGTCCTTCAGATGGAATCGTACTTTATGCTCAGCGTTACTATGCAAGACCCCAGTGTGAAATAAAAAATATTCTCAGTACATTACATGTCGTTTAATATGGGCTACAGTACTCACTAACTGCTTTTTTAGCTTATTGTCAATCAAAAAGCTATGCCAATTGAAAATTTATGTGGACTACTACAAAAATTGTAGTTTGGGGTGAGAGTTGACAGACTTTAAACGTATACTGCTTAAAAGGCATAATTAGTTGCCGCAAACGTACAGGCTTTGAAATAACAGCTAAATCGGCCAAATTTCGTCTTCAGTTCTTTTCCAATTATATTTCATGACATTGCAGACCGGAAATATTACATATTCAAAGTTAACCACACTAATTACTCATTATAAGTTTCACAATATTATTCATTGAGGAAAGTGTACATGAATGATGATTCTCAACAACCATTCATGAAATACCGTACCCGACGTTACTAATGCAAATTGCGTTGACTGCATTTTTCCGTTAAGACTCTAAAGTTTAGGCGTTAACCATGCCAAATAAGATTTACTTTATACCCTTGTGTAATTTGAGGATCTGAACGACTGTCTCTCTATAAAACCTACCAGGTCAGGATTGCGTCCGGGGGGGGGGGGGTGGTGTCATAGGAGGGGGGTTGGGGAACTACATGAAGGAAAAATCTAAGGATAGAGAGAAATAAAACCGCTATTTTAGGTTTTTTGCATCGCAAGGTTGGGTCATGGGGGGGGGGAGGTTTAGCCCCCACCCTCTCATGGTCACGACACTGACACCTACCGCCATTGCTCCTTGTTCTTGGAGATAAGCAGTATAATGGATTACGGAAATCAAGCCAGTGAGCTATACAACTGGAAAAAGGCCGTAGCTAGCCCGTGGAGCGGACGAACTTTTTTGTCCACCGCATCGTTATGGTAGCCTAAGGATCTCTTCCACAGCAGCGCTACACAGGCTAGGACGTGGCCTAAAGTTGGATAGGAACCAATTGGATAGAGACTCGGCCGTAAAACTCCATCTAACCTAACCGCTACAGCCAAGGGACCTAGGCCCAGGCCTAACGCTATAGCTACTCGTGACCTTGCATTGGTAGCATCTGCTACAGATAAGAGTGAAATTCCCTTCAAAAGAGTGTAGTGTCACTCTAAATGGAGTGCTTAGTGTTTTGAGATCACTCTTAAAGAGAGTGATCATTGCACTCACCCATGAAAGAGTGATTTTCAATCTCCTCTTAACATTCTTATGAAGTGAATTCATACTTTCCCATCGATTATAGAGTAACTAAGTTCGCTTTATTTTAGAGTGTCAATTTTAGCTTGTACATGGACTCTACACATGTTAAGATGGTAAAAACATTAGTCTAGTTCCCAAACATTCCGTTTTGAACACGTTTGGTTGCTAAACACTTACTAACTTTTCAAGAATTACACATGCTTTTAAAGTGGATGCAAATTAAGCGTTTCATCGCTAAACACGTTTTCAGTGTGTAAGTACCATTTTAGGGACCTTAGCCTTCAAACTAGGAGAGGCTCGCGAGCCATTCCCAAACTGGCTAGGCAATTACCTTCATGGAGTTTTTGATCTTGAAAATATTACCAGTTGATGGCGAATTGGCCAGCGGATTTGTGGAGGCGTGCAGGTTTGGAACGCTTTTGTTCATTAAATTGTTAAACATACATAAATGTTTGCATATACTGTAAGTAATTGTCGATTCTGTTTTATCGAAGTTTCATGATCCCTTTCTTTTAGTCTGCAGTGTCTCGTTCACTTTTACGACTTTTTTACGACCATTCACCTGTTTTCTTCATAAAGAGATTACCACAGCCCTTTGTTACATCATTTCTTCTGTTCGGCAGCATTTATCGGGCGGTTTACCAAAAGGGTCAAGTTTTGACACTTTTTGTTTCACAAAGGGAAAATGGAATATCAACAGATTAAAGGGAAATCGCAGTCCACCCAACTTGATTAAGTGTAGTAAACTATCCTGTTTCATGAATGGTTCTTGGGAATCACGTGACATTATTTTTCCTCCTAAAATATGAAGTTGACAAAGCTGCTTGGTTTGGGTTTTGAAAATGAATATTACGAAAGATGCTTTGAATAGAAATAAGAAGAAAATTTTGAGATTGAGAGTCATGCTACAATACTTTTCCCGCTAAATTATGGAATTTTAGGCAGTAGGGGAGTAACTCAATGGTTTTAGCTTTGAACATGTAATGTTTAAGTCCTTGAAATGTAATGAAAGGTACTTCAAGTTGAAAGCGAAATGAAAAAAATTAGTGGGATTTGAAATGCTGTTTCAAAATAAGTAAAGGAAAACTGTTCTTGCCCCCCCCCCCCAAAGTCTCTACTTAGAGTCGCAGATAAGAAAGTGGCAGTTGCGAAAACCAGTCTTGTTTGGACGGCTTAAAAATCGTCATTAATATACCGAAAATATAGGTACCGATAAATGAAAACGGTACAGCAAACAATTATCATTATTAGAAAAAGTGTGAAATTCACAACTACTTTAAGTTCCTTTATTCATTATTTCAGTGGGCGAAGGAGTTTCTCTGGAACCGTTTTTTTTTATTCATGTAAAAACAGCGTTACCTGAGACGACCTAACTAAAGGCAAGGAACACATAGCAACTTTCTGTTTGTCAACCTAGGAATAAAGTTTCAGATAAGTATCTACTACTGACATGTGTCAAGCTATTTGTATAAAACCGTCGAGCCTAATTTCAGTAAACAGCTAAGGGAGTTTTCATCATTTTAATGGACGAATGACTAAGAAGGAAGGGTGAGGCTATCACTGAACACTGGTCAATCAATACAGGAGTTAAAACAGAATTATAATAGAGGGGAAAGGTGTATAAGTTGTTTGGTATGTAATTGAAAGTTAAGGAGTATAGATAATGTGATAAAGAAAAACAAGCTGGCGGGAGATTTCCGAATCTATACAGGGATAGTTAGGGCTGGTCTGTTATTTGTTAATTAGTCAAGCGACTCTTCATTGGCCATAAGATCTTGATCGTGTTAAAATGAATAAGACAAAAAGAGGAGGGGTGTTCATAAATGGAATCCTCACACAGTCACAATCATCCATATTTGTCTATTTCAAATCAGGCCAAGGTCTTACATGATCTTGTCAAGATGTTATCAACTTTTCACATCCTAGATTTTACAGATTCAGGGCGCTTGAAAATTAAATTGTATGTATTCGATGTTTGGTCATTACATTGGCGATGATCATGTTGGTGGGGATGTCCCCTCCAAAATTTTCAGGGGGGGGGGGCATTATATCAATTGCCCCAATATTTGATACATGAAGAAAAAATATTTGTGTTCGATTCACACTTTCGTTTTTGGCCTAATTAGTGTGCTTATAAATATATCTTGCAATATTTTGTCATGTTGTCTTTTAATGTTCCTTTTTTCTAAATCTAGACCAAACATTTTGCTCGCTACGCGCGCTATTCCGTCACTGACATGTCGTTTTAACTGTTCAACACCAGTTTCAGGTATGTTTTTGTACAAAAAATAATCTAAAGGCTTCACAACCAGCCTGTTGATATTCCGTGTGGACTTTATTCTGCCTGAAAAAGGCTACTAAATGGATAAAAATTCCTCTTTTTATTGATGTATGGGAGAGGCTTTACTCAGAAGCAACATCACGTTTTGTAAGAAGTGTTCCAATATAAAGTTTCGGGTAGTCTGGTAGTACAAGGGAAATAACCCGACTTAATCCAGTGTCTTGAATTCGCTCTGACAGAAAGACAGTCATCACCCAGAGTAATTTTGTAAAGTTTATCGGACTGAATTGGTAAAATTTTACAATTGGTGGATTTAGTATTTTCCGAGGTAAATTTTGGGCTTTCGTAGAGAGAACGTGGATAAACTGGAAATTGTAGATGAAATGACTCTACCTTTGTCTTTGATTACCCTGAAAAGATCATGAACCATAAGCCAATCTATTGCAGTGTTTTCGTTGGAAAAAGAACTTGGTTTATCATACGATCGGTTAATCTTGCAAAAAATCTTACTCACCGTCAACGTCATACACTTTAAAGAGTAGATGAAGTTTATCCGTGGGTCCCCCGTTTACTAGAAGCCTTAGAGCCGCCAGCAGTTCCTTGAAACAAATGCTTCCAGATTTATCTTCGTCGATAAACTCGAAGAAACGCTCTGCAAAAAATGACTGAAGGAAAGGCAATGGAAAGAGATAAAACCATACCGTACCTTAATTAAAGTACTTTAGCTGATTGTAAACAATAACCATCATAGGTCACTAGTCTAACTTGAAATACTCTGGTAAATACCGGTACTCTCAGGGTACTCTCCTGTATTCGTACTCCCACCAGGCATTCAGAAACAGCTTTGGTACTTCCTCTCCTGGTACTCGTTCTCGAAGTCTTGTTATGGTACTCGGGATTTTGTTCTCACCACAAAGTGTTTAAGTACACAGGAGTGGCACCAAAATGTGTCAAGCATCCACATTGGTCAATCACCATAAAGCCCGATGGGTTACCGAAAGGACACCGACGGCAAGATTTTAGGTGCCCTTCGCGACGGAAATTTTGGGTTCCTTTTTAGTTTCTAGGGTGAAAGAAATTTCTACGAGCAGCGAATTTCACAAGTTTGAGATGTTTAAGGAGAAACGAAGTTAACGTCTCTGTTGTGAGTTGTAAGGTTTTAAGACTCACTCGAAAGTTTCCACACGGCCCTGTCCATTCCGTCATTTAGCATGCACCCTCACTGCACAGCTAGGTCAAACATATTTTCGTCACAAAAATGTCAAAACCCGAAACAGAAGAATTGATTTTGCCAACAATTTATTAAAATAATTCGACACATCGCGGTGAATACATCTCCTACTTAAAGGCTTAATTCTGGTACAGTAACTTTCAGGTAGGATCTCGTGTGAGATGAAAAGAGACCATGTCAACCCAGGGAGCTGCCTGGTCAACCAAACTCTGTACTAATACCTTCTTACGAACTCTAAATATCTCATTTTAAATATTGATTACCTTTTATAGAAAATATTTCCTGACCTTGACAAGGTAAAACGATGTTATGTAAGGAGTACACATTGCATAAAATTTCCGTTGCCTTTTTTAGAATTGAATGTCCTAGTGTTTGTCCTTGAAATTTGATACTTTTGGAATGTTTAGATGTCACTAAGTATCCTTCGCCACATTTTGGGTGTAGCAAACAACGTTATTGAATATACCAAGCAACAGCGTCAATACCATGACGAAATGCACTGCCAGATTAATGTGGTATGGCATCACAGATTTCACACAATGCACTTTACCTGAAGAAGAAATTGCAATTCTTTTAAAATTAGTATCTTTTGCATGTTTTATGCTATTGAGATGCAGTTGTCACCTACTGAATATGAAAATTTTCTTCACATTTTGAACTCAATGAATTTTGTCTCCTGAATATGACTTGAAGTTGCAATGTGTTGCATTGTTCGTTATTGTAGGTCATGGGGACGGTCCATGGAAGCAGGATCCTGCTCTATGGGACGGTCACAAAGTTTTGAACAAGTTCATAAATTTTCGCGGGATACAACATTGAATCATAGAAAATGGAATATTTTTAGAGTTACTTGTCATTTTGTATATAGCAAATTATTTTAGGGCGGGCTTGTCTATCGTTTTGTGTCTGTCGTAATGCGCGAACAGAACTATATCGTACCGGGCGTATCCGGCTTTCACGGATGTTTAATCAATAAGTGTAAATAATTGCGATTGCCAGCAAGAAATTTCACCAAAAATTCAAAAGCATCACAAAAAATTGCAATGAATCCTTCAAGTTTGGGAGTGAACCGGCACCGTAAGACCGAGGTTGTAGCTCCCTAATTAAACGTGTAATATAGATTAATCAGAAATGGGAACGTATATTTGAAATATAATTACTGCTTTGCTTTATCTAGAAATTGCTTTACGAAAACTCATCAGAGGTAATTAAAAAAAGAGAAATACAAAAATGAGTATGGTGACCTGTACTTGGGCTTGTAGTCAAATTCTGAGTTGACGGTACTCTTACCAAAATAATAAGCTGCTATGGTACCTATTCTGATACTGGTACTCTACACCTGCAAAGACGCTGCTGGTACTCGTTTTGTACTCCCACTACAAGCTTGCTTATTTACTAATGTTGATATAAAAAACTTACTTCTTTGACTTCTAACACTTTGATGAACTCATCCAGCTGAATGAGATTATCTTCACCTGAGAAATGATGGAACCTCTTCTCGAATCGAGACAACCATTTAGCATCCTCGTCCATTCTGAAAGGAAGACAAGAAAAACAACTTGAAAGTTGGAATTCATCGTCACTCTCCATTTCAAAAATTACGAAATTTCCACCTTGCTTGAGCTTTTGCAACACGTGCAGTGTGAGGGTCTCTCGTTAAGTCCCCGTGTACATTCGGGGCCATTTATTCCATTTGGGTGTGGCTTCAGGTTTTCGCTCACAGCGGAAGATTAACCCACCTAACTTTTCTTAAATATTAATCGGTCCCTAGACTTGAAAGAAAAATTCTCGGAAAAAATGACGAATATTGACAATCGTCACAGCGCGACGTGACTATGTGCACGCACTGCAAAATGTGGTGTACTTCAACTTAAGAAGGCAAACGCCGGCCGGCATTCCGAAATAAATGCTAATATCCCGGTATGCTAAATGATGAAATGGTTCTTTCTGAACAGGTGATTTTTTCCTAAATAAATCTGTTAAATGTGTTCATGATGGATGGATGATTCACACGTGAAAAGCAACACAATTTATGTTGTTTTCAACATCAGTAAAACGAGGTTTGACGGATTAGTTTAAAGGGAAAAAGCAGTCAAGCCGATTTGGATTAATGTTTCTGTCACCTGAAATTGCTTAATTCATGCATTTAAACACATGAAGTAGTTGTTTGAAAGCATCATCGAATGTAATTCACTGTCATATAGACTAAGATGAGAACCAAAAGTTACAGCCGATGTTTTAAAATAAACTTGGGTGCACTGCTTATTCCCTTAAAGGGCAAGAGCAGTCATCCCAAACTGAAGAAGTGTAGTAGACTGTCCAGTTTCATGATTGGCTGTTGGGAGTCATGTGACAATGTTTTTTCTCTTCAAATGTGAAATTAACCAGAAATAAATGCTTGGTTTACCTTGAATATTCAATAGTAAAGTCATAAAATGCAATGAAAGATACTTTGAAGAGAAATAAGATGAAAATTGTGTTATTCAGTTTTTTCTTCAAAATAAGTTTGGGGAAAATGCTCTTTACCTTTAAATAATGTTTGAATGACAATTGGGACACCATACATACAACTTCGAGTACGCTTTCTTTTTCAAACACGGTCTGACGATTAAATAAAATAGCAGTTGTCAGCATTTACACGTGCTTTATATGTGACAAGCTGTTACCAACTTGCTTGACAAAAACTCGGGCCGCGTGTTCATCAAAAATTGTAGAACGGCAGAATCATTTATAACTTATTTAGAACACAAAACGAAACATTTAGGCCTACCCATAAAAAGTGGTTTCCCATGATGCCCTCTTCTCGAGATTTTCAGGATTTGTTTCTAAATCCACAACTTCCATTTTAAAATTGTATTAAATGTTGAAGAGGTCAGAGAAGTTTTCAGGAAACGTTCAGATGAAGCTAAATGTGTTCATATAAAGAAGAGGAAGATATGGTCCGACCGATGAAGATATTTGGTGTTCATGTTTATACTAGATTTGTAGGAGTCTGTGATAGATGGAATGATCAGTACTTATATTTGGTAAGGTCTTCTGTAAGAGAACTTTGCTGAATTTTGTGCCCCATCTTTTATATCCGAATCGTGACAGGTCCAGTTACATCAGTTTCACAAGATCTGTCAGTGAGTCTACGTATCCGCTGGAAGCTGAGTACGGCTCAGTATCACCCTGTTCTTGTTCCATACGGTAATTAAGTACTCGAAGTTTCCAACTTTGACGTTCACGCTATGTGGTCATTTTGTGGTTCTTTGGCAACAAATTCATTAAGCTGCTTTTATTACATCAATTAGAAGCCAGTCCCTCGTTTTAAAATGTTCGGTGTTGCAAGAGGCCTATAAACTGGCCTCATGACCTGACTTCTTGTTTATTTTCCAAAGAAACTTTACATAGAAACAACTTCACCTTCAGGTGAAAGTTACGAGTTGTGATGCATACGGTGTAAGCACGTGATCAACGTTAATTACGGTATACTCCAATCTTTCTCGGTAAAGTGAAATGGCTAAACGTTGTCCAAATTAAACGCATTCATTCCAAATGAAAGCTAGAAAGTTTGCGCTATGTTAATAGTTTTCCTTTATCAGACTGAAATATTTTCCCATATATATTTTCAATCGGCGGGCAGCTTCATTCTCTGTGTTTCTTCAGATGTGCGACCTCACAAGGTACAACACACTACGTGAGATGCTCACTATTTACAAGATTAAACACCATCGTAACAGGCCCGATCCTTTCTTTGTTGGTTCATCGGTTCTCTTCACAGGATCGACGTCATCTCTGCATGATTCTTTCGTGAACACCGATCCTTGGTGGGTTCAATCGAAATTTAACTGATAGCATGCACAAAGTGTCCCGTGAATTTCATTGAAAGAATGTTATCATTGACTTTTTCTGTAAGCAACACAAGGGCGTATTAAACACAACAAAAGAAATTAAAATCGATTCTAGTTTACCGAACCAAAAATCACCTTCTGTATACGCAGGGAGGAATTACGACTCCTTGATGCCTTACCAACAATCGATTAGTCAAAAAACTAATTCCCATGTCCACTGGACCTGCAGCCGTGAGATCGCTTTTAGGTCGCCAAGACACAAAATGGTGCTATTTTGACAGAATATTTGAACTGTGTTATTATCTCAACAACAGCCATAAGATGGCTGAGGGAACTTTGTAGAATACTACAAAAATTGCAGTTTGGGGTGAGAATTGTCTGCCTTTAAAGCGTGCGGAGCGCGCCAATAGTTTGGCACATTGAAAATGTTTTGCAAAAATTCTGATAATTTGAGGACAGATACTGGTAAACTATCATCAAAATATACTATAACTCTGCCAAAACACATCTATAGGCCTATGACGCCCACGTTTGAATTTTCCTTGCCCTTTTCTAGAAAGTTATGTGCGAAATTTTGTGACACTAGCTTCGACTCTATAAAACCTTATTCTCGAAGGCTTAGTTGTGTTGGGGTGAGGGTAATATTTTCCATTTCGAATTGCAGGACCTTGATTTAAAGGGAGGGACACTGTCCCTCCCATTAAATCAAGATCCTGCAATCACACATGTCCCCTTGTTCCCCCGCGACTGCTTGCCTGGTAACCAATGGAATGAAATGAGCGAAATGAAAACTATATGAGACAAAATGTACCACTTGATCTCGTTAACGTCTCATTGTGCAAGCGCATACTGTAGAAGATTTCAGTTGAAGCCATGAGCGAAGGAGGAATGGGCTAAGTGGAAATATCCTCCCAATTCGGGGAAAAATAGTCAATCCGTGATTGTAAATGAAACAGTTAAAAAATATAGCCGAATATTGATCAGCGATGAAAGCACGTTAACTTCACGTGGGCCCAATAATGCGAAAAAATCATGGAGTTAGATAACGGTTTCCGGCTCAGCTCTTACAAATTGGTTTAATTTGGGATGACTCCGGACTTTTCTCAGTTTTGGCTGACTAGCTCATTTCCCACTTTTAATGCTGTGCGCACCAGACACAGGGGCCATTCAGTAGGTTCCATTCTAAGTTCTTCGGTATGACCCGGTCAGGAGTCGAACTCCAGCCCCCCGGCTGCAAGTCGGATGCTCCAAAAATCATGTAGTGTATCATTATGGTTAATACGTCAAAGACCTGGGCATGTTGGCTGAGAAGGGTATTTTTAATTGTGAACATCAGTGAACGACTTGATTGGGGTTGGTGACGTCACACCTACAATTTGTCCCAAGTAAACCTTCCCTTTTATCTGTTGTCCGGTTTAGAATATTACTTTCTGTAAATATCGACAGTAATAGATTTTGCTCCTTAAAACTAGCACTTCACCCAAAGAAACTTATCTAAACATATTTTTCAACTAAAAGAGAAATGTATGAGAAAAACGGAATATTTTAGTACTTACTTTGAATAAGAGATATCTTACGGTGCAGTTCCTTTCCGCTAAAGCACTAAACAAAATGAATCTTAACAACCCAAATTTGCACTTATTATTTTGCAGTCACGAACATTAGAGAACATTTTTGAAAATAGTAAGAAAGTTTTCCTCATTTCTAGAAGTATGTATTCACCACACCGTTTCCGAGAATAACGTCTAAGAGTTCAACATAATTATGTTGCTTCGAAAACTGCTATGGTGTAGACTCCGATCCTTATGCAAGCTAAAAGTAACTGATGCCCTGACAAGTATATAAAAGACGTTTCTATGTCTTGCAAGTTAATTATTCCTGTGTTACTGTATGAATCATTCTCTTTCTTTACCAATCAATCCAACGAAGAAACAGAGCATTACTAATTGCCTACCAGTAGATAAAATGTCCGAAGAACTTCTAGTACATAACAAACATCTTGTTTCTATGTATTCCATTGCACAGATAGTCATGATTGCTGAACAGAGAAAGGGTTTCATCTTTCATACCTATCCTTTCTACTGTTCAGGTCAACTGTAAAATGAGAAACGTTTTTAGAATCCAGTGGAAAGATAATTCTCTTTATCCGAAAAACCACTCAGTTACAAAGATAAACAAAGAACTGTAATTGTTGAGAAGCAACACGGAAACGTTAGTAGACATTTTTCTCTCTACAAAGGAAAGGTTATAGGGACAATGGAGGAATTTTGTTAATCTGAAAACGGGTGTATTCTAGAATATTTCTCCAACGGGGATAGATATACTAATCAATTCGTCAGCATTAGGTATACCTGCCTTTTGCACAAGAAATTCAGTTTTAATCCATCAAAATAATAGTCCGGGCCTACGGGCCTGGTTGAAAAGAAGTCTGGCACAGAATAGCCTTATCCACTTTGATTCAAATCTCGCCTGTCGAAATGCTATAGGCGATGTACCACAATGTTTTTCATTTAATTTCTTTTAGCATGAAGGTTTGCCGATCTGTCACAAAGTGTAATAGGAACCATTTCTTAAAATTTAAGAATGACAGTCGGTACCTGATTGACAAATTCCATGTTCAAGAATTTTCTCTATGTTTACATAAGAGCCCTTTGATTTCTATCAAGGGTACCCTAGTTTACATAATGCTACACCACCGTAACGTACCGGTACAGTGCCGTGCCTGCTACACAGTGGTGGGTTTTCTCTTTCTTGACTTAGTCAGGGAGCTCCATGACGTGAGAAACCAATTTAAATAAAGGTATTTTACTGATCACGAGAAATATATAGAGAGAGATATATGCAGGCTAAGTTTTCTCATGTACATATGGCCTATATGAACAAAATCACAATTTGAAGATACCCGACACACCATACAATACGTATTGGCTGCATTTTTTGTAGATGTTACGACAATTTGTCAAGGTCAATTTGATTTCATCTACCTCAGGTTAACCTCATTCATATTTGACAGGTCTTTAGCTGACTGGGGTTATAATTTGATTGCTTCACTTTGCAAATTAGTGAAATGAATTAGTTTTCACATTTATTTCAAAAGAGGAGAGATATTTATCTTTTCGACCTTTCTTCAACGCGACAAACCTTTTAGGAAAAACCCACGAATCACATGTATGCATTAAGTCTAACTTAACCTAACCTTAAAAAGGTCATGCCAAGGTGTCAATATGGGGGCGGTATGACTCCTATCGAAGGAAAGTATCTTTACAGACACCCCTGATTTTTTCCTTTCCGCTCTTCGCTAGAGAGCCTAGTAAGACGTTTGGAAGAAGGAAACAAAAAGAAAAAGTTGATGTAAAAGAGAACATTTGCAACACTGAAAGACATTACCGGTTTAATGGTTCTAACGGTACCCAGAGGGAATAGTGATGAATTGGTGTAATTGCTGAATTATAATTAGAATCACCATGACAGCAACAAAAGGAAAAGGAAATATGATCATATCTGTTATGAAATAGGCCGCAAAGTAGGTCACCAACGAATGGAAATTGTTGCGCAACGTGTAAGGAAAAATGATAAAAATTATCTGACACAAAGTGAAATGTGCATTGCTTGCATTTTTAGTAGATTTTACGAGTTATTTGTAAGGGACAATTTAATTACTTCTGACGTTTAATTCATTCACATTTGACAGTTAATTAGCTAGCTAGGGTTAAAATTCGATTGCTTCTCTTCGAAAATTCAGTTAGTGAAGTAAATGATGGTTTTAACAGTAAAAACTTAACGCGGAGAGCCTGTTCTTTTAAAATAACGCCGAAAGGTGTTCTTTTTGAGCTCTTCGACCAGACGTCACTACCCGACCATTTTTGACAAACCCATAATTCCCTAGTGCATGTGTCTCAAGGGTCGTAGTCTCGGTGTCAACTTGGGACGGTATATAACTTATATACCAGTAAGAAGTGACTTCTACTGTCGAGGCGGATAACTCCTCTTGGAGTCCTCTCTGGGTTTTCGCTTTTCCGCTCTCCATCAGGGAGTCAAGTATGACAGTATGACTTTTTGAAATAAAAATACATTTTCAAAACGAGGTATCACCAAATTAAAATAGAAAACTTGCTCTGGAAAAACGGCTCTTAAATGAATAATGATGAATTGGCGTTAGCACGGGGGACCGGCGATCACGGAGAGAGTCCCAATATTTTTGAGGGGAACATCATATTGAATCCCCTCATATTTGAGGCATGAAGGAAAAATAGGCCTATGTTTATCCAATTTAAAATATTTTGTCATAACCATTAGGTATTTTGCCATTAGTAATGTGTCATATAATCAGTAACTGTTGGAGTATTTTGTGTTTAAATTACAAATTTTCTTGCACTACACGCGCTTTTCTCCACAGTTACATTTGGTTCAAACTGTTGAATGCGAGTTTCAGACATTGATTGAATACAAGTAGCGGTATCAGCCTATGGGTAGTTCGTGCGGACGTTATTCTTACAAAACAACATATTAAATTAATAATTGTTCTCTTATTTGCTGCTGTTCAGAAGATTCTTTATTCAGATATAACATCATGTAGAAAATATTAAGTGTCTCAATGATACTGTCTGGGTAGAAGAAGGGGATAAACCAGAAATCCGGTGCCTTGGTTTTTCATTCCAAGTATGTTTTAGGAGAGAGCAAACTCCTTAATTGTTGAATGATCAAGATAAATTTGAAACACTCTAAAAGGGTTTGAATTTGCACGAGAGCTCAAAACAGGTTTGGGAGAAACCAGGAGTAAGTAAGTTGGAAAATTCGAATTGTGTGGTATAAGATAAGAACTGAAAAATTTCTTCCATTTCATTATCAAGGGCCAAATATTTTCAGTATTTTTCGAGTGAAACCCCAAAATTTTCGCCGTGCTTCGCGCGTCCAAACTAATTTATCCGGACATTGTTTTGGGTTGTTGGACGCTTGATGGGGTAGAACCCCCCCCCCCCCCCATTGCTTTGCCTTGTCGCGTATATCCTTTCATGACCTCTTTTACTACCGTACATGGGCAGATGGGTGAATAAATTTCTTGCAAAACGTCAGTATTCTTTGCGCGCAGACCTCACTCACAGTCGAAGTGGAACCAACTACATATTATAGTATCATTAACTTTTAGCAGAAAACTCTTGCAGTCACCAGTCAAAGCTATATAGGGAAATACTCAAGTTAGTCCCCGCGTAACATATCTTTGGGTTTCATGCAGTTCTAGACATTAAGTACCAGACTATTAAGTTAAACGTGAGTCGGATACTCGATTTTGTGCTCGTACTCGTATCACAAGTATGTTTCAAAATTGACCTTTTCTCTTTGTCATGAGAAAAATCGTTTAAGGTAAAAGCACTTTAATAACCATCTAGCAGTCTAGTATCGACGGACTCTGCCATTGGCAATATCCTGGTCAAAGTTCCAGGTGTTTGCAAAAGGAGATGTAAATTCTCACAAGAACAACAATTTCGCGCGCTTCGCGCGCAGGTGCACACCATGAGCCGCATCGACACCGATAGGCTATCTATGGCAAGCTTGACATATGATGTAATTCTCACAAACAGTGAATACCACATGTGTCAGTATTAAACAAACATAACCCCCTGCCGGCGTCCCTCTTTCGTATCAGAGTTCCTGGTTACCGGCCATGATGTTGTTCGTAAAAATGCCTCCCCCCCCCCTTAATATTTGGTACAGATTGGTTCCCTTGGGCGTAAGTGTTGAATTAGGATTAGTAGCAAAGAAAATAGACCGCAAACGCAAACGCATGGACTGTTCTGCAACGTAGTTTCGGTCAGTCGGTAAACACCGGGGCATCAAGATAGTGAGAGGGAAGAAGGAATTTTTACGAAAACCCAGAATACAAAACCGCATTCAGGAATTTCAATTTTAGAATTTTGTGTTTAATCTATCTTTCATCTAACAGTTATCAGGAACAGTAGAAAGTTTTAGAGTACGACTCTCTTTAGTCGGTCATCTTTACCATTCATTCCATGCCCTCAACCTAATTATTGGTCATACTTTTGTCAAGCATCACAGTAACTAAGTTCGGTAATTTGTTGCCGCATGGAATTGTGGGGCACACGGAGCTCAGTACATAGTTCACCGGGCGATCTCGTCTTCGTGCAGTACTGAATTGCATAGATTGAGATGTCTAGTCCGAGCAGATTAAAATGCAAATTTTTGCACCTGAATTAGTAGATATAGATACAATCCATTGTGCCAAATCCGGCACACTCAACACCCTTTTTTATAATAAATGGGTGCAGAAAGAGTTATACAACGTTTTTTCGAGTGTACCTAGATTTTGGGATATGTGTTGTAGGTGAGAGCGCTTTGTGCATCGCTACGATTTGAAAGGTGAGCGTATGCACCGGTACCTCCCCTTCCCAGAATAGAGCGAACATACTGATCTAAACTTAATCTTGTCTGAAACTTCATTTGTACAAATATTGCACGTTCTGCGTTGCCTTTCAGTTCAGTCTTAAATACAGTGTGACAAGTGGCGGGAACTTGGTCAGCAGGGGAAGGGTCGGGTAGGCCCACATTTGGCGTGCCCCCATCAAAAGAGGGTACTAAAAAATTGCCCGAACTTTGATCAAATTACTGGATGTAGGTAGTACTGATGTTTTACATTCGACCTGAGTTGGTGGTATCGAGAGCAAAATGACTGGAGGGAAAGACAGATAATGGTGAGGTCTTCGTAGGGAACCGTGGAAATGATCTAAAAGTGTTCTACAGGAAGTAAAAACAAATATACAGTGTTACTGTGAATTCAATCCATTATGGTGTTAATTTACTCAAAGAACAGTGAAATTCACTCCAAAAGAGCGAAGTTTCACTCTTGGTGGAGTGTCTATTAGCATAAATTAATTATATTAAATTATATATTTTAATTTATTTCAATTATTCATACATATTAAATTATATTATATTAAATATCAAGAAGGTTGACACAGTTTGGTAATTTGAAGATTTTCTTTCGATTGGGTGTGGTGATGGCTTATAACTCCCATATGCTGGGCTGTTTCCTCTGCGCATGAGCACGTGAGTGATTTGTCTGGCAAATTGGGTGTAGTATAGATATCGGGAACTTATGAGCAGGATCTATCTATTTTTACTACAGGCTGACAGGGGTTAGCTAAGCTGGAGTTTTTCGGCCGGCCAGTTTCCAGCCAAGTGGTTCAAGTCGAAATTTTTTCCAGTTGTCTCTCACTGGTTTGTTATCCCTACTGCATTGCTTGTGCTGAGGCACCACTCACAACAGCAGTAGGTTCCGTTTTTAAAGTCTTCGATATGACCCGGCCAGGACTCGAACTCCCAAACTCCCAAACTCCCGACTGCAAGTCTGACTGCTCTAACCACTTGACCATGCGGTCGGTCCTGCATGAACCATGGAAATACGGTATTAGCTCCATGCACAAACTGTTGACAGCACTTCAATTTGATTGACTTAACATACTAATCGTGTTACTCTGAGCGCTCTCCGCGGAAGGTTTCATTATGAGTGAAAGTAGACGCGGGGTCAACCACGCCCTTCAAATCATCCCGTGCGAACGCTAAGTGTGAGGGAGGATTGCTTTTAACTTATCTCTTTCATTCATTCAGAACGTTATTATTAATTCAACGGACCATATACAACTTGAATAAGCAACTACTGGAATGATCGTTTCTTAAGGAACCTTAAGTCAAACTATGAAAGTTCTAAAACCTTGGCAACTTGGAATACGTCTAATGAAAAAACCATGGATCAAGTTTCGAGGTATGCGGTCAAACGTGTGTAAACCATATCTAGTTTCAGTAAAACAAGGAAAAATGACATTTGGCACACAACGTTCAATCAGTATCGGTATATCGGTATCTGCTGTTCTTTACGTAGATGAAAACCTATCACAAATACCCAAAAACTACAAAAATCACTAAAATAAAGCAATTCGTAAGTTATAAAAGAAAAAAAATAAATATAATTGAATCAAACTTAAGATATTCCCATAGCCGCGAGCTTAGCCTCCATCAGTCTTTCTTAATAATGTGTTATTCATGGAAATTAAAGTAAAACTAACCTCTGCTCTGTATGGTTCCGACCGTTGCGCCCCCTTATAGGGCGCATATTTCCACGTGAGATGGGCAACTATAAGTAGGCTTGTGTCTTATATACGTTCAGATAAGTGCCACACAGTAGACAAATGACCAAGGTTTACTACTAACTCGGTTATACGTGCATGTGCTTTGAAATAGAAATGTATGTATGACCAGAAATGTATTGGTGTATTGTAGACGCTTACGTTTCATGTGCAAGGGCATGCCGTATATTTACAGATGTGATTTGACAGTCAAGACTACGTGAATGTTTAGCTTTTGAAATATGACGTCATTAAAGCGTCTTTATGTCCCCACTGTCAATTACTGTTATTTTTACATTATGTGCGGAAGTCAATATCATGTTTATTAGTCTTATAAGACAATGACACCGTGAGTGGTGCAGGGACGTCTACAGCCTTCTGTAAGGATATTACATAAACAATATCCTTCTTCAGAGTGTAAACTATATGCTTCATATAATAAGTACATGTGGTCTCCATGACAATGGATTCTGTATTACACAACCTATAAGAAAGCCACCTCCGCCTTGGGCAAATAATTGTCATTATGACGCCCCCAACTGAAGTTGACGAAAGTATGACAGAATTTGTGGGTATGCGTTGAACGGCCAACGAAACGCAAAGGGTGCGCAAATGGTTCAAATGAATGCCAGAGGTAAATCTCCCCAAAATAGGCTTTCTAAGACGTTTTAGTATTATTTCACTCATTTGACATACATTGGAAACACTATTAATTATATTTTAAGTTTTA
Source organism: Holothuria scabra (assembly GCA_037179385.1). Lineage (NCBI taxonomy): Eukaryota > Metazoa > Echinodermata > Holothuroidea > Aspidochirotida > Holothuriidae > Holothuria > Holothuria scabra. The sequence goes on from CM074186.1 coordinate 40,566,664, forward strand.
TATTATCTTGAGATGAAATTTTCTTTTTCACAATTAGGCTATTCTAGCCACCTCAATGTATTATATGAGGTGAAACGTAGTAGCAGACATTTTTATGAGATGATTAAAGATGATACGTTGCTTTATCAAACGATAACAAGCTTGAATTTGTGTGAATTGACTTCATTGCCTATTCTGGTGTAGGTTAGGTTAGCAGGTTAGATAAGATGCATTTTTATGGCACAGTTTCAAACCAATTCGTTTAAGTTGGGCCGTTCACCTCCATTTTTCCAGTTTTGGCTCACTGGCTTGTTTTCCCTACCCCATCGCTTATGTTGAACACCAAGCAAAATGGCAGTAGGTTCCACTATAAAGTCTTTGGTATGACCAGGAGTCGAACTCTGACCTCAGAACTTCAAGTCGGATGCTCTAACTACTTGACCATGAGGTCGATTCGTCTTTTTTGGAGACTGGCGTATAGGATGGGGAGTCAGGTCGTCTATTTACATACGCTCTGACTGTATAACACAAATGAAGAAGCACTGTCTTTATAGTCGTAGTCCGAATGTATATTACAGTTGTAAGGAACGGGTCGCTCTAACAAACATTTCAGGCAATGGAATGAGTATGACCGGGGACGCACTCGTTTCATGGGGAGTCCCCCTCCTGTGACGTTACACGGACTCCCAAACATAACTATAAGGGTAAAATCCGGTTTAACGTCATTTTAAAACTTTTTTTTTAATTCCAGGCAAAGGAACAGAGGAAAAGGAACAGAGAAGTGATGGGACGAAAAAGAAAGAACTGGAATGCCTCATTTTTAACATGACAACAATGTAATACACTTCTCACACGGAAACGTTTTCTTCCGTTAGATGCTGAGGTGCAAACATTTTTGTGATTATTTTGAGAAGAACTTCCAGAAGATATAGGCTGGCATATTTCTAAGGCTTCCTACAGCTTTGGCTTAGTTAAGTGTACAAGACCTTTTAGTTCATGACTATATAAACATTTCACCAGTAGCACTGGAGCCTTTGGTAACGCGGCTTACTTTCGTTCTATGAGTTGTATGTAATCTACAGATAAAATAAAGAAAGTAAATACATATCATATACGTTGGTGGAGTGACTAAATACCACATTAGACTGATGTAGCGAGCAGGGCCGGTGCCAGGGTATTTTGAAAGGGAGGGGAACATGAGCTGAGAGCTCCTTTTTCCTCTTCTTTCCTTCTTATCCTTTCTTCTTCTTCCCTTTTTTTCCCTTCTCTTTTCACATTTTCTTGCGAACATAGGGTGACGGTCTCCCCTTACACACCGACGTTGCCCTTGTTGGCGAGTTATTTCAAACTAGCAGAAGTCAGCCCTCATCCCTGTCAAGCATTTCTTGTCCCTCTGTCTGTCTGTGGCAAAGTGCGTTGAATGTTACAGTGGAACTGCTAACTTCGTCGTGGATTAAGTGCACAGTGATGAAAAATATCATGTAATCTAATTTGCTTACCAAAGGTAGTTCTATTCAAAATTTTGAGGCAGACATTTTTGGGGTGATTAGGGATACATTAAAGCTATAGCAGGCTAATTTGTATCGCACTGGAATAGGTAGTTTCGTAGTGCCTGTCTGTGAAAACGTAAGCAGCGTCTCTCACGACGACTTAAATCCTTTTACATGGAAACCAGATGGAGCTGATGGATTAACGAAGTTACCGGTAAGTGCTTGTCTAAATTCTTCTCTTTTAGTAAATGGAAGATTGTTTTAGAGCATTTTTGCAAAGTTATAAGAGAGTAAAAGGGTATTGGCCTAAGCAGTAGACTGGACGAATGGGTTTGCAAATGCATTTACATGCATGTCGTACGTTTACAGCTCGACGGTGTGCTAGTATTACAATTCATGAAGTCATGGTTTGAATTCTGTCGGTAAATACTCATCACCTTATGTTTAGTCTGTTTCACATGAGATGGAAATAGTGTTAAACAAAATACATTAGTGACATTAGGTGGTGTTAAACAGTATAATTTTGAGAACCAGATTGTGAGTTGGTTCCAAGTCGTCACCGGGTATGGAAACCATTTTGGATGTACATGTGTGTTCAAAACCTATTTAGCCCGAAAAAAATGTAATTCCGCCCGAAAGACTTTCTAAGCGGAGGGCAACAATTGATTGGCGTAGGACTTTCAGAAAATTTTGAAAACCGCGATCCCGGACCGCGTTTGGTTTAACGGTCTAACGATAAAAGCACCCGCCTCTCACGCTGAAGGCCCGGGTTCTATTCCCAGGTTGAGTTATACCAAAGACTCTAAAACTGGAACGTACTGCCGTTGTGCGTGATGCTCCGCATAAACAATGGAGTAGGGAAATCAAGCCAGTGAGCCAAAACTAGAAAAAAGGCCATGACTGGCTCGACTTGAACCAAAAGGTTGGAAACTGGGCGGTAAAACTTAAACTAACTTACTTACTTACCCAGAAAGCCGAAAATTGGCATATAGGCTTAACAATTGTAAGTAGAACCTTACAAGTCGCTATTTTGAGCTTTCATTTGAAATGAAATATTCACTTTAAATAAATTGGCAAACTGCAAAGTAAGAAAGAAAAGGGGGATTGAAATAATAGAAATACTGTCTAATACTAGTACTATCTGTTATAGATAAAGGTATACGTATACCTATAGCCAAGTATATATGTACGTATACATTCCTATGCATTGATACACCTACATATAGAGCATCTTAACCTTATATCAATGCATAGGCATGTACAGAGGCATAGCCACGGGGGGGGGGGGGGGTAAGAACCCCCATGACCCAACCTTGCAATGCAAAAAACACCTAAAATAGCGGGTTTCTCTCTCTATCCTTAGACTTTTTCCCTCATTTCGTGCCCCAACTACCCCCTCCCCATGACACAATCATGGCTACGCGCCTGGGCATGTATCCCTATCCCTATGCGTATCCGTAACCCGAAACCTATCACTATGCGTACGTAACCCAAGCCTATTGGCTATGCATACGTAACCCAAGCCTATTGGCTATGCACACGCAACCTAACCCTTTATCAATACGTTCATATCCACGTATGACGTAAGTTCCGGTCATGTAAACCCATTTAGAGCCCTTTTTCTACTTCTTCATGTTCTGAAAATATCGCGATTTTCATACTATTAATGAATAATAATTTCGAATATTGACAAAAGAAGTAATAACCTGATGAGCAAGCTTGTAAAGTTTTGCTCAGTAATCGGTTCTACCGAAACAAAATCCAAGCTGCATCATCTTTGGCGCGGAGCGTACAGAAACTTTTGAAAAATTTGGTTTGCAGACACTTCCGACAAATAGAAACACCAAGAATTGGCATTTGGCATTTATACAGGCAATTAAAACTATAACAGAACTTTTTGCAACCTTCGCCCGAATTTGTTACCATTTGTTTGAAGTGGTGCGAACATTTTTTTTTTCACTGATAAGCCGCCCGAGTTTGTGGCAAATCTTTGTAATAATTTTTCCCCCATGAAAATTTCATTTCCAATACGTAATGAGTTTTTACTTTTTATAAAGTTTCATGTTTTTTGTTTAATTGAACGGTTTTCCACGAGGATTGAGATGGGCTTACATCGATTTTAAGGGTTCAGCGATAGCTGATTCCAAAAAATTAAAAGAAGGGTCGAAGGTCAAATCAAGTTTTGAAATGTTAGAGGGGCACCTATTTCAAACATTTCGGCGAAATTTGCATTGGAATCCGACGTGTGGTTCTTAAGATAAACGCAAGTAAATTTGTCACATTTTGAGTGAAATGTAAACTTGAGGCAAGCATTTGTGACATTATATCCTCGCATTAGTGGACAGTCTTTTCTGTTTCTCTAAACTTGATACCCTTTTCCTTCCTCTACAATCCCATTTTATCAGAACGTGATTGCAAAAGTAGCATGAGAATGAACTTCCCAAACTATGCATTTTCCTCAGGAAGGTCATATTCCCATTAATTTCAAGTTCAACAAAACAGTTTGAAAAAACAAAGGAAAACAAAGCATTCCTTGTCAATAATAGGAAATGATATAACCTCTGCTGCCCTCAATATCACTTTGCTGTACAAATCTGATTTCATTTACTGATTTGTCGAGAAATACATGTCAGACTTAAATCAAAGTTTCACCATTCTATATATATATATATGTATATATATAGATGTAGTTCCTCTTTCACACATGAAGAATCAAAATTTGCTTAAACCGCCCCTTTAATTGCAGCGTTAGCAAAGAAACGAGCTTTCGTGTGTACCAGCGCTAGCTGTGGAAAAGAGTGCTTTGTCAGTTTGTGACATCCTCCTTCCCCGACAAGTATACCACTTATTAAGCAAAACGAAATTCACCCCAATTCTGAGATCGAATACAGTAAGTTGATTTATAATACATTTCTCTCCACTGCAGTATTTTCTTTCAACCTTTTTTAGTAATCTCAAATTGCATACGATCTATATATCATTATTCTCTTGTCAAATGATATTATGGCATTCTGTCCAAGCACAGTATTGTAATTTTAAGTGCATTGAAATATATTATTGTGAAACACGATCCTACATAAGAATATAAAAGCGATTTTTTATATTTTACAGCCATCAAATGGTAGCTTTGAGGTATTTGTTTGGCACTGCTGCCTAAGACAAGAAAGGCCGTATGGTGTTGTATTGACAGACTTAAATATGATTTAAGATGCGGCGTAGTGATCTCGACTACAGTGAACGTTTAATTAGACCACAGTTGTAGACAAACAGGTCATATAACCGTCAGTGAGGCTATAATTGACTTTTATTTGTATTTGGACCGTAACTTTCGAAAGAGGACGTAAGCAAATAGAAGTAGAGACCCGGAATAGGCTTAAATACGCCTTAAAGAAAAAAAATGATGGAAAATTAATTCTTACAGACTTCCTTACGTAATGTAAAGGAGATGCAATGGTGTATAGGAATTATGTTATGATAAGAAAAATAAATTATTAAAAATCCACGTGACATTAGGTGCGTAATCAGGGAGTGAAGGGGGCAATTACCCCCTCTCTGCGCATATTTTGGTAATTTCTGTATGTTTCCTTTCAGACGTTGCCATTATATCCTCTATTCATTCCTTTGTATGCTTCAGTTTCAACTGCAGTTTGAAAGGCCATTTCCAGGGATCTAGGAGCCATTTTCGGATAAAATTGTTTGCCCTCTTCGCGCCAACTTATTGTGACGCATGTTCACAAGATTCTTCCCTCCTCTACTTGAGAAGTTTCTAGCTTCGCGCCAAACGAAGAAGAATATGCTACACTGAAAGATGTTTTAGAAAAATGGAGAAAAAATGACAAGACCTGTGTTGCTGAACTTGAATGAGAAATTCGTATTAAGGAGGATGTTATGAAGTTTACGGTGCATCGGCTAGGCTTTTCTTTAGGAACTTTATAAGCACATTCAGATAGCCAAACAAAGAAAAAATGTCCCCCTCCCTCCAACCCTTTGCAAAGTTTAACTCATGGATTGCACTGAGAACATAGCAAGCAAGGTAGGAGGAGTGGGAGGGGGAGGGAGAAGAGAAGATGGAACGGCAAAATTGTTGAACAAAGTTGTTGCTTTCATGCCACGGACTTATATACATGGACACAGTATGTAACGTGTACGTCCTATCCGTAGATGGTCGCCACCGGCTGGGACAAAAAAAGGCGGAAAAGATGGCCGCCGTGAACCTGTAAATCGTCTGATTTGACGACGACTCTTTAATATTTTAAGCAAAAGTTAAACTTGAATGGGTAACAATATCATATTCCTGCAATACATGAGGTGATTTTGACCTTACCTTGCCATATTTTAAAAATATTTCAACTTTCTTGCAAAATATGGGAATATCCATAACTTTCACACAAAACCATGCAGACGGCCATCGTGGTGCGCTTTTTCTCACACGTGCAAAAGCGACAATGTACCGTGCAGTATGCTCTGTCCATGTATTCGAAGTCCTTGCTTCATGCTAATAAAATATGACTTCAATTTATCTTGTAACTACTCATTAGCCTATTATAACTATCACATATACGGATGTCATAGTAGCATGTAGGGTACGGAATGGGGTTCGAAATGGACGATGGAAACTAGCATGGCAGTAGCGTCGCCACGGAGAGGGAGTCAAGGGGTACACAGTATTTTGACTGAAAAACAATCACCTGAATACGCATTTAGGCAATAATTTATAGGTAGCAAGGAGGACTGGCCGGGTTTTATCGGGCGCTCAGTTTTACCACCCGAGGTGTTTACCGGTTTTTGAAAAAGAGTTCCCCACCTTAAAGTGGGAAAACTGGGAACACCAAAAATTATTTGGAATTATTATGAAAGCATGTGGAAATTGTGACAGATTTAAATAACAATAAAACGGCTTCTTAAGGTCGGACAGGTTTACGCCAAAGTGCAGTCATAAGTTTTCTACTTCGTGTGTTTGCTAATGTACAGTAGCCTATAATTAGAGTATTGAAAATAGAGCATAATTTTAAAATGATTGTTCACATCAAACTTTATTTTCCATTCAGCTCTTGCATAATTCTAGAATCTAGAGAAGCAACAAGTATTTTTTGCGATAGTTCTATCTAGATAAAAAAATATGGTTAACCTAGCCATGGCTTCCGTGCCAAAAGGAATCCAAAAAAAGGTGCGACACCTATACGCATTGCCCATGCCCACTAATTTCTCTTCAAATGATGTTAAATGCTGCACCAGATTGTATCCGAGGGTACTTTAAACATTACTTTAAACATTTCTCAAAGACGAGAGACACCCTTTCCCCTCAGACCCCTCCCGGCCCCTGGTCGGTGAACAAGTCGTTCACTTGAAGGCCGTTATACATCACCACAAACAGCTGCAATACTCCCAACATATTTACTTCTAGCCCCTCCAGCAGTCCAGTGCAGTAGTGCACAACTGTCTAAAACTCATCATCATTCAGACACAATCCCGTTTTATATATTTATTTTATTTATCCAGTTTTCAATGCACATTGTGGTAAAGGCCTTAACCCAGCCAACATGCCCAGCTGGGCCCCAACTGGGTTTCAGCTGGGCTACTTGCTGGGCCCCAGCTGGGGCCCATCCGTGTTTGTCAGGTGTTCCCACGTGGGGCCCAGCTGGGCTAGCCTTTCCCAGCTGAAGCCCAGTTGAAGCCCAGCTGTGCCCCTCTTCAATAAATGAACCCCAGCTGGGCTTGAGCTGGGCTTCAGCTAGGAAAGGCTAGCCCAGTTGGGCCCCACGTGGGAACACCTGACAAACACGGATGGGCCCCAGCTGGGGCCCAGCAAGTAGCCCAGCTGAAACCCAGTTGGGGCCCAGCTGGGCATGTTGGCTGGGAATGTGTTAGCAGACGCAGTACATGCTGTGCAATATGAGCTACGCCGTATGTTTTGTATTTCGAGTCAATCAAATGTTGGTCCAGTTTCCAACCAATTAAAGTAGAGCCCTTTTCAGTTGTGGCTCAATGGCTTGTTTCCCCTGCTCCATTGCCTTGCACAATGGCAGTAGGTTCGGTTTTTAAAGTCTTCGCTATGACCCGGCCAGGAATTTAACTTCCAACTTCCCGACTGCAAGTCGGATGCTTGACCATGCTTTCGGTCAATCAAAGGGCGTGCATCAAATTTGGACAAAGTTATCCTGTCCTTGAAGTCCTTGCTTGTTACACAACTTACAAAAAGCAACTTTGTTGCCGATTACATGGTCCAGTGGCCGCCCTTTGTTGTCTGCCGTTTCTGATTGTTGTAAAATCGGCCAAGTCATGACCAGTGGCGTATCCAGGATGTAATTTTTAGGGGGCCTATCCTCACTGCCTAGGTAAGAAGTGGGGGGGGGGGACTGGTACCCCCGAGGGTCAGGGGCGAAAAAACTTTCTAAGCGGAAAACCACCAGCAGTTGGCGCGGAACGTGCAAGAAAACTTTGGGTTTTAAAACCCCCAGATGTCTGGAAACGGCACTTCCCACGTGTTTTAAGCTGGATGTACACAGCCTTGAAATACGAATCTCATGTCTGCCACTCCTTAAAAAGTGGGAATAAAAAATCAATCTATGAAAAATGATGATACATACACTTTTTAGGGACCCCAAATCTGGGAATTTCTGATCTTTGCCATGGTCTGAGGGATAAGACTAAAGGGAACCGGTATCTCCCTTTCCCTTGGGAAAATTGTGAACTTCAGAAGAACGTAGATCGCAAATGCGGCAATATTTGAATAGATTTCAGCTTTAACTGGAAAAAGAAAATTAATTGTGTCCCCTCTGAGGAACTTTCTTTTCGTTAGATTTGCTAGATGCAAAATGGTGCTGTGTTTGGTGCTATGATTACAGGCCTACGTTTTAGGATTTTCCTATTTGGGGACATGAAAAATTTCAAAATACTCATTTTTAGTCTGTGTAGAGATTTTACAAGTGATACACATACTACCGAACAAACCATGTCTTCCGGTTATCGATGGTGTCTAGATGCAAAATAGTGTAGTATTTGTTCAGTCAACGGTACATTACGTATTCAAATGAAAATACTACGAGTAAATCTCTCAAAATATTTAAAGCGGAAAGCAGAAGTATGGATCATGCGGGAAACACATGAAATCCGGACCTTGTGGACATTTTACAAATCCGCCCGGACGCCAGTGCCAACTAGTAAAGAGAGGACTTGTCGAAAAAACAATAGTTCTAGAGTTGCACTTGTCAGGGGAAGGAGTGAGACACGACATAGACCTACTTGGGACCTACTAGGGATGGGAGGGAAGAATTATTTGAAGGCAGTGCCCTACCCTTAAGGCATATTTTGTGTATGATAGAGGAATGGTCCGGTAAGAATGGTCTCCAGTGTATGATTGCCTTGTTTTCAGTAAATCAACCAGCCATCCGAAATGCAGAAAGAGTCTTAACCGGACAAAGTCGCATTCGAGTTTGTCGTCGAAACGTTCGTTATCTTCGAAGTGAAATGCAATAAACGACAGTGAAAATTAGTAGACATTTTGAATTTATTACTTGATTTCATACGTGTGCACAAAATATGTTTTACACACATCCATGCATGCTTTCTTAATTGTTACACATTTGATTTATTTACAGTTGTTTTGGGTAAATACATTCAAAAATTTACTTCCGTTCAAACATTTTATTTTTTCTCAATTACTTTATCAGGAGGCCAAAAATCTGGGGGGGGGGGGGTCTGAAGAAAATCTGGGGGGAGCTAGACCCCCCAAGCACCTCGTGGCTACGCCACTGGTCATGATATCCACTTTCAAGTTGGAGAATCCTCTAATGTGAGAATTTCAGTAGAGCGACTGCAAAAATTGTACTTTGTGGTGAGTGTTGACTGTCTTTAAGCACATACCGTATAAGGAAATTTAGAGAAGTTAAGCAAGGTAAAGTACGAATGTTGCTAACTTTGCTAATGAATTTTTCATCGCTGCGGGTCATATACCTCTTATTCGTTCTGTGTAATCTCTAGTGCATATGGTACTATATATAGCAGCATTTTGTTTCTGAAGTGACTACCACCTGTCGGATAAAAACGTAGAAACGTTACAGTTGGGTACAGTGTTATAAACAGGTTAATGTACTGCGTTATTGATGACTGCAGATAGTCGTGATGGTTGTCGGGTTGTTGTCATGATTGATGCAACAAGGTCAATAAAAGGTCAGGTGAAGTAAATCGTATATGTCTTCGTCTTTAGTCCCGTCTTTTGAAGGTACATTAGTTTCCAAGATATTTTGAGACAGTTTCCCAAAATTTCTGTTTCTTTTGCCCTTCTACTGTTTGAGAAGTTTGGGGTGCATCCTCTCTTAAAACTACTTGTTAAAACAACAAATAGCAGAAATAAGGTGATAAACATCAATATAGTGACATTTTGAAGCTTCTGTTTGACCTTGGAATTTCTTTAAAATCTTCATGTCGATGCGCATGAGCAGAAATAGTAGCAACTTTGACCTTCAGTTTGAAGTAAAACCATAATCAATGTTTAGGTTGCCATGGAAAGCAACGAAACATCATTAAGATGTGATGTGACTTGACAGTTTATTTCACATACATACTAGAACGCGGAGGAATTTCCGCGATTAGATTGAAGTTTGTACGTAGTGGGCTATCATTGTTTCCCTTATGTGAAATTTTGCTCAATATTTACATACTATGATCTAGCTATCGAGGTATTTTCCCAGGGGGTCAGGACTACCGTAAAAAGAATCTTCGCGTGATGTACAGTTTTGAATGGAAATCTGACTTTGTGTCGTTGCATATACCAAAGCACGAAACTTTTGTACTTACAACTAACTACAAAATTTCCATTCTCATTTCTGGTGAAGTGGTTAAAGCATGGAGCTTAGCAGCTCCCTGGTTAGAGCATCCGACTTAAACCAATTAGTATAAACTGAGCTATTAGACCTCATTTAACTCCCCTAACAAAACAAAACCAACCCAACTCATGCCTGTTCAAGTTTTTTTAACCAATACCTAAATGCGGTCCTACATTCGTGTCGTGCGATTGTTTTGAATTTCTGGGTTACTTTCCCTAGAGTGAAGTTAGAAATGAAAATTAATGGTATCAGTTATTCTCTGATTACGAAAGTGGGTATAACGGTACACAGCGCCCTCACATAGGCGCACTTTTACACGGAGTAAGTACAGCCGTTACCTATTTTTGGGAACGTAATGAAAAACATGAAAATCTGTGATTAACTGCAATCAAATAAAAAACGGGAAGACACTTAAGAAGATGATAAAATTCGAATATCGCCGAACTGCTATTAAATGGTAGCTGCCAGACATTAAAACATTACCCTTTCGTTTTATACATACCCTTGCGTAAATATTGTATTTACCGCTAAGTTTCGGAGTTTCAGTTACCTTATGTTTCAATTCTTACTTTGCATGCATTCATGCCCTTCGGCTGATTTAAAGGTGGGTCTTTTCGAAAAGACCCAACTTTAAAGCAGCCAAAGGGCATGAATACATCGGTTCATCTTCGGGACTATTGCTAACACACTGAAACTTCAACAATGTCGAAAAAGCAACTAGAGTTTTCAAAACCCGGCTTAATATTGACCGGGGTAGCGATCAAATTTTTGATAAAGTGACAATTTACCACGTGGTTTTGTTTCCACATTAAACAACTTTGAGTAGTTTTGCACGTACGTCACGTGCCGTGCACAATTTTTATATCAACAATAAATTCCCAGGTTGATAAAAAAAACATCATATCAAGTGACAGAACTACCCGTTTGGGACAAAACTTTTCCTCACTTGGGTATTTTCTGACCCAATTGATGAGTAGGCATTCTAACTAGCATAGCATACGTGTCACTCTGGGGACTCCATATAGCAGAAGACAGTGTAAACGGTATAGACAGACAATGTTTTAAAGGCATGTTCTGGTGGCTTTTTGCCTATGTCATGTAAGAAAAACAAAAACATTCCACACCATGTCCTTCAAACCCTATCACAATACCATTTTCCAAACTCAAGATATCTCACTCTAAAGATTGACTATTTCTGATAAAAAATACCTCTACTTTTCAACAAAGCCACAGAAAGTTATGTAATGTGGACACATTGCTTCAAATCCCTTTTGTTTTTCTTTATAATTGACCATCCGGTTTGTCCTTGAAATTTGATACTGTTGGAATGTTTTAATATCTTTTCCTGTTAGATCTAGCATTACCCTTCACCATAGGTAGAGCACAACCAACAATGTTGCTTAATATTGCCTGCAGTGGCATCATAATTTTAAATAAATTGAATGCAATGTCAAATTAATGTGCCACGATGACATCACAGATTTCCCATGGTGCATCAAAGTCCAAGAAAAATTTCCAATACTTAAAAACAAAAATTGCATCGTCTGTACGCTATAAGCTATTAAAATGCAGTTTTCACCTTCTGAAATAGAAAATTTTTCTGCTTATTTTGAAGTTAACGAATTTTTTCTCCAGAATATAGGTAGGCCTAGTGGGTGGGAAGATAGATATATGAAACCAATACTGCTTTTCTCGAAAATGGGTGTAAGGCCTATATTTGCTTTAACTCAAACTTATCGATTTGACGAGAAGCTATAAATGTTTAGGTCTTCTATGGACAGCAGTCGTGGCGAACATTTGGCAATTTTTCACGTCCTACCCAGTAATTTACCAAGTTTAAGTAATGAGTTCGCCCGCGACGATTACGAATGACTGTAGTAATGTATCGAACTCTCCAAATTTTTCTATTAAATCATATGCAAGAAAGATTTACAGAAAACTATGTTTCATTTTACAACCATTAACTGAAGAGGTAGCCAGGGACCGTCAAAGAGGTTCGCCCAGTAACTCATCAAACAAAGAAATAACGAGAAATCAGACTAACAGGAGTTACAGCGCACACAGCAGTAAAGTACGTACAAAACATTTGCCTTCCAAAAGCATTGGTTCTTGACCTAGGCTCTTGATTCCAATAAAAGACCCATATCAAGTGACAGAACTACCCGTTTGGGACAAAACTTTTCCTCACTACCCAGAAATAGACAATAAAGTATTCAAAAAAGAAACAAAGAGGATCATAAAATGCAGAACATGCCCACTATGTGTTTGGAAATCGATGATTTTTTTAAGGGTTAAAGAGGATTCAGCCCACTCTTGGTTCATGTACAGTTTGAAAGGCGGTATGCTCTTTCGACTGGGTCAGACAATGATGCTGCCAAAAAGACCATATAAAAGGAGTCTCCCCAATGGTTGGCGTTTGGGCGTACAGAAAATTTTAAAAATCGAGATCCCTCAGACAGTAGGAAATAACATTTCTCGGGCTTGCAAGTGGATTAAAATTATTTGTTCACTTCAATAGACCATGAACAAATTGCAAAATAATCATATAATTATCAGGTATACCATGAAACTTTGGGCACCGTTTGCCGTAATGATTTATCGCACATTACGTTATGTCTATGAAGACATACACTAATCCAAGCGGAGCGACGCTCTAAGCTCATACCGAGCGATGCAGACACTTTTGTGCCGAAAATGTCTCCCAGATCTTCGAAAACGCATATATTCACGCAGGCCTATCCACAGAACCGGTGTCCAACAACTAGAAAGAGGCAAACGAAACCCACATGGTAATATGTTGATACGTGAAACCGCATTAAACGAACGAACTCATCAAAGCAGGCTAGTGTGCAACTTTTCGATGGGGGGAAGTTCGACTTCATGAAAAGTGGGCGGAGAATGGACTAACAAAAAAGTGTCTAAAGTATCTAAGCAGAGGGCGAGTAAGTGTAGCCTATACCAGGAAAATTGTTACCAAAGGTTTCAAAACACCCTTTAAGAAGCTTCGAAACATTTCTGTATTGACTTTTGAATCCCTTGTCTTGGAACTCTGTATCCATTCCGTAAAACCAAAGCGGGGAGGGGGGGGGGGGGGTTGGCGAGTACGATCTAACATTTACTGGTCACATACCAATTCGCCTTATACCGTAGTTCAGTTTTGCTCTTGTATTACTGTCGAACTGCTGTAGAAAAATTACGATCTCTCACGATCAAGCGATAATCTTGTTACCTTTGTGCCTAGCCTTAGAGAAACTAAAGTCAAGCAGAAAACCGCACGTTTGCTATACGGTTTGGTATGTCGATCTGACCAACTAAGAAGATAAATATATTTTGTGGCAATAAAAACGGTTTCGAGCCGTTTGCAAAAAGTTCTTAGTCTACAGAAATTCTCCATCGGCAAAGCTATTTGATTGACAGCAAAATTCCAAAAATACAGATTACAGTAGCTTATATTACCCAGCATATACTATACTTAGCGTGTTCTAATTACACATTGGATCCTGTATAGGCCACCTACCCTGAAACAATGAACTGAGATTGTGTCTGGATGAGGTTGAGTTTTATAAAGTTGAGGGAGGACCTTAAAGGGCCAAATCTCTCACCCCAAACTACCATTTTGTTACGGGGGTACCGAAATTCTCAATCGGCACAGCTTTTTGATTTACAGCTAATTCAAACAATACAGAATACCAAAGCTATTATTACATAGCATGAACGGTACTGAGAGTGTTTTGATTATAAAATTGAGATTTTCTGTACTCACCTTGAAGCAATAAACTGAGATTGTATCTGGGTGAGGACGAATTTCAGACAATTGTGGGAGGGGCTTAAGTAAGAAGGTTAGGAGAATTGGTACTGTTTGGGGTGAAAGAACTGGGCCTCTGAGTAAGTAAGGTTATCGGGGAATTGAAACTCTTGGGTGAAAGGGTTAGGTATTTAAGCATAGGAACTACATTAGAGCTCTCAAAAAGGTGTTTTAAAGTTAAACGTTTCCCTAAGCTCGTGATACCTTTTCTTTGTAAACATGTTTTGCTGCTAAACATAGCCTAATTCCTAACTTGATCATTTCATTTTGAAACACGTTTGATTGTTAAACATTTGTTAATGGTCAGAGATTGAACATGTTTATAAAGTGGAGACTTGCCAAACATGTCTTAAGGTTTAAACAGCAACTTGTGGACCTTGGCCTACACACTGCAGGTAATACTGAAAAGAGGCATGAGAACCTCTCGCCAAACTGGCGAGGCCATAGCCAACATAAGAGCTGTAGATCTTGAAAAAGGGCGAATTGGCAGGCGGTTTTGTCAAGGTCTGAGAAACCCAGTTAGAATGTTTGTGTTATTAAACGTGGAAGCCACAGGTGAACTTGAAAGAGCTGCTTGCTTATATGCACGCGTACTTCTGAAAAGCATGCGTGCACGTTACACGTGAAAAATAGCGTAAAATGCGAAAATTAACTCTATTGAAACTACACATGTATGTCTGATCAGTCAGTCTTAAACAGGGGTGTCGCAAGGATTTGTCCGACGAGGGAAAAGCTCCGGGACAAGGAGGCTGGCATTTCGAACCCAGACAAGGGGAGTCCCGTTGGGATATGATTGGCAGAATTTGAGGCATGCGTAGCGCGCCGAACTTGTTGGAATTTTTTAACAAATATTTAAAACTCCGGAGTTTGCTTTGAAGAAAGAATTTTGGCTTTTTGTAAGGACCATTGAAAAATTGGTGTGTTTATTGGATAATCGGCCCCTTATATGAGCAAACTAAAAGAAAGTTGTATGGGCGACTTGGAATTTATTTGCGTTCTCGCATCATTTTTTTTTTTATTGTAGGTCTACGTATTAAGACTCTCAGACGATACTGAAAATTCGTCTGAAACATTTTACCTTTTTGAATAAAGATCTGAAAGTTAACAGCTGATATTTGAGAAAAGTTTCGAAATTTAATGAAAGAAAATTTATGGTGTGTTGGTGAGGTGAAAATTGAGAAAACTGGGGTTTTATTAAGTGACCTACCTTTCAAGGGCAAAGTTAAGTAGGACGTTGGAATGTTTGAAGTTGGCTATTTATTTTACGGAGCACGAGATTGAAAAATATTTTGCCTTCTTTAACAAATATTTGAAAATCCGAAACTTGTTGTTTGTTGAATGTTATTATTATGACAGACCTTTGGGGTTTTTATGGAAGAACCTGACCTTATGGAAAAAATCAAGTAGGTCGCCGGACGACTTTTATTTTGTCGGGGTTACTGAACATGATCTTGCAGATTAATGCCATCATATGATATTAGAAAATTTCCCGAAAAAGTTTAGCTTCCTCCTAACATTTACTAAATTGAAAGTTATATATTGAAAGAATTTTGCAGCCGAAAATTTTTAATATGAAAAAAAAGTAGTTCTATATGTAGACTGAGCAGAATTGAAAAATTTGAGTCTTTATTGAACATAAACCTCTCCAAGTTCATACGGGCAAAATAAAGACTGAAGTTGGTTGAGCTTTCATACTTTTTCGTAGGAAAAATGGAAATTCTCTCCAGAATGTTTGAGAATCTGCAGCTTATATTTAGATTTTAGAAAAAAATTTTGTTAAAAAAATTTGGAATTTTTAAAGAATGTGGTCTTCTCTTAGCAAAATAAAGAAGATCGTCAGGGCGCTGTTTGCAGGCCTTAGTTTATCGGACTTACATCTTATCGCATGGGAGAAGAATCACCGACGAAATTGGATCTTCTCCCACAACGGAGGAGTCTTCCGAAGAGGACCATGACCAATGGTCCCCACGCTGGCGCGACCCTTAATCTTTAACCGTGGAGTAGTTTGAGACCCACCTCCCTACTAAGGCTTAGACTTGATACATATGCAGAAGGAATAAATGGAAACAAACACCTGAGGGCACGAAAAATGAATTTCTTTAACCAAAAAATTTCAAAAAGTGGAACCTTGGAGTAGGGAAAACAAGCTAGTAAACCACAACTGGAAAAAGGGGCGTGGTCAGCTCGACTTGAACCAGTTGTTTGGGAACTGGGCCGTTAACTCCATACCTTTACTAAGTTTACCCAGACTGGGTTTTACACTGGGTTTTCTTAAAATAAACATTGAATCGGTTTAGTTTAAAAATCAGAACTACGGTGAGACTTCTGACAACCTGGGCCTATAGAGTGACAAATCTGAGGCCTACGTGTTCATCTCATCTGTTCACCTCAGACGCATTTGTTTTACAAATGGCTGACATACAAAGTGGAGATAACAAGGAAACGATCTATGAAAAAGGTGTTTGTTTATGACCTCCGTGGCAAAGATGAAGTGACATTTTTTTTTTATTTTGAAACAATTAAACAATAAGATTTTGAAGGTGGTAGGTGACATGAAAATTGGGGGAATGTGTGGAGTTTGTATTCGAGAAATTCCCGGATAAGATTCCTGTAAAACTATGCCCACAAGACTATGTGTCAAGACTTGGATCATGTTTACCTGCGTGGTTTCCTAGCGACCACTATACATATTGCCTTCCACAAGAATGAATAGGCATACTTAGGATCTTAGCATTGAATCTGTTTACTTAAAATCTTATCACGGACAAAATTGCATACATCACAAATCTTATCACTAGAGGTGTCAACAGAATCTATACGACTCGTGTAGAGGGTCATCAACTACCCAATTCAAGCTGACAAAAGCTACAGCTCGTTCGAAGTTGAAAATGTAAGGTTGGTTTGCATTGAAAAAAATAAAATAGATTGAAGGAAAATCCGAGATTTCTCTGAAAAACGACACGATTGGTCACTGACGTTGTTTAGATGTTGCTTGGTACCCGCAAAAGCCCAAAGCCGGCATGTCACGCAACGGGAAAATTATCCTGATTGGTCATAATGTAGAAAATTTACCGCCTTGTCCCCGCCCCCATTTTATGATATCCCACTGTGGATAAAAATATAAAGCTATATGTCGATGACATATTTCTCTGCAAGAAGTTTCCTCACTTGTTTAGTACACTATTACTATTCCCAAGTCTTTCGGCATCATGAAAATGATTTAATGACCTCATTAGCTACATTATTGAATTGCAACGTTATTTTTAAAGGAGGTCAAGTATTTTTCAGGGATGGAGGTGAGGGGACGGCATAATTTTATTAAAGGTAATGCTTATTTTATGGCGGGGCGAAAGGTTTTCCTGCCCCTGGCTCTGGCTTGTGTAGCGTATAAAGAAGAGCCTCGGTTATTGGCTCGGTGACATCAACACTGAGTACGCATAAAAGTCTATTACAAAACTGAAATCTGTGTGTGCTTACAGCTGATTGAATAAAAGTTTTGAAACAATCATTTTTTTCTGAAACTTGTCCCACTAGAATTGTCACATGTGTTCACCGTGTTAGTGAAATTGTGACCCAACTCTGATGAAGAGTGTTCGGTGAGACTACCAGTTCCTGCCCACCACCAAACAAGACCTGATCTCGTAACTTTGTTTAATCTCTTACATGGTTTGGCGACCCCTTGATGTGATATAAAAAAATGTTGAATGAGATTATAGACTTTCACAGGATATGTGGTAATGTCCTTAAACGTTACTTTCGTAATTTTCTGTGGGAAGGGCTGTGAGTCACATTGATAGACTTTACAACCTACAATTTTGAACAAAACTGTTGGGACACTTTGCCATATTATTCTTCAATTTCAGTTCAAAGGCTTACATGAATTCCCCTCCCCCGTTCCCCTTCCAATGTTGCGCTGAAAGAGTGACTGTATGCCGTGAATAGGCTAACTGTGACCAACATTGCGAAAGGGGGGGGGGTGTTCCATCGAGTTTTGTCCAAGATTGTAGCTACGCCATAGTTTCAGGTCTCGAGCCAGATAAAAGTGTGAAGTGGCTTTCAGAGAGCGAAAAAGAAAGAGAGATTGATTTAAAAGCATTTAGGGAATTATATTTTCATCTTTAATATGACCCGATATTCTTTCGAAGGGTTGGCTATATGTAGGCTCCCCGTGTTCAGGAGCTTGCCCTTCAAATTTGATTGCCCTTCAAATTTGGCAAAAGATATTTAACAAGGTATTGACAAAAATGTCTACGAATGTTAGATCATAGTAGAAGTTGGGACCACTTTTCTTCGAGTGAGCCGGCTGTTGGACTAATCTTGAATTTTTAGTCTTTTAGGAAATTACCTTACTTCAAACATGTCCAGTGCAAGTGTTAACCATCAAGTATTCCCCGACTTGAAGGTGAAAAAGGGGGCGCAAATGACCTTGACCTTTTCTGAGTGACAATAACCATTAAATACTCATGAAGCACCAATTTCATAATTAAGTAATTTTAATCATCATTAAACACTATTTTTTTCTTTCAGGTATAAAATTAACAGTAAATAATTTCGTTTATCAAGTTCCACAAAATTAGCAAGCTGTTTTCTCATTTCTTTCGTTGTTTTAAAAGTTACATTATGATGCAACATACAGCTAGCTGTTTCGAGGGTTTGTGAGCTGCTACCGTAAATTAGAAATTAGTGAAAAGTTCCCTAGTATGTGTAGGAGTATTTAAGGTGGCAGGAAAAAACATTGTAGTCGCGACAAAATTTTCATGAAAATCAACAAGATTAATTACAAACATTCGACACATATCCGGCAGCGCAAGAAGGCAATTATTCGTGAGATTTTCATGATAGTCTAGTATCACAATGGTCGTAGTGGTCGAATATCCGAAATCCTCCGAAGATTTGCTCGGAAATAGTAGAGAATCATTGCCAGGACAACTGTTTGGAAATATCAAAACGAAACAAAAATTCGCGACACGTTTGGAAAGAAGCAACCATTCCTTAGCCTGTCAAATCTTGCGCAACACAATGCTTGAAATGGCTGAATTATTGACAGTCTGTTGTTCAGCATTCGTACCATTCATTACCTGAATTCCTTCTGCAAAAACTTAGCCGAAAAACTTCTATCTTTAGAGTAAAACTTCTATACAAAATGAAACGTAACGTGACATTTAGTCAAAAGACGTTCGAAGCAAATTCATTTATTCTCGGTAAGTAAGGGCAGTCACAGAGACAATTTCATTATTCCATTAGATCTGGAATTTGGCCAAGAGTTGCGATAGGGTCAAAAATATTAGCATGATTATAATTCCCCTGGAAATTTCCCGAAAATAGACCAGACCACTTCATCCAGTGGAATGGTAGATACTCAAAAGCATGAGAAATTTCATTTCCGGCTATCTCAGGTCGCGTTTTTTCAAACTTTCACCGTATGTGCCATCCAATGGTGGCGTTTCGCATAGATATTCTTTCGGGCAGAATTACAATTTTCGGGCCCCAAACTTCTGCCTCCTCAACTAAAATGATCAATACGCTACTGTCCACATGTTTTAAAGTGGTTTTGGTAAAGTAAAAGGTAATCATTATTATTATTTTCGCCAGGTAAGTATTTATTCAACGAAAAAATATATAAAATTGGACTGAAACAAGATAAAAATCATTTACACGAACTTTTTGGGTCGAAGGGCAGGATAGAAAAAAAAAGTATATATCACCTATCCTATTCTGTGATCTTCCCGTCAGAAAAAAAAAAGGTCGAAAAATATTTTCCAAACGCGAAGGATCGTATCCTTGTAAGACGCTGTGATAATCCATACACTTTAAGACGTACACTGATAAAGTGAAAACATCACACGCAGTAACACTTTACCTGCGACGAAAGCAACAGGACTAATAGGTGCTTCTTTTTGAGCAGTTCTTTATCGTTTCCGGGGTTAATGACGAAAATATAGGTCCTCATCAATAACTCTTCAGTCCCCGTTACTTTATCCTCCCCAGCATTTAAAGTAAAACTCCCAATCATACCAAAGCAAAGAAATTAATTTCTATACTGCAGTCGGTACCACCATAGCATGCATTGAGTACTAATCGTTTACATTTTGAATTAACGTCAGACTTCTACGAGGACTTTGTGAAATTACATTGTAACGAAATGAGTTCAAAAGCCAAGTCTCGCATCAACTGTTACTTACAAAGCTTCGAAAGTGAAGCAGGACCTGTTTTTGCATTGCTTTTAGCGGATGGTGAGGCTCCGCCTTGATGATGTCAGCAAAATTATAATCCAACGTATCTCCAGCCCATTAGCAACCTGACAGGTGGCAATCTCTGGTAGAGAGAATATTTCCCCCTACGCATTTGTGAAATTTTCTTCCTTGGAATGAAACATTTTTCCCTAGCGGTTCGCCCTTCCTATAGGCCCGGGTTGGCTTAAAGGTTGGTGTCATTCTCAAAGTAACCTCGGGCGGGTAGTCACTGATCTAAAGTTTCAAAGATTTTAAACATTCCAAAATGTCACTCATGTCCAAAACTTCGAAATTTTAATACAATACTTATAGGGACACCCTCAATTTTCATCATCAAGACTCTACGCGTCACTTGTTGCTACCGCGCCATTTTCAGTTTTACAACTCACCTTTTACAAATTGACTGCAACACACGAAGGAAGATTTGTTCAGTGGCTGTACGTAGTCTGAACATCAGATCCTTTTTCACTAGTCGAGTTGTGCGAAGGAGAAGATTAAAGTAGGCCTATAAAATATCCACAAAGCCACCGGTCGGTCCTACTACAGGCATCGTCACCTTTAACGTCGAGGCACGTTCCAATTCTCTCAGGCACTGAACCCACAACGGGTGCTAACAACCACAAGCCGAAACAATAACAATAAGTCAACTTAGTTCACGCTCTTTTACGTAACTAGGGAAACGCTGATCTAACTTGAATCTTTCATATTTTTCAAGAATCATTTCTATCTTTGCTACTCAGGAGTTTCCAGAATGAAGTCGTGTGCGTTGACCTAGCCGACTTGACATGTTGACCCTGTGATGGCTTGATATACCCGTTTGGGATTAATAAATCATGCGGAGAGCGAATCTTTCAGGGATTATTGCTTCGAAAGAACGTTGTAAATCACCTACTCCTTAAATACTCATATCACTGTCTGCTTTTAAACCATGAAAACATGATCACCAAAACTCTTTCAATTCTTTCTTGTATTTAAAATCATTATTTTTCGCTGTTGTTGAATGAAATTAGAGAACTCCCGCCATGTTTTTATTGACATAACTTTTGAGGTAAAAGCAACAATTTTCTTTGCCGGCCTTTATTGTGAAAAGCGTATTTTTCATACATGATTGATGACACGTATATACTCTGCCAACATACCAGTGTAATTCTATCATGATGTTGTATATGCAAAGAGCAGTGTTTTTGTGACCTAAATACGACATAATTGGCCTGCTATTAATTCGATGTCATTACCTTTCCCTGGAGGAATTTATCTTGTTTATGAGTAACAGTTTCCTGTGAGCAGTGACGTAACAAAGCCTTCGTGTCCGTGGACAAATGAAGAGATGGATACCCAACCTATTTTCCTTGACGCCTCCAATTACTTCGAAGAGACAGGAAGTAAGGTGAGACCTTGAAGGCACTTCCGGCATCTTCAGATTGGTTGGATCCCTGAACCCTTAGCGCCCCTCGACATTGCCCACCCAGACCCTATATACACAATATACATTCTAGAATACCCC
The DNA here is from genome assembly GCA_037179385.1 of Holothuria scabra. Taxonomy (NCBI): domain Eukaryota; kingdom Metazoa; phylum Echinodermata; class Holothuroidea; order Aspidochirotida; family Holothuriidae; genus Holothuria; species Holothuria scabra. Next base: position 40,588,500 of record CM074186.1, read on the forward strand.
CGTTGGTGACGTACTAACGTTGCTGGAAGAAAGACAACCCCTTGGTTTATATGCGTAGAACTTATCGAGCAAAACGCTTTCCTTTGAAACAAGAAACTTGCACACTATGCTCCCGCCAGTCCAGCTTTTTCAAAAGTAAGACCCCATGGAAAGACGAGTCAACTTGTGCGTCATATTCTGGTTGTGACGTAGGATTGTGTCAAAGTTCTCCAAATATTGCGTCAATAGAAGTGGCACAGGTTCATCAAGAATGCTACAAGAAAATTTCGTCAGTGTTTTTGAAATGTTGGGGTTGGGGTTTATTGCGTGACGGTCCCTCAATGACCAGAAGGGTTGCCCTGTGAGTAGGAGAAGAGCGCCTATGTTTCAAAAAGTCTTTTACAAAACCTCACTATGTCAAGAAAGAGTTGGTGAAAAAATTACGAGGGGTATATGTCGTAAAAAGAGGAACGCGTGAAGTGGAAGGAGGGATTTGAGAGGCGCAAGTTAATTTTTCCTTTACTTAATTTTTATTATTTCTAGGGCAGTTAATATTTAATACCGAAGTAGCTAAACTTTTCTTTGAGTATGTTTTACATAAAAAAACAAAAAATAGACACTATCTGGTAAGAATACCACAGATGATACATTAAAAAAACTTCCAGTATATGTGTGAAACGGCGCATCATAGTTTCATGGGAAAAAATGTCAAATCGTTATCTATTATCAGTAATATGTAAAACAGCTGTTTTGAATACATGTCCACGACCCTCGACGCCGATTGTAAACAGTCGCTATAGAAAAAATGATCATGATTTTGTCACAAACCACGCTTCCCGACGAATAAAATTTCAAAAAAAATTATAAGATCTCATCTTCTCAGCCTTACACTTGTTTTTATCAAAATGAGCGTTTGGATTGCGACTTGCAAATGCTGCCTTTGGGTATCAGGGAAATCAATGTCAACCCTATGTCGGTGAAATAGCACTCCTTCGGCGTAATATTTGGTTCCTCTGGCAAAAAAAAAAAACCTTTGAGACTCAAATGAAATATCAAAACGATCCCACAGAACTCTCCATCTTCAGCTGATAGCAAACCTAACATTCCTCTCGAAAAAACGTGCCACGACAGGAAGACGATACTTCATAATAAACAATGGGCCCTTTCTTTATTTGTAGACATAGCTATGGATATTATGGTCAGACAGCATATTAGGGAGCTTTAGATTTCACGACGCGGACCTCATCTACAACGAAATGACGTCATTTGTACCTATGCCATTTCGAACGCAACGCGCTACACACAGTTGCTAAATGACAAGGGAAATGTAGGTTGTGACGTCACTACGTTGTAGTTGACGTCCGCGTTGTGAAATCTAAAGCTCACTAATAACATCACCGTAACATCACCGTATTAAACTACCTCTATTGTGTTGCAGGAAATGCTAAACGATTGGCAAGCCCTAACGTATTCCTTCCCAATAAGATCAATTAGAGATACAATGCACACGTCACCCTTGGTGACCACAACTAACATTAGGTACATCCTCTTCGTCCTCCTGCAGCGAAAGGTGAGAGAGAGGGAAAAAACGTTCTTCGTAATAGGATAAACTTGGTTGAAATGGTTTTTCTTTTTTTTTTTAATTTCGAAAAGGTTTGAATGATGCTAGTTGGCTTCAAACATCAGAAGGAAAGGCAACTTGACCTCACGGCATATTGTAGACAGCACAAGAAAGGTATCAAAGTGAGGTAATACACTGAATAGGTTGGTTTGTTTCATTTATTTCGTAAACTATTGCTATTTACTGAAAATTTCTTAGTAAAATAAAGAAGTATACATGTGGTTTAGTACTTCTAAAAATATGGTTGCTTTACTCAAAAAGAAATCACTATGGTATAAAATAGAAAGTACAATAGTGAAACTTTTTCAAAAATGCTCCCCAGAGTTTACTAAAATTCTTAAATTGCATAGAATCACGAAGGAATGTCATTAATGAAGTAAAAATTGGTAAGAGAGAGAGAGAGAAAAGGCAAGAATCATTACCTAAGTGGGTGGGTCCAATTTTATATACATATTGACCTACCTATTTTAAAAAAATGTGCAGATTTTTTCCAGAAATGAAACAGTTCAAAGCAATTTTCTAACTGATAAAGCTTCATTTGCATATGATATCATTGAACAGAAGTTTATCCTTCAATAGAGACAAGCATGTATCGTTGTAACATCTACCAACAATGCACACAGCTGATTTGTGCAAACGGTTGGGTACATTGTTCTTCCTTGAAATTAACAAATTTTTCCAAACCCGATAAGTTCCCTTCACATACCAATGACAAACGGTCAAACTTAGACAATCCCTGTATACTACATACAAATAACTATTTCATGAGTGAGTACTTTAACGGTTCAGTTCTGTTTTAAAAATTCGTAACCATACACTTTTTCAAATTATGCACAAGTCAGGAACTATAAGTAAGCATAACAGTTTGTTTCTGTTTTCAAAAATCCGTGACCAGACACTTTTTCAAATTATGCAAAAGTCCAGGACACCACAAAATTTTAAAACTTTTTCCATAACAATTGGATGTGAAAGTTGACTTGTTATAAGAATTGTCACATGGTAGTGGCCCTATAAAGATATCAACTCAATGAGAAAATTAAATGTATAACGTTTATTCAGACTAGGATGCAGTTTCTGATAAACATACCCCTTCTCAAACAGTTTAAAACCCACACTGCACAATTAAAAAGAAATAAAGGAATGTAATATGTGGATTTTAAAATGGCAAGAAACAACAGGCACCCCACTCTATTTTAATCTGTTGTCACCTGAAAGATACTTATGGTTTTGTGCCTTATTTAAGAAATAAAAAATCACAAATGGCATTAAAAAGGCAAGAAAGTAAAAGGGCAAGAAAGAGCATTTGATATTTTCGGTCAACTTCTCCTTATATTAAATTACTTCATCATATAATATATATCATATTTGGTATCACCTGATTTTTTTTTCATAAGTATTACTTCCTTCACAGTGGTCCCACTTCCACTGGCATGGAATGTGATAAAAGAATTTATCATAATTCAACTAATATTTCAAAGTATTGTCAGATTTAAATTCCTTGAAATAAGTGAAAGCACAGAAATGGTGATAATATTCTAAAATTAATTCTACTTCAATTTAGAAAAACACAGTACCCTGGTTCCATGTTGTGACACAGTACTGTATAATAGTAAAAATGTTCATATTAAGTGCAAGTAGGAAGGCAGGAAAAAGATCCTCTCCACACTAGTGATTGGTAAATAAACTCATTAGGAAATGTGTGGTCTATTTCGGTCCTCACCTACAGCCTATTACCCTATTATATGGCACCGTCTACTGCAGAGCTGCCAACACTGAGGTCTTCAAATCAGGAAGATTTACCTCATACATCAGGAAGATTTCAGGGATTTGTGTGTATTTCAATGGGGGAAATAATGTTCTCAATCAGGAAGATTTTATATTTTGCATGTTTGGAGGTGAAATTTTCAGGAAGTCTTCTGCAGATTCAGGAAGACTTGGCAGTTCTGCTACTGGTAGGGTTTTCACAGTGTTATAGGAGATAGGAGGTATGTATATAGGAGGTATATGTATCGTCCCTCACAGACTTCCAAACCAGGAAGTCTTGTGAAATACCTAATTCAGTATTTGTGGCAGTTGTGAATGCAGAGGACTTTCACTGAAGACAATGCAGAAGCAGTAGGATGACCATTCCCTTGGTAGGCAGACAGATATATGTATACTTTAACAGCTTTTTGTGCCTGTGAACAACTCTGAAGTTCCACATTTTCCAACTTCTCTATTCAAATGTACTTCAAAAAATAAGGAATACTAATGAAACATTTCAAGAGATATTTAAAAACTGAAAGGAGTGTGAGAAACTTCCAAACCTCATTATAAAGTTTTTAAATACTAAAAATTTTATACAAATATCAAAACTCTAACTCTAACAAAAACTTAACTCTAACAAAAAAAGACTAAAAGAATATTTAAAACATAATAGAAAAATATAGTACTTAAGTAATTAACCTCAATAAAGCTAATTGCATAATCTTTAACATGGAACTACTTTGTCTTGCAACTTAATTGTGTAGTTCAGGACATAGAAAATAAAAATATACTATAAAAACGTCATAAATTTTAAAATATTCCACTTTTTCAAAAGAAAACTAGTATTTGTACAAAATCTATAAAATGTCACAGTTTATTGTCTACCAATATGACAAAGTCAACTTAATGTTGAACTTCCTTACAATTCTTAAATTTAACATTAGTACAAGTGAAAAATTAGATTAAAAATGTCAAAATTTCAGTTAAAAGTTGCACTACAAAAATTACAAGTATCTGTCCTTGATTCAACTGAATAAGTAATTTACAAAAATACAGTAAGTTGAAAGAAATCTTTTATCACAACCCCATCTATATTCCTGCTGAAAGTTTTTAAAGATAACATTAGAATGGCAGCACATTCTTTGAGGAATAGTCAAGCTGTATAAGAAGTTTACAAACTGAGATTAATCTAGTCACAAAACCACAATCTAACAATTTTCCCGTGTAATTATCTGTTTTCTCCTGTCACTGAGCAGGACAATTTATTTCCTTATCTTTGCTTCTGCTTGGGTGACTTCGAGCTGCACTGGTGGTTGATACAAATCAAAATGCCTGATTTGCTGGGTGTATGGTTCTAAAGCAACAGTCTTCCTAAAGATAACCAACAACTACCAGCCACCTAACAAGGTAATACTTTAGGATACTTTTGGAACCTCAGTGGATGCTGGTCTTTCAAGACCTCTCTGTCCGACTCTTCTTTACATCTTTACCTTTGACACCTAACCCAGCATTAGCAAGCTATGGGCAGAGGGGTGACTGCCATACTAGCCAATTACTTAACAAACAAATCAGCTTTATAGTTGTATACAACTGGCCAGCCCAAAACCTGTTCAAAGCTTTCTTAAACTGGAAAACAGTCACAACTGAAACTACACTTTCAGGAAGGCTATTCCAAATATAGACAACTCTACATGTAAAACTAAATTTTCTCATGTTGAGTTTACAAAAGTCTTAAAGTAGCTTCCGACTAAGACCACGGATATGGGTAATTGCACTTAAGAAACCCTTCCGTGATATCATACACACTTGACACCTCAATCATGTCACCTCTCAATCTATTACATTTTAGAGTTGGTAGTTGGTACTTAAATCCTTTAAGGATGGAACCAACCTTGTTGCTCTCCTCTGAACATTTTCAAGGGCATCAATGTCACATTGGTAATGAGGTGACCAAACAGGAGCAGCATATTCCAAATATGGCTTAACAAGTGCCCAAAATAAATACCCTGGATAATCTCCCAGTTACCAGCCACCACATCATCCCTTGCTACCCTGAGTAGTACCCATCACTTTTCAGTCCTGGGTCATCACCATCACTTGCTATCCCTCCTCATCACTACAACCTGAATAGCACAAGTTGCTCATAATAAGTGACCTTGTAACAAATGAAGCAAAGTTTAGCCTGACCAGCAATCCTGTGCCAAGACATTCTGTAGTTGCTCTTTCTGCATCATGATTTGTTCTGACTGAAAATAAACTTTACCCAGATAACAGTCATGGGCAGCAAGTTTTAATACCTACATATTGAGAAATCATTTTCATGACAATTCATACAAGTTTTGCTGTCCACTTGCTTTCCCCCTTGAAGCTGATTGGCTCTTTTTATAAATTGTTGCATTTGAGGGCAGCTTTGTCATAACTTATACCTTGTAAAATGCTTTTCCAAATAACCCTTAAAGTAAATGTCAATAACCAAAATGACCTTGCTTATTTGGAAAAGGACTTATGGCAAGTTTAGTTTAATGTAATGAGGTTTTCCTTTCATTGGAAGATGGGGATAAAAGTTAAAGAAGGAGAGGAATAATTTTTGGCTTGTTGTACAAGGTTGCATTGGATGGCTATAACTTTCAATATTATGGGACTGAAACTAATCCTCTAGAGATATCTACCTTGCAGGCATTTACGTCTGCTTGCTATAGATTTTGATATTCACAGGTTTCAGCCACATGGGCCTTGAGAAGCTCATAGCAAAGAAGATAATCCTCCTGGAAAGAAAGAAACGGTGATAATGTCATTAATACATTATGTTTAGGGCTCGCTCATGAATATAACCCGCGAGCCTCCAAGAGTCAGTGGTTGCTACCCATTGTAAGAGCACAGCAACCAGTTTGTAATGAGCTATGCTTCAATGCACACAGGATCCTGGTCTCCCAGAGTCTGTGAACAGTTGTATGCACAGATTTAGGTGACCACAAGTTAAGCCTTTCAAACACAAAAGACGACCTAACAATGCGCTCGCTACACAAAAGAAAACCTAACAATGAACTTGCCAGAGCTGTCCAGGATGTACACAAAAGGTTTTTATAGATTTCTCTCCACAGATCAGAGGATGGTATATTAAGCAAAATGCTATGTGTACTGTACCTGGTACACAGTACATTAAGTTCATAATGTGCATATCTGTGTTCATATGAACACGTCCAGACTAAGTTTTCACGGTACCGCTGATGATTGGTACCGTCGGTACAGCTGAAGAGTATAATAGTAGGATTTTAACACATGCAAGTATCCGTTGAAACACCATGCTTTGACACGAGGGAACTCTTCTGATAACCCCTGCCTACCACTGCACATTTATAACATTAGACTATCCCACACGCAACATATTGGAAAACGAAAAAGGTTAAACTCTCTGCAAATGAGTGTCCGATAAATACGGGACTGAGACTAAATCAGCGCCGCACGACAATTCCGCACCTAAGAGTCCCACAAGATGATAAGACTCAGAACTGTAGTGTAGTTTGCAAATATAATTTTCTAAAGGAAAATCGCCTTCCTAAATTGTAACCAAACGTTATTATGTAGAACTTTACCTTATTTTTTCCTTAAAATATTGATTTATCAAGCTTTCTCCCCACCGAGTTATTACTATTGGAATTTTTTTCAAAAGTATTTCATGTTTGAATAAACGGAATGCATCCCGCAGCAATCCGTTGTACAATATCACTAGGCCTACTTCACTGGTAGCGAGCGAGTTCATTCCATGTGACCTCTTGCTGATATTGTATGCGGGATTTACCGTGTGTCAAGCCCAAATGCTTCACTTAAGTAATTTTTTGAACGAACGTTCTTTGTGTTCGTACGAAAGTTTTTCTCCCACATACAGTCAACTTTATGCAGAATTCCCAATGTGTCACTGTGTCAGAATCAGAAATTGCCGAAGCAATGTTCATGTCAGAGCTTGCAATGTTATGATTTTTTGTCTGCTTACAATGAATTTCTCAAAAATATAATATTGTGTGATATCGTAAGGAAAGTATTAATTCAATGAATCAATGCATGGTAAATATACTAAACACAAAGTCAAAGCCTCTGTCGATGAGTAACGATCGTTCGAGGTTGCGCAGAATGTCGAAAAAAAAAACAAGTTCCTTGTTAGTGTGGAAGGTACTAGTTCTGCGAAATTAACGTTATACGGCAATTTCCGAAATTCTTAGGGGGATTTGTGACTGCAATGGTGCAAAAAGAAGTGAATATTTCCTGTTTATATTGTAATGATTAAAAACACGGGCATTTATAAAATGGTTTTCCAGTTACATTTTAGTATTGCTATTTACTACGTTCAAATTTTATAATTTTAGGAAAAGATTTTCAGCTTATAGTTGAGTACCCGTCTCCACAATTCTTCAGTACCATGACGGTCGGTGGTACCGTACCGTACACGTACTTACAGAAATACTGGTATAAATTCCCAGAACCACATCTGAGTGAATTTATTGTTAACGATTTATTTTCGTGCTGAAACTCACTGTCAATAATCAATTTACGACGCTGGATAGAATGTTCTATCCCATAATATTTAAAAATCGTAAAGGCAAATTTGGTATAGTTTAGCAATCTTCAAAATCATTGTAAATGTTAAGTACCTCACAAGCACTCTCTTTCAATCGTCGCAATTAAGCTGCAACATGTAAACTAGTGTTGGCAGAGGTTACCCCAAAACCCGTGGTACCCGCCCGCCGGCCCTCATAATTATATAGCACATCAAAAAAGTCACTTCGTATTTTTATGCCGCAAATGAAATATTAATCTGTAGTAATGCTTGTCACGCGTACCCAAAGTATATCTTTTATTGTTTCTATCCCTTTTAGTTTGAAGTGTCAACAGATCATGTTCTTGCATATTTGGTGCTCTTAATTCACTTGTTAATCACCCCATTTGAGCGGCACGAAAACCTTCCCTGAAAGTCGCCGTCATTTAAGCAGCCATCAGAAGTTGAATCAAGTAGCCTACGCCTATGTACGGGAATAATTTTTGTGGGGAGGACAAGAGGATATTTTGCCCGAGTAATGACACCCTTTCATCTCATGTTTAGCCCGAAAGGACCAACTGTTTTTCCCTGAATTAGGAGGACGAGTGCCCCCCCCCGTAACCCGTTTGATGCGCCTATGACTAGTACGATCTACACAATATTATGTGCGGTGACTGCTGATATTTCCTTCAAGACAAAACCACCTGCTCTGCCGCTTCGACTATGTGCGATTGTGTCAAGGTTGTCATCCCCGTAATTTTAGCATTTAAGTGAAATCTTCCGTCTCATTAATGCGCACAAGCAATGTGAAACCCAAACAAAACCACAATTTTCAATTGGCTAATGAATTTATATAGTCGTTAGTGAGAACGTTCCGATTGGATTGCGGGTAGATATGTATTTGCAAGAAAATTGGTAAATAATAGCATCGGCAAATTCTGCCATTCAACCGATTATTTGCAAACTGGAAAAGGGTCTCAAATATACTCGAAACTTGCTCTTAAGTTCTTTGAAATTCCCGTAAATACTCAATCCTTTAACTTCCCGCCAAAACGGGATGCATTGATAATCGCAGACGTGTAAATTTAACCCCTGCCATGGGCGTGATCGTTGCTCATTTTCCCCTGTAAAACTTAGTATTACCAGGAGTTAAATCTAAAACTCATTCAAGGACACTTTGCAGTCTTGCCGAAAGTTATCGCGTAGGTTGCCGTACAAATTGTGCCGCACAAAAACCCTAACTACAGACTATCGTGCTGCAGTGTTTGGCCGATTTTCAAGTTCCCAAGCTTACCATGTATATATCTGTGCACGTTTTGTACACGTAGCACCTAGAATCTTGCGAAGTTCAGCGGTTGTTATCCTGCATAAATTAAGCAACCCCAGCATTCCTTCCGTTACGTCATTTATAGTAGGACTTATGAAATGTTGTCATGTGACGTCATTGCGAATGAAAACAGTGATGCACGTGGTCATATATGCAGCAAAATTCTAAGCTCACGTATGCATTAGACTTACGTGCGTGTCCGCTCACGTAAAAAAAACTCATTCAAGGACACTTTGCAGTCTTGCCGAAAGTTATCGCGTAGGTTGCCGTACAAATTGTGCCGCACAAAAACCCTAACTACAGACTATCGTGCTGCAGTGTTTGGCCGATTTTCAAGTTCCCAAGCTTACCATGTATATATCTGTGCACGTTTTGTACACGTAGCACCTAGAATCTTGCGAAGTTCAGCGGTTGTTATCCTGCATAAATTAAGCAACCCCAGCATTCCTTCCGTTACGTCATTTATAGTAGGACTTATGAAATGTTGTCATGTGACGTCATTGCGAATGAAAACAGTGATGCACGTGGTCATATATGCAGCAAAATTCTAAGCTCACGTATGCATTAGACTTACGTGCGTGTCCGTTTTTACGGCAAAACAAGGCATCATGTTTTGCTCCGTGACATCATATGCATACGACCCACTGCAAAATTTAAATTGCCCTTGCATCGTGATTGGTTCAATTGTGTTTATTCTAGCCAACCAATCACAACTCGCGCCTTCGCCTATGTGATTTAGTGTGTGAAAATACTAGGCCTCGAGACGAATTTTTCTATTGAGTTTGTGTTACGACGATCGCACTTCCATGGTTATATATAGCCTGTTAGCGAATCCGTCCGAGCCCCGTGCGAAATTAACAACGAGACGGCATCACAAATCTCTGCATAGGTGGAATTTTCGGGGACCCGACTTACGTGCATTTCAGTTGCAAATTCTTTTAAAACAAGACGTAAGTTTTGGACAAAAACTGCTAAAAATATTCGGGGATATTTTTATCAGAAAGGAACCATAGGATACGGTAATCGGGTGCAATTGTTTTACAGCCCAGAACCGCTAAGATTAATATGATTGCGTACAAGTTTCTACATATTGGTCTTGTTAACGTGGGGTTCTTCAGTACATTATAAACGCAACAACAACCCAGTACAGAAAAATAATGCAAATGTTCCGACATCATTGGGCGATTAAAATTAGCGCATGCATGATGTTGGCCCAAGAACTATATTATGGGCATTTGACATCGACTGCAAACATTCCGACTGTTTTAATGATTGATTTTTATCATCACTTTTGAGGTAAGAATATTAGGCGTACAAAAATGATATCCTGTTCCCGAAACGAACGGAACTATTCCCAATATTTTCCAACCTAATCTAACACGATATGCACAAAGCAAGGGGCGCATACTTAAGCGACAAACAAGCTACAAACTTCTCTCTTTCTGATAATCGGTAATCGGCGTCGGGCCTATAGTTAAATTAAATGGTAATCGGTCATTACCGATTATAGCATGATCGGTCGAGCGCTACATGTATAAGTGCGAAGAGCTACGTTTCTTTTAAGTTCATGAAAACCAACAAATAAATTCATTTAAGCTATAGTGGAAAAGTGTTCGTTTGCAAAATATTGACACAATAAACCATTATATCGGCCTGTACAAGTCTCGCATTTATTTTTAGGTTTGATTTTCATTTCGGTATACTCGAAGAAGCGTCCCGTATTGTGTATTTTAGGAAATCGTTAGTATTACTGTACGCAAGATCGGCTCGGTTTAGGCAGAGTTGTTAAAGATTCTTGCAGAATATACGGCACGCAGTACATCTTGTCTGCAAGTTTCTACATAACTTGAAAACTTGACTTGCAGTGTTGGCGCGCCCGTGCTACGGTATGAATCACTATAGCTTGCATGCAGATTCCAAAGGTAGTGTACGTTATAGCTTACACTGATCTGAAAAGCAATACTACATCAGCATGATCGGCCCTCGCACCGGTGAAAATTTCAACGTAATTAAATAGAGTGAAACAAACATTCAAACTTGAATATAATTTCAGGTAATCAGTTCATTCACAGTCTTGATTAAATTCATACTAATTTGCAAACTATTAGACATGTTTAAGATGACTTTTAACAGGAGTAAATTCGCGGGCGATGTACATAAAGAGGCATTGCTTATAGTTACAACAAGGAAATCTAGACCTACTAGTAAACAGGAAAAAAATTGTGGGCCTAAACGCATAGATGCGGCGAAAACATCGGGACGGATCGGATATCGGCCGATGTTGGGAATCGGCAGTGAAAAACCACATTAGTAAACTATCGAATGAAAATAACTCTATGGACCATGCAATGTTAGTGAATAAAATGTTATGAAAAGGAACAGTAATCAGAAAGTATCTGTGGCACATATGCAATAGGGATACGCAACAACACATCCTTCCTCACTAAACATGTTTGGATCGATATTCTCAGCCAGTAGTGCTATTGTTATGTGAAAAACCCACCGAGCAGTAAAAGCCAAGAGCAGCTATTGTTAATGAACAATAGCAGCTTCTCTCTGTTGGCAATTTGGTGCTCATTAACTTTCACGGAGGTTCCGTTGCTGTGTGCACTCAAGCGTGAGTGATATGCAGGCTGCATAATGAGCAGTGCTACACTGCTTCTTAAACCTTCGATACTCCCCGGTTGAAATCCCGCGCGATCCCTTAATATGTCAAGATATGATTTCTGACAAATATAGTATTTGCACAAAACACAATGGCTCTGTGTGACAAAATCTCATATTATGGGCAGGTACATGAAGAAAAGCAAAGCAAAGGCAACAAATTAACTTAAAAGTTCGATACATTTGAATTGAGTCAGTAGGCTAGCATACATTGGCAACTGAATAATACAACAAGAAATTGAGGGAAGTCCAAAGCACTTGAAAAAAGTCCACTCACTTCAAGTGAGGTTCAACTACTTCAACACAGAGATGAATGATGTGATGTGAACCATTCTGTAACCTACAGGATATTCACAGCCTAATATATTCTTTAAAATTCATAGTTTGGAATTTATTACATTCAGCAAAAATTGCTGCATGTCACTAAAATGTCTTGGTAGAGATCACTGGTCTTTTCACCCATAAAGTTCCTTATTTGTGTGGGTCCTGTTCAGTGCACTGTTAAACAGGATTATTTGGCTCACTAGTCTGTTGATACTTGCAATCCGGGAGTTTTGTGCATTTCATTCATGCTAGGTTAATCTTCCCCCTTAAGCAGTGTTCCCATTTGAGTGAGCACAGTGGATCAAGATCTACAGCATTAGATCAAACTCTAATGGGAACGCGGATCAACAACACTCACTCAAGATTTTGATCGACCATTCCAGGTAGATCAGATTGACCGTGCCAAATCAAAGTTTGTAATGGGAACACATCAGTAGATCTAGTGACCCGGGATCTCTGGTTTATTCCTTACCAGCATGCACCTGCTTTGCGATGGCAAATGCGGGTGATGTTCCTTTGTTCCAGGCCATGCTACACACGCCGCGCTACAGGCAAGTGCATATAGTGCAGTAGGGAAGTTTACGTTTTTTTCTTAGGAAATGATAGACTCTCCAAAACTCATTTACGTGACTGAAAAAATGATATGTTGGGATGAAATTTTACTGTATACAGTTTATGTCCAAAGATCCCTGAGTAATATTGTATGGTTAATCAGGGAACCAGGGTAAGTCTGTTTTTGTGATAAAGTGACTTAATAGCTTGGAAGTCAGCTATAGCAGTATATGCTATTGCTAGATGCGTTTTGACCCTGGAAGATGATTACTGGGTCTTATCAGTTGTGGTAGGGATAGAAAGGCGGTTCATGTGTGCCAGCGCAGAAACAGAGTCACAAGTGGGTAAATTATTCAAGCATAGAGTTCAGTAAGGATCTCAATTAGATTTCCGTTGACATCTCCTTGATTATTTTGAGAGGATTTAGAGCATAATGATTGATGTTCTTATCAGAGAGTTGTTCGGGTTATTAGCCAGTTTGTAGGCCATGAGCCAGGGACTGGGAAAAATCTTATTGAGTATGGGATGTTCTGTGATGAGATGCCAGTGATTTAGTAGGCAATGTTTATCCTTGGTTTTGATGTGAGGGGTGTAGATGAACTTGAAAACCAAAGGTAGAGATTGGGTTCTGAGTTTTGGTAGGAGGACAGTCTCTGCTCTGTTTTCAAACCCAATAGTTGAGATTGTGTCATTAATAAAACTCGCTGGGTAATTCTGCATGTGTGCATGCAGTAAGCGAAAGGTCATTATACTACATGCACACTCATGTGTGTTTTTGTGATACAGTGCTACTGAGCAAAACAAAATGGCAGGCCGACTTGTAAATATTGGTGACCTTTTTGCACTTGCACAATGTGTTCATATAACATGTATTGTTGCTTTACCACACTCATTCAAATGGGAATACGGCTTTCGACCCTCTGATGACAAGAATGAGCTGACCATCTCAAAGGGTCTGTTGTGTCAATGAAGTAACCAGTCCTGTGGTTTTCACTTCATTAGTCAACTAAGGTATCTAGTAACAGATTTAGCTAGCTGGACTATGTTTTTTTTCAGCAAACAGCTTCAAAATAAAAACTAGACAGTACATTCATTAGAAAGAATCAACAGAATGTGATTATATAGACCTCCTTCCAGATAGCAATAACAAAGAATTGTGTTACAGATTTTTGGTGTGAATCATTTTTGACAAATTTATTTCACTGTTGTCAAACTAACTGTGCATCAAAACCCCATAGAACAAGTCTTTATAATTGCTACTTGGACACGTGTTTATGTACTTACTTTATTGCTGAGAAAGTCAGGATGTCTTTGTCTCAATTGTCTGACAGTGCTAAACACATCGATACTTTGGTTCCTCGCAATACGCTGGAGCTCTGATATAACGGTCACAAAGGTACCACAGCGACCAACCCCATCACTGTTAGATAAGTGAATAAAGAATATATAATTTATTGGTATTACCAGTAGGGATGGTCAGTGGAAAGAAAATCCCCTGAATTGGTAACAGAGGGAGAATGAAAATGTATTCCAGGGTTTGTCTGGAGGTAAAAATTCATTGACTTCAAAATATGTGGAAAAATTTCCTTTTTCAGAGAGTGCAAACTTCGCCTCAACACCATATATCCTTCAGAACATACAGATTTTCAAGGCAATACAATTTTTTCTTAAGTTTATTGCATAATGGGAAGTTTGTCATGTCATCGTTGCACAAACATTGCATTCAATTTATTCATTATTTTGATACTCTTGCAAAGAATATTAAACAACATTGTGAGCTAAACAATGCTGGGTCTTTAGAGAAAGGTATCAAGGACAAACAGAACATTCAATTATAAAGAAAAACCAAAATGCCTTTAAAAAATGTTAAATATTCTGAACTGTTATTTTAGAACAAAAAGTTCCTTTTTAACCTCATGCTACAAGGACAGATAACGGACTCCTATACTTGTTACTTGCATATATTATACACGTATCTATAAAATATAACAAATAAAGTCCACGTATATGTTACACACAAAAAATAATTAGCAAAAGTCACAAGTATAAATATATTAGAGCACACACAAGGTTAGAAAAAAGCGTATACTCAAAAGACTATCTTTGTCATCTGTGTCAATGCTGGAGAGGAGATTAATTTACAAATAACAAACAAAACATTTACTGAAAATTCAGAAATTGCAGAATTGGGAATACTAGCTTCCCTGTAAACCAATGAGAGAAAGTTGCTCAAGATACCAAGGTCTTTGTTTAGGCTGTGGTTAAGTGTGGATAATTAAAGCATCCATTTGCTTTTGGATTTAAAAAATATTAAAGGGGGAAAATGAGTTTTTTGTTTGAAAAAGT
Source organism: Holothuria scabra (assembly GCA_037179385.1). Classification (NCBI taxonomy): domain Eukaryota; kingdom Metazoa; phylum Echinodermata; class Holothuroidea; order Aspidochirotida; family Holothuriidae; genus Holothuria; species Holothuria scabra. The sequence continues at coordinate 40,603,590 of CM074186.1, forward strand.
CTGAACCAATTGCTTTAACAAGGCCTATTTAAAATTTTCTTTCGGCCAATTCATTCTTTTGAAAGCATAAGAAAACACCTCAACCTATGTCAGGCTGCTACGCTAGAGCAATTTTTAAGTACCCAACAACTGGTCTTTGGAGTAACACAAGGTAGTGCCATGTGACAGATTGGAAGTCCATAAGACAGATTGAAGTAAAATAATTACCATGTCATAGATTGAAGTAAAATAATTACCATGTCACAGTCAAAACATCACTTATTAATGAGAATTCTAGGTACTGCAGTTCAACCATTTGTCACAGTAATAGCATCATTTTGCATAAAAGTGAATTCACTTTTAAGCACTCCTTTGCCCTTTAGTCTAATGTAAACCAATGAAATGGCGAGGTTGTCACCCAAATGCTTGAACAACAAACCCATCCCTTACTAGAACTAGAACCACTGAATTATGAATCTTTCAAGATGCTACCAGTTCGCCTATACAGCAAGCTATGTAATCCCTTGTGTTTATAAGGAGTCCCTGGTGTTTATAACAAACAGAGCACCATTACTAACAGATCAAAATTTTCCTGGAGGAAGAGACATTTCAAGGGTTGTCTTCCAAGTCTGTATACCTATAGAATATTTATCAGGACAAAGATCGGTATCGGCGGTATATTGTCAATGTTTTGAAAACTTGCTCATGTTTGGAACAAAAGTAGAAAATTCCTTAAAATTGTTTACTCTCAAAACATTTTGGTCAAAATTTAACTAGGATTGTAGTCACTCATTTTCCATACATTTCCTGGTGGAAATACCAGAAAATCCTGGTCATTTAAATCAGGAAATGTTGAAAACCAGTGACCCATACATACTCTAATTAAAATGACCAAGAAACCCTGGGGGGCAGAAGGTAACAAAGACATTACTGATATGGCCCTGGAGGGTGGGGATGCTTTTCTCAGGTGAAAACATGCTTTCTATTATTTCAATAACTATAGAAAATTAACAGTTATATTTAATTTTTCATTTCATGATTCTCTTTACATATGATGAGAGCAGCCACCTGGGATATATCTGGTGACCCAAGGAAGGTCCTTTTTGAGGGAAACAACTCTGGCCTTACCGACTTAGAGCTACAGTCCCAGCAAGACCAGTCTGATTCCATTATATATGAAGTGCAGATAGAAGAAATTAGGAAGGAGAAGGAGAAAATTATGAAAGAGGGACAAAAATAAAAAAAGAAAAGGAAGAAATAATGAAACTGAAGGAAGAAGTTGTGAGAGAGGCGGCTTCAAGGAAAGTGGAAAGATCAGGGATAGAGACAGAAAACATGAAAGAAGGTTTGGAGAGGGTTTGAGAAAAGGACAGAAAGGACAGATGAAAAAGTAGATGCCGTGTTCAACATGATGAGGAGCTTTAATATCGAAATAATTCAGCCACAGGCTTCAAGAGGGCCTTCGGAGACACTGCCTTCTGCAGCCCCATTCTGGTGTGTAACAAACACTATCCATGAACCACATCCTCAACTGTCATTGCAGGGAAACGTCCTTTGGCAACACAAAATGAAAACAAATGAGGACCAAATTGAACTTCCCTATGGAAGTTACATAAAAATTATTTGATTGATTAATTGATTATGCTGTCAGAATTTTTGAACACTTTTATCCCAGAGATGAACTACAAAACTATAATTAGTCTGGAAATGTAGAGGGGAAAAGAACGCTAGTAGAATTAAGAGGCCTATGGGTCTATGTCTATATATCTGTTTGTAGTCTCTTTAGGAATCTACCCCTTCACACCTGTATCTATAATGACAGTAGTAATGTGTGAAAAATATAATTGCAAGCCAGGTTGGCTATGTATAATTTGCATGTATACTTGTTTTATACATACTTGTATTTTTTGTTCCTTTAGACTTTAACAGTTGTTAAGAAGTCTTACAGTAACTTGGCTGGATGGCTATAAAGGTTCATTAAAGAGATTTATATTTCTGTTATATTTATCTGTTCAAAAGTTTTACAGCACATGACCTGCTTTAAGTTTGTTCAGTTACATCAGAACCTGCATTTATAGACAGTCAAATATGTGGTCGATCTTTTTCACTATGATTACGTAATCTCTTATTCAAGTTGAGGTTGTTGTCTGTTTCCTTCACACCAGTAATTACATACAGTACCAACTTGTTTTTTTTTTATCCTCCATGTCTGTATTGAATTTTGAATTTCCTTATTTTATAATATTTACCATCGTGCTTAAAGATTAGCTGTATGACTAATATTTGCATGGTATTGTGTAAAATAGCTCAAACAATGCAAGAAATGTTTACAAAAAGTCAATAAATACCACAACAGTGGGCTGCATATCACAATACATAACAATTCAAGAAGAAAATAACAGTAAGCGGGAGTAAGCGAATAGTAATATGCATGAGTCTAACCGCATCAGTAAACATGAATACCTGGAAAGAAGCAAGTCGATTTTAGGGACCACCAGCAACAATTCCCCTTTAAATGTCCAAGAGGAAATTACAGTGTGCGAAAGCATCTTTAAGATCCATGAAGTTTATAACACTTTTACCTCATTTTCTACTGATATAAATATGCTTCTCTACTTGAAGGGCAAATTGAAATTTATGCAGAAAGTCAACATAATTTAAATTCTTATTTTGACATTTCATGCTAAAAATAAAATATTTTAGGTGGAGAATGAGGAAATTATAAGGATGAAGCTTTTGCTTTTGATAACCAAAAAAGATATCCCCCTTTTGAAAAATGAATTTCAGAACCAAACAAAAACGTTTCAACTTCACTTAAAAATGAAGCTACATGATTTCATTTAACAAAAAGATGAGTGTTTCAGTCTTAGAGTTGCAGAAATAACATAAATCAGATTCAGAAATACCCATTACAGTTAAGAGTTTATTCGTAGGGAAAATTCTGTGGAGGAAACGGAATTGAAAGTAGGAGAGTTTGGTTTCTGAGACTGAATGCCATGGCATGACAAATATTCCATACCACTCTTCAGTGGTTATGTGGGGAAACTCTGTTTTCCATTTTATAAGCGCTGTAGGTTCCGCAGCGACTTTAGCCAGATACTTGGTCCTGTACACCAATTTGACTGTAGAATTTTATCTAAGAATTCTATACAAGAATTATTTATGTTACTTGGAAAACAACCAGACTCTTTCCAATGCACAGGAATACTGCGGATAAGGCCCCAATAAGTTGTAAACGGGAAATCATTTAAATGAAACTTCTCCCTAAAAGACTGATAACTTAGCAGATTACCATCATTATTGAAAAAGTCAGAAACAAACTTAACTCCATTACTGAACGTAAAATCATAATAGACCAGAATATTGTTTATGCGAATATAGTGATTATTCCATACAACTTGATCTCCAACATTTTCAACAGGTAAATGAAAAGTTGCATCCAGCCAAGCTCTCACAGTATGATAAACAAATTGATTAGGAATAACGGGAAGATCATTAGATTTACAGTTACATTGAAAAATAAGCTTTCTTCCCACAGCAGACAAACTTTCATCAAAGAACACTTTCCAAACTCCCCCACTATTATCACAATACCGCTTACCCCATGTACATTTTAAGCTTTTTATAAAACTTGGAATATGAACTACCTTCAGGCCCCCTTTATTGAAATTATTGATAATGCAACTCCTTTTAACTTTATCTTGGTTACCCGCCCAGATAAAATCTATAAAACTTTCTCAACATCTTGATAAAAAGAGGGAGGTGGGTCGGGAAGAGTTATAAAAAGATAAACTAATTGTGATAATCCAAAAGTTTTGACCAAAAGAGTACGGCCGGCCGGGGTTAGGTCTCTCATAGACCAAACTCGAAGACAACTTTTAAGTCTAGATAACTTTGGAGTGAAATTTAGCCTGAAGAGACCATTGCCTTACATTTCAGGGGGTCTCTGGATGAAAGTACCGAGAGGGAAAAGAATTGACTTAGTGTTGATAGTTAAAACCGGATGCTCTTTGAAACAAGTTAAGAATTTGAAGGGTCTCATCAAGAGATTCACGACTGCCATCAAGTATAAAAGTAGTGTCGTCAGCATACTGCAGCAGTTTTGTTTCTTTACCTTCAACCATAATACCCTTTAGTCTGCTCCGGCTTGTATAGATAGCTAATACTTCAGTGCACAAAATGAAAAGGTACAGACTGAGTGGACAGCCTTGGCGTACGCCTCGTCTCACAGGAAAAAAACCTGTAGAGTGTCCATTGTTACAAACACAGGAAGAAGCATTGTTGTAAAATGTGTAAACCCATTGAATAAAACTATGGCCAAATTTAAAGTAGCAGCAACTTATGATAAAATTCCATTCTAACCTGTCAAAAGCCTTCTCAAAGTCTACAAATAACAAAAATTCTGACATGTTTTTGTGAGTGGTGTAATCAATGAGGTCTAAAACAAAACGAATATTTTCTCCGATGAAATGACCCTGTAAGAAACCAGTTTGATTTGGGCTAATAATATTACTAATGACACGCTTAAGCCTTGTCGCACTCGCTTTTACCCCAATTTTATAGTCCGTGTTCAGTAGTGAAATTGGTCTGTAATTTTTCAAGAGATTGGCATCTTTATCGGGTTTAGGGATGAGGGTAATCATCCCTCTAGACTGCTCGTAAGAAAGCCCCTTATGGGAGTAAGCATAATTTAAAGAGTCAACTACATAATTACCAATGAGATGCCAAAACTTTTTATAGAAATTTACAGAAAGCCCGTCACTTCCAGGAGACTTATCGTTTTGGGGGGAATTAAGAGACTCGCTGCATTCATTCAGATCTACAGTACGGACTTGTGATAATTTAAATTTAATTGCATGCTCAGTTGGTTATGTAAATTTGCTATACATGTGTTTTATACATATTTTTTGTTCGTGTAAACTGTGGGGTTAGTAGTCTTAAAGTGACGATTGGCTTTCGATCTCTATAATGGTTCATTTGGAGAGATGCATATTTCTGTCATACCTAGTCAAAAGTTTTACAGCATGCAGCCTGCTTTAAGTTTTTTGGTCACATCAGTGCCTGTATTTTTATAGACAGTCCCAATATCTGACCAAGAGACCTATATCTTTTCACTTTGATAACATTCTCCCTTATGAGGGCCACACAGCTGTGATCAGGGTGGGGACAGATGGGAACTGCCGCTGAGATTTTCAAACCATACATACACCACATGCTCAGTGATTAAGTTAATTGCCTCCTCCTTCCCCCTTGCACAGGCAAGGCCTATGCAAGTTATCCAAGTTGAGGTTTATGACTTTGTTCGTTTATATGCACTATTAAGATAAGTGCATTTATTACAACAATTGTGCTTTTGTGTGCTTAGAGGTTGGTAGGCGCAAGGCTTCAAAAAGCTGCATGATAATAACAAGAGAACCAAAGAGTTGGGGGAGAATTGAAATAGATCTAAGGGTTGCACACTCTTTAAAGATGTTAACCTCAATAGAGCATTACTGTCCACAGCCAATCATTTTCTGCACGGAGCAAGACGTGTGATTACGTCTATTTATGCTTGCTATTTAAAGCCCTTACAGTTTGAACTTCTCAAGATTTTTTACATCTTGTTGCCTTGGGAGATTTGACATGATATTGTTGTACAGTATTTCATCAAACTTTTAGGCCATTTTAATAGTATGTCATGTGTTTTGTGCCCATTTCGTTTTGCTGTCTATATACAATTTGCATCATTTTTCATGTTGTTAGAAAAAGCCACAACTGAATGGGAAACTGTATAAATGGGCAAAAATTATTTCACCTTAAAGTTTTACTTACTGTTTTATATAGGAATACTTAACTCTGTACAACAGTCTTATTGTCCACACAAGTACATGAAATTTTGATGAAGGAGGAAATATGTGCCCATGTATTTTATTGCTTGGCTCAAAGTATTTATTTATATATACATAACCCAATCTAATCTTTATCCTATCACTGACATTGGCACAAGCAGACATCAGAATAGAGCTAGTTGGTTTTAAAGCCCAGTTTCCAACCAACTGGTTGGTTTAAGTAAAGCCAGGCCATGGCCCTTTGTACCAGTTGTGGCTCACTGGCTTGTTTTTCTTACTCCATTGCTTCTGCTGAGCACCAGGCACAATGGGCAGTAGGTTACATTTTTAAAGTCTTTGGTATAACCTGGCCAAGACTCAAACTCCTGACCTCTGCAATGCAAGTCAGATGCTCAAACCACAAGCAGTAGGTCCACCATCTGATCCAATATGCAGACACAAACACACACTCAAAATGATGCATGCAACCAAACAGTTGGCATGTATTTATTTGGGGTTTACCCTGAAATATGCATAAACTAAATTTCTGATTTTGTTGTGTAACTTTGCATTCAAAGGGAGGTTCACCAACTGCAAAACAACTTGGGAATGTTGGCAAATTTTGCCACTGCAAAGGTGTTTTTTCAAGGATGTCATGGCAAACATTGTGATCTTGATGGCATGTTGCCACCTATGGAAAAAAAAAAGAAAATTCAAGAAGGGAAGACTTAAAAATGGTATTACTTACATACAGTGTACCACAATAGGAGACACTATGCTGAGGTGCTGTTGCAAATTCTGGACCTCCTGAATCAACCCTAGCACAGACGAAAGGTTACCCTGAGGGGGCCATGAATGTAACTGAAGGTGATGAATAGTTTTCACATCCTGAGTGCAAGAAAACAACATGGTGTTTTTGTGCTGAAAAATACTTACATCCAATGATATGAACAGCAATGGAATGTGTATGGGTAGAGGGGAGGAGGGGGTATTACCAAATTAGTTCTTAAAAGAATTTCATTGTCTTAATACCTACCTACAAGAAGCAGAAAGGCATGAAAGGACTGATAGGAGGGGTCATTTGGGAGTGGGCAGGATGAAAATGTTTTGCAAACTATTCATGCAGTGTGAGGTAGTAGCCCTTACAATGGAATGGAGCAGATGTGAAGAGTCCAAAACATAATCCTTGCATGTAGCTTGGTTGGTAATTTTACTCTTTTAAATGATTTACGGTGCAATTAGAAGACAGTACTTGGCAATAGAATCTTCCCATGTGTTGCTTTAAACTTGCCATTTTATCCAAATGAACACAACTGGTACCGCATCTGGAGCTCCACCACAAGGTGTATGATCAAAATTCTTCCTTTTAGGAAAACCCTCATGACAAAAAACCATGGGAGCAAATGACGTCCCCACCCTGATTTTAAAAATTTCTCTTGTTCTTTTTTTTTGGGGGGGGGGGGGGAGGAGGGGGGTGCAGGGGGATGATTCCTTAGCACAACACTGATGTGACTACTGCCATGATAACTTCTCCCTTTCCCCTTCCCATAAAAATTTTCCTTGCCGCTGCTTGGGCTGGTACTTGTGATCCATAACTTAAATCTTACGCTGACTAAATTTTGTGCTTTTGCATTTAAATAGATGGCAGTATTTGTGAATATAGTTCTTATAAAAAAATGCTGGGTAATTCTTCTCACATGTGCATATATTTGTTCAAATTTTAGAGGTGATGACCACCCACACAGGTAAGGTCCAGCCCCCCCCCTCCCCTCCTGCTCCCTTTGGATCCTTTGCTCAAGATAAGCATTTTGCCAAATCTGTAGTAGTGTCTTCATGTAAATAATTAACACTATAAAGAAATCTTAACATCATTTTATTTCTCTATTTACTGGTGTGATACTATGTCCTTATAAACTGGTGTGATACTTGGAAAAATCAAAGTTTTGGTATGTAATAAATATATAAATAAATTCTTCTTTGATGAAATATGATTGGAAATACTGACTCCAATTACTCAACCTTGCTTTCATAATCATATCATCAAAACTACTACCACAGCTCAAGCCCTGTACACAATGAGGTATTGTTACTACACCATAACAAATGGCTCCAGTGCTTCCTGTATGGCAGGAAACAGTCCTACAATCAATACTAAAGAACATCCTGTACACATGTACGTACGTGGTGTTACATGGAAAGCAGACAAGGAAAATATACAGTACCTCAGAATGGACATGAAATATTTCAAACACTCGGCGGGTAAAGATGGCCTTGTCTTCCTTCACCAGGCACGTAACTGTCATGCTGCCAAACTCTGCTGAATCCTCTGACCAGTATTGAATGCAAGTCTGCAATGATAACAATGTAAGGTACTTGAGTGGTCAGTCAAAATGTTGATTGTTTGTCCTTTATACATAGAGGGTGTCAGGCTGGATGGGTATTGGGTGGGAAAGGGTGTTACTGAAAACTATGCCAACTACCTCACAATAGGCCTGTGCACAATTCACATGTTTAAGATGACCACCATTATGTTTCAGTAGACCAACTAAGCGATTACCAAACCACTGGTTAAATTCAACCCACCAGCACACTGTTCAATGCAAACTTTGTCACCCTATCAGTAAAAATATGAAAATGTGCAATGCAGTGATCATTTAGAACCTGGCATACCAAGAACTTTTGGCCATAATATTTACCAAATTACTAGACATAATTACACTCTTAGTCTAAAGTCCTCCCGATCATCTGGCAAAGGGCCCTTTGGCGAAACTAAACTTTAAACTGCTTCCCAAAGAAGCTATATGTCCAGTGAAGGACAACACTTGACCATCCTTACAGCCCTCAGACCATTTACATCATTCATCTGTCATGTATGGCTCTATTCTAGACTGGCTGAAAAGAACAGATACTACACGTGATCTTAGTCGAAAGGCTGAGAAGGGATTGCTAGACATAATTATACTCTTCAAGCTTTTGAAAGCTGCATCTAGAAATGTTCTTTATTTTTGTAATGTGTTTTTTCTCCAATCTACTTTTCAACAGAGCAAAAAGGTATCTTCACAGACACAGTCTATCTGTAGTACCATTTTCCACAACCAACCTTAGCTAAGAAAGCATGATAAGGAAATTGAACAAGTTTTTTCTCACCTTGTCGGTAGGGTCTAATTGATTCAACATGACAATAAGAGGACAATTCCAGTCAAACACCATCTTCCAAAAGTCTTCTACAGTATTTGGAAGAGGAGACTGAGTAGATATGAATGCATCTTGATTGGTGAAGCTCTATAAAGATAGACAAATAAAGGACTTATTGCTCTTAGAGGACATACATGCATACAAACATTCATACATGCATGCATGTACATACATGCATGCATGCATACATACATACATACATACATACATGCATGCTTACATACATACATAAATACTTTAATATAGCGCAAATTCCATATGATCAATGCGCTATACAAAAACCAAGAAAAATAATACCAACAAAACACAATCAACTAAATAGGTAAGTTTTTGAACAGTGCAATAGATTCGGAATTCGGTTTGTGAGAAGGAACTAAGGGAGTTCCATAATATATAGGAACTGCAATGGAAAAGGCACCCTCACCTACTCACTTCTTGGAAGGAGGTATGAGGAGTAGGACCCAATAAAGGTGTGGCTTTCCTTTACATTAGAGCACATTAGAGAGATAGGCTGGAGCCATATTATTCAAACATTTGTAAACATATAAAAAAAAAAATTAAATTGGATTCTTTCGCAAACAGGTAACCAGTGAAGGGCAGGTAGAAGAGGTTCTGGGTTCCGGATTTCCCAGCTGCTGAGAAAATAAATTTAGCATTACCATTTTGCAAGGACTGAAGGCGATTAAGGTGCTTTGATGGAACACCATATAAAAGCGCATTGCCATAATCAAAACGTGAAAGGATCAATAGCACATAAATCTGAACACACTGCTATGAGCATGCACTACTGTAGGTCCAAACCATTATTTGTTTCATGGGCCCTATTTCATAACAAGTAATAAGGATTGATTTACTAGGTGCAGTCAATGAACCACAGGTATCATGCACCCTCACTAGTGGGAGCAATCATTGAAACCCATATAACACGTGCGGCTCTGTTACTTGCCGTTTGGCTTACCCCCGGAAAATGAAACGATATTCCGAGTGTCATGTGATTGACGAAGACACCAAATGTGCCTTTGCTATCTCTGAAAACACAGAATCATGTGCTTTGGTATCTTGATTTTGTGTTTTCGGAGATAAGCAAAGGCAGATTTGGTGTCTTCGTGGATCATGTGACACCCGGAATATCGTTTTATTTTCCGGGTAGACCAAAAGGCAAGTAGCCGAGCCGCACACGTCATGCAAAAGCCTAGCCATTTTACTACTGAAGATTATTCCCAAGACATTTTTGCTCAAAATTAATCCATATGGGATCCAGTTTCCCTTTAAAACCATTCAGGATTTTGAGTTATTTCACTTTAAGTTCTTCTGCAATACTGTTTGAAAAGTGGGAGTTGCATTTAATACAAATCCGCCACTTTCTCAGTCACACAATGTTACCAGACTCAAAATTGGGATGCACTGGTTATCAACCTGTCATGTTGAATTTCCCTGTCCATAAAACTCTGTCCACAACCTTAGCAGTATTATTCTCGCTTTGTATTCATCTTCCGCTAGCTGTCTCTTATCAAGCTTGTGGTTTCTTGGAGCATGCTTGAATGAGTTAAGCAGGAAGTTGTGTAAAATTTGATTACCCCACCAAGTTGCTTTGGTGGGGACTTGGAGGAAATATCTAATAGGGTAAGAAATTCCTTATGGTTCTGTATATTTATAAGTATCAGTTTTGGGGGTTAAATTAAAGCAAATGTCACTATGTCTGTAACAAAAACACGAAGGGTTAATGATCATCAATCGTGTCAACAAAAGCCTTTTTTCTGTCAGTATTAACCCATTAAAAGACTTGGGAATTCCCCCCAAAAATTTTCAGTAACGTCTGACAAATGCAGTTTTCAATTTTATGTTTGAAAAGTGTACCATCAATAAAATTTATGGTGTGCAAAGTTAGGGAAAAAACTTCATGAAATTTTCACAGTAGAGGCTTACCTCAATGAACTCTTACTTCCGTAACTTCTATCCCACTCAAAACATGTTTTATTTAAAAATAAATTGGAAATATTGAAGACTGTAATACCTAAAACTTAATCGACTATGAGTTACCAACAATATTTATGAAAGAGCATTGGGATGCATGACACATTCATGAAAGCATGTTATACTGTTCATTTTATCAATGTTTGTCTCTCTTTAGAAACAGGGTCCTGGTTTTGTAGAAAAAGGTTCAATCAAGGCCCACTTTTATATTTACATCAATAGGAACTTTTCTTAGGTCATTAAAAACACAAATTATACTGACAATTGATATAACATACAAAAATTAACTGTTAAGACCAGGCACATCAAAACTTAAAGGTGTTAACTGTCAAATGGGCCCAGGCAAACATGTCAGTATGAATAAAACTATTTAACTCTGTTTTAGATTAAATAAATGGGGGACATGACCAAGTATTGTGCAAGAAAAGCAAAACTTGCAAACTTGGATACACAGCACTGAATCTACTATAAGGAAGCACAAGGATCAAATTATTTAGTGCCTGTTTAACACAAGACCTGCAAATAAACTAACATGAATACAGATATCTTTTTCTGCCAGTGTTAAAAATTGCAAATAATGGCATCATATGGTTGCAACTTGGTGCCAACTGTAGTTTGTTGCATGACACTAGAAGCGGAATAAGCAAGTTTAAGCCATTTCAAGCTGGCAACTGATAATCCAGAATCTATCCGAGAACTTCCTGTTCAGGTATCTTGTTGAGATCAATAAAGTTAAAGGTGTTTCCCCCTTAAAAGTCTACTTGCCCAATAGAGCAACAGGGTTGGTTTAAATGTGGTTAACATTTAAATGCGGTAACATTGGCTAAAACATCCTGCTCGATTCTAGCAGCATGTGTAAACTGCTCCATCCCCCTGTGGGCTGGGGGTTGTAAAATATGTCCACGGTAACAGGTGGCTGGGGGTTGTAAAATATGTCCATGGTAAGAGGTGGCTGGGGGTTGTAAAATATGTCCATGGTAAGAGGTGGCTGGGGGTTGTAAAATATGTCCACGGTAAGAGGTGAATGGGGGTTGTAAAATATGTCCAGGGTAAGAGGTGACTAGGTGGGAGGACTTGCACAGTATGACACTATATGACACATTCCTGTTGGTCTGTTGTTAAAGCTTATCGAAATAACAGTAAACTGCTCCAGAGGTGTTGTTATATGCAGTACATTTCTGCTGTGAACATGATGTGGTTTCAATCAAGAAGTTTTGTAAAAAAAGAGAGAAATGTAAAACAAAAACACCTGTCAACAGCAAAACAGGATGACCAACCTCATTGTGTCTGTTATGACTATGTTATGACTGGGGTATGCTGGACATTAAAGACAAGAGAGCAATATTTAAAAGACGAGTAGAATGACCACAAAATTACAAGACACTCTGACCAAAAGATAAATAAAACTTAAACTCAAGGAATTTTTGAGTTCTCCTTGAACAGTAATATACCCACTAACAGTAATAGCACAGCTCCTTAAATTGAGTTGCAAAATGAAGGAAGCAATGAGAAGATGCTCATAGTCATAGTCTTCAATAAATACATTCACTTTTAATAAAGGGATGTTTTTCTCCCTTTCCTTATACGGTTAAATCTTTTTTGGTTTCATAATAAAAGATGCACTCTCTGTACCCCCCTCTCCTTTAAGACCATTTTATTTACATCACTAACCTTCAGTATTGCAGCATTGATATAGCCTTCTCTGTTGCCTCCACTGCCTGAACTATCTAGGAATGGTCTACTGCCATCATCTGGGTAAAAGAAATGTACAAGCTTTTAAATACTGTATGTGATAATGTAATGTTGCAATTGGAGTGAGTAGGGTGATGTCTGATTTTTGTATTTGCAGTATAAAGTATGTAGAGCTCTCAACATTTTGGGAGGAGGGGGGGGGGTGCCCTAAGCTTATAACAAGTGAGATCTATTGGTTTATTTCAGGGCCCGTCATGGGGCTCACGGGCAAAGCTCAAGGGAAGTTCCAGGTTATAAAGCCCCAAGATGCTCCTTGCTTTGAGGTGTATAACAGGCTTTAGAAGGCACTCTCGGAGATACATGTCATGGGCAAAATACATTAAATGCAGTCCAAAATTCACCACTATGACATAACAACCTGTGATGTTGAGTTGACTGAGATTGAGTAAAGGCTCCTCTTATGGGACATCAAGTAAAGAAAAGGGCAATGGGCAAGAAAAAAACTGGAAAAGCAAAAGGGTGGGAACAAGACAAAATTATGGGGAATTTTATGCTTAAACCAGTAGGTTGGGAGCTTTGACTTAAACACTGAGCAATCACTTATCCACAGGCCTATTGCTGGGCACTGCTGGGCACTGACAACAACTGTACTACAAGGGGCATTTGCCCCCAATTTTGGCCTTGCCCTCTCGCCTGCCCCGCTCCCCCCCCCCCAGATCAGTTAAGACAGAGGATAACTGCAAAACATATTGCACCTCTCTGAGACTTAACTTTTCATCCTGAGATATGCTAAAACCTCCACGCAGGGGCCCCCACCCCCAGGAACAGGTGCTTTGGGCACAGTTTCTGACTTTGGTGGAGAAATTTTTTCCCCCTCCCAAATTATCATTTGCCTTTAGTTTGTCCCCCAGTTTTGACATTCTGGGGCCGCCACTGCTTGTGCAGCTGGTTCTATTCCATTGTGCCTTCTTCTTTCCATAAAAACATTTTGCTACACCTGATTGAAGTGCTACAATGGTATCTCTGTACAGGTCACCACATTACTTTAAAAAAGGAGTTATATAGAATCCTCCGGCCAACAAACTTAAGCAGCTACTGCAGAGTTTGGTACTGTGCACAAGCTGAAAATCAAATTCCAACACAAAAACAAAATATGTGTAGCAGATTTTGTACATGTAACAGCATCAGCCTTTACTTTTCATAGAAAAATAGCATCCTATTGCATCTGATATCACACTTTGTGCTACACAAGTCCATTACAAAATAGCCTTAAATATAAAACAATTGAAACAAACTTTGAGGTACGGACTATCCTTGGGATTGACAAAACCTTGAAATTAAACAAAATTTTAAAGCTACATCATTTTAATGAAATATTTATCTTTTCTACAAATATTTTCTATCCCATCTGAAGAGAATAAAGTACAAGGGCAGCAGTATTCTCTACTATTACACTGATGTTAATATTGCACTGCAGAGTGATACTAGAAATAACAACTTAATTACTTCCTTTTGTTGTTGTAACTATTACTTACAAGGTACTTTATCAGGAAACCTATTTCTTGGTCTATTTCCTTCTTTTAAACCATCTTGACTTCTTTTTATTTTTAGAATGACATCACCAATCTCTGTCAGGAGCTAGAATAGACAGGAGAGATAAATTAAAATGAGTTTCAGTGTAGCAATATACTTACACACTTTCCTTCAAATGAAGATGTGGTTGCCTGATTAAATGAGATTTAGCAATCTGATTACAGACAAATACCAAACTGGGGTCTACCAGTTTTAACCTTTCAAATTCTTTGCTCACCTGATATCATGCATGTTGTTCACTAAATTGCCACTCCATTTCCTCAATTTCACTGAATATAAAGGTTTAGAATTGCATGTTGACAATAAAATTAAGACAATTTCAGGCTAATTGACCCTACTAATGGCTAATTTCACTAGCTGCTAAGATTTGTCTTTGTTTATACAATTATAAAAAGTTTTGCCTTAAGGTCCCATCTGGGCACTACTGTATGGCTCATTTTATGGTCTGCAAAATGCATTAACTCTGACTAATTTTCTTGTGCAGTAGTGATGGTTTGTAATAATGGCACTCAGTTTAAGGTTATGCACAAATTATATGATAAAGATAGCACAGAAAATTTTTGTAAAATTCTAAAAGCTGCCCTCAATATGTTTGAAATTTCAGGTCATTTAACTCATATGAGGCTTGTACTATTAAAGTCACAACAACAATTATGAAAGTATAAAAGGAACATGTATTTATTTCATACACCCTATACATTGCACATATTGAATTACATTGACAAACAAACACTTTTTCAGTATACTTAAACATGATTGCAATGTTCAATTACAATTTAAAACTGTAGAGCTACTTCATTTCTAAAATATTAGCTATGTAAGACATACTTCAAAGATTATTGAAAATGTATTTACTCATTGTCTGGGAGACTATTGTTTTTAACTTTTCAGTTTATTTTGGAACAATGACAATGAAAAACACAGAGAGAAAATACACGGAGAAAAAAAAAGTTTTCAATAATATAGGTAAGATGTCCAAATTTTTTCAAGCTAGTCAAGCTTTTCTCCAAACCAGTTCTTTGCTTTCATATGTAATATAGCAACAGAGCTAATAAGGCAAGATTCCCAACTATGCATTATTAAAGGCAGTCATTTGTCACTGCAAACTAAAATTTAAGCCACAGTCCACCAAAATTCTCAATCGGCACACAGCTCAAGTTAAAACTGATGTCATAACTCCAAATAACTCTGCTGAAAAAGTAGCTGCTGTAACTGTTTTTAATATTTCAGAGAATGAAATGTGCGACTAATACACAAATGCAACATTTACTTGATGCAGGACAAACCTTATGTTCCTGTATGACAACATCTCTCTTCAACTTTAAATCAAATCTTTCAAAGAGATAAACTGGTATTTCTGTGTGTTGAGTCTGGTGAAACTCTAGAAGACATTTGTAAAGGAATAGGTATTGTTTCTGGAGGATGAGAGAAGAAATACATACAATCAAAATTATGGCGCAGGTGTGTTATTACCCAATGTAAGGCATTTGATGCCTATTCGAGAAGGAGAAGGGGTGAAGTTACTAGTCTAAGGGAGTTAGGGCAAGTAATGAGAATTACAATGTAACTTCACCATTCAATGCAAGACACTGGAAAATTATATAGGGGATAGACAAATTGACAGTTCGAGACTAATTTCTCCTTCCTTGACCACCCCCCCCCCTCCTGAGTAGGCATCTTTACTAATCATGCAGGAACAAATTATTTAAAAGATACTACAGCAAATGAGCATATTCACATTAAGAAACTCAGTGGAGGCACACATCAACAATAAACCTTTTAAGCTGGCAATTTTGGTGAAAAATCTCAGGTTGAATCAATAATGCCTTCTTGCCATTTCTTAAATAAAACACAGTTAGGGATGCTTCCACAATATCAGAGTTTCAGTTTAACAAAACAGTCATTCAAATGTGGTTTAAATATTAGTTACATTTCTGAATCCATGCTGAATGTCACATTTTTTACACTGTCAGTTTCATCAAGAGACCGAAACATTTAAAATATTGAAGCAACAGATAGTTCTTAACTTCCAGAATAAAAATTACTTTCTATGCTTGAGACATTGTTCTATCAAAGAATGACATTTTCAAGGTGGGGCTGAAGGATGGATAGGTTGGGGTGAATTTCCTTCATTACATCTGAAATGTCTCCCCTGCCTCAAATATCCAAATTCAATTTTCTTTTTCTATTTCTGGTTATATTCCAAGCTCTAGCTCTATTTATAGTTCTCTCACTATTTCTCCTGACCATTTCAAACAGTTGTAGCTATGTCACCATTAGATGACAAAAAGAAAGCCACAGGTTTGTTCCCTTCCAATCCTATATGTTCAAATAAGAAACTAACTTGTGTGATTCATTTGTTTATTTTTTTAGTTTTGTTCTATTCCATCTGGAAATTCCCACCTAAACTTTCAGTTTTCCTTCCATAACAGTGTTTAAGAAAACGAAAGAATTAACTTCAGTTTTGATTTTGAAAATAGGTTCAGTTGAAAGTTGAGATGTTACTCACCGAAGTCTGTACCATGTTAATTCGGTTTTCTCTCATCTTTTCAACGAAATCAAATACACTGATAACCTTCTCCTTCATCAAGACATCCATTAAACAGGAAAGGGCAATGAATGTACCCGTCCTGCCAATACCAGCACTTCAAAGGAAAGCAAAGTCACGTAAAATTACTCATTCAGCTTTTGAGGGCCTGAATGCAGGTTAAATTTCCAAATAATATGAAGAGGAGGAACCAGGAATGGACAAGAGAGGTTTCCAAAAAGAATGAAAAAAAAAGAAACCAATTCCCCACATTATAATCTTTATCACAAGAGCAAGCAAGTGTGGATTTTCCAATAAGCATTCTTATGGAGTTGCCTAGCATAACAGCTGCATTAATTTAGGGGTACCTGATAGTGTGTAATAATACAATGTACTAAGTAAAGTCCTACCAGCAGAAGATGTACATCTACATACAACTGAAATACGGCAGACTAAGAGGAAGTAGTTTTGGAAGTGTTGAGATAATACTGGAACATGCCCATAACTGACAAGTTGAACTTAATATCTGCCTTATAATCATACCGATAATGAAGTTAAACATTGTCAGAATGTCAAGCCATGTTTATTATGATAGAACAAATCCTGTTATGGCTCTCAAATAATGGTGATTGCTGATTTTTCAATTTGACAATGTTTATTCTTACCTCTTAAAGCTTGAAATAATGCCAGAGTTTCTTTGCCTTATGTTTAATCACATTATTCCAGACTCACAAAAGGTTGTGTGTGAGCTTCGATACTCAACCAATTGTGCTTGGAGGCAGAGGTTGCCAGCAAACAGAAAATATTAGTTTTTTGCAAGATGTGTCTAACAATAAAGTGAGAACCTCCAAAACTGCTGGAGTTATGCTTCAGGTCATGTTTTCATTGCCAAGGACATGTAATAAAGATAAATATACCTTGTGAAGCTGGGGATTTACAACAATTATGTTCTTTTAAAGCTGTCATTCTCCCAAATCCTAGGAAACATCAGGCTATGTAGAGCCTACTTTCTGCTCTGCTTTTACCACCCTACAGTTCTAACAGTTGTTAAAATTTCAGACAAAAACCATCATTGCAACTCACATACAAAACTCTGAAATGATGCTAGAAAGGCTGTTTGACCATTGCCTATAATTCTGAAACTACCAGTGTAGAGCACACTACAACATTGTACAGTTCAATACCCTGCTTTAATGCTTGTATGCATGAATCTTTGCACTAAAAACCACAAACGATGCTTTGGTGACTTGAAAATGATACTGAACTGCTGATATGTTTCAGGTACATAAGTTCACTGGGACCCTTCTACCATGTGGTTTGTGGTATGTAGTGAGCTTGTTTTTGCAGTGCATTCTTGAAAAGGAAATCATTACAAGGATTGCAAATTATCAGGAGTCCCGAAAGTGAAATGGTGCATGCCAAATTTGCTAGTATTTACACCCTCAAGGATACTCAAATTGCACATTGACATGTACATTTGAAATTGAAATTAACTGTTGGAGGAAACATGATAGCAAAATACAATTTAGAAGATGAGTACTTCAAAATGCCTACAGATACTTAGATAAAATTGGGCAGGATAATCCATGCAAAAAAGTATAAGCTACTGTGTCCTCAAAATTAGAAAGTTTCAAAGATTCCAACCACTCAGAGGTAGGGTAGTCTCTTGCATGTCCAAAACCATGAAAAAAAAACATGGTTGTGGTGTACTATAGTTATGTCATGAAACTATCACTGAGAAGCTTTGTAGAAGGGGCAATTCTAGTGTGGGAACAGTATAGGACTTCTTTCAGGTTTTCAAAATTGATATGCTCCCTGAATAAATTTATTTACTAGTTAAAAATACATAAAATGGATGCATGCAATCATCTTACAAGTGTCTGCTTATTTCCAAATTGTTTTGGTGAGTTTGGGACTAAAATATTTTACAAGGCAAGTGCATATTATCTAGAGATATCAATTATTCCATTTTATTGGTCAGAACAGGGGTAAGGTCTCTTTTGGGCATGATGCAAATCCTTGAATGATGATTTGGCTCTCAATACTGATAATCACTGACTTTCTCAAAGCATTCCATGTTTAATCATCACCCTGGGAATGCAAGAGTACCAGACAGAATCTATATAGCTTATGCTTAATTCAATCATTCCAGCCATACAACAGTTCATGTGTATCCTGCAATACTTTATCAAATGCCCTTACATGAAGGGGATATATAGCAAGCAGGAAATAATACTTTATTGAGGGAAAAGTCTAGCAAGGTGTGAACCAGTATCCAAACTGGCAAAATGCCTCATGTAAAATGGATAACCACTCTTTTCTTGTAGAACAACTGCAATAAGCTAGGTCCCTTGACTTACTTGAGTGGAAGACCCCTTAATACTTTAAATATTTTTTCATGGGTGCTAGATCTGTGACTGTATGTTGGCATTTCCTTGTATGTATATTTTTGAAGCATTTTTAAATTTGCTTTGTTCTGCTGCAAGGCAAAGTATTTCACTGTGATTGTGGCTGAAGTTAGCATTTATCTTACATTATCTTGTTTATGATTCAACCAACCTGAAGGTTGAAAATGTAAACACCCTCCACCCCACCCCTTCCATCCAGTCTCCAAGACATTCTTTGTTTGTGAAATCTGTCTTGATAAGAGTAGAATGGAGGTATATCTACCTGCAGGGGACCTTGAGATAAGAGGAGAATGTAGGTATGTCTACCTGCAGTAGACCTTGAGATAAGAGCAGATTGGAGGTATATTTACCTGCAGTGGACCTTGAGATATGAGTAGAATGGAGGTATATCTGCAGTGGACCTTGAGATAAGAGCAGATTGGAGGTATATTTACCTGCAGTGGACCAGAGTTGGAGTCTCCCTCTCTTTACTGGCTTGCTTTACTTGCTTGACAAACTCCAACACAGGTGTGACCTCTTTTGGTACTGACATATCAGGCCATGTCAGAAAGTGAAACTGATTGACTTGATGGTTTTCTTTGTCCTTTTCTTTCAGCTTAAAAAGAACAAGGAAGCTACATTGAGCTAAAATGCTTTACTTTCTGAGTCAAAATTAAAGCTATCTTCAACCATTTGTAAATCCCTAGTATAACTATAAAAGACACATCTGAAAATAGAAATACATTCACAAATATCAAACTGCCTCAGCTAGGCTACTCAAGCAATGCTGCAAGGGTTTCAGCCATGTATTCTTCCTACACACAATTACAACCGTCAAATTGCACTGATCATTATTACAAAGCTTGGTATAAAAGAAAAGTGATTGTAAGGAGTAATCATATAAAAGCAATTTTTTGAGATAACCATGTGAATACTTACATGGTGCAATGAAATCTTTCTGATGATGAAATCTGAGTACGAAATTGTACGAGACCATTCTATCTCTATGTTTCCACATAACTTTGAGCTTCCTTCTACTTCAGGCCAATACTGTGCACAACGTTCCTAAGTGGTTAACAAAATAGGAGAAGAAAAGAGATTGGAAATACATACACATGAACACACAAGTAAGCTTTGCACATTGACACCATTTTTACCTCTACTGTGTTTGTGTTGTTATGCCTAACTTCCACATTTTTTTTGAAGTTACTGTGCAAAACAACTATCAGTACCATGTACAATGACATTATCTCTGGAAGTCAAATTGAAATATCAACCAGTTATTAATTAATCTTGTCAAAGCCTACAGCACTATCATGACTTGACCGTTCTGAAACCATCAGGTGTTCCTTGAAAGGATATGAACACAAGAAGAATATGACGGTCAATAACTTAAGATGACCGGTCATGGAAACACCAGCAGATTTTTAGTGATGTCAGTCTGCTCTCAAAGTGGGGACAGGAAAATAAATTCAAGTAAGACAACTTGTGGGTGGAAGTTGTAAGTTCCAGACTGTTACTTCAGGGTAGGTGTCTAGGGGAAAGTGTGTAACCTCAGTGTTTTACAAAAAAATATGTTAACTGTTTTAGCATCATGTAGATAGTTCTGAATGCTATATTTGAAAAGTAAAATTCACAACTTTATTGAAAAAAGAAAAGATTTATTTCACACAGGAAAAAACAAAAGTACTGCTGTCCTTGAAAGTAAAGGTTTGAAGGATAATATTATAGCATACTTCCATCTCTGAATGGGGGAAAAACTCTCCTGCCCCATTACCAACCCCCTATGCCCAAACTTGAAATTTATGTGCTAAGGTTAAAATATAACTTTAGAGAGCTCTTCTGGTAAAGAAAAACCTGGAGATTCCATTTCATGTGTGTAGTATTTGACAGCAGTACTATTACAAAGTACTTTGACCTCAACTTGTAGGCTTGTGTGCTATATCAGAACTAACTAGTCATTGTACAATAGTTCTCCTTAAAGAGTAAAATGGTGTCTCCTCATTTTATTCTTACTTTGCCTCCTTCATACAAGTTGGTAATCATCACAACAGTGGACACATTCTGCTCCCATACCATTCTCCAAAAATCATCCAATGAAGCAGTATTTGGACCTGAAAAGGCAAAGAGAACTTCTTATGATTTGTGTATGGTTAGCAAGATGGGGTTTTAAAGCTTAGTTTCTAACTATTAGGTTTAAGTCAGGCTAGCTGCTGCCTTTTTTTCCAGTTGTGGATTTCTGGTTTCCCTACTCCATTGGTGCAATGGCAAACCAAGAGAAGTGTCACAAAGATGAATGAATTGATAGCACTCATAATTTACCAATATTTATTATAATTCATTTATCTCTATCACAAAAGAGTACCATAAATTGTACTGTTATGACCCCAGTGATGACAAAAAATACATATTGATATCAATTTAAGATACACTGAAATAATTGACATAAATGACTTCTGCAAACTAAGTCTTGTAACTGCACACAGAAATGAATAAGAGTCTTGCTTGCAATCTGTACTTTAACATATAGTTTAAACTGGACAAGTACTTCAGAACCAGACATGAAATGAAGAGGGACTTGCATGCATTACAAAAGGAATACTTGTGTGTCAATAACACATCATTTAGGTCATGACACTGTGTAGAACATTGGTTTTCCCCCTTTTGGTGTTATTGTCCCAAATTTGATAGAAGTACTTGAAATGGTTCAGTTTGGTGACATCTACATACTGACATCTACAGACTAATTGCATTTTGTAATGGTGATTCTGTATAACCTAATAGCCCGTAATCATAGTCCTTATTTTGGTCTAGGGTATATGTTCATGTCCCAACAGAAGGAGCTATTGAATGCCCCACCCATGTGATACAACCACAGGTTAAAAACCTGTAAATGTAGAAGGAATGTGAAAAGGGGTTTGAGTACAAGTATTTGCAGTTTATACACATATGTTGTGACTCCTCTCAAAGATAGATGAGGTAACTGCTATAGCTGACAAGATAATTATGTCATAAAGGTGTCATATGTTCTTCTCTCATTGGTAAGAAAATATATACCTTGAGATGCAATAAATGTCTTTTCACCATTCTGGTCCTGAAATGAGAAAGAATGTTTTTTGTTAAAGTTTCATCAGAACTAAAATATCTTTTCAAAGGTATTCTGCTACGTACAATTCCACATATGAGGGTGTCACCCAGTCAGAAACTGTTATAATTACACAGGAACTCATCTGAATGAAATATTTGCTTTTTACAGGAATCCCTCATGGCTACCACAGTTTCTTGAGAAAATCAGTGGTTCCCAATAAATGTACCCAACCACTGGTTCATTATTGCTCCAAATAGATGCTTCAATTAACAGTAGCATTGTTTAACATTCTGGTGCAACAGACGCCAACAACGTAGGGGTTCAACAAATTATGAAACCAGTGGTAAGAGTCAAATTACTTATGCTACATAGAAGGGCCGAATTCTTTTCCATCTTATTCTGAGTTAAACTGCTACCAAATGTCAACCTTCGTGGCTAGTAACAATAGAATGGTCATTCAATTGGAATTAAGAAGCTGGTAGGGTATAGAAATATTTCTTGAAATGATGTTTGAAATTACTTGAAATGAGTGGTTTTATTTTGTCTACTAAAGCTAGAGAACATGAATACCAACCTTGATGTATGATGCATTGTAGTAATCAGAGGAAGGGTCTCCAGAGATTTTACTCAGTATCACACGGCTATGGTCATCTTTAGAGAAGATGAAACATTGGAAACAAATAAGTTGTATACGAATACGAATGTGGAATTCAATATTTATTGACATGTCAATCTTATTTTCATAAAGAATGACTGTCAGGAAAACAGGGAATTTGAATTACAACCAATGCAACACACTTGTCATGGGTAAACCCCTACCTATGACCCATCCCCCAATCCTATGCTTGGATAAAACTTGAAACCATTTATTTGATAGTTTTCTTGTGTTACAGTCTTCTGTTGGCAAGATTGAAAGCCCTCTTTTTCCATTATTTCCCAACCTTGGAGTAGGGCTGTGAATGTTTCGCAAAATAACTAAACGATTAAGGTCAAAAATTTGTGATCATTTAGCAATGGCAATCACCTTATCACCAAAAAAAAGGATTTCAGTATTTAGTGATTGATACTGAACATAATGCAGAAATAGTAATAGTCGCTATCTTGCATGGTAAAGTCTAGTTATTTTGAAACTTTGAAGCCTACAAGGTTCAAATATTCCTAGCAAGTTCCATTTAACAAAAAACCAGGGAATAACAAAGTATACAAATGGATAAAAAACTGTCAAAAACAGGCTTTGCGATTAATTGCTTGTAGCTTTGTACTAAACATTTATTCCACATGCCATCTTAAGTGATTAATTGCTACACATTCACAGTCCTATCTTGGGGTCACATATCACTTATCTTGGGGTAGTGAACCAGTTACAAATATGTGAAAATTTGTTATTGCCAAAGAAAAAAGTAAACATCACTTATCATGCAATTCTATACTACTTGAGACTAAGGAAACTTGGGGCATGAACTAATTACACTCCTTATGCAAATTTGTGAATTAAAATGTATTCACTACAGAATGTCATCTATACAACTCTGCTATCATGCTAGAAACAGTATTAAGTGCTAAAGCAAACTTGTGATTCTTTTGGGGGTTTATTTACAAGACTGGTGATCTGATACTGTTTCGTGTAAAACAGTCCCCTGGAGAAAAGTTTAGCAACTCTTGTCTCATACTAATTCAATGTCCTTCCTACCTTTTCAGTTAACATTATGCTTACAATATGCTGACCTAAAGAAATGGCACTGCATGATAAAAAACGAAATTTCAATGTAATTAATACTAAATGGAACATGCAACTCAAGATTCAGTAGGATATTGCTCAATACTGTACAGCTTACATGTCAGCATATTCTTGAATCTGTTCTTTTTCTTGTGGATTTCATTCTCAGCAATGGTCCATGGATGTTGCTTTCCTTTCTTCAAAATCTGAACAAAAAGGTCAAGACAAAACAAAGACAAACTAAAAATCATTTTATGGGAAGTGACATGCTAGATTGACAAATGACTCATAGTTGGCAGACAGCATTCTTCATGTAAAGGTGATGGACCAAATCCATCTCTGGCATAAACAGGATTTTTGTTTAGTGTCTAACTTCAATGCCTAATCATTAGCCTGGGGAGGGGTCTAAGGGAGCAGCCCTCCTCAACTTTGCGAAAATTTTGAATATTTGATTTGGACCCTGCAAAATTTATCATTATTGATAGGCAATATTCTTTAGGTCCATTTTACAATTTCCTACAGAATTTGAATGGGGCACCATGGCCTCATGAAACTCCTCTGGCTATGTTGACCAATTTCATCATTACCTGCAACCAACTATTACAATTAGGAATACAGACCTGCAATTCAACAGGACATTGCTTGTTGAAAAAGATTCTACATGTCACTGCACCAGCCAATTCCTATTTCTGTGTAGCAGCTACAAAGCTATGAAACTTAAACACTGCTCAACTTTGAGCTATTTCAATGATTGGCTCAGATGAACAAGGGATGACCATATATAGTTTATAGTTTTATAGCATATGGGAATTTGAAACTTGCAAACACTAACCTTTATACCGCTTTACAAACCACAACAGATCCATAATACACATTGAACAAGGTGGGAAAAGATTTCCTTGAACTCCTTCAGCTTGCTCAAATGATCAATATCACACTATGAAAACTTGGCATTGAGCAACAGTGCCATGTCTCAAAGGATGATATTACATGAACAATGTATTATAGCACAACTTGCCAAAGGATCAATGGGTAAAATGGACGTCTTTCTTTAGAAGCGAGTCCCCTGTAGGTTGGGGTTTATAGACTATGCTCACCATACTCCTGCCTGTCATAAGAGGCAACTTAGGGGAGGACTTGAGCAATATTTGCATCATACTTCAAACTAAAACTTAAACTGTGTTTAAACTAATAACTTTTCATCTAGTGACACACTTTATAAAACCATCATGTTGGTTATGTCTTTAAATCATATCTAACTACTATAAGATTGGGGTACAGGATTACGGGTGTGATTTGCATGGTTCAATGTACAATAAATGGGCAAAGTAGCTGGGACAGCTAGGGATATTTCTTTACTTCCATGCACAAACAGTTTCAAAAATGACAGAGACTTGTCATTTTTCATGATTTTTATGATATACAAAGCCTGCTTCCAAACTGTTCACAAGCCAGTTTGAAGAAAATCGTACTTTGCAACACAAAATATTTGACCAATTGGTAACATTTTTATCTCATACATGACAGAAATTTTGCTAAGTGATCCTGTTGATAACTAGTTGTATGGTATGACTGTCATAGTCATACCAAATCAAAAATAAACAAGAGCCCAATGGGCATTGTGGTTCCTTGTTGGATATTATAAGAATGTACAGCCAGCCTCCGAAGTAGAGCTAAGCAAAAGCTCATACTCAATGTTTGTAACATCTTCACAAGGGGTACTTTAGTACTAATATTACATGAAATCAAAGATCAAATTTCTGTGGCCTTACTTAGTGCAACTTTTATAATGCTTGGTGATTCTTCCTCATTTCCATAAGTATTTATGCTTGTAATCAAACTTGATATTATCACCAATAAACAATACACAATGTGGTCGGAGAGAGAAAAACACCCCTTGTATTTCTCTCACAATTTACTTTTACCTGCTCTCAAATAAAACTTCCTATTACTTAAAAACAATCTACCATTTGTCCTGTTTGCTACTACTACACAGAAAACAGGGTTTATTCAGCAGTTAAGCAGAAAGCAAGTGATTAATGGGGTGTGATAATAGAATGAGGATTAGGTTACCCCAACAGAGCACAGCAGTATTAAAGAGACATACTGTATAATCCATGCATTGCTTCCACTGGCAGAGAGACCAGTTTAATGCAGAGTGACCTGTGCTCATTGAAATCTACAGATTTCAGTTATTGCCCTCTTAAAACTTTGAATGATCCAAAATATGTGTACAACCCGAAGGAATCATGAAAGGCCAAATTTCTAAGGTGTTTGGGTGTATAAGCATGCAAAACCAGGTGAGATAAAAAATCAATTGAACCTATCTTTTACTAGCTTACAAGATTTTCTAAATAACATTTCTAGCGGGTGACCTCCAGTGACCTTGATGACCTTTGACCTTAACCAAACACAGATCGATTTGAAATCTGTCCTTTCTACCTTAAAATACTGTGTTAAAATGTTTTTCAGTGTTTGACCCCTGGTGACCCCAGATGACCCCTTGACCTTCACCAAACATACCCAATTTCATCCTTACACCATAACATATCCACACACCAAGTATGACATCTATCCAAGTTTCCTATCTAGAAATATCGTGTTGAGGTTTTAGTTTTTGACCTCTGGTGACCCCAAATGACCTTTGACCTCCACCAAAAACAATAGGGCACACCTTCTCCTTATGACAAATCTATGTACCAAATCCAAGTTCCATCCAACCTTCCCTTGTTGAGTTAGAGCGTACCGAAGCAAGTGTCACACACACACACACACACTCACACACACACACACACACACATGCCAACCTGACTACATAGGTTCCTTTGCTACTGCAAGGAACCAAAAATGGATAAGCACACTCTAAAATCACAAGTACAATATTAAATCATGATTAAAACTGTCACTCTGGTCAACACTGATAAGATCTATTAAACACAACTCCTTAAAGGTAAATGCTTTTGCTTGATTGGAGTGTTTGATTCCTTGAACAACCTTTGACCTTTTCAAAAGTACACTTTTATAGCCCTACATCAGACTTGGTACCGCTATATACCTTGATAAGACTCAGGCAGCTGGCAGCTGTAGAACAAATCCAAAATACAAATGACTTCTAGACTTTCAAAAATTCAAATAACATGATGACCCATCTTCTAAACAGTCTTTCCAACTTTGAAGGTTTGCATGTGGTTCACTTTTTGACCTCCCTAACCTCATATAACCTATGGCCTTCTTCAAAACAAAATTTGATGATCCCATATTTTAACTTAAATAACATTTGGTTTTAACACCCATGAGATGTAGACTTACACTGAGTGATTTCACTGCTTGACCCCCTTCTTTGACCCCTTAATGACCTTCTGCCAACTTTAAATGTACAACTTTTATGATCAGCTTTCAGCTGAACACTTTTGTCAAATTTGAAAAGATTTGGACATAACCACAACGAGTTGAGGGTTTTTGCAGATTTTCACAATTTGACCTCTCGCCACCCCATTTCACCCCTTTGACTTAACTTGCTGTTACTATAACTTTAAAGCCCTTGAAGTGTTGTATAACTTCACCAACTTTGACAAAGATTGGTCTATTAAGAACCAGTGGACACTAGCAATATTTTAAATGTTGACAGATTGACAGACACACTGCCATGACAATAGCTCAACTAGTTGAGCTAATAAATATTTGCCTCACCTCAAATTCTTGTTCCAGATTATTTGCATTACAAGTCACATAGTCTTCAAACATTGATACTTTAATAGGTTCTGGTGGTTGCAGGTTACCGTAAATATGTTCTCCATCTTCATCCTCTGAATCTCCTTCCGTCTCATGATATTCCTCCAGGGTTGTGTTTCTTTTTAAACTTGCTGTTTGTTTCTTGATATCAACTACCAATATCTCACTCTCATCAGGTTGACCCTTGATTCCTTCGTATTCTTCAGATAAATTGCTTACAGGAGCTGCTTGCAACCAAATAAATAATATTCTTCAAAGGTGCAAAAATTCAGCATTCTTTTTTAAATTTAAAATGCTAAATAAAGGTCACATATTAATGCAAAAGTGTGAAAAATATTGCAAAGGTCCATCATAAACTAATAAAATGTATAATTCAATTCATTCTCAGAGTTTTCCAAACCTGGTATCTAAGGGTATAAATCACTCTTATCTTGCAAGAGGACCCACTGGACACATGATTAAAAATCTGCAGCTCTCTCTCCCCCTCCTCTTATCCCCTGAGTTGTTATCTCTACTTCAATCTCTCAAGCAAATCAGACCCCAAGGCACCTATTGACCACAACTTCCTTATTCAGGGTTCCTGTTCTTTCTCAGAAATCAATTTTCATGAGTTCTCCATGTTTCCCAGAACCAAGTAAAGATTTCCAAATGCCATTCTATTGACCTCTTCCAAAAAATAACAAAACATTTGAGGTGAGGAAACAAATTTAATTGAACCAATGAGCATACATCTTGAGATTGCAAATGATTTAGTGAGAATGGAGAGATATAACTTTCTGAAAATTTCCACAACTCTCAAAACTCATCTGGGCCTAGAATTTTTTCTCCATATTTTCATGACATTTTCAGGTTTTCCATGACTGCAGGAAGCCTGCTTATTCAAGAGTTGTCATGGAAACATTGTTACAGGCAAATTTTAAATTGGATTAATGTTGAAGAGGAGCAGTGGGGAAGAGTGTGACAGGATGACTCATGCTTTGATAAACTAAGTAAAAAAAAACCCACCCAGACAACCACACAACAAATTTTTGAGTTTACAAAAGGTGCTGTATCACACTGGGCATATTGGTAGCATGTTTACACAATACACGTCCCATAAATATGGATGCAGAACAGAGAAGAGGACAAAGACTATCTCCCTAATACAGTATTCCACAATTAGTATGTACTTAGAAATGTAAAAATATCTTTTCATTTGATGATACCCCAAAATCAAGTGATTAAGGAATTGCATGGGATTGTTAAGCACATAGAGGCCTTCTACAGTTTGGCAACCATACTTTGTCCAATTTAAAAATGTTAATTTACAAATTTGACCAGTTTAATGGCTCTTTCAACACACACCACAAATTCATGAAAGATGAAATACACTTGTGATGAAAATGCTTCAAAACTAATCACGATAGGAACCAGTTCCAACAAGGATCTGCATTTAACATACCATATCCTGCTTAACACACATTGAAAGCATTCAAATACACACATTTCATGTAAAGAAGAGAGGAAATTGTTCAACAGAGTTCATGCAACAGACACAGGAAAATGACGGATGTACTTGGAGCAATATTATCAACCATAATAAAACTTACAGTTAATGTGGTGTTTCAAATATTTCCAAGTAAACAGTAACAATAGTATCCACTATGTGTGAGAACACTATGTGCATCAGAGGTCATAAAATTTTATTTTGTATAAAGCTTCACATTGTTCAATGTTTAAGTGATGAATCCCTGATGACCTATAAAATCTACACACTTGTGTCAACATCCACATTTCTTTAATAAACTCTTTGAATTAGAAGAGTGATATCATAAATTAATTTCAATTAAAACCTATCAAGCATATTGGGTTGTGTTTGTCTGATTTTAATAGCAAAATTTTACATGCAGGCAAAGAAATAGAAAAGTATTTTAAGCATCCAGAGTTAAAAAAATACATTCCAAAGATTCCTACACCTTCTGCACGAAAGGGGATTAAAGTGTCATGACTTTTCCTTGCCTTTCCATGATCAAATTGAAAATTTCTCTGACCTTCTTCTTTATGTCTGACATAAAGTTTACAAACACAACTACAAAATTTGAGGTGAAGAAATTAATTTTTTTTAATATACATTTTGATATTACCAGTGAGAACACATTTTGATACTATCAGTGAGACCACATTTTAATATTATCCGTGAGAATACATTTTGATATTACCAGTAAGAATATGTTTGATATTGCCAGTGAGAATACCGTTTGATATTACCAGTGGGAATTTTTTGAAATCAACAGTGAGAATACATTTTGATATCACAAATGAGAATACATTTTGATATCATGAGTGAGAATACATTTTGATATTACTAGTGAGAATGTTAACGTCTTTTCTCACAAATTTTAAAGACTTCAAACAAGTTTTGTAATTTTCATGACTTTTCCAGTTTTTCCAAAACTGCAGAAACCCTGACATCTTAAAAACATCTGATATGCCTTAGGCAGCTTCATCATTTTACTTGAATACATATGGACCCTTCAATTAATACCTTTGTTCTTATCATCACCAGCATTTTCATACATATTTTGATTTGGTTCCTCTCTTTGCTTTTTCTTCATTCTGAGGAAAAATGAGAGGCAAAGTGAAACTTAATCAACTTGAGAGTGTTGTCAGTTTTAACTGTTAGAAATTCATTTCAAAAAGTTTGCTCCCTACATACATAATAACTTAAAGGCATTTTCCAGAGACAAACTTTGCTCCCTACATACATAATAACTTAAAGGCATTTTCCAGAGACAAACTTTGCTGTCTTCAAAATATGCAGAAAAATGTTCTCTTGCAGGAGGTGAAAACTGCATCTCAATAGCATAAAGCATTCACAAGCAGAGCTTGAAAATTTTTCTGAAGCCTTGTTGTCCTGTTGGGCAACTCACCTTCTTAAATTAATGATGTTAGTTCGCTCAATATAGCTTGACTGTTGCCCAAATAAAGAAAATAAAAGACCAAGGAAAATACGCTTGATGTGCATTTTATTTAAAACCTCTGTTGCTCTCCACAATGTCATCCACTGAAGCTAAACTTTGAAAATTCCATGAGAACACAAGGAGTGCATGCTTAGGTGGGAACATAGTGTTATAAGTCACAAAAGACTTTAACCATGGTGATCTGGTTCTTATCTGCCTTTTTCCAATGTTCAGTTGTGCAATATATGAACTTATGTAACCCAAGCCATTAGACAACAAACCCTCAGGCACCCGAGCACCTCTCTTTTTGAGCCCTAAGAAGATACTAATTTTCAATGTAATGCAGCTTTTTCTTGAGATTAACGGGAAATTTACGGGAAATCTTTGATGTCATCACAGCACATTAATTTAACAATGCATTCATTTACTTTATATCTTTGATACCACTGCAGGGAATAACAAGTCACACTGTTTTCCATACCCTACATATTGTGTAGGGTAATGCTAGATCTATAGAAAAAGTTATTCAAACATTCCAACAGTATCAAATTCCAAGAATAAAAAACAAATTCAATTATTAGGAAAAAAAGGGAATTTGGCACAATGTATCCCCCATTGCATAACTTTATGTGGCTTCGTTGGAAAATGAAGGTATCTTTTAACAAAAATAACCAATCTGTAAGAGAGATGTCTTGAGGTAGTGAAGGCAGTTGCAACTGGTTTAAGATAAGGACATGGTATGGAATATTTTTGTCTTTCTTGCAGGATCTTAACAAAAAGTCACCAGAATATGCCTTTGAACAAAACTCTAGATAAATTAGAAAGATATATGCATCTCTCCCCACTTGAGAGTTGAAAATATTTTAGTTAAAAGGATCATCATCTGTGCATACCCACTGGCTGAATCTAACAACAAAATTTGATGACAAGTTTTTGATTACAGCAAATAAAGATTAATAGTAAGATAAAAAACCGTTGATTCCGTAAACTAACCTCAGCAGGATTAATACAACAACAACCATACTCAACAAGAGAAAGGCTACTGCCACTGGTATAATAAACAAAGCAATAGGAGGATTGCCACTGATACCATCACTGAATGCATCTGTAAAACAAGATCATATTATAAAGGAGTTAAATTATACATAAAAAAACAGGCACCCTGTACTTATAAGATGAAATGAAATATTACAAATACATGGTGGTTTTCTTAAAGTTTTGCAAGGTCCTGAGTAGGACTTCAACCTATTTAGTGAATTATGTAAAAGAAGGGGATTTTGAGGTTTCCCATTGCCACAACTACCTTTGGGTGACCTTGGGCATGGGGTCTACCTGTATTTGTCCAGTGCCTGTTATGCTGTTTCCCCCTGTAGGTTAGTATTTGAAGAATACACCCATGGAATTATTGACCTGTTGTAAAATTTGTTAGTTATAACATTAAACAATACGCCAACAGAAATGTGTTATAAAGTGTCATGCAGTTCAAATACTGTACAAGAGGCAACTATATGGGATCGTATTTGAACTGCTTCATTAAAAACCAAACTTGAACCGTATTTGAAACTGTACTTGAACTTCATGTTTTTATCTATGTGTCAATGTATATCACATTTTAGTCGGTGTTGGTGTGTCTTTAAATCACACCTAACTAAGATATTGCATACCACATTTCTGCTTCCCAAACGATACTAAGAGTACTGGAGAATTCTATCAAAGCAGGTTCTCCCGACTGGAGTACCTACTTTGATAGACAAAGTCAATGCCCCTTATTCTGTACATCCCCAGGAAAGGGAGCCTCACTCATGTAACTCCATATCACTATGGCAACAAAATAGGCAAGCCATTGGAACATTGAAGCCAAACTGGGACACCTTCTCAAACTAAAAAGATCTGTTGGACAGCCTACCAAGACTCCAACATTTCATTGGACAGTCAGCTGTCAAAACATATAGGCTTTGTAGCCTGTTTAGTTTACTCTAATATTTGTGCTTTCCTTGATGAAGGAATTAACCTCTGTAATGACATTTAATGACAGAGAACACCATCATTAAAATCTGGGGAAAAATGGGAGTTATATAAAATCTCCTAAAAGCCTACCTTTGATCAATACTAGCTGCATCCATTGCTAGATTTTCTTGGCTTAAACACTATTTAAGTGAATAGTGATTTGGTAATTCTTTTTTGCAAAACAGTGTAAAATTCCATGCAGTTATGTTATATTTGGACTCAAAGTTATGATAATTAGTCACAGTTTGAAAGCAGAGCTAAAACATATTAAACTACAAAACATATTTGGTAAATGAATTACCTCAGAGTATTAAAATTAATCTTTGCATGAATTGAAAATAAGTAAATTTAACTACCACTGTGCACTGTAGTTGCATAGGAATATTATCACACACTATGATGAGCACAATTAAGGTGATCAGCCCTTTGGAGATTTGCTGTTGTGATCACAAGACATTTTCAGCAAACCCTATTTTACTGAGCCACGGCTACTATTTCCATAACCATAGAAAACTGAAGTATTTAAAGCAGCAAAGAACTATCACTAAAGGTGTTAACTTTACATGTCACATGTACTTAACACCTTGTTTTGGTTTCACACAATATTAAAGGGCCAATTCTCTCATCCCAAACTACACTTTTTGTAAGGGGTAACAGAAACTCTCAATTGACTCAGCCTTTTGATTGACTGCTAGTTTAAACAAAGCAGACTACCAAAGCTTATAACATACAACATGAAATGTACTGAGAATGCTTTGATTATACACATTGAACTTTTCTATATTCATCCTGAAGCAATATAAACTTAGATTCTGTCTAATTGTGGGAGGGGCTTAAGTAAGAAGGTTAGGAGAATTGGTACTGCTTTGGGTGATAGACTTGTACCTTTAAGTTTTGCTGTTTTGCCATCTTCAAAACTTCTGTGCAATTTTTGAATGTTTCCAGCTTTATTGGATAACATGCTTTCCCCTGTATTTTTAAACATTTTGCTTGGTATTCAGCACAAGCAAAAGAGTAGGGAAAACAAGCCAGTAAACCACTGCTCAAAAAATGCTGTGGCCGGCCAGACTTAAACCAAATGGCTAGAAACTAATTTGTAAACCTTTGTCTAACTAACTTACTGAAAAGAAAAGTAACTAACTTAATGAAAGATTATTGACAAAAGTTTACTCTCAAGCAAAAGTTGAATTTTTCTCTTTTGATTCCAACACTTCAGCAATCATGCAACTATCAATTGCAGAGCACTTGTGTGATACTTGAAAGTTAAACTTTGCATTTTCACAATCCATCCTTATATTTTTATCTTTCACCATGCCTTAGCATTCTATGCACTTTCATTTCAAATTGTCAATGTTACAGTAATACAAATAAAATAAACATCCTGCTAAAATATTACTACACAAACTGAAAAAATACAAGAATAACATATTAAATATAATTACAGAGCTAAATATTTTCTTTTAGTCTACAAAGATATACATAAACATTGTGGGTCTTGAAGTTAATTAGTTAGATGGAGTCTTGAAGGCAAATGTGGCTGGCATTTATGCAAAAGTTATGCTATTTTTCCTTTTTGACTCAAAAACATCAGCAATACTGTAACTATCAATTGAACCTACAGTAATTGCAAATACAGTAATATCAATGGTTACCTTATGTGTCGGATTAAGAGTGGATATATACAATTGATATGATACAATGGCAACAGCCAAGCACAAAATTTCTTGTTAAACAGTGGGCATCAGCCTATTACCACTACATACCTTCCTTCTTCTTCAAATAGACTGTTGCATTTGTGGATTTGTCATCCTGTATGCTAAGAATACTCTCCACATCAGTTGTAAAGGTAACATAGAAAGTATATCTTCCTTCTCCCAGATCATTACTTTCAATAACAGTCTCCATAACATCTGCTGTGACTGTAGTGACAGGCTCTGGGCCTTTTCCACTGCCCTCAATAACATAGTAGACAGAAAAGTTTGAAATACCAGTGCTGCACATGATATTTTCTGTAACCTATCAAGAAATATATATGAGCCTTGAATTGTGCAGCCTTTACAAATTTCATGGACCATAGTCATTTGATCTTTCATTACACAAGACTATCTATATGCATGACAAATTTTGCAGTGAATATGTAGACATAACAATTATTTTGTACATTCATATGTGCATATATATTTGAGAAAAGGTATTTACATTTCTCAACAGATTATGCACAGAATATGAATATGAATCATTAAATGC
This sequence comes from Holothuria scabra, assembly GCA_037179385.1. Classification (NCBI taxonomy): domain Eukaryota; kingdom Metazoa; phylum Echinodermata; class Holothuroidea; order Aspidochirotida; family Holothuriidae; genus Holothuria; species Holothuria scabra. The sequence goes on from CM074186.1 coordinate 40,638,474, forward strand.
AGAAGTTTATGTTCTCAAACTGATAAAAAATATGTGCACTTGTACCTATAACCACAAACACTGCACTTGTACCACAAATTATCATTGAAACAGTCACACTTAAAAGTTTGATGTATTTCGCTTTTGAAAAGACTGTATCTCAGACAAATGATACAAACAGCAAATGATGCACCAGATTTCTTACTGTCTATTTATTCACACTAACATTTGTTTAAAAGGGGAGAAGAGAGAAGGGGAGGAGAGAGAAGAGGATGATCATACGAGCCCCTTTTCCTCTCAAAGTTTTCATAATGTATGTCAAAATTCCTTGGATAAATGCAAAGATTGACATAATTTTTACCCGAGCTGTTGCTTTGCAAATTGTCAAAGTAGTTTTTACTTTAAGTTTATATTTGATACTACGAACCAGAAATTGGAATGATCTGATTTTTAAGAGTTTTTAGAGCTCAGAAACCAGAACAGTTCTGTTTGAAAATGGAACAGTTTTCATGAATATGTGTTCACTGGTTACTGAAAGCTGTTGTATTTTAAAAGTATGGGGCTGACTCTGCAACAAGGGTTAAATCAGGACCATCTATGGGAACATAAAGGTACACATTCTTAAAGTGGACCCATGTATGATCTGTCTTTATCATTACAACCATTCTGCTTTCCCTCTTTAAAGTCTTCCTGTACTTGGAATGAGCATAAAGTCAGAGATAGTCGGATAACTTACACTTCGAATGCAGATTGTATCCTGTGTTTAGGTTGTGCATGTGTTAAGTTCAAAATTAATAGGAAAACACAACAGTGTAAGCCAATATCATCACACTACATATTAAATATTCCATTCTTTATGAGCCTAGAACTTGGGGGTTTTTTTGACATTCAAAATTCAGCAAGTATGTTTTGAACATGACAAAGAAATTTTTGATAGACAGATACTACTCAAACATCCAGTAGACTTGTCTTGTTTACTAAATGCCTAAATATGATATAAATAACAATTAAACACAACAAAAGCCATGCTGCAAGGTCATATATGCTTGTAATAATTTATATGAATGGCAAGGAGGAGCAAATTATTTTCACATAATTGCCCATAACTGACAACATTTTAGTAACAAATGTCGTGATATTTTACTTACAAGCTAAAAATTCCTTTGGCAATGCAAATGTCTTATTGACAAGAGTGAAAAAAAATAGCAAATCCAAATCTCAAACTGTCTAAAGTGAATCAACTTTACCTGCCAGGTGACTCTAACTTGGTTTGTTCTTGTCAAACTAGCTTTAACATCTACTGGAGTGGATGGTTCAGCTGTATTATTACAATAAAAAGGGAAACGTAAAACATTTCTATGGATATTTCAAGTGCAATTCCCAATTTTTGAATTTCATTAATATTGCACTGATCTAGTTAAGGACATATAAGAAGCACTTGATGCAAACAAAAATAAAGAAATATATCACAAAATTAACCTGATGGATCACTTTGGGGACAAGTTATAGAAATTAGTAAGTTCAATGAAGATAAGAAATTGTTGGTTTTCAGCACATATACAGTTCTTACTCAATATACTACTCTATTTCAAAGGTATTAATGTTTCCTCTTTGAGAAAACTATTCACACCAGGAGGAGGCCTAGGTGCAAAATGGAGATATCTTTTTCTGATATTCAAGTATGTGCAAGCAGTACAAATTACATATATGTAAAAAGATAAAAAAAAAAAACCCTAAAAACTCTCCCCAACCTGAGCCATTCTATCCACAATGAAAACATCAAACCTTTTTGTCAAGCAGAGTGGATTTACTGAAAATTTTGCTCAAGACTTAACTAGTTCCTTAAATAAGGAAATTTCCTAAATTCTAACATCTTTGTAGGATGATCAAGTCACATACTGTACGCAACATACAACAGGAACCTTGATCATCCAATTTATGCAGTATGAAAGCCAACATCTCTCTCATTGACAGTACACAGTACCTCATGAAGAAGCACAGATTTATTTAGTTTGAAAAAAAGTAACCTCAAAATAAGCTACAAAGTCTCATTTCCAGTTTGGAAAACATTACTTTAGTCCTTCATTAATATGTATTTCTTTAATTAGTGAAAGTGAAAGTTCTATGAAGCCTCAAAAATAGAAATCAATTCATCTCTCTAGGAAAACATTCAAATTAATTCTTCCTGGCATATGAAACACAAATAAAGATAGCATAATTTGTTATCTCACCATCACAAAGGGTCTTCACTAGCAGAAAAGGACTTCGAGGACCCTCCCCACCAGATCCTTCCCTTACAGCAGCGACTGCAAACACATAGCTTGTATCTGTATCCAGGTCAGCTACCCTGTATATCAGGGTCTCTTCTGACTGTACAATAAGGCCATTGAGCCACTCATCAGATGAATTCCTCCTGTAATACGGGACATAGGCCAAAACTGGAGCATCGCCAACATCAGTGTCTGGATTCCAGGCAGTCCACTGGATAGTTACTTCTGATGTAGATTTATTCACCAGCTCTGGTGGATATGTTAACTCTGGTAGGTCTGTGTGAATGTAAAACAAATTAATTTATGTGAGAACTTCTCATCTATGACACATTCCACAAGATTCCATGTGCAGGTTGCCCTAACATTAAATTAAATCAAAATCTACTGTTACTCATTTTCTTTTACTTTCGTTATAAGTACTCTTCCATACAGAACATTTGAAAACAGGGAAATAAAATTTTGCACTTGTAAGGCAAACCAATAACTGCATTAATTCTTGATTTAAATTAATTTTTTAAAAACACAGAACATCATTTTTGCCTTCCTTGTGGATGTTGCGGAACTCATGGGATCTGATATATCATATCTCACTTACAGATGTCATGGATGACAATTTCCTGCACATTCCAAGCATCTTGATACAGATACTTTTACAATCATTCCCATGTAAAAATCAGTTCATATGATCATTCTACATATTCCATATTAAAAATGCACCCAGATGTTGCTAGTTTGCAGCAACTGTCTGTGTTTTGGGGTCTCCAAGAATTAAGCTTGCTCTGTCATCCTGAGCTGTCATTCACAAGGGGTAGTCCCGAAAGTGCAAAAACTACTATTTAGAGACTAATTCTGACACCAAGAGAAAAGATTTCTTACTATACACAGAGATTGTCACTGGTAAATATGCATAGATGGTAATTCCAGACTGAGATGTCAGCAGGCAGTACAACTGTTCTTCATTTTCGACATTATCAACCTGGAAAACTGTTGTCCTTCTACTAATTCCACCTTCATTAGTAAGGATAACTTGTAATGTAGAGATATTTGCTTCATCTCGTGCATTCTGTTTCCTTGAAAGTCTCTGGTTAGTTCTTGATCCCTCTACTGTACAGTTTACTTGAGCTGCTGTGTTTGGATTAACCATATCTGCTTCTGCCTGCACAAGACCTGCAAAACATTCCAGAACATGTAATTTAGATAAAGAACAATGCAACCAAACAGACTATAAAGAGGTTTCACACAAAAAAGTCAACTAACCCTACCACATCCTGGGGAGTACAAACAAATACACATAGGTGCTACAAACTTCCATAAAAAGAATGGGACAAAAACAAAACAAGCAATGAACACTTCACCATCTCCCCACTCCCCCATCCAAAGTTGTGTCAGCCCATTTCCTCCTGACACTTAAAAATTGATACAGGAAGGGGGGTTTGTTCTATTTATTTTTGTGGAAGATTGTAGGTGATGTACTGTGGTGCATGGTGCAGTGTTCTCTAAATAAATCTGCCCACTTACACAGAATGTCAGAAGTGGGAAGACATGGAAAGCAACCACACAGTGGGATAGGATGGGGTCATAGTTTATGTTGGGGTGTGGACCTCCCTTTGTTCTTACACAAAAAAGGTCAAAGACCCTATTATTTGGTGACATTTATGGAAGAGTTCCCTCTAATAGATAGTTGCAAGGAGTGAAATAACTTTAATATTGTGGTAATGCAGCAATAGCTGCTGAACACTTATGATCCTGAGTTATTCCCTGTGGAAAGCATTCCCTGTGGGAAACTTACCATGTGAAGTGTTCCCTGTGAAGTTTCCCAGTTGGAAACATTCCCCCCTGCCCACCCTCTTGGGCCACAATTCTGTGGGATTTCCTCAGGGGGTTTATAGGGCATTCCATGCGTAATTTTTTTGCCTTTGGTAAGAGTGGACTATTCAACAAATCGCAGGCAATGAGAGTATAGCTTGTAAGGGCTTTGCATGCACACATTTCCATGTTTCCACCAGAGTCCTTCGTTGTGCAAGGTCCTAAACTGTGTAACCTTTAATTGAATGCATTATCTACAGAGCTTATCCTTATGCTGTCACAGAGTGGAAAGTACACACTCCATCAGGGGCAAAAATACAACAACACCGGCAAATGCAGACAGCTGATTCGTTCACCAGTCAAATACTGGCATAGTCTGGTACACGTGCAGGGCTAATTCCTATGCGTGCAGTCAAGTGTTCCATTGTTCTGCCCTTAAGGATGATGACAGTGTTTCCTCAATGCCTAAGGTCTATAGCAGCATACATACATCCTGTCAAATTATTTTAAGTCATTAATAGGTACTGACACACACTACAGACTAACGGCATAATCAGAACCTTGGATATCACCAGGCACCCTTTAAGTTGCCACTGGTTGCTTGAAAACAAAATCGGTATTAAAATGGCATGAACCCATATGTTTTCAAACATGACTATAATAAACTTCAACTTCATTCAATATTGACAATATCTGAGAAGACTTCACAAAATTTTTGTTCTATTTTTCTAAGACTATTCTCATTTATAAGAAGAGTATTTGAGGTCAATTTTTTTCTGCCACTGGGGGACATTGTCTTTCACACATCTAATGTGTAGGTAATGGAGAGTCTTTAATATCCCCAGATTTTTATTTTGAGTAATCTCTTTTACTGCAAGTACTTCATAAAAGTTTTTATCATGATGTAACCAACTGCAAAATACAGTGTAACTCTCCAGGCTGTAGAAGTTAACAAGCCTTGAATTTTACCTCAAAGTTCAAGTTTACAAATTGCAGGGCTCTATTTTTGCTGTTGTCTTTAACTGTCTGGGACAACCTAAATTCCATACAGACAACCAAAGTTGACCCTTGTTTAACTTTGGTTGTCTGCATGTTTTTGCTGAAAAACCCTTATTCATCATTCCTTCATACATAGGGTTTTGACATGAATCCGTTCTTCTATTGGGGTCTGGAAAACCTTCCTATTGGTCTTTGGTCTGTAATCATGTTTTTTGTATGGAATAGGCTTGAAAAGGAGATCACATATATACACCATGTTAGGTTAATATGAACATAAATATGGCAGTCTCTACACAAAACAAAACATGGGGGTCTACAGTGGCGTAGCTACGGGAGATGGTTTTGGGGGGTTGAAAACCTCCTTTGACCCAACCTTGCAATACCTAAAATAGCAGTTTTTTTCTCTCTCCCCTTAGACTTTTCCTACATGTCATGCCCCAAACCCTCCCGCCCCCCATGACACAATCCTGGCTATGCTACTGAGTTCAGGTCAAAATACAGACCCAGACAATGGTGATACAGGGAGAGTCATTTTCCTAACCAGCCAGTATGGGCAGGTGGACAAAGGAATACATAAAAGACTTGGCCATTAACTGTCAGTTAGCTAAATGACTCTGCCCTTAAGGTATGGACAACGAAGAAGATATGAATGATACATGAAGACACAACTTTACTGGATTCCAGCAACGAACAGAATGATAGCTGGTTGTGAAACACAATGTGTTGTACTTGTGCAAGAACATGCCAAAATTGTTTCAGATGATCAAATTTTCCTTGAGGATGTCCGAAAATAGTGAAATGATTGCCTGCAGAACAACCATAAAATTTTCTGAAGATTGAGGGCTGCATTACATACCCTTCAATTTGGCTCTCTTTTTTAAACATACAATTTTCAATATTTCCCCTACATAAGAGCAGGATCCTTACCTTCTTCACAATTCAGGTAGTCTACCCACTGAGACTTGCACCTACCACTGCATGCACCCGTCACTTTATCACAAGCACTGGCCTCACAACGACATTCTTGTTGACAATCACCAAAGTAACCTTCCTGGCATTCTGTGAATCACATAATAAATATAATATATATATATATATATATAACAAGACACACAACGCGTTGACGTAGGTGCTTGGCCTTTGTACGCGCGCCGATCGAGTTGTATCGGCACGCGTTTGTTGTTTCTTTTGAATATCGTTTTTTTGATCAGTTATTATTTTGCCGCCTGATGAAGGGTACATACCCGAAACGTTGCGGAGCTTTCTTCCGAATTTTAGCACTTTTTATCATTCCAATCTGTTTACCTTCATACTTTACCTGTGCTACGCAGTATTCGACCTTATATATATATATATATATATATATATATATATATATATATATATATATATATATATATATATATATATATATATATATATATATATACTAGCATAGAAGTTCGGTTGACACCTCCAAAACAGTGCTCGATTCTTAAGAAGAGCTATGTATGATAATAAAGGATGGGGTTTACAGGTAAGGCAGACAGACTGTTTCGTACACGGTTAGTGCACTCCTCGGTGCCTCCTCGGTGCCTATATATATATATATATAAATGCCACAATATATATACATCCTCTGGAAATACAATATGGCCAAAAATGAGGTAAATGACGTTTTATGTAGATAATTGCTGTGTGTTACATTTCAATACAACAACCCTGTATAATACATAATTGCAGGCACATACTATTACACAGTAACCAGAAAGAAAACGATCTAGGTGTATGTGTGAATAGAACAATGAAATTTAGTACGAAATGGGCAGAGTGTGCAAAAAAAAAGGAAACAAGAGTGATTGGAATTATTTGGAGAAATTTTAAAAACTTTGTTAAGAATGATATTCTGAAGTTCTAGTAAGACCACCTTGAAGAAACACATCAATTTAATGTAACATTTTCAAAGGGGAATGACAAGATTTATAGCAGGATGGAGGAAATATTTACGAGAAAAGATTGAAAGAACTGAACGTAATGTCACTAGAACAGAGACACATCAGACAAGACTTGCTTACTTTTTGTAATAAGATGGAGAATTACATGGATGGAATAATAGAAATTGTTGGGAAGGTAAAAACAAAAGGAAATTATCTTAAAATAGGACCCAAATATGTCAGATTAAAAGTTAGAAGAAACTCGTACTTTAAAATTTGGAAATTATGAATGAACTACCAGATGATGTCATTTAGAAAACAACCATAAATGCTTTTAATGAGCGTCTGTTTATGATCTTTAATGGCCTTTGGTCATCTTCCATTGAGTAACAAGCCTCAACTATACAGAGATGATCTTACATGGAAAGGGTTACACACTTCAAGGTAAATCCTGCATAAAGGTAGATCTGCTATAAAAATACTCTAATCCAGCAAAGTTTTTTACAAACTCAATTAAAATTCTCAACATAAATCATGTCACAAAATGATTTTAAAATTAGACACAAGCTAATGGGGATAACATGCTCTCTTCTGTGTCAGTCACCTGTCTAGTCAGGTGACTAATGGGTGAGTAACCTTTGACTAAAAAGTAATATGTAGCACTTTTTCGACTTCCCAGTACATTTGCAGAGCTGTAATTTGAAATTTCATTTCATACTATCCAACCTCCTGCATTTCTTTGTCTAATTCCACATGAAAGCCACACTGATGTTGTCATTGGATAAACGTTCAAATCTTTTTTTCATACATCATCATGTCATAAGTGTAATATTAGGCAATCCATTTCATAGCAAGTACTCATCTCACCCACATTATCTATAAACGTTAAGGTTTAAGAAATTTCCTGCCAAACTTTTCAGTAAGTAATGACTACGGACTAATCCTAGATTATTTAAGTTCCATCTTCAATTTAAGCAAATGGAATCTGCAATTTCAAAACATGTCCATTTTACATCTCTGCATAATTTTATAAGTGACTGATTATTACAATGGATGAAAACAAGTTTCAGGGCAGATACTCATCACCCAAGACAGTTACAATTCTTCCAACATATTTACTTCTAGCCTGTTCCATTGTTATTTGTGATTGAATTTCTTTTTTATATTTTGACAAAGTTGTTCTCGCCTCCCAATACAATAAATTGTACAACAGATATCACTATCTTCTGGTTCTAGAAATACTACTTATATGTATTATGTTCTTTTATAATTCAAACCTTGACATGAAACACTTCCTGTGTAGACTGTATATCCCGGTGAACACTCTTGATTTGGACATTCTCCGGTCTCTTTGTCACAGGCTACATCATCCTTACAGTGACACTTCTTCAAACATTGGGGTCCATAGTAATCAGTCGGACAAATATCTGGTACTAGGTAAAATAATGAAATGCACTAATTTACACAATGTTCCAGTGCAAGCACTTCACCAAATATGACGCAAACATTAAAACAACTGACAAGGAAGACATGATGACAATGTGAAACATCCCACAAATATTTCTGCTGTTGCAGGGAGCTAATGTTAAATGATAGAACAAGTTGAACAACGATGGGCCATCTTCAAAAAAATGTGGGTCGAGAGGAAAAAACTATAGATTGGAAAAGACTTGTTACAATGTCCGTATTTCAAGTTGTTTGTCTCAAAGGTATCTGCACATTAAAACTTCAATCACCCTTACTAGTGTGTCTTTGTCCTTTCAATTTATAGTATAAAAGATTAGGAGTCAGGTGCATTCAATACACAGTATGGCTAGACTGTGATAAGTTAAACATTAACCAGACAAGATTTGATCAAAAGTAGCAATTCATTACAAAATTTGTACTGATGACTTATGCAGTATTAGATAAAATGCAATGCATTTGTTCACATTTGCCTCACAAACAAACATGTCTACAAAGTCTTGTTTTACCAAAACTACATATTTAATAATTAGTCATAACAGTCAAAATGATGTTTAATGAACACCATATATTAGAAACTGGTAGAATAGCTAGAACACAACAAGTATAATTATGCTTAAATTGTTTTCACATGGGGGTCTTGCTATTAACCACAAGTACTGATTTTCCCACCTGTAACCGAAAGTGTGATAAACACTTTGTATGAATGACAATTCATTTCTACATAAACAGATGACTCAATTTAATTTCTCATCTCTTTTCATCAATTCTATAACCTTCAAAAAGCCACTGTGTCATGAACCCCTACAATTTTCAATAATCTCTTCTTAATAACAGTTTGACCAATAACTTATTCTTCAGGTTCACCATTTTTTTCTTTTTTAAGCATGTCTTTAGGCAGTGTGAACCATTCTTAATTGTCATGGAGTATTTGCAAACAAAATTCAGTCCAGTCAGACACTGCAGTTATTGATTTAACCAAACTTTTTTGAGGTGACTGCAATGATCAAAACAGCAGAATTAACTACAGGTGGATTACTTTGACACCATTGGTATGTATACACCTGACTGCAGTATGAGTGTTGACTAGTGAGTGAAATAATTCACTTCATGATACTTACTTTGACAGCTTTGTCCACTAAATCCTTCTTCACAAGCTCCCTGACATCGACCAGTAAAGTCATTGCATTCCCCTACAAGGCAGTGACAATCCTGCAGACAACTTGCTCCAAATTTGCTACTTCCACAAACTTTTATTACAAGAAAAACACACATGCTAGTTACATTCATGGTATTCAAAAAGCATTGCTTCTAGTATACAGTACAATTCCATCCTCCACTTACACACAGTTATTACCCTGGGCTAGGGGCAGAAATTTTTTAACAGAAGAAAAAAATTTGTTGCAACTACTGTACAACAATGACAACATCAACAACAACAACAACAACAATAGGAATCATGGAAGCCTCCCATGTAGTAGGCTAATCCCAAAGAAATGAATGGGAAGGACTCAAGCAGGGCTGAAGAAAATGTAAATGTACCTGCAAGCAAATCCATATTTCCTCATGACTGCACATGTTTATGTATACAACAGTGGTCAAATTTCCCTCCAAATACTAAAATTTCCCTGCAATGAGCTTTCCAAATTGCTGGTTTTTTCCAGCTGTGGACAGGAGGCATTCCTCTAATAGCATCAGGAATAGTTTTGAATCCAAAACAATCAAGAACATCATTATTTTTTTGCCCATAACAAATGCCCTAAGAGATTCCTGTTTTGAATGAAAAACTTTGGAAACTGAATATCTACCAAGTTTGTAACATATTATCTTGATTGAATTTCCCACTGCACAAATTGGTTCTAAAATAACCACTGATTACTCACATCACAAAAGAAATTAAGACAACCATACAAAGTATACTATACTTGTGCATTATGCTGTACATAAACTGCACAATCGGACATTATGAATACTGTAAGATCATATGGTGGATAGGTATATTACCTACTATACTGGCAAGATCTTTTGGTAGCTAGTTTACTAAGCATGAACTAAATTATTACTACTTCAGCGAAATTGTTGGCAGTCCTGCAATGGGCAGGACTGGTCTTCTTGTAAATGTTTAAAGATGGTGACCTGAGTCAAGCTACTATAGCAAGGTGATACAAAATAAACAAAGTATTCCAATGTATAAAACCATACTTTCCAAGCTTTCAGCAGAATAACAGGTATGTTTTGTAACTTACACAAGGGAGTAAAGCCATAGGTTGAGATAATTTTTGCTCAAGAAAGCCGACTGCATGGTCAACTGCTTAGAGCATCAGACTTGCAGTCAGGGGGCCAGGAATTTGAGTCCTGGTCCAGTCATATGGAACACTTTAAAAATGTAACCTAATGCAATTGTGCTTGGTGCTTAGCATAGACAATGAAGCAGGGAAAACAAGCCAGTGAACCACAACTGGAAAAAGGTTGCAACTGGCTCGACTTGAACCAATTGGTTGGAAACTGGGCCGTAAAACTCCATCTAACCTAACCCAAGGAGGCCAAAAAATATCTGGGTTCTTAAAAACTTACCTTAAATATCAAGAAATAAATTCTGGGTTTTATTAATAAAACTAAATTCCATTTTGTAATCAAAATAGTGTACCACCAAAACATCAAATTCCATTTTCTAATTTAAAAAATGGAAAATTCCTGTCTCTACACATAAACATAGGTATTTCCCAAGTTCCAGAGAAGACTATGACCCCAATCTATCAGGCTCATATGTGAGTAATTTGTCAGTGGAAACAATTTTAAAGAAAATTCCCAAAAGTGGAGCATCACATTGTCAAAGTTTTTATTTATCATTACTCCTCTAAAACTAATTTTTTTAAACACCAGTTGCAGTGGAAAGTACTTTGTATTGCCACTTTGGCATTGTATTTTCCATTATCAATGTTGGCACTAATTTTAGTTGGCTAAATTATTAATCATTTTGGGGGAAGATTGATCAAGCACAATCATGACAAGATCCTTGTTCACAGTATAAACTCCTCTCATTTGACTTTGGATGATACTCTTCATTTCAGTTTTATGATACAGACATGTTCAAGATTGTTTTTTCACAAGTTTTGAATTCTAAAATCTGGTAAACTAAAAATTAAAATCATATCTTTGACCAACTCCTACAACTTGCTCACCTGTACCACAGTTCCAGCCTGCTAAACCAGCACTGCACGAACAACCATATGGATCTATCAGGCAAAACTGGCGGTATACACAGCTGTACTCGGAATATGATGAACTGCATGTAAACTCGCAGTTGTATCCGAACCTGTTTGGCCCACAAGCTGAAATGGAAGGCTGGACTTTGTTAACAGATATGTTCCACTTGTAAACTTTTGAAAAGAAAAAGTTATTTTCCGTACTCGTGTGCTATATTTACCTTTTCTGATGCAAAGAATTTCGTCTTATTCAGCTACAACTGTATCTAAAATTCAATGTACTGGTGGCACATAAATCAATGGTGAAACTCACAACCCTTTCTCAATATTCAAAGAAAAAAATATCCCCCAAAATCTGTAGATATTGCGGGCATCCACCTTTCAATTGAGATAGTGATTTTCCAGGTGACAACATGAAGACTGAAGGCATTTCCTGGGGAACTACCGGGGTCTACGAATGTGGGCAGGAGCACATCATGATGCTTTAATTCAGGTCTGATACTACCTAAGTTCCACATCTCTACCTTTTCCCCTCAAGCTTCATTAAACACCTGGAGTATAATCCTGCTTTATAACTGTCTGTTTGTTAACTGTTTAATCACTGCTAAAACAGGAACCTTGCAAACAGGAAAAGGAAAGGAAGGACTCTGAAACCGTGTTCCCACTTGATCCAGCAAGATGGATCTTCACCTACAAAGGTATATCAACATTAATTACCTTGATCCAGAGTTGCATTCCCATTTGAGTGAGCGAGGTAGATCAACTTGGGATATGAAAACAATGCGGGAGTGCAAAAAGGTCACCAATGTTTAAAACTTGCACAACATTGCATTAAATAATAATAATAACAAACAGAATGCAAAAATGCATTGAGGTTTCGATGATACATAAATGTTCCGATTAAATGATCCATCACATCTTTTCACTCATATGTTATACTAGCATGTTGGAAAAAAAAAGATGGCCTATGGCCTCCACCAACAAAAATAAGGACTAGCTTCTCAACATAACGTGCACTGGCATACCACATGTGGAATATATTTAAGTTACCTACCTTAAGAGGTTTTCATTGACATTTTGACCTCTAGTGACCCCACATGACCTTTGAACTCCACCAGAAAAAATAGGGACCATCTCCTGACCATAATGCATAGCATAGCAAGTATGAAATCTATTCAAGTTTTCTATCCTGGGGTCTCACATTAATAAGATTTTCAAACTTTGACCTCTGGTGACCCCATAAGACCTTTTACCTGTACAAAAAAACAAAAGGGTACTTCTTCTCTATATGGTCTATGCACATTAAGTTTGAGCTTGTAAGATATTTCCCTTCTTGAGATATTGTGTGCACAATGTTTCCAGTTTTTAACCTCCAGTGACCTTGAATGAATATTGACCTCCACCAAAAACGATAGGGTTCTCCCTCTCTATATATGGGCTACCAACACACCAAGTTTGAGCTTCAACAAGCTAAGTGCCACAAACCACACACACACAAGCGCACACACAAATACACACACACATACACTCATGCACAACCGCATAAGTTTCTCTTCCATCAAAACCAATGAACAAGAGATCCCGATCACTTGATCTACCAATTGTGTTCCCATTACAAACATTGATCCAACATTGTCGATCTGATTTCCCCCAGTGTGTCAATCAAAATCGGTGGATCTTGATCTTGAGTGAGTGTTGTTGAGATGTGTTCCCATTAAAGTTTGATCTACCTTGGTGGATCAAGATTCACCTCCCCGGATCAAGTGGGAACACGACTTGAGATGGTTTCAAATTTGTACACTGTGTATACCTTTGTTTTACTACCAATAGGGTCTTGGCTATGCAGTGGGAATGGCAAATTATGAATGAAGCAAATACGTAATGAGTTTTCTCCTGAAATTGCCAGTCAATAAATATTTTGCTGGCCTTTTATAACATGTTCCCAGCATTTATTGCCATTTGTATAAAATCGGAAATGTACTTTCTACAGTGAACATCACCATCTTTTGAAGCTTTTGGCCAAAAACTCCTTTCCCTGTAGTACCACTGGGTGTATTCTACACTTGGATATCTGAGAAATCTAAAATAGCACCAAAAATCAAATGTATAGTTTGCCCATATTTTAATTACAACCTCTACAAATCTTCATATGAGGAGTGGCTATTTTACAATATTACTATAACAAAAGGCAGTTTCATTTAAGACTGGTAAAGAAAGTTTCCCTTTCTTACATGCAAAGAGTCCTTCTCTCCATTCTCACTCAGATCCACCCCTCCCCCCAAAATACATTACAATGAAAATATCAGATATTTCCTACCTGTTAAACAGTTGTCTCCCATGAATCCTGGAGGACAGATACATCTCCCTGTCTCATCATCGCAAACTCCTCCATTGTAACAGTTATCACAGATACCATAACAGTTAGGACCCCAGCGATTTGCTTGGCAACCTGCAATAACATGTTAACCCTTCATGAGTGCATGGGGTATGTGTAAGATAAACCTATTATTCAGTTTCGGTCATTTAAGAACAAAAAGGACAAGGACAAGAACACATGCCAGTGGAAATCAATGGACTAACTTGATGGATGCTCTGGAGTAAGTATCACAATGCTTACTTCTTCACAAGGATCTAACTATAAAAGATATAGTTTTAAGCCAATAACACTCTGTCCTAACCCGAGTTTAACACACGGCAAAACCTTATGTTAACACAGTGTCTTTTAGTGTGTGTTCTCATGTACTCGGAATTAAGTTGGCTGGATTGTGGATCAACCATATTGAGAGGGGTCAAATATTTGGCAAAATTTTGATTATTTCTACATCATAAAAAGGAATCAAATATGGCATGGGAGTAAGACAGGTCTCAGACTTCCAAGGTCATGAAGGCTTAGAATAAATACATGGTAACTGCAACAAAACAACTTTGATTTGAAGAAATCACAGTTAAATGAGGAATGACCAAGTGCAATGCATTGCACTGCTGGTGCTCCCAAGCAAGATATATCAAGAGGAATTTCAGTAGTTTCAGTGAAGATATTGTTCTTAATTTATACAAGCAGTTGGTAAGACCCCATCTTGACTATACTGCTCAGGCTTTAAGTCTTTTTCCATATAGAGAACAAGTCTGTTTATAGAAAAGGTCTGAAGGAGAGCGATCACTCATTATACTGCAGTGAGGAATCTACTTTATCACACTAGACTTCAGCATCTTGGGCTTACCACCCAGGAGTTGAGAAGGATTAGGGAAGACATGCTTCAGGTTTTCAAATTTCTTTCTGACAAAATCCTCTTTTGTCTAGTAGTTATTTAAAGATTCAAAGTACTTCTTTGGTTCCTGGCCACAGTAAGAAGCATGTTAAGCATTTTGCAAGGATTGATATTAGTTCAGTTTCTCCCATAGAGTTGTCAATGAGTGGAATAGTATACTAATGTGGGTATTAGACTCCCCATCTGTACAATGCTTTAGGTCTAATATCCACAAGTTATTCCATGACTGTGGTAGGTTATAATTAAACTAGTGTCAGTAAGTGACTGGGTTAGTTTCTTGTTTTGGGGGGTTTGGACTTCAGGGTATCTTATGAGGCCTTAGCTATCCTTTGCCCTTTAACCTGTTATGATATGTTATGTCATGTCATGTCATGTCATGTCATGTCATGTGATGTGATGTGATGTGATGTGATGTCATGTCATGTCATGTCATGTGATGTGATGTCATGTTATGTTACGTTATATTATGTTATGTTATTACTATGTTACATTGTATCCGTAACCAAGATACATTTCCCTGAAGCAATGGACATACAAGTATTTGGATAATTGTTGGAACAATTTGGCAAGCCTCAATATAGCATACTGTGCCTCTGAATTGACCAGCTGAAAACCAACAGCAGAAATGTTTCTAGCTAATTAGCACACAAGTACTGCGCTGTATTTAATGTGCATGCTACAAAACATATTAAGTAGTGCAGGCCATGAATGAACATTAAAAAAATCCCAGCATCTTAATATCTTTTATGTTTACAATTAAAGACACAATGAGTTTCTGTATAAATGCACTTAATGGCTCACCACGGACAATAAGTCTTTGCATTCCATGGCCAGCTTCATCAAAATGATCGTATTCATAGCAAATGTACACTCCTGCATCTGCTTCTTGAACAGCACGAAAAATACTGTATGTCGTACGATCTGATGTTGCTTGTGTTTGTAGGGTATTTTCATTGCGTCTCCAGTTTAATCTGTTTTGAGCAACATTCCTTACTGTCATCTCTATAGAAACACCATTGTCTCCTTCATTCACTGTCTTGGTCACCAAACCATCAGCTGGGTAAATTAAACCTGTACTAACAAGAAAATAATTTCTTCAAACTTCACCTCAAATTAATGTATTAAAGGATAATGTGCATTCAGGTTACATATATGCAAAACAGAATCTCTGTTCTTTGATTCCCACGTATGTAAGACAATGAGCCCTGTCCACACTATGCAACATGACTTATTGCAAGAAGAGCGTCTTGTCGTGGTGAGCAACTGATGGCTAACTAGTTGAAAGAGCATAGAGTCCCCATTATGCAACAAGTCACAAGTAAGCGATTCACGCAAAATTCTAATGGTTAGAATACTCTTTATTTGTTATGTTGAAGAAACAAGAACATGTTCTGTCCATTTGGATATTCTGATTTTCGCAGACTTCATTCCAGAATTCTGTAATTGTTGTCAGTTACACGTTCAAGTTTCCTGTGAACGAACATGTTCGGTCGCAGGAAACTGGGTTGCATGTCTGTTTGCAACTAGTTGCAAAGCATTCCACACTTTGCAAGGCGTCTGAACAATCTTGTCACAATGAGTTGCGTCGCATATCGGAACTATGCGCTACCGGCTCTCCAAACTCATCCTTAACTGTGTAGCGAAATGGCCATTTTTGGCATATATTCAGTCACCAAAAGTCGTGCATTCACCCTATCATTCTAGTCCGCAAAAGTTTGAAAGTTTAATTTGCCTTCTTTCTACCCGTACTTCAATTTTTCTAAAAGGGTTTTAGGAACACTCTGCGAAATTTGAATAAAAAAATGAAATTTCACGATTTTTCAAAGGGGCTAGTCATCAAAATGCTGTTTTGGGAGCATTTGGACTCCTTTAAGCTACCGTAACTTTTTTTTACAATGTGCTAAAATTCTAGTCCGATCAGAATCTGAAAGTATAACTATTCATGAGCAAGGGTACCAAATTTTGGCTCATTTGGCCAATGTGAACCCTCCGCAAAATTACAAAACAAAAAAAAAATCGATTCTGAGCTCAAATCTTTTCTTTTGTTGTCCTTTGTTTGTGAGAGCGCGACAAGGCCAGGTGACGTCATCGGCTTCTGTTCAACACACACGCTGTTCGTTCAGAAGAAACTTGGATCAACCTGTTGGAAATTTCCTCGATTTTGTCCTATTTATCGTTCTTTAATCTTAACAAAAAGTACATCAAATGTTTCAGCAAAAATTATAGACCTGAATCCTTGTATTTTTGTGTTAAAACAGTAGTTACTGAGTGATAAATCAAGATGGATTTTGGAAGGCTTTAGACTGCAGTGAATCAAATGAGTGAGAAGCTTTTTGGATATACCAAGTAATGTTTCTATTAATTACAATACCGGCTGTGTTCATGTATGCAGTGCACGGTCAAAGCGAAGGAATATGTGTAGGCCTACCGTTATGTGTAAAATACTTTGTTATAGCTTAATGGAGCTACTTCGTAGTAGCTTACATGACAGAAACACTTTTAATTACCATCTCTCAAGAATACCAAAGATTTTTTTTGCCAAACCAACCTTATTTTATTTGTACTGACATAGCTGTTTTTTTTTCAATATGAGACTCACTGCATTTTTTCTTCTGTCATTTGTTAACTGAAAATTGAGAATAAAACCTGTTGAAAAATAGATCTATTCTCTATATAGTCATTCTTGTGCGTTTCGCAATGCCAGCCTACTCAAAACACCTCTCCAGAGTAAAGAAACCCCCTCTAGTAAAGTGGAATAGTCCTCCAGGGATCCACATGGGAATACACTCGCTCACAGGGCTCGCGTAGAAGTGCAGTGAACTGTGAAACCGCAAAATAGGCTGTGCTGCACAGCGAATTTCGTGAAAAAGCTGGTAGCGTTTTGCCCGAAATAGTTCAAGTGGCAGAGTGTGGTTGGGGCTTTACAGTAAATTTGATACACTTTGGCTACAGTATTGTAACACAACTCGGGGAGTGTTGTCGGGGGCGCTTTAAATCCAAACACCCAAAAGTACTCAAAGCAGACGCGATATTCAAACGACGGTCGGAAGAGGTAGAATAACAAAATTGACAAACAGATAATAAGAAACAGAACAGGGGAATACGGTTACAAAATTCTATTTACAATTATTTACCAGCAATCGTACCCAGTACGAAATATAAACTTGTCCGAAGACAACGAAAAATAACGAAAAGGACGAAAAAAAGACAAGACGAATACGAAAACACAACCTACCGAGTCGGAGACTAGTTCTCGACTGGCGAGCCACGAGGAGGACAGGTCGGAGATCAGGACAGATAGACGTCTGCTGACCTCCGACCTTCCAGCTCTAGGTCGCCCCTGGATCATCACATGGGCAGAGCATGAGAACTGGAGGTCTCACCCCTGAAATCTACGGATGCTAAGAAAGGCCTACAAAATGCTGTCTTAACGGCATTACAGTATGATACCAATTGATGTTTACCTGTAACCTTAGAAGAACTGTGAATTAGGGCTGTCAGTTTCCGTTTAATTGCCTAAACGTTTAAACGGTCAAAATAAACGTTCGTTTACCGTTTAAACGATGTCCAAATATAACCGCCCTTGATTTCCCTTAGAATCTACCGTAAACACGATGATATGTACTAGTACTGGCTTTGAGACAATATTTTTGGCATGCCGCCCTCTATTATCACAAAACATCCGGGACATGCGTTGCTGGCTCTTTGGGTACCTGCGTACCCGATATGTATTATGTATGTAGTACAGGAAATGCATGTCTGAACACGGCGGCTTTGCCGTCCACGGGCAGCTAACTGCTGCTGCGCAGGCTTCTTCACTAAACAGACTACATACCTGGCCGAGCTATTAAACTGAGCTCGCGCAACGTTAAGTGATCGATATCATGGCATTAAAATTATACGTACACTAACGGGCATATTATTACCGAAAGTTCGGTGTTGTAATTGTAGACTTAAGGATTTAGTTTTAATGAAGATTGAAAGTAAAATCAACGTCACAGATTCGACTTGTAGGCCTAGGCCTATGCATGTAGTTAGGCATTAGGCCTAACGTTAGTTATTGTGCAGTGTGCTACACTGACTAGTCACACTAATGTTATAGTGTTAGCTCGAAGAAGTTTGGGAGCAAACTTCGTTCATATCGTTTAAACGTTTGGGCTATGAAAGCGCCGTTTAAACGGCCGATCGTTCGTTTATACGTTTAAACGTGACAGCCCTACTGTGAATTCTACCAGATGGACTGTAGACTTTGATCTAGTCTGAAATATGGAAAGTTTATGGCATTTCTAACTTGATATAACTTGATTTCAAGTTTTTTGGTGTTTGACCTCTGGTGATCTCAAATAAAACTTGACCTCTACCACAAACAACTGGGGTCTTTCTCTTGATTATCTTGATACAAAATATGAAAAGTAGGCTAAGATGCCTCATTCCTCTCATGAGATAGTGTGATTACAAGGAGCATCACAAACATACACATAGGACTACACAATGTATCCTTTCAGGAAAGCATTTAAAATCTTCATAAGCAGGTCTGTCCTTCTGTTAGTGTGTGTAGCAGTTTCTGTAAACAGTTAAAAATTCCATTCAACAAAAACAGTTTTTCAGGATTTTGTTCACCAAAAGAAGTACTGTAAAGCTAGAAGTCTACAGTGGAAATTACCAGTACTGTGTGTCTCCCACAGTATTAATGATCTTCTACTGCACAGTCACTCAACTGGCCTCTGGTTAGAAATAGGCCTACCCTGAGATGCCAAGGTTTCCAAGGATTTCCAAAAGCCTTTTTTGCAAAATGCAGTGCAGGAAAATGTAAGCACCCCAGTGTCATATTTTGTAAATTTATCAAAAATGCATATCAGAGGGTTCAGTACTCATCAGGATACAGCAATTCAAGTGCACATGGGGAAATGCAATATATGCACCCATCAAATCATTTGATAAGCATAATACAACAATAGCTACAGTACTTTACAACAAATACTGTACCAAAATTGCAGTCTGCTTGAGATATAAAATCTGCAACATTAACCTGCATATCAGCCTACTCAACTTGAAGTGGTTTTATCCACATGCAAGCAAACTGTACTGTACCTTGGATTTCCTGACTACAGCAATAAAAAAAAATTAATAAATAAATAAAAAAAAAAAAAAAATACAGTACCATATGAAAGCATGATGATGTTTGACACTGATGTTGTGTGGTCAGCTGTTCCATCATTCCAAGTTACATCACAAGCGTAAGTTCCAAATTCATAGCCATAGCTAAAGTCACTTAGGTCAATCCAATAGACTACAGCTCCTGAAGGGTATGAGGAAGATGAGTGCTGCTGTGGTCTGGGAGGATCTGGATTTCTATTGTTAAAATAGCTACTTTTCCTTGTGGAAATTACCCGTCTTGTTGAAACAGTGACATCCAATTCAGGTGAATTCACAAAACAAAAGTAATCTGCCTGCCTAGTACTTCCAGATGATGGGATTCGAGTTACCATGGTGATAAAAATTTTGCCTGTCATTAAAAAATATTTAAAGGAAAAAGTTTTCAGTGAAATGTCAGTTTATTGCATGAATTCAATAATACATAATGATAATGGGCAGGTCCTAATGATCATTGTTAAATAATTATTTGTAAACAAAATTTGTATGGTACCAGCAGCCTACAGTTCAAAGTGGTGCAATAAATATATCAATGGTATGACACAGTATGAACTTTGTTGCCTTTCAAAATTGGCCTATATTACACCTCTATTTGTACATAAAATGGCTAATCTGCTGTCACAAATACAATTAATATTGCAAAGTTCAGTTTTGTATAGAGTACAGCATTAAAGGGGTTAGGTTAGATAGAGTTTTACAGCCCAGTTTTCAACCAATGGGTTCAAGTCGAGCCAGCCACGGTCTTTTTTCCAGTTGTGAGGTTTTCTGGTTTATACGCAGAAGGCCATATGGCTCATTCTGCAGTACTGGAGTGATTCACAGTAGACAAATAAATGGAGCACCTGCTCAGCCTCTTTAGGATGGAAGTCTGTAGCTAATGTATTTTCATAGACCTCACCCAGCACAGAGATACATAAGATTTCATTACACCTCAGTATCATATGGCCCCTCGTATTCTTCTGAGAAGCAATAATGGTTGAAAAATGACCAAAAAGTGGGTACCAAAATGTGACATACCTGTAATAATACATTTGTTTTTCAAAAGACTATCAGATTCATAGGGTTAGATCTCCTTGTAATGTATGTCCTATGAAGTGGATCACATCACTTATTGAATGTGACATAGCATGGGGAAAAATATTGAGGAACTTATCTTCAATAAGCTACACAGAAAGTGTGTTAAGTGTAATTACTGTATGTAACATTTGGTTCCGCCCTGTTACATACGTAACAAAACTTTGAGAACTGAAAACTTCAAGTACTTTAATATGGATTGACTTATGGACTGACTGTGCTTGTCAAAACCTATGCACCAGTACTTCATATTCACATGTTCATGCACATATACATAGCTATTTTCTCTACAGAAATAAAAGGACACAACTGCAGCCATAGGCCTACGTATACAGCCACACAATCAATTTCCAGTTGTAAACACAGGTATATCATAGTAGTCCTAAGATTGTCTTTTGCACTTGTGGCAATGTTCACATGATGAGCCAGTGTATGTGCATACAAAATTGGTGTCCACCCCCTTGGTACACATCCTGTAATGCAAGTCACAAAAAATGGAACTTCAACAGAATTCCAGTTTGACTTTATCAGACTCTTTGTGACACTGCAGAATTCCAGTTTGACTTTATCAGACTCTTTGTGACACTGTTAAGGGTAACTTTAAAGGTAACTGAATATGATAACACACAAATATCTCACTTTTTTATCATATTTAATTGCAAGCATGAAAGTGGACACCAGTGTTACATATGTCACACATGCAGATGAATGACATACTCTGTGATATATGCCCATGGTATTCCACGTCTGTTGTAAGAGGTGACTAAACAGCTGGACTTGAACAGTATGACACTTTGTTGGTGTATCGTTTAATGTTATCTTACTAACTAACTGTAAAATATCTCAGTCAATTATTACAGCAACTATCTTCCCATTTGATACTCAGTTAATACAGGATATTTGGGAGGTGATAAGCTACTTTTCAAATTTATTTGATGAATTGTAATTTTGGGCATGCACGTCACTCTTTCATTACCCAGTATTGAAGAATGTCACATATAGCTATGGTAGTCATCAATGATCAGCTCATTCAGCCAGCACAACCAACTGCCAGCCATACTAGAGAAAAATATGTTTGTTGTAATATTCATTAGTTGTAATCCTCTGGAGTTTAAGTTACAATTTAAGGTGCAGGATAGTAGGATTTGGGATCGGGGTTGGATTTGTTTTTTTTTTCTTTTCTTTTTTTTTGCCGAAATATTGGTCAGGCAGCCGCTGGACCTGCCCCTGCCTCAAGACTCCCATGTTACAGAATGAGATTGCATACATACTGTAAGTGGCATGAGGACTTTAACCACTTTGCATTCCCCAAAGGGAGGTCCTATTCCTATCAACTTCAAGGTCAACACAATAGTAGGAAAAACAAAGGGAAACAAAAGCATTCCTTGTCAATGTGAGGAAGTGGCATAACCTCTGCTGCCCTCAAGTTCACTTTGGAACACAAGGCTGGTATACTGTGAATATATGACGCTAGAGTCATCTTTTGTACTTAACATAACATAACAGGTTGAAGGGCAAAGGAGGGCCAAGGCCCCATAAGATGCCATGAAGTCCGAACCCTAATCGGAAGTCAAACCACCAAACCTAGGCACAGCCCAAAACAATCAGATTCTACCACAGCCATGGATGAACTTGTCAATGTTAATTAAAGCAGTGAACTGACAGGGAGTTAACTACCCAATCTGGCAGACAGTTCCACTTGTTGACAACTCTATGGGAGAAACAAAACTTCCTAATGTCAAGCCTTGCAAAAGGCTTTTCCAGCTTTTTACAATGCCCATGAACTCAAGAATTACTTTGAACCCTTAAATAACTACAAGTTAAAAGGGGACTCCCATTCCTTTCAGAAAGAAACTTGTAAACCTGGAGCATGTCCCCCCTAATCCTTCTCAGCTCCAAAGTGGTAAGCCCTTGCAAGATGTTTAAGCCTAGCATGATAAGGTAAATTTCTCGGCCTCAGGTACAGTATAAGGCTGGCTCTCCTCTGAGCTTGCTCTAATAGAAACTTGTCCTTTTCATAGAACTTAGAAGGGGGGTCCAAGCCTGAGCTGCATAGTCAAGATGGGGTCAAACCAACTGCTTTATACAAATTAAGTCCGTACAATATCCTTACTAAAATTGATTACATTACTCTTGATCACTCCAAGCACTCTAGCTAGCAATTCCATCTATTAGCCTTTGCAGCAGTTGCTGCACACTGCCTTGATGACTTTAAATTCCCTGTAATTACAACACCTGCAGATCTTTCTCCAAGGTGACATTACTTTAGACACTACCATTCATGTTATAATCATAGCTAAAACTTTTCGGACCAAAATGAAGGACCTTACACTTATTGGCATTAAAAGACATTTGCCAGGTCTAGTCTGAGACCAAGAAAATAACCTATCCAGATCTTTCTGCAGCAGTAAGGCATCGTCCCAATTGCTTATCTTCCTATAATTAAAAAGCTGCAAACTTACTTATACAAGATGTATGAGAACTATCAATATCATTGACGAAAATTAAATAAGAAGTGGTCCAAGGACAGAACCCTGTGGTACTGAACTTGTGAGTTCTTTCCAAGAAGAGAAGTTACCATTGACAGCAACTACTCCATGAGATCTACCATAAAGCCAGGAATTTATCCAATCAGCACAATTGCCCTGAATTAACCCCTAACCTACACAGTTTAACCTGGAAACTTTATCAAAAGCCTTTGAAAAGTCATGGTAGCCTAAATGAAATCAACTCCATACCCAGAGTCAAGAGATGGAGAGACATCTTCCAGGAAGCTCAGTAAGTTAGTAACAAAAGATCTGCTCGGCAGGAAACCATGCTGAGACCATTGCCATGCTGAGAAAAATTAAGACCCAGTAACCTATGTGTCTGGTAAATATCCAGGCCTCATGATGATGTAAGAATTATAGTCTATGCTGGCCTAGGCCTAACAGTTACTGTACCAAATGCACCCATTATCCATAAAAAATCCCTTACTTCATCATGTCAATGAAACGGGTACTGTACCTAGGCCTAAATTTGTGGGTCAATTTATGTTTATCTGCACATGACATATAGTCTTGTAGCTCAGCGAAGTTTTACAATTTAGTGGTGTTGATTGGTAATGGTACTGGTTTGTGAACCGATGACTACCCTACGGACTGTTCAAGTTAGGCCTAGGCCTATGTTATACTACTATTGTACTACTACTAGCCTAGGCCTACTAGGTTAGCGAAATTGTACAAAATATTATCAGAACAGATAACGTTACCATCTGCAACACAACATCTAACGTCACTGATTATAAGGAAGATGAAGGAGATGTACAGAGACTTGCAAAGATGAGAACGTTGAACTTGTTTCATGACCATTTTTAACATTTTCTCCTTACTCAGATGACCATCTCGGCAGCATGATTCCTTTAGTTCGTACGTAGTCCTTACATTGATGCACGTACAACATACACAAGATACCCACACCGAACGAACAGGTAGTAAAATCGACGTGACGGCAACTTCATGCCAGCCGAATAATTTAAATCCCCAAATAAGAACAGTATTTCCCAAGGAATTCCCAAGGTAAATAACAGGAAATTGCTATCATCATGGACAAAAATGACCGGGAAACGGGAATTTAGAGGAAGATTTCCCGTACAATGCCTTATAATTTAATTAAGGTCGATAAAAATACTGCATTGAAATCTAGAGATAAACGATAGCATATGATTAAATGCCTCAAACACTATCTCGAACGAGGGCTACTGAGCTACGCCGGTGCGGTCAACAATCATCCTGGTTTGCCCACCCCTACCATTTTAAGACATCAAATCCCGCCCTGTGCAGAAAACATGATTTTGCTGAAAATGTCGCAATAGTTCTGTATAAAAGGTCCCCGACAAACCAATGAAAATTTTCAGAGAGGTATGGTGACTGAGTCTGTGCAGCTAGGAAGAACATAACTGTTGGCGTCGTTATAAACTGTTAAAATTCGATAAAGCGATATATGAACAGTTTAGACAAATATTTGCAAGAACTTTTCTGTATTCGTATTTTTTCGTTTGTTTTAACAGCGAAGGGCCATTCGTTAAGGATTCTTCTGATTTTGCAGTCTACAAGAATCACATTAATAGCACTTAAACTATCCAGGAAAAAAATGCCGATTGCTGAGGAGGTTAAGGCGAATCCGAAACCTTGTGAGCACCCATTTTCCAGCCATTTCATTTAAACCTGCATGATCATAAACTTACAGACAAGTATAAGTTAAACATAGTTCGGTAAAGGGTGTCTGCAAAAGCTATATGCCAGCTTACACTAGGCTAATTCGGCACAGGCCAAAAAATTCACAAGTAATATATAGAACAGAAAAAGCAACCAACCAACCAACCAAACAATACAACAAATATGAAAATAAAAACACAGGTTGTAGACTAAATGCTGACAGGTGCAAAGTCTTTTATTTCAATCTTAAAAAATCCAGCTATGATTTAAACTCCATTAATAGTTGTTTTTTATCTGGGTGGGACTTGCCCCTCTGACTCTGAAAGATGAGAAAAAATCTGAAATCTGCGATAGGTGGCATCGGATCTTTAAAAAAACGCCAGTCAACTATACATGTACTTCACAAATTGGGGCTAACAAAAATTTTGACGGGGGAGACAAAAACAAATTTCACTCCATAATGCAGTTATATTCACGCTTTAATACACTCTAAAAACCAAAGAGTGAATTTAGTCATTCTTAATTCGAGTGAAAAGTGAACTACTAGTGTTCATTCACTTCAAGTGGAACTCACTCCAAAACGAGTGAAATTCACTGCAAGTAGAGTAATAATTCACTTTTTAACGAGTGCAATCAATGATGACTCTCTTTCAAGAATGGAGTATTAAAGATCTCCATCAGAAGTGAAACTTCGGTTTTTTCGAGTGAATTTCACTCTTCTTGGAATGAATTTCTTTTCTTTTGGGTGACCTTTTCAACTTTCAATCTTCTAGAGAGTGAAATTTCAATCTTCATTTTTAGAATGTACAGTCAAAGTTTTGGAACCTTTCCCAGGTTCCCGTGCCCTGGATAGCAAAAAATCAGAAATCTGCCATATGTTTCACCAGATATTCAAAAACGCCTGTCAAATACAGTGCGCTTTTCCCAACTCTTCTGCCATAAAATTCCGAATTCTCTCCAATGCAATCTCAAGATTTGTTTAAAGAAAGCAGAATTTTGGATGCGCTTCCCCCTCCCGCAAATCGCGATCATTAATGCAGCGATGCTTTGATGCAGTAAGACAAAATTTTACAGTGACCCACTAAGGCCACTACACTGTTAAACCTCTCCTCAATGCCATTCGGGGGATTCACAATTTGCCTCAAACCTCAAAATTTGGAATAAGCCAATTTTTTCCACCAAAATCAAATCGTGTTATGCATACTTGGAAATTCTCATGTCAAAGTACCGTATATATGCCTGGCAGACCTATGCCTATGGGAAAACTGCATTCTTAACAAAGGCCCAGTTCTCTCACTCCAAACATACCAATTCTCCTAACCTTCTTACTGAAGCCCCTCCCATAATTGTCTGATATTCACCCTCATCCAGACACATTCTCAGTTTATTGCTTCAGGGTGAGTATAGAAAAACCCAATTTATATAATCAAAACACACTCAGTATCGTTCATGTTGTGTAATATAAGCTTTGGCGCTCTGCATTGTTTGAATTAGCTGTCAATCAAAGAGCTGAGCCAATTGAGAATTTCGGTACCCGGGTACCAAAATTGTAGTTTGGGGTGAGAGGTTTGACCCTTTAAACATAAATTATGACTCATAACTTTTATTCAAAAGTTACGAAATTTTTGTACCATTTCACATCGAAACACCCTCAAATATTCGACATATTCCAAAATGGAGAAGGGTACCTCAAACCGGAAATCACTGTTCGGGGGCCATCCAAATATTTTTGCTTATCTCAAGAGGTCCATGGATAAAAATTTTGAGAACCTAGGTTCTATAGGCAATGCGCGGTTTTCGCTGGTAGGGCCAACAAGGTATTGATCAAATGAAATTTAAAGAAATTTCATTAAACCACTGTAGAGAACTTGGTAAAACCCCATCTTGACTGTTTCACTCAGGATTGAAATCCCTTCAACGAAGTTTCATTTTATGTCAGAGGTGGAGTAGTAGAATAATCGTATAATACCATAAAAAAATCGACTTTATCATATCGTATTTTTATGGCATTGAATTTAATGCCTTGCTCCAATTTAACGTGGAACCACTCGAAAATTTCTGAGGACACTACAGTTACTTCAGTGTTCAAGCTGAACATAATGTTCACTGTGATATCGGGTAGCAGGATTTAGGTAACTGGATTTTATTCGGGGTTGATCGGGGATCCTGATCGCCCAAAGTTTAAGTAAATCTAAGACGTAATGGTCTTGAGCTTACCACCCTGGAGGCAAGGAGGATTAGGAAGCATGCTCCAGATTCACAACTTTTTCTCAGAAATCATGCATGACAGTTTGCACAATTCGAAGATCACGTTCCTATATTCCTATCCACAATTCCCAAATTTAATAAGTCCAATTCCCAACGTTCATCAGTCCGTTCAGTTCCCCAGATCTGGGGAAAATTCCCATGCTTTGGCATCCAAGTCTATACACCGAAGTCCCAACAAATCGAGAGATCGATGACTTACGTATACCATAAAAATGAACTACTTTCACCATGGCAGTTCACTTTTCCTGTTGAAAAGTTTAAAAGCTTACTGCAGTGTCGAGTGTACGGAGGCTTTTCAGTGACATGACTTTTTCAACAAGAGCAAATAAGCTGTTGTTATCAGGTAGCGCTTTTATTTAGATTGGTCATGTCAGTGGTTCTTAACCTCTTTGGGTTGGGACAGCCTACGTGGTGCCAGGATTTGGAAAACTGATAGGCCAATTGGCTCCCCGACAGTGGGCCTCGACAAAGGCTATGAGTTACCGATGGAACGTGAATGGCAAAATTCGAGGCGAGCGTAACAAATTAGTTCATTGTGCAATTATTTGTCGACTTTCTTGTCGTACAACTCATACTACCAGCTTTGTTCACCTTTAAAATTGGAAAATATTTTTATGACCTTGACCTGTCTATTTGCGCTGGCAAAGCATTTTGCACCGAGAGGGCTTAATTAATTACATCATCCCATTTGAGTAAGAGTGCTATCACACCCTGGTAAAAGGTGCAGTGACTTTCAGAAAAACAAAGAAATACAAGGATTGCAATTTGAGTAGTACAACAATGGCATCACAAATTATTGCGCAATGTTCCAATTTAATTTGAGTGATGATAAACGTTAACGTTTTATATTTCTGTTCAAGAATGTCCTATGAAGATGGGAGTTGCACTGTTAGAATTCATTTGTCATGATGCTGTTTAATATATATTTTTGAACTTCTTGACTTGAGGTACACTTTAATGGACTCGACAAGGGGTAGCCAAAGATTGCCTAGTTCGTGTTTGGAAAAGTTGCAAAATTTGGGTTTTATGAAAGAACGTTCTCTTTTTATCTCAGCAATTCATTTCTCTCAACTAAGTTATTCCTAACCCTGAAAACTGTCTTGACCCCGGACCCGAGTCCTTGTGTAATTTCAAACCCCATAACACTGCTCTTGTCCTGCGGTGGCATAGTATACAAGGCTATAATATGTAATCAGAACGCTCCTTTTGAATATTGTATTTTGTGACGGTACGCTGCACTATGTCAAAGTCGAAAGGAGAATAAGCAAGTTCTTGGATGTTTCCAATTGCCAACTAATACGGACCGACGGGAGGGTGATCACCGGGTACATGCAGTACCAATAGTTTGTTAAATATCCTGTTCGACCGCCGGGCCGAAGTCGGCAACCATTATAATGAAAATCGGGTACGCTGTTTCTATACTACAAATGATCTGATGATATACTGAAGCGTAAGTTACAAGCTCGGGGGAAACCAATTCCGGCTGTCTGAGGGTTTCGATTTTTGAAAATTTTCTGAACGCTCCGCGCCAACAGAGTACCGTATTCGGTAGTGTTCTGCTTAGACTGTATTTTGGCCGAACAGGTCACTTTAGAGAACAATGCAGGCTTTCACATCATTCTCCTTTTTCGTCAACATTTGGAATTATTATTCATTGATAGCATGAAAAAACTAATGGTAGTGGTACATTTTATTTCAAACATCACTTATCAAGTTGCTGATTTTTTTCTGATTGATTTGATTGCAAATGAAAGCTCAAAAACGACTGGTTACTTTGGGGGATGGGTCTCCTAGCTGGGAAAGTTCTCTCTCCTTTTGACCTTTGCTATGTCTTTTTAATCTCCTTATTTTTGTTACTGTGGAAGCTTTTTGTGTTTGTCTGCAGTGTGTTTGTTTTTTTTTTTTTTTCTTTCTTAATTAGGAAGTGCACGTTCTCAAGCCCCGGGGATTTTGTGTACATCCTTTCGCTTTTATATGTCCTTAGATTCTTTTGTTATATTTATACCCAATATTTGTATGTATATATGTTTAATCGATAAGGCAATTACGAAACGAAACGAAACGTAAGCCGTGTTCCCATTTGATCCAGGGAGGTGGATCTTGATCTACCGAGGTGGATCAAACACTAATGGGAACGCAGATCAACAACACTCACTCAAGATCAAGATCCACCGATTTTGATCGACCGTTCGGGGTAGATCAGATCCACCGCGCTGGATCAAAGTTTGTAATGGGAACACATTGGTAGATCAAGTGACCCTGGATCTCCGGTTACACTCATGTATGTTTTTGTGATACATCGATACGAAATGCATGGCGGGCCGATTTGTAAACATTGGTGACCTTTTCGCGCTTGCGCAATGTGTTCATAAAACACGTTTGATCTACCGCGCTCACTCAAATGGGAACGCGGATCTCGATCAAGGTAACTGATGTTGATCCACCTCGGTAGATCAAGATCCACCTCCCTGGATCAAATGGGAACACGGCTGTACATGCGTGGGAAATGTCATTTCCGGCCATCTTAGGGTTTGCATTCAGTTTTTCAAAATTTTCTCTAAAGCTGCGCGTAGTCTTTCAGGCAGGATTACATTTTTGGGGCAAAGTCTTCTGCTTACCAAACTGAAATGTTCCTGTACGCCTGGTGTTCCTGTCCTTCCGTTGCTAATAATTTGAGGGAATTGAGAATTTCACCAAAATGCTTAAATTGTTTCACCATAGCCTAATGATAACAAACCAGTGGCGTAGCCACGGGGTGTTGGGCGGGTTCTGGGTAGGGGGTTGGGGGGTCGGGGGGTCGGGGGGTCAGAAACCCCCTATGACCCAACCTTGCAATTCCCAAAACCTAAAAATAAAGGTTTTTTGTCTTTCTACTCTTAGACTTTTCCCTCATGTCATGCCCCAACTCCCTATGACACCCCCATGGCACAGTCCTGTAATAAACATACATTTCGTATTGGATAAATTTTCAATTTGCTTTTAATTCATGCTTATATTCAACCGTCACTTCAGGAGAGCAGACCAGAAGTTACTGTTTGGCTACCTCAATCTATATAAAGCGCTTTCATTAAATGAGGACAGGAGTGGCGCCAGGATTTGCCCGACAGGGGGCCAAGCTCCCCGACAGGGGGGCCAGCACTTCGAATCCCCTACAAAGGCAATGAGTTAGACCCAGTGGGACGAGACTTGGTAGAATCTGAGGCGCGCGTAGCGCGCGGAAATTTTTAGTTTTTTCAACAAATATTTAAAAATCTGGAGTTTGTTCAGAAGGAAAAGTAAGGACCATTTAGAAGTTTGGGTATTTATTGAAGAATCTGTCCTACATATAGGCAAAATCAAAAACGTTATGAAAGGGACAGCTGGAATTCTTTTGGGGTTACGCATTTCATCGTACTTGGCCTAGGTACTAAGGCTTTCAGACGAAACTGGAAATGTACCCGAAAATTTTTTCCCTTTTTTGAACGAAGATTTGTAAGTTTATAGCGTATCATATTAGAGAAATTTTAGAATTTTAGAATTTTTTGGATAAGATGACAATGAAAATTTTGGGCTTTCTATTAAGTGATATGCCTGTCAAGGACAGTTGTCGGAGTGATGAAGAGTGTTGGCTTAGGTGTTTTATTGTACGGAGTATCCATCGAAAATGAAAAAGTTTGTCATTTTTAACAAATATAAGAGAATCTGAAGGTAATTTTGGTGGAACTGTAATTTTATGACAGATTTTGGCGGTTTATGGAAGAAACTGACCCTCTTATAAGAAAAATCAAGTAGGGGTAATTTGTAGTTTTGTTGGGGTTTCTGAAAAACATCATCTCACCATTGAGACAAAGGCCCTCGGAATTTCCTCGCGGAAAAATTTTGACTTTCCATACATTTCAAAATTTCTATTTTGTATATTGACATATTCGTACGGGAGTGTTTCAATTTGGTAGGAAGCAGAAAAGTCTATTTTTCTGGAAAATGTAATCCTGCCAGAAAAACTAACTAGAAGTGCACAGAAATTTGTGAAAAACTGAAAACCCCCAAAGCCGGAAATGGCATTTCCCAGAAACAAAGCAGTCTTTATTTTCAGCTTTTTTCGCTTTAAAATTTTCACTTCATATTGCCCTCAATCCATCCACATCATAGCAATTTATCACGAGAATGGTCACTACAAGAAAAGCAAAATGGAAACTGTTCATTAAAACTCTTAAACCATTACCACTATGATAACAGTTTTATTTTATTTTAACCTGAATGTTCTCTTCAAATGATATTGAATGTTGTGGAAGCTATTTTGGTATTTCTATAAACTCTTTTTATTGTTTATGTTGACAATTATCCCCGAAAATAAGAGGGCTATTTGCGATACAATTATTGGTGCTCCCTTTGCAACATCTTTTATTGGTCGGGACGGTGAATTTAATGTCAGTTTGTGTATGTTGTAAGCTTAAAATCGCGCTTGGTTTGGAAGCAATTAACTTAGCACAGCGACAACATTCATTAGTGCGTATGCATGAGGATACGTTTCGGCAAAACCTATCCCTATATTACAGAAGATGACCCTTTTCATCAGAATAAGGAGCATATAGTACAGTTACTGGTAGCTGTTTGAGCATTTTGTTATCTGGGCCTTAAAACAACGCTATTAAATTATGTCTTTTGCCAATAATGGTGCAAGAGGAAAGTATGTTAAAAACCTAAAAAGAGCGCCGACACACGATTTTGGTCCGCCAGGAGGGGGGGGGGGGGCGACCGCCCCTGACCATATGGCAGCTCCGCCACTGAGCCTTCACCTACGGGGACATGATCCCTGGTTCCCCGCTGGTATCGCCCTTGGTTACGTCTACGCGTGGAATTTCCAGGTCCCTACCACAAGTTTTGGTTATGGGTGACCTTGCGCGCACGGATTTAAGATGGGACAAGGTACATGTAATGAGTTTTAACAGAGCTATGAACTATGAGCTATGAGAAGTCATTGAAAATCAATTCTGATATGTATTAAAATAGTGTTATAAAAGAAAAAATGTGTTCAAGTTCACCCATCCAGTAGTTTCAGTCCTTGAGGATTTTTTTTATAATTTTTTTTTTCATTTTTAGGCCTCCCCGACGAAACCACCGACCTTCCCCGATGGGGGGGGGGGCAGCAGTGTTCCCCGACGCCCCACCCCGCTGGCGCCACCCCTGAATGAGGAATGACAGAGAGGGAGAAAACGTGGTTAAGCCTCACATGGATTAGAAAGTTGTATGATTCACAATGCTGATTAACCGAAATGACAGTATGCACCCGTTGACATGTGGGTAAACTTGTTCAATGAACAAGTTATATAGCCTAGAATACTTCATACCATGAACATCAACGCAGATTACGCCTGGCCTTCCCATAATACAGCATGCAGTGGCGTCACCAAGGGGGGGGGGGGCACGTGCCCCCCCTGAAAAATCGTGTGCCCCCCAAATGAGATTTGAGATTTTTAAAAAACGATATGCCTTATTTAGTGCTAGAGTGTGACTATGAAAATATTTAAGATTAGATTCTTCTTTTGACGAAAAAAGACAGTAATTTTCATACTTTTCAACTAAAAGTATCGCAAAAACACCTGGAAAATGCTATTCCCGGCTGTCTGAGGGGTTGTTTTTTTCAAAAATTTCTGCACACTTCCAACTTCGCTAACTGAAGGTGGCGCATAACTCAGGTAACCGTTCAAGCAGGATTATATAGGCGTACATTTTTTCCTTAAGAGGATCACATCTAACTGCTTTCTCTTTCTCTTTCTCTTTCGAGTTCAGCTCTCCTTCTTCTGAATGTCAGCCGGATCCGCTCTTGAAAGTTGTTTCACTAGTTTTGTTAGCAATAAATTCTTAATTGAAGTTGCACTGGAAGTTTTTTTTGAGACCAGTGTAAAGACAACAGAATAACCGTAAATAACAACCTGAATACCTAACAAACCCCTTAAAACCCAGGAGCTTCCTGGGGCTTCGCCCCCTGGACCCCAACAGAGACACACATTGAACTGCCCATCAAATGCTGAATCACTTTTTTACCAAAAGTCTTACTGGAAGTTACCCTTTAGGTATTTTTGAGACCAGTGTTAAGTCAATAGAAGAACACTAAAATAGCGGCTTTAAATAATACCTCACAAACACGCTAAAACCCAGGGGCTTCCGGGGGCTTCGTCCCTGGACCCCCACCGAGACACACATTGAACTGCCCATCAAATTCTTTTCCGAATAGTTCATCTCGCCCTTTTTTTTAAAATGCCGGTCGGATCTGCACTTGGTAGTTGAATCACTTTTTTACCAAAACTTCTTTCTGGAAGTTACTCTGGAGGTATTTTTGAGACCAGTGTTAAGTCAATAGAAGAACACTTAAATAGCGACTTTAGTGCCTAACAAACACGCTAAACCCAGGAGCTTCCGGGGGCTTCGCCCCCTGGACCCCCACCGGGGCTTTGCCCCTGCACAACACCAGGGGCCCTAGGGCGGGCCCCTGGACCCCACCCGCTGAGCCTCGCGCTTCGCGCTCGGTGGCGCCTACGGCGCCAAGTTTGGAGTTTAGCAATGCCCCCCTGCAATATTGTCGTGCCACCCCAGTGCCCCCCCCCCCAGAGTGAAAAGTCCGGTGACGCCACTGACAGCATGGCGAGGTAAGCCAATTCTACTGCAGTAAATTCGTCGGCAGCCTGCAAGTGAACTCCATACTGTTTCGATCAAAAATCAACTTCCTGACTGTCCGGTCTTTCTAGTTGTTCAGGAAGCGAGCGAGGCAATGTTTGGGGATTTCCCGATAAATGTGGTTATCTAGATCTAACTGCACAACTGCATGAATGAGCCTTGGCTTTCACCATCATCGGGTCATCTTTCCTGCTACGGAAGCTTCCCGCAACCACTTCCTTGCAAAGTCATAACAGTCTAGATTTCGAATACACCGTATTGATTTGATGCAGTGTTATAGAAGCAGTCAATCATTTAATTTACGCCTCGAACGTCTCTCTGTATAAGGCTTTACATCGCAATAATTCTTTCACAATTGATTTACGCAGTAAATTAGTTCTTTTCCGAGAAGCCCCTCACATGAAAGCTGAAAAGTTGGCCAACCATTTCATTACAATTTTTTCATTCCATGACAGTGTACATTTTGAGCTATTGAAGGAGTTGAACCCTTTTATAGACTACAGAGCACGCTCTACAATAGTTCTCTTTGTCCAACCTAACAGAAAATATCTTTGTGATATCAATTTCAAAAACAGTATAAATAATCTAAAATTCATCCCCATATTTTAAATATCTATACTTTGACATGTTGTCTTTGAAATTCATGGAGTTTTACCCACAGGGCTGGCTATCGCGTCAAAGTTTGGTATAATCCAAAGTTAAAAGTTTTATTTTTGAGGATGTACATTTAATGCAGACGATCATTACCCTAAAGGCTGAGTGAGGTCCTACAGACGACAGGTAAGTCGCAGAGGTACACTTGCTCAAGATAAAAGGAATTAATGTATTCTTTAATGAAACAGAGCGCGGTGAAACAAGGGCAATGGCCACCTACTTTTAGAGGCTGTCCAGAGGCACCCACCGTAAGAGATTTAGAGACAATCAGTCCCCACCCTGTCACTACAAAACTACAATTTTTTTTTTTATAGTAGTCTACAGAAATTCTTAATTGGTACAGTTCTTTGACTGACATCAAACTAAAACAATTCAAAGTACTGAAGCTCATATTACACAGCATGTACAATACTGAAAGTGTTCAGATTGCACATTACAGTATTGTATACTCACCCTAAAGCAATAAAATGGGATCGTGTCTGGATAAGAATGAGTTTTAAATATCTGTGGGAGGGGTTAGAAGTATGTAGGTTGAGAGAATAGAAAATGTCTAGGGTGCTGAACTTTGCCTTTAATCCATAGTTGCAACAGAAAAAACGTCCTATCAAGTCAATAACTTTATAAAATTTATTTATTCCTGAATCGATTCCTACTCGAAACAAGAGTTGTATTGGGAAAGCGTTTGAATTCCGTCGCAATAAAAGCAAGTCATTGGAAACCTTGTTTCTATTGAGACCTTTCAAATCAAATGCAAATAATAAGCACAAAAACTCACAGTGGGACTCCATGCCTACAAAATACACCAAATGCAATTAAAAACAGAAAGCTTGCACTCTACAACCTGTGGAGAGCGTCCATGTCGTCAGTAGGAAACTGTCCCTGACTGCCTGGCGGACCAAAATCGCATGTCGGCGCCCTTTTTAGGTTTTTAACTTACTAAAGTCTTGCATCTTTATAGGCACTGCAGGCTTCTAAATGTCTTAGTTCAAAAGTGTTGATTGAAGGCCCAAATCACAGAAAGAAGGCTCAAATCACAAAATGAAGGCTCAAATCACAAAATGAAGGTTTAAATCACAGAATGCTTAAAAAGCCGCAATTATTTGTACCATCAGTACTTTATTCTGATGATGGGGGTTATCTCTCATAATGTAGGGTGGAAAGGTTCGTTCGAATTATCTGTGTGCTATATAAGCACTTGGTGTACAGCTTCGCCTAGATCAATGCTCACAAAAAAGTCGCGACAGCAAGTTCACAGAGTGACTTTGAAGGCAATTACTCGTCACCCCAACTACAATTTTATCCGGAGCACATCCACATCAAATTCTCAATTGGTACCGGTATAGATCTTTGGTTCATCGAAGTCTTAGAAAGTGCAGAGAAGCTCTTATCACATGCCTTGTGAGGATACTGGATACACAGGATTTCTGCCAGAGCATGGGGAAATGGGGAATTTGTGTCCCCCTTTCTAAAAGAGGTGGATAAAATCCCCATTTTCATTTCCATAAAAATAAGAAAATTGGTAACATTTTGCGGTGTTTGCAGCGATGATTGAACTCACGTAAATAAATGGCCTTTAAAATCCTTCATATTGCACCTTGCAGGGTCCTTAAAGTAAGCCTTTGTCCCTCTGAACTCACTTGTAACTTTACCCTAGAACAGAATCAATTTATACTTGGCGCTAAGCGGTTATAACCCCCCCCCCCCCTTTTCTGGTGGAGTCCCTGTAACACATTAGGGTTTTGTATGCTCATGGTATGCCCTGAAGCGAACTTGAAAAAAAAAATCTAAAAAAATGAGGCACTTATAACTAGCTTTTTGTCAGGATAAGTGCATACAGTGCAGACGACTATGAAGGGCTAAGCAATAATAAGGTTTTGAGAACCGAAACTGTCTAAGATGAGGAATTTCTACCTCCAAATTCGCAATATAATATATGTTGCAAAGGGCGCGGAAATAGCTGTTGCCAATATAAATAGCCATGTTTTTCCCGGGGAAAACTGTCAATATGAACGATAAAAGGAATGGTAGATCAAAACAATCCCACGGTAAATAATTTGGAAAGAGCATTCTGGTTAAATGAAAATGAAATAAGACTGTTGTCCTAATGACTGGAAATGGTTTGAGAGGAGGAGCGGATCCAGGAATTTTCAGAGAGGAGAGGGGGGAGGGGAGGGGGTGGGGAAGGTCTGAAGTGCAATGACCGTCCTGGAGAGAACCGCTGTTGAAAACTTTTGCAATTAAAATGCATAATGTAATTTTGTGCACTCTAGCCTACGAAAAGATAGAACCACCTGCAATGAAAATGGAAAAAGAGTTTTTAACCTCAGCTGTGGGAGGGGGGGGGGGGGGGGATAAACGACACTTCTGAACTTCTTCGTCGGCGGATATCGCAAATTAAATACAAATATCTGTATGTGGTTAATTGATTCAAGTTTTAAAAATTAAGATTTGGAAGTAGTTTTGAAGTCGCGTGCATCCTATATTTCATTTGGCTGAATGAAAAAACACATCTGATTTGTAAGGATGACGGAGGCTTCTGACATGTACCATGTTTAGAATTGACGTTTCAATTTTTGGTGACCAAAAGCTGGGTTAGGGGCAAGGAAGAGTGGGGTGAGAGAACAATTCGTTTTGTCGGCACCCTTGGTTCTCGAAAATATATTAAAGTCCAAAACAAACAAATGATTTTCCAACAATGCTTGAATGTTTGTCATTCCTCTTGTACAGTTTAGGTACAGTAGTATGTTATATCGATAAATAGAAAGAGTATTACAGTTATGATAGAATGTGTAATAGCTACGTTACTGCTTAGTTCCAGTATTGGCCGATATGAACACCTTTTTCTTTAGTCCTCCCGAGCCTCTGGCATAGGGCCATTCGGCGAAACCAAAACTTTCACTGCTTCTTGAAGAAACTATATTACGTCCACTGAAGGACAATACGTGACCAACCTCAGGGCCTTCATACCATTTATGAACACCAAGTTCCTTGACGCTGGCCCTGCGTCTACAGCAATTACAAGGAAGATGAGTACCCGGAAGGATGTCGAGAGCAGAAGCTTCGTGGTTCATTTCGAGTTTTCCTTTTAATGAACACAATGAATTTTAAGCCAACTTTCTCTTCTAACAGGTGTATCAGAGTGACGCTTGCTACCATTGATTCCACTGCTCTATGTACTCCGTGGCGGCGGAAGCAAGCATAAAAATTTAGGGGGGGGGGGGACAATCAGTGAACAAGATGGAATGGTTGGACTCGTGAAACAAACCCTGTGCGCGTAGCGCACATCACGAGCGCGAAGTCCCACTGGCGTGGGTCCAGGCCCCGCCTTAGGGGCCTGGAAGCTCTGAGATTCTACACTGGCTCTCTCGTGCAATCTAAGCCGTTTTTTGAACATTTTACGGTGAATTCGATGAACAAAAATGTGCGAAATATTTGCGTTCACAGATAGCCTATAGGCTATAGGCTATTTCTTGGACATCAACAGTTGCGTTGTTATGTGTGTAATTTTGGTTTTGTTAAAATCATTTTTCAAATCCAAAGGAAAAGAGGCGCAGTTACCTAACTACTCTAAAATCAGTTGCCCCCTGTACTCGCCCTTGGTTTGGTACTGCACCTGTAAGTTTGTTTTGATTTTGTATTTTAATGGAAGGTCTATTTCTTCAAATTCTTGTACTTTCACCGGGATTCATTTCAACATTCAATTTGGTGTAAATTCAGTAATACTTACGTTGAAATCAGTCTAAATCTGCCTATGCAGACCTATCTGATCAGGATGAATCCGAACTTCTGAACAATGTGTAGGCTACCTCGGTATAATACCGAGGTAGCTTACTCTTCCAAAGTTCCAACGGACGGTCATGTATGTACGCAAACGTCATGCGAACGGAGCTACCATTCCGCGATTTTTCCATAGATGATACGTTTCGCTCATTTTTGGCGAATTCCGGATTCCAATCTGTTAAAATAACTAGGTTTGTGGTTGGGGTTCTTGGCAATCACATTTCAAAGTTAGGTCGCAGGTTTCTGTAGGTTTCGACTGTTTGTGACATTTTATTGCGATAGCATAGTCTAGAATCTAGATCGTTGTCTGTTTTGAGGTTGCCAGATTCTTGTAATGATTTGCAGCCAAATACTAGGTAACAGGCATAGAGCATGGTCGCAGGGGACCGTGGCAAGAATCAGCCAAACAATGGCAGAACATAGGCTTAGTCAATTTTGGCTGCTCTGTTCGGTGGTGCTTTTATTTCTTCTCTGATTTTTTTTTGGGGGACGTCCCCTCGCTAAGAATTTTAGGGGGGGGGGGCGTCCCCTCGCTTCCACCGCCGGTGTATGTACTTGCTTTCTAATATAATAACAGACAAAATAACTTTGTGATTAGAATTTTAAAGACAGTATAAATCACATTCAATTCACACCCAAATTTTCAACATCTACACTATGGCAGGTTTTTTTTTTTTTGAGATTCATGGAATTTCATGACCCACAGGGCAGGCAGGTTATCATGACAAATTTTGATCTTAACTGGAGTTTAAGTATTATTTTTTGAGGGTTCACTTTTGACAGAGATGAGCAAGAACAAGAAGACAAATGAAAAAAATGAAAAGCAAAATTTGAATGGAAACAGAAACATCCTCACTAGCCCAGACCTGGTTTTGCACCACGGGCAATAATGTCTCTCCCCCCATATTTTTCCCTCATCCCACTTTAAAAACCCTGATGTCCCCACTGCTACTGAATACCAGTTTTTTATTGTGCTATCACATTTGATATTGTTTTTCTTTTACATTTAAACTGTGAAAAATTTTATCATAAATCTTAAAATATCTCTTATAATTTCTCTCATTGCAGTTCCTTTTTTTTTTATTACACATTAATCAAATTCTAAGCTCCCTGCGCTCCCTTCAAAAGATGTCATTGCTGTCTCCCACTCTCTCTCATGACAAAATGTCGAGAATTTACGCTTGTTTTTCACCAGTTCCTTTTTTTTCTTTCTTCGTCTCGACTCCGTCGAAACCTTTGCTTTCCAAAGTTTTCTTTTCTTGTTCTCTTGACGAGGCTTTATTGATTAAGTCATAAACTATTGTGCGACTAGACACGTTTGCATCAAAATTAGCCTACATGATAATAAGGTACCGTAGCAACGTTACCCCACCCCATCTACGATTTTTTTCGGTTTGAAATTGGAATTAAATACTTTTTTGAATATTTGTTCATTCTGAGGCGAAATCAGTTCCAAATTACAAGTAGTTAGCAATTGATCCGAAAGGTCTCAAGTCACAATAAAATCAGATGTCCCGGTTACCTTAGCAGCCGGCGGCTTCTGGTTTTATCGAGACTGAATTTATATCTTTCCAATGCAACTCTTGGTTTTGGTAGAAAGCGTTCAGTAATGAATATTCATGAATGATAAAAGAGATAACCTTTTTCATTTGAATTACTCCCCTAAATTGTATCGTCTCGAAAACCTGTTACATTTATGGCCATCGAGAGACTTAACTACTATAGGGCGTATAACAATTGTTAAAACTTTAGCACACTTTAACAAAGGGTGTCTATTATATCCTGCTTACACGGTGTTATGATTTGTACTTATAAAGAGGAACTTGACCAGGCGTCTTTCATGTTTTCCCGAGTCGGTACGTAATCCTAATATCTACTTGTTCACCCTGCCATATCACCACGAGGGGGTATTGGGCTAGGTTAGATGGAGTTTTACGACCCAGGAGGTATCAGGACAACTTTTGAAACACTAGGTTTCTTGTCAATTTAATATGAAGCTGTATTAAGTATCTCTGCATTCTACCAAAATGTGGTCAATCGAAACATTCGTGAAGAAATAACGAAAGGACGGATCCAAGATTTTTCCGGGTGGGGGCGAATTGTAATCGTCGGTCTGAGGGAGGGGTTCCTCCTGCTATTTCAAAGGTCCTGAAATGCAATTTCGTGCACTTTAGCATATGAAAGGACAGAATTTTCTGCCATGGAAAATGGATGGGAACTGAGCAAAATTCAGCCGTGAAATAAACAAAAGGCGTTTCTCACGTAGGTATTGGGTGACTAAACGATACTTCCACCCCTCATAATTTTCATTGGGGCTTATTAACCATTCCACTCTCGACGGGTGCGTCAGTGCTACGCGCAACATCTGATTTTAGTGCCAAGCATATTGCCAAGTGGAAAGGAAGTCAGAGTACCCGAAGAAAGAACCATTAAATCGAGCCGAATTTAAACTGATGCACATATTATGAACCACATTGGAGCTCATTAGCTGTAATAAACCACCCAACCACACAGCGATCCAATACCCTGTAGATCTTGGTTGTCAAGCTTCAAGGTGTTAACTTTGTCCACCGACACTGGCAAAACCAACTTAGGGTGTTCATAACCAGTGACGATAAAGTGATGGCGCTCAAAACCTGTTACTTGATTAATACTTCCAAATTGAGATTTTTAACCACTTTTGAGGTCACTTGCATGCTGAAGTTCATTTGGTTGCATGGAAAGACACACCTGAATTGTAAGGTTATCTACCTGAGTGATGCACATGTTTAAAATCAGCGTTTCAAAAACATTAGTGGCAAAGAGCACGGTATTCTGGACAGTCGTGACGCCGGAATGTCAAAACGGGAGGGGGCAAAGGATACTGTCTAAGGGGCAAAAAATTTTGAGGAAAGCACAAAACCAAACCAAAGGCGCCTGTATCTAGGGAGGAGGGGGAGCTTTGAGGTGTAAGCATATTTAAGGATGAAAAATGATGTCTCTTTAGAGGTGTATTGTTTCCTTTCTTGGTTTACCAAACTCTTGACTGACCTAACTTGTGGGGGGGGGGGGGGGGAGGAGCCCCCTCTTGCCCCACTGTAGCACTGCCACTGGGTCTGGACTCCCCTGGATCTGCACCTGAAACAGGCTTTTAAAGCTTGTGGCTGCACAGGGTTCACGCTGGCAATCATTTAAACATTGACTTACACACTAAATTGAGTAAATTAGTTGTTTTGAGGTCCTTGCACTCTGTCAAAGTTCACAACTATTTTGATATACCCTTCACACTAAAGGTGAAAAGTTGGCCAATCATGGCATTTCAAAATTACTCTACCATGACCATTTAGATTTTGAGCTAGAAGTTTAAGTTTTAAAAAATACACCCATCCCTAGTTCTCTTTAATATAATAACAGACAAAATAACTTAGTGATTAGACTTTTAAAGACAGTATAAATCACATTCAATTCACACCCAAATTTTCAACATCTACACTATGGCAGGTTTTTTTTTTTTGAGATTCATGGCATTTCATGACCCACAGGGCAGGCAGGTTATCATGACAAATTTTGATCTTAACTGGAGTTTAAGTATTATTTTTTGAGGGTTCACTTTTGACAGAGATGAGCAAGAACAAGAAGACAAATGAAAAAAATGAAAAGCAAAACTTGAATAGAAACAGCAACATCCTCACTAGCCCAGACCTGGTTTTGCACCAAGGGCAATAATTTCTCTCCCCCCATATTTTTCCCTCACCCCACTTTAAAAACCGTGGTGTCCCCACTGCTACTGAATACCAGTTTTTTATTGTGCTATCACATTTGATATTGTTTTTCTTTTACATTTAAACTGTGAAAAATTTTATCATAAATCTGAAAATATCTCTTATAATTTCTCTCATTGCAGTTCCTTTTTTTTTATTACACATTAATCAAATTCTAATCTCTTGGAATAAAGGGGGTAGCAGTGATTATCCCGTAATAATCCTGACTATACATCAGGGCCAGTACAGTGTCCAATAAGTCCACAAATTAGTGGTCTGTCAGGATTACAGTACAGAGGATTGGGATGAAATCAAAAAATGAAACATGGAGTAAAAGTTGAATACAGGGCACATGAGAATACCCTTCAAACCAAATCAATTTATGAAAATAGCCAAAACAAGAGAGAAAAAAAACACAACCTACTTTGTTTTTAAGTACACATATATGTATGTGACCACAGCCTCTCAATACAAGATAAATGAAAAAATACAAGATAGTACACCCTGGTTTAAAAGTTAACGGATAAACAATCTTTTGCATATCCTATCTCTGCAACTTCTTTGTATAACATTTCTAAAAATGTACACTCGATAAAAGCTATAGGTCAATACACTTACCAAACAAAAAGTAGCAAGATTTGTCATTTGGTTATGCATCTCTCTACGCAGAGTATTTTTTGAGCATGATAAAAATGACTGTGTTCAAGGAAAATCAGTTGATAAGTCACCTCCCCCACCCCCAACTTTCATCCCCTTCATGTTTCCCATTTATCTTTATTGACTCATCAGACGTTGCAAAACTGGAACAAATGTCACCTCTAAAACCAAACCTCTGCCACAGACCATAAATGCTTTTTGCCATCTCTACCTTAATGGGAGATAATTCTCTCACGAAACTATTGTGCGCTATGATGGTATACAGTCTGCTACCACATCATTATTATAATCCACAGATTTTATTTGCTGACACCCCTGCCACAACAAGGTCAACTTGCTCATTTTTATTTCTTTTAAATATAAAGAAAAAGCCTGTTTAGATTATTTTTATTTTGTTTACATATTTGAGAAATATATGGGTCAAAAAGGCTACCAAAACTGCTTATTAAGATCATCTAGGAAAAAATACATCATGAAAGTCTTTTTTCTTAATAAAAAAGCTTTTTGACAATTACT
The DNA here is from genome assembly GCA_037179385.1 of Holothuria scabra. Taxonomy (NCBI): domain Eukaryota; kingdom Metazoa; phylum Echinodermata; class Holothuroidea; order Aspidochirotida; family Holothuriidae; genus Holothuria; species Holothuria scabra. The sequence goes on from CM074186.1 coordinate 40,682,073, forward strand.
TCTAGTCCTAGGCATTTTAATTTTTTAATCCATTCCGATATTTTCATTTTTTCCGTTCACATTCTTGAATAAAATATCAAAACTACACTATTGGAACATGATGAACCTCTTCTTTCCTAATTTTTGAAAACATCCTCAATTCTCTGCCTGATTAAACCTCATCATCTCAGGAAGGAAATGAAGCACACAACACATACACTTAAACATGATATATTTACAACAATTATCTCTGCTTATAGCAAAAAAATTCTCCTTATTATCCTGGAAAATACATAAAGAAAATTCTTTCTAACATGAGGCCTTTTAGATGAAAATTTGGAAACTGTAGAGGAGGAAAAAGCTAAATTCTGAGTATACTTGAAAATTTAACAACATTAAGTTCCTACATAATCTGATTAATTCCTCAATTAAAATACATTCATACATCAAACTTCACTTCTTCAACCTTATAAATGGAAGTACAAGTTACCTGAAAACTTCCAATGATAAAAAACAAGCTTTGCTTCATGTTCTCCTCACAAAAATATAACCAGGAGAATGCTTTTTAGTGGAAAGGAACTATTAATTAGGTAAAAAACAACAATTACAGTTACCCAAAGGACTGTCGAATATGAAATCCATTTCCTGTGAAGGCAGTCATTGGCACTTTATGAATGTTCACTTGACAGCTGTTTTGGAAATCGCATCAACCACACCATCAAGACACAGCCAGACCATATTTTCATTACTCTGATCAAAGATGAATGATAGGTTAGGGTGCGCTCGCTGTATGAAAATGTATAGCTACAGGGCCTTTACTGTACATGTTCATACCTGTAGTCTAAGCCTACTACAGTATATGCTGATTCGCTGTGTCAGGCAATGTTCTCCCCCTGTTCCAGTCAGGATTTAAGGTGAGATTTTCGTCCTTTTTCATGATATTGGGCAACAATTTTGTTGGTGTGGGTAATGTTTCTTACTAAGATCCTTCCACACCTAACTTCACTTTAACCTTAGTATAGTCCTAGGTTGTTTGTGTATAGATCGTCCATTAAATGTGCAAACAAATGCTCTGCACTATCTATGTGTATTCATTTTACTTAAAGTTGAACATGTATGCATGGCACTTACAGTTGTTTATTCATGAATAATCATAAACAAACATACTTTCATTGGTTCATGCTCCTGACTGATGGGCTCATTATGTGGGAAAGAACTCAAATTTCTTTGACAAACAGAATTCCACAATGGCACTTTAGACAAAGATTACTCCACAAGGAAGCTAAGACTGTCTTTCTAAATATATTAGGACCTCTTAAACAGTTTCCAGCTTCAGCTATCTGGTTCTTGTGCTATCACCAGTTCTGGAGATTTGGTATATCTTTATACAAACTTGTACTTCCACTTTAAGCAAATTGTACAAATTGTACATGACATTATTTTGTGTTGGTTGCATTCACTTCCAAACTAAACTGATGTTGCTAATTCAGGACATAGTGACACCACTGAACAGATTCATTTTACACAACTTCAAATCATATCAAATTTCATTTTATTGTAAAATTCATAAAGAAGGGGTTAACTTTCCTAATGCTTATGCTACCAATGAAGAAGTTAAAAATATGTAATAAAATAAAATATCTCATGAAATGTTCCTAATGCACTACGTTTCTTCTTCAGAAATAACAACTTAAATATGAAACTTTCATATGTACAAAGTATTCATTCAGCTGCAAACATATTGCATAATTGGCTGTTTTACTTTTTCAATAAACGAAGAATCGACCTCATGCACTGATATCAACACTGACCTCATTTTGAAGGAATGACAACATACACATGGCTGCATACATCACTGATGTTTGTGTGATTTTTTTTTTTTTTTGTCCGATTGGTTGACCAATCAGCTGTCGGCATTTGTTTGTGTTAGTTTGTTATACCTCCAAAGGAGGGCATACTTTTTACACAGTGACATCATATGCATAAGAGCTAATATAAAAATAAGCATACAAAAAAGAGCATAACATTACTGTCCCAAAATAACTTCAAAAAACTTTTCTTAAGGTTGAGCCTGACTATAGTACTGTGATTTACCAAAAAAAAGGGTGTACATTTAAATTGCACCCACAACAGTTTGAGTCAGACTATAACATATAAAACAGTGACATGGTAAATTTAGATAGTTTTCAATTTACAAACAGTTGAACTTGGGGAAGTATGAGCCAACTGTAACTTTTACAAACGATTATTTACCATGAGCATTGAATATGCAACAGACGATGTGTTTAACAAAGTTGATGAGAAGAGAAATGAACAGGAAGTCTATTTTATGGGAAAATGAGAACCTGCTTATAATAATTCATCTTTGTTTGCCAGTAGTGAATTATTCACTGCTTGTGATACATTTTTCTGTGAAGCACATCTTCTATTCATTATCAACCCCTCTTTTAAAATCTTCTAAAAGTTTTCATAGTTGCTGTCATTGGAATTTAAGTATGCCTTCAACAGATGATAGCAGAGGATGTAGTCATCCTGAAAAGAAAATGGGTAATCTGATCAGTGACTTTTTCAGGCCTTAAGAGAAGGGTTTAAGGTCACAACAGGATTTAATTTGTTAGAGGGGCATTCATTCTAAGCATTCTGGTGAAATTTGCACTGAAATCCGATGTGTGGTTCTCAAGATATGAGTGTGTAAAGTTGTCCCATTTTCAACAAAAAGTGAACTTGAAGCAAGCACATATGACATCACATCCCCACATTAGAGCATAGTCTTTTTTTTAAACTTCGGACTTGATTTTCTACTCAACAATCACATATTATGAAAATGTGATTGCATAAGTGGCATGAGATTGAACTTTACAAACTTTGCATCCCCCACAGGGAGGTCCTATTCCCATTAACTCCAAGGTCAACACAACAGTCTGATAAAACAAGGTGAAACAAAGCACTCCTTGTCAATGTGAGGAAGTGATAAAAAGTCTGCTGCCCTCAAATTCACTTTTGAACACAAATTTACTGACTTCATTTTCCAATATCTCAAGAAATACATGTCAGATTTGAATGGAACTTTCACCACACACTGTAGTTTTGGTTCCTCTTTCAAATATGAAAATTAAATTTTTGCTTAAACCTTCCCTTTAAACAGAAATGTTCAGTACAGTGGCATAGCTAGGATATTTTCTGGAGGGAAAGGGAGCAAAGGTATAAAAATATCCTCTAAACTTTTTCCAGTCTATGTATAAGTATTTCATACAAAATATGCAATATAAGAGCATTGAACATTATCATGTCATTAAGTAATGTTACCTGTATTTTAATGTTTAAGTGCAGTAAAGAGGCCTCACATTTCAATGATTTTAATATAATACTGGAACAATATCACCATTTTTATCTCAGTGGTCTGACATGTGGAATGTTTCCCTCCCCCTTAGACCCCTCCTCCATATCAGTAAACATACTAAACATAACACCCACTGACCTGCAGCCCTTGCATGTAATTAGATGCAAACTAAATCTTGTAGACATGAATGATAAAAAGAGCTCTAGCCTGCAAAGGCTCACAAAAGATATCCTGTTAGAACAGCAGCCTTTAGTAAACTATACCTTCACTAAGTTCTAGACTATAGAAAAAGCAGAAGCTGCCTACCATAGGGCTAGAACCCACTAATTGTTACACCCCAAGTGACCTGAAGGCCCCTTTTACAAAATTAGCCCACATGCCTTCAAGGATTAAGTAACAAAATCTAAGTATGCCCATGGTCCTGTATATTCGAATTTCTAAGTTTCTTAAGTTATGTTTATCTCAAGCCATGGATTGTGTTTAGCGCCATCCCTGGTTATACATACACAGAAAAAATCATTATAGTTTATACCTCTCCCACTACTAGCTTGTAGTATAATATAACCTCCTCAGTGAAATTCTTTTCAGTTTTAACATCCTTTAACTGAATTCCCAAAGTATACATCCCAGAGACTGTGTACAAGGTGATCATATTCTAAGTTTGAGTCTTATAGCCTGTCAGTGCAGTTGTACTGTATCAGCTGCTATTTAAAGAAGGGTTTAAGGCCATATCAAGTTTTGATATGTTAGAGGGGTACTTATTCTAAGCATTCTGGTGAAATTTGCATTGAAATCCGATGTGTGGTTCTCAAGATATGAGCAAGTAAAGTTGTCACATTTTCAACAAACAGTGAACTTGAAGCAAGCACATATGACATCATATCCCCACACTAATGGACAGATTTTTGTTTTTCTTTAAACTTCACAGATTATTTTTTCCTAAACAGTTCCATATTCAGTGGCATAGCCATGGGGGGGCCTAGGCCTCCCCAGATTTTCTTCAGGCCCCCCCAGATTTTTTGCGTCCTGATAAAGTAATTGAGAAAAAAAATAAAATTTTTGAACGGAAATAAACTTTGAAGCATTTCTTTCAAAAACAGTAAATAGAATGTGTGACAATTAAGAAAACATGCACGAATGTATGTAAAATAGGTGGGATTACGAGGGGGGGGGGGCACTTGTCCCCACATTTTCCAGAACTTGTTTTTTACGTCTTTTGTTGCTTTAGCTACAAAAATACAAACTGAAACTAACAGAGCTACGTGAGTGATACTTAATTAAGTTGTATAATGTTTAAACAGTTCATATACTGCATTGAAAACTAAATAAAAACAACCTTTCAATAAAGGTCTCAACGCTCCTTTTTTCGACACGCTTTGCGTGCACCCGTTTTAAATATTTCAGGATTCGGGGTTACTTCTTGCAGAACACCTCTTCCATTGTCACTGAAACTTATCACCAGTGCCCGGGCCGTAGCTGAAGCTCTACCGAAACTAGTGAAAGGGGGAGACAGGGAGGCGGTCTTCTTCTGGTCCCCTTCTCTGACCAAGTGCCCCAAGCTTTCTGAAAGGACGATGATCTTATTTGACCCTAATCTTGAGCTCTACAATTTTTCGGCTGAAGTGAAAAGGGGCCCACCCTTTCTCTAATTTCCATTAATTTCTCTTTTAAGATGTCTCAAAAGTAGTCCTTTTTTGGCATGTTCTGCGAGTCCCATCACAGATAAGGACTCTATAAAAGTCCCACGAAAAGGACTCTACAGGAGACCAACGGTACGTTTTTGCTTAGTACAAATATCCTCAAGGGTCACCCTTATTCAGCTGTAGTCAAAAGGGACCACTCTTTGCCTAATTTTATTTCAATTTCACTATTGAGATGAAGTAAAAGCGCCCCTTTACAGGTAACGGTTCTGTGAAAGTCACCTAAAAAGACTATACAGCTATATGGGAAACCTGAGTATGTTTGTGCTTCAGTAACAATGTCTTTAGGGGAGCACCGTTATTCAGCTAAGGTTAAAAGTGGCCTATCCTTTCCTAGTTTTCATTCAGTTTCATTATTGAGATATCTTAAACGTTAAATTTTTCGGCGCGCTTCGCGCGCCCCATCATATATAAGGCCTGAATTCACATCACATGAAAATCCCCCTAGCTTTCTGAAAAGAAGATCTGGGACACCAAGGAGGGAGTCCCTGAAGAACCTCAATTTTAAGAAATCCATCCTCGCACCCTCTGCATTATCTGCATTATTCCGGCCTACTTAAATCATACGGAGGAAGGATATAATTGAAGAAAGTCAAATTGTGATATTTGTGTTCTGTTAAGTGCCCATCTTATGTAATTCCAAGTTGAAGATAAAATGCATCATTTTAATGCCTACAATTTCGTAAATACCCAGGAGCTTCCGAGGCCTTCGCCCCTGTACCCCCACCGGGGCCTAGCTCCTGGACCCCACCAGGGGCCCCTGGAACCCACGCCGTTAGGAAAATCCTAAAATGCAGGCCTATAATCAGTTCAAAGTTTTACCAAACATGGCACCATTTTGCATCTAGGAAATCTAACGCAAAGAAAATTTCTCAGAGGGGGACACAACTACTTTTGGTTTTCCTATAAAAGCTGACGCAAGTTGCCGCATTAGTGATATACGGCAGGTCCCTCTTAAGTTTACAATTTTTCCCAAGGGAAAGGGAGGTACCGGTTCTCGTTAGTCTCATCCTCAGGCCACAGATCAGAAAAGCCCAGTTTTGGGGTCCTTAAAAATGTATGTATTACCATTTTTCATAGATTGATTTTTCATTCTCATTTTTTGAGAAGTGCCAGACATGAGATTCGTGTTTCAAGGCTGGGTACATTCAGCTTAAAACGCGTGGGAAGTGCCGTTTCTGGCCATCTAGGGGGTTTGCAAACCCCAAATTTTCTTGTACGCTCCGCGCCAACCAATGGTGGCGCTCCGCTTAGATAGTCTTGCCACGCCTGACCCTCGGAGGTACCAGGCCCCCCCCCACTTATTACCTAGGCCCCCCTAAAAATTCAATCCTGGCTACGCCACTGTCCATATTATCAAAATGAGATTGCAAAAGTGGCATGAGAACTTTTCAAACTTTGCAATCCCCATTGGGGAGGTCCTATTCTTATTATCTTCAAGGTCAACACAACAGTCTGAAAAAACAAAGGATACAAAGCACTCCTTGTTAACGTGAGGAAGTGGTATAATCTCTGCTGCCCTCAATCTCAGTTTTGAACACAAATCTAGTAACTTCATTTGCTGATATCTCGAGATATACATGTCCGATTTGAATGGAAATTTCACCACACTGAGCAGATTTGGTTCTTCTTTTACATGTGAAAATTGATTTTTTGCCTAAACCTCCCCTTTAAATAACTGAATAACAGCTTCATGGTGGTATAGCCCTAATAAACTGCACTGATCATAACACCCTTGTGTATACAAGAGAACACTCAATCTGCCGCACAGCAAGGACATTTCTGCTCGAACGCGAGTCAGGTCTGTCCATACAACCCTGACAAAATCTGGGGAAATATGTTTCATGAAAATACGAACTATAAAGGAGAAATGTCTCATAATTTCTTAATCTAAGAAAAAATTTGATTAAAAGGGCATATCATTTTATAAAATTTCCCCAAATTATTTTCCAGGGGGCAACATGCCCCTGCCTGCAATAGCTATGCCACTGGTTCAGTAGAACACAGGTTCAATCCACCAAAGGTCTATCGCACCTAAGGTTTGCTTGATTGACAGTTCACTGAATGGAAGGTTCGCTTAGTTAAAAGTTTGCTAGATCCAAGGTTCACTAGATTTAACTTTTGTATCACCATAACACAATTGATCACAACATTTGTCCATATTTCTTGGATCAGTTTGATCCAGTGATCCTTTGTCTTAGTAAACCTTCAATAACAGAAACCTTTGATCTAGTGAAAAACACTGGAGCTATCCCATGTCTTTATATTACAACCTACCTCATTCTTCAACATATGCTCATGTTGGTCTCTCAATTTCTTCACAGTGCTGAAGACGTCAATCTTGTCTGTGACTGCAAGACGTTCAAATTCAGATTTGACTGTGACCATGACACCACTTCTTTCAAAACCATTGCTGTTGAGCATAAATGTGTATTATGATTTAAAAGCAAGTGTTTGCTATTATAGATTGCAATCTCCCAATAAAACAGAGGTCAAACATAAGGTCAGAATGTCCATTCATGTGACCACATGGTTCTAAGGACTTCTTTGTAGTATGAAATATGACCCACTGGTCCTATGGGCTGTTGGTCCTAAGTACCATACCCTTACAGTAATCAAGCTGAGAAAATATCATGCAAGTAAAAGCAAAAAAATATGCAAAATATTATTCAAGTATTTTTTTTGAAATGTTTGATTACTCACACACAGTGGATAATAATTGGTTGAGTGCTCTGGTCATCTCTTTGCATTATGTCTACATCTTTAAAAAGACTGATAATGCCTTCTAGGTTGATGTCAGGTTGCCATTCCTTCATTTGCATGTGAGTAACTGTCACAACTCCCTACAAATCACAAAACAAACATGAAAAAGAAAATGTAGAAAGAGGAACATCTGTGGTAGATTTTTGTAGCAGAATGAGAACTAAGTGTAACAGCAGCCATTCCTGGGCAACCATAATATCTATACATACCAGGCAACCATCATCTCTACATTCCAGGCAACATCATCTCAACATACCAGGCAACCGTCATCTCTTCATACCGGGCAACTGTCATCTCAACATACCAGGCAACCATAATCTTTACATACCAGGCAACTGTCATCCCTACATACCAGGCAACCATAATCTCTACATACCAGGCAACCATCATCTCTACATTCCAGGCAACCATCATTTCTACATCCTTGGCAACCACCACCCCTACATGCTGGCAAACTACTATCTTTATAAACCAGGCAGCCATCACATCTTCATCCTGGGCAAGCATCATCTCTACATACCGAACAACCATTATCTCTACATGTTGGGCAACTGTCATCTCTACATACCCACACAACCGTCAGCTCTACATTCCAAGCAACCATCATCTCTACATACCAGGCAACAATCATCTCTACATCCTGGGCAACCATCATCTCTACATCCTGAGTAACCACTATCTCTATACACCAGGCAGCCATCATGTCTTCATCCTGGGCAACTATCATCTCTACATCCTGGGCAACCATCATCTCTACATGCTGGGTGACCACTATCTCTATACACCAGGCAGCCATCATGTCTTCATCCTGGGCAACCATCATCTCTACATCCTAGGCAACCATCATCTCTACATGCTGGGTGACCACTATCTCTATATACCCCGCAACCATCATCTCAACATACCAGGCAACCATCATCTCTTCATACCGGGCAAGCATCATCTCTTTATACCGAGCAACCATTATCTCTACATATCAGGCAACTGTCATTTCTACATACCAGGCAACTTAGTAACTCAGAATTTTGAAATAATTAAGATGGGAACAAAAAAAAAAATCATTTTTTTTTTTGCTTGTTCCCTCTCAACCTCTGTAATATAGACAGGCACTTCAAAGACAAATGTTTTTATGCTAAGTGACAACATATATGATCTTTGATAATGCTGGCTGACCTTTCCATCAATTTAGATAAACTTGTTTTTGTTAAAGACAGATGCAGATGAAGCTCTTATGGTTTTTCTTGGGTGATAAACTGACCTTACGATTTGTAACCAAGGAGAATATGACCTTTCATCTTCATCTTCAAAGCCTGCTGTGTTTCATATCAAACAGCCTTTACCAGTTTGGTTTCAGCACCTAATTGAAATACAATATGGTGCTTAACAAAACCAGTAATACCTGGTGTAGTATACTGAACTTAACTTTGTAGCTTCAGATATTGAATAAGTAAGTTTTGTCTGAAAGTAAGCACTATTCATCAAAACTTTGCACTGGTACACCTCCAAGGGACAATGAATACAATATGACTTTGTGGCCACGGAATACAATTGATGGCTGCCCTGTAGGTCTCACTACTTCATTAGAGTAGTGTTCTAGAGCGTCAAGTGCACACCCTCAAAGAAGTAGTCCTTTTAGCTATGGTTTTGACCAAATTTTGTCAAGATAACCTGCCAGCTGGGTGACGAAAGTCCATGAATATGAAAGAGTACTTGCCAGAGTGTGGATGTTGGATTTTGACTGTTTAAAAAATTGCTGTCAAATGGCAGAGATTTTCCGTTTTTGTGAAGAGGCTAGGGGTGGGTGTACCCCACAAAAACTTTAAGTCCTTCTAGCTCAAAATCTAAACGGTCATGGTATGGGAATTTTGTAGTGCCATGATGGGCAAACTTGTCAGCTATCAAGTGATGGGTGTCTTGAAATAGCTGTGAACTTTGACAAGGCTGCAGCGGCCTCGAAAGGGAGCTAATTTAGTGTGTAAGTCAATGGGGAAATTATTGGGGGTGTGAGACCTGTACTTCAGTAGCTGTACACAATTAAAAGTAATTCTCATTGAACATCAGGAATTTCTTCACAAACACAACTTGTGTCAAAACAGACTACCTTCCATGAGGAGGACAGTTTCTTTTAGACTACCCTAACCACATACCATGAAGACAATAGTTCTGTTAAGATTACGCTAACTACATACCTATGCAGATTCAGGTATTTCAGTGGAGACTCTTGAATAGGATCAATTACCAAATGTAGCTCAAAATCACCCAGAGATAAACAAAGACAGGAGAATAATTGCTGTGCAAGGTATAGGAAACACTTTTACTCTCTGATGGGAAAAAGTAGGGAAAGAAGGGAAGTAAAGAAGGGAATTGTTTGGGTTGCAATTTTGGGCTTCATAAATGGTTTTACAAAATGTCTCAAAGGACCAGTCTACCTAATGGATGATTTCAGTACAACCGTATGTAACAAGTCATACCTAATACCTTTTACAAGTTCATGCTTTTCTTACCTTTGAATTTGTGTGCTTGACATCAAAAGTACGGCAGATATAACTAGATGGTTGTTCATCAGTGGCCAAACAGGTAACACACATGTCACCATATTCCCTGGAACCACGATTTGGCCAGTACTGGAGGCAAGTCTAGCAAGAGGTGAAGTATAATTTTTATATGTTAAACAAATAGGAGTAGAGGACTATGCAGAACTAAGTGACAACTGAGAAACATGACCTTTTCGTGACCGTTTAAGTACCCATTTATGATCAAACACTCCAGAGCTGCACATATGAAAACTGCCAAACTTTTTGCAAGCAGGGCTATATCAAGTTTCCCAAGGTTTGCTGTTCCACAGGTTCAATGTTTCCCGAATCTTGGGAATATTGGCATTTCTGGAAACATAGAACCCCGGGAATAACAAACCTTGTAATCATCACAAAACCAAGGCTGATATGCAAAATGGGACATCAAACCTTTTGAACATTGAACTCAGGGAACACTGGGTAGATCCTATTGCAAGCATAGTTCATAAGACAGACAAAAAAGAAACATGTATTGTATAAATTTGAATGACTTCACATAGCCTTTAGACTTAAAAATAAATGTCTGTGATTAACTGATGACTTGTGCAGGCTACACAAACCCTGCTTCAAACCAGAGTCCAGGAACAAAGCTGGATGTGTCCTGGTAAAGTTTACCATAACTAACTGATGTGTAACTGCACAGATCCTACAGTTTCACCCACAGATCTAGGTGACCTACTCCCCATACCCATGCAGTAATGCATGTTTGTCACATGCAGTCATGTGAAAGTGTTTCTGTCAGACAACAAGGGGGATTTGTTCTCCCTTTTTCTAGAAGATGGTACTCTTCATTTCCATAAAAGAAAAACAGTATCTTGGTTTCGAATTTTAGAAGAGGAGACCTTAGCAGCAATGTTTCAACTCAAATAAAAATAGTCTTTTAAAACCCTTCAAATTTTTTTATTTTTAAAGGGGCCATAAAGCAAGTTTATGCCCACCTGAACCTACCCTAACTTTGGCAAAGGCACAACTAATTTGGACTGGGGGTTTGAGAGAAATATCCCCCCCTTAGGTTTCTTGCAGAGTCCCCATAAAAGAACACATTGCATTTGAAATGTTAGGGCATAGGAAAGTATGTAATACAGTTCTGAGCAGCCATAGGAGTTACTTGAAAACGAACATGGTTTTAAATAAGTGAAAGCACAGTAAACTGAAAAAAACGCAGACATATTATTCTGTGACAAACTGAATACAAGGACAGTCATAGGTTTCAACCACGGAAATATAAATGGACAGAGTATACTGCATGGTACATTGTCACTATCGTACCTGTGTGTATAGGCCTAGCAACTGAGATGGCTGTCTGCTATGGTTTTGTGTGTAAAATTTTGGACTTGCTCAAGTAGTTCATATCAACAGATTTTTTAAGAAAGATGAAATATTGAAATGATGTAAGGTATGGTCAAAATCACTACATGTATTGCAGGAATATGATATTGTTTCTAATTCAAGTTAAACTTTTGTTTAAAATGTTACAGAGTCGTCATCAAATCATGCAAAATATAGCTTTATGGTGGCCAAACTGGTGTGCCTTTTTGGCCTCAGGCAATGGCAACAGTGTACGCATAGGACGTACATGTTGCATGCTCTGTCCATGCATATAGGAAGTCCATGGTTTCAATAAATCCTCCATCTGGGACAAACAAAAGGAATCATTAGGTCAAATGCAAAGCTGAATTTCGTTAGTGAATTAGCTAGTTGGGGTTTAACAACATGTCATACTGTGTCATCTAAGAAAAACAAGAAATGCTGGGTTTAAAAAAAGAGAGGTTTTGGGTAAAATCCTACCAAAATTTGGTCAAAAGTAAATGCAAAAGTCAGGTGAAAATCCTCTGTCAAAAAGGCATGTTCCTTCAAAAAGGCACGTTTAGGACATGCAAATTAAGCATTATAAGGGCAGAGTCATTTACCTAATTGGTGGTTATGGCCAAGTCACTTATGTATTTCCTTTGCCGACTTGCCCATACTGGCTGGCTAGATAAATGACTCTCCCCTAATTACATCTCACTCCATGCACTTTTACACCAATCACCAACAACACAGGTTATAGCAGTTATAACATCACAATTGGGAAAAAATTATAGTAAATGTATGGAAAACAATTTAATGAACACCTCTACAAGAAACTTTTGAACAAGTGTATGTCAGTCACAGAGTTAGAGAAGAATATCTACCAAGTCTGAAATTCTAAAATTTTACGTTAAATAGCAAATCTTTCAAAAGTAAGTGGCAACAGGATGACGAAAAAGGGGAAATGTTAATATTGGAAACGAGAAGGAATGGGTTATGTTACTTTAATTTTCATTGTGATGGTAAAAGTGCATGATACAAAAACAGTGTCAGTTTCCTAACTGATGTTCAAAAGCAGGGTTAGGTTAGATTAGATGTAGTTTTATGGTCCAGTTTCTCACCAATTAGTTTAAGTCGTGCCAGCCAGGGCCTTTCTTCCAGTTATGGCTCACTGGCTTGTTTTCCCTACTCCTTTGTTCATGCTGAGCACCAAGTGGAATGGCAATAGGTTCCATTTTCTTAATACAGCAAGTCACATCAACAGCAACAATGCACATCTAGCAATCTCAGCATGCAGACTCAAAAATTGGTTTCAGCATTCAGGGGTCAGGGAGATATACATTATGACACTCTTTCTACAACTTTTCATTTTCAAAGGGTTTTTGGTCATGTGATTGTTTATTCTTCACGAACACAGAGAGGGGTAGCAAAATTAACAGGGAAATTAGTGTCGTTTCAAGCAATAAAATGAGGTGTTGAAGGGTGCTGTTTTTCTTCAATGGTGCATATGGAGGTAGTACAACTAGACTAGAGCATTGTCCAAATTAGTATAATAAGATGTTCAAATGTGCTTAAAGGCATATTTTCATCATCCCAAACAGTTCCAATTCTCCCAACCTACTTACTTCTAGCCCCTCCCACTTTATCTAAAACTCATCTTTATCCAGACACAATCCTTGTTTATTGCTTCATGGCTTGTCCCAGTTGCCATACAAGTCCATAATGTGTAACCAAGACACTCTCAGTGCCCATGCTGTGTAATTTAGCTATGATGCATTGTTTGAATGTGATGCCAATCAAACAGCTGTACCAATTGAGAGTTTTGATATATGTATACTGAAACTGTAGTTTAGGGTGACGAATGACTGCCTTTAATTTTCACACATGAGTCAGCATACACCAAAAACTAAAAGTATAATAAGGGAAACCACCTCCACCTTGTCAGATGAATTTGCACAATGTTCATCTTGACCACCTACTGTGAAAAAAAGCTATATAGCCACTGATAATTGAGGCATAGCTCCACCGTGTTCAGTTTCCCCTGGTAAAGCAGTCACAAGATCTGTTAGATCAGTCAGCGTGCTCTTTTTATGATGAGTGTGCTTATCCATGCACAAATGCCATTTCTTAAAGCTCTTTGTTTGCACAGTCACTACAAATATGTCTATTACTAAAAACAGGAAGTCGAGTTGACCTTTCAGGAACCATACTCTCTGCTCCATAATTGTGGTATTGGGTTTATAGGTCATATAGAGCAGGGTTCTTGCCTAATGATGGGGGAGGGAACTTTCAGCCCTTCATATCAAATCAAAAGATAAACAATTTGGTTCAGAATTATGACTGTAAGATGACTTTACCTTCAATAAATGAAGAAGTAAGACAGGAAGTTGTATGCAGTCATAAGATATGCAGGCAATCGGACACATGTATAGAAACAAATTTAAGCCAATAATCTTGCCAGGCACTTTCTCATGATGCAAAACATTATTAACCACACATCCTCATTTTAGGCACATTTCAGCTAATTTGCTCTACAATTATTTAATAAAAGTCAAGTTAATTTTTGTTGGTAAAACAGTGTCAATACAATTTCAATAACTATTGTTACAAATTCATAAATTTTTGAATTGTTATATTCTGCAGGATGTTGATTTCAATCTATTTTCTGTTTGACAAATCCAAAAGCAAACAGAGCAAATCATTCAATGAGAATGGTTATTTTAAAATATGAAAGTAAACATTGACAAAGGTTTCATTTGACCCAATCAACTTTTTTTCCCTGATTTGTTACACTTTGGTGGAATTTAATTGAGTGTTTTCTGTGACTGAAAACTCAGTCACTAATACTCAAGGATTATCCTGAATTTCAGTGCAGGGTGAACTCCCTATTTTTTAATGTCTTTAAGTTCAATCACTTCTGGGGTAAGTTTAAAGAAGCTGGGGATAGATAAGTAAGAGAGATAGGGTTTTTTATTCCAGTACAATTCTGGATGTTGACACAGGGTTCATGTTGCAAAAATGCAATGGAGAACAAGCCAAGTCTACATAAAGTAGCTTTGACATTAAAGGCTATGATAGTTTTTAGGTTATCTTCATCAGTATAAACATGTACAGCAATCCCCTTCATTTCCTCCTTGCCTGGCAATTTAAGTAACACACTGGGAAACAACATCAAATGCCAAACAACAAATATTAATTAAGAGACAGATATTAATTAAGTGCAAGGTATTAATTACAATTAAACATACCAAAACAGAACAAAGTTCCATGGGTTTAGATAGACATTACCACCCATGAAATGACTTTCCAAGATATCAAGTCCCCACCAGAAATGAGAAATAGCATAAACATTTGTGAAGTGGAACACCATACATGAAATATATTAATATGGAGGTGAAGAAAAATGTCACACAATAAGAAAGACGAGAGAAAGGCAGGGAAAAGGTGTTGGGCAATGGCCACACTACAGTGATTTCAGATCAGATTATGATTTGTCTGAGGTCTTATTAAAATCTTCATTTCTGTTCGGAAAGAGCAAAAATTAGCCAACCTTTCTACCTATTTAATTTGTGTCACAGGACTACCAGAATTAAATTTAATATACTAAATATTTTGTGATGTCACAGCGACAGACAACCATTATCTGACTATGTGTGTCTGTTGGTGTGACATAACGAAGAACTCAGTTCAGATTTTATTTTCATAGATCTCTAATGGAAATCACACATTTAGACAAAGTGGCCAATTTTTTAATCTTTTGGACCAGAGATAGTGAAGACTTATATGGTGCCTCATACCATCAGATCAGAATCTAATCGGAATTCATTATAGGGTGACAATGGCATAGGTTAGAAAATGCAGCTAGGATGAAAGAGTATGGAAGGTACCACCATTGAGGTGAAAACAAATTACAAATGGTAACAGGTTATACAACAAGGGTACAAATATTTGCTCCAGGACAGACTCACCGGATAGCAGCTAATGGAAAGCCACATGAACAAAAGACAGAAACAAAAGTTGAAAAAGAAAATAAAAATGATTATTTTGATATCTTTTTTGTCAAAGGTATCAACTGTTTTCAAGTTTAAATTGTATAAAATCCAAACAAACTCTTTTCACTTAAAAGATAATCCTTTTATTTTAAAAAAAAAGATATCATTATTTCAAAGAATGTTTAGACATGCACAATTGTTCACAGATAAATTTCACAACAAGATTGGTTTTGTTCAAGGACAATAGAGAATTAGAATATGTATTGAGAGTTTTTAATCACACTACAAAATTGGATAATATTTCAATTGTGGTATTAAAACTGTCCATTGACCCACTGGGTACTGTCTGGCATTGATGGATCCCTTTTAATCCGTGTCCTTTGCATTTTACCAACTTTGCAATTTTCAGAATTGCTGATAGAAAGAAGACAAGTTTTAAATGGGTCTGTAGGCTTAAAAACAATGAACATATAATCCAGGCATAGTTATTCAAAATTGATCAAGGAGGGAGTATTAACTTTGTTACAAGTCTTGCTAGAGTGGATAGAACACAAGTAGGACCTACTGACATCTAATGAAATTTAAATAATGGGTTTATTTTACTTTTACTGGATTTTGGAAGATCCTCTGCAAGCTATGTGACAGATTGTTAAGCTAAGGCATCATGTATAGTACACTACAGCTCTACTACAGTTCTAGGCACCCATGCTATCTGTGACTCTAGTTTCAGAAGTGCAGTGTTAAGATTTATTTGCACAGGTATTAGCAAGGATTTGCTGAGAACTGGTATCAAGACTGCTGCTGGTGCCAGGGAGATGAAAAGCACATTAATATCTTTGGCAAGGAATGTCACTGCCCTGCAAAGGCTGTGGAGCTGGCTTGCTTGAAAGAAATTCACTACTAAAGCATCTCAGAAAAATAATAAACAGTAATTTACAAGGTTCTCTTGGTTTATCTGTAATTAAATAGTCATTTAAAAAATTCTCTTACTTTATCCGTGGGGTCTAGTTGATTTAACATTACAATAAGAGGAGACTTCACATCATACACCATCCTCCAGAAATCCTCGATGCTGTTTGGTAGAGGAGACTGGGTGGTGATGAAGGCATCTTTCTTTTGAAAACTCTGAAAAATTGAATGTAAGAATTTAACACAGTGAACAAGTTGCTGTGAGTTTCTCCTATTTTGAGATATTCACAAACAATTGTTCCAGTGTGTCTTGGTTGGATATTATCTGGTAAGTGTGCCTACTTATGGCCTATTTGGCTCACTGGAATGTCATGACATCACACTGAGTCAAAACATGATCAGTGCAGGCACTATTAACAGCAGTGTCAGCAGATAACAAATAAACAGTAACTATGTTAAGCTTTGTGAAATTGATCAAATTAAATGATTGTGTCAACTATAATACCCAAAATCTATATCAATGACCTTAATTTTCCAGCAGGTTGCTCTTCTATTTACTGTTAAGTAATTATTATTTAACCAGGGATGCTTTCAACAATATGTAAAACAAGAGAATATTCATCACAATGTGCAACAATTCCATCTGATGCCAAGGGTGAAGATCGTACATCATGTAGCTGTAATAACACATTATACAGAAAATTATTTCTCTGATATCTTCTTACTAAAAGAGAACCATCTTCTAGCCAGAACTCTCCTCCATCACCCGTGAAACTTCACAACAAAATACATAACTACATGGAAATAAAAATAAAATCTGAAAGGGAAGATCAGATCCACACCCAACTGAGTATCATTTAAAGAAAAATGTAAGAAGATGATGAAGCAATCAAGGTTGCAACATACTTCACAACAAGCACAAAAAAGGCAGTAGTATGTGTATATCATTTACAATGGTAATGCTGTCACATGCTTTCAGTAAAATAGGCAGTGCATGTGCTCCAGAAATCTACAGCAAGTGGTTCACACTCAGTGTGGTCATGACTTTTACACTACAACCCACTTAATAGAGAGTTGGCTGACCAAGACCACTGGTGACCAATGTAGTGTGTAAGTTAAAAAAAAAACTTACATCTACAATGCAGTCTCTGCATGGTCCATGGCAGAAGCATTGAACCAGGCCCCACCAGATCTTCACATTCAGATATACCTACAGCTGTTTCACTTCTGCCATCCATGCCTGAAGAATTCTCCAGCTAAAACCCTGGAATCACTTAAAACATTAAAATAAAAAAATGGTATTCAATTACCTTGACATATGATGCATTAATGTAGTTTCCTTTGTTTGATTGGCCAGGACTCATCAAGAAGACTCTGTTTCTGTTTGCTGCAGAAGAAAGCCAAACAAAATTTGAACACGTTTATCACAGACCAGGTGACAGGGGACTGAAAAAATCTTGCAAGTGTAATCCAGCATATATCTATACACATTATTTGATGCAGGATTCCAAGAGCACTCTCAAGGACCCTCGGAAAAGTCTGGGGTAGGGGTAACTCTGTAGAATAGGCAAAAGGTCACTGCCTTTGGCATAAATCTTGTCAAACTCAATTTGTTCTCAGAAGAGAACCCATACTATATATAACAATCAAAAAAAAAAAAAAAGGAATTTGAAAAGTGAGCTTCGAAGTTCAGAATGAGCTACATAGTGAGTCAGTTGGAAGGATAAGGGTACCAATTTGTTATACATGATTATTACAACAAAAGCTATGGGAAACAAATGGAGACAGCATTGTTTAAAAACATGGTTGGAGCATACCTGATCTTTGCTTCATCTTACACTTTTCAATATAGCAATTACAAAGGATCATGGGATAACATTTTAGTGTGTGAGCCATTCTCGAGATTGACATTTTACTGTAGGAAAAAATTTCATGCACAACAGCATGCTGTTCCAAAATCCTTGGTTACAGCTATTTCAAAAAGGGTGTATGTGAATTTGATCAATGAATGTATATGCCTTACAATCCCATCATTCAGTATTTCATAATTTTGTTGGCAGATTTCATGTGAAATAAGAGGCGGTTTGCTTTGTAGGAGATAATGATCTTGTGGACCTTTACTGGGCTTGATGGAGGAGAGAGAACATCCTGGCCTACTCACATGGAACCATGTTACCAAGTCTGTTCCTTGCGATGTTTTCTCTCATCTTTCCAGTACAGTTTTCATCGGCGTCTTTTGTAGGATTCTGTACCAGCTCAGACAACAACTGTGACAAATAAAGAGACAAAACCAAATAGAGAACTTGTGATAAAACAACATTGTTAGGATAAATAATGTCATTGAAATATGAAAGAAATGAATGACAACGATAAAATAACCCATGTTAGTTATATTGTAATTTTGTAACTGTTGGTATACTGTAGAAAATTAAAAAGACTAGAAAAAGATACAGGAGAATATCATTGTTTTTAGGTGTAACAATGTCACCATTTCAACAATACCAATTAACTGTATACAACCAAACAGCAAGGGTGGTGCAAGCATTTGTCCAGGTGGAGGGCAAGCATCAACCATGGCTATGGGTGGCAATAGTTAGAAACCCCACCACAGCAACAAAAAAGATGGGAAAGAAAAACATTTGACCTGTTTCATAATAAAAATGAAAAGTAGAGAGCTTATTGTAGAAAATTGGCTTTTTCTGAGAAAGCAACATTTTTTAAACTTTTTTTTAAAGAACCTGCCTTTCCTTTGAGCAAATTTAAGCATATAATGGGTGTGACTGAGGCCTGTTGTGATAACATATGTTATCCTAAGAATTTAGGCTTCCAGACAAAATGAAAAAGATTCCTCCTTGCTGGAAAAAGGGATGTCCCCAATTTCCTGATAAAACTCACTCCGGTCCAATGGAAAGAACAGTTGCCTTGTACAAATTGTATAAATTAAATCTTAAAATATACTCCTTTTTCCATTTATTCCAATTTTATGAAATTTCCATTATGTTTCTCAACAACTAGAATTAAATGTAAAACACTTATTGGATAAAATTACCAGGGAGGAAGGAAGGATCACCCAGAAGACAGTACTAGCTGTTGGAATGTGTTCACTGTAATGTATGCTTCTGTAATTTTAAGCTGGATAATTTGCAAATTTTATTTGTCACGACAACTGTGTGTGTGAATGTTATTTCTGTTATTTACGCTAATTAGTTGCAGTGAGTAGAATAGTTGTTGTGTTTGGAATGCTTGGAGTTGAATGCTGGGCTACCACCAAGACACACTCACAGTGTAATAAACAACATGCCATGCACGCAGCCTACTCTTTTTCTCTCTAGTCTGCTGTATATCATGACTCCTGCCACCGCCCTACTCCACAAAGAGGTCTAAGGACAACTTCTAGAACCCTTCAATGCCATCCATAATCCCACATTACTCTACATAACAACCAACCGCATGGTCAAGTGGTAAGAGCATCCAACTTGCAGTTGGGAGGTCAAGAGGTTAAGTCCTGGCTGGGTCATACTGAAGGTTTTAAAGATGGAACCAAATGCCATTGTGCTTGGTGTTCAGCTTTAACATTGGAGTAAGGAAAACAAGATTACACATGATGTCAAGGGGTCATCTAGACAAGGACTCTATTCCACATTTCAGAGTGCTGCTATTGCTGGGACTTAATTTCCAGCAATTAGGTAAATACATTAACATACATTTATTGAAAATATGTACATAGTGCTCTCCTTCAAAGGTGTAAAGTGCATCATATAACAGGTTAAACCTAAAGGGACCTAAATAATGGTACAAATAAGATGAAATGGGATGCAATAGGTGCCGATGTAGGTTATACTATTCAAGATGCTCACTATATTCTTATACACGAATCCAGACAGCAAGTGATGGTCTAATTTCAGTCAGCCATAACTGGGGTCCGTCACCTTTAAATCTTTCCATTTCCTTGCTTACCTCTATCATGGATGGTTGTACACTAATTTGTATCTTAACTCCTCCAATTTCACTAAATATGAGGATTTGAAATTCATGTAAACAATAAATAGAGACAATTTTAAGCTAATGGTGGCCTACAATCACTAAAACCAAGCGCTTTTCGGATTCGTCTATACTTTCTCAAAACCTTGGTCACAAATCAGGAAAGAGGGGCAGTGTAAAAAATTAATACCTGCATGTTTTAATATATGAGATAATGAGGGTAGTATCAAACATAAAACCAGTTGTAATTTATGGCAACAACAACTTTTATATTAAAACCACTTTAATCACCTCAAATTCTCCCAAGAGGATGCCTCTGTGTGAATCTACATTTAGTCCAGTCATTTGATGAACTGACATCTCAGCCTGATGAGTAAGATGATATTCATTCAGACATTTATAAAGGAACACATATTGCTTTGATGTCTGCACCATGTTGATTCTATTTTCTCTCATCTTATTCACAAATGCAAACACATCAATGAACTCTTTGTCTCTAAGGACATCCATCATGCAGCTCAAACAGATGAAGGTACCAGTTCTACCAATTCCAGCACTGAAATACAAACACAAAGGAAGAAGGACCTGAATGATTAAATAAAACTGACATAATGCAATTAAAACAGTCACATAAATGAAGCTTATAAGAAAAGAGATTGTGATCTTAACCAAAAATAATCTTTGCATGCAGGTACAAACTTCAGTTCACAACAGATTTCCTATTGTCATTAAGTTGAAGACATAGCCCAATTGTCAGGACATGTTATGAAGTAGGAGATGATTTTTTTCGGTACAATGTAGGGTAATACTTTGAAGGAAAGTGTAATTGCCTTTTTTCTTTAACTTTCTCCAGAAAAATGATTCTTACCCAAGGGTAAAATAATTGTGGGAAGTTCTGTCTCTTGAAAAGGGACTTTTATGTATAATGTACTACATTAATTCTTTTTTGGATTGATTGGTAAGATAAAAAAGATTTATTACAAATTGATTTTATTGCTGGTTTCCAATAATTAGAGATGCATGGCTCAAAATAAGATTCAAATTAGAAAGGACATAGCCAAAAGTGAGCAAAATGGCCAATGTTCTGTGTTAATATTCCTATGGGACAATTTTGAGGGAAACAACATCATCTGGAAGTAACATGCCAATCCATTTCTTCCATGGTATCCTACAACATTTCCTTAAATTTTTTCCTTAAGTTTTGATGAATTCTTTTTGAATTCATTGCTTACAAAAACTGGAAACTAACCAATCTCCTATTTATATCTTTAGCTGGCCTTCAAGACACAGGAAACACCATGCAGTGTATACTATCAAGGAATTAAAATTTTCAAATTTTCCTATAGCAGGATTAACCAGGACATCCTACATGAGCACACCAGATCACCTCACATGTCTAAGACACTGTAAAAAGAAAACTTTTTTCACAAGATAACCTATTACAAAGAGCAGTCATACTGTAGGATATGCACAGCTTCTTGAAAAGAAAGAGAGAAAAAACAAAAGAGTATCTGCACCTAGCTCAGTTGCAAAATGCCAGGACACTGCAACTAACAGTGTCTATATCTAAAAATATCTACCCACACTATGCACCTTCTACTATGACATTTTCTAACTTTGAACCTACTCAAAGAAGCACCCTAGTGGAATGGTATCTGATGTAATAATGAACAACATGAAACCTATTTACATGAGATGGACAAGTCCTTTGAAGTTTACAAACTGGAATTAATCTAAAACAGTCCCCTGTAATCCTCTGCGTTCTCACATTAGCAAGCAGTAAGATTGTTTGCTTCAACAAGCAGAACAATTGATTTCCTTATCTTTTTCATGCTTGGGTGACTTCCAGCTTTATCTGGTAATTGAGAGTACCAATCCAGGGTTCCAGTTCAAATGCCTGACTTGCCAGGTATGTGGTTAATAGAGTTCTAAAGTATCTCTTACTTAATGAGGACAGGGGAAATCCCAAGGGTGGCTGACATAGAGAGGGGAATGGGGGGAGGGAATTAAGGAGGGTAAAGTGCTGCCTTTTAGTAAATTGTGAAAAAAGAGTTTATGGTATTCACCTGCAATGTACCAACATAGGATACTTTTTCCCATGGTGTATTTGTTTACTTTGCTTCACAAACTCTATCAGTCCAGTTCCATGTTCTGGAGTATCCTTATCAGGCCACACCAGGAAATGCAACTGCTGAACTTCGTGGGTCTTTTTTCCCTAAAAAATTTATAAAAAAAATTAACCAATTTATGAAATGAAAGGTGTAGAGATATGCTGAAAAATGTTATGTCTGGCTGCAATTAGCAGAAATTTCATTTACTAAGATTAAACTTTTTGGTACACAAATATAGACCAACACTTGAACTGAAGCAGGCTCCAGGGAAACCAATTGGAAGGGCGAGGGTTGGGACTTCATACATCCAATAGTTCTACATCCTAATATTTCCGTTGTTCTAGTAAACAATAATTACTCACAGAAACATAATCTGAGTTAAACTTAGGAGCACATTAATCTTCAAAAGTTGAGCATAAGATGCAGATTTGGTAGGAAGACCTGTTCTTCAATAAATCTATCAATCAATGGTCACATTTCTGTTTTAATACAAAGAATCATCTTCTCAAGGAATGAAGGAGACTACTGATAAACCATGTATACTTCAACATCTATTGCATCATGGCCAATCTTTTATTTCATTTTCCAAGATTTAGTTGTCTATTTTGTCAAACAAATAATACTCTTATTAAAATGTTTGGAAGCTTTCTATCTTATGCTTCCCTCAAGTACTATGAATAATTGTTAGTTTAAGGACACTTCTCTTAGCTACACATCAAGTATTGCAAATGAGATCAAATATAAACTTCCATGATGATGTTCACAGCAAATTTTCAAAACTGGGGCAATTTTTAAGACCTTCAACAAACTCTTATGTTAAACTACTTTACCTTTTTGAATGAAAGGATACGAATTACAAAATCTGAGAATTGCCTTGTCTTCAACCATGTCACAGTTACAGAACCAAAGGATTTGTGACTTCCTTCAGTCTCAGGCCAGTACTGATGACATCGTTCCTTCAGAAAAAAAAGTAAAACCAGAAAGCCAAAAGGCTTAGTGATTCCTTGCTGCTGAAATGCAAGGCCTTCTTTCACATTGACATTGCTTTGCAATGTTTTTCAATTAACAGGGCTCCATACTGTGCCCACAAAGTACACATGCAAGGCATCCAATCTTCCTACATTGAGATCCCCCTTGCCTGTTGTGAACCCAAATGACATTTGACCTCCACCAAAAACTTCTGGGACCATGTATTCACTATGTGCCATCTACATGACAAGTTACAGGCCCCTACAAGTGACGTTTCTTGAAAGACTGTGCACGAAAGCTTGTCAGGCTTTGAATATGCTGACTCCAAATGAACTTTGATCTTTGGGAAAATCAATAGGGATCATCTACTAAATATGACCAATCCACACACTAAATGCGAGCACAGTCACATGTACCGTTCTTGAGATACCGTAATTACGAAGTTTTGTCCTTTTGACCTCTCATGACCCCAAATGACCTTTAACCTCCACCAAAAACAATAGGGAACATCTACTCAATATGGCCAACACAGTCGCCAAATATGAGCACAGTCACATGAACCGTTCTTTAGATATGGTTGTTTACCAAGTTTTGACCTTTTGACCTCTCGTGATCCCAAATGACCTTTGATCTCCACAAAAATCAATAGGGTTCATCTACTCAATATGACCAATCCACACACCAAATATGAGCATAGTCACATGTACCGTTCTTGAGATATCGTGTTTACAAAGTTTTGACCTTTTGACCTCTGGTGACCCAAAATGACCTTTGGTCTCCACGAAAATCCATAGGGATCATCTACTCAATATGGCCAATGCACACACCAAATATGAGATTAGTCACACTTACCCTTCTTGAGATACCGTGTTTACAAGCAATTTCTAAGGAATTTACCAATTGACCTCTGGTGACCCCAAATGACCTTTGACCTCCACCAAAAACAATAGGGATCATTTACTCAATATGCCCAACCTACACACCAAATATGAGGTTAGTCACACTCACCCTTCTTGAGATATCGTGTTTACAAGCCAAAGCGTCACATACACACACACACACACACACACACACACACGACATCACCATCGCATAGATTCCTTGCCTGCCTTAGGCAAGGAATCAAAAAGGATAAAATTTGGAATGACAAATGGTTCTCATTTGATCTGCAAACATGTTTTTTTTTGTAAAACAGCATATTAACCTAACATCATGACAATCCTTTGTATGATCAGAAAGGATTGGTCATCACATGATCCACCACAAGGATGACAGAAAGAGTAAAACTTTTTTCCAGAATATTGAATAAATGTTTAATAACACAGTGAAGAAAAAACATAGAAGTAGTTGTCAGGATTATATGTATCACAGACAGCTTCTACATGGTACATCTACAATTCGCTGTCATGCTGTTCCTTTTAACAAGACAATAGTCAACAATACAAACATATGTAAGTATGAGGTAATAAAGATATTAATAAGCTTACAAATTTACAGAATTATCTGCTTACTATCTACTGTGCTCAGAACTAAAGACAAAGCTAGTTAGATATAAGACATCAGCATGTGTTATATAATTTGATCTAGAAAAGACAATGGTGTTTTTTTGAGGTGAAATTGCCTTCTGCCAATGAAATTGCCCCTAAAATACTAAGGAAAATATGTGAACCATGTGGAAAAATTTCTATACAGTTTACTTTCCTTAAAAACCCAGAATAGGGGAATGATCTTTGTGTGTTCAAATAGAGTTTTCTCATGTTGGTCACAGTGTAGTACTTTTGGCAAATATAGGGGCATTATTGTGGGTATGGATTACATATGTAAATAGGAGGAAGTTAGATGTAAAGCAGGTTTAGAATAAGCAATGTTTTGTCAAAATAAACTCAACTTTTCCCTCTTCAAACAAATTGGCTACCATCACAACTGTGGTCACATTCTGTTCCCAGATCATACGTATGAAATCATCCACTGATGATTTGTTTGGAGCTGTTGGCAAAGTAAGGAGATAAATATTTCTCTCAATATTCCACAGAGTAGAAATCTACTATGTACAATTGAATAAAAATGTATTCATTTAAAAGAGTTCAATGTAAGCATATAGTAAAGTTCAAATTTGCAAGATAAAAATGTCAGAAAAGCATTTTAATTAAAGAAAAATGAAAATGTAAAGCAATGGAAGAAGAGCAAGTTAACCCAAATGTGGGTAAAGGTTTATTTTGATAGAATGATGAATTCATGATGCAGGTTAGATCTTCAGGTCAGCTATCTTTGCTTGTGCAGGGCATATGTAAATACTCCTTGTAGATTTGACAATTCAAAAATATGTTTGAACTTTACCTTGAGCTGCAATGTATGCCTTGACACCACTGGCATTCTGGGAAGGGAAAACATTGCAAGGAATATCATACCTAATTCATTATTTTTACTTTAGAGTAGTCTCACTTTGAAAAGAAGTAAAATGATCAACAAACAGATGGCATCTAGCCTGGGAGCTGTAACCGATGGTGAAATGGTGCTCTGATCATTCTTTGTTCTAGATACATAGCTTACATTTAATCTCAACATTATCTGATTTCTGAGATTCTGCTAAACTGATAGTGACTGGGCTTGTTTTTGTCGCAAGCTACAGCTGGGAGACAGATCATGCGATTATTTCCCTTCTTAGTATCACATTATCAGCTGTCAAAGAGAGCAAAATGATTTCCACACAGTGCTTTATTACACAGTTTCCTTACCACTTTTTATGCAAAAACAAGCTTTCTTCTATTTCAGGAACAAACTGTAATTGTTTGAAATATCATCATCTATATTTAGACTACAAGTGTTTTTTTTCAACAGGTACTTTCTTATTTTGTGATGAAGAAACTAGATAAACAATGGAAAAGTGGCAGAACAGTCATCTCAACTGAACTTGTAAATCAGTTCCATATGTATAAGATAAGCACATAAAGATCAAAGCAAGATATTAACAACTGTCTTTGTTACAGGATTACTGAATTTTGAAAGGAGATCATCATTAAAAAGAAGCATAAACTAAATTAAACAATCAGAGGCAGGGTTGTTTGATTTTCAATGAATTGCCCTGATTTTAATCACTTCATTGGAAAAAATTTAATTTATGGTGAGAAAAAATATTTATGGTTGGTTTATTCACTGAATTCAACTAATTTGATCAAACAACACAGTTTAGAATTCCTAAAAATGTGCACCCCTAGTAAGAGATGCATCAGTTTTGACTCCTTTGACTGTCAATATTACAGTTCAAGTGAGTTGTAAATTTCATTGAAAAAAGTCAACCCAATTCATAGTGATCATGAGCCTTTTTCATAAATTTGGTTGATGACAACTGGGGCCCTCAAATAAACCTGTATTAGTCAGTGTGGGTACACCAACACTCTCCTGGCCACAAGTTGAAATATCAGATATTTTAGTAATACTGTACCACAGTGTAGAGTAAGGTGGTCATTTTGAGGTGATTCAATTCTTTCTGCAGTTTTACAAACCCTCATATCAGGACCCATACCATGCCCAATGAGATCTTACCAAGTCCAAGTACTAGAAATATTGAGAATGATAGACAGCTTGATTGATTAGTAAATGCACAGTGTACATTGCTACATTCTAAACACCATAAAGTTCTGATCTGTTCATCTGCAATCAAAACATTGTGTAATGAGTTTAGTAGCAAGCAGTACCAGTTCCCTGTCTCAACCAGGTATTGTTTAGACTACCTACTGTAGTTCAACATTAAGCACTGTATACTGTATGCCTATAGCCTACTCAATACTCTTCTAAAAGGATTGTTGGTGTGTAGTGTTCAGTTAGCATTTTCTTTGGGGAATATACATTGTTATTTTCTTCAAATTTTTTTCATTTGAAATCAGTGTCTTTGTATGCACAACATTTCCATGTACAGCGTAATACTTTGGACATGAGTCCCATATTATTAAGAACCAGGGAGGGGTTGTCTTATACTTTTTGGGCATACACTGCTACAGTGGGCTATATTTACTTTCATTTTTCCATTTTTTTTTTGTTTTGCAAATGATAGCCCTAGAAGCTGAAAAATTAATCTTTGTACGTTATGGAGCACACCACTAGCATACAGGAAACTTTGTGATATCTTACCTTTAAGAAATTAAAAGAAATCATTGCAATCCAATTAAAATCATTACAATCCGATTATTTTTATTCAAAATAAAAAAATTAATTTTGGCCAAAATGCCTCACAGATTTCCAGAAATACATTTTCCAGTTTCTTTGGCCTTACAAATTCAGTGTGATAATTTTCTGCACTTATGAGAAGTAAGATGAAATGCCACCATGACTGTTGTGTTGGTGTGGTTAGAGAACTTCAAAAGTGATTATTAATTTATTCATTAAAATATATGTCATCACTATTTTTGCTGCATGCCAAAGCAGGACCTGCTAAGTTTGTAACTTTTACTCTACATATTAGGATTATTTTTTCACATACAGATTAGAACAATTTTGCACAATTTTAATTTCAATTGATTGTTTTACTCTCTAATTTTGGTCGCTTCATCATTTTTCAGAAACCTTTTACCATTGCAAACAATCAAAATGCAAACTCCTCCCCATGCCCCTTGAAGATGCCTGAGCAAGCAATAAGAACAAAGTGACCTTTTCTTTTGAAGAGGATCAGGAAGTAGTTTCAAGTACACATTGTCTGACTGATTTGGTCAAGATTTATCCATCTTTTCCAGCTCCCTAATCTAGCTAAAAATCCTTTCCCCAATTTGACTTTAACTTTAATCCATATCAGTTACTACTTTCATTATCATAAGTCATTTCTTTTAATCAATCAATGCCTAGGTCTGCACCATATTTCATGCATGCATGATTAAATAACTATTAAAAGGTAAGAAGACAATAAATGTGTACTTAAAAGGTTTGTATTTATCTAAAATATACACTTTCAACCTCATCTAGACATTTGAAACCTCCTCCCCTCCCATAAATGCATACAAAATCCTGAACTAACAGAACATTCTCTAGATAACACAATAAAAAACTAAATAAATATGCATTAACCAATCTCCCTTTAAATCATAAGAACACTAACCTTGATGAATGATGCATTGTAGTAGTCAGAGCCTTCTTGATCTGGCAGAGTTTTTAAAACCACTCGGCTGTGATCATCTGGTAGAATTAAGGAGAATAAAAACATCCAAGTTTTACTCATTTTTTCCTTCTCCTTCAATAGATTTCAAACTTTAAAAAGTCTGTGTTTTTAATATATTGGTAATTAACATGATTACTCTTATAGGCCCTGTGCAGGAATTAAATTATGCATGCATATCACACAGCCACACACTACCATCAACACAGTCATTTGCCTAATGACATCATTTGAGTCATCCCATACTGAATGGCCAATGGGAAAGTGAATGACCATTGGTCAAATGAAACCTTATGGACATGACTCTATCACAAAACAACCATGATGAAGGAATAGAGAGTAAACTTCACTCATCCAAATTTGAGTAAGGGAATCTTTTAAGGAAAGTTTATGAAGCATTTCTTTGAACCATGTGACAAATTTTTTTGTAAAATTGACAGGTTCTACTAGTACTGCTGGTTAATGTGGTCAGTAAACATCTCTGTGGAAACTCACTGAAAACTCTCAATGCTACAAAAATAACCTGATAGCTAATGTGGGTTTATTATCTCTGAAACTCCCATGAATCTGCTAAAGTGTGTGATCATTTTTAAAACTTCCATTATGTGAATCTGTCAGCACTGATCCCATGTCTAAAATATATCCTAACTCAGAACATGCTTTCATAAAAGTTGTCCAAATTCCTTTGATTCACCCATGGCATTTCTTGGGTATTCTTGGGGTAACCAAGAATCACCCAAGTGTAGCATATACGTACTATAACATAGATCTTCATGCCAGTGGCTAACCCCTAGATATTGATCTGTCTAATCTGATTACTAGGAGGGCTAGAAATACCTTACAATAAGAAGATTCAAGCTGATTTTTGTAAATACCACAGAGTGGAGCTGAAACAAGACTTACATGTGTAAATGTTCTTGAACCTGTTTTTCTTCTTATTAACAGGATTCTCAGCCACAGTCCAGTCAAATTGCTTCTTGTTCCCTCTTAAGATCTGTAAAAGACATTTCTTCAAGTAAATTTAAATTTGATACACAAAGCAGGCTCACAATAGATGAGAGAGGTTTGAAATAAAATCCCCCCAAATTACTAGGTAAAAATTCAACTCCCTTGAATGACAAAAAAAATAATTTGCACTTGCACTATACAGTTATTCACCATTCAGAGCTTTTCAGTGCTTATAAATTGGTCTGGTGTGTTTATTAATTAGTGTAACACACCTAACAAAGGAAATGTAGACACATGGAAAGGCCAAACAATTCATAAGTGATTATACTTCATTTTTTAAAGGGTCATTGACTGTTTTTGGGAGGGGGGAGGGGAGATGTCAGGTAGTCTTTCAAGGAGGAAAAGAAACCGCACGGCCATGTATTGATCGTTGCCACCTTTAGCTTTAAAAAAGTTTAAACTCTAATGTGTTTGATACTACTTAAGTTCTTAAATACACATCCACAGGTAATTTTGTGTAATGAACACAAATGCTGCTCTTCATGCTTTATTTTGAAAATCTGTGCCATTTTTGTGGCAACATAAGTAAAACAGTTTTATTTTTTACTTCTTATTTGGTGCAAAAACACTCTTCATTTTCCCAGCATCGATGCTTCCTCATCCCTTTGAAGGAATTACACTTAAGGGTCAGATCCCAAATGCTTGTGCAATCTTATTTTACAGCACCCACTCCTGTGAAGTGCATTCTTTTCCATATTGGCCTCTCCTAGTTGGAAGCAGGCAACATGTTCTCCTTTGGCCAAACATTATTTCACAGGGTCACAGTTCTCTCAAGTAAGCTGCAATGCAGATGCAGTTGGTATCACAAATTACAACTCAACATGCCACTGTCCAGTATTAAAATTATAGAAATATAAAAAATTGCCAAAATGTGCTATTCAGCCACCAAAATATAACTTTGTTTTGATTTACTAAACCTGTTGCTTTCACAATAATATTAAAGGATTCAATTACATATATGTAGCAAAACTGACAGCAAATATGAAAAATTTTAATTACATTTATAAACTTACTGAAAATTCCTGCTCAAACTTGTCAATGTTTTGCTTGAAATAATCTTTAAACTCTGCTACTCTGATCGGCTGGGGTGGTTCTAGGTTACCATAGATAATTTCATCTGGAGAACTTTCCTCATCAACAGAAAAACTTTCCAATGATATCTTTTCCCGGTCATCTCTTTCAGCTAGCTGCATTTGAAATGCTGGTTTTGTTGCATTTGTTGCTCCTGCACTCCATTTTTCTTTAGTTACACTACCAGAGACTGCCAATGGATGAAACAAAAAAAATTGAGGGCTAGATCAATCCCTTCAGTTTCAAAGAAACAAAAAAAGTAGATGGAGATTCAAACATGTTGTTATATTAGACTGTTCCAAAAAGGGTGTCTTTTGTACAATTTTGCAGAAAACATTCTGACATGCTGAACTAAACATAAAGAATTTGTTTCATGAGAATATGTTCATGATGGAATTTATTAGTTAAACAAAACTCAACCAGAAAATCCGAAAGGCTTAGTGATTCCCTGCTGCTCAAAAGACTGTTTCTTCAAATTGATAACATTTCATAAATTACCAAAAGCAATAGGATTCATTTTCTAAACATGGACAATGCACATGCTACAGTGTAAATGAGATCCCTCACAGTTACCCTTCTTGATATATAAATGCCACATTCAGAAGGTTTTGAATTCTGAACTCTGGTGACCTCAGATGACCTGTCTAAAAGTATACAGATTTAATGCTCAAACACACAACTTTTGAAAATACTTCCACAGCAATGTTTAATTTATATTAGTTCTCCTAATAGATGTGTCAGTTTGATGAAATTTTATGGCTCAGTCTCTAACCAACTGGTTAAACTTAAGCCGTCTTTTTTGGCAGTTGTAGCTCACTGGTTTGTTTCCCTACACCATTGCTTACACTGAGCCCCAAACAGGGTGAGAGCAGGTTGTTTTCGGTCTTCAGTATGATCATGCATCTGGAGTCTACCTCTAGACCTCCCAGCTGCCAGTCAGAGATGATCTGACCCCTTGACCATGAAGTCTCACACATGTGAGATTGAAACCTAATGGTTCATGACAATCAAATAAGATGTACATCCCTTCCAAATAAAATACCCAGCAGTTCTGACCAGTAGCATTATCAACTATCAATTTCCAAACTTTCGGTAAAAAATGTTAGTCATACTTACCATTGTCATATGTATTGTCTACAGGTCTTGGTGCTTGATTTGCCTTCATATCTCTTTTCCTGAAGGTAGGAAGACAACTTGCAGTAGTTTTCTTTAAACCCTTTAATCCATTACCAACTGGAAACATTGTCATTACAATATATATACATATATAGATTAGACTTAATATAGCGCAGGATGTGACATAGTCATTCACGTGCACTTTACAAGTAAAAATGAGAGATAATACTATAGGTTGAAAAGGTAAGTCTTTAGTCCAGCTTTAAATTTTGAGGTATTCGAGACACTTCTGAGAGAGAAAGGAAGGGAATTCCAGAGTCTAGGACCTGCAACCATAAAGGCACGGTCACCATACGACTTGGAAGTGGTGCGTGGAACTACCAATTGTAATGTGTCACTGTCAGATCTGAGATTGTGAGTGGCATTAAAATCTTTTATCAGCATGTCAATGAGATATTTTGGCCCTTGATTATTTAAGCATTTGTAGACTATTAACATCAATTTAAACTTTATTCTTTGATCAACTGTAAGCCAGTGCTCAGATGAAATGTGGGAGGAAAGAGGATAATATTTTATAAGGTTATGCAAGCAACGAACTGCCATGTTTTATACTATCTGTAATTTACTTATGTGTACCTTGGGAACACCAATTAAAAGACTGTTTCCATAGTCAAGACATGATGTCACAAAAGCATGCAATACCCTCCGAGTGGCTTCTATAGAAAGATACTTCCTAATAGAACAAATGGCTTGCAGACGCATCATAGCTTTTTGACATTGCTTGGTAATAATAATAGGCTATAAAACCTAACACGCCATTTTTTTTTACAGAAACAAGAATTTTCTGGCCTATAATTATTGGTCCATTCAAACAATTTATTCAAAACAGCTGTTACTAGTAGCTCAGTCATTGGTGTAAACTGACTGTTGAACATTTTTGTTGTCTCTCTCTTTTTTTAGGATTACCAACTCTGACAAAAATGCAGCTGTTGGACAACTCCATGTAAGCTTGTATCGAAACTTTCAAAACTTAATGCTACAGATGAAATGAAGACTCCTCCCATACATTTTGCATTTTACATCATTGAGTTAAATTAAAGAGGTGCATGGAGTTGGTGAATACATCTAAATTCACAAACTTCCCAGCCAATGGCTTTTTCCAATAATGCAGGCATCCATTTAGGTAGTTCCACTGGAAAATTCCAGCCAAGGCAGTTTCCATCTATAATAAATTACTGCTCAGACAATAACTATCCCCCAAGAAAAATTTGGACTTGTTGATGGCCTGGTTAAAAATTGTCCAACAGTAAAACTTGTCCAGTGGTAAACTGCAGTGATCTATGGAAAGTGCATGATATTGGATGAAATTTAGGAAATTAAGAGGTGCTGGAAATTACCTAACAGGGCTTGCAGGACCTGTTCACTGTTCCAAAGTTGAGTATAAATCACATATTTCTATGTTTTAGTTTTAATTTTTTTTAGTTTAGTATTTTTGTTCTTATGAGTTAGCTAGTTAGATGGAGTTTTACAGCCCAGTTTCCAACTAATTGGTTTAACTTGAGTCAGCCACAGCCCTTTCTCCAGTTAAGGCTTCCTAGTTTGTTTTCCCTTCTCCATTGCTTATACTGAGCACCTAGCACAATGGCAATAGGCTCCGATTTTAACATCTTCCATATGACCCGGCTAGGGATCAAACTCCCAAACTCCAAGTCTGATGCTGTAACCACTTGACCATGCAGCCAGTCTTCATTGTTTCAGGGGAATTACTATCTGACAACTCTTGGAGAGGAGAAGAGGGGGCAGCTTTTACTTGTCTTGTTCAATATTAACACTCCTATCCAATAAAAATATGGCTGGAGGATAAGTAAAAACTAATATCTGTTTTCTATGTACAGAAAATAAGGACCATTTTGTATTTCTTAATTACTCTTATATTGAAATAGTATATTGTTAGAGCTACATATACTACACATTTATTGAAACACAGAAATATTCCCATTAAATTTATTCCTAATGTAATGTACAATACTTTCAGAATACACAACCTATTGTAGCTATAACACCTGGGACTATCATTGGTTGAAAGTTTGATAACATGGCACAGAAGGTATGCACTGTCTCATTTCAGTCACAATACAATGGAGAACTAAGTACAACATTACATTTCATATGATAACAATTGTTTGATTGAAACAATCAAGAACAGAGACTTACCTCTTAATGATCAATAAAATGACCAGTACTAGGATGATTAGCAAGATAATAATGGAGATGACAGCCACAATACTGCCAGCAGAGGATCCACCTAGGAAAGAAATATACCAGTGGTTTAACAAGAACAAAAACTTTGTATCCTATTTAAGGACAACTTCACAAAAAAATTTGCATCCTATCATTCAGTACTTGTCTTCAGAAGGAAATAATGAATTCACAAGATACAATGATCTTAGGTCATTGCTTCTACCAAGATAAAGACAGGGTGACTCAGATATACTGTAATCGAAAAATTATTCGATGTTGTTAAACATTGGGGCACATGCAGTGTAACACATCCTAAAGTGTTTCTATAACCAAAATAATCACTTTTAAGATTCAAGAAAAATAATTTACATTGATAAGAAAAATATTCCACTTAATTGTCACTATGCATTCACAAACCACTGAGGTAAGAGTTCAAAGGTTAATATTATGTTAGATTTAGGGAATTCTGTTGTCTCTGTTAGGGTAATTAGTTGTGTAATATTACGTGAGTCTCTTTTGTTGTCTAGTCCGTTATAATTATTTGTCTTCTGTGTTACTCAGTCTTGGTGTGGTTGTCGTCAGGAGTGGATGCCATAAGTGGGGTATGTTACATGTTTTTATGTTGGTAAATATATGTTATCTGGAGCAAACTTAAACCAACGGACTTGGTATATTTTTCTCAACCGTCTCTGACGTTATCTCCACTTCCTTTCTGAACTCACCAGCCTTGCTCATCTTGGCGACCTGGGTCTTGGCCTACCTGGTGCCACACTA
Source organism: Holothuria scabra (assembly GCA_037179385.1). NCBI lineage: Eukaryota > Metazoa > Echinodermata > Holothuroidea > Aspidochirotida > Holothuriidae > Holothuria > Holothuria scabra. Next base: position 40,717,033 of record CM074186.1, read on the forward strand.
CATGACACACATATCACAATGATCTCTAGGCACTTAAACATGGTTTACAATGTTCCAGGCTATGTTACAATTTATCCCAAACCCAACATAAAAATCTGTGTACCTTCATCCCCTTGAAATCTTTTCATGGTACCATCTATGAAAACTGTGCCTAATAGCTTTAAAGATACCCATGGGGTCCGTCAGAAATATTCCACTAGCGTTTTCTATGGCAACAAGGTTTGGAAAGTAAACAGAGGTATTGCTTGAGTTCTGCACATGGAACAGTTTTCCCCCTGAAGTGATTGTTTTAAATCTGGCAGTGCAGGGTCTGCATATGGTCATACTGCCATCAGCTTTTGTGTCCACTTCAGTGGTGCTAGAATAACTAAAAGACCCAGATGAGCAACAGATCGCAATAAAAGTAATTCATTCCCATTGATGGGGTACAGGTGGCCTTGCACTATGGTTAACTTATGAAGGACAAATACATTCACCTGTCTAACATATAAGAAAGAAAACATACAAAATGATAGGTAGATTAACAGTTATATTATTTTGAGTACTCATGACAGACTCATGAGAAGTAAGAATCACAAAAGAATTTGAAAAAAAAGAAAGAAGATGGTTGGGGTGGTGTAAATCCAATAAAAACATCAACATCACTTAGCTTCTAGTTTACCCTAATAGAGCTTGATTGAAAAACAAAATTAATGTCCTCAGTTTACAGCATGCTATCACCTTTTAAAGCTTGAGAAGCTATAATGTAATTATACATTAGCCGATAAGTCACAACTCACTCGGAGCTTGAATTGGTTCACTCTGCCTGAATTCACTTTCTTGATCAGTTGTGACAGTTACAAAGAACATGTATGAAGATCCAGGTGCAAGTAACTCATTATCAATGATAAACCATCTGGTGTTGACATCATCCACAGTACCAGCCAACTCAGGTTTTTTTTCAACACTGCCCTCTATCCTGTAATAGACTTTATAACTAGTCACTCCAGTGCTACACACCATTTCACCAGGAGGTAGCTAGAATGAAATAAACATTTAAAAACATTCCAACTTCAATTTGTACCTCTGATAGTGTAAAACATCACATCCAGCCAAAATACTGTATAGCCTATACTCACATATCTCATTCATTTATAGCATATTCAGCTTTCTGATCATGTTGTGTATGCATTTACTATGAGCAAAGGCAGACATGAGGGAAAGGAAGTCCTGATAGTATATGGAAATACCCTGAATCTATCCAATAAAAATGATGCTATGAAATTAAGTTTATGAAAGGTAAATTCTTCCTCTTCAGCTGGACTTTTTAATTCTAGTAGATATAAACTTCATGCATTGTAAGCATAGCTCAGACTGAATACACACCAAGAAATCTTTTCATGTCATGCTATTTTGCCCATTCATTTCTCAGTCAGAGGTAGGTTTACATGAGGTATCCCCCTTAAGTAGTATGAAAAACAGAAACTTCTTACTATTTTAGGGATAAATAATTTCCACAGCAATTACTGTAAGCTATCAAAAAATTCATAAGCAGTTTTAATAATTCTTCAGTACATAAGACAAAATTTTCATCTGACTAACCATGACACTCAAAACCAATATGCAGGATATGGAACAGACAATTTGTTTTTAACATACCTGCCATGATACATTGACTCTGTTGGATGACGTTAACCCAACCTTTACTGAGGATGCCACATCTGGGACTAAAGAGAGAGACACAAAGAAAAAACAAATAAAATAATCGACACATAGAGTAGAAACACCATGTTTGTGAAGGTAGTGAGGCTTCAAAGCTGACTTCAAGTTTAACATTTTTAAGCACATTCTGCTGATATTGACAGTAACCCTTCCATACTTCTAGGTGCGAATCCAGAGACTTTGCCTGTAACACTCCTCATATGTTACCCTGTTGGTGCTCTATTTAAGACCTCTTTCTGTTGGTACTCTATTAAATACCTCTCTTTGTTGGTATTCTATTAAACACCTCCCTGTTGGTTCTCTATTTAGAACCTCTCTCTGTTGGTACCTTTCCTTGGCATCTTAATATCTTTAAAATTTTGTTGTCCTTCACTGAATTTTTCCAAGTAAATATCCAGTGGCAGCACCAGGATAAAAAAGTTTGGGGGGGGGGGGGGGGGGCAAATGGAGGGCAAAAGAAAATGCTGGGGGAGAAAAGTGCGAAATCTTGTTAAGCCACTTTTATTCCAGAGCTGACTGGGGACACAGGTTCTGACTGGGGGGAGCAAATGCCCCCCACACCACCCCTCTTGGAGTCACTACTGTAAGTATCCTGCCTTTGTTGTTTAGCCTGCCGGGGTTTTACAGTTCACTTCCTTCTGATTCTTTGTTAAATCTGCTTCTATTACCATAAAACTTATTGAATTTTGTTTTAATGTATACAGTAGTGGAATAGCAAAGAAATGAAATGAATGAATAGCCTATCTTGATTACCAACTATTAAAATCAACATTTGTAATTGAAATATTCAACCCTTTTTTTAATACATACACTTTTGAAATTATTAATCACATACTAGCACTCTTAGGCAGGGTATAAAAATAATATTGGTTGGCAATATTTGCCAAGTTGAACTGGATTTGTTTCCTAACTGGAAATTATTGGGTGGCAATTTATCATGCAAACGTAATTATTTTGCCAGTTTGCATAAAGATATTCAACTCAAAGCTGAGGTGAATGGTTTAAAATCAGGTGCATACCCAGGATTGTGTCATGGGGGTTTCTGGTGTCATGGGGGGGGGGTTGAGGCACAACATGAAGGAAAAGTCTAAGGATAGAGAGAAAAAACCGCTACTTTAGGTGTTTTTTGCATTGCAAGGTTGGTACATGGGGGAGGGCATTCTAACCCCTAAACCATCTCACCTCTAGAGAAATCAGTCAACATGCTAAAGAAACAATTTGACAGGGTTTGATCAGGAAAGTCTACCTTTATTGCATTAAAATTGCTGAAAGACAGAAGAGCGATGTTGTAGAAGCAAGGGCAACACTGTCCATTCCATTTCAGATTAAAATAATGTTTGGTCCTTGTGATACATTAGAAATGGAGGTGGACACATTCCACAAAGAGTGGGATGTGGTGTCACGCTTTCATATTGATAGAAAAATGCGTTTGTGTTTCCTTTTTTTCCAAATCATTTTGACCAATACATGGTTATGTATATTGCCGTTAAGGTACATAAACTTTTTTAAATTTCATGGTTCAGGGAGCCTTTATGATATCAATGTACCAGAAATTAGTGGTATAAAATACTAAATCTGAAAGAAAAACAAAACATTTGCCATAAATCTGAATCCATGGTATCAAAGGAATACTGTAAGTTCAATTACTAGTACCTTGAGAACCAAACACAGGGAACTAGTGAAAATTTTAGAGAATGCTTAGGGTACATTCCTTTTTAATATATCAAATATAATAAGTTTGGTTCATTTAAATTTAATAGACCTACCATTACAGAAGGTCTTCACTGTCGAAGGTGTACTCCTTGGTCCTTCACCATTGTCCCCCTCTCTGACAGTAGCTACACTAAAGACATAGACAGTATCAACTTCAAGGCCCTCTGCTTTAAATTGAAGAGTCTCATTGGATAGAATCCTGGAACCGTTGGTCCACTCATCTGATGCTACCCTTCTGTAATATGGGATGTATGCCACTATAGGAGGATCACCATCATCTAAAGTTGGATTCCAAGCTCTCCAGCTGATAGTTATTGTGGTGTTGGACACATTCTCACTAGTGAGGGCAGCATTCAACACTGGAAGCACTTAGATGGAAGATTTATACAGTTCACTTTTCAGTATTTATACATACATGTGCTAAACTAAAAGCAGAAGGGGTATGATGGGAAGTTTGAGCATGTAATGGGTTGACATGCATTTTGTTGCAAAAGGGGTGAAACTGGTATATTGTATAGGAAATCGTTTCCCAAACTCAACAATGACTTTTATAAATAGCTTGAAAATTGGGACCATTCCAGAAATAATGGCATTATCTTGAGACAATTTCTATTTCCAGTAAATGTTTAACTACAAATTTCACTTTTGATGTTATGTTTGGTTACAGGAAAATGCAAATCTTGTCAAAATTTTGAAAACATGCAATTATTCCTAACAATAGTTATAGTTCAAAACAGACTTATTGTTACCCCTTGTAACAAACAAGTTTTAAGTAATAAACAAAATGAAAACCAGGATAGCTGCATGCCATATCTCTGTGAACTGTTGATATTTACAGAAAGCTGACCATGTTCAGTTGTTAGGGGTTTACATTGACTTGAACTTAAAGCACATTCACTTTGTAGCTAGTGAGTAGTATAGGGACCCTATCTAAGTTAAAACATTCTTCACGTGAATATACTTCATACATTGTACCTTATATTAATCTACCAGCATCTTACATATTGTCCAGCCACATGGTCTGGTACATGCAAAATATATTTAAGTTAACAGTTCTTCAAAATGAAGCTAAAAAGCTGTTGGTCACATTTCTACTGCTATATATGGCAAATTCCATGAAAAATGGACATGAAGCATCAAAAGTGATGCTACTTAATTGTGCATCAATAAAAATAGGCTGCATGCATTTACAAGATGTTGGAGTTTAATAAAGAAAATACCACAGTTTTTGACATAGTTCATCAAGAAAATGAATACTGCCTGCTATTTACAAAAAAGTGTCATTTCAAATTCTTCTAGTCTTTTGGAATCAATCGTTTTTTCATTCTTTTCTCAGTACTAAATTTAAAGTGAAACGTTTCAGCTCCACATAAAAAATGAACTAGAAACATGACTGTTCATGGCAATAATTCCCAAAACAATATTGTAATCCTAATCACTTTTATTTAAAGGGCATACTTTTTTTGTAAAATCAGTAGCACTGACAGTGTACCACCAGTCACAATTTTCACAAAAGTTAACTAGATTGGCAGGGAGCAATTGCAAATTATAGACTTTCTGCATCCTTACTTTAAATAATGACTTTAAAGTCCTTAGAAACACATCAAGATACCTTTAATTATTTCAAGAAAAATTTTACTACAATAAAAAAATTTTATTAGGACGGCAAAATTTGCATAGTTTCACCTGGAAAACCTGTGCCATGTTCACATTGCTTTTTCATCTAGCACAAACAAACAATGAGATATAGATACAGTCCAAAGAACTACTCAAATGCTTCCTAAAATGCATCTTAAAACTTATTGAGGGTTTAGGAGTTCTATTCAGATCAGTTTTATTAGGGAAAACACTTTATTTAATATGAAAAAGTCATATTCCTGGTGTCCCATTTCCCAATGAGGATAAAGTCAATTTCTGGCACATAAAATCGTAAAGATTTCTTGATAGTTTTTAAAGAGGGGTTGGTTGAGCCTCCAAAAACTCAGTGACATGTTTGCAGACCAATATGCTCTGGATAAATAAAACCATGGTGATTAGTTAAAACCCTTGAGTTCTCTTCAAAAATTCTTGTGTGATATTACCCAGCAGAGATTAATTTAGGGCAGAATCATTTATCAAACCGGACAGTATGGGGAGTTGGGTACAGGAAAAGACCACCAATAAGTTAAATGACTCTTCCCTTAGACCCTCGTAAGTGATTTTTTTCAATAGGGAACCGGAAGGTTTGATTATCAATATTTTTGTGACCTTGTTGAGTAACAAGCTGTAGAAAGGTGTGCTATTGCTCCAAGTGTTTTATTTTATAAAATTTAAGGCTCCTTTAAAGCTTGTAACTAACGACAATCTCCTGCTACTTCCTTAATTTTATGCACTCCCAAACTGAAAGTGAAATGCATCACAAAAGTGGGACCAAATCTCCTGGCTCCCTTTTATTTATGTAATCACCAAAAACAACATACTAAACAAAGCAGAAAGCCAAAAGACTTAGTGATTCCTTGCCAATGAAATGCCTTCTTTCTTTCAAAACTGACAGTGTGTGATAGATTTATCTGTACAATTTAGGCACAGAATGTCAAGGATTCATTAGGGAAGCCATCCATTCTTGTTTCTGTGGGTCCGTGCGGAGGCAGATTTGCATGTTCACTGACGCTTGACTCATTATCGCTCTGACCCTCCAAGGCATTGTCGAGCACTTTCCGAATTATGCACAACTTCCCTCCACGCTTGTGGTAATCCTGCTACTGAGCACAATGGCCTTTTCAATTGCTTCCCAATTTCAGTCAAAACAGGTCTTGAGATTCTCTTTTAAGTTTCAATTTAGAAATGTTTTGCAATATACAGATTTTTACATGTTTAATTGTTCTATGAGTTGACAGGCCTTGAATTTAACGGCACTATTGCCGTTGCACATCCCTTGTTTGTCACAATGCCCCTGCAAAATGGCTTTAAAGTCATGACCAAAGCTGCCGCCATGACGATCGGTGTAGAGCCACTTTGCCTTAAAATATGGCCAAACGGTGTAGGCTATACATCAATGTTCTCGTATGAAGTGCAAAATATTTTGGCCTTAAAATGAGGCTTAAAACTGTAGTTTAGAGTATGTCATAAATTTCGCACGTATATTTTCAACTTTGAATAAATCATGGTGACACACTGCGCTTTTCTTCTGCATACATGCAAGGCAATGCAGCACCAAATCATACATGAATTGAATTGGTATTCTCTGCAAAATTTCCCATGCCTATGTAAGTAGAACTTCATTTGGGGATACATCGAGCCACCAACTCTGAAGGAGAATGTCAATAGGCCTATCGTACAAGAATATTGCCGAAGAAAAATTTCTGAAAATATTGGGCATTGCTTAGATTGATAACTTTGGACATCCATCATCGTCCTCGAAACTAAGTAAAAAAATAAATCTAAATAGTGTTGGTGTTTATTACATTTTGAGCTGGATACTATGATGAAAAGAAAACCCATATCCCTGTCAAGTTACTATAGCCTAAATACTACACGATCTGCATCTTGAATTTAATCTAAAATTGTTCACAAGCCAACAATTCCCCACAAAACTGATGTAGTCACATTATTCACAAACGTTAGACCTATACTCTTTCAGTTATGGAATTGTCTCTGATTGAAGTTGGTAGGTTAAGTACCAGTACTAAGCCTTAAAATATTGATGCAAAAAAGATCGGACAATTTCCACCAGGCTATTCCAGGTATATCTGAGTTTTTAACACCATATGTTGCAAGCAGGCAATGTAGAAAACTCACGGGATTGAAAGCTGCCAATTGTAATACAGCACATCACTTTTATGATATGAAATGTCCAATGGCATCATTATTGATGTATGTGTGCAGTACCTGGAAATATTCTCTGTTAGAGCGAGAGCTAAACAAGTTTTCTCGTAGAAGTGAACATATAGGACCTATGGTGAATTCATATGTAGCCAGTGTTAGCTAAAAGGTGTAAGCGATCTCCCAGGGTTTAACAAGCAAAATAAAGCAATTATCGGTATAGTGCTTAGTCTGAAACACAGCAATGTGTTTGAATGTAGGTGTCGTTCGAGCAGATCTTCTGCTCATCTAAGAGGCCGACTTTGATAATTCGGCAAAATGTGGTGCAGCTGAAAAGTGTAGAATCAATACAGTCAAAACTAGGAAATATTGGGATATATAAGCTTATTGACAGAGTGGCAGCTCCTTCTGGTGGACGTTAACTGTAATTCACCTTTCAGCAGTCTAGGTCCCGTATTGGACAGAAAGTGCAGGCACGGATCCAGACATTTCACAAAAGGGAGGGGCTGACTTAAGAGAAAGCAGGGGTGGAGGGTCGTACTTGAGGCATGTTCTGGTGGCTTGTCTTTGTCTTGTAAGAAAAACAACCAGAAAGCCAAAAGGCTTAGTGATTCCTTGCCGTCAAATACCTTATCTGCTTTCAAATTGACAGTGTTTGATAGGTTTTTCTTTACATTTAAGGCACAGAATTTTCACAGTTTTACCGCTGGTGACCTCAAATGACCTTTGACCTCTACCAAAAGCAATAGGCTTCTTTCCCTCAACATGACAAATCTATATACCAAATTTAAAGAGTATCGGTCACTCCTATCTGAAGATATCATGTTTACAAGCCATTTTTGGTGTTTTTGCATTTTTACTGCTAGTAACCTCAAATGACCTTTGACCTCAACCAAAAACAATAGGCTTTTTCCTCTCAACATGACAAACCTATATACCAAGCATGAGAAGTGTTGGTCACTCCTATCTGAAGAAATCATGTTTAAAAGCCATTTTCGGTGTTTTTACAATTTTACTGCTGGTGACCTCAAATGACCTTTGACTTCTACCAAAAGCAATAGGCTTCTTTCTCTCAACATGACAAATCTACATACCAAATATGAAGATTATGGGTCACTCCTTTCTGAAGATATCATGTTTACAAGCCATTTTCAAAAGCAATAGGCTTCTTTCTCTTAACATGACAAATCTATATACTAAATATGAAGAGTATTGGCCACTCCTTTCTGGAGATCTCATGTTTACTGGCCATTTTTGGCATTTTCGCAATTTTACCGCTGGTGATCTCAAATGACCTTTGACCTCAACCAAAAACAATAGGCTTTTTCCTGTCAACATGACAAACCTATATACCATGCATGAGAAGTGTTGGTCACTCCTATTTGAAGAAATCATGTTTAAAAGCCATTTTCGGTGTTTTTACCATTTTACTGCTGGTGACCTCAAATGACCTTTGACTTCTACCAAAAGCAATAGGCTTCTTTCTCTCAACATGACAAATCTATATACCAAATATGAAGATTATGGGTCACTCCTTTCTGAAGATATCATGTTTACAAGCCATTTTTGGTGTTTTTGCATTTTTACTGCTAGTAACCTCAAATGACCTTTGACCTCAACCAAAAACAATAGGCTTTTTCCTCTCAACATGACAAACCTATATGGGTCATTCCATGGGGTTGGGGTATCAAAGTGTGACATTCATGTCAAATTTTAAATTTGGTAGATGCAGTGCAAATCATTGTTTTTTTCTTAAAGAATCATTCTAAGAGGAAGAAACCATGAAGAATTTCTTCATGCAACTAATATACATTACATAATATTGATTTCATTTTTTCTCATATGTTTCACTGTGGTAATATTACCTATGCAACGAAGACACCGTGTCTTACAGATCTCCAGTACAAACAGGTTGACCTACAATAGCCATAATCTAACTTGGCAACATGTCATCAACAGAAGCAGATTCTATAGCTCATGTTTTATGTATTCCATGAAAAAAAAGAGAAATGGTGTACCAAATCAATTTTTGTGGGAAGACAACTACATAGTACCTACGCAACAAGTCTACCTATGTAACATGTTGACACCATGAACATACTCGCAACTTTCACGATCTGTGTGCTTCTAATTATTACCAAATCTGCATGGATATGACTGTTGCAATTGAATGAATTGACTTTCACATATTAATATTTTTTGTTTGAAGCAAGAAGGAAATGCATCCTTATCTTGGGTTTTATTATACCGAAGCAACAGTTGACACCATAAGTAAATTTCATCTATATAGGCTTTTTAAAAGTATATATCTTGATTCTACAACTTAGATTCTTTGTTTACCAAGGTAACTTGTTGACCTTTTGCTGTTGGAGTGAGTGTGGTGGTAAGGGAATTTCAGTGGCAAATCATTTGAAGCAAATATACCTATGCAACAAAATGACACCGTCCGTTGCATAGGTATGACTAATTTCATTCAAACACTGAGAAAAAAGTTGGTTCCATTGCAATTGTCTGGTAATAACAAATTGTTTTATCCCCTGTGTTTTGCAAATGCCTGGATTAGGCAAGGTAAAATTACATCTGTAAAGGGAATGGGAAGGGCCTAAATTCTGCAACATTTTATGTCACAAATTTTTCAACAATTTTTCATGTGACACCACCAAAAAATTGGAAAAAATCTAAAAAAATCATGGGGATATGTCAGTTGTATTAAATATAAAAAAACAAACATTTAATGCATTTCATCCCATACCAAACTTAAGTTGATCATGTATTCACATAAGATTTAACAAGTATTTCTTACAGGTTATACACATATGTATTGGTTATGACCCAACCCCGTGGAATGACCCATATACCTTGCATGAGAAGTGTTGGTCACTCCTATCTGAAGAAATCATGTTTAAAAGCCATTTTCGGTGTTTTTACAATTTAGCTGCTGGTGACCTCAAATGACCTTTGACTTCTACCAAAAGTAATAGGCTTCTTTCTCTCAACATGACAAATCTATATACCAAATATGAAGATTATGGGTCACTCCTTTCTGAAGATATCATGTTTACAAGCCATTTTCAAAAGCAATAGGCTTCTTCCTCTCAACATGACAAATCTATATACTAAATATGAAGAGTATTGGCCACTCCTTTCTGGAGATCTCATGTTTACTGGCCATTTTTGGCATTTTCACAATTTTACCGCTGGTGATCTCAAAAGACCTTTGACCTCTACCAAAAACAATAGGGTACTTCCTCTCAACATGACAAACCTACACACCAAGTATGTGATGTGTCGGTCACTCCTATCTGAAGATACCATGTTTACAAGCCATTTCTGGCGTTTTCGCAATTTTACAGCTGGTGACCTCAAATGACCTTTGACATCTACCAAAAACAATAGGGTTCTTCCTCTCAACATGGCAAATCTATATACCAAGTATGAAAATTGTCGGGCAATCCTATCTGAAGATATCGTGTTTGCAAGCCATTTTCGGCATTTTCGCAATTTTACCGCTGGTGACCTCAAATGACCTTTGACATCTACCAAAAACAAAGGGTTCTTTTTCTCAACATGACAAATCTATATACCAAATATGAAGATTATGGGTCACTCCTTTCTGAAGATATCATGTTTACAAGCCATTTTCAAAAGCAATAGGCTTCTTCCTCTCAACATGACAAATCTATATACTAAATATGAAGAGTATTGGCCACTCCTTTCTGGAGATCTCATGTTTACTGGCCATTTTTGGCATTTTCACAATTTTACCGCTGGTGATCTGAAATGACCTTTGACCTCTACCAAAAACAATAGGGTACTTCCTCTCAACATGACAAACCTACACACCAAGTATGAGATGTGTCGGTCACTCCTATCTGAAGATACCGTGCTTACAACCCATTTTTGGCGTTTTCGCAATTTTACCGCTGGTGACCTCAAATGACCTTTGACATCTACCAAAAACAATAGGGTTCTTCCTCTCAACATGGCAAATCGATATACCAAGTAAGAAAATTGTCAGGGAGTCCTATCTGAAGATATCGTGTTTGCAAGCCATTTTCGGCATTTTCGCAATTTTACAGCTGGTGATCTCAAATGACCTTTGACATCTACCAAAAACAAAAGGGTTCTTTCTCTCAACATGGCAAATCGATATACCACGTATGAAAATTGTCGGTCACTCCTATCTGAAGATATCGTGTTTACAAGCTATTTTCGAAGTTGTGGCAATTTTACTGCTGGTGACCTCAAATGACCTTTGACCTCTACCAAAAACAATAGGGTTCTTCCTCTCAACATGATAAATCTACATACCAAATATGAAAAGTGTTGGACATTCCTAACTTAAGATATCGTGTTTACAAGCAAGTGTCACAAACACACACACACACGCACACACACACAACATCACCATCGCATAGATTCCTTGCCTGCCTATGGCAAGGAATCAAAAATATTCCACACCAGGTCCTTCAATCACTGTCAAAATACCATTTTCCTAACTCAAGATATCTTACTTTAAGGATTGGTGACTTCTGTTAAAAATACCTCTGCTCTTCAACAAAGCCACAGAAAGTTATGTAATGTGAGCACATTGCTTCAAATTCCTTTTGTTTTTCTTTATAATTGAACATCCTGTTTGCCCTTGAAATTTGATACTGTTGGAATGTTTGAGTATCTTTTCCTGCAGATCTAGCATTACCCTTCACCATATGTAGTGCATAACCAACAATGTTGCTTGATATTGTCTGCAGCGGCATCATAATTGTAAAAGAATTGAATGCAACGTCAAATTAATGTGCCACAATGACTTCACAGATTTCCCATGATGCATCAAATCCCAAGAAAAATTTGCAACACTTTAAAAATTTGTATCTTCCAAATGCTATAAGCTATTGAAATGTAGTTTTCACCTTCTGAAAGAAAATTTTTCTTCTCATTTTGAGGTTAACGAATTTTGTCTCCAGAACATGCCTTTAAAAGCCCCTCCCCCCCTCAGATCCGAGCAGGAAGTGGATCCAGTACCAGTTTACGGGGGTTCGAGCTTCTTCTTATCTGCCCGAGAAAAACCAAACCATTTAAATATAGTGGCATGATTGGCCCCTATATTAAAATAATGGGTCCACGCTCTCTTAATTGAAAGGAGGGAAAATTTCCTCAATCATTATTTCTCCCCGCCTGGATGCCACACATTTTACGTTTTATTTTGACGCAACTTTCAGCGATTGCGTTTTTAGTATGAAAACAAAACAGAGTAATGAGCTATTTAAAAATAGAAGCTCCAACCACGTATGCACATTCAATCGCCTAGTTAAATGGGCGTCAAAGATAAAATAAAATAAAATGATGGTCATGCAGTGAGTGGTCAGCCAGTTCGTTGTTAGACTTTCTATCGTGTCCTAAAAGGCCATCTGAACGTCACAGTAGGACAATGTCCTTCATTAAATCCTCGTAAAAATAACTTGATTCTCAGCACAGGTTTTTGGAAATTTTAGACACCCAGGCCATTTTATTTTAGTGATTTATTCTCCATTTTTCCATACAAGTGAAGATTGTTCTCATCAAGTCGGTCTTATCAATCACCATAAAAACGAGAATGAAAATTGGTTGATGTGAATTGCAGCAATGTATTTTTTGTGAAAACAGTTTTCAGACATCAAATCTCCTTATGGATACTGCAGTTCTTATAAAAAGGATGTTTTATTTATAAGTAAGAAATAAATAAAAACCATCCCGGGCTTACCAAATTCGGCACACCGGTGATGAGCGTAAATGAAGTTCCAGTTGAAATGAAAAAAGGTCGCGCAATCATAGATTACTTCCTCTTTTTTCAGTAGAATATGTGCAGAAGTTGCGAGAATATTCTTTCCTTTTTAATGACTGAGATTTTCGGGAGTAACCCGTAGCCCTGTTAGTTCTGTTTCTAACCCACCAAAAGTCATTCGCAAGTGGCAGCAGAATAAGAAACTCTTGCATCTTGTTTCAGAAAATAGTTCATTTCTTGTAAAGCTTAAACAACTGATTTATGTATTTCAAAGTTTTTTTTTATAATAAGCTGAAGAGTTTATTTACACAGTTCATCAATAAAACTTGAAGTCCAGAGATAAGCAGCTTATAGGATTAGCTAACCCTCTTGTTGATGCATTGTGTGCGAGCTTTGTCAAGAGGAAGTATCTTTGAATAGCGGTGTTGTGTAGACCTATTCAATGCTAGACCTGCTATTGTGAGATCAGGAGAGTGGCACAATAGGGCAGAAGTTGGAAGGCCTATTAAAAATCGGGAAACTTCGTAGGTGTGCAAGTGACGTCAATAGGAATATTCATGAATTCTCGGGGTAATCTGCAACCATGCGGACCCGCAGAAACGAGTTTGGATGGCTTCCCTTAAATAATGATCAAAACACACTTATATCATGTTGATAACCTACAGATCCCAACAAGCACTAACCCCCAGTAACCCCAGATGACCTTTGACCTCAACCAAAATCAAACGGGTTCTTTGATATTCTGAAGACCTCTGAATACCTGAGGTTACCCTCTGGTCTGTGCCCCCAAATACAAAAAGTTTCCTATGGTGTTAACAAGCCACTTTTTACGTTTCACAGTTTTACCATCAGTAACCTCAAATGACCTTTCACCTCTACCGTAAACAATAGGTTCTTCCTCTCAACATGATAAATCTACATACCAAATATGAAAGGCATCAGTAAATCCTACCTTGAGATATTGTGTTTACAAGCCATTTTCCATGTTTTTGCAATTTAAGGTAGGTGACCTCAAATGACCTTTGACCTCTACCCAAAACAATAGGCTACTTCCTCTCAACATTGGAAATCTATATACCAAATATGAAAAGTATCAGTCACTACTATCTGGAAATTTCATTTTTACAAGACATTTTCCATGTTTTCCTCGTAAGGAAATGGTCAGAATTCCCCTTTAGCTGTTTAAGTCATGCAGCATGTGAATGCTGCAAGCAAGGGTGGGCTCTTGCATATCACGTGACAGAGATCATTGCAGTGTTTGAATTTTCGGGTAGCTACGCCAGTTACTCAGTCAGCTCTGCTTGAGCGAGGAAAGACATGTGAGGCTTGAGCTCTGGTGAGAGGCTTGTACCCGGCAAGGTATTGTTTATAGGTTCACACCCACACACCTGCACATACACACGACATCACCGTCGCATAGATTCCTTGCCTGCCTACGGCAAGGAGTCAAAAACAAACATTGCATACCCACATTTATGTAATCTAGGTAATACCAGAATACCAGTACAGGCTGCAGTAAATCTGTTATAAATTGCTACTACAGTATTACTGTAAGTATTTTACCTGAAGGACTGATATTCCTCTAATTTGCAAACTAGCCAGACAGAACTTCATATGTATTTCAAATATGTTGCTATATCCAAGATCACAACCTGATGATAAAGTTACATGATAATGGCTCAAGTCAACTGAGAACACATCATCAAATGATATATACAAGATAAAAAAACCACTTTAGGTGGAAAATATGTACAGTAATTCCTGTGATAAACATTTCAATTCAATGTCTGAACAAGCAAACTTGCTAAAATTTGCAATTATGAACTCACCATACACAAAATCTTTCACAGCAACTTCTCCAATTAGGAAGTCTTGTTGAAGAAGAACACAGTACAGATTATGTTCATTGGTCACATTGTTAACTCTAAAAGTGGTCTCAACTTCAGTTTTGCTTTTACTCCTTCCCACTTTCTGTATTCCACTTGTAACTAAAGCATCTGATTTACTTGACAACTTAATACGAAGTCTGTCTAAAATAGTTGTTGATCCTCTCAGTATACAGGTGATTTCAACAGCAGAAGAAGGATTTACCTGAGACAACCTAATGCTTTTAATTTCTGCAAAAAGTAAAAATTTATGTAATGAAGGCCTTTGCACAGCTGAACTTTAAAGATTTTACATCACCAAAGTTTTAAAGGAAGTCGCTTGTGGTGCACAGTTTTAACCACACTTACAAACTGAAACAAGAATAACACATGCGCTGATTGATTTCAATGAGAGCAACTGACTTTTTAAAAGCAAGGGAAAGTTAAGTTGATATCAAAGGTGTATCTGCATAAAAACAGATTCCTTTTTCAACAAACACAAATATTTTTTATACAATTCTTGTGCTAACTGTACAGCATCTGCATTTATTTGACCATGGAAGTTTATATATCAAACAAATTCTTTGATGAGATGTTTCTTAGAAAGCCACACTGTATATGATTATATAGTTAGAATTAAAGAACATATGAACATGTGTTACATACACAGTGCAACACACAAAAAAGAGAAAGTCATCGCAAGTACCTGCAATCCTACAAAACTCATTTCTTTTTATTTTTCAGTACATGAAATGTAAAGGGGTTTCGCATAATGTCAAAAGGCATTTTAAGTTGAACGTTTGACTTAAGTGGAGGGCTCACTTCAATGCAAGCCCCTTTGGCAAGACATCTTGAAATAGTCCTTATACATTGACGTCACTAAAACGTCATTTTGTAGGGATAAGAATCTACATGAGACTGCACTGGTGGTCATTGTGTAGAAAAAAAGACCTTAGACGTATGATATCACAGAGCAAAGAGTACCCCCTCACTAAGGGCAAAACAAATCAACACCAAAAAAAGCAGACAACTGATTTGTCAACCAAATACATACAAGGAGAATTCTACTGCATGGGGCCACATGTTCCATTGTTTTGCCCCTACAGATGACATCAGTGTGTGTTCAGTGCATGCGGTCCTGTATAATTCAGTGATAGCAAGCAGTAGAAATCATCCCATATGCAAACAAATTAACTTTCCCGCATTCCCGATTGGTTGACCAATTGGTCCTCCAAAGGAGAGCATACTTTTTGCATTGTCACATTACATAAACCAAAACCAACAAATAAATTCAGACAGCTGATTAGTCAGTGGTTTGTGACTATTTCACTGTGTCAAAGGCATACACAGTAGGGTGTTTTTTAACTCTGCCGCTTTTGATCAAATTTTGTTATGATAACCTGCCAAGTAGTTCATCAAACTCAAGGAATCTCAAAGAGAGCATTTTAAAGTGTGAATGTTTTGAAACATTGAGGTAGGTTGAGGGTAATTGACTGTTTTTAAAAATCATTTCAAAAAGTGACAAATTCTCTTATGTTGGGGGGAATAAGTAGTGAGTGTACCTGATAAAAACTTTGTAAAATTTGTAATACCGTCACTGGAAAATGTCTCAGCTTTCAAGAGGCTTGAAATAGTTGTGGACTTTGACAAGGCGGCAGGGTTCTCGAAATAGAGCTAAGCTAGTGAGTAATGAGTTTAGACAACAACTTAAATTAAGACAACAAAATGACATCAGATGAAAAATGAGTTTGGACAACAACTTAAATTTAGGCAACAAAATGAAATCAGACAACACAAAATGAGTTTGGAAAATAACTTAAATTTTGACAACAAAATAAGTTTCAACAACAACATCTAGAAATCAGACAACAAATTCTGTTTAGACAACAAAATATGTGTGTCCTTTTTGCATTGGTGTCACAGTTCTGAGATGATGAAGCAGAAGGCATCCTAAGGTAATTTAGCTGTTTCTGCCACCTAGCTGGTCCTTGTTTGATAGAGTTATTATTAGAAGCCACATATTTAACTCTGAGCACAGATGTAGCTTGTACACCTGAAACATATTGGTAATGTACTTTAAAGTGACAATTCTGTAATTTGCTTCCACAGCTCTTTTCTTTACATGGCATGCTGATATATCCACTAGGTTTGATGATCCAGAAAAGAGACACATGAAGGTTATTCTAATTCATCTACTGAAATTCTGCCAAATTTAATCCATGGTCAGATCTGAAAAAGATTGACTCACTTGCAGGACAGGTGTTCACTATAGTACAACTGCTGCTGCAAATGCCTTTATCTGCATCACATGATTCCTCCATACAGTCACACCGTACCCTTGAATTTTCACAGGAAGTATATGTAAGTGCTATGCAATCTGTACATAAAAATAAAAAAATGATTTAAATAATGATGCATATTAATGCGTTCCTTTAAATTATAGGAATACACAGGGTGAAATTTGAAAATTTTTGTTCTGATTAGTCAGGCAGTGCACATGCTTTTAACAATATGTCTCAAAACTTTGGCACAATGCTGTACAGTAAAATCATTTGATAAACATCTATGTAAATGTTACTTTGTGTTAAATACCTTTAAAGTAAAGACACTTGGGTAGACCATGAACAAGTCTGTAATTTACTGCAAATCTTAAGAGAGGATGTTCTACCCATAACAATGTAAATTACAAATCCTTTACCACAGGCTCCATTTTTACCGTCTCTTTTTCTGATACAGAACCTACTGCCACTGTGCTTGCTTCGTAGCACACCCTTACAAACAAGAGCCCAATGGGCACTGTGGTTCCTTGCTGCATGGATATTATAAGAACTGTACAGCCAGTCTCCGAAATAGAGCTAAGCAAAGGCATATACTCAATGTTTGTAACCTCGTCACAAGGGGTATTTTAGTACTAATATTACATGAAATCAAAGATTCTTTGGCTTTACTCACGTTCAACTTTTATAATGCTTGGTGATCCTTCAAAAACACTACCTCATTTCCATATGTATTTAAACTTGTAATCAAACTTGATATTATCACCAATAAACAATACACAATGTGGTCAGAGAGAGAAAAACACCCCTTGTATTTCTCTCACAAGTTATTTTTACCTGCTCTCAAATAAAACTTGCTATTACTTTTAAACCACCTACCATTTGTCCTGTTTGCTACCTCTACACAGAAAACAGGGTTTATTCAGCAGTTAAGCAGAAAGCAAGTGATTAATGGGGTGTGATAATAGAATGAGGATTAGGTTACCCTACAGAGCACGGCAGTATTAAAGAGACATACTGTATAATCCATGCATTGCTTCCACTGGCAGAGAGACCAGTTTAATGCAGAGTGACCTGTGTTCAGTGAAATCTACAGATTTCAGTTATTGCCCTCTTAAAACTTTGAATGATCCAAAATATGTGTGCAACCCGAAGGCACCATTACTGAACGAACGTAAAGGCCAAACTTCTAAGGTGTTTGGGTGCGTAAGGATGCAAAACCAGGTGAGATAAAAAAAATCTATTGAAATTAACTTTATCTAAGTTACAAGATTTCCTAAATAACATTTCCAGCTGTTGACCTCCAGTGCTTGATGACCTTTGACCTTAACCAAACACAGATTGATTTGAAATCTGTCCTTTCTACCTTAAAATACTGTGTTAAAACCTTTTTCAGTGCTTGACCCCTGGTGACCCCAGATGACCCCTTGACCTTCACCAAACATATCCAATTTCATCCTTATACCATAACACATCCACACACCAAGTATGACATCTATCCAAGTTTCCTACCTAGAAATATCGTGTTGAGAAGGTTTTTAGGTTTTGACCTCTGGTGACCCCAAATGACCTTTGACCTTCACCAAAAACAATAGGGCACACCTTCTCCCTATGACAAATCTATGCACCAAATCTAAGTTCCATCCAACCTTCCTTTGCTGAGTTAGAGCGTACCAAAGCAAGTGTCACACACGCACGCACACACACATGCCAAGCTGACTACATAGGTTCCTTTGCTACCGCAATTAGGAACCAAAAAGGTGGCCGAAATACGCCCATGTCGCCATGGGGGGTCTTGGTTAAGGCATGGTTTTCAACCCTGTGACATGGGTCAAACCATGTCCTTCTTTTGTCTTTTAACCAAAAAACTTGTCATCAATAGGATTAACTCAAGACATATAACCATGAAAACCCAAGACAGTGTCGACCCATGTCTGACATGGGTGGTTCTTCATTATGACTCCACTTGCTTAAAAATAAGGATATTCTGACCAGACCTCACAAAGGGGAGGTCGGGTGTAATAAAATCCTCCTTATCTGTTCATTTATTTGTTGTAACAAACCACTTTCACTTCTAGAATATCACTTAAACCCTGGCTGTGAAGAACTTCTTCCAGCTGATTACACAACCTATTAACACAGCAGATAAGTCGCTCAACTGTCCAGTTTGTTGAGTTATCCTTTTGTTTAGATTATGAACAGGAAGCCTTTAATTATGCAAAGGGTTCATATGTCACTGAGAATAAATCAGCCATGTTCACAGAAATCAAATTTAATTGGATTTGGTAACAGATACTCAGTTTATGATTCCAAAACCAGAGTTTGGATCTCTAAGCAGATGAGTTGGTAATGTTGGATTAAACCATGTCTGGTGTATTGATGAGTTCTTAACCCATGTCAGAACAATGGCAGGAAGAGGAAACCCAAGAGTGTAGACCAAGTCAATGCAAGAAGAGTGACATGGGTTGTACCCAAGTCAAATGAGTGTTACTATTGTCTTTTATAACCCTAACAGACCATGTCAGACATGGGATTAAATCTCAAACAATAGCTGACTTAGTATTTCTAACTGTGGACATGGGTTAACCCAAGGAAATACAAGCCAAACCACTGGTATGAATAACCATGTCACAGTACATGTCAGACATGCGTGATTCTTGGTAGGACATTGCATGCCAGTGACATGGGTGTCACTGACATGGTCTATTTCTTGGGCAAGTTTTGCCCAAGAATGCCCAAGAATACCCAAGAAATGCCTTGGGTGAACCCAAGGAACTCGGCCACTTTCTAAGCAATGGAGTAGGGGAAACAAGCCAGTAAGCCACAACTCAGCAATGCCAGCAGGGTATGTCTCCAGGGCCTGAAACATTTCGAATCACTGTTCTAGGGAAGAATCTTAGGGGGTTCCCCTTCCCCTTTGGAAAATTTTTGCATATTTGAGGGTGCAAGATTCAATTTAGTGCCTCTATAGGGAATGCAATAAAGGAAATTATTGCCAATTTTTTGGCATTTTTCTACTGTAAGGGAGCAAGTCAGGGGCTAATTTAGTTCCTTGATTTGATGGTGCAAAAATACTCTTACTTAGGTTTAGCCTTTGCTAGGCTTAAGTTAAACAATTGTTACAAGACGGCTCACATAGCGGAACACCCTGTTGGATTCCATGAGGCAAGCAGGAAATATTTTGTTCAATGCTTCCTCTCAGTGACTTTCCCAGAAACAACGCATACCTCCCAAGTGACCCGCATTTGGAAACCCAAACCCTCCGACCCGTCTAGCCCTCTGAAAAACCCGCATTTCGAATCTCCGAAGTATTCTTACTTGGAGAACCACACAGAAATTAGCAAATAATTCAGCTTACCCATAACTACAAATTCAGTAAAATCTTATCTCACAGCACATTTAACTGCTGGTGCTGCTATACAATGCATAGGCCTAGGTACAGGTACGTACAGCCGGGTATGCTTGCTGTCGCAACATCATTATCGGCTAACCTTCACAGCAGGTATGGAATATATTCCTGTCACTGCGTAAAAAGTGTAATACCGTAGTTCAACGTAGCATTCAATAGAGATAGTAAATAACCACTTCGCGCGTTTTAGGCAGAACTTGTCTCAGAGTTTCCTGAACATTCTTTAACTGTCATGACAGTTCTTGACGTTCTTGGCTAGGCCTATATGTTTTCATGGCTAGAATACCATGCGAGATGTATAAGAAGATATTGGAAATCAACTGCAGTAGGGTACGACCGCCGGTGACACAATGAGTTGACGTTTGAAAACTGTACCGGTACCGCACCAAAATTTACCTCAGAAATAACTATTAAATATTGTGATTAGGAGAGGTTTCAGTCATTGTGCATTTGTGAGTATCTGCATAATATTATTTTGGCAAATCTCTCAGTACAATATTTTTCTAGGCTACCACAAAAAATTTAGTTCTGTAGTCTATAATGAACTTTTTTCGGGAGAGGGACACCCCCTCCCCTTATACCCCTCCCCCAGGCTGGCGATCCACCAATGGACAGATCAGTTGGAGCTGCATCTACCCTCTCGGAACTTGGGAGCTGTGACAACGTGTGAGATCTGGAATGTTCCTCTCGTGACACAAGGTGCTTAATATACTGTAGCCACCAGATTTCAAGGAATTGTCTCAAATGTACTGGAGAAGAAGAGCTGGCCCATATAAAAACCAGTTTCCAACGCTGCAGGGAAGAGAGAGCCACACCCAAAGAACCAAGACAGTGACGCTGAGAGAAGACTGCTGCTGTTAGAAAATCACCGTCAACAGTACTGCCTGACCTAACCAAGCCTAGCCATCTTGCCCACAATTAAGGAAATGAGTTCTACGAACATTCTAGTACGATACGTATTGCCCACTCTCAAGCTTTAAAGTGAGTTTATCTAGGCGTAACAGTAACTATTGTAAAATCTAAGGAGATAAGGAGTAAATAATAATTAAGTATTTAATTTTAATCTCGCTCTTCTGTAATCTTTTCTGTCCTTGGTTTGACTGCAACAGAGCCATAGGTAACAGAAACTGAGGGCCTACTATCCAGGAAACAAACAAAATTAGGGGGTCTAGAAGTACCAAAAGTAGAAATTTCGAGAAATTTGTTGTAAAGGACTGTATTAATCCAGACTTCTTAGTTGCTTGTTGAGTGCTTGAGACTGCAAAATGGCATTCAACTTTGATGAATTTGTGGCTAGTCCCTCAATTCAGGAGCTAGACTCACTGAAAATGACTAAGATTGTTAAAGT
Source organism: Holothuria scabra (assembly GCA_037179385.1). Classification (NCBI taxonomy): domain Eukaryota; kingdom Metazoa; phylum Echinodermata; class Holothuroidea; order Aspidochirotida; family Holothuriidae; genus Holothuria; species Holothuria scabra. Next base: position 40,738,907 of record CM074186.1, read on the forward strand.
CCCAAAACATTATGAAATAGAATTTCAGCCATTGATGCCAACGAACGAGATTAAGAAATATGTTGTGGAGTGTCTTGTTGACGAAGGTATTCTGCCCAGTACAGTACTTGAGACCGTCACTACCATGCCTACGGACCATGCACTTGAATTGGAAAAGTTCGAATTGGAAATGAATAAGGAGGTTAGATTGAAAGAATTGGAAAAGGAAAGAGAAGTTAGATTTAAAGAATTGGAAAAGGAAAAGGAAAGATAGGAAAGGCAGATGCAAAGGGAACATGAATTTAGGCTAAAACAACTAGAATTAGGGGTGGTGAAAGGCACAGACCCTACAATAGGCACGGATACTGGGGGATTTGATGTCTCTAATCATGTAAAATTTGTACCCAAATTTCAGGAGGATAATGTGGAGAAATTTTTAAACCCTTTTGGAAACCTGGGTGAACAACTAGAGTGGCCCAGAGATAAATGGTCAGTACTTATTCAGGGAAGCTTTACAGGCAAAACCCAAGAAGTGTATTCTGCTCCGTCAATAGAGGACAGCATGGATTATGATAAAGTGAAAAAGGCCATATTACAAGCCTATGAATTGGTTCCTGAGGCTTATCGCCAAAAATTTAGAAAATATCGTACAGGAGATGCATGTGCACAAACGTCCGTAGAGTCTGCCCATCTAAAGGAAAGGCATTTCGATAGATGGTGTGCTTCTAAAAAGGCCTCCACATTTGACAACTTAAGAAAACTGATGCTGATTGAAGAATTTAAGCGGTGTGTGAGTAATGACATAAAGACTCACCTTGAGGAACAGAAAGCCAACACCTTGAAAGAAGTGGCAAATTTGGCTGATCAATATGCACTCACCCGTAAGTGTGTCACACTCAAAACAAGGGTCAATTTAATAGGACAAACAAAAAATATGGCCAAAATGGTGGTAACACAACAGGTAATGTTAGTGGATCTCAGTCTGGTTCTCTCTCTCCAACAGAATCTGGTAAAAAACAACCAGATTCTAGTCGTCAAAAGAACGATCAGGTCAGCTCAAATAAAGCTGCCTTATTTAAAGACATAGCTTGTGGTTTCTGTCACAAAAAGGGCCAAACAATGGCAAATTGCTTTCACTTGGCAAAATTAAAGGAGACTGAAATAGCTCCAAATGCCTTAGCCAATGCACGAAATTCACCTGAGGTAGTCATGACTTTACGACCTAATTCTAATGACCAGATTAAGGAAGAATACCTTCCATTCGTGTCTGAGGGTTTTATTTTCCTAAATGGGGATTCAGCTCATCCATGCACCCGTCAAAATTAAAATTTTGCGTGACACGGGCGCAACTCAGTCGTTGCTTCTTGATGTGGTTTTGCCATTATCGGACTCTACATCCACAGGCACAAATGTACTAATTCAGGGGGTTGAGTGTGGATTTATGTCCCTCTCCACAAAATTAATTTGAAGTCAGATTTAGTTTTGGGGTTGGTCATAGTAGGGGCTAGACCTACTCTACCTGTAAAAGGGGTATCTCTGTTGCTAGGCAATGACCTAGCTGGTGGAAAGGTAGTAGCCAATGCAATTTTGACAGATAAACCATGTGACTATAACAACACAGAGCAATTAGAAAAGGAATTTCCAAATTTGTTCCCTGCCTGTGCTGTCACTAGAGCTATGTCACAAAAGCTTGCTATGATGGATGATAATCTTAGACATCCACCTTGCAAAGGTGAGGATACAGTTCCCAAAAGTGGAACAAGTAGGGAATCATGTAAGGATGATAATCTTGAAAATCCACTCTCTAAAAATGAGGGTATGATATCCAAAACTGAGGATTTTAAATTGAGTCATCAGCCCTCTAAAATTGAAGAATTAGTTCTGAAAAATGGAACAACACTCCCAAAAGTGGAGTCAGAGTATAAAAAAAAGGCTCTAACAAAATTATTGATGTAAGTGAAGATTCCTGGTATGATCTCAGCCAATCATTTATGGCTAGTCTTCAGGATAGTGAGTCTCCTGGTTCCACACATAGTGAGGGAGTAGGACTGGGAAAATTAGAAATGTCTGCCACACTCCAAAAAGACCAGTTGTCAGTGCAACAACGAAATGACCAAGAACTTCAGTCATTAATGGTTGCTGCCCTTACTGAGGATGAGTCGACAGACATCCCAGTGTGCTTTTATTGAAAGAACGATATTTTGATGCATAAATGGCGACCACCTGATGCACCAGTAGATGAAGAGTGGCGAATTAATCATCAAATTGTGGTACCTAGGATTTATCGACAACAAATATTAAGTATTGCTCATGAAATGCCATTTGCAGGGCACCTAGGGGTCAAAGAGACTTACCACGGAATTTTAAATCATTTTTATTGGCCAAAACTTAAAAATGATGTGGCTAAATTTTGTAAGACTTTTCGCACATGTCACATGGTGGGGAAGCCGAATCAAAATATCCTGGCTGCACCATTAAAGCCAGTTCCTGCTTTTGTAGAATCATTTAGTCATTATAGATTGTGTAGGTCCCCTACCAAAGAGTAGGGCAGGACACCAGTACATATTAACTAGTATGTGTGCTTATAAAAGGTTTCCAGAGGCAATATGTCTGAGAAATATTAAGGCTAGGACAGTCTTGAAAGCTAAACTTAAATTTTTCACATTGTTTGGGTTGCCTAAAGAGATCCAATCAGATCAAGGGTCTAATTTCATGTCAGCAGTATTCCAACAGATGTTGTATGAGTTGGGCATGGACCAAATTAAATCTTTGGCTTATCATCCTGAAAGCCAGGGTGCTCTGGAAAGGTTTCACCAAACATTGAAAAATATGCTGAAGACATGTTGTCATGATAATGAGAAAGATTGGGATGAAGGCATTCCATTTGTAATGTTTGCTGCCAGGGATTCTATACAAGAGTCACTTGGGTACAGGAAATTTGAACTTGTCTTCGGACACACAGTTCGTGAACCGTTAAAATATTAAAGGAGAAGTGTTTATCAGATCCAGGTGTAAGCATCATCTGCTTGATTATGTATCTCACTTTCGTTATGGGCTCCAAAAAGCGTGTAAACATGCCCAGGAAAATGCTAAAGCATGTTCAGGGAAAAATGAAAGTGTGGTATGATAGGGCCACTGTAGAAAGGGAATTTAAGCCTGGTGATAAGGTACTAGTGTTTTGCCTAGCTGTTTCTGGTCAGCCACTTCAAGCTCGCTTTCAAGGACCTTATGTCATTGACAGGAACATTAGTGACACAAACTGTCATTTTGACACCTGACAAGCATAAATCACAGAGGATATGTCACATTAACATGATGAAACAATATTATGAAAGAGAAAATGGTGAGATTAATAAGGATGAAGATGTAAATCATAATGTTAATGATGCCTGTGATCAAGTGTGTGTTATCAATGCTGATCATGATTTCAGTGATAATGAGGTTAAGGCTCATGATGTTCCTGACATGTGTGTAAAATTACAGAACTCTGATGTATTGAGAAATCTTGATCAGATATAAAGTCATCTTGATGACAAAAAAAGATCAGCAATGAAATCCTTGATCAATGAATATGTATGCTTGTTCTCAGATGATCCTACTAGGACTAATTTGATTGATCATGATGTGGATGTGGGAGATGCTTCACCGATCAAGCAGCATCCTTATCGAGTTAACCCCAAAAAATGACAGCATCTCAGGGATGAGGTTCGTTACGTTAGACCATGACATTATAGAACCTAGTAATAGTGAATGGTCTTCCCCATGTATATTGGTCCCGAAGCCAGACGGTGGGTACAGATTTTGTACTGATTAGCGGAAGGTGAATACGGTTACGAGGACTGATTCCTATCCAATACCCGTATCGATGATTGTATTGATATAATTGGGAGTGCTACCTATGTATCACAGTTTGATTTATTAAAGAGGTACTGGGAGATATCACTCACTGACAGGGCTCATAAAATTTCGGCATTTGTGACGCTAGATGGGTTATTTCAGAATAAGGTTATGCCATTTGGTATGAAATATTCACCAATGACCTTTCAGGGCTTAGTAAATGGCCTTACGTCAGGTTAAGAAAATTGTGAAGTATATATTGATGACCTTATTGTGTACAGAAACTCATGGGATGAAAATGTACAACACATTAGCGCATTATTTGACGAGCTTGCTAAGGCTAAGTTGACTATCAATTTGGTCAAGAGTGAATTTGCTTGTGCCCATGTGATATATTTAGGGAATGTGATTGGTCAGGGTAAAAAATAAGCCAGTTAAGGCCAAAGTTGAGGGCATTGACAATTTTCCAGCCCCAACTGATAAGAAACAGCTAATGCACTTATCAGGCATGGCTGGTTACTACCAACGCTTTTGTCTGAATTTCTCAGACATTGCTGAACCACTGACAAAACTATTAAAGAACGAAAAGTTTGTTTGGATGGGTAATTGTCAGCCAGCAATTGAATCATTGCAAAGGACACTAATGAATTCACCGGTGTTCTTAGTTCCAAATTTTGAGAAATAATTAAAGTTGGCAGTAGATGCCAATGATAATGGTATAGGAGTGCTTTTGCTTCAAGCTGATGAGCATGGTGTTGATCACCCTGTGTGTTTCTATTCAAAGAAATTTGATAAACATCAAAAGAATTACTCAACAATTGAAAAAGAAACATTAGCTTTGATACTTGGTCTTCAACATTTTGAGGTTTATTTGGGAAGTACTTGTTTCCCTGTTATTGTTTATACTGATCATAATCCCTTGACATTTTTATCTAAAATGAAGACTAAGAATCAGAGATTGATGAGATGGAGTTTATTTCTGCCGTCATATAATGTGGATATTAGGCATCTTAAAGGGACAGACAATGTTGTGCCTGACACTTTGTCAAGAGTTTGATCTAATGTAGTATTTTGAAAATCTCACTTTAAATTGTGCTGTAAGTAACAAAATCACAATCTGTTTTGTTGATGATGACTATGTTCATGGATTATCACATTGCGAGACAATTGTTTACTATAATAACACCTTGATGTTTAACTACATACGGTGATGCAATAGTCATTACGGTAGAATTATACATTGTAAACATTGTAACTTAAGTTTTGTCCTAGAGGTCCAAAACTTTCTTTAAGGAGGGGACAAGTGTTACGAGACGGCTCACATAGGGGAACACCCAATTGGATTTGTTGAGGCAAGCGGGAAATATTTTGTTCAACGCTTCCTCTCAGTGACTTTGCGAGAAACAACTTGTGGGGTCTGGAATGTTCCTCTCGTGACACAAGGTGCTTAACAGGGGCGTAGCCAGGATTTTCTTGTGGGGGGGCAAAGTCGACTCATCGTCCCCAATCTTGACCGACAGAACTATCTAAGCGGAGCGCCACCATCGGTTGGCGCGGAGCGTACAAGAAAATTTTTGGTTTTAGACACCCCTCAGATGGCAGGAAACGGCACTTCCCGAGTGTTTTATGCTGCATGTTCCCAGCCTAGAAATATGGATCTCATTTCTGATATTTCTCAATTAATGGAAAAAAAAAAAAAAATCAATCTATGAAAAATGTTAATACATGTTTCTAAGCGGAGCTCTAACATCGATTGGCGCGGAGCGTACCAGGAAATTTTTGGTTTTACAAACCCCTCAGATGGCCGGAAATGGCACTTCCCGAGTGTTTTAAGCAAGAATATGTTCGGCCCAACTTCGAAATTCACCCCGCTTCTTAATTGGAGCAAATATTGAGGGGCTGAACATACCTTTAGCCCAAACTTTTTTCATTTTTCATCGCCGCCACTGGGGTGTGGCATTTTCTTGAGGGAGCGAAGCGCCCAAGTGAGGAGCCGAGCGACCGAACGGGGAGAGGGTGTGGTTCTCCCCCTCATGCCCCAAGGAGATTTTGCAATTTTGCATCAAAAAAAAAAAAAAATTGGTGAACACGTACGTTGGAATTTTTGGTCATTTTCAATCTTGTATCAATGTTTTCCTTATTCCCTCGAGAGTTAGCAGGGTTAGTGTGTGACGGTAAGAGGGTTACTCGGTACGAGTCAATGGGGCCCTAGGGAATTGTGTCGCACTGGAACAAAACAGCTACTCTAAGGCTTACATTTATTTGGCTAAACCAGCGGAATCGACATTTTGCCCTGAAAAACGCCAAAACTCCATTTAAATAAAAAAAAAATAAAAATAAGAAAAATTAGGTATGGGCGGGACTAAGTGCGAACCTGCTGAACCCCCTGACCACGGGCCTGCTTCCCTGGGTGTCACCTTCCCCTTTTGCAATGTTTTGCTGTCTCGAAGGGCTTAGATGCAATATGTGTCTTTCCTCCAGGCTTGGCGCCAGGATTTGCCCGACGAAGGGCCACTCTCCGAACGGGGGAGGGGCAGGGTGGGTAGCGACCCGAGCCCCGACAGCCAGGATGCCGTCGAGGAGTTGTTGAGGGAGGTTTGAAGAAAACCTATGCACTATACCTGCCATTGCCAGCCATATACGACATCAAATTTGTATATGCTAGAGGAAGATATTTCCGCACTGATTTAACCGTGGAAAAGGGGGCAAAAATTTTGGGGGTTAGCCTACACTAAAAAGAATCTGTACTTATTTAAATCTTATATAGGTCAATAAATTGTCCCGGCATTTGGGCCCTATCGGACACAAATTATATTGTAATTTCTTCTTCGAGTCCGTACAGCACGACTGACACATGAGATAATTAACTAAGTTTAGCGAAATGAGATGAAACTCCCGACATGAACATTAATCCATTTATTCTACTTATTAATTTACATGAAAAGATGGGAAGGGTTTGTACTTTATTAGCTCTAGGTAACGGAACTGAGGAAGAGTGTGCAAAGCGTACCGAACATTTTGGGTTTTATCGCAGAAATAACTCTTGTGAAAGCTAAAATAACTAAACCGACCATGACAAGGCGACAGGTTATCCCCGACAGGGGGCGGGCCATGCCAGCGACCACAAGTTCCGACAGCCCCTATGTCGAGGGGGTGGTATGAAGGAGCCTAACTATCCCATGTCATTGCAGCACAATGTTACTTAATATTTTAAAAGCCGAGTTAGTGTTCATTTGAGTCTGAATCATGAAATTGCAAAGCGCACAAAACGCGCGAAATTTTTTGGTAGGCTTACAAAAATAACATAGCCTATGTAATCATTAAGAACAATAAGGGGAAAAAAATAGAAACTGTAGGGGTTGTAGACCGTATCGGGGATGACATACATTGTGTCGAAACCACCTGGAACACCTGATAAAATAGCCAAACTATGCTCCGTGAGTGGCTCACCATCTGACCTATAGCATGACACACACGAGAAAACAGCAACTAGGCTTCGTGATATGGGATAAAATTTACGACCTCTGCATAACCTGTGTACTCTGCCTACCAGTTACTTGGTAAGGTTGAGAGGACTTACACTCTCTAGA